>JAUESO010000612.1:0-1362500 GCA_030914385.1 Drosophila antonietae | reverse complement strand
ATTTTTTATTTTTTCAATACACATTAAATGTTTAAATTAAATTTTTAATTTTTTCGTTTGTTTAACATTTATTTATGTATATATTTTTATTATATTTTAATACACATTAAATGCTTACATTAATTTTTTTTTTTTAACATTTATTCCATTTTTAATATAATTTATTTTTTGTTATTATTTTTTATGCAGCTTTTGAAGTTCAACTAAGCATAATCAGTGTGTAAATAAGTCTTATGGTTTATATATACTTTTTTCTTATTTTTTTTTTCGTAGTTTAAATTATATTTTTTTCGTTGAAAAACAAAAATGCTCAAAAAGTTTTTATTATTTTTCGGTTTTTGTTTCTTATTGTTTGGTTGTAAATAGTTACACTTATATATTTTTTTATTTTATTTATATTTTGTTTTCTTCTTTCAATATTTGTTTACTTTAATTAGTATGCAGTTTTTTTTATATATATTTTTTAACAATTAATAAATTGTTAAAGAAATGCCTGTTAATTTTTCCTTTTTGTTTTTCTTTGGAGTGGAGTGTGTGTTAGCCAAGTCTATAAGGAATTGTTATCATATTTTGGATTTTACAACAGTTTTACGCCTTGAATAGGATTTGTCATATTCACTTTGCTTTTCTCTTTTCGTTTTTTTAGATTTTACATAACAAATATGGTTAGCCTTTATCATATCGATTTTGTCTTAAGATTTTACAACAGTTTTGTGCTTTAAGTGAAAACTTTGCTTTAGCTTTTGCTATAGGGGTATTCCCTAGATTAGAGTTTACAACAAATTTGTATGTTATAGGGGTATTCCCTAGCTTAGTTTCAACAACAAATTTGTTAGCCTTTGTCATATCCATATTTTTGGCTTTTATTTTTTTAATTGTTTTGAAATTTGACAATTTTCAATCAACTCTGTATTTAGTTTTCTTCAATATTTGCTTAATTTAAAAATGTAATTTCTCTTTCAATGTAGTTTGCCTGTGCTTAGACATTGATTTGGAAAGCTTCACGCTGTAGCTTCTGATTGGCACGCATTCGTGGCGACGTTTGTGTCTTCGTCTTGTCGTTGGCATCCGAGAATCGGGCCGGTGGATTTATGTGGTCCTGATAGTTTGGTGGATAGTTGGATATGCTAAACGTACAGGGTTCTAATTATGCATATAGCGGGAACATATCATATCGATTGCTCAGCGTTGCCTCTCTGCTTACCTAAAGGTAGTCTCTTCATTGTGGCTCGAGTAGCCGCTGGAGCTGCGCACATGACGCTTGCCGCTGGTGCCGGGCTTGCTGGACTTGCGGGCGGCAAAGGGGGGCTTCGATTTGCGGGTCATGCTGGTGGGCGTGGTCTCCGACGAGGAAGATGTCTCATCTTGAGTGTCTGCAAGGTAAAGAGGGATGCAAAACTGTTGCACGCTGCGCATGCGCAATATTTGAGTAACTCTGACTTACCGCGTTGGGCGCGATATTTGGCCGAATTAAGAGCGCGTGCGGACACATCATTGTCGGACTCGGAGCCGAGTGTGTCATATTCTGTAATTGGTATGTGAAGCGTTAGGATTTTCCTAACTTCGGAATCTGTTGAACCTGGATTGTCCGATTCTAAAAAGTTTAATACAATGCGATGTTTCGTTTTGCGAATGAAGTGTTTGAATGCGTTCATGTTAGTATTGAAGTTGATTAGAGCGTGAGTAAAAAATATATTCATATATGATATATAGAAACGAGGAGTATACAACAATACATAGAAAATCAAAAGGGACTTGAAACGAATGCAGCATGATATGAGATACAAATAATGAGCAAATTTTGCTTAAAGCTACATTTCAGGCAACTCAAATGGAGAGGATAACACTAATGATATATGTATATTAATCTGTTATATATATATCCTTATATACCTTGGCTCTCTGAGTGAGGATCGCGTAGACGGCCAACTTTTCGCCGTACCTTTGTGTACTCCGGCTCCTTGGACTGAGTGTGTGAGAGAGAGGGTGGGAAGAAGAGACAGAGAGAGAGAGAGAGCGGGTGGGAGAGAGAGAGAGAGTGATAGAGGTAAGAGGCGAACGAAAGACATACAAAGACATATATAGAAGGAGAGAGAGATAGATAGATAGAAAGTGATATGGAAAGGTAGAGAGAGATAAAGATGCAGTGTGAGAAATATAGCGAGGTAGAGGAAGATCAATAAAGAGACAGAGCATGAGAGAGAGAAAGATTATTAGATACATATCCAGATATCTTCTATATATTTCGCCCAACTTACATGATAGCTCTCTGGCTTGACATCGTGATAGACAAAGGAGCCGCGCACCGAGTGATATGGTCCACTGTAGACATTGCCGCTGTAGGAGCTCTCACTGTACGTTTGCTTATTCAATTGGAATGTGGCATAGGGACAGATGTCCTCGATATACTCGTTGCCCTCGGCCTTGCCAAAGCTGCCCGAATCGTTGGAGTTGGAGCCACGCGGCGCCGAGTTCGTGGGATTGCAGCGCACAGCCAAATATTGTTGATCGCGATTCTGTTTGTTCTGCAGATTGGCCAGCGAGGGCGACTCCGACATGGAGGAGCTGGCCAGGCGTGCCTGGTTGCTCAGCTCTGCAGGCGAGTGAACTATTTTTAGACAAAATGAGCAATTCAGCAGAGTTAGATTACTCACTTCGTTTGCGCAGGAACAGAGCAGCCGCAATGAGCGCCAGCAGCATGAGCAGCGAGACACAAATGGGCAGCAGCAGCTTGAAATTCGCATAGAAGGGCAGATCGCTGAGGTGCGAGACGGGCGTCGAGTGATCATTGTTGTAGAGCACTAGAAAAGAGTTGAGAGAGAAAGGTAATCAAGAGTGCTTTCTCTCTTCAAGGCGTATCTACTAATCCACACTTACCGCCTTGGGGAGAGAGCGTCGTAAAGTTGTAAACCGCCGTCGTGGAGCCAGCATTGTTGTGAGCCGTCACCTTGAGTTGGTATTTGGTGCCTGGCACCAGGTCGCTGACTGTGTAAATGCGCTCGGTGGGTGGTATGTGATTGGAGACGACGTTCCAGGTGGAACGGCCGTACACCCGGGACTCGATCATGAAGTAGAGTATGCCACAGCCGCCATCGCCCCAGGAATCGAGCCAGCAGGTGACGCTTGTCGAGTTGTTGGTGATCATTTGCGAGTGCTTCGGCTGCACGGGCGAGTTGCCCTTGGTGTAGGAGTTGACAATGTCGCAGGGCAGTCCGGTGCCAATCTTGTTGTAGGCCGTTATGTAGAGCTGATAGCGGGTGCCGCACCACAGGTTGCTGAGCAGGTGCGAATTGGTCTTGGCGTCCACCTGCAGCTCCTCCCAGTCGCCGTTATCGCGCTTGTAGTTGATCACGTAGCCGAGGATGGGGCTGCCGCCGTGGCTGTTGTCGAACCACTCCAGATGCAGGCTGTCCGTGTAGCTGTTGACCACCGTCAGGTTGGGCGCCTCCGGCGGCACCTTGACCACAATGTTGTAGACGATCTCGTCCTTGCCCCAGGTGTTTTCCACGCTGCAGGTGTAGTTCCCAGCATCGCTGGCCTGGCACTCGCGCATGTAGAGCGTGCCGTTCTTGGCTATCGTCTTGCGTGCGCTCGTCTCCATGTTGTGCCCGTCCTGGCGCCAAATGGTGACTGGCGCCGGCGAGCCCACCTTGCGGCACGGCAGCTCTAGATTCTCCTTCCAGGGCGTGACAATGCGCTGACTGAACGAGACGATGCGCGCGGGCACCTTGTTATTCGGCGGCACCGTCACCACCTGCGTCTTCTCACCCTCGCCCATCTTGGTGGAAGCCGTTAGCCAGAACTGGTAGGTGGCCGACTCCTGGGTGCGCACCGTCTCGTGCATCTCCACGTAGGGTCCGAGCAGGCGCTTGTGCGTGCCCTCCTCCCGGCCACCCTCCAGCATGGACATGTAGAAGGTGTACCCAGTCTGGGGCGACAGGAGAGAAGCTAACTTAATTCTGTATGCTAATTGTGGGCGTGGCTACTTACAATGTCACCATTGGGTAGATCAGGCGGCAGCCAGGATACGATGATTTTGGTGCTCGATGCGGGTATCGCTTTGATTGCCTGCGGCGCCGATGGCACTGCAAAAATCATATAAATAAAATTGAGAGAGAGGGAGAGAAGCAGCCCGGAAAAAGCGGAAAAATGCGCTGCATGAAATTGTAAGCGTGAGGCAAACACTAGGCAAGGATTGGATGTCTGCTGCATGTGTAGTGGGAGCCTTAACTCCCAGCTCCAACCAGCTCCACCCATCTCTGCCCACCTCACCCAAGCACGCTTCAGTTTTGCGTTCATTGAACCGCTGGCACTTACCATCCTCATGGGTGCGGCAATAAAATGGTTTGGTTTTCATCCCGTCGCCCACTTTGGTGTAAGCCAAAACCCAAACCGTGTAGTTTGTGTATTTGCGCAGATTCTCAATGGTGACGTATTGATTTGTTGACTTGACAACCTCCGGCTCGGTTTCTACATAAGAATCAAAATAACGACAATTAGCACTGATTGGAAATATGACGACAGATGACTACAAGAGAGCGTCAGCTAATTAAATTCAATATACAACACTCAATGGGTTGAAAGAGAGTTGAGAGAAAGTGGGATGGAGAGAGAGGGAGAGCTGACAATGTTAAAGAACTTAAATCATTTGAGTCGAGTCGAATTTAAGCACTTGCTAATTGTATAGCAAAGCATAATTCAAAGATAATCAAATGTAATCACCATATACATAATACAATATAATCTTAGATCTTAATCTTTCATAATTTAACATTTAATATTTACTATTAATCTAAATAATAATTTATATATTAGCAAAAATTCATCAAGAACTACGAAATAAACCTGAAATCGAGCTGAAATCAAGTTCCGAAACTTTTCTACAAAATTTTCCTATATAATTCCTATATAAATATGCACAGCTAATATTTATTTATTTATTTCTTTTTTTCCAGCCACTTTGCAGTCAATTTTCAATTTGTAATTGAATTTTGGCCAGTATTTGCGCTGTGCGGGTTAATGGGTTAATGGCATTGCATAATTGCTTCGAAATGCTCAATCCCAATGCCGCTGAAGTAATTTGCGAGCCAAACAGTTCGGCAACGAGGGACAGACGTGCACACACACACGCACAGACAGGTTGAGTATTGTTACTAGAGGAGGGTAGGCTATGGTAGGGTAGGGTAGTGGAGGCTGGGTCTTACCGTAAAGCTCATCGACCGATATGTAAAACACTTTGTAGCCCTTGATTTTGCCATTTCGTCCGTCAATATCCGGCGGTGACCAGGTGATATAAATCGATGTGGAGCCAAGCACATCGCATTGCGGCGACTCTGGCGGGGATGAGGGCACTGCCAGTTACAGAGAACGAGAGTGTAAGAGAGAGAGAGAGAGAGAATGTGTATTAAACGTTTGCCAGCAGACGGCGCCAGCTGCCAGAGCGTTGGCTTCAGTTCAGTTTTTGTGCACGGGCAATTAACAAATCCAATCAATGTGTGACCGGCCGACAGAGAGTGTTGAGGGTGGTTGGTGTTTGGAAAGGTTTTCCACTTACCATCCTCCATTGTTTGCACAGCAATTTCCTTGCTGGGCGGTCCGCTGCCCTGGCTGGTGTAGGCCTGGACAATGACGTGGTATTGGGTGAACTTGTTGAGATTGCTGAGCACCGTCTCGCCACCGAAGTGGGAGCGCACCTCGACGGTCTTGAAGCTGAAGCCCTGGGTGGGATTCACCTCCTTGTCCTCGGGCGTGAGAGACATCTGATAGCCCACATAATAGCCCAGCAGTATGCCGTTCCAATGGTCACGTTCGGGTGCATCCCAAGTGACAGATATTTCCGTCGAGCTCTTCGCCTCGGCACGCACCTGCAACGGCGGCCCCGACGGCACCTCCTCCAGCGTCGTCACCTGCACAACCTCCGAGAACTCCGACGCTCCCAGCTTGTTCTCTGCCGACATGCGTATGTGATAGGCCTTGGCCGGACGCAGCTGCTGTATATTGATCACTGTCTGAGCGCCGCTGATGTCCATGTGCTCCGCATTCTGCCAGATGTCTGTGAAATGCAAGACTGTTTAGTAGCTACACTAGCCACGCCCACATCTGTCAATGCGTTGCTCACCTGAGATTTGCTTGTAGTAGATGTGATACTGTTCGATGGGACTGTTGCCGGCAAAGGGCTGACTCCAGGTCAGCTGCAGGCTGCGAGATTGCTGTGAATTGATGCGCAGATTCTTTGGCTGCTCCGGCACCTCCTGCACGATTAGCTGTATGGACATCTCGTCCTGTCGACCAAGAGTTGTTGTTAGTTAAACACACTCGGCACTCGGCACTCAGCACTCAGCACTCAGCACTCGATGTACGAGCTGCAGCTGACGCTAGTCTGGCCGGCTCATTCAAATTGCCATAAATTAGGGTTAACAACTGTTGCCAGTTGGCCGGCGCATTGAGTCGACCTTTGGCTGGGCGAGGGGGAGGGGGCGGTGCGTGGGAGGATAAACGGACAACAAACTTTGCGCACAGCTGTTGGCCACATCATATAGAGAGTGTAGGACATGTGTGTGTGTGTGAGTGTAGTTGCCAGGGGCTGCTGCTTATGCATGATCAATCAGTGCCTGAATCACAGCAATTGCAAGTGATTCAATGAACTGCTTATATGAAAGCTTCTGCATAATCAATCATGATACCTTGAAACTTTAAGTAGCTTGAAGTTTTGTTCTCTTTAATGTTAGAATAATATTTTATTTCACACATTTTCCATATGCATACAGAAGATGTTTAAAAATAAATAAATGAATATTATATAATATAAAAAAATTTGATTGATTGATTACTAATTGGCTCAATGATTATTAATTATTGTTTGAGATTTCTGAAGTGACGAATAAAGCAATAAAAAAAGCTGACTGTTTATCTCTTTCAGTTTATGACTAATTCAAGCTTCAGCTCAAAGCCAAAACTTCAGTTAAAGAATGAGAAATATCTTAAAGAAATAGCTAAATTTGTTTTTCAAGAGACTTCACTCACTTGCAATTATTTGCACCATTATCTATCTTCGTAATAGTTCAGCTAAGTTCAGTCAAATCAGTCTGTTAATGCCAGATCTCATTAACAGAAACTGCTCTTACACCACATAGCCTGATTCCACTGTTAAAAGACTCTGTTACTCAATCGTGGCCTGATTCTGCTATTAACATATTTATGTTAATAACATAACAATTTCTTCTCTGTTCCTTTACTACCTTTTCTTCCACACTTACTCGCTTTTTGATCTAGTTCTGAATCATGTTAAGCTTGTGAACTTTCTGCTTTGTATTGCTACTAAAAATAATTATAGTATAACTACGAGTGTTAGAGTGTTAGAGTTAGAGTGCATTATTTTTAGCAGAAAACGTATTTTTTTTAAATTAAAGTTGCATTTACATTTGACAACAAACAAACTACAAAATGTATCCATGGCATTTCACATAGAGTTAATAATATATTCTGTTGCCAAAACCCGCACACATTTGAAACTTTAAGCCCATTGTAAAGCCAAGCTGTTTACGAGGTATTTAAATGACTAACAAATGTAATCAAATATTCTAAACGCAACATCAAGTGCTACAAACTTTTGATTGCTTTTTATATGCGACCAGCCCTGGCTGAACTTGATTATGTGTGTGTGTTGGTGTGTGTGTGTGTGTGTGTTGGTGTGGCACAAAAGTGTCAGCATGCACTTACCTGTCCAAATGCATTGTTGGCCTGACAGATATAAATGCCTGTATCCTGACGGTATGTGTGCGAAATGCCCAATTCGGAGACCATGCCATCGTCGAGCACTTGATCTCGTATTGTATAGCTGTATGCGTGTGCGTGTGTGTGTGTGTGTGTGTGTGATTTATATGCAAGTAAATGCATTTAAGAGATACAAGATACACACACGTCGACATGCAAACGTTGCCATTTGGCGAGATACGGATACGTATACGTATTCACGTTAACAGATACACAGATACAGATACACAGATGCAGATACAGATACAGATACACAGATGCAGATGCCGAGATACGGTTACGTGTTTGCGCAACGTGAGCGAACGCAATGCAATTTTATAACAATGTTTTTCACGTTGCAACAGTTGTTGTTGTTGTTGTTGTTGTTGTGTGTTGACAAAGACGAAGACGAACGAGGCCAACACACACACACACACATACAAATGGCAGTCATGTGTGTGTGTTTGTGTGTGAATGAGCGTAAATAAATAAAACGCGTATTTGGTTTTCGGGCAGCAGTTCCAAAGTTGACAGCGCGTCGTAGGTTGGCAGTTGGCAGATGGCAGGCATAGAGCAAAGAGAGAGAAAGAGAGAGAGAAGGAGAATGAGAGAGCCGGAAATACATTTACATTAAAATACTTGCATAGGCACAAAAGCGGAGAATGCTTAAGCATTTAGTGGGCACTAAAATGGGCTAAAGCTCTTACAAGCTATTCCTGACTACAAAACCTTCAGCTCAAAAACTTGATTACTATACGCACGTTTCGCCCCTCGCTGCTATTATAAACAACTTTTTTTCATATCATCATCTTTCGTGCAGCCTAACTGTTCGACTGCCAAACGCATTTTGGCTGCTGCCAAATTGAATTGGAAACAGCACGAAGAGTCATCCAGCTACAGATTTGTTGCGCCCGCCCACAAAGCCATTTGCACAGCTCGTTTAATTAAAAGCAATTTGCAGCTCTCGCCATCGACTTGCGAATTGATTTCCCAAAACCTTTTTCACAAACTCTCCGAGGCATGCGAATAGGTTGCCTAAAGCCTAAGCAATAAAATATGACAAATTTCTTAAACAGTTTAGCAATGTGTGTAAAAGATAAAAACAAATAAATATATGCAAAAATTAAAAAAAAAAAATTTTAAATATATAACTTTTTTTTATAAAAAATATATGATAAAATTATAAAAAATTTATTTTAAATATATAAAAATTTATTTTATTTTATTTTTATTTTTACAAAAATATGTCTTGCTTCGTTGTTTTATTTCTCTTTTTTTTCTTTTTTTTTTATAATAAAAGAAACAAAATTTTATGGAAATAAAAAAATATATTTTGTATTTTACAATTTAAAAAAATTGTTTAATAATTATAAATTTTTTTTCTACCTTTTGCTCAAATACCCACAGAAATAAGAATATCAAGCTGTACCTATTGAAATGTCCCTCAGTGTAAGCTCAGGCAGACAGGCCACAGGCGAGACACACAGGCGAGAGATAAAGAGAGATAGAGAGGGAGAGAGAGATAGACTTACCGTGAATCGAGCGACTCGTCAAGATATTGTTGCGTTGCCTGGATTTTCCATTTGAAGTCAATTGGATTGTCGCCCTGCACATTGCACTGCACATGCACCTGTTTGCCCTTGGCTACCGAGATTTGTTTCGTTTTCGTTGGAAAATGGGCGGGCACTAAGGGGGGGGGGGGGTAGTAGTATGTGTGTGATTGGTTGTCATTAATAACTGTGAATGAAGGTGTGCATATATTGCGCATACGCACCATTGACTTTGAGGAAAATCACTTTGCTGACACCGGAGCCAATGTTGTTCTTGGCCTCGCAGAGGAAATGGCCCTGCGACTCCTTGCTGATCTTCTTGAAGTAGATGGTGCCATTGGGAAAGAGCTGCACACTGGGCTCATACAAGAAGTCCTTGTACTCCCCCGGCGTCGGTCCAATTGCCTTTTTCCACGTAATCGTCGGCTTCGGATAGCCGGCGGACTGACAGTGAACGAGCACATCTGTGCCGGACTGTGCACTCGAATCCTTTGGCTCCAATATCCACTTGGGCGGCACATTCACCGTCAGCGGCACCGTAAACCTCTCCGTGCCCGCCACATTGCTGGCAATGCACGTGTAGTTGCCCGAATGATCCGAGGCAATGTGCTCGATGACCAAACTGGCCGAGTACTCGTCCAGCCGACGGAATACCTCATTGCTGCATGTCGGTGTTGCATTTTATGAAATGTGTTTAGTAAGAGGCTTGTGGCATTAGCTACACTCAGAGAAAAGGCGAGTTGACTTTTTTGATACGACTTAACAGGAAGAGAATCATGCGGATGTGTATAAGAGTAGGGAAAACTCTGGACAGATTATGTAAGATTCTTATCTCAGAGTGAAAGAATAGGATATCTTGTAAGACTTGACTATACGCTGCTCTTTGAGATGACGAAATGGAATGTTGAAGGAATAATATAATATAATATAAGATATATATTCTTTGTTATATTAGATTAAAGGCCAAATAAAAATAAAAAAATTTATCAAGAAAAAACTTTCAATGAAAACTAAAATATAATGGAATTTGTTTCTTCTTTTTGCTTGCTCATTAAATTTAATTTGAAATTATGCAAATGTACTCTTCATTTTCTCTCAGTGCATGTAGAGCTTGTTATGCTTACCCGGTGCCTATGAGCGGCTTGCCATTGCGCTCCCAGCGAAAGCTGACCGGCAGATCGCCCTCCAGTATCTGGCAGGATATGGCAGCCCGCATGCCCTCGCGCAGCATATTCGTCATGGCTTGAATGGGCATGATTTTCGGTGGCACTGTGTGTGTGTGTGGCATAAACAGACATTGAGCATATCATTAAAAAGCAGAAAATGAGGAAAAAATGTAGTTCATAACAATTGCCAAGTTGGCTTGAGCACAAAAGCCATACTGATTATCAGGCCGAGAAACGTGCTGGCTGATGGGCGTGGCAGGCACATCAATGCGGCTTAGCAACAGCTGCCGCACTGATAACAGCAGCTGCACCCAGTAAACTATGATGAGGAGCAAGAGATGCACAGATAGCAGATATGCTACAAACAGAGCCAGAGCCAGAGGCAGCAATCGTCGAGTCGAGTCGAGTCGAGTCGCGTCTCGTCGAGTCGAGCATAGACACAAGAGTCAATGACTTCATTGTGGCACGTCCCCCACGCTGCTGTGTGCATGTGCATTAAAAAGTGCTGGCAGCTGGAAATAGTTGCTGCGGCTGTCGCTGCATAGTTTTGTTGCCAGTCTAATTGGAATAGTTTCATTGTAGTTGCTGCTGCTGCTGCTGCTGTTGTTGTTTCAGCAACTTTCTAATTTGAATATTGGAACAGCAGCAGCAGCAGCAGCAGCAGCAGCAGCAGCAGGAGTAGCAGCAGCAGCAGCTTTGCTTATAAAAAAACCCCAGTTTATTACGCATACGCCGCGTACTCACCCAACACTTGAATCTCAACGTTCCGCCTCGAAGTCTGCTTTTGCTTATTTTGGGCCATGCACGTGTACGTGCCCGCATCCTCCAGTCGCTGCAGCTGCTCGATAATTAAGGTGCCATTGTTATAGGCGCGCTGTCGTCGATTTATGGGCAGCGTTTGGCCATCTTTACATACAAATGGCGACATGAGAGAGAGAGAGAGAGAGAGAGAGAGAGAGAGAGAGAGAGAGAGAGAGAGTGAGTGAGAGATAGTACAAGAGAGAGAAGCAGAAAAACTTCCGGCAATTAATAACAGTCGCAAAATGCAATTCATATGCCGAGCTATAAGTTATACTCTCAATTTGTTTATTTATTTGCATAAAAATGAATTTATTAAACAATAAGTTAAATGAGTTGTATGTAGAGAGAGCGAGAGAGCGAGAGAGGGAGAGAGTCAACTAAATGCAAACATGATTCGGTTTTAATATGCAAATCTCTCTAGAGAGAGACAGTAAAGAAGAAGCAGCTAAATCTGAGAGAATGCTAATATCTATCAAGTGAGAAATTGTATGAAATTGAACTTAAATTCATATTTATTTATTTTTTCTCATTTGAGGCAGAGCAGCGGAATCTAAGAGGTTGAATCAAAACTGAATTGAAATATTATAAAATGCTATCAGAATTTAGCTGTTGATAGAGTTATCGCAGCGAGTTCCAAAACAACTCTATATACACTCGATACATCACAATTGAAAAGAGTTTTCAAATCAAAAAAAAAATATATATGCAGCTTTTTAACGTCGGTAAAACTCTATGAAATATTTGATGCCACAATTGGCCCCGGGACACAATTACTAACTAAAACTATGTAAAACACAAAAATGCAGCAAAAGTTATAAAATTGCAAACTTTGGGTGCTGCATACGTATATCCGGCAACATGCACGAAAATAAAATTTAAATAAAAAGAAAAGAGAAAAAAACGTAGTTTTAATAATAATTTTCATTGATATGCGCAATAACAAACATGGAAACTTTTAATACCAAACACTGGCCGCAAGGCAATGCAAACAAAGACGAACGCAAAAAAAAAAAAGCGAACACGATATAGTAGAGATACATATTTGTACGCATATATGTATGTATGTGTGTGCAATAAAATTGGCCAAAAACGGTATTAAAGTATTGGATTTTATGGATGTCGAGCGAGAGGAGGCAGCTCGACAATATTAATATGAAACGTTAGCGAAAAAAAAGGAATGAAAAACAAATGAGAAGATATATATGAAAATAAATATATTGCTTACCGCGCTCCCAGTGTATTTTATCGATGGGATAACCAGCCACAGGACATTTAACAATCAAATCAGAGCCAGAGATGCCCGTTATTTTTGGCATTTCCCGTATGTAAGGCAGACCATAGATGTTCACTTTGGCGCTATGCGAGACCCTGCGGCGATATAAAAAACATACACAAGTCATAACTAACATTTAAGAGCAGAGCCAAAGCAAAAAAACAGTTTATATATGTCTCTGTGTGTGTGTGTGTGTGTAGGTATACAGCTGTACAGTTATACAGCCATAGAGCTGTATAGCCATACAGTTGCTGCAGCTAAAGAGCCTGCTGACTCGCAAATTGTTTGAATTTTATGTCGCTTTTGCCTGCAAACAATGCGCTGCCATTGTTCACATACCCTAGGCAAGTCTAGATGCGTAGCATATGCCAGAAATACTCTATTGAAGTGGGGTATATTCAGGTGAGGTCAGCTGTGATTGAGTTGCCAAGACTTACTTGTATTTAAATGGAATCTACTTTACTTATTAGGAATTATATCTGTCTGCTCTCTTTGCGTTGAATCTATTTCATTTATATAGTGAATAATATATTTATCAGCTCTCTATGCGCTTCTCATATATACAGAATTAAATGATGACTTCTCTCTGCTATTCTCATGTATTTAACTAAGACTTTCAATTGAGCGCTAAGTTGAAACTTTATCTGTTTATGGGAGTTCTCCTTAAGAGATGAGAGCAAACCTATTGGGAAATATATATGTATATCGGCTCTCTATACGCTTCACATACATATATTGAAACTTTTATAGAAACGGGACTTGTCTCTGCGATTCTCATGTATTCAATGAAGACTTGTATTGAAATTGCATCTCTCTCTATGGGATTTTCATTCAGAAATGAGCACTTGGTTATTTGTTAAAAAGATATATCTCCTCTCTATGCGCTTCTCTTATATTAATGATGAATTTTATAGACATAGGACTTCTCTCTGCGATTCTCATATTATCGCATTCAAAATATACATCAAGTCCTTATCCGATTCTCATGCTTATTTCATTCTTCTCTTCAAACAGAAATTCTCTATGTGATTCTCTTGCTCTTGGTCAGCTATAACTAAGAACTTATTCTGCTTAAGTTAATATAAACTTAGTTCTTAGGGTTCTCAGGGTATCTGTAAGTCATGCACTTGGCTCTGCTATCATTTATTTCTAGGTTTTTACTATGGCATGCAACAATTAAATTTATGATTTAGCAGAGAAATGTTTTTTATGCTTCTATCAGAGAGCACAGATTTCTGAATGTATATATGTATGTGTGTGTGTATGTGTGTGTGTTTGTCTGTATGAGTGAGTACGTTGCTTATGTGTGTGTGTGTATTTTATTTATGGAACTACAGCCACTCACTTGCCAATCGCATTCTGCGCCGTGCAGGTGTACTCGCCCCCATCCTCCTCCTTGACGTTTGAAATATTCACATGGCTGATGACATCGTCGTGGATGGTAACATATTGACCCACTAAAAAGCGAGAGTTGTCTGGTATCTGGTGAGATGGATAAAGGGGGAAATGACAATTAGATACAAATATATATATGCTATATAGTCGACGGCGAAATTGTAAAGGCGAGACTAGAGAAAAGCTCTGAAGATGCTCTATAAAAAATTCATGTAAATCGAATTGATTGAAATTGCATAAAATTTACACTACGCTTAAGTGTGCAGAAAGAGAAAGAAATAGTGAGAGAGAGAGGGCTAAGGTAGGGTGCTGTAGTGTTGGAAGGGTTCACTGTGGCTGTAGCGCAAGAAAATGGAAATTTATGCAAATAAACGAAACAAATCCTTGAAAATGCGCCATGGAACATGCCAAGAACTACAGAGCTCAGCGCAGCGTAGCGAAAGGAAAGGAAAAACGAAAGAAAAATAAATGGAAAATCAAGTGTGGGCAAAGCAAAGCAAATGCAAAAGCCACGCGGCATGCTAAGCATGACCAAGCTACATTTTTAGGGTAGAACTTTGCTAAAATGCGGAGAAAGCAGAGGAGCAGGAAGTATGGGAAAGAGGATGAGGAAGAGGATGAGGAAGAGAGGAGAGGAGAGAGGAGAGGAGAGAGGAGAGTTGCTGCAACACTTTTCGTAAACATTTATGCATATTCTTGTATGGGTGCTCGTTTGCTCGTGTGTGTGTGTGTGGCTTAAGCAACTCCATCTTCATCAACGTGCATGTGACGATAGCAGCGGAAACGGAAACGCTGCCTGCATTTCCGCTCATCGCCTGACGCTGCTGTGACTGCGGCTGATGCTGCTAAGTAAGTGCTCAGCACGTGTGTGAACTATAGATGTCCCGCTCTCACACTCACAGTCACACTCCCTCTTCCACTCCTTTGAAGCTGGCAAACTGTGTGCCATACTTACCGGAAATCCGTCCAAAGACCATGTAAATTGCGGCAGTGGATTTCCGGTGGCAACGCATTTCAATGATACCGTCGGACCCGGCTGCAGTGTTTGCTCCGAAAACCAATAAAGCAGTTCCGGCGAAGCATCTAAAATTGTCAGAGATAAAGATTGAGATTCGGTTTAGTGCGTAGGGCATATAGGGCATAGTGGCATAGTGCTTAAAGCTCCCTTACACATGGCTGCCATATGTGGGCGAGGATGTGTGTGTGTGTGTGTGTGTGTGTAAGCTTAACCCTTATGTGTGGCTATGCACATAGCTGCTTAAAGAGTACTTCATTAATTAACGTCTACTCAGGTGTGCACAGCTCTGTGTGTGTGTGTATTAGAGAGTAGCTTATTGGCGAATGCCTGAATGGTTTGCTTATCTATTGATAGAGCATGTTCTATTAACTGAATAGCAGCAGCTGGCTTATTGCAGTTGAAATGAGTTATTAACTTAGAGGACTGCCTTTAATGTTGTTGAGCTGACCAAATATGAGCTATAGTAAAGCAAATGAATAGTAGCCAAGAAATGGCTATATATATTCAGCTGATTTTAATTTTATTTTAAAGCAACATACATGCCATAATTTAAATATATAATAACTATATATATTTGATATATATTATATGCTCAGCATTTTTCTTTGAAAAGACTCCATTATTGGTCAACTCAGCTGCTTGAAGTCATATGAAGATTTCTGTGTCTTACTCAATTATTGCTGCTGCCGGGGCTATATTTTCTTTACTTTGCATCAATATCTATATAAAGTTGGCTTGAAATACAAAAAGGCTAGATTTGTCAGTTTCCAATTGACTTTTCTGCTTACGAAAGCCAGCATAACGAATGAACCCGAATGAAATTGTATTCTTTAACTTTTGAGTTTGATAAATTTTAAAAATGATTTGTGTACATTAGGGTAAACTCTTAAGATTCTTAATAAAATGACAATTCCTGTTGAATAATTTAATTATTAAATGATATCGCTAACTTTAAGCATTGCTCGAAAGCTTGTTTGGACAGTCCATATAATGGCGCACTAAAGTCAAGTTCTACTTAAATCGAGAAGCTTGCTTCAACTGTCGATTCCATTTACTCTATATTTCTTACTGTTATATTTTCATATTTTCCAGTAGCTGACTTCACATATCTCATATATATGTATCCATCCCTCTCTTCACATCTATTTATTTGGATATATGTTGCTTTGCTGTTGCTTCACTGCATATTTTGCTAGCAATCAAAATCAGATTTATAAAAATGCTTTTCGCATTCACAGTCTTCTGTGCGCTTTGACCTTAGAGCGCGGCGGAAAATGCATTTGACAAGCGAGCAAATGTTATCCAGCTGATGAAAATTGTATCAATTTCCGCTCGAAAAGACGACGACGACGACGACGACGACGACGTTGCAAGAATATTTCGGGCGTTAGCGCTGACATAGCCAGTTATAAGCTGCCATATTTATTTGCAGTCAGCCAACACACACACACACACACACACACACACACACACACACACACACACACACTTGGAGTGTGGCACACTCAGTTGACACAATTGCTGCCATATCCGGCTGCTTAATGGCGCTTCGCTGGATGCCGGCGCAATTTTGTGGTGTGGCAGCAGCAGCTTTTAACACCACAGCGCTCTCTATGTATGTGTGTGTGTGTGTGTGTGTGTAAGCATGCCAATAATATATCGAAATCAATTTCCGTTTGTGCCTAAAAGCAAATCAGAAATGTTGCCAAAGCCGCCAAAAGCGACAAAGCGCGAATGTGAGCTGCCTGCTCTATCTAGTTGAGTGTCTCCCTCTCTGTCTGTGTGTGCGTGTGTGTGTGTGTGTGAGGAGGTGTGCGTGTGCGTGTGAGCATATTTAGTCCCTAGACAGCTGAATCTAAGAGTGTGCTGGGCTCTAGGCGTTGCTAAATGTGCGTAGCTTTGTGGCTAATAGAGATGCGTGGAAATTTAGCTGTCACTGTGACTGCAAATGCTGTGACTTACAAAAATAGTGAAGAGTGTGTACAGTGACTGCAATTAGTATTGCTATTAGCAAAAGGTTATTTAGTCATGCATTAAACATTGACTTTCACAGTCACTTTAAGCTGTGCTCTTTTCTCTCTTTTTATAAAAACTGTTACTTTTGTGAACATTTCACAACTTTTATAGCTTAATAGAACAATTGCCTTTGCATGTGATGTGATCACACCACTCTTCATTCTCACATGCTTAGCTGTGTGCAGCGCTGCCGCGCTGTAAAGAATGTCGCAACACTGGTGGCTAAAATATTAGTGCTGGTAATAAAATTAAGTTGTCAGGCTGCGTTTTATGGCAGCTCTTGCGCCATTGTTGTTGTTGCTGCTTTTTTATTTTATTTTATTATTATTGTTTGCTGTTGTTGTTGTTGGCGAATGCCAGCAATTTGCTAAATTAGAAATTAATGAAATGCAATTATGACAAACATTTATTTGTGCGGTTTTTGCGGTCATCAAGCGACGGAAATTTCGCTTTTGATTTGAGCAAATTGCCAGCCAGGAATGAGACTCTGTGTGTGTGTGTGCCCATTAATGCTCATCAGAGCATTAATTTATGACAACTGAAATTGCAGCTATATTTGTAACACTCCCCTAGACAATGATATTGATATGATACTGATATGCTTCGACTCACCGCCCAATTGTAGCTCAGCTGTTGATTGGATTTGCTCCCACTCATTGGAGACGAAGCACTGATACATGCCCGGATCATCCTTTTGCACCTTCTTGATGATGAGACGCGCCGGATCGGTGAGTATCTTTAAAGATATATAATGGGATGATATATATTATAGTAGCAGATAGTTATAGCTGGGCTTTGGCACTCACCTCGACGCGATTGTCGCGCAGTATGGGCTTGCCATCGTGCAGCCAGTTGACATCGTGCACCGGATGGCCAGAGACAATGCATTGAAATTGTGCATCCTTGTCGACGTCCACGGTCTGCACCTGCGGCTGCAGGTGTGCGGTCAAGGGAGCTGTGCAGTCATATGAGAAATATATGCTATAGATATCGCCACGAGAGAGAGGGAGAAGGAGAGCTACAAACCTGTCACAGTGAGCGACACTTGGATGGTCTCCTCGCCAGCTGTGTTATTGACCCAGCACAGATATTTGCCGCTGTCCTCGAGACGCGCCTGCAATGGCAATGCCATAAATCAATGGCAATCACAATATTTACTTTTCATTTACAACCAAACAGAGACAGAGAGAGAGAGAGAGAGAGAGGGAGAGGGAGACGTACCTTGGTTATTTTGAGCAGACCCGCGGATACAATCGTGATGCGTTCGCTCAGCTGCAGCGGCAGCAGCTGCTCGTTCTCCTCCTTGAACCAGCTAGAAAGAGACAACAATAAAGAAACAACATTAAGCTAACGAGCCAAACAAAAGCTTAACAATCACAACTCGCTTATTTGATTAAACTTTAACATTCTTTCAGCAATTGTTGTTTTGTCTTCATCAGAGTTAATATGCTGATTGCATTAACAATAAATGACTGAATATTGCCGCTTGTTGAACGAAAAAATATATAATAAAAAAATTTTTTAAAAATTCAACTCGAAAATGCATTCGAACAATGCTCAAATGCAGTGCAAAATGATTACCGCACTTCAAGGGGAGAACAATGTGAATGAGTGGGGCGTAAGGGAGAGATGAAGGTAGATGCAGGGGCAGAAGCGGGACAGAAGCGGGACAGAAGCAATGCAGAGTAGAGGGCAGAAACAGGCAACGTAGTAAATAGAGTCAGAGAGTGAGAGAGAGAGAGAGGGCTCAGGGGCAGCGAGCAAGGAAGCTTTGGGCTCAGAGAGTCAGAGACGAGGTGGCAGCAACGCGACAGAGGCAAAAGCAGCGGCATAGGCTGAGAGAAGGACAAAGGCAGAGGCAGAGGCTGAGTCTGAGTCTAAAACAGCTTCCAAGACGAATTTTGCTTATGTTAATACAAAATGTAGGCGTAGAGGCGTGGCATGCATAGAAGCAGAAATCGTTGCTGTCGGAATTCTATTAGAGCAATGCTTAAAAGGCCGCTAAAACTGCTATATACTGCTGCTAAATAGCTATATAGCTATAAACTAGCTTTATTTTTACTGTCAGAGCTACTCTCATTACCTCAAATTCTTGTGTATTCCAAGTCTCTTAACTTGTTTTCGAATTTCTCTTTTATTATTAGATTTCTTAATGCCTGCAAGCAGCTTACTTTCTTTTACAATTCTATGAAGCGTAATAAAATATTCGCTAATTAGCTTTGTCGACTGCTTTTCTGCAACTTTCCTGCAGCAGTTACATCTTACAAGGTAAACAAACAACAACAAATCTTTGATGAAATGTCTTGCAGCAAAGGTTTTCCTAGAAGTTTGAAGTTACACTCTCTGAGCTGGAAAACATTTTTAAAGGGGGGAAAAAGCATAAGCGGAAAAACTGCCGGGCATAAGCATATTCACAATGCTCGTTCAGCTAGAACTAAATGTAGAGCAGTTCAACAATGCTGCAACTAAAGCTAACTAGAGTCTTCGTAACACTCAATCATTTGGATTTTAGCTATTTTAGCTATATATTAAAGGCTGAATGCAATTTAAATTTAAATTTTGTTCTATAAAACTGGGCTATATATAGAGCATGTATAGGAATAAATCAATATTCCGTCATACAGACAGACAAGCACAAAGAGAGAGAGAGAGAGAGACGGGCGAAGTTTGATCAAAGCCAATATACCCGCTTGACTACTCGAACAAGTATATAGAAAAGTTGAATTTACTTTGCAATATTTTATTTTTTAGCAGTGATATTGAGTTTCACTTGTTTTCATTTATAAATTTACAATTTTTCACATTTACACATTTACAATTTGCTGCAACTGAATGCGAATGCGAATGCGAGTGGCCAAGGCCTTGGCGCATGTTGCAATTAAAGAGCATTTCCTCTTCGTTGCGCGTTGCATGTGGCAGCAGCAATTCGAATTTATATTTTTGCAATTTATTTATGTACATATACATACATATTTTTTTTTTATTTTCAATTTTATTATCAATTGCGAAAATCAACAGCGCAGCGCGCGTGCCATAATCTGTTTGATGTTGCAAGGACGCACGACTCCTGCTTCATGCTACCTCCTGCTCCTGCCTCATGCCATGCCATTGCAGTCATGCAAATGCTGTTGCATTTTTAATCAAGTTATTGATTTTAATTTGGCTTTAATTGCACTTGAGTGCGCAGCGCATCTTATGGCATGTTGCAGCTGCCTGCTGCTTGCTGCTTGCTGCCTGCGTGCTTAATTAAAAATCATGGTGCAAGTACATCAAGCTTACGCAGCCAACAGCCAACAGTCATCGAGTGAAGAATCGCTGCAATATAAAATTATATTCCGCATTTCTATGCAGACGCGAAGCGCAACGACTGCCAAATGTTTTAACATTTATGAGCCGAGCCAAGCACCGGGACACCCAGGATACGGACGTATCCTTGCAGCAAAGCAATGCCATGGCAGCAGCAGCAGCTGCAGCAAGCACCGCAGAACACAAAACAAAAGTCGACGTTGTTGTCGCCTCGATGGCTACCAAATTGTTGTTGTTGTTGTTGTTGTCGTCTTGGTCTTGGTCGTTGCTCAGCGGGCGACATAAAATAATAAACAAAGCAAGAGCAGACCACAAAGACTTTCACAGACATGCCGAAGACTTGATACACTAAAAGAGTTGCTAACAAATGGAATTTTATTTTGTGAAATTTACTTTTTGTTATATTTACAATTTGTTAGATCAATAGCTAACTATTAAAACCCCATTGAAGATTTCCACAAATAAGTCTTATCCCTAAACTTTCTTTATAGTTTTTGGTTTCTAACAATCTTTGAGAAGAGAGTAAGAGTATCTGAATTTACTACCCTTAGCAGAGTCTCTTGACTGAAGACTGAGCTCAGTAGTATGTCTTGAACATAGCTTACAACAGCATAGAAGCAAGAATTCCAAGTTTATAATAATTTCTCCAGAGGAGTATATAAAACTAGATTCTTCTGAACATTGTCTCTCTCTCTCCTTCTCTCTGAGCAGCATACTGTAATGTAAGTCTGAAAGGCTCTTTGAGCACTCTATTCTCTATGCTAGACCAACTCCTCTGCTCACTCTTCTTCTGCTCTGCTTCTCAGCTGTGCTTGCAATTCAACTTCGGCTAGCCACAGAGCATAGCTCAGCTGTCAGCAGCAGTGCTTGCAGCACTGCCAAGAAATCTTTCTCAATTTGCCAGAGATTTGCTAAATATTTTGGCTTTAAACTAAGTTGTGAAGCTGTGGGAATAGCTCATAATCATAACTAGTATGAAATCTCGCAGGCAACGAAGTTCTCTACATAATCAAATAACTTTATATCTACTGTTCAGGTGAACTATCAATAAGATCAATGAGAGCTGCCTTTGTATTTGTGTGAACTATGAATATGATGAAGCCCTCTTCAGTCTTATCATGCTCTGCATTTATATAAGACTTTGATATTGTAACCCTAGGCGATCGGCTGTGCTGCTAGAGAGAAGACGCTGCAAGTCAAGAATAGCATTGTTTCCTCTTTAAATTAGATCAGCTTACAAGCGCTGCTTGAAGCCAAGCAATCTCAGCATTTGATATTCTGCTCACTAAAAGCAATCTGTCTCTCTGTCAGCTGTCATGTGAGCGAGTTATAGAGCCCACAGCAATGACTGCAATAGAGGCTAGAGGAATAATACTATAATCATAAGTAAAAGTTTATATTTCCTATATATATATATCTTTATATCTGCATACAATAGCTTTCTTCTGTGCCCGCCAAACTGAATGGCAAACTCAAGCAACCCATAGCTAGGCTATGCTTCAGTTCACAGAAGTTGTGGAAGCAGTGGATGCAGTGGCAGTGGCAACAGTGCATAGCGTAGCGTTGCTTGTCGCCATCCTTTATTCATGCAGCTGTACGAAGGACAAGCGCTGCTACAATGACCCATTATCCTGCTACATTGCATCCTTGCGGCCAGCCGTAAAAAGCAATGCATGTTTTAGCAGGCAACAGCACGATGCCACGATGCCACGATGCCACGATGCCATGATGCCATGATGATGATGAGCCAAGTGGCCAAGTGGCAAGTGGCAAGTGCTGTCCTCTGTGTGTGTCCTGCATGTGTCCTGTGTGTGTCCTGTGTGTATCCTGTGCGCCTCGGTGATTACCTTTGACGAGCGCTCTTCTTCAGCTTGAACGGCGGCCGTTCAGCAAGCAATTTGCCATTTCGGCCCATAAACTGCTGCTCATTTGATTGATTTGTGCTTGACACGAAAATAAAAGCGAGCTCACATAAAATGTTGAAAAAAGAAAAAACGTTGCAATTGGCCCCAGGGAAATCTCCATAACGCGACAGCTCTGGCAACCTGACGACCTGCAAGCCTGGAGGTAGTCTTGGAAGATGAATGAGCAGCGACAAGACTTTCAAGTGCCTCAATAAACAATATTTGATGCATAGTGTCAAAAGTCAAGCGAGACAAGTGGCAGCAGCTGAAGATGGCATAAAAGCAGCTGAATGTCAAAGCAGCAGCGGATAAACAGCTAAATTCTCGTGGGAATTCGTTAGAAGTCAATGGCATAAAACAAATATATTTCTATTTGAGCTAGAGTTGTGCATGTTGATTTCAGCTAATGTTAAATTATGGTCTTATATACAAATTTATTAAATATTATATCTATTATTATTATATCTATTATCTATTATCCATTAGTGGACATTTAAAGCTTTAGCTAGGCAATTCTCATTTGAGTTCTTATAGCTCGAGTTATTTAACAACAAGTTTCAAGCATATTGGATTTCATTTTTAATTTGATGTTCAAGCTTTGTTAAATATATTTAAATCTTGAATTTATTTTTATCTTTGCTAAATTCTCTAAAGAATTCATAATAAAAATCTATTTTTCTTACAGAGCAAAGACAAATTTTACCTTTTACCTTTTTATTTACCTTTGCTACATTTTTCATTTAAAATTGCTTTATTTATCATATGTTTGTTTAATTTATAAATTTATTATAAATTTTAGTTACAAATAAATGATATTTGTATGTTTTCTGTTAACTAGTTGGAATATATCTCTATATGTGCCTTGTCCTATCTATCAATTTGCTAGCTCCCCTCTATTAGCTCTTACCCTTTTGTACACATCACAAAGACATATATCAACATATTCCTTTTTATTGCAATGGCTTGAACAATTTCCAAACTACATTTTATAGTTCATAATTTCCCTTGCCACGAAATCTCTATTCTGTCCACTGCAAATATCTGTTGCTGCTGCGGCTGCGGCTGCTTGTCTGAGCAATCTATAACATTCTGGCACACGGGTTGCAGCGCTTTCAAATTTGACAATTTGCTCGACATTTTTTATATCTGAATTTTTTTTATGGCTTCTTCACTTTTTGCTGTAGCTAAATATTTCACATTGTTATAAAATGCGCGAGCTGCTGCTCTGCCCCAGCAGCCAACCAAAAAAAAAGCTATACATATATATATATATATATAGATATATGTATGTGTGTGTGTGTTGTACTCACCGATAGGTTGGCACGGGATGTCCTTGAGCAATGCACGGCAATGTTGTTTGGCCATTAAGGACGACATGCCGCATCGAATGCTTCTCGACGTTAATGCGCGGCTGTACCATGCCCTTGGGCTCGGTTACAATAATGCGGCCGGGATATGTCGAAATTTGTATTTCACCTGCGAAAACGACAAGAGCAAGAAAACGAAACAGCTATAAAAAAATATGTGTGACAAGCAACAACAGCTATAGCAATTTACACAACTGCAAACTGGCATCTGGTCCGCTGTTGTGGCAGTGCGACACGCGCGCTTTGGTTAGATTTAAGTGCGCGGCTTCTTTTCGTAAATTGATGGACGCACATAAATTTATACACATATGCATATGTGTGCTCGTGTGTGTGTGTGTGTGTGTGTGTGTGTGTATATATCAAATGTATGTTTTTAATTAATTAAAAGTAAATGAAAGCAATCAAGTTGATGGCATGCGCCACAGGAGGTCAGCTGCAAGGCCGGAAGCTGTGCGTCAGCAGCAGCAGCAGCAGGAAACACCTCAACTGCTTTATTATGCATGCGCATTATAATACCCTCTCCCTGGGGGCAACTCGACGCGAGCAGAGGTGTTCGCTGAACATAACGGGCTTTCACCTATTTTTTTTTTTTTATAAATTTATAAAGTTTTAAGGGGTTTTAAGGTAAAATATGATTGAAATGGGAAGAGTATATAATAGAGAGAGCGAGAGAGAGAGAAAGCTAGCAAATTTATACGAGCAAACTTATATGGTTATAGCGTAATACGGATATCAAGACGATATCTTGAGCGTCGTTATAACCGGATTCGACTGTATATACACTTCAAAGCTGCCCATAAAGCTCTATATGCCCTTATATCTGCTTGCTTGGCCTCAGCATATATTCTCCACTCTCTAACGTTGTACAAAGCATTCTCAAACTCTCTTCTTAGCAAGTAACTTCACTTCCATTGTAACTTATACTGTTCCCTAAGTAAAGAAATTACTCGTTTACATTATTCCAAAATTATATTTTCATTTGAATTACAGGGTATTTGATGTTTAACTCTTCTGCGCTGCTTTTACATTAGCTTTATTTGGTTTATTTAATTTTAACTTCTTTTTGTTTTTTTTTATTGCCCACGCTCTTTGACCTTCGCGGCCTTTATTTGTGGCCTTTAATGCAAGCTGCTTTAAATCATGTTGTCGCATTCGTTTCTATTTGTGTGTAAATCCAATATGACATCTAATCCAGCAGCTCGTTCAATGGGCCATTTGGCCAAACAAAATGTGTTTCGAATGGTCTCCCTCTCTCGCTCTGACTTTGCGTCATTCTATCTCCTTCTCACTCTCTCTTTATCTCCTTTACCCCTCTGGCTAGCCAATTTAATTTATAATTTCACTCGAACATCATCATCATCATCATCATCGGCATCATCGTCATCAGGTATAACCCTTCGACCTTCCATCGTGCCGCCATCCTCTGCCTCTCCATTGCTCCATTGCTCTATTGTGCATTAGCAGTTGTATTATTGTTAGCCGCCATTGTTGTGCCCGTTATTGTGCAAAATAAATGGATTTTTGGTTTAAATTGTAATTATGCGCTGCCAGCGCGCAGACAGACACGCCCACGGGCCATGCCCGGGCCAAACAAAAACTGTTGCCTACTTTTGTGCGCGCCAGGTAAAGCCTGCGCTTAAACCAAGCGTAGCTCATGTTTGTGCATGTGCATGAACATGTGCAAGAGTGTGTGCATGTGTTTAGTTATCTCTTTCACTCTCTCTATGCATGTGTGTGTGCGCTTGTTAAATGAATTAGATATTACCAACTATGCTGGCCAGCAGCCAGAACTGTTTCATGTTACACTTTTAATGAGTGCACTCCAAGCTGTTTTTAATGTCCGACTGCCAGCATGTGTGCTTGTATGTGTCTGTGTGTGTGTGTGTGTGCTGCACTTATATGGTCATTGTTTAGCCTTGATTGTGTGTAATACACTAGTAATTAATATGCGCTGGCTCACACACACAAACACACAGGCATAGTATGGTTTTCCAATCAAAACTTAAAGCCAATTTGAGTTTGCATCTAGCGAATTCGAAATTAATTACATACATTTTTAATTACAGTGCTTAAGAAATCTAAAAAGCATATATATATTATATATATATGAACAGAGAGAGCACTGCTGAGAAGAAAAAAATGAAACAAAATTGAACTTGCAAAGAAAGTTTTTGCCAAGGCGAGCACGAAAGGCAGCCAAAAGGCGCACAGAATTGAGGCGAAGGTGGACGAAGGACGAACACGAAGGCAGCTTGGCTTGGGTTCTGCGTATGGTCGGGCATCAACTTTTATCGTATTGATTGATGATGTGTAATATGCGCACAAAGGCTAATAGAAATTCAGCTTAAGCACATTTTCACACACAATAAACTTCAAATAAGCAGCACAAGATATTTGCCAAACAACAAACACACACAAAAGAAAGGATCTACATGAATTCAATTGACTACAGCTACTCGCTCTCTCACTCTACCTCTCCCTCTCTCTATCTGACTCTTTCTTCTCCCTGGCGCATTGCCCTTTGCTGGCGATTGAATGTCACACGTCATAAATTATGCACAACAAAACTGAAATTGACTTGGACAACAGCTATAAAATACAAAACTTCAGATTTTCACACACACACACACAGATATACTACCTACACACACACACACACATGCATAAATAATAACAAATTGCTTTTGCTTGATAATAAAACTGGCGCAAAACGTTTCTAATGCTCTGTTAACAAAGCTATTTCATAAATATTTGATCAATACGCTTTGCATTGAAGCCAAGCTGAAAAGTTGCTCATCAGAGTTAGATATATATTTATAGATGGGATTAGATATGGAATAGCAGAAGGGGAAGGTAAAGGAATGCTCATAGGAAATGTGTTGGGAAGCGCTGCAGGAGGGAAGAATAAGATTTAATAAGATGAATGCCTGGGATTATATATGAATAAAGCTAATGATGTTTTGAACAGTTATGTCTGGCATTTTAAATTTCAATTTGTTGCTGGCAGTTCCTGAAGCCTTAAGTTATATATTTTGTTGATATATGTAGATGACTCAGCTCATGATGTGCATGAATCGATGATCTCCTCTAAGGCTGAGCTGAACAAAACAAACTCTAGTTTTATTACCCGTTCTCTTATAGAAATATGACTGAATTGCCATTATAACTGCTGTCTTTGTCTCATTCGAGACTGTGTCGAAATAGCTGGAGAATGGCGCAAGAATCAATTGGATTAATCTTTTGCAGTGCCTCGATTGCTTCATTTGCTCTAATCTAATCTGCAATTTCTGATAATTCTTAGACTTTCTCATTTTTCTTGTGAATGATCTAGATTCGCGCCCAAAGAAAGCGTGGCTAGACTTTCAGCTATATCTATATCCATATCCTTTCTATTCTATATCCTTTGTTATCATGCGCATCGAGCAAATATTGGCTAAGCTTGTCTATATATGCATATACAAGTCTACAAGTTCTTCTACAAATATATTAGCTGACAGAGTAAATAAAACTCTAACTAAGCTCGATGCATGCTTAGTATAAGCTTATGTTGCCCAAGCAAAGCCTTGACTTCAAGGCGAACAAAGACAGTTTTAGTTTATTAACCAAGCCCAAGCCCAAAACCTGTTTTCCATAGAGTACAAAGCTTACATGAAACCTATTTCAATTGAAATTGCTGCTGTCTAAAAAGGGACTAGGCTATATGCATAAGGCAAGAGTTCATAATGTTCATCATGTTTATTTTGCCTTGGAGTAAGCGAAATTTATGTTTTCGAAAAAAGTATTCAACTTGGTTGGCATGCAATTTTAATACTCTGCAGCAGCCATAAGCTGGGTATAAGTTTCACCAGCCATGCCCCGAGCTGCTAATTAATTCAACTTAATTATGTGCCAACAGAACTTGCCAACGGCAGGCAGACGAAGTCCGAGAGAGAGAGAGCGAGCGAGAGGGAAAGCTGGACGACGATGTTGGGGAGGGGGCAGGCAGTGAAGCATTGCTGACTGGACGATTAAGCTGCAAAATGTGATTATCACGTACCTGTCAGTCTATTTACAGTGCGGCATGTGTAGCTTTTGTACGCATCATTGGGCCCCGCATTATTTATGTACAATTCGCCATTGGAGAGGACCGTGTACTTGCCGCCGATGTCCGTGTTTGGATACAGATGCATGCCGGTGTCCTGCACCCAAGCGGTGACTAGCACAAATTCCGACATATAGCTGGGCACCTGCACAGGTAGACAGAGAGAGAGAGAGAGAGAGCGAGAGAGAGAGAGAGATGGAGAGAGTTGAGTAAACTTGTTCAAGTTAAGCAAATTTGATCAGTTCGAGTTGAATTTAATTTGCGTGCTTAATGCATTTTGTGGCCTTTCGCTTTCAGCACTAACAACACCTGCCCGCAGTCAGCACTCAGCACTCAGCACTCACCTGACATTTCAGCACAGCCGTATTGCCCGTCATCACGTACTCGTCGTGCACCTGCACCGTATACTTCTGGTTGACAACTGTAAGAGAGAACATTTCTTTAGCTTTCAAATGGCTGCATATAAATAAAAACATATATAAATTGCGCATAACATAAATCAAGCTAACAATTATGTATCGCTTTTTATTAGCCTGCTGCCGTTCTTTCTCCGTTCTGTTTTAATTTTTATGGCCAAAAAGGCTTAGCCCCGTCAGCACAAAACAAAAGAGAAGAAAAAAAAATGCTTCCCTCGAGTTTGACACTGGAAATATGTCGCACATTAAACAGGCGACGACAACCACATCGAGACCTTTATCAACCCACACACACACACACGTACAACATGTCCAGCACATTGTGACACTTGGCCAAAGTGCGAGCATTTGTCGGGTTCTGAACCCCAGCTCAGCTGCTCTTCAAAATTGGTTGCGCCAAATTTCAGCTAAAGTTTTTTCCTTTTGTTTTTGTTTTTTTTCAGCGTGTACCTTCTGTCAGGCCACAGCGCAAAATTAAGAGTGACAAGGATTCTAAAAACAGAGCTCGGCTATGGCACAGTGGTACAAAACTCTAATGAGAACAATTACAAAATCTGTTGAAGCTTAAAATAGTCAAATGAAATGTATATATGTACATATGAAGAGATAGAGAGAGAGAGTATGCAAAAGTGCAAGTAAGAAATAGAGAGAGAGATGGAGTATATTTAAGCTATATATATATATTGGGATTGTTCTCCCAATGTTTTAAGCTGTAAAATTATTTTGATGAAGTTTATTAATTACTATACGCGTGTGTAAAAATAATCATACGCCAAGCTCTAAAAGTTTTTAGTTAGTGATGACAGTTCTTATTTTCTAATGGTGAGCATGTATATAATTGTAGACTATCGAATACATCGATATTAATAGAAGAGTGTTGCCAGATCGACACATACATCTATAAATGTTGCATGCCTGTGGGCGTTCTTATGAAAAGCTATAGCTACTCTCGTAGAACAAACAGCATTCACTTTAAAGTGAAGAGAAAGAAGAGAAAAAAATAAATATTTCTGCCGATCACGAACGAGCTCGTTGAAAAAGCTTCGGCTGTCATCGGCTGCCCTCGACTGTCATCGGCTGCTCTCTGAGTTGTTGCTCAATCGTGTGAGTGAGAGGCAAGGTCAAGTCTCTAGCGCTCACTGCAAACTTGCTTAATAGCAATTCATCGACATTTATCTGTTATACATATTTGAATTAAAATATCATAAACTAAATTTCACTTTTTAAATGCAAATTCATTCCTTTGTAAAAATACTTGCTTAATTCAACAAATCGAAAATCTTTAACAACTCTCAACAAGGCAGTAAAACACTTTTCACTTCAACTGCTTTCACTGTGCACAGCTGCTGACACATGTTAACCATGAACTGGCCACCCCTGACCCACTCTCTTGCCTCACCCCGCTCCCCCCTCTGCCAACCACACCACATCACGTCCCACTGTTGTTGGCATTTTGTAAATTAATTAAGATGGACAAAGGCAATTTTGTGCACGCGTCACTTGAAAAGTGTTTGGCAAATGCGTTTCGCGCCTCAAATAAGCGAATAAGCAGCTTAAAGCAGAGCCTAAACTAACTGTATATAAACACGTGTGCATAGGTGTGTGTGTGTGTTTGTGTGAACTCTTTTTAAATGCCGCTCACGAATTGTTTTTTATTTTGTTGTTTGCCTAACTTTAATATGCTAAAATTGGATAAAGTTTAATTTGAAAAGTTGTTATTATTTTTGGCAGTTTATTTTACTTTATTTTTACTTGCTTCTTTTCTATTTTTGTATTCACTTTTATGTTTTGCTTTCTTTCGCATTCCATGGGCATGAAAAACTGGCAAAACTTTGTGACAACATTCCATTATAATTTCTCTGACCAGCGCGACGTCGGCATCGGCGACAGCGAAGGCTGCTCCAGCTGCGGCTGCTGCTGCTGCTGTTTGCAGTTGAGTTTGTGCAACAATTTTTGTATTTCTATTGCACGCGTGGGAGTGTGTAAAAAAGGAGTATATTTGTTTCTTTAATACTCGTTTAGAAATGCGAATTTTCTATTAAAGCAGCTGCGTTCGAGTCTTAGCATTGTCTCTAGCTAAAGCTGAATGTTATGTGGTTTCCAATTGGAGAGGTAGCAAAACCTAATCAGATTTAATTGTCTTACGCAATATGTTCCAATCAGTTAAGCTATCTTGCCTTGGGCTAAGTCTGCCTTTCTTCTCTATGACTCTCTCTATCAGTATGATCTCTATTTGATAATCTCTACTCCTGTTTAAGCAGAAACTAATAATTTTTCTACCAATTGGACTACATCACATTCCAATTAGATTGCCCAAATTTTCTCTAATCAAAATCTTAATAAATCTCAATCAAATTACGCTTCCTTTAGAGCTCGAACATGCATTAGGCAGTCGGCTAGGCACGACTCTCACGCTCTTTAACTTGCTTCTTTTTGAGTTCTTCATTATTTGTATTTCTGTATATAGAAGGAAAGGGCTGGTCAGGGATCAGGGTTTGCGCTTGAGTTGTTGCAGCTTGAGTTTTGATTTTTTCTAGCTATGCTTTTGTCCAGATACAGATTTTTGTTTTCTGCTGCATAGTTTTGGTAATTTAAGCAAAAGGCAAAGTTTTGTAAAAATTTTCGTAGCTTTCGAGCTGCAGTCGCAGCGTGCAGGGGGCGTGGCATGTGACAACATTGTGTGGCAAAAGGGAACAAGAACAAGAGCAGGACAGCTGGATGGAAATACTAAGCTAAGTTTATAGATGCTAGACAAAGTAAAGAGTGAAAGAGAAAGGGGGAGAGGGAGAGGGAGAGAGAGAATGCAGGCTGCTAGGCGGAAATTCATTTCCGCTTTGTTTTGTGGCTGTGTAGCTGTCTCCCTCTCTCTCTCTCTCGCTCTCTATCTGTGCTTGTGGCAAACTTTTTGTTGCACAAATTTATGTTTATGATGTGCGCCGGCGGAAAGATGCTTTTGGTTGGCCGCTGCCAGTCTTTGCCTGATTTGCAGTTATTGTGCCGAGCGAACTATTAAATTGTCGTCTAGCCAGGCGCGCTCCATGCACAATGCTTGCCACGCCCACAAAGGGGGGCGTAGGGAGAGCTAGCTGGCTTGGCATGCTCAACGATGTGCATTCAACTAATTACGAACAAATTACGCAGGTTTCATACACAGGCGCTGCGACAAGGGCAGGTGGCAGCAACAGAGCTCAGGGCAACTTTGTGGCTCAATCAAAAAACTTTGATAACACTGAGACAGAGAGACAATGTAGCTCTGTGTGTGTATGTGTGTGTGTGTGTGGGTGTGTGCTGTTGTTGAAATGCAAAAGTGCAAGCCAAGTCGCAACTTTGTGGGGCAACATTCATCAGTTGCGCTGTCGGCATCGTGTCCTTGCCCTGTGGCCTCTGACAGAATCAGAAAGTTTTGCGTTCTGTTGCTCGCATTTGTCAAGCTTCCCTCGTTATCTATCTCTCTCTCTTTTTTTTCTTTCTTTCTAATTGCACGCACTTAAGTCAAGCGAACTTGAAGGCCACGCACGCTGCGCACTAAGCGCTGGCAATTAAATAACAAAACTGCTAAGCTGGACCACGAGACAACGAGGCGCCAATAGACAAAAAGTCAACTGCACACATTAGCTGAGAAATTAGTGGATCGCCCCTCGCAGCGGGACTGTGCTGCTTGGGCTGTAAGCCCTTGGGCAACTTTTGCAAATTAGGCAAAACGTTTTGCGCCAAATCTACGCGCTGTCAAATTGCTCAAGCGTAAAGCGTTGCGGGCTACTCGGCTAGAAAAAAGCACGAGAGTAGCAAGAAAAACAACACACACAGAGAGAGAGAGAGGGAGTGAGGGGAGTGAGGGAGAGAGAGAGAGAGAGAGAGAGAGTGAGGGGAGTGAGGGAGAGAGACAGGAAACAAACAAAGCGACCGCAAGTAAAACAAAGTTGCAAGGGTGCGATTAAGAGATACTCTCTCTATGCCTTGGAACTTGAACTGCATTCGATGCTTGAGTCTGCTCTAAGCTAACGTAGGCTTAATTCAAAATCGATATTTATCGATAGATAGATAGAGATTGATTTTAGTTAAGAGAGCAATGAGCATTTTGCATAAGCTACATAGGCGTAGCATAAGTCATTATCCTATTTAATAGAGCTACGTTTAAAAATGTTTAATTACTATAAACACTTGAGAGAGTTTGTTGATTTTGAGCAAATTGGTGGGAATAATTAAAATAATTCTTTGAGTTTAAGCTTTGTTGTGTTTTCTGTCAAGCGATTTGATAAACCTGTATATCAAAATTGATAGTTCTCATTGATAACTTAGCTAACAGTTGTTTCGATAAACCTATATACCTACAATCGATATTTATCGAAATGACTGAAAGGACTATTAAAACTGATAAATATCTGTTCTATGATATGCTTTGCTTCACAGCTTCAATTGTGATTATTGCGAACAGAAACTAGTTATCGATAACAGCGATAGCACGAATTGCCTATGTCATTTAAAATCTCTGCTGCATCATGTATTATTCTTATTCCTCTCCACTATTACTACAGGGTATAATAAGCACGCCGCACGCCATGTACGTAACGTTGTGCTGACTTGCTGAAAAATGACCGGCGGACGTTGAAACTTTGCATGTAGCAAGAGCTACGTATCTAACAAACACACACACACACATATATATACATAAATAAATATACATATAAATGTGTGTGTGTGTGTGTGTGTGTGTGTGTGTGGGAAACCCTAACATATCTTAGATCTTTGCGGTGGCGACTTTTCTATTTGTTTTTGCTTTCAACTGTTTTCTTTCTCTCCCCGCCCCACTCTCTCTCTCTCTCTCTCCCTCCCTCGCTCTCTCTCTTTCTCTCTGCTTGTATATGCGACTGTTAATTAAACGAACCAACCGCCGCAGCAGCCCCAAAAGTCAAGAGTCATGAGCTTTCCCTTTGAGAATTTTATCTACGCAACTGGGCATTTTATATGGCATTCATAGGTTTTATGGCCAGTGCTAATTGTTGTTTTTGTCTGCGGGCAGCAGCATTCACTGTAGTTAGCCAAAGTTGAGGCAGTTGGAGGCCAATGAGCCAGAAAATCTATGCGACATGCGATGCCAATCAAAGTGATTGGCTCCAGCTCCAGCTCCAGCTCTGGCTATGGCAATTGCTCTGGCTAGGGCGACCCCCTGATGGCTGCCTCATTAATGCACTTTAATAAAGCCCTCGCCAAGTGCCTAATGAATGACAAAGTTTCGCTGCTACTTCAAACTGGACTAAAATTAAAGGAAACCAACAAAAAAAATGTAGTTTGACAAAGTTTTTTTCTGCTAAAGAGTTGCGGAAGTTGCGAGTTGAAAAGTTTTTTTTTTCTTGTAGTTATAGTAAATTCAAGAGCCAAAAAATTGTGTTTTGAGCTGCGCGAAATTTTTATATGCACTTTTAATGTTTGAGTCAATTAAGAGCACTTCCCGATGAATTCTCAGTAATTTTAGTAAGGCATAAAGAAATAAGAAAAAGAAAAGAGATGAGAAACAAGCAGGATGCAAAGGAGAAGATGTGTGTGAAGGAGATATGATGAAAGTAAAGCAAAATGGTAGAGAGGGGCAGGGAAAACGGAGAGGGAAAAGTAGAAGAAGCAATAGAAACAGAAGTAGATGAAGAAGTAAAGTAAGAAGAAAGTAAAAAGTAAAAGAGAAAGAGAAAGAAAGAAAGGTAAAGAACACAACTCAGACAGAAATTTTAAAGAAATGAGAATGAAGTAGAATATCTAGAGGAATAGTGCGAAGAAACCGAAAGAAAAACCAAAAAATATGATAAATTAGAAGAAATTATGAAAATAAAATTAGCAAGGCGAAGGAATGAATAAAGAATGATAAGAGAATGAAACTAGTAGATGGAAAAAATGAAAATGGATCGGAAAAAATGATCAGGCAGAAAGCAGCATGATATGAAGATGAAGAGTAAGGAAAAGGAATAGAAGTAGAAAATGAATTAGAAGCAAACATAGAGAGAAAATAAATGAAGAAACAAATAAAAATGAAAAGTTGAACAAAAGCAAAAGATGCTTGAGAGAAATCAAATGCAAAGAGAAAGAAAATAAGAAGAATGGACAAAAATAGATAATAATAATAATAATAATAATAATAATAATAATAAACAAGAAATCAGCCCACTCTCAAAATATCAAAATAAATAAAAACAAAAAATATTAAAAATACTCAAACTTTATATTCATTTAAAAGACATCATAATGTGTCAAAATGCAAACGAAACGTGTTGCATGGAGTTGCTAAAGCACTTTCTGCCTGACTCTCTGTCAGCGCCAACTCAGTTGTGGCTCGGTAATAAAACTCACAGCGTGGTTAGAGCTACCAGCCGAACCAGAGCCCGAGCCAGAGCTGAAGTCAGAGTCAGGGTCTATGCTCGCGCTTGGGCGCCAAATTAGCGGCGAGCTTAGGGCGGTTTGTTGGCTGCGGCTGTAATCCTATAGAGCTCACATCCCATGAACCCCACACCCCCATACTCTCCACCCTCCACCCGCCGCCCGCTGCCAACATTTTTGGCAGTAGTAATTAAAACTTGCGTTGGCTGCTTTTAGGCGCTGCGTTTCGAAAACTTTGCAATTAAAGCGAAAGTTTGGTTTTTTCTTTCTTTCTGTTTGTGCACGCCAAGCTGAGTTAGCGCAAATCAAGTGACGCAGCGGCAATAGAATTATACGTAAATTAATTAAAAAATTTGTTAAATATACTTAAACTCGAACTTACCGCCGCGCACGTGCACCTCACGGCTGAGCACGGTGCCGACCAGGTTGCGTAGCTTGCATCTGGAGAAGGAAAATGAAAAATCAAATATTAAGTATACGCAGCGCTGCACGGCGCATTGTTAGGCTCACCTGTAGACGGTGGCGTGCACCTCGTGCCGATACTTTTCGGCCGTAAACGGATAGAACATCATGCTGCCATTGGACAGCTGAAAGACCATGTCCTGCTGCGGCGGTATGGGCGTCCATTCCACCTAACAAATAGCAAAGGCGACAGCGACAAGGGGGCGTATTAGTTATTTTCTTTTCTTATTTTTTGCTCTTCTTCTACGTTCTTTGTTCGGGCAGTCAATTAACTTGGAAATGAGCGCCAGACTAAAAATGGCATGCATAATTAAGCAGGCGAAAACAAAACGGAAAGGAAAACCAAAAGCAAAAGCAAAAGCCACGCCCATTTTATACACTTTCTACAGTTGATACGAACCTCTGGTGGGGGACTGCCATGGCCGGAGCATTCTATCAGGCCGCCCGAATTGTTGGAGAACTCAACGCGATGCGGCGGCTCATGCAGAAATATCGGTCCCTGCAGATCCAAGCCATGCACTGTATAGCTGCTCTCAGCTGAAAAGAGAAAGAGAAAGAGAAAGAGAGAGTGAGTGAGTGAGCAATGTATATAGTTTGGCAGGAACTCTGGCTGCTGCGAGCATGTAATGCACGAGCGGCCAAAGTTAATTTCAATTTCATTTAAGCCGCAAACTTTTTTGGCCAAAATTAAGTGGCAGTGACGTAGGCGTTGTTGTTGCTGTTGCTGTTGGCTCACTGACTAGCTGACTGAGTGAGTGAGAGAGTGAGTGAGTGAGCGAGGGCCAGGCCCTGCGGCTTGGCCTAAATTTTAATGAGCATCGCTCGTGGACCACAACAAAGGCACGCACAAAGCGCAAAGACAATTGCTTTTTACCTGTGGCCATCGTTTTTGTGGCTGGCTTAATGGGCAGGTGTGGCAGCATCTCGGCCTAATTGCTCCTGCGGCAGCCGCCGGCCAAAGCATTGCATAAATTTTTGGGGGTGTGTGTTTTAAAGGCGCTTTCGATGCGGCTTTTATGCCATATTTATTATTCACTTGATAGTCAAGCCAACCAAGGGGGCGTGTTGCCTGCCTCCCTCTCTATGTGTGTGTGTGTGTGTGTGTGTGTGTGTGGGCGTGTGTCAAGCTATATTTGCATTGCGGCTCCCTGACAACTTGAGGCGTTGCTTCAGCAGCAGTGCAGTGACCCGTTTTTATGCCACACAGCAACTCGTGTAGATAACACATAAATTCTTTTTTTTCTCCCTCTCTCTCTCATTTTTTATGCCCAGCAACTGCATGAATAATTTAATTATATATAAAAAACTTAAAAAAAAAAAAAAAAAAAATGGAGAAAAACTTCATGAGTTTGGGCTGCAGCGAGAAAATGCGACATTTATGAGCTTGCAAAATAATTTCGCTCAGATTTAGCCTTTTTTTGTAGAGAGCAGACGGAGTGTATGGAGTTTGGAAATTTTCATAGAGTTCAAAGGTTTTTATGCTTAGTTTATTGAGTTTGATTTAAATTTGCAATTAAAAATGTTAAGTTGAAAGCATAAACGAATAAGCAATGTTAATGTCAGATTTCATTAACAGGAACTGCTTCTACCTCACATCGTCATGATCTGTTATTAACAGAAGTATGCTCTGTTAATAGCATAACTCCCACTACAGTTCTCCTACTTTCTACATTCTTTGCCGAGGAATTACAACCAAGCTTTGTATCTATCATCGGGCTCCAACACGCAATACTATATAACAGAAATTCTAGTCGTATGTGCTCAACTATAAGATAGCTCAACATTGACTGATTGTAGTTTGAAGACAGCTCTAAGACGAAGCTGTATATTTGTATATAGAACAGACGCTGATACACATATTTGTGTGCGTTACTCAAACACTTTTATTCCCAGTAGAATCATAATAAAAAAATAATAATAATAATTAAGGCATAATTAAAATTGCAAACAGCTTTGAAGCTAAGCCAAATAAAAGCTGAAATTTGCATATAAAAATAGAACTTAAATAGAATAAATTATAAATTTCACTAGAAGCGCAGCGAAAAACAAAATAGAAAATATGAAAAAAAAGAGAAATTAATAAAATTCTAATGTTACCTAAAAGATATTCAATTAGCTATTCATTATCATTATTCTGAGTAAAGAAATACTTGAGAAATTAATGAAAAAGAAAAAAAAATGCCAAAAATAGATTTTTAATTTAATAAAATGTAAATTAAAAGCACTTTTGAAGCTGAGCTACATAAGAGAGTTTGTTTTAGATAAGAATAGAATTTTATAATATCAAATTTCTATTACAAAATAGAACAGAAATGAGAAATTAAAAAGTATAATCTTTTGGATGAACTTCGGAAACCAAAGCTGTTAACGCTTTTGCAGCAGAACCTTAAAGAAATTCAAAATTGTTTACAAATAAATATCATGTAAGAGAAAACTTTAGCAAATTGCAGCAGCGAAATCGTTGGTGATATGGTAATTGAGAATGCGCCGTGAAAGTGGAGCATTTTTGACAGCAGCCGCAAAGTATGCAGCACTAAATTTGTAAGCAATTTTCAGCCGCTGCAATAAAATGAAAAATTGTTTTGTCAAAAAAGCCATTGGGCAAGAGATAACGTTAGAGCATTGGAGCACTAGTGGACACGCACACATACATACATACACAGCGTAGAGACTCCAAACTCAAGTTGCCCCCAAAAGCCCAAACCGAAAGTGTTGCAAACTTTGTGCCACTTTCGTTGCGGTACTCAGAGAGTGTGCCCCTCTCTCTCTCTGTCTCTCTCCCTCTTTTACTCTCTGTGTGTGGCACGCTGTCAACTGCAATGCCCAAAGGAAATGCGGCGAGCAAGGCAAAAATTGTTAGTGAAAAGTATAAAGTGTTTGCCACAAGTTGATGCCACAACGGGCCAGCACATTAAATTTACAGTTTTCGTTTTAGTTTCTTATTTTATTTATTTTTTTTCTTAAGTCACTTAAGTTGAAGTTGAGTTCATTTCAGCTGCTGCCGCGGCTGCTTTTGCAACCAGAGATTTTGGCAGTGTTGATGCGGTGCAATGAAAATTAAATTTGTCAGCTTAGAGAGAGAGAGGGGAAAGAGAGGCAAGGCGCAGCTGTCAGCTAATTGAAGACGCGCAAAACAAACGCCAGTTAAAATGCGAGCCAAAGTCAGGTTATTTATGTGGCAAACAAAGGGCGTGCTGGCAACAAAGCCAGCGCACGAATGCGATCAAAATGTGACATGAAAACGTGCCCCATATAACAACTCCCACCACTGTGCGTGTGTGTTTGAGTGTGTGTATGTGTGGCTGATGATGATGGTAATGTAGCTGACTATCTATGGCTTTGTGGCACGTCTGTCTCTCACACTCTCTCCCGCTCTCCCTCTCTCTTTGTGTGTGGCACTGACAATGCAACACAATGACCGTCTGATAAACTCGATAAGGTTTTGCTTATGTCTGTCGCTCGGTGGCTCATGTTGCTCATGTTGCTCGTGTTGCATGTTGCGCGCGCCTTTGTTGCTGCCACTTTGCACATAATTGAATACACGCCGCACCATTTGTCAGCGTTGTCAATCAAAATGGTCAGAGGAGCAGCAGCTGCTGCCACGCCCACAATTCAACTAAAATCAATTATATGAGAGGGATAAAGAGAGAGAGGGAGGAAGAGAGAGAGATGCTATAAAAGTGCGAGCCATGCCAGCGGCAGGCAGCGCTCATCATTATCACGGTTCATTAAAAGCTGCTGGACGGAAATGACTGAAAGCGACAGCAGAAGAAGAAGAAGAAGAAGGAGAAGGAGCTGGCAGCATCTATGTAACGACAGACATCACTTGCCTGATGCCGCCCAACAAAATGCAAATGAGCAGCAGCAGCAGCGGCAGCAGGAGGAGCAGCAGCAAAGCGCAACCTGCCTCACTTCAGTTCAGCTCAGCTCGGCAGAAGCTTCCGCCCAGCAGCAGCAGCAGCAGCTGCCCCATTAGCAAGATGCCCATTTAAATTTCTATTCAGGAATGCAGCCATTCTAAATGGCAGCGCTGCCTGAAAGAAAGTCGTTTCGTAATTAAGAAGAAAATCCCGGGAAGTGAAAACAAATGAAAGAAAAGAAAACGTAGCGAATGCAGCTATGTTCGGGGGTGTCAAATATGAAATGCTCGAGCATGAACATGACAGGAGTCTTTTTTTTTTTATAGAGAGAGGATATAGAGTATGGGCAGGATGTAGGAGTTGGCAGGGCTTAAAGATGGAATTTATTGAGGTAGTTAAAGTCATTGAAGAAGTGCAGAATATGCTGCTTGCAGAGTTGATTTAGCTTTTTTTTTTTTGCTAAATACAATTTAATTTCAAATTTACTAAAAATTCTACAAAACTCTGAAATACTTCATAGCTGTAATTTCCGCATTTTGGAGTCGCATGCAATGCTGCTCATCCAGAGCTCGATTCTTGAGTTTTCGTTAATGATACAATCCTTTTTTCCCTCTTTTTATTTAGTAAGTCATACGGGACTCCAATAAGCACTTTGTAGATTTTGTAGTCTATTTGTTCTGCCCTTTAGGGCTCAGATACAATCTTTAATCTAGAAATCCGATATTCTAAAAATCATTCAAGCTAGACTCCTTTTGAAGATCAACTCCAAATTTCATAAAATTGAAGTCATTTTGTCTTTCGTCTTTCGCAATATTCTCTGTCTTCTTCGTCTTCTTCTTCTGTGTAAAATGTTACATACATTATAAATGCTGCTTGAATAAATTGGACTTTTCTTTCGCTTAGCATAATACCCGCTGTAAGCGTATTTTAACGAGACGGCGGGCACATCTTTAATTTCCAAGCAGAAGTCAAGAAAAACTGTAAATAATGAGAAGCGCTGGGCTTCAAAGCTCAAACTAAATCAAAAACGCTTAGCAGACACCCAAGCAACAACCAACAACGAACCAGCCCGAAGCCAAGAGCCACCCTTACTCAGCAGCCCCTAAATCTTCAAAAAGTGCTTTATTCAGCAACGGCAGCGGGCAATAAAAGCCAGCGACAAGTTCGCATAGCGTCAAAGTTTTTCCGTGCAGCATTTAAATGAAAACGCAATTTTCAGAGTCGAAAAAAAGTAAAAGAAGAAGAAGAAGCAGAAGCAGGAGAAGAAGCAGAAGAAGAGAAGAGAGCTAGAAGCAGCAGCAACAAGACACGTTAAAGCTGATTTGCATAAGGTACGTGAGTGAAAGATGTTCCAAGGCTTTTGTCTGCTGTCAAGGGGCCCAATAGGAAAAGCCAGTATGTCCTTATTGGCAGGGGGAAGGAGGCTGGGCAGAGGGCGGATTGTGGGGAAATGGCTTGACAAATATAAACAGCATTCCAGGAGCAACGTTGCCATTTGATTGAGGCACTGGCCTCAGCCTAAAAGTAGGCAGCGCTTTACATTTAAAGCAGGCAACTGGCTAAGGCAGCTGCTAAGCAGCTAAAGCTGAAGCTAAGGCCCGAAGAGCCAAGCACCAGCAGCAGTCTCCTTGCTGATGCCATGCCACGCCCAGCACTGCCCCCCACTGCCCCCCATCGCCTGCTCAGTTCAAGTGCACGCATTTTTCTGCTTAAAAGCCTCGACTAATGCGAGGCGTCTGCTTCAGTCGAGCGTTCCACTGCCTAAAACCCAACCCACACCTAGCCCCATGTCTGTGTCTCGACGCAACAGAGCGTAACGGTATTTGTACATGTATATATGTGTGCTGTGTGTGTGTGTGTGTTGGCAAAGTGTATTTGCTTAGGTCATATCACGCACTAGGCAGCGAGCTGCTTGACTTTATTCAGCTGTTGCCGCTTCGATGCAAACATGGCAACAAATGAAAAGCTAAACGACTAGCAGATACTCTTTTTACTTTACTTTTCATATATAGCTCTGAGTTAGTCTCTTCTTAACATTTATGCTGCCTTGACTTTTGCTTTAGAGTCTTAGTAAAGTCCAGCAAGCTCTGTTGCTGTTGTCTATTTTTACAGGGTATGCGCTTGGCATAGCTCAGAAACCTGGCTATTGTTGCGATTGAACGAAAACATTTTAATGCTACAGCTGAATTCTCGTTATTGACTAAGCGCAGCTGTTGTTGCTGCTGTGCATGTTGCTGCCGTGCATGTTGCTGCTGCTCTGCGCACAAAAGTATGCAATTAAATTGCAGCTGCGAAAAGTGAAAAGCATTTCAATTAATGTTGCAGACATTGCTGTTGCAGTTGCAATTGCAATTGCAGTTGTTGCTGCTGCTGTTGCTGTTGCGTCGCTAATGAGCGCCAACTTTAAAAGTCACAACGGCAACTGTAGACAAAGGCGTACGTCACGTTGAGCTGTGTTGAGTTCTGTGCCATAAAACTGAATTATTGAAAAGCACACGTTTCACTTTTGTTTGTGTTGTTGTTGCAGCTCAAAGAAACCAAGTCAACAGCAGCAACAGCAACAGCAACTGCAGCAGCAGCAACAACAATGGCTAAAGTTTGTATGCCTCGCGGCAACTCGAGGCGGCGGCATCATTTACAAGCCAACTCATAGCCAACTTTCTGCCGCTGGCGTGCACCAACACTTCAGGGCACAAAGCAACAGCAACAGCAGCAACAGCAACAGCAGCAGCAGCAGCAATAACTGGGCTCAAATGTTAATTGCAGTTTTTAAGCAGACGCTAGACATAATTAGAGCTGCTCATTGTCTAATGTATCAGGGCATTTAGCAACCAAATATGCAACACGCCCCACCAGCAACACACACACGCACAGCAGCAACACCAAGTTCAACAACACGCCCTCGAAATGTGAATGACCTCGAATGTCACATTGCAGCACACACACACAGGGCCAGTCGGTGGGCGTGGCAGTTCGTCAGAAACTCAACGGGCGGCAGCCAAGATTATGCAGCCAGGCTGTCGAGCTGGCGAGCTGACTGGCCTAGGCTTGCTGTTTGATGAAACAAAAAGCGAACTGCAAGTAAACATTCAGCAGCAGCAGCAAGAGCGCCTTTTGTGGCATTGTCCAAGGCAGCGACAGCATGCAGCGCATAATCAGCAACAAGCAGCAGCAGCAGCAGCAGCAGCCGCAGCAACAGCAACGAAGAAAAGCCTAGACTGTCACAGTCAGAGACCAGCAACATCAGCTCGCCTGCTGCCTGCCGCTTCCCGCTTAAGTATAGGAAATAAAGCGCCTGCGGCTGCCAGGCTAAGGACGTGAGCTGGGGCTGGGCATACGCTGTCGTTGATCTTTTGCTGATAACTTTGGCTTTTTGAGTTGAGCGCACAAAAACCAAGAGAAACAAGAAACACCAAAACAAAAAACCTGAAATAAAATGCCAACCAGGATATCAAGTAAAGGGCGTGCACAGAGAAAGAAAAAAAAAAGAGAGAAAGGGGGAGAGAGAGTGGCTGAAGCTTGCCGCCTGCCACACGCCCGGCTTGTTAGCCAAAGTGGACAAAGTGGCTGTGGAAATGTTGCAGGCGACAGCGCACAAAAGACAAGCCAAGGAAGCGACAGCAACAGCAACAACAGCAGCAACAGCAGCAACAGCAGCAACATGCAACTGGCTACGCAGCTTAATTATTTTTAGCCCAGCGCACACAAAAAGTGTTGCATACTGCAAGGCGCCAGTCTGAGCTCTAGGATCAGCCGAACGCAAATTGAATAGAAGTGAGCGTAGAATGAGAGAAGAGCTGATACCCTGCATATTAGACAAATGTTTTGTCTAAGCAACAAAGTAACTAAAAGCTGTTGCAAATACTTTTCATATAACTTTGACAAATCTATCAAAAAATACATTTTTCTAATATCCTAATAAGAGACTTTTTAGTAATATGAAGCAATTATAATAGATTATTCTTATAGACACTCAGCTTGCTTTAGCTGATCACTAATGCAAATTATAACTGCTCTTTATAATATCTATTGATATTTATTATATATTTAACCAGTTCTCTCAAGACATAATAGATATTTATGTGCATATCTATCGATTTTTAATCATCTAGCTAAATTATAAAAATTGTTCTGAAAACTATTTAACATTCTGTGAGAACGATTCACTGCACGAGTTCAAAAAACCAATTCAATTATTGTCAGCAAATCATTTTAATAGTCGCTCGTATGTTATATTAATAAATGCAATATCTATTCATATATCTCGCTATAGTTTTAATCCAACAAAGCTTCACGCAGCAAATAGTTATGCAAATATTAAATATACAATTTCTTTAGCAAAGCTGAAATAAAAAATAAATCAAATGATTTGTGCTCACAATGTGCTGCACAATAAAATATAACTATAAATATATGTATGGGGAAAGCAAGTTTATATAAAACTATATGCGAGATGTGTTCAAAAAGTATTTGTAACTGTTTCAACAATTTTCTATTGATTTATTCATGAATATTTCTCTATATAATAAACAAATATATGTCAATGTAAGTAAGTACTAAAGAGTCTCAGAGAACTTGATCCGACAGCTGCTCTGCTAATCTCTGCTCATTTCTAATTCAAGATTCTTTTTGAACAGACCTCGAATATGCATATATATAATTTATATATATTTTGTATTTTTTTAAATATATTTTTTATGAAATTGTAGAATTGACAGCAATTGTTTGCCAGAGATGGAGATAAAGAGATAGCGAGAGAGGGGAATTCGGTTATGTGTCTAAGGGCAAGGGGGAGGCGGGGTGGAGGTAGGTGTGTGGCAATTGGTACTCACCTCGTATGATGTACAGGATCAGGACAGCCTTAAAAAGGCTGTGTAAATCCATTTTTTATGAGCACTAATGCTTTCCATTACATTTTTTATGTGTGAATTTTAAACGCCGAATTTCGCTGATGTTTTTTTGGTTTTGCTTTTTACTGTGCGTTACAATTTTATTTTTATTTTTGCGATTTTTTTTTCTTTGCGTTGTTTTTGTTTGTTGTGTGTTTTCCTTTAGCCGCTCGTTTGTTTGTTTATTTAATTTCTTTCTGTTTTGTTGGTTGGCGCACACATGAACAGATTTGCGCTGTGATTGAAGCGTTTTAATGCTTCCGCGTCTGATATCGTTCTCTCTTTGTTGTTTGTGTTCCGTTTGTTCTCTTTCTCTTTCTGTTTATTTACGTTTTACGCGCTGCGAAATTCATTAAAAATCTTTAATGCGAGTGTTAGAAAATTCATTATTTATTTATGGTCTCGGAACCAGCGCTCAGTGCGCTGAACTTTGAACCCAACTGCCAATTCCCTTGGCTTTATGCAAATTTATTTTAAAGCTGCGCAGTTGTAGCTGAATCTGACTTTTTCTCTTATTTCTTTTATTTTTGTTTTTTTGCAACGCTTGTGATTTCACTTGACGACAGTCAGTCAACTGTCAGCGCAGCTGTTAATCATGTCACACACACACACACACACAGAGAGAGAGAGTAGATAGAGTGAGGTGCTTTCCCAGCAAAGTTAATAGACGTGCTAGCTGTAGCTGAAGTAAAAGCATTTCTGCTGTGGCATCTATGTTTGCCTAACCCTAGGAAGCGTAGCTCCGCCTCTTCGTGGTGACTGTAATAGCTAGAAGTCGCTGCATTGATCACTCTAAAATGGCGTCAATTCCAAGTGAGAGCAAAGTTACAAAAAGCATTGCCTACTTTTAGGCTGGCACAGAAATTCAATTGACTTTTGCAGTGCCAGCTGCCAATAAGTCATTAACGACTTCTAAACTTGGGAGAAACTGAAAGTCTTGGAACTAAATCAGCTTCATTGATGAGCAACTGACATGCATTAGGAAACCTGGAACTACGAAGCAGAGGTAACAGCTTCTGAAATCTAGAAAGATATGGAAATCAATCGAAAGCTGCGTAGCATTAAAGCAGCGCAAAGCGTTTCTATTTAATGCAATTTATTGCTGTTTTAATACACACACACACACGCATATCCACACACAGCCATTGCTCACACACACACACACACACACGCACACACGCACGCACAGGCACTCGAGTCCATTGCAAAGATAAACGAGCCAAAGGCAGGCGCGTTCCCCTTGTCACGCATACAGAAGTAGATTTTTTTCACATAGAAGTTTTGCTTCATGTTATCCCCAATGCTTTTCCCTAGTTTTTCCATGAGCTTTTCCTGGTTGCGGCCCCCTTTGAGCGCATTTTTATGTGCGCCGGCAAAAATTATGCATCAGCGCGAAATTGGAGCGCCATAAGTTGAGCTCAAGTGAACAGATATCAAGCTTCTAAGCCGCCCTATATGACTTGTCTGCCTGCCACGCTTGCCACGCCTGCCCCGCTGCACCGGCTTGGCTCTAAAACTCCACTCAACACGTCTGTCGCTTGACATCATGTCATTAACTTGCCCCGTGACCAGTCCCAAATAAAAAAATAAATCCAGTGACTGCTCCCCAAGGTAAGATCCTGTATGCTGCGCAAAACTGAAAGAAGTATTCGTTGCGAAAAACTATGCAAAGGGGACAGACAGCTTGATAAGCAGCAAGAACAAGACAAAATGACAAAAAACAAGGAAGCCGGCGTGTGGCAGTCGGCTGTAGGCGACTGCAGAATACTCTGCACGATAGGGTGTAGAGTAGATGAGCTTAACTCTGACTGTGACAATGTATGAATGATTTAGAAACTGTGACAGGCTAACTGTTATTTGATAAGTGATAAGTTATTTGAAAACTGTGACTGTGGATATTGTAATTGCAATCTGTGACAATAAATTGAATCTGAGACTTTCACACATTGACTTTTTAACAACTTTATTCATAGCTATATAAAACCAAATATACTCCTTTTCACATATCAAACAGAGTAAACAATGAAGCAAAACCAATATAGTCGTCTTACATTCAATCAACAGTGTATCAAATAAGAGAGACAACACAGTAAAGCTGTCAATAACGATAAAGTGAACTCAACGACTGGAAATGGGACCCAACACAAAACAACAAAAACAACAACAGCAACAACGAAAGCAACATTAACAACAAGAGGAAGAAGCAGAAGAGGAGCAACAGCAGCTGTAACGGCAGCAACAAAAGTGCCGTTTAAGCAACATGGAAATTATGCCCAGTGCGAATATCAACAGAAAACACTGTGCAAATCTTTTTTCTTTACTCTCTTCACATTTTTGTTTTCTCTCTCTATTTTTTTTTGTATTTCCCTATATACTTTTTTTTTTTTGTCTCCTTGTTTTTTGGTTTTTGGTGTGTAAAAAATCATGACTTGGCAATTATGCGGCAAATGTGCGCACTGGGCATGCAGAGCAGCGGCAAACAAAAGTCAGCCATAGATAGAAGGAGGAGGAGCGACGAGAGAGAGCCAGAGAGCGGAGCGGGTAAAGCTGCATAAATATTACGCATACGCCGCAGTGCACGGGCAACGTTTGCTAAATTGCTGGCAATTAGTTTAAAAGTGCGAGCACAACACAACCAAGAAACAATGCAGAAAAAAAGCAAAGCAGAACATACAGAACAAGAAAGAAAAGAAAAGAAAATGGGAAAATTATAGAAAATTGCAAGCCTAAGCAGATTTGCCTATGCAATTCGAGTTCAGTTAGGCGTGAAACAAGAGCGTGAGCGAAAGAAAGGGAGACGAAGGGAGGGGAAGGGAGAGGGAGTTAGGGAAAGATGTAAAACTAAACTAACTTTACGATGTTCTCAGAAAGTATAAAACAAATGCATTTCAACTTGTGAACTTTAGAGGTAGAGGTATAAAAGCAAGCAAAGAAAGTAAGAGAAAAATGATGATAATAATTATATAAATATTAAAGATAAGAGAGGGAGGGAGAGAGAGAGAGTGAGAGAGAGAGAAGAGTTAGCGAGTTTTGCATTCAATTGTCAGAGCTTAACGCCTTAATTTGAGCAAGTTTTCAACTCTGCTTTAATTCTTTTGGATTAAATATAACTAGGAAATACTAAAACTGATGAAAGCTGCATATAAATAGATAGATTGCCCTAGAGCAATAGAATAAACCTAGCCTAAAGTTTGATATTTAATTGGCCAAATCGAGCTAAACTCTTTGCCCGAAACTAACAAAAATTTGTGGAAAATTTATTAAATTTAACTTTAATCAAATTGCATTTAAAATTATGAAACTACACAAAGCTTGATGAATGAGTTTAGCCAACGACTATGCTCTCACTCCAAACTTAACTGCGTTCAACATATTTCGACAGATGAATAAAACTTGATTTAACAATTCAAACGATTTCGATTCGCTTCAATTTCCATCAACTTTCTGGCCTAGCAAAAACTTGCAAAGTAAAGCCATCAAAGACTCTGTCAAGCTCTTCCATGGTCAAAGAGAGACAATTTGCTTTGCCTGTAGAAGGCTGTAGAGCTGAACAAGCTTCTTTTTTTTCTTTTCCACAAATTTCGTCAAGCTCAAACTTGGAATGACCAATGGCTGTAACATGAGAGCTAAGCAGCAGTTCGCATAGACTGATTGAAAGTCTTTGTAGGCTCAGGGCATAAGACTTGGGCCTTGGGCGCACATAAGTGTGTGCAGCCTTATTCCCTTTTTCTTCTTTTTTTTTATCGTTTGCCTTTGTAAGCGCTGCTTATGTCCATTTCACTTAGCTTGCTTTTGGCCAAAGGCTTAAGCACTTTACAGTCAAGTTGGATATATTTATGTTACACTTAACGCTGCGATGCTCAGCGCTGCGCTGTCTGACGGCCTGTCAACGGCAATTTGTGCGCGCTGCCAAAATGAAAGCCTGCCACAGACACATACTGCTCGACTAGACAGCATGCACAAGGAAAAGATAGAGGGGGAGAGTAAGAGTGGGGGTAGAGCACATACAGACATTGGCAATTTATAGACTTCGACACTTTGGGGCGAAATTGCTCAAGTTGGCGTCGCCTGTTGCCAAATACGTGATTTATTTTAATAGATAATCATTACGCCATCGATTCCGATCATGTCCGAAACTCCATTTGCTCAGCGTGTGGCACACACACGCACACACATAGCTTGTTGCATGCCACACATGTTGTACGTGCGTCAATAAATCAAAAGCAAATGGCTTTCAGTTTATTGTTTTGCGCTGCAGCTTGAGCAAAAAAACTTTAGAAATTGCCACAGCACATTGCGCATACGCCGCGTGGGCCATGGCAAGCCTTAAAGGCTTGACTACCGCATGCTGCATTCAACTGCATTCCGTTGCACGGTTCATTCACATGGCAGTCGCCACGCTGCACACGTATTTAAATTGTGCCATTATGCACTCGAAGCTACCGGGCCCAGCCCACACAGCCGCACAGCTTCCAGAGTCCTCTCTCACTAATGACTTTTTATGGCAGCAGCAGCAGCAGCAGCAGCCGCTGCCAGCGCAAAGGGTTGCCCGCAAAAAATCAATACAATGCATGGGCCAGCGTGTCCTGGACCAGGATAAAAACAATGGCCGGCTCGTTGGCTGCGTTTCAGTTCCAGCTGCCTGTCTATTGCATTGTAACACTGGCCGACCGAGACCAAACCAGACCAGACCAGACCAGACCAGACCGAACCGAACCGGACAGCAGAGTCCGTCCCAGCGTCCGGCTGACTGGCCACAAACAAATGCAGCCAACGAGACAAAACACTACAACAACAACAACAGAGTAAAAATAAAAATAAACACGGCAAAAACAAGGCAAAAGAAAATCAATAGACCAAATGAGTGCAAAAGCGAGAAATCTGCCAAAACCGAATGCGCCGACTGCAGCCGGAGCAAAAGGCAACAACAACAACAAGAAAACAAAATGCTCAGCAAAATATTATATGCATATACTATAACTATATAGAGGGATGTAGAGACGGGCCAGAGAGAGAGAGAGAGAGAGGGAGCGAAAGATAGTTAGACTACCAAATACCCTACACTTATTGTTGTAGCTACAGCTAGATTCTCTAATACTCAACTCTATCTTTAGCTATGTTTCCTCTATTTACTTCTCTCTATATTTATGAAAGGGAGATCTAGAAAGGGAGAGGCAGCTCTCCCCTTCTATTCCTCTATGCCTCTCCCCTTCTATTCCTCTCTCAATCACTTTCCTCGCTCTATATATTTGCCTCCTTTTCTAATTCTTCCCATCTCAATCTCTCCTTTTGTGTTTCAATATCTTTCACTGTATCTCTCTCACTCTCTCATCTCTCTCTATCTATTTAGCCTCTATTTTAAAGTACATCAACTTTTTCTGACTCTCTTTCTCTCTCTCCCCATCTCCCTTTATATCTCTCATCATTACCCTCTCTCTCCATCTCCCTTTCTTTCTCTCTCTCTCTCCTTTAATTGATTATTGTTGACAGTTTGATATTTTAGTTACAAGATTTCCTACTACATCTATATAAAGTATAACAATTTAATGTAGACCAATTCAAGTCAAGAGATCTGGCACCTAGTGACTAACCTTTTGTAGTCATATCAATATTTACAGGGTATATAAATATGCAAAATAAAAAAGAACACATCCAGAAACTTGGCTGATGTTGTTGTTGTTGTTTTGGCTGCCTGAAGTGCACATAAAAATCATTTAAAAACAGCAGCGACGCCAGCTTCGCAGTCAGATAGAAGAAGGTTGGGCAGCAGCAGAAACAGCACCAGGTGCAGTAGCAACAACAGCAGCAGCAGCAGCAGGAGCAGCCCCAAAAGGTAAGCCCAAATCGACCTGATGGGCGTGATGCCCGCCGCTGCCTGCTGCTGTCTGCCTGCTGCTGCCTGCTGCTGCTGCTGGCTTTTGCCACCCAAACGCTGCTCGCTGTGATTCAGTGCAAAAAAATTGAGTTCAGCGTCGCCGTCGCCGTTGCCACACAAAATGGGTCTAAAGTCATAAACTTTTTGCACATAGCAGCTGATGCCAGTGTTGAGTAGTACTAGTTGTTGTTGTTGTAGTTGTTGTTGTTGTTGCTGCTGCTGCTCAGTGATTTTTCCTTGCCTTTGGCTTTTACCACGTCACACTCTGCTGGGCTTTTGTTTTTTTGTTCCCCTTCGCTCATGACTAACGAGCAAAATATTGGGTTAAGTAAAAATGAGCAGTGGCTGAAGAGGGTAGTGTATGGCTGGGGGGGACGTGGCAAAAGCTATTGCCAAATATGCGAGCGGGCGGTGGGGTAAGGGCACAAACAGCGTCTCTCAGTTGTTGACATAGGAAGTAGGCCCACCTGACACACACAACTAAATGACTGTATAGAATATATATAGAGGCAAAAGTCATTTAAGATGAAATGCCAGTGAACTTTAAAGGCAAACAAGGCCCAAATATTCTCATAAATGTTGTTTTTGCCTTACACTCAAGCAATTATAGCAGCTCTTTCGATTGTAAGCTAGCTTAGCTTGGCTTAACTTCAAATCAAAGTTTTTCGCTCTCGAAATTCATGCCACTTCAAAGAGCCAAGCCGCAGGCAGCGTAAATTGTTGCTACTCGAAATAGCTATAGACTGGCTTCAGTGACTGCTTTATACTCTTTCATCCAGCAGAAAGAGTTGTAAATCTTTTGTTGCTAAATCTCTGAGAAAGGAGTCTGCAGTAGCTAAACTATCAAATTTCTAGAGCTAGAACGTTTCACAGTCAGCAAACGAGCAAAACCAATATGCTCTTTGGCACACTTCGAACGAGTATAAATATTATATAAAATGTTAAACTTTTCACGCTGCGCGTGTTGCTTGAGACCTCGTTTGACACCTCAGCTCAAGTCATGACACGCCCTGCACCTGCCTCCTTTCGCCCTTCGCTTTGCACATCAATCAAAACGTTCATAGACAGACATAAACAGAAATGCGAATATTTTAAATACCCAACCAGCAGCTTGTGAGCTTTTGCGCTGAAAATGTCACACGCCAATCACAAAAATTTGTTTGCCAGGTCGTCAGAAGATACATGTACATATGTACTTGTCAATATATTTGTGTCTTGCACACATATATATTTACAGTTATACACAATTGGAGTAGATGTAATATGCATGCGGAGCAGGAGCACGAGCAGTAGCCCATTCATATATCATATCTAAATGGCGTCGACCTTTTTTGCCATTTGTTTTATGCAATACTTTTTTTTTGGGGTCGCGTCTGTTTTTAGGCTGTCGTGTCTGACAGCCAATGCAGGGCGTGTTACGACGAGCTGAGTCTAGGCCCTAAATCGAGATTGAATGGGTTGATGTGCTGGGCAAATACCCTAGCCAAAATGAAATTTACTTAAAAGAGAATGAATGAGACTACTGTGTAAGAGAATGAGCAGACTGATGCGCTAGAAAATGCCCTTACCAAAAGAAATGTGTTCTTAAAGAGAAAGAAATGAGTGCTTAAAAGCACTAAACAAAAGAATTGTTACTTAAAAGAGCAAATAATTATGACTTCAAGAGAAATAAAAGAATTCTGTGCTAGGAAATATCCTTATCAAGTCCCAAAACTTATCAAAAGCTAACTACTAAAGTATTCCTATACAAAAAGTAGTTAATTTACGCTTATAGTAATTAAATTCATGCAAGATACTTCATCTTAAAGTCGAACTGCACGCCCTGAGAAACTCAGCTTATGATTATAAAGATTACGATTCTGTATATAATTCTAGTTAGAATCGAAAGACAACAAGTCAGCTATAATCAATAGTTAGCTCTATAGTTAGCTCTACTAATTTAGTGGATTCAATATACCCACACTCATTACTTAGCTAGGGTATTCGAGCTGCAGCTGCACACAGCTTGCAGGCAACTTTCAGTGCGCATATTTTGCTGGCGGCGCGAAAGTGATTTCTTAATTTGTTACAACAAACTTGGCAGTTATAAGAGCTGACACACACACACACACACACACAGAGTAACAACCCTTGTGTGTGTGTGCGTGTTAGAGTTACATGAACTTTCTTCCGAGTGGAAGTTTCCTTTTCAAGCTCAGGCTGCTTGCGCTGTACGTGACTTTTGTGGTAAATGATAGATTAGGGTCGCCGCCCAGCAACAACAACAACAAGGACGACGACGATGTTGTCAAGAAAAAAGTGAAACTTGCCGCACAACTAATTAATGACAGCAGCAACTGCGTCGCATTGGCAGCTTCCATTTTTTTTTGGTTTTTGTATGTGTTTACTACGAAAACGTTTCACATTGCGCATACGCACGTTGCGTATACGCACTGTGAGCCATTGCAGCTGTTCTGCCAAAAAAAGCAAAAACAACAACAAATTGGGCTAGTAACTGGTTAAGCTGCTGCTGCTGCTGCTGCTGCTGCTGCTGCTGCTGCGTACGATGCTCCAGCACGAGCACGTAAAATTTAAATAAACCAATCCATTTATCGTTTCGTTTGCCGGCTGCAACAATTACTACGACAACTACTACGACGACGACGACGCACATGGGCGGCCATTTTGTGAGTGCATGCGTGCATATATGTGTGCATGTGTGTGTGTGTGTGTATGCGTGTGTGTGTTTGGTCACTTCCGCATGAAATACGAGCGATATTTACTACACATCAGCAACAGCAGCAGCAGCAGGAGCAGCAGCAGCAGGAGACGGCACACACTCCGGCTCTGTTGTCCGGCGTGTGTATGCGGCAATCGATAAATTTCATGCGTGTGTGTGTGCAGCCTCGTGTGTTATATATAGTAGTAGTATATAGTGTATGCATGCCGGCACAGACAGATTTATAGTTTGTCTCGTGGCGGCAACATTCAAAATAGTTGCAGCAGCTGCAACAGCAACTCGTTCATAAAATCAATAGGCTCACACGCTCTCTCCCGCTCTCCCGCTCTCCCACTCTCTTTAAGGATTATTTATGTGCAGCATAGGCCGACGGTAAAAAGAAAAAACTTTACTCTAATTGCAGTAAATAAGTCACTTGGCAGCTGGCAGCGTCTAATTGCACGGCAAGCCAAGAGCTCGACATAATGAAAGAACATTTCAAATTCTATGCACACACAGCAACAACAACAGCACATAAAATATATAAATTATATATATATATATATATAGAACGAAACGAAACGAAACGAAATGAAACGATGTCAAACAATTAAATAGCAATTACGCCAAAGGTGAAACGTCTGCCAGGTCGCGTCGCGTCGCTAAACGTGTCTCACAATTTAGCCAACGCTCGAAAAGGATTCGAGTCGAGGCACGCGCCAGAAAAGAACCCTTGGATTACATATGCTGCACAGGGTTCGAGAGAGCTATCTTAAATAAAGCAGCATTTGAAAGACCTCCAATTAGAGCGCTCAGCTTAATCCAACTCAAGTTCTTAGCAAATATAAATATAAATATATTTCTGTTGCGAGCGAGAACTCTTTGAAGCTTAACAATGCTTGGCAGGAATTGTTCTGAGAGCTATTAAGATGAAGATAGGCTAATGAAACATGGCCTCTGCTTAGCTGAGGGCATATTTTTTGTGGAATGTTGAGTAAATGACAAAATTTGTATAGCCAAGTGCTGGATAACTTTAAAAGCTTTAAGGGCTTAGAATGTTTCGAAACGAGTTTTGTTTTTTTTTTTTAGCTTGCCTTGGCTTAACTTCAAATTTAACTTTCTAGCAATTCATGAAGCTGAGACGCACGTCTTGTTCAGAAAAATAAAATAAATAAAAAAAATTTGATAATTCAAATTTGATACTTGCATATTTGGGAAAAATCGAAATGCATTTGCCAATAAAAAAAATATATTGTAATACTTTCTTAAATTATGCAGTAGAGATTAGAGAGACAGAAACAAAATAATATATATTTTATAAATATTAAAAATGTTATAAATTTTATCAATTTTTATATATTTTATTAGTTTGCATATTTGAATATTTGTATAATAAAATATTTATTATTAAGTATTTTTCGCACTCTCCAAACTAAAAACTGTTCAATAATTTAAACTGAATTTTGTATAAAATAAAAAACATTTTAGCAATTGATTTTTACTTTATATTCCATCTTTTGAAAATGTAGATTCTATATACATTTATAGAAGAAGCGACGGAAAACAGGAATTTAAAAATATGTTAGAAATGGGCAACTTAAGCCAGAAGCTATAGCAATGCATAAAGCTAAATGTCTAAACTCTGAATACACTCGCAAACGTTTCACTATACTTAGAAGTGTTAAAACTATCTAAGATTTTTATAATAATCAAATCGTATTTATATCATTTAAGATTCTTTTCCTTCTTTCTCTCTCTCTAAAATAAGAAAAATATTGCATAAAAACTTGTATTTCTCTTAATCTAATTTCAATAAATCAGAAAATTTCTTCAAAACCAACTTTTTCAATATTTCCTCAACTGAAGCGCAAAAGTCGCGAATTCTACAGAAATTTCTACCGTCTGTTTCGTCTTGGCCACATTCAACTAGTGGGAAGCATGTGAACAAAAGAAGAAGAAAAAGCCAAATTCAAAGTGCAAACCAAACAGCTCAAGGCATCACAGCTATATAAATCACACAATTTAGTTGATGTTCATAAAAAATGCATTTTCTGCACACTCTGCCCGTGTACGTTGCGGCGCATTCAAAAGTTCGCTGCAAACTTCAAAATAAAATCCATTAAAAGCGATTTTCTATTATTTTTTTCGCAGTCTTTGAGTTGGGAGAACTAAACGAATTTGCATGCAATTTCGTGCAAAAAAAAAATCACTTTGCACTTTAGCGCGTTTACCAACACGGGCATAAAAATTCAACAAACTTATTCTAGTTCCTCTTCTTCTACTCTTTGTTGTTGTTGTTGTTATTGCAATTCAATTTATTTTCAATTTACGGCTGGCGCGCAGCACGAGCTGGCAAAAGTCTGGCCAAGCCAAGCCAAGCCAAGCACCTTTCATTAGGCAACAATTTTATCAGCGAAATTTTGCGCGTGAAGCATTTCCCGTTACTTGCCCTTTGTTGTTGTCCTGTTGCCGGGCGCTTGTTGTTTCACACTGCAGTTTCGCGTAGTATCTACACCAATGCACTCTCGCACACACACTCGCACACACACACATGCAATGTATATGGATAACGGCTGTTATTTACACAGCGCGCACGTTGCCTCTGCTTTTGCATTTGCTTTTGATTTTGTTGTTACAGTTATTGTTATTGTTGTTGTTTTTGCTATTGCAGTTTGCCTATTGCACTTTACCACCTTACATGCTCTTTCGTACACAAACGTTGACAGCGACAGAGATAGCGACAGCGCCGGCGCGCTCTCTACAAAACGGTTTTAGTTCTTTCTCACTCACTCTTTCGTATGCAATTGGTTGCAGTGCGAAAGGGAAATAACCAACATACGCCACTCTATGCAAATGAATGCGCTGGGTCCAGGCACAACCGCACGCGAGGAACGTCGAACAGCAACTGAATTCACATTGTGGCTGGCTGGCCGAAAGGCTCGAGCCTCGAGATGTTGCCCGTTGCCATAGTCGCTGGCAGACTGAATCCACGTGGATGCTGGATGCCAGTGCGCAGATGCGTCGTAGTAAAACGCGTAGTAATTGGATCCTATTCAAATTTCATTCATGCCACACACAAACACACAAACACGCACACACACACACGCACAAACATTTTAAGCAACTGTGTTGACTCGACTCTAGTTGAGCTGTGCAGATCGCAGTGATCTGGCAACGCCGCAATTTCAAAGCTGTCACGTTGGCCGCTGCGCAACACTCAGAAATTGTTCGTTTTAAATGCTCTAGGCAAAAATAATGCAAAAGGGATTATGGCAATGCTCAATTTTATGGAAACGTTTGAGTTCATGGCACTCAACTTCCATGGGGACGAGGAGCAGCATCATCGTTTCGTGCATGATGCCAAGCTTCTCATCGATGCGATTGTCACGCAACTGCACAAGAACGACTCACTGTTCAAGGACTACATGGGCGAGCTGCGCACGACGGGTAAGCCAAGTGACATATGCTCCGCTGCTAATCACAGTCACTCGCCGCTGTTGCAGCCTCGTTCGTTAGCCAGATCAACATGGACATGCCGCTTGGCTTTGAGGTCTTCCTAACCATGCGACTGCCCATCGCGCTGTCTCCGAGCTTCAACGAGGAGCGGCGTAGCGTTCAGCTCTACCGATCCAACTACTCGCATCCGTTCTTCTTCGGCGATGCGATCAATCCCAAGTGCATGAATCTGCGCCTGCAACAGGATCTGCAGCAGGCCGTCAACCAGGTGCCCTGCATAGCCGGCTACTGGGGCGCCATCTACGACATCAAGTACACGGCGCTCAGCTACAACCGGGTGCCCTTCGCCCACCAGGTGTACGCTTCGGAGCGAGGCGCCTACAATCGCGGCATCTGCTTCGATTTCATTCTGGCCCTGGAGTTCGATGGCGCCGAGCTGCCATTGCCGCTGTACTACAAGGCGCCCATTAACTACAAATGGATCGCCTTTGGACTGGTGGACGTCAATCGGACACACGACTCTGCCGACTGGGGCGTTCTCGTGCCGCGCTGGCAGACCGCCAGTGTGAGTCTGCGCCTGCGCTCTCACAATATGCTGCTCCTGCTGCATCGCCTGCTCTACGCGCAGCGCTGCTTCAGCCTGGCCGTGCCTTTCCTGATCAAGTTCTGTTTCTTCATGACCACCGTGGACTGCGGCGAGCAATACAAGACCATGGGCGTGGCCAATCTGCTGGTAACTGTAAGTCTTGATCACAGTTGCTTATATGCTGTTTATTCTTATTGCATTGCCTAGGTGTAAGTTGCTTTCAAGTAGTTTGGGTAGCATAAGAGCTGCACACTCTTGTTGGCTAGCCAATTTGCACATTCCTAAATCAATCTATTTATCCCACTCTAGACGCTGGGCCATCAGGTGTTTCGCAACTACTGTGAGCTAATTGTCAACTCGACTGTGGGCGATCATGCGACCAACGTGGCCGCCATGAAGGAGCTGCGCGAGCAGCAGGTGCGCGGCAAGGGTCTGTTTGCAATGCTGGCCAAGGGCCTCGAGATGAATGTGGTGAGCAGCGAGTTTATAGCTCATTACTTTCAAGTCAAATACCTGCAAGTGCCCACGTCGACTTCACCTGCAACGCCGACTTCACCTATGTCGCCCCCACTGATAGCAGCAGGAGCAGGAGCAGGAGCAGGAGTAGGAGCAGGGGCAGCAAGGCTGCCTTCAATGCCGCAGCAAGGCTTATTGACATCGGCACCAGTGCCACCACCTTCGCATCCGCAGCAGGCACTGCCACTGCCTCTGCCTCTGCCACTGCCGCTGCCGCCGCCACCACCGCCGCCGGCGCAACAGCGAACCACAACAAGAATAATACCTCGAGTGGTGCCGTCGACTCGTAAGCCGAATCGCAGCATTTAGTAAAATACATAGGAAATACGAAATACGAAACGACAAAAGTTAAATTGTGCATAAAGTGGTGCTTCGACGTGGGCCTGCACCACCCTGCCACTAGCCACCCGAAAGGGGTAGCTCCTCGGGCTTGGGCACAGGCTCAGACTCAAGCTCCATTCGAGTTAACTGTAAATTGGCCAGTCGTTTGTGAGGGACAACAGCAACGTCTCAAATCTCGGTAATAGCGCAACTTTTATGCCCAAAATAAGTGGAACTGTCTGAACCCACACACACACACACACACACACACACACACACACACACACACACACACACTCACACTCATGCAGACAAAAGTTAATAAAAGCCAACTAAAAACTAAAGCTCTTTGGGGCTACGTGTCCTTGTTTTACCATGCCCATCCTTTGGCTACAGCTGTGACTGTGTCTGTGTCTGTGTGGCAAAAAGTTAAATTGCAAATAGCTTGGGTAGGCCCAACCCTCAAATCCTAACGGGGAGGGGCGGAGGCAGGGGCGACACAGGCGACATGAAATTTTAGAAAAATTTGCTTTTATTGTTGGGCAAAACAAAAAACGGGCCAAAAGCAATGAGCAAACAAAAAAAAAATAAAGAAGGAAGAAGGTAGAAGGTAGACGTGGCTGCTAGGCGTGGGCGCATTAAATGCAAACACACAGCACAAAGCAGTTACGAGTGGAACACCTAGAGATACCCTGTAAAGTGCTGACAACTGAGTGAGCTATAGATGCCAAAGGAACTATATGAAACTATGTCTGCTGATAGCAATTTGCTTTTACTAGCAGTTATATAGCTCTGTCTCTCACTATTTCTTATCGATATATATCGATTTTCGATATATCACAAAGAGAAAGATAAAGGTACAAAGAAAGAGAGAGAGAGAGATAGGGAGAGCTTTATTAGCAGATTTATTGACTATACTTCTCAGTGTAACTCACCATCTCAGTCTACTGATTATTTATATATATATATATGTATGTATATAGAAGTATCTAACCTACTGCTGCTCCGCTTCAGCATTGACAGCATTGACATGAAGAACAACTCCATTTGCATGCGCGCTGGGTGCGGAGTATATAAAAAGGGTTTAGAGTTTCAACATCTATATGTAGCTACAGCTATATACATACATTTATATATATCTTTATACTTATATACATTTATATATATCTTTATATATCTCTCTAACTGTATTGTTGTTTTTGTCGAGTCACGGTTTGAAAGTTTTTCGCTTCAAGCATTTTGACGTTTCATTGTTGTCAACTTTTAACTAGTTTTGTTTTTGTATTTTGTATTTTTTTTTTAATGTTGTTATAATTTTGCGAATGCGAATGCAAATGCGAGGACATCGTTCACTGGCAGCACAAATTCAGCTCAGTTCGGGCCTCGCACAATGAGAATTCGAGTGGAAAAAAAAGGAAATAATAACAGCCAAATGCAATTTGTTTCATATAGTTAAATTATTATGAAAACTCGCACTCATTTTTAAATGCCCGCTTATCAAGTGATGAAGAGAGAATATTGGCTTTCAAGAAATGTATACTAAACCTGGTACTTGAAATTTTGCATGAATGATTCTTCGCTTAGATAAGCCTGGATCCAAAGTAATTCTAAAGATATACACACATTTATAGAGCTATTATGTGCGAGTTATAGTAGTTAAAATTATGTCTTCTTCGTACCTATAGATACTTCTTGGAGACGTAATATGATATAATAAATGTATATGATTATATAGAGACTTTGTCTGCCAAACTTTAGTGTCCTTTAGAGTCCTTCATAGTTTCATAGCTAAATAAGCACAGACTCTGCTCTCTAGAGACTCTACAAATCTACTTTGAATTGTGTTCGTCTCCGCTTTGAACGAGCATTAGGCAGTCAGTCACGCCCAGAAAGTGCCATAAATAAATTTGAATAAATTCTGTGCATTGTTATAAATTCAATTAAAGTTGCATTTGCAGAGCCTCAAAATAAAATATTGAAAGCGGCTAACGAGGTGAAGAGGTTGAATCGCTGTTCGAGCACCGAATTCGAGTTCGAGTTCGTGTTGTCTGCTCGATTGGCAAATTGAAGAAATGATTATTGCGTTTTGGCATTTTAATTGCATTTCGTGCCGGATATTCGACAAACACTCAAAGCTTTGAGGCTTACAAATGACATCGAGACTTATTTATTTATGACAGCACGTCGAATGCTTTCAGCATTTATGCAAATTCATTTGCAGCAACTCAATCTTCATCTGCATCTGCATCTCCATCTGCCCAAGTTCAATAAACAAAAATAATAAAGAGCAAAATGAAAAGCCATAAACGCCCCAAAGGCCAAACCCCAAATCAGAAAAACAGAAACTAAGACTTTCAGCTGGCATGCAAAGGTAAGCGAGAGAAGGCAGCAGGCGAAAGCTTCAATAAAGCTCGCAGCAGAGTTATTTTGGCCAATATTTAATTAACTTATTCCGACTCGGAGTCAAAAGTCGCAGCTCAAATAAAGTTCATTTGCAAAGCAATTTCCCATGCAGATGAGCTTCAAATGAAATATGAAGCTCACTTTATCTCTCTGCTAACAGAATATTTCTATTAGCTTTATTAAATCGTATTGGATATGTGATTCTTATTGGATTCTAATTCACTTCTTTCCATTAAGCTCAAATTTCTCATGATACTCTTACTTATTTTGTGTCCCTCTCTGAATCCAATGTTTCTGTTTCCTTATTTGTCATCTCTCTCTCTCTCTCTCTTTCTGTCTGTCTCTCTCTATCCCTCTCTTTCTGTCTGCGTCTATCTTTTCTCGCTTTCCATTGCCTTTCTATGCAATTCTCAATACGTAAAGACCTAGCTCAAATTCTTAATAATTTTCTCTCTACTCACATTGTGAGTGTTTATTGAACAGATTTAGCTCCAACTTCTATTTTTTAATCTGCACAGCAAAGACGCTAAAAACTTCACTGATGAAAGCATAAAATTTCTACGCAGAATGCAAAAAAGTCTCAATCGAGCACGAGGGTGCACTCTGTGTACCCATTTTATCGGCAGTTATGCGAGATACTTTGGGCTGGGGAAGGAAAACCCAGTTCCCAAATGGCTGCCGGACAGACGGAGGGACTGAAGGACGGACGGACCTGACGGACAACAGGAGCATCTTTAATCAAAAAATAATTATGAGTGTCGGGGGAGCTGATGGTGGCAATGAAATTACATTTGAATTATGACAAAAAGAGAAAGAGAGAGAGAGAGAGAGAGGGAGACGCTGTCTGTCTCACTGTTGATGGCAAATGGAAACCCAAAAAGCTATAACAAGTTGTGCAGTAAATGAGCTAAGCGAAAGCCAAGTGAAATTTGAGTGAGACAAGCGACGAGGCAGCAGACGAGAAAAGATAGCGCAAATAACAACAGACAGCAGACAACAGAAAAGAGACAAGAGACACTAGCAGCAGGAGTAGCAGGAGGAGCAAAAATGGCCGCAATTTACGCAACAAACAGAGCGCTGAAAATTGCGACAGGAACGAAACAGGGACGACCGCAAGGACACGCTGGCAAAACTTTATGTGGAAAAGAAAACAACGACAGACAATTAATTTGCTTTGCAACAGGAGACACAGGACATCGGGCACATCGGGCACATTGGGGGCAAACAATTTGGTGCTTGTTGGCCAAGAATATTTACGTGGCCAAAAGACAAGTCGCTGGACAAACAAACAGCTGCAACCAGAAAGCCAGCAAAGAGACCCACAGGCAACGGGCAGCCAGATCACCCAGTGACCCTCCCGCCCCCCTCAAACATTTTACGCTTTTTGTTTAATTAAAATAGCAACAGGATGAGCGATGCTTAAAGGACCTGCGCCCCATACGTCGACGGCAGCTGCCTTCGTGCGCCTTTTTCAATTACACTTGCATTTAATAATATACGCAACAACAACAACAACATTAGTTTGCAGCGCTTATCTGAGCTGAGGCTAAAGCCGGAAGCGGAAGCTGCTGCTGCTGCTGCTGCTGTTGCAGCTTCCGGGCATGCAGTTAACTTTTATTTGCCTTGCTTTGGCTTGTCCTTTGACATCGGCTTTAAGGCGCATAGCTGCACAGCTGAGAGAGAGAGAGAGAGAGAGAGAGAGAGGGAGAGAGAGAGAGAGAGAGAGTGGGGGATACAAAAGCAAAGAAAGCCCATGTTGTATGTAAAAGAACTTAAAATGTTAAAAGCACAGTGAAGACCGGCTATAGAGACTTTTTTATGCCTTACAAGGCAAAGCAAGCGAAGCGCATTCATGCTCATTATAATCATTTAACTAGTTGAAGATTTTGCTTACATCTCTAAACTTAATAAAGCATTTGATACGCATCCATTGCCCAGTTGATCAAATAAATCCTTCTAATCTTAAAATAAACTTTCGAATGGCAAAAAATATAGCGCTCATACCCAACATGGTCATCAAGATGCTAATCATGTCTCGGTTAAGTATTTTTATTTCAATTAATTTATTATAAAATATATTATAGTACAAAGTACTTTTCTATTACAGCACAGTCAGCGTGCCCTAGTGAAGACTCGCTTGATTAAGCAGCTGTAAATTAACAGACTTTGTAGACCAGAACAGATGTCTGCCATTTCATGAAAACAGAAATAATAATCTGAGAACTGGAAAATCGAAATTACATCAAACTAATTAATAAATTTTAAAAAAAATAATAATAAGAAATATATAAAAATGTTTCTATTATCTAAAAAGACAATATAATAAAGAAAAGACAAAAATCAAATAAGAAATTTCCAGATCATAAAAAGTCGTTAAGTGTTTGATTTTCTTTCTTTTTCTTTATTCTTGCTAAGTATTTAACTTTAAGAACTAATAGATCATATCTTTTTACTCTCAATATCTGCTTCACAATCAATTAAAGCTTTTTTTATATTCAACTTAAACGTGTCTGTTGGTCAGGGCACTGTTCACTGTAGCTCAGCTGGCAGCAACAATAAACAAAAGACAGCAATAAGTGCAGGTATGTCCTGCATGTCCTGCCTTTCCCACCTGCACAGGTGCGCCGCATATCAATGCGCATTTGCCATTCGGCATCAAAGTGCAGGCATTCTTTGCCCTGGCCCCAGGAATTTCGCACTCGATATTAAAACATGCAGGCAGTAGTAGTCAAGGCGACGTGTCAGCGACTACCGTGAAAGGATACGTATCCAGGATACGTGAGTGAGTGTGTGTGTGCGTTCGGCTAGTGTATCACGTTCGTGTCATTTGGCAAATGCCACTTCATAATTCAATAAAACAATAAAGGACCAAATCCTAACAAATTACAACAATCACATTATATACGTATTACGTTCCCCACACATACATATACACGCAAGTACGTATGTGTGTATGTACGCCACGCCCTCAAGCACAGCCGCCCCGTCCGTCGTGTCCTCCTTCTTGGCATATTTTCATAAATTGCACACAATTTGCTATGCATGGCATAAACACAAAAGACCAAGCGTAACTGACACGCCCACATGACAGGGCGCGTGCGAGCGGAAGGGGCTGTGAGCCGGGAGGGGGAAGAACGCGACACGACAACAAAAATAGCCAAAATTATGGCATAAAGGATAATCGCCATAAAGCGAGAGAGCGCGCGACCAACCCACCAAACGACTGGAGAGCCCAGAGCCCAGAGCCCAGAGCCCAGAAGCAGTGAACGTGGCGCTAGGCGAACGTGTGTCCTGACTAAGAACAACGCGTGGCTACGTGCCGGATTTGATGGCATACCAAAAAAAAAACAAGTAAACAAAAAAAAACGAAAACACAGAAACAACTTGAGTCAGAAAACAATAGAGAAAAACAATTCCTGTACAGGATACAGGGCGAAGGACAAACCATATAGAGTGTGACTATTGTAGTTATCATACAGTATAACATACATATAATACAGATATTGCATTTTGACTAGTGTAGACTACCATATACAGACTTGAAGATACAATGATATGAGTTAAAGATGCAAATTTAGATCAAAGATAGGATTGACAGATATAAAGATACAATAATGGAAAGATACAGAGATATTAAAGTGAAGAAATATAGATACATAGATACATAGATATATTGGTAGAGATACATACACAGATATGTTAGATACATTACATAGATGCATAGATACATATCGATATGCACAGATATGTATGTAAGAGATATATCCTTAGATCTGCAGATACATATGAGCTTAGATACAGAAATGCATTAGGTACTTGGAGATAGATATAGCTTCATAGCTACATAGTTGAATGAGCATACTAATGTGTAAATACATTGCAAGATGCATAATCACACAACATTGCATTTGATGCAATACATTGCAATTCGCTTTATTCGCTAGTTATATATGAGTACATACAGTAGAGCAAAGTATCTTATGTACATATACATATATACATATATGTTGATGCATATACAGATATATGAGTGTGGGTGTGTGTGTGTGGGTGTGTGTGTATGGGCGGTCTGTAGGTGAATGTGCATCTGGTTGAGTGTATAAATTGTTCATGTAAAAAGAAATTATTTCCAGTTATAGACAAAATGTGCGCTAGCCAAGGCTGCAGAGATATAGAGTGATGGGGGTGGAAAGGAATGGGTATCGATCCGATCGTGCAAATGGCCAATTGCTATCCACGAATTGGGCATTTGGCGACGAAGGGTCGTCGTTGTGAGTACTTAAGCTAAGTAAACGATTCCGTTGAAAGCCAGTTTTGTTGCACTTGCTTTGCCTGGAATTTACAATTTGTAAATAGCATTGACATTCGGCCCAGCCTGTACCATGGCATCCTTGTGCACCTGGTACTGCAGCTCCACCTCGCGCAACTGCAGCAATTGCTTCATCTTGCGTCCAATGGCCAGAATGGCCTGCTGATTGTTCGAGTCCTTGGTCCACAGCGCTATGGAAAAGATGAACCTCATATAGCTATCACACACACATCAGGCTGAGATACTCACATATCTTGCTAGCCTTGTTGCGCACATTGATCACCACGCCACAGATCTGATCCGAATACTCGAAGCACTCGCCGATGGTGCACAAAAGCTATAGAATATATGTATATATAATTAAAAATTGTTTACAATCTCTATGCTACCTACCAAATCATGCCACAGTTTATCTACCAGTTCCTTCGAATCCCTGTCCAAGAACATGACCCAACGACCGCCGTCCTTGTTGATGTCGTCCTCCCACATTGGACTGTGGTAAAAGAATAAAACATAAAATAAGATAAAATTGAATTTTAAAAATATTTAATTAGCCAAAAAAAAACCTTGGAAGACAGAATCAACTAACCGTATACCATGCTTAAACACCATATAATCATTGAATACCTTGAGATCTGAAGGTGGCTTAATAAAGTAATAGACACTGAAGGGTAGAGAAAGAGACAGGAATAGGAAAAGAGTTAGGTATGTGGAATATATTCGTCGAGCCCACCTGAAAAAATCCTCAACAGTATTGAAGCTGGTCACATCGCTCAGCATATCGGACCAGGACTTGGTGCGGTCGTTCTCCCAATGCCACAGCGTCCAGGTGTGCTCCAGGGGATGCTTGAAGCACAGATCGTAGTCAATTGAGCTGAGGACACGATTCAGCGATGGCTGCAGTTCGGCTGCGGCGACAGCGAATTGATCATCGTCCACCACCACGTTGTTCCCGTTGCCGCCGGCATAGATGGCCTGACCGGACTCGGCCACCTCGGTGCCGTTGTAGTTGTCGTAGCCCATGGTTTGAGTTACTTTAAAATATTTTTGCAATATAGCGCCTATTTCGTAAATATTTTGCTCAAAACTCGGCGGCTCTCTATTTATTTATTTTGATTTGGGTGAGTTTAAGGTTTTTCTTTTCTTTTTTTGGTTTTGGAGGTGGGGACTTTCGTTTCTTACTTTCAAATACGTATTTTTTTTTTATTTTTTGGTAAAAACATACGAAAAAAAAAGCCGTATGAGTATAAGGAATATGAGACTTTTCTTGTGTTGCTCGGACGAGTTTAATAGAATAATGAGAGAACTGAAAAACTGCAAATCATGCAATCCTCTCAAAAATGACAACGAACAGCGGCGCCTGCTAAGTGTGTGTGTGTTTTCAAAAGGAACTATGAAAAGTTGCTTAGGCTGCCAGATCAATCAGTTTGTGGAGAAAATTGTGCTAGAAAGAGATAGGCATACAAGAGAGAGCTGTCACACTAGTCTTGCAAGTCTTGTTGAGCTGCCAGATCAACCAAGCAAAAGTATGCAAGAGCTTCAAGTCTTACAAAGAGCGTTGCCAGATCAATCGGCTCTATAAGTCTTTACAAGTGCTCCCAGCGCGCTGCGAATGCCTGCAACTGCACTGGGGGTGTCGCTAGTGATGGCTTCACGCGATCAATTGAAATGTCACGCTAATAAAATGAAATGGCAGCGCGCATACGATAAATGCGCCCAAAATAATAAAATGTGACTCAAATGAGCGAACGCGACAGGCGAAGCCAAAGGCAGCAGGGAGCAAGCAGCAGAAGTTCGCTTGGCTGCCAGCCATCCTTTATGTAACTGTCTTCCTCCAACAGACTCTTTCTATCTCGCTCTTGCTCACGCTTTCTGTGCAACAGTTTGCTTGCAGTCAATAATCGAAATCGACTTGGGCTTGTGGCAATAAAAATTTGTCTTCGCCGCTTAAGTTTTGCGCCTTGTTGCACAGACAGACAGACGCCCGTCCCGCCTCCTGCTCCAGCTCCTGCTCCTGCTGATAATAAAATATGTGAGTCGTTGCCATACTGGCTGCCTGGGTAAGTAGCTTTGGGCCCTTGTAATGTGCACCATTTGTGCCAGCCAAGCCACTGTGTGGCTTTTGCCACAAGTTGTGGCTCTTTGGACATGTCTACCTCGCTCGCTCTACCCTCGCCTACCCTCCCTCTCTCTCTCTCTCTCTCTCTCGTTTTTTGCCCCTTTTGGCTTGCGTGTGAATTATGTTAGCCAAGTTAGTGTACAACTGGGCGACGACTAAGTTGAGCGCCGCAAATAAGTTTCCTGCTTCAATTTACTTAAAAATTCTATTTATTTTAGGTCTTAAGCAGCTGCCACGCCCCAGCCCTAGAAGCCCCTTTGTCCAGCTTAGCTGCCAATAAGATTTTGTCTCTATCTTTTTATTTGCCTTGCTAAAGTTTTTTTTGGCACAAATCGCATCAATTTTAAGGCAACTGCGAGCATCGAGTGAGCATATTAACAGTTGATTAGCGCATAAAGAATATATAGAAATGAAAGCAGATATATAGGAGAGATATTGCCAATAGAAGTCAAGATGTGCTCAAAAAATATCATGAATATGGTGAAAAAAAAGTTTTCCAGGCAAAGAATGCGGGACTCTACATAATTATAAAAGTAAACAAAATATGTTATATATCTAACCGAATCTAAATAAGAAATAGTTTTAATATAACTCCAAATTGTCAGATATCCAACTGAATCCTAGATTAACTATAATCTATATAGCTTACAATCTGACTTTTGGCTTGAACTAAATTTTTGACACGCATATTTTAGCTGTCCGATGGAGCTGTAACGTTTCTTAAATCCCAACAAATGTTTAACTTGGCGTTACAAATCCAAACTTTTTCCAGGTGCCTGACGCTGCGTATACGTAATATTTTACAGCGCTTTGCACTTTGGCGCCCAGCGAATACAGCTGTAGCTGTATGGGTCAGTAAATCTTTTAAAATATTGTAATGTTACATAGTGCAAAAAGCAACATAAAAAGCAAAGAAACGAAAAGAAAAGAAACAAGAGAAAAAGCAGCAACATCAACGGCGAAGCGAGCCAAAAGCTGAGCTGCAGCTTAAACGAGCTTCGAGTGGCAAGCAGTAAAAATAAGAGACGAGCAGGAGGAGGAACTGAAGCTGGAGCAGGAGGAGTCTGTCTTGAGAGCAGCAAGAAATGAAAATGATTTGAGGCATTAGGTGGAGCACATGCCCCTCGCCATAAACCCAACGGCTCTCGCCTCGCCCGCCCTGCCCGTGTTTTTTGGCCTCGGCTCCGGATGCTGATTGCAGGAGATTTCCGGAACGATGAAAGCGCCAAGCACGCGATGATGTACGATATGAAGGCGAGCTCGTTTATTTCGCACCTGAATGGCAGATCAAGAGCGGATGGATGGGCGAGCCACATGAAACAATAAAAGTACAAGGTGCCAGGCAGGAAGTGGCATAAACGTGTGGGCGGACGCCATATGTGTGTGTGTGTGTGTGTGGGCGCCCGAGGCACCCAAAAGCTGGCAAAGGAAAAGCTGCTTCTGTCGCGCTAAATGCTGCAAAGATGAAGTCGCTGCCAAGTCGCGCATCTGTCTGGGCCCCGTGCCCCAGCTCCCGAGCGCAGGCCGAGCAGGCTGAGCAAAAGCAAAAGGCCAGGTGAAAGTCATTTCACGCTGTTGTAGCGCAAAAGATTAAAATAATAGCAGCGCGTAAATTAAACAGCCAGAAAGACCGAGCAGCAGCAGCAGCAGCAGCGACAGCGACAGCGTCTTCCTGCCCGCCAACCCACGCAGCCAGTCGAGTGGCAACCGCAGCGATTCCTTTGTCTTTGCGCGTCTGCATGGGTGCGTGTGTATATGTATGTGTGTGCGGTCTGGCGCTAAAACCGTAAGACGCTTAGCAGCTAACGGGCATGGGCAATACTCGTCCGCCATTCGCACCATCTGATGTGCCACCAGCAACAGCAACACGAACAGAGGCAACAGTGGCAACGACAGCGGGAACAACGCGTTGTCAGCACTTCATTTTGAGCCAACATGCCGCATGCTTCACTTAATGCGTCAGTCAAGGAGGTGGGCAGCAGGTGTGTGTCAGCACCCAGACCCTAGTAACATTATCCTGTAAACACACAAATGCAGTTGCATTACTTTATGGGTATTATAGGCGACAGGCGACGAACTCCAAGAAAACAATATGCTCACAGAATGGAAATATGGGAAAATACCCATAGTAATATTCTAGATATACTCAAAGTGTCCTATAGCAAAATATAATAAAATAGTACCTAAACTATAGCTTAAACTGAATAATTAAAATTAAATTATTCGCTTTCAATAACTGAAACGCTTTTGTCACTTTTGTCGCCTGCGCCCGCTGCGCACAATGTATTATTCTGTGCAGTACCGTTGCATGCAAAAGGAATGAGTTGAGCGCTTTTCGGTATGCGCTGATTCGTTAAGCTGTCCCGCTCCCTCTTCACTCATTCCACTCTGCTACTTCTGCTCTCTTTTCTTCTGCTTCACTCTACTGTCATGACTTTGAGTGCTTGTGGCTTGTCTTTTTCTACTTGTTACTTCGTTGCTGCTTCTTCGTCTTCTTCGCTTTTTCACTTCACCGTAAGCTTAATACTTTATGTTTGCCAGCTTTTAGCTCCATTGTTGTTGCTGCTGCTGCCTTTGCTGTTGCTGTTGTTGTTGTTGCTGCTACTGCTACTGCCATTGCAAGGTACTTTGCTTTTGTTCGATGAAACGTAAAAATAGCAACAAGCAACGAAAACTCATTTTTAGACAATGCCGCATAATTCCAACGGATGCGGATGAGGAATACAGTATACGTCCTTTTTGCTGTAATGAGGTGCATGCTTTACCTGTTGTTGTTGTTGTTGCTTCTACTGCTACTGCTGCTGCTGCTGCTGCTGCTGCTGCTGCTGCTGATGTTGTTGTGGTTAGCTGTTGTCTGTGTGTGAGCAAAGTTTCTCTACTTATGTTTACATTTCAATGCGTCTTTTTTGCTACCTGCTTCAAAGTAACCGCAAGAAGTTTTCTTACGCGCTGTCAGTTTTTATAATGAAAACGGAGGGCTGCCAGACCCCAACAGAAAAAAAAATTTGCATATAAAAGAGCAGCCAGAGCTGCCAGCAGTAGCAAAAATTTGCTTATGCATGGTAACTCAACAGAGAAGGTCACTTTAGCTTTTGAACCCTTTTACACACACGAACACACACAAGCACATATGCCAGCCTGTTGCTTCTTTGTGTGTCGTTTTGATTGTTGTTGTTGCTGGTCATTTACGCCCATTTAGCCACATTTAACAAAGTCAACAATAAAGTCAAAAAGTTTTGTTGAAGTTGTTGCTGTTGCTGCTGCTGCTGATGCTGCTGCTGCTGCTGCTAAAGTTCAAGCGAACGATAATTGCCAAAAGTTTTGGCCAGAAGCCTACCCAGTCTTGGCCCGGTCAACAGCACTTATCAGTTTATCGAGCTGCTTTTCCGTTCAACTCAAATTGAATAAACATCTAATTTCTATGCTTCGCCTCTCTCTGCCTAGCAGAGGCACTTCTCCATAGACCATTAAATCATCATCATTCGCATTTTGGCTTTCCAAACTGTTGACGTATTTAGGTTTCAGGCCTCATTAGCGACGACAGCAACAGCAGCCGGAGCTGCAACTGGAGCAGCAGCAGGTGTCAATATTAATTTACTACCTGCTCAAGGATATTCTGCTTCTAGCTTCTGGCATTTAGCTTTTCAAGCCCAGTAACCAGATACAGTTGTGTGGGCCGTAGGCGTGCGGATGAGCTCCTTCATATTTTATGGAATTTGTGGTCTCTGCGGTAATTACGGTGAAGCTAGCTGAGAAAATGTATAGCAACAGAGTATATAGGAGGAGTATATGTAATATAATATATATAGAATAGAATGAGAGATTATGTATACATGTATATATATGTATATGATGAGCTGCGGGCATATAAACGGAGAGAGAGAGTGATGAAAGAAAGACTGCGATGAAAGAGAGAGCGAGAGAGAGGAGAGATCAGAAGATACTACAACATGCGTAGATGTGTGTGTAAAGCTTAAATATACCTTGATAGATATATGTACATATATCACATATATTCTTATAGAGTTAGAAAATACCTATATATGTATACTCAATATATTCTTAAAGACTTAATATATCGCCAGTCACTGCCACAAAGGCATTACCATTAATCTAGACAAAGAGACGGATATATCTCTTGAGTCGGACATAGCTAGACTTGATAAGATATATAGACACATACATAGCTCCACTTGGCAGCCGACCGACGATGGTGCGACTCTTCACTCTCTCCATTAGTATGCAGAGCAGCAGTTGGCTTCGTCTTGAAGGCTGCCTAGTTGATCGGCCCATTAAAGTGGTTAATGAAGCGGCTGAATTATTCGGGCAGCTGAATGTTGCGCATTTTTAAGCAAGGCCAAAGCAAATTCAGGCAAAAGAATAAATAAGAAGGCGAAAATATTTCAATGAAACTTAAACTTTTATTTTATGTCGTAAACAAAATCACAAGCAATTGGTTGAGGTATGCGATATGCAAACATATATATATATATTCATATATATATATATATATTGAACTACACACACGCTCTACTTCTTCAGCAGCAGAGGGGCGGCGGCGGCATAGGGGCGTGCCACGTAAGGAGCGGCGTAGGCCAGAGGAGCAGCGGCAGCATAGCGAGGGTAGGCAGCAGCCAGAGGAGAGGTGTAGGCAGCGGCAACTGGAGCAGTGTAGGCAGCGGCCAGAGGAGCGGTGTAAGCGGCGGCAAAGGGAGCTGTGTAGGCAGCGGCGGCAATGGGTGCAGTGTAGGCAGCGGGGAAGGCGGCGCTGTGGGCAACCTGGTGAGCGGTGTAGCTGGAAGCGTAGGGCGCCACGTAGGCAGCGCTGCCAACGACAGCTGGGGCGGTGTAGGCCAAAGGAGCGACAATGCCGGGCTTGGCAGAAGCCACAGCCACAACAGCGAAGAAGCAGACGGCGAACTGGAAAGACGAACAATTAGAGCTGGAACTGGAACTGGAGCTGGAGCTGCTGCAGGAGCAGCAGCAGCAAACTGAAGCTGGAGCTGTTGCTGGAGCTACTTACGTATTTGAACATGTTGATTGTTTGGGTTGTTGGATAGTTGTCAGCTAGTGAATGACCAGTTGATTTGTGATGCCAGTTTGAAGACAGCGCTGCGCTTTTATAGCCAAATGCCGAAGCGTCAAACACTTACACTTTTCATTTCGGCTAGTACCTGGCTACTTACCTGCTTGCCTATGCTGAGCACGCGCAACGGTTGCCAAGTCAACGACTGGCAACTGGCGAAGACAATGCTGTCCATGTTGCGCATGCGCAATTCTTGGCCAGCTAATAACGTTGCTGGCTTGGACTTAATGTGTCTGCGTGCTTGGCGTCCGTTACATTTGACTCGGCCATGACCTTCAGCTGCAGCCAAATGGCTTGTCTGATGGGTAATACCGCGTTCGCTCTCGAAACAGTAGCACGGCAAATGTCGCTACTAAATGGTGTGATTAACGATATCACAAAATACGAATTGCATTTTAATCGAATGTTAATGAAGTGGTCAACGGGCGTTAAGTTTGGCTCATGTTAGAGATGTGTTTACATGTGAAAAGAGAAGAGTGTTGCCAGACTGTTCCTACGGCCAAGGCTTACATCTTAAGAATTAGGGCATTTTGGGTGTCGCTTTATTGGTATTTTAGAATTAGTGCATTTTTATGTTTCGTAATTAGTGCGTTTTAATAATATTTGGTATATTTCTAAATTTTAAAAAGGAAATGCCAAAAAAAGGACTAATTTAGTGATTTTTTTTATATTTGCTGATTTAAGTTGATTTTTTAATTTATATGTAAATATATTTAATTTAATTTAAGCTCAGCAATTTCATTCGCCGTCAATTTCACGCAATTTCATATATTTAATACAATGTTTTCAACTATTTGCCAGCGCATATTTCCAATTATTACGTATACGCAATTTCAATGAATTTTTCGCTCAGCTTGATTAACTGTTTATGCGCCATATGCACATAATAATGCCATACAATGCGAGCCCCAACCGCGTACGCACCAATTACCATAACTAATGCCACACCAAAGACCCCATCAATCCAGTCAAAGTACCTAAAAGAACTTATACACATGTATGCATATGCATATATACATATATATTTTATGTATAGGGATAAACTCTCGCTCACGCCATCTGCAATTCAATGGAAAATTAATTAACAAATGTCATAAATTGCAAAAGGGGGAGTATAAAAATGCGCGATATGTGCGCACCCTTGACAAACTGCGTTTAAAACTCACTAATTAGACGTATCGAGAGGGTGTGTGGGCGTATGTGTGTGTGTGTGAGTGTGCGTAGGTGTGCTGCTGTCAAGGTGTTTACAGCACTCACTCTCACACACACACACACACACACTTGCACACACTCGAAAAAGTGTTGAAGCGTGAATTTTGCTTAAAAATGCCAATTACGCGATTTCGCAAGAATCGAGCGCAGGCTATGTGGCAGGAGGCGGGGGCAGAGGCAGCAAGGGTTGGTTTGTAGTGGGTGTCTATAGCATGCCAACAAAGTTGTGCTTGCAAATATTTCTGCTGCTGATGATGATGATGCTGATGATGTCGCTGAAGCATTTGTTTGGTTTTCTATTGCTGGCGGCTTGCCTCAAGTGTTTGCCTTGTGACTGTGCATATGCAAGAGAGAATATTTTGTGCATGGGCGTGGCTGACGCCCACTAAGTGCACAATCATGAGGCAGCAGCAATTGAAATTAAGCTGCAGCAGCAGCAGCCGCAGCAGCAGCAACCGCCTCATATTTGTTGGCAACACTTGACTCGGCCGTGGCGAGGCTTTCATTGTCATTGTAAATGGCGCATATTGGTTAATCCGTCTAAAAGCTTTGATCACACAAAAACCAAAACGCTATTTCAAGAGCGACGCGACAATTCTCAAGTGACTCAACAGCGTTGGCAACATATCAAAGGCGCAACTCCTTTACCACGACTCCTGCTGCTGCTGCTCCTGCCTGCCCTCTCCCACTTTTCGTGCTGCCCGGCTAAGTGGCAGCGAGTAATTAAAAGAGAAATGTGCACAAAAAAGGAGCAAAAAAAACTTGAAACCGCCCAGCACAAAGCTCGTCCTTTAACAACAAGGACTTGGCATATTCGCTTCCTATACATGCTCTACACTTCCCTTCTCCTGCTCCTGCTCCTGCTGCTTCTGCCACGCCTGCCCAGCCTATTGAACCCTGCCTTACGTACTCGCTTTATTGCCCCTAATAAAGGCGTCTAGCAGCTGGGCGTGGCAGCAGCTGTGTGCGCGCGCGTTAATGCGTCGCTCAAGTGCCGTAAAACGTGAGTGACACACGCACACACACACACACACACACACACACACACGCGGGTCTATTATAAATTTTGTTTTGAATTTGTCTAGAAATGCGTGCGACATTTGACGGCAGCAGCGCTGGCTGCTGCCTTTAAGTGGTTTCAACAAATTATTCATGATAAAGTGCCAGCAACAACAATAACAAACAGCAGCAGCAACAACAACAATAACAACCACGCAGCAGGATTGAGCAATTGCCCAGTGAATTGAGAAAGCCACAAAAACCAGGGCTGCAGCTAAGAATATTAAATGGAAATAAAATACGAATATATATATATTAGAATGATATGAAAGGCATTTTTAATTTCTCAAGGAAATGCTTTTTTCTATAATTGTATTTTCAATAAAAAAAAAATGTAAATTCTTTAAAGCAAAAATTTATTAAAAATGAGAAAAAAAATTAATGCAGATTTGTAGACAGAAGAATTGAAATGTTTTATTTTTATTTATTTATTGTATACAAATTTGTGCAAATAGAACATTTTTTTGTAATTTTATAACAAGGAACAAAAGTTAGCTTTTTCCTAATTTGTGTCTAATAATATGAGAAATCATTCAAAATTCTGGTCAAATTTGACATTTACTAAAATGATTATCATCTATAAGAACTCTTTTCTTATACTCAAATATCTCATGGGAAATATATAATTTATTTACGCATACAAAAACGCAATTCAAGTTGAGTAAATAAAATATTTGTATGCTCGATTTACTTTTAAAACTTGTTTGCCCTGGTGCAACTCCTTTGTGCTGGCACTCGCTCTGCTGCGACTCCTGCCATTGCCTCCTGCCACAGTTTCGCGACGAATATTTTGCTTTTTTTTAAATTTTATAATTGGTTTATGGCTTTTGTGGAGCTAGCGAGGAAGCCGCATTTCAATTGCTTTTCTTCTTTCGGCAAAAAACCTAATCAAATTACCAAAAGGCCGACGCGCACGTGCCAAATGCGATTTACATGGGACGGCAACAACAAAGACAACAACAGCAGCCAAATATTTGGCCCAATAAGCTGAGCTGCCAAGTCGCTGTCAGCGATGCCCGCTGCATTTGTAAGTGCAACCTTCAGTCGAGGGCCCCTTCGATGCGTCACCCGTCCAAGACTCGAGTCGAGTCAACTATAAAAGCTCCCCAGTTGGTCAAAATCAATATCAAACAACGTTCACAACTTCCACAGTTAACAACCCAAAAAAAAAAGCAAACCACCAAACATGAAATTCGTAAGTAGCTACAACTCCTGCTCGAGCTCCTGCTCCTGCTCCTGCAGCTGCTCCAGCTCCAGTTCCAGTTCCAGCTCTAAGTGTTCGTCTTTCCAGTTCGCCGTCTGCTTCTTCGCTGTTGTGGCTGTGGCTGCTGCCAAGCCCGGCATTGTCGCTCCTTTGGCCTACACCGCTCCAGCTGTCGTTGGCAGCGCTGCCTACGTGGCGCCCTACGCTTCCAGCTACACCGCTAGCCAGGTTGCCCACAGCGCCGCCTTCCCCGCTGCCTACACCGCGCCCATTGCTGCCGCCGCTTACACTGCCCCAGTTGCCGCTGCGTACTCCGCTCCAGTTGCCGCTGCGTACTCCGCTCCAGTTGCCGCTGCCTACTCCGCTCCTCTGGCTGCCGCCTACTCCGCTCCTTTCGCCTATGCCAGCCCCTCGCTGCTGCTGAAGAAGTAAGGCGCTGAGTGAATTGTGACCACGACCACGTCCACGTCTTGACATCCGCAAGTGTTAATAAATAATTTCGCATACACCCAAAAACCAACTGCAGTAAATTAGTTGATCGAAATGGAGTTCGGGTGCAGCTGGGTTTGCTTTCGAGCTGAGCTGACTCATGCCGCAGTGTGCTTTGGCATGGCAACAGCTCTTTTGATACCCTGTTTAGAGGGAAGGGCATATAGATGCAGTCTGTCATGTTTCTCTCCTACTCCAGCTGCTGCTGCTACTCCTGCTCTTTACAGGATACTCTCCAAGTCATTAGCTTATGACATCTCAGTTGCTATCGGAATTTAAGGATCTGGGCAGCGCAGCTGGCGCACTTTCTACTACTATTTAAAAAGGGATTTCTTTTATATGAAATATGCTTCCTTTCAGCGCTTCCTGGCCCAGCGGCAGTCGAGTTTTCTGCTTGACTTCAGCACCGTTCCTCCTGCTGGCCTCCTCCTGCGCGTTGAAAGCTTGAGAGGCGCCCTGGGCTACGCAGCTGGAGACTGACGAAGGCGACAGCATTGGAGCTGCTGCTGCTTATCATAACTTTGGCATCTGCAGCTCCTCCTCTACTTTCCTCTTTCCCCCTCGTGCCTCATCACTCGTTCCATTCAAGCTCTTAGCTCTGCTCATCCCGTGCTCAGGTAGTAAATGCCAAGTAGTTGTAAAGTTTTGTGCAGCGTAAGCGGAAAAGTCTTGTAAAAAAGAAATGCCAAGGGCGTCCCGAGGGGCAGAAGTAGAGTGGGGCTAGAGCTGCATCCAGGCAAGTGAGTGCAGAATTTTCACAACTTCACGGCAACAGATAGCGTCCAAATTTAATGACCTTTTATTCAATAAAACAGCGTCAAGCTGAAAACTTTGCTGCCTTAATAACGTCATGTTTCCCGGCTTCACTAATGCATTCTGCCCTGTTGACAACCCAGATGGAGCATGATTGCTGGCAAAGGCAAAGGCAGTGTCTGACTAGCCTGAGCATTGGACTCTTAATATAATTTTACTTATGCTGAGTTCAATTTCTACGACTACAAAACAAATTGAAATCAAAATAATTAAATATATTTTTGTAAAAAAATATTTGTACAATAAAATAGATTTGATGCTTGTTGTGCGTGGTTAAACAAAATTATTTGATTTATAATAATATTTGATTTTTTTGTAGGCAATATAAAATTTAATTTATTTAGTAAGTCGACTGCAAATAAAATGAGGGAAAACCAAAAACGAATAGAAAATGGCAAATGAAAAAACCCGAAATCAGAGTGAAAAACTATTTGGGGAAAAAAAAAGCTCGCAGCATAATGAGAAATGCGAGCAAATGTTTTTCTTGCTTTGCTTTTGTTTGTTTTTTACCCAACTGGCAGAGCAATAAAATTTGAGTAAATAAAATTTGTATTCACTTTATATAATTTTGACGATTTTTCAAATCAGACAAACACACGCACGCACACTCCTGACTCCCAGACACACACACACCTGCCACAATCTGCTGGGACTGATGCCGTTTCGAAATAAACACAATCATGTGCAAACGTGTTTTCAAATGGATTACATGAATAAAAGATTTATACACGTAAGGTAAATCAGTAGCGGGTTACCAGCACACACACACAGCGAGAGAGAGAGAGAGAGAGAGAGAGAGAGAGAGAGAGTGAGATATACAGAGAGATGTGGAAAGACACATTCTGAGGCAGCTGACGGTAAGACGTGTGCAGGTGAAAATATGCGCACATGTAAGCAAATTTCAAAGGACCAAATGAAAATCCCACAGCTGTGGCAGCAAACAGACAACCTACAAGCTTTCACATACATTAACATGTACAGATACAGATGCAGATACATATAAATATATAGAAACAGCTGCAGATACAGATACAGCTACAGCTACAGATACAGCTACAGATACAGATACAGATACAGCTACAGATACAGATACAGATACAGATACATATAAATATATAGAAACAGCTGTAGATACAGCTACAGATACAGATACAGATACATATACAGATACAGATACAGATACATATAAATATATAGAAACAGCTGCAGATACAGATACAGATACAGCTACAGATACAGATACAAAGCGACAAAGAAACACGCGTACTTACGGCTGCCTTTTTATTGATTTGCTTATTATGATATATAAATATATATGTGTTTGTGTGAATGTGTGTGTGTGTGTGTTTATGTGAATGTGTGTGTGTGTGTGTGTGTGTGTGTCGCACCTGTATTGATTTCATAAATGTTATTATTGTATTTACAGCAGCCGCCAAATCGAATCAACGCAAAAACAGTGTAAGATATGAGATTTTAACACACACACACACACAGTTAGACACACACACACACACACACAAATTTAATCAATTTTGTCGCTTAACATACACCTCTGCTCATTTATATATATTAAGTGCATATACAGAATAGCAAAAGGCTCTCTCTCTCCTCTCTCTCTCTCTCTGTCTCTCTCGCTCAGCGTCTCAAGTACGGATAGTAGGCGGGATACGCGGCATATGAGCCGTAATAGACGGGCGTATACGTATACGCCGCATAGGCCGGATAGTAGGCGGCAGCGGCTGTGGCAGCAACTGGAACTGCAGCAGCTGCGGGTGCAGCAGCTAGCCAGCTGCCCGCTGGCGTTGCATAGGCAACAGGCGTGGCAGCCAGCAGGTGAGGCTTGGCCGCGCAGCCACTCAAGCAGAGCAACAATGAAAACTGTCAAATAAAGAGAGAAAGAGAGAGAGAAAGGATTATAGAGTGAGTGGGAATGAGAGCTGATCGATCGATCACACTCACCAGCAGCACCTTGAACAGCATTCTATCCAGCCAAGTGTTGCACGTCTGATATCCAAAATTTGATTGACAAACTGAGCAGCCATGTCAATCATATTTATAGCCTTCGCCCAGTTGGCTTGGCGGCTATCGAGCTGAATGGCTGAATGCCTGAATGGCTGCCCAGCTGACGTCAGTCACTCAGCCAGGGGAGAGCGTGAGAGAGTCATTAATATGTCGCTGCTGGCTGCTGTTACCGCGCGCAATAAAGCGCATAAATTATATTGTAATGCTATATCAAATTGTTAAATAAAAGAATCGCCAATCAGAACTACAATATTAAGTGTATGCAAATATCTGAATACCCTGGCTAATATTTTTGCCACCAGTACCAGCAGCAATACTCTTCTCAGTTGCTGTTTCTTATACTAACAATTGAACTCATTTGCTCACATACTGAAAGAGAAACAGACTCGATGTTATTCCGTTTACCAACACTAGTTTCGGCATTCACTTTCCTTAACTTTCTCATGCTTTCCCTTGATTGGCTTCTGCATGAATGCAGCTGACTTTTATACTGAGTCAACATTCACTGAGATACACATATGTTTACAAATATATATTTTTTTTAAATGTTTACAATACATTATGCATAATTCTTTTTCGAACACTCTTTAGTAACTTCAGCTTGATTACCTAAAATTTTATATTATGCCAACTGCCTTAATGCCCTTCCATCACACGCACAAATCGTTTTCCAACACTGTTCCGTCAAACCGTTCAACCAGCCCATCAATTCGCAATACTCTATCCACACTCTTTGTAGAATTTGCAAACGTTTCGGATGCCTTCTTTGGACTGTCATTCATTACAAATAGTCTCAGGCCGCGCCGAGCAGCTGAGCCGCTGAGCAGCTCCAGAGCCCGCTCTGGCCCTAGCAGCGAGGCCCAATGTCTGAGTTGCCTTTGTGCATAAGATATTTGCGTTTATTTAGACGTTGTAAAAATTATAATTATGTGTGCGTGCCATGCATGAAAATGAAACGACAATACAGAGCAGCAGAGAGAAAGAGAGAGTGCGAAGAAGACAAGAATAAAAACAATATAAAGGAAAACGGAAAAAAACAAGACCATATTTTGCGATCAATTCTATTAGATAAGCCCTGTGGGCGTTGCCTTCAATCAACATGGCTCTAGGCCACAAAATTCGCAAACTGAACAAACAAACGTTGTTGATGATGATGTTTGCTGTTGTTGTTGTTACTGCTGTTGTTGTTGTGTCAGCTTTAACTATGAGGCAACAGCGACAGGGGCTGGACGTTTGTGACAAAGTTAAGCAACATGTTTCACAAGCCATAAATAATTAATTTATGCAGCCGCAGACGGAGCGCTGTGAACGCTGTGTGCAAAATGCCTAAATATAGACCATAAATTTGCATAGTCAGAAGCTGATGAAGCCATTTGCAATATATGCATATACGAGCACACATATATCTTATTTACTATACACTATACACACACACACACACTCGCACACACCTACAGTCTGCTAACTGTAAACTAACTAGTTTACAACTTGAAAGTTCTCAAGAGATTAAGAAATTTGACTTTATAGAGTGAATTTATTATGAACTTAATCATCAAGCAATTGTCTGCTATTAATACTTTTCAAGTTGATCAACTCTGGCGCAAAAAAATGTATGCTATCTAGTATTTATGCTATGTGTTAGCAGTATTTAAAAAATACGATTTGACAGTATTCTTAAAATACTACATTTTTCGCATTTGGTATTTTTCCTTTACCTTAAACGCATTGAACTCTAGTTGCAGTTAAAACTAATCTCATTCACATGAATATATATATATATATATCTGGTATATATAGTATATAGCAAATGTCTTTTCGCTCAGCTCTATTTGCACAGCTTCCTGGTTTCACTCTAGCGTCGCTCCACTGTATCTGTGGCAAGTAAATTTGTGCCGCAGTTACTTCAGCAATGCGGCAAGTTCATTGACCATTTGCAATTGCCGCTTGACCACGCCCACGCCCACGCCCACACCAACAACAACTCCGGCAGTAGCAGCAACAACAATTGCTACTACACAACTGCCTGCAACTGCTTTTGGCGACATTTCCATTTTATTTCTCGCTTTGCTTGTTTCCGTTCGCTTCTTTTATGCGCTTGCTAATTTCAGCTGCTTACAAAATGGCGGCAGCAGCGGCGTCGTGCAGCTGGCAGCCATTTTGTAGCTGCTGCTGCTGCTGTTGTTGTTGTTGTTGTTGCTGTTGCTGTTGTTGTGTGTGCAGTGTTGCATAATTGAAAATTATTAGCCGCTGTTTACGAGTCCATGTTCAGCTGGCAGCTCCCGCGGCCATTGTTCCTGTTTAGCAAGATTACTAATTAAAGAATAATAGAAATTCGAATTAATTAACAAGCAGCTGGCTGCAAAAATAAACAATTGCACGTAATAATAATAATTATTATTATTATTCTTATTTCTATTCTTAAAATTTTTATTTAAATTATCTTATTTTTCACACATTATACATTAATTTACTTAATTTCATTTATTCTTTATTAATTAATTTAAGTTCAAATTTCCCCGTTAATATAAAAAATTTATTGAACTGATTTTGTTTGGTTACATTGCATATGATTTTCCAATGCTAAATTGCGAGTCCAGAGGCACTGTATCTCGTGGCCGTGGCCATGGCCGATCGGTCTTCCGCTGGCGCTCATCTCTGTGTACATATTCAAGAGCTGCATTATTTGTGCCATGCGGAGAAGGCTGCGATGGCGCTGGGTGTACCGTGCTGGGCAGAGCACACTGCGGGGCACAGCGTTTACCATGAGAATGCGTCGATAGGTGCGCCAGCCTTTGGTCCGATTGTACTCCTGGTGAAAGTAGCGAGGCTGCTTGTTTTGTGCCTGTTGGCGCCTGAAGTGCGAATGGGCTTTGTAGGCGCCCGTTAGAAACCCCAAGGGCTGCCCTGGGGTTCTCGGATACTTGGGATACTTGCGTAGTTTTCCATTCTTGTGATAGTAAATGCGGCATTCACGTCGCAGCTGCTTGTGGCGCCGGCGCAGATACATCAGCTCCGCATCGTCGTCAGCACGCCTAGGCGAAAGCTCAGGTGACCCCCAAGGCGACGCAAGCCTCATCGAACGTCTCGTATTAGGCTCTATGCGAACTGTTTCCTTTCCCACAGTTGCTTCAGGCTCCTCCTGCACATCGCTCGACCCACTCGAAGCCGGACTGGTAGTCAAAGCCCGACTGGTAGTGCTGTCTGCATACTGCATTTGCTGAAAGTTATCTTCGTTAGCTCTAAAGATCTGCTTAAACAGCTTCGTGTAGCTGTGCTGAGAGACACTCGCTGTATTCGCTTCCTCTTCGGCTATGGCAGCCAATGGAGAACTGTTAAGGCTGTGCATTGAATTAATGACAGCGTCCACCTCGAGCATTCGCTTGCTCTCCACCACACAGAGATCACTCTCGTCCTTTTGCTTATAGCACATGTGCGAGTCGAACGTCTCGTATAGCGTCAGATGTGAGCTGCTTCGTGCAGAGCCAGAGGCGGAGCGACTCGCCGAGTTCTCCGTGCTCTCATGTGCGAGCGTGGCCTCCTCGTGACTCGTGCGACAGCTAATGAGACGCTTCATAGGCGAGCTTCGACTCGAGCAGAGCTCCTCTCTCATGGTCGTCGACTCGTCGGTTTCCGATGGAGAGAGTGTCTGCTCTTCGGTTATAGGTGTTAGAGGTTTCGGGGACCTGGTTCTATTTGTAACTGGCAGGCCCGTATAGCCGTCGAGTATTTCATTGAGATTCCTGCCCAAGTTGCTCATATCCGTGAAGGGCACCTGCAGGTAGCCCATCTCCTTTAGATGGCCGTACATTAAAAGCATCAAACTGTTCCTAGCCCACTTCTGGGCCTTGGGCGCTGCCTGGAAGATCTGCAGCCAATATGAGATGATCTCTTGATCCGATTCGCTGGCTTCCTGCTGGAAGATCGGTTCGTATTCCTCCAGTTGTTGGCTGAAATGGCGATCCAACCACTTCTCATTGGGTTCCTTCATCATTGCCTGTATACGAATATATATTTATTTATTCGAGAAAGAGAGTTTTTAGAAAACTAGATATAAACTACTGAGTATCCAAATATAGATTGAACAGGGCCAGAGTTGCCCAGGTTTGCAAGTGGCTTCAACAATCTCTCAAGGACGCTGTAGCAGGCCATGACAGAATTATGATGGCTGCCGCCAGGCGAACTGCGACCGCGCATAACTTTCCCACCCGCAGGCGAAGGCATCACATCAAGTGGAGCACCAAGTGGCGCTGTATGCACCTTGAAGTGCCAGCAACCAACGCCATGTCATTTACAATAAGCACAAAGGCACCAACAGCCAGCAACCAGCAGCCGTGTGGTTTGCCTTGTTACGCAAATTTTCATTAGCGTTGCGCGCATATAAATTAGGAAAATGAAGCAGCCGCCGCTGCCACAGCCAACAGCAGGCACTTGAGTGCAGCGGCACGGCTCTTACTCTTGGCTAGAGCTTAAGCTTGCCAGCAGCGGGTGCCCTAACCACAGCCACAACAACAACAGCTAGCAAAGTGAAGCTGCTGCGGTCTGTGGCCAGCACAGCAGGTGTGTGTGTGTGTGTGGGTGTGTGGCCTGCATTAATTTATGTATATTGTTAGGCTTGAGCTAGAAAAAAAGCACGCACAGCCTGTCCAAAAGAATGCCCAGACAACAGCAGCACAGGCATAAGCCCTTGAAAAAACACTAAATAAATTACAAATTCTTACGCTTTTCGGTATATTTTTATGTGGTATTTTATTTAAAATTACAACAAGCGCATTGATATGGCAACACTGTTTCATAGAAAGCTTCAGGCGGCTCTGCTACTCTGCTGAAGTGAATATAAGATAAAATTGGTTATTATATATATATTCATAAATAAATATGTTTATGTTCTCTTATTGTCTTTGTTGTTTTTGCTATCAATGCTCGCCAAAATGTAAATATATCGATATGTCATCTCTAGATTTGCCATTCCAATATTGCGCTCACGTTAAATGCAACTGGCAACGCTGCATCGCTTGCATGGCTAAATTTGCAGCTGGCAACACTGTCGCTACAGTGGAAGCTTCTGCGCAAGCGTTTTGTACTTTTGTTAAGATGAATTTAAATTATCGCAAAACTCAAGTAAATGGCACTATTTATGTGACCGGCTGCGTGTATGTGGATCCCAACAGGATCGCCGAGCTGGAGTCAGGCGTCGATGAGGTGGCACGTCTTGACATGAGACAATTTGTGGTAAACTGATTGAGTTTACTTTTACAGATGTATCTGACGCACATTAACAAGCGCTGCACGGTGGATCGCATAATGCAGGTGGCTGCCGAGCTGGGCGATGTCTACATGCTGCGCTTCAAGATCGACTACACGGGCTGCAGTCGCGGCTATGCCTACCTGCAGTACGTGGAGAATAGACCGCTGACAAAAGAAACGTAAGAGCAAATCGAGCGTCTCCAGCTCAAACTTTTCTAACTTTCTTAAATGTTTAGCCTGCAAGCACTCTTTCGCATGAGCAACCTGAAAATCCAGGTGCGCCAGTCGCGCAATCGCAAAGAACTCGTACTCGACAATGTGAACCATTTGACACCGCTGCAGGTGCACCAGGAGCTGCGCTTGATCAGCAACTATGTAAAGCTGTGCGTCTACGAGTATCTGCCCAAGCAGTACATCTACGTCATAATCTATCGCAACAATGACGAGGCGGCCATGGCCCATCACCTGCTGCGCACCAAGCTGGGAGTCTTCGGCGTGAGTGCGCACATCGATTGGCTGGTCAAGGGGAAGCCGATAACACAACCAGAGGAGCAGCCGAAGACCTGCTGTGTCCACCTGTCGCGCTACTCAGAACAGCTCCAAGCCAGCGCTAACAGCTGCCTCTGTTTTCGTATTTAAGTGCAATTCTTATATTTGATTTATGCAAGCGAAAAAAAAAACATCTTTAATTATACGTTTCCTGCTTTTGTGATTATAAATGCGAAGTTTACTTTTTCTCTCTCTCTCTCTCTCTCTCTATCTGCTGGTCTTGTCTTGCGCCCTCTTCAAGAGCAGCCGCATCTTCTTGACTTCATTAAAGTCAAGGAGTGAAAACATTGTAATATGAAGAAGTTGTTGTTTCGCGCATGCAAATTAATGCAGTGTTTATATTAAATACTCTACCAAAGGATATTTTGCCTATAGTATATGGTATGCACGATTCTAGAATAGTCGATAGCTAGCTACGTCTATTGATTATCATAATGCAATCTGGGCTAATTTTTTGAGAGAGGATCTTGTAGCTGGTAGCTTAGAGAAGTTAAAAGTGGTACTCTCTCTCTCTCGCTTTCTCCCTCTCTCACTCTTACCGATATATCTACTAACTCATCGATATATCGATAAATATAGTTAACTCATTCATTAAATATCAATTCGTATTGACTCTTTACAATTATTTCCTGAACTCTGTCTAACAAGCAATATCGATTATATTTATGGATAAGAACGTTTATTTAACCCAACTCAGCTAAGGGTATCTCTCAAGTCGTCGACTCCCAGCTGAAGCATCCTGCTTATTGTTATTGTTGAGTGCGACAACTGGCTGGTGACAGTGAGCCGCAACAGCAGCAGCAGTTGCCACATGCCACATGCCACCTACATGCTACTTGGCATCTGCCACCGGCCACCAGCCTCCTGCCATCTGCTTCTGCCACCTGCCCAGCCGCACTTTGGAGCAAGGCAAGGACCTGCGGCATAATGCAATTAAATGAGTGCATTAAGCAAGAGCAGAGCCAACAGCAGAGGCAGCCGCAGCGGCGCTCGTCCACCTGTACAGGCTTCCATAGATTGACAAACTACAACTGGGTGGGCGTGGCCTGTGAGGAAGTGAGGCTCATCCATCATGGCGGCGCATAGTAATGCAATTGTCAGCAGCTGGCGGATGTTATGCCTCGGTGAATGCGGATGCGGATGCGGATGCGGAAGCGGATGCTGTTGTCCTTGCTGCTGCAATTAAATTAGAGCTTGAAAATCGAAATGCAGCTTTACAGAAAAAGCAAAAAAGGAAATATAGAAAAACAAGCAACAGAGGAAGGAGCAAGGTGGGAACGAAACAGGAGGCGGGAAGCAGGAGGCGGGCATCCGGGAGACCATGAATCTAGAGTCTGAAGAAAAAGTTAATAAATATTCATTAGATGCTGGCAGCATCAGCAGCAGCTCCGAGTTGATTTGCATTAATTTGTTAATTCAAGCGCAAAGTGCCACGCCCACACACATCTACTCCCACTCCACATCCACTTGAAGGCCATTAAAGCTGCCTCCTCTTTGGTATTTGCAATTAAATGGCTCAGATTTTTGCTATTTGCTGCAGGCAAATGTGAAGCTTAGCCTTAGCTGGCTGGCAACGCTGCGACCCATTTTGGCCATGTCAGGACTTAGCCCCAGCCGGGTTTATTGAAGCAAGTGCCAATATTTGCTTAGCATAACTACCCTCAGGTAAGTGTGACCCCGTTTGCTTATGTCTTTAAGGCGTCGCAACACGCGTAGGCATGGGCGTGGGCGTGGGCATGGGCGTGGATCGAGGGATTTGGGTCAGAGATTATATGCCTGGCATTTGCTCTGTATGCTCCCCCGTGTGCCCTGTGTGTAGCGACTTTCAAACGGAAAGCGAAAGTTATGCACATATTGTGCTACTGGCCTGGCCTGGTCCGGGGCTGGCTTTAAGCCAACATTCAGCCTAAGCCCGCGCTAGCAGCGCTCTCTGTTGCAAGCTCACTTCAACCGCAGCGGGCTAAAGCGGGCAAAGAGCATTCCAGATGCGATTGTGGCAACAGCTACAGGATACAGCACTTAGCTTCATTTTTTGATGATGACTCTTCCCTTTAGCTTTAGCTTTTCTCTTTTTTTTTCAATTTTTTTTTTTTTTAGGTAAGCAAGTTTTCTTTTGGCCAGTTTTCCATTCGGAAATGCCATTAACAACATGCGTCATGCATATGCATGGCTCTCGCTCTTTTCAGATTTTTTTTTTCAATTTTTTTATTTTTGTTTTTGGCCAGAATGCACTCACCTGGTTAGAGCCAAAGAATTCACTGTCCCAGCTGCGGTTACATGAGCTACGAAGCGGGGAAATGCACGAAAATTGTTACGAAAATACCTTTTAGTTAGCATGAAATCAACAGTCTGTCTCAACAGAGCATTGCCATAAAGTCTTTTCTGAGGGCGAAGCTTTAATCATTAGCTTAAGTTTTTACTAGAGAACATAATTCAAAAGTGAAGCTATTCAAAAAAAAAGTAAGACGAAGATAGAGCACACGTAGAATATAAAGTAAAAGAGTCGAATAAAAGTAGAGAATAGTAGAGCAGAGCAGAGTAGAGTCAGTGTAAAGAAGGGTAGAGCAGAGTTTACGAGTAGACGAGAATAGATCTTAAAGTAGTAGAGTTGGGATAGAGAGAAGATTAGCAATGTATACAGGCGTAAAGTAGTAGAGTAGAGTAGTAGAGCAGAGTATAGCAGTAGAGTCGAGTAGTAGAGTAGAGTAGTACAGTTGAGTCGAGTAGTAGAGCCGAGTAGTAGAGTAGAGTTGTAGAGCAGAGTTGAGTAGTAGAGTCGAGTAGTAGAGTAGAGTAGTAGAGTAGAGTAGTACAGGTGAGTCGAGTAGTAGAGCCGAGTAGTAGAGTAGAGTTGTAGAGTAGAGTTGTAGAGTAGAGTTGTAGAGTAGAGTTGTAGAGCAGAGTTGAGTAGTAGAGTCGAGTAGAGTAGTAGAGTAGAGTAGTAGAGTGAAGTGCACAAAATGGCAGAGTAAAGTAGAGGGGAGACTAGTATATTTCAGCAGAGTAGAGTAACTAATAAGGAGAGTAAGCATGTTGATTACTAAAGTTGCGTAGAATTAGAGTGGATAATAAAGTAAACGTATTGTAGTAGAGTCGAATAATACAACTAGTGTAGAAGAGTTGAGTAGGAGTAAAATGAAAATAGCAAATGAAACAAAAGTTATTCATATTCAATTTCCAATGGCGCAAGACTGAAATGAATTTCTTATTAAACTAAACTTGCATTTCTTATTTACATCAGGGCAACCACAAAAATGTTGTTCATTCTCAAAAGCGCAATGAATGCAGGAGAGCGTAAGTGAAACCAAATTAAACAAAAATGCCAAAACTAAAAATATCTAAAATACAATTACATACACGCATGCCAAAGACTTGCCAAAAAGCGAAGAAAAAAGACAAATTCCTTTGCTAATTGCACAAAGAAATAGCAAATATTTGGTATATTTCGCAGCAGCTGTACCAAATAGACGAGTCTAGTGGCTTAGGGGACGTTATGTTTTATTAAACAATTCAATTTTGGCACCAGCTACAAATTTATGCTCTAGCCCCAGCCGGCAGCAAACCTTTTGGGCCATAAATTGATAATGACTGCTGGCAATATTTTTATAGACAGGCAGGCAGCAGGAGTCGGCGCAGGCAGTGCTTAATCGCCATGGCTAATGCGCCAGAAGTCGTCGCTCTCTCTCCCTCTCTCTTTCTTACTGTTATTTTAACTAAAATTAATGAAAAAAGTTGTGGGCACAGTTGTGGGTTAGCTGTAACTTTGACATAAAGCGCAAACAACAACCAACAACAAGCAGCATATTTATGTATATTTAATGCTTTCCTTACACTGTGAAATCCTTGAGGTATTATTAAAAAATTCTTAGCTTTCCCTCTAAAAAAACAAGTAAAAATATGGCAGCTTAAAGATTGACTAAATGACTGCCCAATACTCGCTCACAGTCCTAAGATATTTAAAATATTATTTCTTAAGGGAGAATCTTCTGTAACTCTACTATAAAATGTTGTTTCTAGCAGCTCAACTAATATCATATACTCCTTTGCCACGCCCCTAATGGGCATGGTGCGCATAGTCTTCGTACTTTATCAGACGAGTTTGGCGTCGAGTCGAATAGACTGAAACTGAAACGAATATACTCTTTTGCTATACATGAACGAGCATAGCAAGCAAATTGTTGTTGCTGTTGTTGTAGCAGCGCCCCAAATGAGTTTATGAGCGTGTCATGTTGTTGTCCCCGTGTCCTTGTTGCTGCTTGCCATTGCTCTGTGTGTGTTTGTTTGTTTATATTGCATATTAAATATATTTTGGCAGCTTTATACTCCCCTGTCTCCTCCTTCCAACGTCGTCGCCATGCCCTTCGCTTCCCTTTTGTAACTTTGCTTGTTGACAATAAAATAACATTTTGCACTCACTTATCCAGCTGGTACTTCAGCTTCGAGAGTTTTAATGAAAAAAGTTTCATTTAACAAAAACATATTTATATGCACAGTTGACATGCTTATACATATATATTATATAATAGAGTTGTTTGTATGCCGATTGCTAAGAATCCTTCGGCCTTTGCCTCTTACTCCTTGAGTCAGCCCGCAGCTATTTTCCATTTGACTGTTTGCTTCATTAAAAACGCATGCCAATAAACACAATAAAAACACTTCATCATTGCTTGAATTTCTTGTGCAAACTTTTTCGCCAAGAACAGTTCATCTAACCATCTACGTGGCCATCATCTCAATATATATTGAGCATAAGCAGCACCCGCTGGATGAGGGCTGGATAAGAGCTGCCCGCCTGCTCGACTGCTCGACTGCCAGCAGCTGCAGCTGGCTGGCTTTCTTATAGCTTTGCCTGATTGTCTGTTGCTCTGACGCTCACTTTTCGCTATGGCCATTGAAAATCAATCAATAAAACTCCGTAGCAAAGTCAATTGTGAGGAATGTGAATACCCTGTATATAGGCAAGAGAGTATGCAAGATTTTAATATGCTTTTGGTTACAGTTGTAATAATGAAATATCTACCAAAAAGGAATTATCCTAATGATATATCTAAATGAACTCAGAAACTACAATCTCAAAATTTGCCGCACATCTACTATGATGTATCTATATATCAAAGTGAAAAACCAGCTAAAGGAACTTAGAGACTATAAATGCTATTACTACAAAATTTAGTTTATAGGTGTCTTAAAGCATATAGATCATATATTTATCGAATTTATAGCAAATATCTATATATAAGAAATAAAAATACTCGAATACTTTATCGATTTCAGCTCATATTACCCCCTGTAGGATTACTTCCCTTACTTGCAAAAGCTTTATATGATTATAGAGTCATTTCAGTAAGTAGTTTCTGCCTATACTCGCCTCTTTCTAGGGCATGTTCTAGTCTAGTACTCTCTTCACATTTCGCTACAGACATGTGCACTCTATATGGTTATAGAGTCATGTCTGTAGCCCACTGCTATGTGAAGTTTTTGAAATGCTATGCGCAATATTGAAGCAGCTGCTCATACTTTTGCCAACATTCCAGCTAAACGTCAGACAGACAGACAGACCACCGGACGGACGGACGGGCGGACGGGCGGATGGACAAATCAACGGAACGACGGATTCGACGTATAAATCGATTATTTGCAAAGCATAAAATACAGCATTAAACGAAATCAAATATAAAATCAAATCAAATGAAATAAAATAAAATATGGTTATACCAAAGACTCTCCCTTTCTCTCTTCCTCTTCCGCTTTCTCTCTCTCTTTCTTTCTCTTGCTTTTGCTTTTGCTTTTGCTGTAAATGTAGGCAAATTCCATGAACGTTTTCTCCAACAGAAGTTTAATTTCATTTCGAATTCGCCTTTGCCGTTGCCAGGCAGCTGTTGCTCCGCAGTCCCAACGCCCCCACCGCCCCTCTACAGCCACTCCCCCCGCCCCTTCTTCTGCTGTGCGCGCTGCTATTTCATCTACTTATTTCGCATTATTTATTGTGCAATAAAATACAAAAAAAAAAGAAGAGGAAAAAATGAGAGCTCCGCATTTGCATAGCTACAAAATAGTATATATTTTCAGCTCTTTGTCCGAGTCACACTTTCGTCTGCAATTTTGTACCAGAATTTCATTATCAACGAATGTCGCTTAAGTGCACATTGAATTCAATTAAGCGCCAACACATGCAGAAAAAAAGAAAGCGTCGGAAAAAACGTAAAACTATATTTTCATAGTTGGCAATTGAAAATTGCATTATACAACATGCATTTTCCATATTGAGAGCTCATACACACACACACACACCCACACAATCATGCATTCATATGCTTGCATATATTGCTTTGAGCATAGCAAAAGCCGCAGCTCAAACCCCACACATGAGGTCAGACTACAGAATCATATCAAATTTGGTTTCAGTTGCGCTACATTAGGTTTTGCTCGGCTCTTTCCCTCTCTGTTGGCAAGCAAATGACTTGTGAAAAGCTCAGCTGGTCATTTTCTTCATGAAAATCATTCATACGAAGCAAATGAGCGAACAATGCTTAAGTGACAATGTCTATGAATTGCTGAAATTGTTTAATGAATCCACTGCGTACTAAGATTACAAATCTAACGCCTTGTTAAATGAACTTTTTTGCTTTTTTCATTTACTTGCTCATAGTCAAGCAATCGCATATAATAATTAAGCTAAATAGCTCACACTTCAAAAAAGTTTTTTCTGATCTTCAGCATCTTCCATTTTTATTTTAGTTGCAACCTCTCTGTCTCTTGTCATGCAGCTGCTTAAGCTTTTAACAATTATGCTCAACTGGTCACACTTAAAAATGGCTATCAACGATCTTTCCATCTCTCTCACTCTCGCGAGCTTCAGCAACGCTTGGCAACGCCTCCAATGTCAAGCATATTGCAATTATGCTTAGCTGGTCTCACTTAAGCAATGGCTTATTAGACACTTAGCTGAATTGCTTTTATTGCAGCGTCTCCACAAGTTTGCTCAGGCTGAACTTTGTTTGGCTCTCGCCTCAAAATTGTTATGCTGCATTGGACACTTGGGCCTGGCTGGAAGATGCTGTGAATGCTTCCTGTGTTCGCTCGTTTCCGGTGAGCTAACCACGCCCCCCAGTATGCCAGCCAGCTGCTACGGTTGCTACTGTTGCTGCTGCTGCTGTTGCGGTAGCCATTATTTCCTGCATTTAATTGCACTACTCTCAGCTGTGGTTTTCTGCTACATTTGTTGCAGCTCACGCCTCATGCCCGACCGACGGCCAACGATAATGTACTTTAGCCAAGACCACACTTCTGCTCACCTCTCCCACTCACCTATTGTTCTTCTTCTTCTTGTTTGACTGCTTTTCGTTGGTATTTTTCTTCCTTTTCAGTATTATTTTTGTTGTTGCACTTTTTGAAGGGCTTGTTACTCAGTTGGTTGAAGCGGATCGCAGGCCACGGCGGCCATCAAATGATTTATACTTTAATAAGCGTGCACAGGACATGCTGAGAAATTAGATGTGCTTGGGTCCTCAGAGAGACTGGCAGCGCCCACTCGCTTCAGCCATTTCATCTTGATGCGCACAAAAGGAATTTGCGCAATTTATGAGCGCAAAAAAAAAGCAAGTAAAAAAATCCCAAAGCAACGGCAAAGGAATTAAACAGCATGGCCAAGGATATTGCCCGCTTATCGGCGACAGGATGTGGGCATGCTATATACGCTCACTCCCCATCTCCCTCCCTATCACTCTCCCTCTCTCTCTCTCTCTCTCTCGCTGTGGATGTCTTGCAAGTATTTGCGGCATTTTTGTGCCATTATCTTGGCTAGAAAGGTGCGAAAAGTTTGTGAAGCAAGGAGCATTCCATTGACCTCGGCCAACAGCACAGGCAGCCTAGTGAAAACTGAAAACTGACACACAGAACTTCCTTTGGTCGGCTGTGCGCAGCCAACAAAAGCAAAAACCAACTGAATTTCAAATGAGTTTTCTCTTTAAGCTTATATTTAAGAAATTTGAATAATTATCAAAAAGGTGACCCAAGCGACGCTCTCTGCATAGCCAAAAGCCCAAAAAATATATAAAACGGATGCGCAAATTAAATTAACAAGCAATTTAATGGCTGAATCCACGTTAAGTGTTGTCCTTAAAGCTCCTAATTATAGTCTAAACGGGTCTACAAATTAATCAATCTCTCAGCTCAACTTTTAGTAGAGAATGTTGTGGGTCTTGCCTGTAGAGTAGAGACTCTTCTCTTTCTAACCATATCTCTCTTCAGTCTATAAGTATCAGCCTTTCTCATTCATTACCATTTGATTCTCTATCTTTCCTACTCTGCTGCTAAGTTCTCTCTCTCCCCCCTCTCTCTCTCTCTCTCTCTCTTTCTCCCACTCTCTCTCTCTCTCAGTTTTACCTCTTATTTGACTTTGCATTGTTTCCGATATTTTCCGTCAGATACAAATTTTACTTTCTGACTTTATGGAAAACAAAAATGTAAAAAAAAAAAAACAAAAAACAAAAAACAATAAAACAATGAAAATTGTAAAAATTCCAACAATTGGCAAAACATAAAAACAGAAAACATTCATCAAAAGCTGTAGATCAGTCTGTGATCTATGAATCTGGAAAGAATGAGTGAAGTGAACGAGAACACGCTGGACCGACACTTTGTGTCGCAGCTGCGAATCATGAGCGATGTCTACTCGTATAACATTAGCAAGTCGGACTTTGTGATTAGCCAGCGCTGGCTGCAGGTCTTCCACAAGGCGAACCGGCGGGACAAATATGCCAGGAACTGTCTGATGCTGCTCATGTACGGACAGCTGCGCGAGATGGGCAAACTGGGCATGCCCTTTATCAAGATGGAGAATGTGGATCGTTCGCTCGAGGAAGTGCTCAGCGACTATCAAGGCAATCTGGCAATGGAGGAGGAGCTGAAACAGGAGCAGGAGCAGCAGCAGGAGAGGGAGAGGGAACAGAAACAGCAGGAAATGAAGCAGCCAAAGGAACTGTGTAAGCACCAGCAGCAAATGCTGCTAGAGAATGCCAAGTTGGAGATGATTCCAGAGGAATTGGACTTGCCGGATCTGCAATTGGACAATGACGACGGAGTATCCGTAGTGACCACAAATCTATCCAGTTACAACGACAGCCTGCTGCCGCACGAACGCCTTGGAGGTGGCAGCCAGTGCATCGACTATGTCGACCACAACTTTGAGCTGCTCACGCAGCAGAACCAGCAGCTCATCCAGGAGATCAACCAAATGCACGCGCGCACCTTGGAGAACGAGCAGCTCTATCGACAGGCCGATAGCCATTGGCAGCAACGCATCCAGGCGGGTCACCTGCCGCTGCCCAAGTCACGGATGCAATGGCTGCTGCGGCGCATCGATCGCGGCGCACAGTTGGCCATCCGTCAGCTGAAGGGCTGGGCAACCAACAGCGGTCCACTGAACTTCCTGTGCATTAGCCTGCAGCACATTCTGGACGATGACCCGGAGACGCTGAAGCACCTCAGTGAACTGGATCGCAAGCTGGAGGCGGTGCTGGACAACTTGCTGGAGCAGGCGGGCGAGCGCCGGGAGAAGAATGTGCGCATGCTTTATGATCAGCTGTTCAAGCAGCAGCAGGAGGCGCTGAACAGCAAGCAGCAGCTGCTCCAACACGAACAACGGGCGCTGATGCAGGCGCGACAGCAGCTGCAGGTGCACGTGCAGGACCTAAAGCAGCGCGAGGAAATCTTTTGGGAGCAGGCGGCCTCGTCGCCCTACTACTCAAATCTATCCAGAACGAACAGCAACAACAAGGCCGAAACGATGCGCAGCACCAAAACCCAAACGAATCGCGAGACATACGATGCCGGCAGCAACAGCGGCAGCGACATCTGTGGTTGCTCCGACTGCCAGCCGGAGCTGGAGCAGCTGAGAAACCTAGCCAACGAAATAGAGTCCTGCGACAAGCCCAGCTGCCAGTACTGCCAGTCGCAGCGGCCAAAGGACTGCGTGTCCAGCACCAAATGCTAAATTGTCCTTAAATAACTTGACTTTCCTATATGCGAGTATATATCAAAATATATTTTCTATTCCTGCTGACACTTGGTAAATTTCTTTATTTATGACTCAAATCAATACTTCTCTAATTGTGTGTGTGTGTGTGTATATGTGTGTGTGACTGTCAATTGCCAGGAACTGGACTCGCCAAAGTTTTAATGTAGTTTTAATTTGCTCGTAAGCACTGCAAACTTGGCCAGGATAACTAAAAAATGAAGAAGTAAAAAGCAAGTGCAAAACTTGCCTGGTGCAACAACAACGATAACAACAACAACAGCAGCAGCTTTGCTCGTAATTAGTTTTTAAGCGTTGAGTGTGCGTGTGTTTGTGTGTGTGTGTGTGTGTGTGTGTGGCATTAGATATGACAGCATGCAGTTAAGCACTTCTTAACGACGACAATGCTGCTGGCCCGACTGCCTGGTGTGTGGTGGCTGCCGATAATGGCGCAAGTATAATAAGTGCAATTGATTTTCTTGCCAAGTTTGCACAAGTTGCGGCAGTTGGTGCCAGACCAAATGCAACCGGATTGTAGTTTATTGCTGCACAGTCTCTTCATTATAGAGCGATACAGTGGTGTCTTAATTATAAGACATAGCTACATAGATATAGTCTCCTATACATAAATATATCATCAATAACTACAGCTCTTGTTTGATCTGAACTCAATTACAGTGGAGTCGCTAGCTACTGTATAATTCTGTTTACACTTCAATCTCAACAGCGTATGCTTAGTTTATATTTCATAATAATTATATAAATGGTTGAACATCTTTTACTCAGCTTATTTGCTGACTCAAATAGCCAGCGCCATTTTGTATTAAATATCGTTAGTTGCTTCCGGCGGCGCTTAAAAGTATGCTACAAAAGGAGTATTGTTTGATTTCAGTTGTTGCGCTGAAAAGCATGCTACGAAAATTTCAAAAGGCGCAATTATTTGCTGCGCTCAAAAGCAAACTACGCTTTTTTATTATTCATATTTATAATAAAGGCCATTTATTCATCCTACTTTGTGCTTTCAAAGGTGTTTACTTCACTGCAACATTCTAATATCCTTTGCAAAACACTTATAATAAGAAATACAACAGCAAACTCAAGAGGACGCAACGGGCACGTTCTTATCAAATATAGGCAAGGTAAACAGCACGCTCAAGTTCAAACGCTCAACATCCGCTGTCGATAGCAACATTTCAGTTTTCTTGCATTTGTTGCCAAAGTGTGGCAAACATTTTATGAAATTTGATAAAGCACAGCATTTGGTAACAAGTACATGATGGTTGACTGAACTTCAAGCGACCCAGTCATACATATTTGCAGCGAAAACAAAAAAATAAAGTAAACTGCATAAAAGTTGTAGCAGCAAAAAAGTTGCAGGGCAAATGCAGCTGCCATGCCCACAGACCCACGACTCTGCTGAATGACAATAGCTCAAAATATGTAAGACCAACTGTCGAAGTGAAGCGCGGCGAAAGAGAATGCGAATAAAGAATGCGGCAAAACAGGAAAACAAAAAGTGTGTGAAAAGTTTTCAGTTTTGGCTTTAATGATGCGCACAGACAGCGAAAACTTCGCTCAGACAGCAGAGCGGCTTACCGGCACTGGATTGGGTGGACGCAGGGAGCAGGGAGCAGGGAGCAGGCAGCAGGCAGCAGGAGGAGCAGGATTCTCTGAGCCATAAACATAAAATTTGAGTTGTGGCTTTCGTGTATGGGTGGGTGGCAGGCATTAGCGACATAAAATTAATGACAAATTTGTGAGCTTATGCGAATGCATTGTTCCCAAAACAATTTCTGACTATTAAGCGCAAAGTGCAGCGAAAGCAGGGCATACCAGCAAGGGGAGCAAAATATGACAAAAGTGAAAAGTCGCCAAAGCAGCGTGAAGGCAAAATTTATGTGCGCAGCAAACCCCAAGCAATTACGCCAAAGACTTAGTTGCCTTTTGTGTGTGCGTATGACAAAAAAGCAAAGGAGCTGCCGCAATGGCTACGTCTATGGATGAGAGGAAGGCGGGCAGAGCAGCAGCTGTGACCAGCAAGGACCGCAACTTTCATTTTACTGTTAAAATGCTCAACAAAAGTTGCATTTTCGCTCTGCTCCTGCCAAAAAGCGAAAAAGCAAAGTGCACTACATAGTCATAATAAAGGAGTAGCAATAGCAAGAGTTTCATCTAGAGAAGAGCACCATTTTTCTAATACAATACGATACGATAATCGTTCTTAGCACCTAAAATTTCTCTTATACTGACGATCTTCGTGCTAAGCACAACATGCGCTCACCTCTAAGCTGTTGAAGTCGTAGCTAGAGATGAGAGAGTAAAACTTATAATACGATACAATACATACGAGAGGCTGAACAACTTCGTGCTTTTGCTCATCTAAGACCAACAACAAATCACGACACGCGCTCATCTCTGTTCAAAGCATAATCGTTGGAGTTGAAAATGGGCTGCTTGTTGCATTTATCACATTTTGCACATCTCCGCACAGAGGCAACACTTAATGGCTTTCTGCTGCCAATGCAGAAGCTGTGGCTGACAACTTTCCTTGGCCAGTTTTCTGAGTGCCCACTCCCAACGGCCCAACTGGAGTGTGAGCAGTTGCTGCTTATTGTGGCTCAAAAGTGGTTGTTAGAACGCGGCCACCAGAAAATTACACCACTTTCTATAGAACATATTCACTATACATATATATATTTATACAACTACAATGTGACCTCTTTCTGGCTAAAGTGTCGCTTGGCAAAGGTCTCGCCCACAATGAGGGGAAACACCAAGGTGGCCTCGGCATACACCTTGACGGGCGTGGCGTCTTTGCGGATCTTGCCCCAGGATACCGCCTCATCCGGTCGTGCACCGCTGTCACTGCCATCGAACTCGGAAGCCGTGTTTATGAAAACAGAGTAATCGGCGCCGTTACGCATAAGATTCGCATTGCAAATGTGATGCTTTATGATACCGCCACCCACAATGATCATGCCACTACTAACTGCTTTGACGGCCATCGTATTGAGCCTGCGCAGATCGGACAGTATGTCCACAACCAGACCGGGGTGTCGAAACGAATGGAAATACATCATATCGCCAAGGCTTCCATCGGTTAGCGCTGGACAAAACACGGGTATCTTGTTCTTCGCAGCCCAATAGTAGATGGAACTGGGATTGGCGATACGCTCACCCAACCTGTGGATGATGCGTGAGGGCGACCAGACCGTGCCTTGACACTTTTGCTCCTCTAGCATTTCATCGAGCAGTGGCATTAGCCAATCCTCGAACTTGCAGTAGTTGTCATTGGGTACAAGCAGATTGCCAATCCGATTGATGCCTCGCTCTCGCAGCCGGCTTCCACTCAACTCGAATGAACCCATAAATGTAGGTGCCAGGCATTTGATAAAGTCCTCCTCCACGCCTCCAGCTGTCGTCACAATGCAATCCACCATGCGATGCTCGGCAAGGAAGCGCAACGTCTCCCGCAAGCCAGACGAAACCAAGTTTGAGGTGTAGCCCAGAAATATAGTACACTTGCTGCGGCGTGTGATAAACTCGTCTGTTTCATGCACATCCTGCTCCTCAGCGTCCAGTGGCTGAGCCCTGCAATCCAACTGTCTTTCTTTAGTATAATGAGGTGTCCGATAAATAAATTTATTTACCATTTTATTTATTTCCTTTATGGCCAGACCCAAATTCGTAGCCTGGAAGCCGGTGTTCACGTAGGTTTCGAATAGCTGACTGTAGTTGACGCCCAGGTTGAAATCATACCCATGCACTTGTGGCGTGTCTTCTGAAAGGCGTTCGCTGCGCTTGAGCACAGCATCCTTCGCAATTTCAGGCTCTGTGGACATTACAAATTAAATGTTTTTGTTTTTGCGCATAGTTCTGAACATGTGCACTAAAAATTATATCGATATTGCTATCGATAGTCACAGCTGAGTAGGCTTGTCAATATTCACATTACATTTAAATTGTTCCTATCGGTTTTACTTGTTATTGAATTGAGAAACACTATAGCAAAATTCTTTCTTTTTTTAAATACAGAATTTTATTTCAAATTAATTGAGCTGGCAACTCTTGCACCGTAAATCGACAATATCAATCATTGTGACGGACAACAAAACATCGATAGTTTTTGCTGCGCTACCTTGAATGACAGGCAGAGAAATTGAGAGCTAAAAAGTAAGAAGAAGCAAGCTCTTGAAACAACCAACAACCAAAAAAAAAAAACAAAATTTTAAGGTACAAAACACAGTTTTAAACTTTTCTACAGAATTTGAAATATGCTCACAATTTGATAACCAAAAGCAGAAGCCATAAGCCAACAATCGACTGCGAAGCGAACGCTCAACACACACTGAAGTGGAAGTAGACGAACGACGCGAGCAAGCGGCCAAGCAGGCAAACAAATACATATAGAAAATAAAAATGATTAAACTTTTCTCGCTGAAACAACAAAAAAAGGATGGTGATCAGACGGCACGCGGTGGCCAGCAGAAAAAGGCATCAGCTGCCCAGCTGCGCATACAAAAAGGTAAAAGTCGTGAACTATTTGGCGCCCATGGCTTTAGTTTCGCTTTTATTATTACAATATGTATAAATACGTACATATTATATATATATATTTATATGCATTATTCATTATGCACTGTCTCATGCAAATGGAATATTCTCGTATTCTAGATATTAACGAACTGAACCTGCCAAAAACTTGTGCAACGGAGTTTCCAGACAGCGATGACTTGCTAAACTTCAAATTGATTATATCCCCCGACGAGGGCTTCTATAGAGACGGACGCTTTGTATTCAATTTTCGCGTCGGCTCCAATTATCCGCACGAACCGCCAAAGGTGAAATGCGCCACACAGGTGTATCATCCGAACATCGATCTAGAGGGCAATGTGTGCCTGAACATTTTACGCGAGGACTGGAATCCCGTGCTGACCATCAATTCTATTGTCTATGGCTTGCAATTTCTTTTCTTGGTAACCGAAAATTCGCTCTTAAGCAAAACTCTTTGGCTCGAGATGTAACTACAATATTGTATTCTCTTTTTAGGAACCCAATCCTGAGGATCCCCTAAATAAGGAAGCAGCCGATGTGCTGCAAAGCAATCGACGCCAATTTGAGTATAATGTTAAAAAGGCAATGCGCGGCGGCTGCGTTGGCGAGACTTTCTTTGAATGCTGTCTCAAGTGATATATAGGAAATCAAAACTCTATAATTTAAGTACCGGCATCTGCCTGCCTGATTTTCTTGCTGCTGCTGCTGCTGCTATTGCCTATGCGACTGCGGCCCCACTACACTGGTTTATTGATGGCAATGATGAAGGCGCTCTTATTAGTTCAACACAAGCAACACGCACGTATGGGATGCGGCGACTAACAGGCAACAGCGACAACAACAACAGCAGCAACAATAATATAAATGATAACACCAAACAACAGGCAGCGTTTGGCCGCAACGACAAGAAACAACAGCAACAACAACCACAACAAATTATCGTAATAAAACAAAAATCAACCACTGCGAACCGAAAAAAAGAAAACAAAAACAAAAAACAAATGCGAATCGAGTCAACAGTTTTTTTAGTCTAAAGCCAACATTATTATAATTATAAAATTTGTCATCATATTTGTAATTGCATTCGAGGGAGATACAAAGCAAAGATGAAGAAGATATAAAATGTAAAAATGAAGTTTGTCACGAATTCATAATCAGTGCGCAGAATTTCACAACGAGTTATGCGTCATGAATGTTCCATATTTTGTTTTTGGAATTAAGCTTGCCAAAGGGCAAGAGTAGATAACTCTTCATTCTGTTTCATGTTGACTGTAGAAGTCCAAAGAACTGTTCCAGCTGCCTATACATAAAATCTTCAGGTAGACATAGAAAGAAGGATGTTGCTTTCTTATACGGGTGTTTAATATAATTTCACTTTAGTATTTATCATTCAGCTCACTCTAATGACACCTGCTCACAGGTGTACGCTGTTTCTTGCCAGCTGCATATTCCGCCACAGGCAGAGATCGGCTACGGCCGCTTGCCGACCGGCATGCAGGTGCAGATCGTAGAGGCGGCTGATGAGGCCGACGCGTATGTCGTCGGTGGCCAAGACTTTGAGCAGATGCTGCATCAGATTTGGCGGCAGCAGACGCAGCACAGGTGCCACACGCTCGCCGCCGCACTCCACCAGCAGCGAGATGAACTGGTAGACGAAGACGGCCTTAGGTGACAGCTCATCGCCGCTCACGAATTGCACAAAGACACTGAATATGTGTTTGATGCTCGCCTGCAGCGGCTCCTTGAGATTGAGTGGGGTGGTGCGCAGCTCAGCGCTAGGCGTGCTCAGAAGTGCGCCAACATTCGTTGCATTGCCATCGGCAAAGTCATTCGAATTGTCGCTACCGTCCCCGATGACCTTGCGCACCTTTGCCGCATTGGCCACGCCCGTCATCTCATCGTCGTCGTGGGAACGCGAGCGTTTCTTAAAAGCAGCCGCGGCGGCGCTGGTTGAGCTGCGCGTCTCCAGGCAGGAAATGATGCAGTAGACGCTCAAGCGCGCCAGCACCAGAGACTGCGGTTCGTTGATGTCCTCGCTGTAGGGAAAGAAGATATTAATGCAATGAGTCATCTAGATTCAGACTACTATAAAAGCGAGACACACCCTTGACGCCTGAGGACCAATGGAGCTACGACGTACTGCAGCAACGCCTCTGTGCTGCGCTCTATATCCAAATGCATTACAGCGAACACAATATCCATACACTTGGCCATATCTCGTGTGTACTTGCAGCTCAGCAACTGCTCCACCAACTGGGTGACCAGCCAAGAGGCACCGCCGGCCAGCAGCAGGGATTCCAGCGTCTGGGCAGCACGCACCGGCAGGTGTCCAGCATCCGATACGATGCGCCAGCACTCGCGAAACTGTTCAATCAACGGCGTGTGCGAAATGAGGCGTGATTTGGTGTTTGGCGCTGGGTGCACATCATGCTGCATTTTTCGTATGATTTGATAGGACAGCGCCAGGCGCTCCTTCGAGTTCTCCTGGCTAGACAGCTCCTCAGTAGTGAGTGGTGCCAGAAATTGTTGTATCATATTCAACGGCTTCAGCAGCTCTGTCTCGCGCACCGAGTACATGTAGGCGCACAGATATGATGTGGCACACACAGAGAAGCTGAAGAGGCGACGCTTCATATTATCTAGAATGCTCTTCACATCCGCTGAGGAGAGCGTCTCCTGCTCCCAGGCAATCAGCACATGGTGCAGCACGCCTGGCAGATTAAGGCATATGTCCTGCCATGTCAGGTTGCTTGGCTTCAATTGTGCCGCTTCCGGTTTACTCAAGCTCAAAAGCAACTCATCCACTTTGCTCTCATCACAGAGTGCCAAGATTTTACGAGGATTCTTGAGCTTATTGCGCTCCATCATGCATTCCCTCACCCACTTCTCGAAGAACGAATCGCCGCGCTCGGATAGGACCACCTATAAAACCACTTAGTTAATTGTGTGCATACGGAAGCTATCACTAGTGCTTACATCCGATCCATAGGTCTGCACAATGCTGCTGAGCATCAGGAAGGAAACATCGAACAGCGTGGAGCGGGTGATACACTGTTTGCCCAGTTCTCCGGGCACCTGCTTTGAGTTCTCATTACACTGTATCAGACGCGAGACAAAGGTCTTAAGGCGACCCTCCACTGTGGCCACCGAAAGTATTAGCTCGAAGCTGTGGCCGACTGGCACATGGCAGAGCACGTTCACCATGTCCTGCATCTTGTTGGTGCACAATGTCTTGAGCACTCCCGAAAGTGGCACCTCGGCTCGTTTGATGAAGTTGATATTGGAAGGCTTCTGCTGGCCATTGTCGCACTTCTTGAGCAGCAGCGAAGCGGCCTCCCTGTAAGAGATCACCATTATTATAAAAGCCATTTCTAGCTTGATGATTCACTTACCGTTGGCTGGCAAATTTCTTGACGTGCACATCATTGACCAGCTGCTGCTTGGTCCAGTCGTTGAGCAGGAATTCAATGATATTGCATGAGCACTTGGTGTCCATAAAGTCCAGCAGCAGATTGTCCTCGATCAGGAGCTCCAATGCCTCCACCAGCTCCGGTATATAGTCTGTGGCAGCCAGCTGCTGTTCGCCCGGAACCCGCTGCAAAGCATGCAGCTGCTTGATGATATGCGGCATCTTGAAGAACATGAAGGCGCCCCACACGGTATCCGGACTGGTGTCGGCCACGTTGCTGAGCGTGAGGAAGCCCGCGCGTATAATCTCATAGAACAGACGTGTATTCGTATAGCCCTTGAGGCGCTGCAGCATTTGCAGTTCGGCTACATAGTACGAGGTGTCCTTGCAGGGATTCAAGAGTACCTCCACGGCGAGCAGTGGCTGCACACAGCACGAAATCTTCTCTAGGCTGGGACTTGGATTCAACATCTGCAAGTCCAAGTGCTTGGCATCAATGTAAGCCAATTGCTTGAGTTGCTGTTCGGCTGTGGCAGCGCTCAGCGTGAAGTTGGAATTGGTGAGCGACGCCTTAATGCTGGCATAGAGATCATGCAGTCTCTCTAGCGACTCTGGCTCCTCATGGCAGCCCACATTCAGCATGGCCAGCACGAACTGTTGTTGTGTGAGGTGTTCGATGAGCAGACAGCTCTGATCCAACATATAGGACAGCTCCGCACTCAGCTCGCCGCGCATTTCGTACTGCTGCAGAGTGCGAGCAAAGATCTGCATGATCCACACCACCAGCTGGACTACAGCTGCGGGCAGCAGCGCCTCCTCAGACTTGATGCTGCAATGGGAGTATATGGAAATATATAAATGTGGAAACATTTGCTTTGCAATCAAGACTAACCGACAGGTGATGCCATCTATAATGCTGACCAGGAACTCTAGCAATGCAGTCACGCAATAGACGCGATTCAGCTTATCGTATTTGGCTATGCAGCGCAACACCGCCGCATGGGAGACAAGATGTGCGCACAGTGAGTGCTTCAGATAGTTCAAAACCAGCTGCAGGAGAGAACCAAATGAGAAAGGATTAGAGATTCGATTATTAACAAGTTTCTTCATGCTTACCGAATTCGCTGTGGAGCCAATGACTGCCTGCTGCAGCAGGCAATCAGCCAGATTGTAAACATCGCCACTAACGCCGCGTGGTAGAACCTGAAAATAAAATGTCATCCAAATTATTTACAGTGTAACTTAAGGGTGTTCAATATTCGAAACATTTACAACAGTTTCAAAATTCAGGCGAGGCAAGCCAGGCTAGGTTCTAGTTGAGCTCTGTGTCATTACAGTTTCAGACGCGTTGAAATGTAATTTTAAAAAAAATTTAGGGTACATAATCGCACTACAGACAAAAAGAAACGAAAAGCCTTAAAATACATACAATACATACAAAAATAGTTCTTTATACGTGATACTAGATATTTCTATATACCGCGTTTTTGCATCATGTTTCGTTTGAATTTGCAACGCTTTCAGGTCTATCTCATGAACGGCCTAAAGATATCCTTTAGACGGCGGCCAACGCAATTGCTAAGCGTCGGTTGTGCGCCCAATGCGGAGAGCGCTGTGGTATGCGCCAATACGCTCTGGAGGCGTCTAATCAGCCAATATCAGTTTCGTGTCAAGAAGCCAGCCTACTATCCAGACCGTAAGTCCGAGATGCAGCGAACATCAGGGTCGGCCAAGCAGATGCTAGCCATAAATCCACAGCATCAGCAGCGCGGCCTACCCAAGGACTACTACTACAGGGTGCTGGGCGTGAACAGACATGCAACCGTACAGCAAATACGTAGCGCTTTCTATGCGCTGGCCAAACGTTATCATCCGGACTCCATGCATTCCGAAGAGAAGCTGAAACACTTTCAGGAACTCTCCAATGCTTACAATATACTGACGGACGAGACAAAACGTTTGGAATATGATCAACTCGGTGGCATCAAGGATGAGAAGGCATTCCTAGCGCAGGCTGGCAATCCCATGAACATCGACCTAAACAGCAAAAGATTTGAGGCAGTCTGCCAAAGTCCGGAGGGTGCGTTAGTCCGATAGCCAAACTTCTACAATGGGTAACTAATTTAATTCGATTTCACTCCGATATAGATATCAAAAAATTAACTGTTGGCGAATATGATTTACCATTGAGCTTTCTGGAGGCCACAGTCGGCTGCAAGAAGCGCATTGACTTGCGCTACTTGAGAAAGTGTGAAAGCTGCAAGGGTAAATCACAGCTAATGGCCAATCGGGATCTGGGCAAGGAGCCGTGCCGCCGCTGCAACGGCACTGGCAAGGTGTCCACGAAAACGTTGACCTTCAGTTCAGTGAATACGTGTAGTCAGTGTAAGGGCAAGCGTTACATTAATCGCAACGATTGCGACACTTGTGATAACCGGGGCTTTGTAACGGGCAATGTGGAGGTTCTACTCACAGTGCCGTCCGGCTCTAAAACTGGAGATGTTATAACCGTCGACAATCCCAATACAAAGCAACGGGTCAAGTACACCCTACAGGTGCCCCAGAGCGATTATTTTCGTCGCGTTGGTAACGATATACACACAGACAAATTTCTAAATGTCTCCGATGCCATTTTGGGTGGGAATTTCTTAGTGCGCGGCCTCTATGACAACGTCGAGCTGCGTGTCGAGCCCGGAACACAGTCGCATACACAGGTGGTGCTGCACAACAAAGGGGTGCGGACACGGGATGGTGTTGGTAATCATATCATCACACTGAAGGTGCGTATTCCATGCAATCTGTCGATGAAGCAGCGACAGCTTATCCTGGCTTTGTCCCAATCGGAGGAACCGGTGTTTGAATTCCACAAGGGTAGCAAGAAGGCAAGAGATTAAGTAAAGTGTTTTATATATATATACAAACCGTATTCAAAAATTCTCAATGTAATAACGCTTTTATCACTCATGTAAAGTTGAAATTTATAATATCACAATTTTAAATGTTCAAATCACCTTTTTTATGTTGATGCCCCACTGTGAGTCGGTCCAGCGTTCACGCCATGCCACGTTAATTAGCTGAAGGATTTTGTTGTCCTTCATTGCGCTCGAGGCGTTAGCATAAAATATTCACGTTATTGCTAAGTACAAAGTGTTTATTTCATTATATTTAGGACACCAGCCGAATAAACAATTTTAAGAAAGTAGATTAAGAAGAAGCACTGTTTATATCTTTCACCGAAGCTGGGTGCAATTTCACGGTAGGGATGATGAAATATATCGATATGTTCATATATATCGATGTGAATATGTTTGCTATAATTATAAATCAATAGTACAATCTATAATTAAATTCCTTTTTATTAAACGTATTTGAGTTATACAATTTTAGAGTTTGAAGGAAAAATAACTTTTTTTAAAGCAATGATATAACAAAGAAATGGTACACCATATAATTTTTGGTACAAAAATAGTATAACAATCGATGTTTTCGAAGATGCGCTGCTGAAAATAAAATTGCACAGCACTTTGTTTGTAAAAGCCCGCTAAATTCAAAAATTGATACCTGTAGTAAATCAAATATGTAATTTATTGAATACAATAAAGTAGCGCATGATTTTTGTAAACTGCTTTAAATATTAAGTTCTAAAATGTTTGACTTTGTACAAAATATATATATATATATATTCATATATTTACTATATATGCCGAAAATTGTTCCTCCTTTGCACACTCTTCAAATTTGATGTTTTCACTCAATATCTTGTTACTTGATTATTTTGATATAATTGTAATATTAGTTGCATTGGCAATATAACAAACGATAAATATGCTAATGCTGAGTATTGCAAAGTTACTAAAGCATAAATTATAAAATAGAATATGAGCTTTCGGTGGATTGTCAAGGGTTTAAATAAAGAGTATGTGCACATAAATTTACAAAGGCAATTTATTTAGTTAGAAATTTCAATTGAAAGCAAATGTATATTAAAAAATTATTGAAAAATATAACAGCTAACTTAAGAGTGTATGACAAAGGCATTTCTTTTCCTATTAATGGCAGCGCCATGAACAGTGAACTTAAAACTAACAAAAATTGCTTTGAGAAATAGGGCGTCACTCAATTAAAGTTTTTACTTAAAAACCGAGGAAGAATCGTCAATTGATTACATTTAAAAGCTAAGTCTAAGACCTATTCATTTATTTACTTATTTTTGTTTGACGTCATGGAGCGAGCTACCGCCTCCCACATGTCGTCGCCAGCTGCATGACCCAAATCCAATCACTTTATCATCATCGTCCTTAGTACTTTGAGGAGTGAGTTCATTTTCTTCTGTTCTTTTGTTTTTATCATTTTCTGTTATCAGTTGTTGTTGTTGTTGCATGAGTTCAATTGCACCTAAGTGGAGGAGGATGAGCCACCGGCCGGTTCATCGCCCTTCACAGCCGACGCATAGCTGGCACCTGCGTTGCCCCCTCCGCTCGACGAACTGCCCGGTTTCTCATTAGCTTTGCCATCCCCAGCAGCACTTGGTACACCGGCCGCACCGCCAATGCTAACATTACTGTTAAGACCTGAAGCATGATGTGAATCAACTAAATAATTTGTCTTGACATTGCAATTGTGTGTGTGTGTATCTGATTTTGTGTGTATGATTTAAATGGAATTATAAAGCACCTTTGACGTCCATAGCATAGCTATCGTCCAAGCGCAAATCGTGCCGCTTCAGCAGCTGGCACTCAGCGCCCTCGACCGAAGGTATGGAATAGACGTACAAATAGCCATCCTGCGAGGCAATCAAAAGTCTGCAAAGAAAAGCAACATTATTTATAATTTAAATCTCATTATTAATTGTGTTGCTAGACCCACCTTAGCTGCTTCTGTATCGTGGTTATGGCGCACATACGTCGCACACCCGCCTCTGGCAGAGTGACCGACGCGAAAGCTCGGCCCTGGCTAAACACGTCAGTCACCTGCGTGGGCAAGTAGCTGGTCACCGTTTTGCTTAAGAATCTAAAAAACGAGTAACTTTGCATGAGAGAATAGATTTGATGAGTGGTAGTTGTGATGGTGGTATTGGTGGTTGTGGTTTGTGGGTGGTTGATTGAAGAGATGAAAGAAAAGAAAAATAGATAAATGTCAAGTGCCACACACAAAGAAACAAAAGAAAATATATGCACGTATAAAAAAACCTAAGGATTGAACAGTAAAAGCCTCCAAGTTGAAAGAGATGTCAAGGACTACAGTAGCATAACAAAATGATATTATTAACCTGGTCTCTACTAGATAAATCAAATGATAAACAAACAACTCAAGGCATGTGAGCTGCACATTAGCAGAGTCTACACTGTACTGAATGGGTGATAGATTGTGAGAGTCAGTGTATATATGTTGTATGTGCATGTCTATATACACCGTCACCAAAACAAACAGACAACAAAAGCTGACGGTCAAGCCGCGGACTTCACAGCTCTTCAACTTACCCCATCCAATCGTCGCTCGACTGTTTGCCATGATCGCTGTTCTCGGCAGCGCTGCGATCCAAGCGGAATATGTGCACCGTCTCCGTGTTCGAGCTGGAGACCAAGTACTCAGCACAAGTGCTGAATGAGAGCGAAACAATCGACACACAACGTTTGAGGCCGCGTCGCAGCTCGAACAAACGGCTGCCATCCTGGGAGCTGAACACACGAATCACAGTGCCGCGCTCGCTGGCCGTCGCTATCTCTGTGCCCGACGGACTAAAAGCAATGGCCGCCAATGGGGTGTCATGGGCGGGTATCATGGTCTTGGCGTGCAAGTTGATGGCATCGAAGATCTGCACCTCTCCCGCTGTCACGCTGCCTGGATAGGCTAGGTAGCAGTGCTCCGACGAGGAGGAAAGTGCACATAGGCCCTGCTGGTTGCAGGGCGTATCGCGGATGGTGTGAACCACCTTCATATCCTGTATGTTGTGTATGTAGAGCGACTCCTCCAAGCAGACAATCAAGCGTTCCCGATTCAGCTTCACAGCCAAAATTGTATTCGAATAAGAGTAATTGCAAATTTCGCTCTGTTTCTTGAAATGGCAAACTTTCAATTTGCGCGGCGCACGCTGCGAAACAATGGCAACCAAAGAGCTCTCAAAGAGTCGCTCGATCAGGAATAGATCGTCACATTTTGTGTTATAGATTTTGTCCAGCGTGGAGTCAACTGAGCTTAGGCTATACAAGCTGTAGCTACCGCTGGTGGCCACTGCCAGCGAACTGAGCGAAAGCAATATTTAAATAACTTCAATTTAATTATATTTATATATACTCACGTTATGTTTTGATTAAAGTTGACAAACACCTCACCCGCATCCACATCGGGTCGCCCCAACAGGCTCATCATAGTGTCTGCTTCTCTGTTTGTTGGGCTGCAAAGGGAAACATAGTTTAGAGAAGGAGAAGTTCAAGACTACAATTTACCCTGTAGACACATTAAAATTTCAATCTCCTATTGCGACACACCTCTATACATATTGTGATGGTTCTACATGAGAAGTATTCGACTAGCATATACCCTGTTATCAAGTGAGCTCCTTTATGTGTCCAATCTTCTAAAATCACACTGTGTCGCTGACCTGGCAACTTTCTATATTTATTCTATTGACTGTTACAAACACACTCACGAAGTTTATATACCCTACTTTTCATTGGCTTCAGAGTATGTTGAAGCAAAACAAAGCAATTGTAGCTCTTATTTAGCTATTACAGTTGAGACGTGGAATAACTTTAAAATATGCAACAGCTCAGGGGTTGGGCCAGCATATTACGATTGCGTATTAGACCCAAGCGAACTAACAAAGCAAATATACATATGGCATGATGTATTTTGGGTTGAGCTCTGATAAAACCCCAAACGAACAACAACAAACGAAATGAAGACGTATAGCCTAAGCGTTTACTTACCTTTCAACAAAAACACCTTTTAAGCGCGGGCTAAACTTTGGGCAACGTGTGCGATAACACAATACAATAGTTCTATTGTTAAATCTGACTATTTATCTGTATTTCTAAAATAATTTCTATCGCGCAATTGTTTTTGCTATGTTTTGCACTAGGGATGGGGCTAACTTGAGTGCGATATTTAAAAATCTCATGCATCGTAATATACCATCGATACGCAGGACAAGGCTTTGCGATAGTTGTCGTTGTCGATATTTGCAATCGCTTTCTATCGATAGATACATTGGATTTTATACATATGTACATATATTTATTTTACTGTGTTAAAGTTCTGTAAATATTTAGAGTAAACAGATAAAAATGATAATCCAATAGCCACAGTGCTCGCCTAATTCACATTGCGCTTGGATAATGATAACAAGTCACCACGTTTATATCGATGCGAAAACAGGAGCTGCCAGTTAACATAGTTGAAAAATTAAAAAAAAAAATGCAATATGCATAATAGTTATAGAAGTAAAACAGGAAATACAGGATATCTAATAACAAAATCAACAACCATTGCCAAACAAAAATATTGCTGAATGGGCAAACCACAAAACGATGAAGACGCACGCAGACAACAAAAGCCATAACAAAGTGCTCGAACCAAAATAAATGCATATGCATGAGTGTATGTATGTATGTACGAATGTATATATGTTATGTATCAAAATGTGTTGACTGGATTCTGATTGGATCATTGGAATAGAATCAACTTTGAGGAATAAGTACGTTCGCTGATTACATTTACAACTATTAAGATCTTTATGTAAGTATATACAGAGAGTGGGTACACACCTATTATCAACAAACACACACCCACCTGGACCGTGATAAGAAATAAAATGAGAACGCGCACTAAAAACGTGCATCTCTCCACTTATGGCTTTATAGCCTGAGTCTTTGGCCATTTTGTATTATTTTTTAATCAGGCCGTTCAGTCGTGATTTACAGAGTAGCGTAACTGTTAATTATTTGCCAAGTGTAGTCACTTATACGCATAATACCGTTATCGCGATATTGTACTTTTCCACCGCACTGAGCGTCGCCGTTACCCTCGTCCAATTGGACGCCTGAAAGGGGCAGCGCATATCATAGTATGTGTGAGTGCGAACAGCCAAAGCTTAGACACACACACTCAAACGTATAGAGATAGAGAGGGTATTTCTAACTGCATTTTGAGTGGATTCCACAATTCTAATTGCATTTGCTAGCTATGTGCGTGTGTGTGTGTTTGCGTGTGTTTTATTTTTTGTCGTTTCATGTAGCTCTTTTTTACGTTCATTAATAATTAGCCGCGCTATCGCTCTTTTTGTTTTTTTTTTTTTTATCATGCAGCAACGTCGCTTATGTACTTTTGACATTTAGAATCCAATCAGCAAGAATCAAGAATCGTATGCGAAAATTGGAATCTCTCCTGATAGTTAAACGCTTACATTGTTTCGCTTGCAGCTCAACTTTCACGCTCGAATATGTCCGACGGAGTTAGCGTGCTGCACATCAAACAGGAGGTGGACACATCATCGGCTGGCGGCGCCAGCAATTCGTGCTGCAGTCCCAGCTCCAAGGCAACCACCGCCCACAACAATTCCAGCAATAGCAACAGCGGCATGAAGTCCTCGCCATCCGTGTCGCCAGAGCGCCAGCTCTGCAGCTCGACCACATCCTTGTCCTGCGACCTGCACAACGTCTCGCTGAGCAACGATGGCGACAGTAACAAGGGCAGCGGCCCGAACAGCGGTAGCAGCGGCGCCCAAAATTCAAATGCAAATGCGGGCAGCGGCTCGGTGCGCGACGAGATGCGTCGTCTCTGCCTCGTGTGCGGCGATGTGGCGTCGGGCTACCACTACGGCGTGGCCAGCTGCGAGGCCTGCAAGGCCTTCTTCAAGCGGACCATTCAGGGCAACATCGAGTACACCTGCCCGGCAAACAACGAGTGCGAAATCAACAAGAGACGGCGCAAGGCCTGCCAGGCGTGTCGCTTCCAAAAGTGCCTGCTCATGGGCATGCTGAAGGCAAGTTTCTACACTCACACTCTCTCTCTCTCTCTCTCTTTTTACAATCTTTGTCATTCCAGGAGGGTGTTCGCTTGGATCGCGTGCGCGGCGGCCGTCAGAAATATAGACGCAATCCTGTGTCCAATTCGTACCAGACCATGCAACTGCTTTATCAGTCTAGCACCACATCGCTGTGCGACGTCAAGATCCTGGACGTGCTCAACAGCTATGAGCCCGATGCACTCAGCGTGCAGGCACAGCAGCAACAACAGTCACAGCAGCAGCAGCAGTCACAGCAGCCCCACACGACCAGCTTGAATGATGAAGCCTCTTCGTCCTCGGGCAGCGTGAAGCTGGAGGGCAGCAACGGCATTGGCACCACCAATGGCACTTGCATTTTTCAGAACAACAACAATGATCCGAACGAGATACTTGGTGTACTTAGCGATCTCTACGACAAGGAGCTGGTCAGCGTCATTGGCTGGGCCAAGCAGATACCAGGATTCCTGGATCTGCCACTGAACGATCAGATGAAGCTGCTCCAGGTCTCGTGGGCAGAGATTTTGACGCTGCAGACAACTTTTCGCTCCCTGCCGTTCAATGGCAAGCTGTGCTTCGCCACCGACGTCTGGATGGACGAGTTGTTGGCCAAGGAGTGCGGCTATACGGAGTTCTACTATCACTGCGTTCAAATCGCCCAGCGCATGGAGCGCATTTCACCACGGCGCGAGGAGTACTATCTGCTGAAGGCGCTGCTGCTGTCCAACTGTGATATACTGCTGGACGACCAGAGCTCGTTGCGCGCCTTCCGCGACACCATCCTCAACTCGCTCAACGATGTGGTCTACCTGCTGCGCCACTCCTCGGCCGTCTCGCACCAGCAGCAGCTGCTTCTGCTGCTGCCATCGCTGCGGCAGGCGGATGATATACTACGCCGCTTCTGGCGGGGCGTGGCACGCGACGAGCACATCAACATGAAGAAGTTGTTTCTCGAGATGCTCGAGCCGCTGGCCAGGTGAAAGTCAGCCTCAGCTCTAGCTCCAGCTCCAGCTCCAGCTCCAGTTGTAGCAGCGAATTGCCAGTCGACTTAGCTTTTAAGTTCAGGTGCAAATATCGGTTTAAGCTAATCTAGTGACTAAACTCCAGTTTGTAAGCATTCAACAAAGGTAGCTCATAGATAGTGTATATAGTTTGTCTGTGTACGTGACTAATGCGTAGAGTAAAGAGTAATTCGTATTCGAAAACTTAAAGAAACAGATTTAATCAACTATGAACTACTCGACCAATATACAACAGATAAGTGATAGCTGCGGCACAGGCCGAAGTCGAAATACCCTCGCAGCTGTATACAACATAATATATACAAGACGGTATATGTATGCCTAAAGATTGACTAAGATGTCGGGACTAACACTAAGCTGAGCATTGTACTAAAGGTAATAGTCGCAAGACACTCTTGGGCAACCAAATGATGCATGAAATAAGCGGACAGACTCAACAGACCTTGTCGGATAATACAGAACAAATATAGTATATACACAGTGTTGTGTGGCTAAAGTTAGTCAGCTGCAGGGGCAGGGTAAGGCAGGCTTAACACACAGATTTCAACTTAGCTTCGGCAAAGACAATACAGTAGCCGTAAGGCATTCTCACATTGTCTTTGGTGTGCTGGCAGGGTATTCCGAGACTGCCACACTCAGAGACTGCCACCAAGAAGCACTTGAACTAACGCTAATATAGAAACTAAATGGGAACTAGGATACTATCAACGCGATGATAGCTGGAACCTTAGTTGGCGACAGATCGAATACCCTGCTTTGTGACTTAAATATAGTTGTAGCCTTAACGAGTTAAGCGGGGCGCGATCGTGACTGAGTGCGGGATGGGGAAGCCGAAGATTAGCACTATCGTTGGTCATCTTTACATTTGTTGCAGACTAGAGACTTGTGTGTGTGTGTGTTCCAATTACAATAATTGAGAGGCACATATTATTGCCATTGGCTACGTGGACTTCGATCTAGGGCCGACTGCGCTGCAGATCAGGCGAGTCGAAGTACTTGCGGGAGCTCTCCTGGAAGCGGTCGCTGCGAGCGAGCTCGTTGCGAAAATAAGATATGGTCTGCAGCAGACCCGTCTCCAGGGGCACCTTGGGCTCCCAGTTGAGGCGCTGCTTGGCGCGCGTAATGTCAGGCTTGCGTCGCTGCGGATCATCCTCCATGGCCTTGATCTGCTTCACCTCACTCTGCCCGCCCACCAGATGCTTGATGATCTTGGCGAACTCGCCAATTGTCTGCTCCACAGGGTTGCCCAGGTTCACCGGCTGCGTGTAATTGGAAGTCATCAGTGCAATCAGGCCATCCACCAGATCCGAGACGTACTGAAACGACCGCGTCTGCTTGCCGTTGCCATAGACAGTGATCGTCTCATTGCGCAGCGCCTGTAATATGAAGTTCGACACGACGCGGCCATCGTTCATATGCATCCGCGGTCCGTACGTGTTGAAGATGCGAGCGACGCGCACTTGCACCTTCTCCTGGAAGCAAAATGATGAAACGTTCGTCAGTGAACTTCAGTAACTACCATCGAATAAAGCAGTAAACATGTTTTTCCTATCTTATCGCTAACTAAAGTGCTGGCATCCGGAACTCCGACTGAAGGTCATTTGCGGAATGTTTTTCCGGCAGCTCAAATTGCAATAGGCCGGACACTCCACAAGCCACCCGAATTGACACCGATGCAGATCTATACGACCACTTAAACCAGCAAGTCTTTTGATATGCTTGATTTGTTTATCTTCTACTCAAACAAATTAATTTAATGCATCGCTGCACATTCCAATCATTCTAATTGGATAGATATCAATCAGACAATCGAATGACGCCAGCGTCAGCCACTTATCTATAGAAATATTATATACATTCATATAATATAAATATCAGCTCAGTTATAGCGAGTTTTCTTCTTCTTCCATCGGATCTCCACGCTAACTAATTTCATGCTATGCTGTATATGCAAACTATGCAAATTGGATTTTGATCCTCCAACTGGCCTTTGATTTTCGCATAAGACATATTCTAATTGGATGTGTGCTAGACACCAGCTAGCCAATGACGTCAGAACTCACCTGCTTGGCATAGGCATAGCTGAGCGTCTCAGAGACGCGTTTGCCCTCGTCGTAGCAGGCGCGCGGACCTATGGGATTCACGTGACCCCAATAGGTCTCCGGCTGCGGGTGCACGGTGGGATCTCCGTAGACTTCCGAAGTGCTGGCAATCAATACCTTAGCCATGACCCGCTTGGCCAATCCCAGCACATTGATGGTGCCCATTGTATTTGTCTTTATCGTCTTTACCGGATTGTACATATAGTGTGGAGGCGATGCGGGCGACGCCAGATGGTAGATCTCATCGATCTCGATGAACAGCGGATTCACAATGTCGTGGTGGATAAGCTCAAAGTTCTCGTGACCCAACCAATGCTCCACGTTTCGCTTACGCCCCGTGAAGAAGTTGTCTACCACAATCACCTCATGTCCCTGGATCATCAGGTCGTCCACTAGATGGGAACCCACAAAGCCAGCGCCGCCCGTGATTAAAATGCGCTTCCGATTCTTATAGTTAAGATACTTGACTTTCGGATATTTGCGCGGCGTGCTGGCCTGCAGAGAGCGCACCTGCTCCTCCAACTGTGCCAGCTGCTCCTTGGTGTGCAGCAGCTCCTGCCGCTGCTGATACAGAAGCGCATTTTGTGTCTCATAGGCGATTTGAAGGTTACGCTGCACAGCATCCTCGGTGGGTGGCCACTGTCGCTGCTCCTCGATGCCATGGGTTAGGGAACTGCTGCCTGGCACGGTGGCGGCGGGCGCAATCACAAATTTGTAAAAATAGATGAGGGCCAGGCCAATTATTGAGCTGCCCGAAATAATTTTGATGCGTTTCTTTGTCAGACTCATTCTATATACGACAACGGGCGCTGACGTTGCAAGAATTGAGACGCGATCGCCGTTCGCGTGCGCTATTTGCTCTTATCAGCAACTGGGCATGTTTATTTATGTTCTCTGTAGTTTTGTTTACCCACCATCCAGCGATATAATTTTCGTTCGCATCGAGTTGAGATCAGCTGTTTCGTACTGTTCAGCACAGCTGTTTTGTCGCTGATATTAAATAAACAATAGATTGACTAGCATCGGGTGTTTGTTTTAATATAACTATTAGTATTATGTGAATTCTTTAGGCATATTTGCAAAAATATAATTCAGCAATTAAAGCTGAAACTTGAACTCAACATCAGCGTTCCATGTCGGAGACGACACTTTGGACATAACTATCGATAGGCAGCATTGAAGGTTGCTTAATCCACTTCACATTAAATCATTTGAATTTATTAGAAAGAAGCTGCTGTCAACCTGTGTAAAATTGTCATTTGTATGTGCGACTAGCATACATTTTTGAATTTGACACATAACATGTATGTATCATAGAAAATGAAAATCGATAGCTCGCAAGCTGCATATTAGAGTGCCCATTGAACTTCATTTAACTTTTGACCATTTTATGTGCGAGATCTGGCAGCTGCGTCAGTGAGTCAGCTGCTAATAGTTTTGCGATTTCAGTGCAATTATTTTTTTTGCTATCGCATATTTATTGAATAGTTGCAAACCCTTAAGCGCAACAGAACAATGCCGAACGATAATGCACCCCCAGCCAGTCCAGATGATAACAGTGAGCTTGAACTAAGGCAGAAGACTAAAGAGTTGGCAACCGCATCGGCACAAATGCTGGCAAGCGCCGTTGCCGGCTTAAAGTTAAAGGAGCCAGGGTCAATGGCAAACGCATCCAATAAGGCCAATGAGAATGAGTCGGCGTCGTCAGCGTCAGCAGCAGCTGAAAATTCGACGCTGCCCAAAAGTGGCGCCTTCGTATCAGACACTAAGAGTAAGTAAAAAACGAAAAATCCAATTGGAATGGGCGGCACACAAAATGAGGTTAGGTCAGATCAGGAATATGATTTTGATTTTGTGTTTGTGTATGCGGCTTGGACCATGCTCTATAAAAAGACCAATATACCTCCGTTTAATTAATATTTTCCATTTTAGGCAAACTATCAATGCTACAGGTAACCAACGAGGCAGTGACTCTCACACGGCCACTGTCGAAGAAATTTGCATTCTGGTCAACGCAGCCGGTGCCAAAGCTGAACGAAGTGGTGACCACAAATGAGTGCATCGAGCCAAACAAAGATATTGCTGAGATACGCTCGGAGCCTTACACCTTGCCCAACGGCTTTAAGTGGGTAACAATCGATGTGAACGATCCCAACGACAATAAGGAGCTCTATACGCTGCTCAACGAGAATTATGTAGAGGACGACGATGCCATGTTTCGGTTCGATTATCAGCCAGAGTTCTTGAAGTGGTCTTTGCAGCCGCCTGGCTGGACGCGTGACTGGCATGTAGGAGTACGCGTCGAAAAGTCGGGCAAGCTGGTCGGTTTCATTTCGGCCATACCGAGCAAGCTGCGTTCGTACGACAAGGTGCTGAAGGTGGTGGACATCAATTTTCTCTGTGTGCACAAAAAACTGCGCAGTAAGCGCGTTGCCCCCGTGCTGATACGCGAGATCACACGTCGCGTCAATCTGACCGGAATCTTTCAGGCTGCCTACACTGCGGGCGTGGTTCTGCCAACGCCAGTGGCCACCTGTCGCTATTGGCATCGTTCGCTGAATCCTAAGAAGCTGGTGGATGTGCGTTTCTCCCATTTGGCTCGCAACATGACCATGCAGCGCACTATGAAACTGTACAAACTGCCCGACCAGCCCAAGACAAAGGGCTATCGTCGCATCACGTCCAAAGATATGGACAAGGCGCACAAACTGCTGGAGGAGTATCTGAAGCGCTTTTCCCTGTGTCCAGTGTTCAGCAAAGAGGAGTTCCGCCATTGGTTCACGCCCAGGGAGGGCATCGTCGATTGCTTCGTGGTCGCCGATGAGAAGGGCAACATTACCGACTTGACCAGCTACTACTGTCTGCCCTCGTCCGTGATGCATCATGCTGTGCACAAGACTGTGCGGGCCGCATACTCGTTCTACAATGTGTCCACAAAGACGCCTTGGATAGATCTGATGAACGATGCTCTGATCTCTGCGCGCAACGTCCAAATGGATGTGTACAATGCTCTGGATCTAATGGAGAACAAGAAGTTCTTTGTGCCACTTAAGTTTGGTGCCGGCGATGGCAATTTGCAGTACTATTTGTACAATTGGCGTTGTCCCGCCATGAAGGCGGAGGACATTGCATTGATACTCATGTAGGAAATGTAGGTGAGATCTACCAGTAGAGGGAACCGCAACAAAGATGCACGCCAACAAAAAAAGGAAAATGAAAAAAAAAAAAAGCAAACGAAGCAAAACTTGTTGACATTCTCGCCAAATTCACGTTTATTTACGCGCAAGCCTATAATGTCTACACCCCACCCCGCCCCACATTCTTGAAGGTTTAACTTAATTGAATTAAGTATGTACGCAAAATTAAGTGCACTAACTCTGATATATTGTATCTTGTAATTCCTCGTTTAACGAAATTTTTGATTTTCCAAGTGTCACATGGAATGCATTTTTCTATTGCAATTGCTAAGCTTGAATATTATTAAAACAAAGCAAACAAACAAAAAAAAAAAACAATAAAATGAATAAATGTACTACAAACTGCAGAACGCGTTCCTTGAAGATTCCTAGAAAAATATGTTCTGCAAAGATGGATTTCCACCCCATCTTACAGTCTGGTAAATTTACAGTAAATTTAAGTGCAATGTGATTTTTTTAATTATGTGCTTGACGAAATTTACGATTTCTTTTCTAAGGCTTTAGGGTGATGTACTACAGATATTTCGATTATCATCAAATTCAAATTTTGCCGCTCATTGCATTAACACTTTGTCATTTAAACAATCTGGCAACACCTGCAAAAAAAGCGCGCGCTCAGCAGAAAAACAGGTGTGTTATGATTGCGTTGCCTTGGATATTTTTGCTTAGCTGTTTTTAAATGTAAAATCATATTATAACCAATGGACGAATCAATTTATAAAGATAAATATCAAAAGTATAAGCTGCGTGTCAAAGTATGGGAAAGGGATTTCAAGAAGAAACATGGCCGTGTGCCCTCGAAGGTGAGAGATTCCATTGAATGCTCTGCAGAACCAAATTTTAAGCTTTATACATATGTATATTGCAGTACGACATAAGAGAGGCCAGTCGGGACATACGCGACTCTTACAAGATGTACTACAAACTGAAGACCTCGTTTCTCGAAGAGACGTTGAACGATGTGCTCTGCGAAGACGGATTCGATGTGCTGGAAATGACGCAGTCTGAGGATCTGGGCGTCACATTAATGGACCAGAGCCCCGAAACAGAGAGTGTGAATGGCGGTCCACAGCTGCCGATAGACATTACAGCGCTGATGCAGCAGAGCAAGGAGAACTCCTTCTCTAACATCAAGGAGCTGCCCACGCCGCAGGCGATGACGAATCTTATGAATCGTGACGAGAATCATGTAATACGGAAATTTGAGGCTGTTGAGGAGCTGGCTCAGAACAAGAGCGCCTGGGGCCAAAATGTGAGCAAGCAGCAGCCCGTGCTGGCTATGGTGACCTCGCCAACCGAATGCAACAAGGCGAGAACGCCCAGCGTGAAGGCGAGTGTTAGCAGCAAGCTGTTCCAATCCACACGCAGCTTTGCTAAGCGCAATCCTCGCAAGCCGCTCTCCCGTGACGCATCCAATGTGAGTGCCTCTGTCTCGATGGCTGGCGCAGCTGGCGACCAAGAAGAGCAACTGCCTGACCTTGAGACCATACTCATCCGTAAGGCGCAGGAGCACAAGGCAGAGGTGATTGCAGCTAATGCTCTGCTGCTTACCGATCCAAAAGGACCATCGAAGGAGCCCATCAAAACGCAAGTCGATGAAGGTTGGCTGCAACGCAACACTGCCCAAAACTCGCTGGAGCAGCCAAAGAAGCTGCCGAGCAAGGAGTCCAACAACAACTCAACTCCAGCTAGAAAAACCAACTACGGCTTGTCCAATTTAGATTTAAGCAAGCTAAGGCCAAGTGACGCCCCATTGCCAATGCCCTTGGATGAGCCGAAGCCAGCGGCAGCAGTTGATGAACCGGCAAAGGAATTGTCTATAGCTCCAGTTCAAGCTCCAATTGAAGTTTCTAATCAGGCTCCAACGGAAGCTGACTTCGATTCCAATTCGGATTCTGTTGTGGCCGACAGCGAAGAGGAAACAGCGCCGGAGTATAGGCACATAGCCAAGCGTCGTCGTATCATGCCCACGAGTGAGTCCCCTGGAACTGTGCCTGAAGGGAATTCTCATCCGGGCGAACCGGGCACAAATGATGAGTGCAGCGAGGGCAAAGACTTTTCAGCGGATGAGGATGGCGACGCTAACTACGAACCAGAACCGCACAAGAAGCCCAAGCGCAAGCAGGCCACGGCCAAAAGGCAGAAGCCGAAGCCTGAAAAGAAACCCAAAATGGAGAAGGCTGCCAAGCCAAAGGGCACGAAGACAGCTAAGCAGAAAGCGGAAAAGGCTGTCAAGGCAAAAGCCAAGTCCAAGTCTGCTGCTGTTGCAGACCAGGCTCAGGATCAGGATGAGGAGCTGCTGGAGCAGCCATTAAATCCCAAGGATCTCAAATATGTGCTAGCGCTGGAGTCGGGCGATATAACCTGCGTGCCACGCATCAAGCTGGACGAGCTGGAGCAAGCGGACGAAACAGCTCAGCGTTACATTAGCAACTTTGCCAGTGGCCTGCCCGCAATGGAGGCTGCCTCCTCTGGCTCCTCCATCTCCTCCTCTGTGAATGAGAAGCGAGCAGCTGCACGCCAGAAGCTGGAGGCGAGGATCGCAGCGGGCAAGCTGAATGAAAACTTTGTCACGATCAACATACAGAAAAAGAAGTTCTCACGTGGCAAGAAGACCGTCAACTTCAGCAAGTATAAGAAGCAGCAGTGGAGGAACAAGAAGCGAGTGGCTGCCCTGGCCGGGCCCGACATGGACATGGGCGGCTGTGATGGAGGTGTGCTTACCTGCTTCAATTGCGGCCAGGTGGGTCACTTTGCACAGCAGTGCAAGATCAAGGGCGACACACTGTTGCCGCTGAGCGCGCAGCTGGAGGAGGATCCCTCGCCATTTCCCACGCTAGCAGAGGCGGAGATGATGGCCACCCAGGGAGCCCTGGCGGCGCATAGTCGAAACATCGAACGCCTGCCTCAGGCAGCCAATACGAATGCCATCTACCAGCATGGCGACTCCAGCGGCAGCAACAGCAGCAGTGATGATGAGGAGAAGGCTGAGCCTAGCGAGAATCCCCCTGGCGAGCTCAACATGTCCAGCGATGAGGGCGACATTGATTTCGAGGCCTTGGATGCAGCTGTGGATGCAGCACAAGCACAGAAGATTGAATCACCCATTAAGAGCTATGTAGGTCATAAGATACCCGAGCAGTTCCTCAAGGAAGCCGGCCTGGATGCCAGCTCATCGAATGGAGCTGGAGCAGCGCGTACTCAGCATGGCGGTGTGCAGCCCCTCTACGCGCTCAAAGCTGATGGCAGTGTGCAGGACCCGACACCCGAGATCAACGAGGCGCTGCACATGTTTGGGCACAGCAGCTTCCGCAAGGGTAAGCTCTGCCCTCCCTCAATGGACTCACAAATACATATACTTTCTCTGTTGCAGGTCAGGATCGAGCTGTGATGCGCATACTCAGTGGAATGTCCACGCTGGTCACCCTCAGCACGGGCAGCGGCAAATCCCTGTGCTACCAGCTGCCCGCTTACCTGTACAGTCGCCGCCTGGGAGCCATTACCTTGGTTATCTCGCCGCTGGTCTCGCTCATGGAGGATCAGGTGACGGGCGTGCCGCACTTCCTGCGCGCCCATTGCCTGCACACGAATCAAACGCCTCAGCAGCGGCTCAAGATTCAGCAGCTCATTGCCGATGGCGAGATCGATATACTTCTCGTCTCGCCCGAGGCTGTGGTCTCGGGAGAGCGTGCCACGGGTTTTGGTGCCATATTGCGACAGCTGCCGCCCATCGCATTCGCCTGCATCGACGAGGCGCACTGTGTCTCCCAGTGGAGTCACAATTTTCGCCCCAGCTACCTAATGATATGCAAAGTGCTCAAGAAGAACCTGGGCGTGCAGACGGTGCTCGGCCTGACAGCCACTGCTACGTTGCCCACTCGCACCAGCATCATCGAGCATTTGGGTATCACGGATGGGGAGCATGGCATCATAAGCGACACACCCTTGCCCGACAACCTAATACTCTCCGTGTCCAAGGATGAGAATCGTGATGCAGCACTGCTGCAGCTGCTCAACAGCCCGAGGTGGGTCGATACCGAGTTCCCCAGTCATACAACCACAGAACTATAAATTCCATCCTTTGCAGGTTCGAGAGCTGTCAATCGATTATCATCTACTGCACGCGTCGAGACGAGTGCGAGCGCATCGCTGGTTTCATTAGAACCTGCCTGCAAGACAAGAAATCGAATCCAGCACCTGACCAAGCGAAGAAGAAGCGGAAGCGTGTTAACTGGCAGGCCGAGCCTTATCATGCGGGCATGCCCGCCTCCAGACGTCGCACCGTGCAGAACGCCTTTATGGGCAACGAGCTGAGGATTGTGGTGGCCACCATTGCCTTTGGCATGGGCATCAATAAGCCCGACATTCGCGCTGTCATCCATTACAATATGCCGCGGAATTTCGAGAGCTACGTGCAGGAGATTGGCCGCGCTGGTCGCGATGGTCTGCTGTCGCACTGTCATCTGTTCTTGGATGCCAAGGGTGGGGACCAGAACGAACTGCGTCGACATGTGTATTCCAACTCCATAGATCGTCATGTCATACGCAAGCTGCTGCAGCGTATCTTTGTGCCTTGCAGTTGCGACAAGCAGCTGGAGGCGAAGAAGAACTCGGTGGCGTGTAAGAGCGTAAATGAGATGGCCACGCGGGCGCATGTCTGTCCAGGCCATGAGATTGGCTTCTCCGTGGAGAAGACTGTCGAAGCGCTTGACATACCCGCCGAGAATATATCAACGCTGCTCTGCTACATGGAGCTAGAGCCGCGCTGGTGCATGAGTGTGCTTAGCTCTGCTTATATCATGGCCAAGGTGATATCCTACGGTGGCCCCAAGTATCTCAAGTAAGTTAACGCATATAATCATATATATTGAGAGAGAATATAAGATATATCCATTTCCTGTTCAGACACGCCGCCAAAGAGTGTCCTCCCCTTGCCATGGCCATTGCGCTCCAGATTAAGAACAAGACTTTCAAGGAGGATGCAAACATTATAGAATTCTCCGTGGTAGATATAGCGGCCGGCATTGGCTGGAACAGCGGAGTGGTCAAGTATCAGCTGAAGAACCTGGAGTGGATGCAGGGTATGGAATAGCTCGCACGCTATACTAATGTGGATATAATAAATATTCTGTATTTGCTAGTCAATGGCTATCCAAAGCGTTCGCCCATCTCAGTCAACTTCTTTGATCTGGGCTTCCGCATCAAGGCACCGGGTGATTTCACAGAAGCCGAAATCGATGATGCCCTAGACACGTTGTACACTCGATCAGTTATGCAGGAGCGAACTCAGCTCATCCAATTGCAGTATGTGGCACATGGTTTGTCTGCCGTCGCCTACAGCTCGTGTGGACAATGCTGTTCTGTGGACTTTCCCCAGGATCGCTGTGCCCAACTGAAGGGCATTGTACGCAACTACTTCCGCAATGATTACCCACAAGACTTGGAGCTCGAAATTGAGGTAAACTCTACAGCAAAGGTGTCCAAGAAGAGATATCCACTGCAAATCATATTAATCTTTGCAGCCAAGCAATGTGCCGGATGATCACATCATAGCCGATGTGAATGCTTTGATCAACATGTATCCCGACAATACGTTCAGTGGGCGCAATATTGCGCGTCTGTTCCATGGCATTTCTAGTCCTAACTACCCAGCCGTCATGTGGGGCCGTTGTAAATATTGGCGTGCCCACACCAAAGTTGATTTCAATCGCATACTCAAGTTAGCCAACATGGAAATTGTTAAGCGGCGCACGTGATAAATTTGTTTTCGAGTTAGTGTTTTTTTATGTTCATATTTTAAATAAAAGAATTTCAAAAAAATGTGCTATACAACTTTGTTTCCCACTTGAATAACATAGTCAAGATTTCATGAAACACGAATGAGATACCAGGTGAGCGAAGCGAAGATCTGAACTCAAATTTAAATAGAGCGCGCAACTGAACCGACTAGTTCAAATGAACAATTTGTCTTATACAAAATCATAGCACTTACGATATCTTTCTTTGAATCGACACATCTCTAACCGGCAAGTGCTGCTCGTGCGCTTTGTTTGCTAAATCAACAACAATACAGCTCAAGCTAAAGTTATTTGTATTTTATATATAGAAGGTAACATCTGTGTAAACTATCGGCTTGTATTAAAAAGGATCGAATACGGAAATACAATATGTCATATGAATAATCTTAGCACAACGTATCGCATACGCTTTTCTTCGATTCGTGATTTGAATTACACTTCAACTTTAAATTTCGATAAACAAACTACAAAATTTATTGTACCACTCAATAAAATTGATAGCGCTTATCACTAGCTGAGACGCTACCCCCTTTCCAATTGCACAATTGATAATCATTTAGTTGTGGCTGCTTCTCGTGGGAGCCACAAAATTTGACTGCGTGGCCATAAAGTGCGTTTGTGTTCGTGTCTGATTCTCGCTTTGAGTAACTGTGTGGGTGTGTGTATGTCTGTGTGTGGGTATAGCTAAAGCAAGGCATCGCGTGTCAATTTAATTAGTTTGTACATGTATACATGTTCTCTTGCAGTTAACCGGCAGTATTTCATTGGCATTATGTTTACCTACGGCAGTTTAGCTCTCCTGCTGCTGGCGTCATTAACAGTTGCCAGAGCTGATGATAACGAGTCCTGCTATTCATTTGCTGGCGGCTCGGTTTATCCCGCCGGCGAGCCCAAGGGTGACCATCAATTGCAGTATACAAAGGCCGTCAGTAAGTGACCAGATCCCTGACATTTAGTTCTTATCAGATTAAATGCAAAATCCTAAACAGTTTCCAAGCCTGCGCCACAGTTCGAGGCCACCGCCGTGGTCAACAAAGAGATCGTGCAGCTGTCGCTGTCGCAGTATCTCGGGAAATACGTTGTGCTGCTCTTCTATCCACTGGACTTGTAAGTAAAAATATATACCTATGTACACGTCAATCATACTGACACTCTTAAATCATATGCAGCACATTTGTTTGCCCCACGGAAATAATTGCCTTTTCGGATCGCATCGCTGAATTCCGCAATATCAATACGGAAGTGATTGCGGCCAGCGTTGACTCCCACTTCACACACCTGGCATGGATAAATACGCCCCGCAAGGAGGGAGGCTTGGGCAATGTGAAGATTCCCCTGCTCTCTGACCTGACGCACAAGATAAGCAAGGACTATGGTGTGTACCTGGAGGAAGTTGGTCATACCCTGCGCGGCCTCTTTATCATTGATCAGCGCGGCATCCTGCGCCAAATCACAATGAACGACCTACCTGTTGGTCGCTCCGTAGACGAGACGATACGTCTCGTGCAGGCCTTCCAGTACACCGACACACACGGCGAGGTGTGCCCCGCCGGCTGGAAACCAGGCTCTGATACGGTAATCAACTATATATAAAAACAATTATTGCCCTATTTAATTCGTCAATATATAAATATGATTGCAGATTGTGCCCAATCCGGAGGAGAAAACAAAGTACTTTGCCAAGAACAACTAAGCAATTGCTACTTACCCTGTGCAGCCCGCCAAGCTTGACTAGCAAAATGACTGAAAGATAACAAAATTATTGTATACATTTTCCTTATAAATATATTTATCTGCATATATATCATATGTGTACTCCGGACGCTTGTAAATAAATGAGAATGAAACAAGACATGAGCACTTGCTGCTTCCATGACTGCGCCCTTGGTCAGGTTACATGCGGTTATGGCACTGTTCAACAAAATGGAGATATAGATCTAGACAATTTTTTGGAGAACAACAAGCAGAACTTACCATCAATATGACACCGGCAATGATAAGAATTTTCAATTTAGGATTCAGGTTAGACTGGAACGATGCAGTATAATAAGATGAGTCCGTAAAAAAAGTTAAAAGTACTGGAAACTCTCTGGTTATATCGCCAATCCGATTGTCATCCATGTCCCATATCTATAACGCAGACAATGAGATTATATTTATATATACATATATATTAAGTGTGACTACAGACCTTCATATCGACTTCTCCCATATCAAAAGAAAATACCGGACCTTCAATGTAGAACACTTCTTTGCCACGGTCATCTTCAACGAAAAATTCCCAGGATTTTACTGAGACTATCTTCACTACTTGGCCAATATATGTGCGAGGAGGTGCAAAAACTTTTATTCTCGTATCGCAGCAGGTAAAGCAGGCGAGACAGTCAGAACCCCAGGGACTTTGGAATTCAACTAAACTCTTTCCCAACTTATCCACGAGATTAATTGTATATGGTGCTTGTGGAGTAATGTATTTGAACAGCGATGGTTTCTCAAGGCCCAAATACACATTCTCACCCTTTTTATTTTTGATATGAAAGCTAAAGTATTTCTGCGTATATTCTTGATATGGCATCAATCTTTGGGAGATATATATCTTATCCAAATCGGTCAACACTTCAAGACCCTTTATTGTACGGTTGTTCGAGGGGACATCCATCCATACCTCGTCTGCTTTGCATTGCACATATCGTTGTTAAATGATTAAATGATATCATATTCCGTTGTATTCATAATATATTTGCACTCACTTTTCGCACTACCTCTCTTGTCCGCTTTTTCCTTATTATTTGACTTACTAGATGAAGGCAGCTCACCAAAAGCCTTTGGTACTTCCTTCATTTCCATATTGCCAAAAAGAAGTTTGTTTGTTTTTATAACAAAAAAAAATGTTAATTTGAAAAGCTTCACGAATGACAGATTGTAAAATGATAAACTTAAATACTACTACATACCTTGTTATTTCTTATCTTAAAATATCGCTTTACCTTACTATTTCTGTCCTCATTTATGTGATGTGTATAAATATTTTCACAACAAATTGTTTCTTATTTGAAAAATACGTTAAGCGTGCAAAAATAACAATATGAATGTAGCAAAATAATATAAAAATATCCTCAATTTGGTTATTCGATAAATGACAAAAAGCTGGACTGCAGCCAATCTTAAATGATATTTGATGGCTGGTCACCTTAATCTTTGCAGTGATGACACTCCGAGCAGCTGTTTGATAATTTCGATACATTTCTATTAATTGGAATCTTACGAAGGAGTATGTTTATCTAGTAACACAAACGCACACATACACATAAATATAAACATATATGTTTATTTATACATGCGTATATACACAGAAATAGACAATACCTTCAGACAGCTTACGAGCGACGACATAACAACGCCCTTCTTTTATTCTTTTCCTTTACAGATACAATAATGAATTGAAATATTATTAAATACAAATATTTCATATTAAATAATTTATGTGTTTTTTTCTGTTTATTTATTATTTTAAAAGAGTTTGTAGTTCATTTAGAAATTGCTTGTATTATTGTTTTTATTTTAAATGTAATCTTTATTTAATATATTGCAATGCTTGATTTTGTTTTAGGTGTTGTGGATTGCATATTTATTACATAAATTGTATTTTGTTTTGGCGCGCTAAACGTAAAGCTTAAAATGTAAACATATTTTGTTTGCTGGTGTGTCTGTTTTGTTTTGTTTGTTTTGCATAAACAATGAAAAATTAAATGAAATACTTAAAGAAAAAAGATCGCATGAAACAATGTGTGTGTGTGCTTGTGTGTATGTGTTGTGTTGTGTATGTGTGAGTGTTGGTTGTATGCTCGAACCCCAGTGCGCATCCAGAGTCCAGAGCCAAACGAATGCAACTCCAACTCAACGGCAGCCAAATTAGGAAACGTAAAATAAACTGCAATTGAACAGATAGATTTGAAATCATAAAGTTATCTACATATGTAAGTAGATTGCATGTGTAGCTTGCAACTTGATCCAGGTATAAGCCAAACATTTAATACAAAGAAGTTATGGAAAGGTTGGCAACTCTGCTTGCTTATGTATTTCCCTTACCCATCGCAATTTGAGCCTGGCTTTTTTATTCTATTTGTTGTTGATGGACAGACGTTCAACGCTGGCAAGTAGCTCGTCCGCTGTCTGTGACACCACCTGCTCCTGATCATCGCTGGTGCTTAGGTTTTGGAGGCGCTTCTCGAGCGCTGACAGATCCTCCAGCTCCTGCTGCTGCTTTACCATATAACGCAATATGAGCGTAGTCAGCATGCACATATCCTCAAGAATCGTGGCTGTCTCCGGTGTGGGGTGATCGTAGCGATTGCGCAGCAGCCGCAATTTGGCCTCCGCCAGCTCCAGTGGCGACTTGCCGCTCCTGTCATACATATGAACGCTGGCACCACCCTGCAGCAGGACACGCACAACCACATTGAAGTTATTTGAGCTGGCCGAAATGACGGCCAAGTGGAGCGGTGTATTGCCCAGTGAATCGACCACATTCGGATTGGCTCCATACTTCAACAGCTGCTGCACAATGGGTATATATCCCCGGCAGGCAGCCAAATGCAGTGGACTACGATTAAATTCGTCGGCGGCATTCGGATTGCCGCCTGACTCCAGGATCCGATTGAGCAGCTCAATATTGCAGGTGGAGGCGGCGGTGCGAAGTTTGCGATTGTTTGACTCGGTCAATATGTTGTTGTAGCTGCAATACATCAGACGCTTCATGCGGGGACGCATCTTAAAGCTCTTGCTGCTCGATGGCAGGGTGCTCGGATGTATCAAACTCGGCAGATAGTCAACGTTCAGCGGCAATGGCGGCAGATGGGGTAGAGCAAAGTGTTCTCGCTCTCCACCTACGCCTATCCCTCCTCCTCCTCCTCCTATACCTGTCCCTCCACCTCTGCTATCTCTGGTCAGCTGGAATGTGTTCGCATTTGGATTCAGATTGGGCCATTCGCCATGTGTGTTGGGCGACGATGTTGGCGTTGGTGGCATCACTGGTGGCGGCGGTGTTATCATAATACCCTTCGATACGGGCATCGTGGGCATGGACATTACACTGGGCAGCTCTGAATCTTGTTCGATTGCTACTGCCGCTGCCGCTGTCGCTGGAACTGGCACTGGCGCTGCCGCTGGCATTGGCACTTCTTTGCCCGTGTCCACACGGTCATTGGACATGGCCGTCGTCTGTGCGTGAGTGCGTGTGTTTCTATTTACAAATTTATTGCGTAGCTTTCGCGTATGCACACATCAATTTTTTTTTATCTTTTTCTTCACGCGCTTCTTACTTTTGTCTGTATTGTTTGTATTTTTCTCGATTTTTTTCCTGTTTACATTTTGTGCGAGGTCCTGCCAACTTGTTACGGTTGGTGCTGTCAGCGCTTGCGCATCAGGTGGCAACGCTGCACCATTCTGTGAATATCGAGAATCACGAAAAGCTTTTTCGTCAGTTAACGATGAAATAAATGTCTACGAAATGTTTACATATTTTATATTTATTATGACTGAAAGCAAACCAAGTTTATTAACATTTATATATTTAGTTTTGTAAATCAATTTTTTTGGAGGAAATACATTAACTTCAATATATAAATATTTTTTGTTTTTTTGATTCTGTTCTCGAGATCTTGATATATACATAATTATGTACATAAGCAGCAACCGGTTCAAGCATAACATATGCATAGGCAAGGAAAAAACACTTCCGAAATATTACATCAAAAACATTTATTCAAAATTCGTGCTCATCTATTATAATAGCTATCAAAGCGGCACGGAATGTTTAAATGTACAATATATAATTCAATTAGCAAAAAACAAATACATACATACAATAAATACGCATATTAATAATACAGATATTGGACACAAGGTTCAGCATCCCTAGATTTCTTAAACAATAACACAATATTTCCAAATGTTTAATTGATGCCTTGTCTGGAATCCTATTTTAGCATTGTATTTGTTTATAAATTTCTGGCAACTTATTTTCGACTGGGTCAGTGTGTTAACAGACGGGTGTGCGTAGGTGTTTCTCTGCGTGTGTTTGCTTGTGTGTTGGGTGTGTGATTTAGACCGCGGGAAAGGGTACAGGAAAGTGTTTTTAAAAACAAATAAAACATATCTGAAATAACAACTGTGGTAAAATGTAAACTTTTGAAGCTAAAAGCCAATTGTAGCGGTCTAAATCCGTCTTACGCGCTATTTTAAGAAATTGATCATCTCAATAATTTTGTTGCGATTGGTGTGCATGTAGGCCTTTGTGTGCCACAGCATATTGATAAGCTTCTGATCGTTCTTCTCGTCCATGGCAATGTCCTCGCTCAGTTGAGGATTGAACCTGAAGTAGGGTATGCCGATGGTGCTGCACCAGGCTCGGGCGCGATCTACGACGCGTCCATCCGAGCAAGTGGCTTGGTCCACAAGCAGATTACCTGTAAGTCGGAGGCAGTAAATTAATAAACCGTTAAAATCTATAGGTTAGCCGTGCTATTACCAATCGTAGATATGCCGTATGCCAATTTAGCCGTATCCCAGATACTTTCCGGCCGGAATACATCAATATCCTTTAGTTCCGTAACGGGTATGTGACCCGTGCCTAACGAAACAACCACCGAAACGGGCACAGCTTCTGCTTCGCGTCCAGCACTTCGCAGCGCCATGTTATATTCATGGATTTCAGTCATGGCATCCAGTGTTGGATTGTTGGCGATAAGTCCGCCGTCCAGGAAGCGTCCAAATGCACGGAAATATGAGGGAGCTGCTCCCGTTGCTCGAGCAGCACGCCACACCAGCTGTTCCTCAGGCTGGGGTGGCGGTATGCGTCGATTACCTGGCAAAGGTAATCAATAGAAAAGTAGATGGGCTATGATTTGTGATTATTTGAATTCAATTGCACTTACTTATGGAAGTCACGATGCCAAGTATATCACTGGCGCTGGTGTAATTGCGGAACAGATGAAGATCGACGGGCTTACGATCTGCCATAACGCCAGTCACCATAATTTTGGGGTGCTTAATATCTGTCATGACATTAAACTCGCCCAAATTATCCTTAAGTATTGCCTCGAAGTATTCGCTATTGTAGGGACGTGAGCCCACAAAGCACTGCTCCTTCATGCGTAGATAGAGACCCATGCACTGCCGCATGGTCTTGCCACAGCCCAGACCCAAGGCTAGGATGCCGCCAGTGCTGGTGCCGGCGATCCAATCGAACATATGTACGATGGGCGTCCGCGACAGCTTCTCCACCTCGAGTAGCATTTGGACGAGCACTAGGCCACGTATGCCACCGCCATCCAAGCATAACAGACGGCCACGTCCGTACGGCTTATCGCCCACTTCTGGAGCAATGGGTGATGTGGGCGACGGCAGCTGTTCCGGACTAGCTATGCCCGATGGTGGCGTGGCTGCAGCACTTGCTATGCTGCTCGATGAGTTCTCCTTTTTCATCTCATCTGCATTCACTTTAGTGGTGAACATGCCTAAGAGAGCATCCATGATACTCTGCCCCTTTTGTTCCTTCTCTGTATCAACCACGACGGGCATTCTGTATGGACGGTGTGAATGATTATTTAAATTAGTTACCAACGCGTACGCTCTGGTTACTCACTGTGGTGGCTGCTGTTTCTCCATGACTCCATTGGCTGCAGCACCCAGAAAACCGCTGACCATTTGTCGACTGGTGGTTGCCAGCATGTTTTCGATGTGTTCCCTCTGCTCCACAGATTCTGGTGCCTCTGGCGGTATGCCATTGTAGGAGCCCTTAGGATTGCAGCCGGGCGGACACTTTGTGCTCGATTCGGAGCAGCGTTTGGCGCCCACCGAGTGCAATATGTATAATATTTCGTCCTCCTTGCTGCCGCTGGCATCGTTGCCAACCATGTGACGTGGCGTCTTTCCAGCCTTATTCTTTAGATTAATGTCGCATCCGAAGACCACTAGACATTGGACAATGGGCACTAGTTTCTTCTCGATAGCTATGTGCAGAGCAGCATTGCCCTCTTTGTCCAGCACATCGATGTCTGCGTCGTGGGCCAGCAGCGTGACCACGCACTCGAAGCGATTGCGAGCCACCATAACATGCAGTGCGGTACGGCCATCGAAATTGGTGGCATTGACATCGCAGCCTTCCATAATGAGGGCGTGCAGAGTTTCCCGAGAGGAGCACCAGTGCAAAGGTGTTCCACCATATTTCATATCCTGGGTGTAGAGCTTGCTGGCGTTGGTGCGTAGGAACGAGGCCACCGATGTGGGTGTCGATGTCTTGTACAGTTTGCTTATATTCTTGGCATTCAGGTTAACATCGGCGCCTGCGAGCAGCAGAGCCTTTACATTCTCCGGCTTATCCGTCAAACAGGCCAAATGCAAGGGCGTGCAGCCGTCCGAATTGAGGTGGTTCAGGTTCACAGTGCTGTTCTCCGTGAGCAGCTGCAATGAAAGCGGAACAGTTGAACGGCTGAGAGCAGAGCTAGTCCAGGCTTGGTTCACAACTCACATTGATGATCTCTTTGGTGGTGCTGGCGGCATAGTGGAACACCGAATTGCTGTTTATGTCCAAGTGCTCGATTTTGCTAAGAGGCAACAGCAGCTTTACCATTTCCATGTGACCTTGTTTGATGGCCAACTGAAACGGCGACATTAGCGTTGTATGATCTGCCACATCGATGCACTGTAACACCTTGGGATTGCTGATGTATTCAGTCAGATTGAAGTACGCAACCAAATGGGCTAACGTCCACGATGGATTATCCGAGAGGACATCGCACACCTTTTGCAATCCATTCACATTGTAATACTGCAAGGCAAGACAATAATTAATATTATGGTTTTTCATGATGGCGATGGCAACTCACTTCCTTGACAATGCTCACAAAGACTGGCAGGCGCTGCATGAAGGTATTGAACTTATCTTCCGCCTCCTGCTGTGCGGGTGAACGGTAGAGACTGAAGGAAGTGGTATTCGAATCTGAGGTGGGTCGCTGCAGCACAATCTCGTAGACGGCGCGCTTATCGCTGCTGTTGTAGGGCGGCGCAAACAGAACCATTGCATCATCCCTCGCCATAACCTGCAAGGTGCCCAATGATTCGCTCTTGATTTCCAAAACTTTATTCGGCGGACTATCTCCGCCCAGCAGGCGCTGCAGCACTGTAAGTTCAAGTAAGCAAACAGGTGTATAAGAGAACTACAGTGAAACTTGGCTTAAGAGGCAACAATTGGTAAACAGGACAGCACAGCAACAATAATAATAACAAGGCCAAGAACAATTATAAACAACGAACATAGAACATTAAGAAGCAAATACCAAAGCCAGAGGCGAGTGCTCCAAAGGCCATCCAAGCCATGGCTTCTGTATATATCAGCTGGTATATGATGCGTCTTTAAACTTTGGAATCTTTCTTGATTATGATGTTATATAGCAGATGGAGGTCAAAAATGTCAGTGCGATTTGAGATTTGAGTGTGTAAGCGATGAATCTACAGAAAATAAATGTATTAGCAATGTCAATTGTTAGCTGTGTTAGTGGTATGTGCGCTTATTACGTAGAAGATTTTTCTCTACCCGACAGCAGGACGGGAGAGGGTGAGTGAGAATCGAAGGCGACGGAGGAAAGGAGAGAGCGAGTGCACGAACGGGTCAGAGCAAAACAATGCAATGTTGCCAACAAATCAATATCAACATCCGATGGTCTACACAAATAATCGCAATTAGTTGCATAAATTCATTATGCCAGACTATAATGCCCCTTCTAATTGTATTGACCTAAGCTTAAATATTAACTAGTAAGTTAGAGTGGGTCGCGTGACACGAACAACGCAGGAATAATATCTTTGAATGGAAACGAATAGCTTTGAACTGCGCGTGATTCGGAACATTAGCTCGGTTCATGTTCTAGCAATAACAAAAATGAATTGCAGTCATATCATCTCATCTCATCACTAAGATGAACACTTAACTACCGCAATTATATTCATATTCATTTGCGCGTCACAATCGTCTTATTGAAACCGTTATGACACATGTCTCGGATAGAGTATAGAAATACGAGGGCCGTTAATGTGCGCCCTCATCACTTTTTTTTTGCAGCGGCTCAACCGTGACTCAACTAGATAAACTGATAATATACTTTGTGCTCGGAATAATTTTTATGCATATAATATATATGTATTTCTGCCATATATACAAGGGCAACAGTTGTTGCCCTTGTGCTTTTTAACGCCACATTTCTCGTTCTTTCCCTATTTCAATTTAGCGTGCTAGTCAATCAATATGGGAGAATGCTTTTCAATTATCTTTCTTTTGATTGTATTTGTGTGTTTGTGCGTCGTCGTCGAATGTTATTTTTGTTGTCAAAGTTGAATTTCGCAAATGTTAGGAATTTATAAAAAAACTAACCATTAAACATTTCGATGCCGCTTATTCAACACCAAATGATTTAATTTTGAACACTTTCCACTTTTCACTGCTTTTCCTCTTTGCTTCTTGCGAATTAAAGTAACTATAAGCCGACGGACAGAAAGAATCACTCTTAATAACAAGTTCGTTCATCGACGATTTGTTCTTCTGAATCGTTTACTCTATTCAACAAGTTTCATAGCAATGAGCAAATAAGGCATGAAATTATTCGAATTGTAGGTAAATAAAAAAAAAATTGGCAATTAATAAATATTTATTAAAAAAGGAGCCAAAAAAAAGTTGTTTTTTTCAACTACAACTACCTAGCACGACAACTATAACTTGCTACACCGAATTGCTTACCGATTATATAGAATATCGTATATCGTTATCGCTAATAGGAGCGACCTATGGCTCCAAAACTGTACCAGTTCAAATCTTTGGCGGTAAAAAATATGGTAACAGAATAATGAAATACATAATATATATGCTTTTGAATTGATGATTAGGCGAATACTGATTTTAAACCAAATATATATATATTTATAATATTTTATTATCATTATCAGTTTAGCTATAAAGTGCAATTATCGAAAATCTTGATTAGGACGCATTCTTCATCGCGCCATGACAGTTTCCAGATCATAGATAAGGCCTACTTCAAGATATTCGGCGACTATAAAAACTGGAAGTTTCGGAAGGTTCGACATCAGTTTCTCAATTGAAAATTGTAAACATGAAGGCTGTCATCGTTCTCATTGCTCTGGCTTTTGCCGCCCCCGCTTTCGGTCGCACCTTGAACCGTTGCTCCCTGGCTCAGGAGATGTCCAACTTGGGCGTTCCCCGTGACCAGCTGGCCCGTTGGGCTTGCATTGCCGAGCACGAGAGCTCCTACCGCACCGGCGTTGTTGGCCCCGAGAACTACAACGGCTCCAACGACTACGGCATCTTCCAGATCAACAACTACTACTGGTGCCAGCCTGCCAACGGTCGCTTCTCCTACAACGAGTGCGCCCTCAGCTGCAACGCCCTGTTGACAGATGACATCACCAACTCCGTCCGTTGCGCCCAGAAGATCCTCAGCCAGCAGGGCTGGACCGCATGGTCCACCTGGCACTTCTGCGATGGTGCTCTGCCCTCCATCAACGACTGCTTCTAAGCTACTTTCCCCTTTCTGATTCGCTAATATAATAAATGATTGCATAACAACATTTTATTCTTTTCAATGGGTTCTCCTCTCCGGATCTTGCTCTCTTCCTGACTTTATTTCCTTTCCCTCCCGTCCTCTTTCACTCTTTCTCTTTCTTTGTGTATCTCTCTCTCTCTCTCTCTCTCTCTCTCTCTCTCTCTCTCTCTCTCTCTCTCTCTCTCTCTCTCTCTCTCTCTCTCACATAGTAGATCGACGGCTGCACCATCGAAGGAAACAGTTCTGTTTGGTTTTATCTACTAAATTATTTATTGTAAGAAATATAAATATGATATTATTGATTTAATCTAGACATAGAGAATGACTTAAAAGTTAGGGACCCGATTGAAGCTGCCACCGAATCTATGCTACGAATTACAAAAATATATATTATCCCCTAGCAATAGATGAAAAGTGAATTAAACAAATAAGACTTATATATAGTCAAGTATATGTCGTAAGCCTAGGAGAGTTAGTTTGTATTGCACAGGAGCACAGAAGTATCTGGACAAGGTGGCGTGATCTTCAGTACAAGCCCGAGGGTAGGTCCGTTACCTTGGAGCCCTGCGTGTAGGAGCGCGTGCGAGCAGAGATTTGGCCAGAGAGCTGGCCCGATCCCGGATAGTCGAGCAGCGAGCAACGCATCGCCGGATTACTGCTGAAATAGATCTGTTGATTGCTGCGCGATTTCTCGCGCATATTGTTGGGCTCGTTGTTGTGGGTCTGACCATCGGCGAAGGCCGCCTCCAAACGCTCAACATTCTTGGTCACTCTACGCGCTTGGAGAGCGGCGGTGAGATCGGGCTTTGGATACTTCTGGGGCGTATTCATACCGGTCATAAAGAAGACACCATTGAAATGCTGTGCGGGCGGCGTCGGTGCTTGCGCCTTGCTCGACTGCTGCCGCTCGTGCTGCACTGCCTCCTGGCTGCTGTTCCTCAATGCCAGTATTGTTGGATCGTTGTCGTCATGCCGCGCATTCATTATTACATCCAGTAGCTCCCGATTGGTGCTCGCATTGTAGGCCGTTGCGGTGGCGCTTGGCTCCGCTTCGGGCATGTCGGTCGAGGGCGTCTCCAGTGCGTAGGATCTCTCCAACTCCAGTTCTCTGTGCGTGCTGTCGTAGTCCACCTCATCGAAGAAGGTCTGCATGGCAGCCAGACGTTCTACGGCCGACGTATCCGCTGGCATTAGCATGCCATACTGCGAATCCTCCGGCTCGGAGCAGTCCGTGCGCTGTACTAGGTGAGCCAAGGATCGGGACTTACGCGGCGGTTGTGGCACTATGTTAACCGGTACAATGTCCTCTTCCTGTTCGAGGCTGCGCTGCTGGTGCTGCTGCTGCTGCTGATGCCTTGTATTGGCTGACTGACCCGGCTTTACAGTGATTGTCTGGCTGGAAATCTGTTTCTCCGCTTCGCTCACTATGTTGTCCAGCTCCTCGATGACATCCTCTATGGTGGCTGCGTCCTCGTCGTCATCTGCGTCCTTTCGCGTCGCAGCCTTGCGCAACTGCTTGTGGTGCTTGGACTTGGAGGGCAGCACCAGGATCGGCACAGGACTGAGAGAGGCGCCCGTTTCGCTGCTACTGATGCCCTCGTCCTCGTGTTCCGAGCAGCTCTGTTTGCTGCCCGCCGCTGTCTTCGAGATTGGTGGCACCTGACGTGGGAGTGCGACTGGCTGATGCGCCTCCACGGGCTTGAAGTTCGACTCCTGTGCCCCCTGCAGCCGGAAGATCTCTCGCTGTAGCTCTGCGCAGCGCTCCTGCAGCCGTCGCTCCATGGACGTGAGCACGGCCTTCTCTTCGTGTAATATCTGGACACGACGCTCCAGAATGACCATCTGGCTGCGCACACGATCGGCATCGCGGGCTTGGGCCATCATCTTGTCCACATCGATGTGCAGCTCATTGAAGCGTTTTATCTCGACCCGCAGAGCATCCAGCCAGGGCGAGGACGACGATATGGTTCTGGCTAACGTGCTAGTCTCCAGCCCGGCCTGGCAGAGCTCCGCTTGGATGTACAAGCGCTGCTGCAGGCTGACGGCGCTCTCGATGAATGTGTTGAGGAATCTATAAGACACAAAAAAGGTTGCTCAATAGCCGTTGGCTTGGGTCTAACGCAGTTACTTACTTGATGCCAGCGCACTGGAGTTCGCCCGAGCCACCGCCGCTGTTGAGGATGCCGATGAGCAGACGGAAGCGTACAGGTTCACTGCAGCGCAGCCGCAGCGTAGACATGGCCTCCGAGACGGCTGTGTGGCCTGCGGCGCTGATCTTCTGCCCACCATTGCCTTGACCAAATGGCTGCCGATCGCAGGCAGCGGCCAGCAGCTGCAGAGCCAGGATGCGCCCACGTATGCCTTGTCCCGTGGCCGAGGATGCGAGTGGCATCAGACCCACCGGTGTGTTGCCTAGACGGGCGATGGCATCCAAAGAGCGGGAACAGCAAATACTCAGGCATTGTCTGGCAATGATCGGAATAAACAAAGAGAAGAGAGGGAGAGAGAGAGAGAGAGAGAAAGAGAAAGAGTGAGCGATATTCTTAGCCAAGACAAAGACTCTGCTACTCACAGGCAGGAGAGCTCGTCGAGCAGCGCTCGTCGCTGATAGCTCTGCGGATTGCGCGACATGGCCAGCGAATTGGTGCCAGCTGCCAGCGGAGCAGGCGCATTGCTTGCCTGCGCCATCTGTATAGCGCGCAGCACCTCCAGCAAATGGCTAATGCCATCCGAGGGCGTGGCCACAAACTCCTGCACGAAGCTGCAACGAGAAACCAAACGAGAAATGAGAGCACTAATCCGAGCAGACTTTTGCTTCCCTGCTCTAGATCAAACAACGCAATACTCTATCATACTCTATCATGTCACAATATCTTTAGAAATACTTAAAAAAATACAATTCTGCTATAATTGACTGGCGAATAGAGATTTCGAATCAAATAAATATATATTTATAATATTATATTATTATTATCAGTTTAGCTATTGAGTGCAATCATCGAAATGCTTGATTAGGAAGCGTTCTTCTTCGCCCCGTGACAGTTTCCATATCATAGATAGGGCCTACTTCAAGATATTCGCCGACTATAAAAGCTGGAAGTTTCGGAAGGTTCGACATCAGTTTCTGAAAATTCTAAAAACATGAAGGCTGTCATCGTTCTGATTGCTCTGGCTTTTGCCGCCCCCGCTTTCGGTCGCACCATGGACCGTTGCTCCCTGGCCCGCGAGATGTCCAACTTGGGCGTTCCCCGTGACCAGCTGAACAAGTGGACCTGCATTGCCGAGCACGAGAGCTCCTACCGCACCGGCGTTGTTGGCCCCGAGAACTACAACGGCTCCAACGACTACGGCATCTTCCAGATCAACAACTACTACTGGTGCCAGCCTGCCAACGGTCGCTTCTCCTACAACGAGTGCGCCCTCAGCTGCAACGCCCTGTTGACAGATGACATCACCAACTCCGTCCGTTGCGCCCAGAAGATCCAGCGCCAGCAGGGCTGGACTGCATGGTCCACCTGGAAGTACTGCAACGGTGCTCTGCCCTCGATCAACGACTGCTTCTAAGCTACTCTACCCTTTCTAATTCGCGAATATAATAAATAATGGCTAAAACATACTTTTGTATTATATTTTGTTTTTCCCTTTCGACTGTCTATGTCGCTCTGATCTTAGACTATGGCACATGCCCACTACGATGTTTTACCTGGGAAAGGATACCCTTAGATCGGCTCGCAACTTGGTCAACAGATCGGTTATGGAGCCAAACTGACGCAGGGACATTTCACTGTCGCTCTCTGGCGGCGCCGGAATGGGACTTCTGTGGATAACAAATGGCGTATTGATGTGCGCTAGATACCCTCATATTGAGGCAAAGACTTACTTGTAGCCGGAGTGTTTGGCTGGCAGCGTGGCGGACTTGTAGGCATCTTCCCTGCTGACGGCTGGGTTGACCAGTTGGCCATTGATGTTCACATCGTAGATGGATTGAGCCTTGCCCGAGCCGGACGAACTACCCTTGATGAATTTACGCAAGGAAACAATATAATCCTCAGGATTATAGACGGGTGGCCGTTGATTCTCCTTGCTGTAGATGGGCGCCTGTGGCCAGCTCTGCTCCGAGCCAGCCATCTTGTAAGAGGCCAACGAACCATTCACGCTGTTGGCTCCATATTTGTGTGTGCCCGACCCGCTGGACGATGCCGGTACTGAGGATTGAGCCTGGCCAGCAGAGGCAGCTGGTGCTGAAGCTGGGGCTGGGGCTGGTGCTGCATTATGTGGCGGCAATTTGGGCGACTTATCGCATACGCTGGGCCCCATCTGTGAATGGTGCGTGGAGCTGTCGCTGCAAGCGAAATAAAAAGAGAAAAAGTCGATAAAACGCATTTGCACATTTCTCATGCAGAACTCGAATTTGCATTCGTATATATATACATAAATATATATACATATGTATATGTTTATAAATGATCAGAGACTGGTCTTGGCCAGGAGTTGGAGCTGGACAACTGGGCGGCACGTAACGCACCGGAAAAACAAGCCATTCAGTTTGTTTAGCATTTTCTTGGCACTGTCAACGAACGACTCATTGAGTGACAAACATGTGGGCTTCCATCGACGACCGTCAGCGACTGATTGAAGCGTCAGATGGAAACAACGCATCAGCGTCGGCTCCACTCGCCGATTGCTTGTTACTCAATGCGCTTTTTATTTATTTATTTATATATTATTTTATTTTTGTGCGTAAGCGAAAATATTGTCAAAAAATTAACATGTCAATAAGCGAAATAGACATAAAGGCGCGCACTTTCACTCAACAGCTACTCAGCAGCTACTCATAGAGTCAGCTACTCAGCTACTCAGCAGCGGAGATAAAAGACCATATGCACCGTTAGCTGACAATGCGCTGTAACGGTAACTGCGCGCGTCTGCATATGCAAATGAGGTTCAAGTTGAAATTATGACGTGCCTCAATGCAAAGCTACAAGATTTAACAATTATATACATACATACATATACATATGTATGTTTGTGTATGCGTGTGTTTATTTATTATTTTATTATCAATTGAACGCATCAGTCACGTTGCTGCATGCTTAAGCATGTCTTCACTTCTACGGCATCTACCTGGTTCTTTTGGACAGGTGTGTCATGGCTCAAGGCAGCGCGCGCACACCTTGGCATGTGAGGGAGGCGGTCAATTGATAGCAATGATTAAGCCAGCAAAAAGCGTTAACGACGTGTGTTTGGCAATTAGCCAAGCATTTCCCACAGAGAGAAGAAAAGTGATGAAAGATCGGAGCATAAACAAAAAGCCAAAGGCAAGTGGCCAGCAAATCGAATACGATCCAACGGATGCAAGCTGCTCCACTCAATTTGCATAAATCAATTTCAAAATGAAAGACAACAAGAAAAGAAAGAAAGAAAGAAAACGAAAATTGAGATCAATGGCGTGGCAGTGCTCGCTGCTTTTATCAGCCTAATGGAAACGCATTTGGGTGCCAGTGTGTACACATCAAAATTTCATAAATTACAAACTGCGACGCATAATGGGGAAGATTGTGAACCAGCTCGTGGTGAACCGCTCGCCAGATCGCATCGATAGTTCATTAAATTCAAATCAAAGTTCATTTAACTAAGATCTCGATTTGCCACTATCTCAGCTATGATAACTATGGCTGCTCCGCATTAATCAAAGCCTTAACCTTGTCTTATCTGCATAAACAAAGTTTGTGACAAAAACTAAATAAACAACTTGAAACTAGAAACTTCTACTATTTGCTTTTCATATTACTAAATACAACAAAATTCATAACTCATAATTCATAAAAAAAAAGAAAAAACAAAAAATAAATAAAACAAATCAAAACAAATAGTTTTGATTAATTAATCAAAAAAGAAATGAGTGTGTGTGAGAGTATGTGCGTACCTCAGTCAATCATGTTCACTTATCAGTATAATCAATGTTACGCTATTTATCAATGAAAAGCGACAATCTACATACATACATATATAGAAAGATATACACATACTTTTTAATAGATATTCATACTCTACAAATATGAAAGAAGAGTTAAGAGTTCATGGGAGAAATGCTTTTCTTCTTTTCATTATGAAATCTTGCCATATTGTTTTCAAAGGTTCACTGAATGGTATTCCATAGAGAAATGGAAAGGGAAAAAGTTGGCATCGTTGCCTTCAGATAATTAGTTATATGCATATGTCGGCGATTGAGTGGTTGCTCTTTTATTCCTTTTAACATCCAACTTCTCTAAGTTTCTAGACCTGTCAACTCGGTCTACCTCAGCAACACCATGGACTACGTGCAGCAGCAGCAATATTTGCCTCACCTAACAATTATCAATTTTAGTTAATCAGGAAGTTTATTATAAACATTGATTCAGAGCTACTAAATATAGTAACTTCCTTAATAAAATTATATCAGAAAGATTATGTTAGTATATATAATGTTATATACAATGCTATATCATTCGTCATTCTTATTATTTGCACTTATATACTGGCAAAAACATTCTATTAGTTGCGCACTTGTGCTACACACACTGAACATCACGGAGCAATCTTTTCATCTCCTATTGAAGCAGTATTTCTAGAGAAGATGAAGTCCTTCATTGTCGTCCTTCTGGCGGTCATGGCATGCGCTGTTACCCCCACTATAGGTCGCACCATGGATCGCTGCTCCTTGGCTCGGGAAATGCTTAATATGGGCGTACCATATGAGCAGCTGGCCAAGTGGACCTGCATTGCGGAGCACGAGAGCTCGTACCGTACCGGCGTGGTGGGTCCATCCAACTCGGATGGCTCCAATGACTACGGTATCTTCCAGATCAACGATCGCTACTGGTGCCAGCCGTCCAACAACAAGAGTTCGGCCAATGGTTGTAACGTGAGCTGCGACGATCTGCTCTCGGATGACATCAGCAGGTCCGTGCGATGTGCCCAGAAGGTGCTCAGTCAGCAGGGCTGGACAGCGTGGTCCACCTGGAAATACTGCAATGGCAACTTGCCCAGCATCGATGACTGCTTCAGGTAAGGAAATATTGAATTACATCACTTTATTGTCCAATACTCGATGGTCAGCTGGTACAGTCAGCATTCGATAAATGTACTCATTAAGCGAACAGGGGTTATCTGAGAAATTTCGCACAAATTGTCCCCGCAGCCTTTTCGGACGCGTGGCGAAAAGTGAAATTTTATATAATGGCCCACACATAACCGAGTCATTATGACAGTTTTGCCTGGCCAAAAGCAATGCTATGCTCGTATCTATGAGAAATGATTGCAAAATGAATCAAACGATCAGCTGCAGCAGCTACATTGGGCATGGCACCGACTCCGACTCCGAGTCGAAGACGAAGTCGAAGTCGGAGTTGGACTACAGCTGGTAATAGCTGCTGGTAAACAAGTTAATTTAATTTCCAATCGTAAAAGAAATTACGTATGAAAGCATGCCGTTATCGTTGCGTTTATCTAGATCGACAAAGAGAGAGAGAGAGAGACAGAGAGAGAGAGAGACAGAGAGAGTGAAGAGTAGAGTCAATTGCTGACAAATTGAATGAGCATTGAAGGTTATGTTCGATGTTAAGTTCGATGCCATTTGATTCACATAAAGAAAAAAAGTGGAGAGCGACCGAGTAGGAGACATCCTAACTTTTGATATTTCATAATTTCTTACTTTTGATGCCCGAAATGCGAAGCTTAGAAACTGTAATTGTAATAAAGAACTATTGAAAGATCCATATAAACTATATTCAAATCTAATCCAAATTTTCTACTTTTAATATTTCTTTTACACAGCCACTGTTCACGCAGCAGATATGAATAATGCTGAGAGTATCGTATCGTATGCTGAGAGTATCGTCCAATTGCATATTTTATACAAATAGTACTCTCTGTATTACTATTTTACGTACACCAATAAAATGTACAGCATGCAAAGAAATCCTTGTTATTTATTTGTATCGTATTATGAATATATCACTATTAGGGTTTTTATTAAAGTATTCGACGCATAAATATAAAGAAGAGCGAGAGAGAGAGAGCAGAGTTGCAATTGCTGAGGAATTGATAATCCAATTGATTACAGATATCGGAGCTCAGTCCGTCAGTCCATTTATAAGTATGATCAATGCTTCGTTATTTATCAATGAACAACTTTAATCTATATATACATACTGAAACCCACATATATATGTATATATACAAACATGTATAGATGAGTATATACTTATATGTCATACAAGTGGAATCACGTCATATACTGAAGAGTTTCATTTGACGCGAATACGCACTACGAAGTGAGCTTTTGTAAATTTGCTTAGAAAATAGTTGGCATTAGCCTATTAATTCCATAAAAGCATGTGTAAAATGCTTGTCTTCTTCTTTGTATTACGATTATTAACAAGCGATCTTGCAACATTGTCTGCAAAGGTTCATTGAATTGAGTTCCATGGAGAAAGGGAGCTCTGAGCTCGTTGGCTCTGAATAGCATAATTGTTGTTTGGTCTACAATGGGCCAAGGGCTGCAGCCATGTTAAGGTGTATATATAGTATATTACTCTTTCAGTGGGCTACTTAGAAAGGGCGCATTGTGTGGAGTCTTTCAATGGGCCTTATAGGCCTTGGACATGCAGCTGATATCGGCTGGGAGTTTTCTACTGCCTTCCAGGGGACACTTTGATTTTTGAGTGCAGTCAAGTGAAGTCAAGTGGAGCAGATGAAACGAAAACGAGATTAAAGTCTGACCTACGATCGGGCGTTAAACTTGTAGCGCAAAACGAGCTGGGAATTTGGCCTACGAGCTGCACGTGAAACGAAAAATCAAGTGCAATTTCAGACTGAAATAACTCGAATGCCGCACAATGAATAAATAACTGCAACAAAACATGCAACCTCAGAGATTGCGTGAACAGCAGACCCCAAGCCAGGCCGAGCCAAGACAATGCCATCTGGCTAAATATTTGGAATTAGTTACGTTATGGAGCTCACAGCGATAATTGCGACTGGGCTAACATGCGTGCGAGGTCATGTATGACTGTGAATATGAATATGAATATGAATACGAATACAAATATGAATGCGAATGTGAGTGCTAGCCTCTGTGGAGTGGGAGTTTCAGTCCATTCAATGCTCAACTGGGCTACGTCTTATCTTATAATGAGCAGTGAGAGCACCTCAAAACTTGAAATTGGCAAGTCGAAAACTTCTTCCGCCTTTTGGCCTTTGATAAGATATTGCAAGGCAAGACTTTGAATTGTTATTATATTGCAGAGGATACATAGATTATCGGAGGTGTGCGCGTGCAGCTGCAGATTAGATAAGTTTGAGTCTATTAGCTGAAAATGATAGTTAAGACGATCAGGCCATATGCTAACTGGTTTCGATATGATAAGCCATCTAAAAAGTTTCTTTAAATTAGGCCAAATAATATATAGTTTATGGTATGTATGATATATGATATATATATATGTATATATGATATATTTTCCTTTTAGTTTCGTTTTCTTAATTTTTCTTTCCACGATCACGATTACAAACTTTCTAAGTTTTGTGATATATAATGTCAGCGAATTGTAGCTGTAGATAAGATATATGGACTCTAATGATGGGGTTCCTCAGAATTACATGGGTCAATGCGTTTCATGTAAGGTAAGTAAGGCCTGCTCATGGGTAAGTTTGCATTATGCGTCAGCTCTCGATATAAACAATTCTTATCGCCCTTATTTACTTTGCATTGACTGGCAATAATCGTAATTACTTAACTAAGCACCCACATCTCGGCAGGCAATGTTTGATTATTTGCTCAACTGCAACAAATCCACATGAGGCTCTGCTATAAATACTGCAACCCACTGAGCCACAGGGCAATAGTTGCTTCAGCCTCCACTGCAGCAGTATTTCTAAAGAAGATGAAGCCCTTCATTGTTGTCCTTATGCTGGCCCTGGCATGGACTGCTGCACCCGCTCTCGCTCGCACCATGGATCGCTGCTCCTTGGCTAGGGAGATGGCTAGGCTGGGCGTTCCGCGAGATCAGCTGGCCAAGTGGACTTGCATTGCGGAGCACGAGAGCTCGTACCGTACCGGCGTGGTGGGTCCACCCAACTCGGATGGCTCCAATGACTACGGCATCTTCCAGATCAACGATCGCTACTGGTGCCAGCCGCCCAATAACAAGAAGTCGGCCAATGGCTGTAACGTGAGCTGCAAGGCTCTGCTCTCGGACGACATCACTAGGTCCGTGCGATGTGCCCAGAAGGTGCTCAGTCAGCAGGGCTGGCCGGCCTGGTCCACCTGGAAGTTCTGCAATGGCAACTTGCCCAGCATCGATCCCTGCTTCAAATAAGCTCTGAGCTCACAAATAAAGCACGATTGTGTAATGTGCCATAGATGAAAACTTTCTCGCTTGCTTTATTGACCAACAGTTGAAAGACAGACAGCTACAGTCAGCATTCGATAAATGTACTCATTAAGCGAACAGGGGTTGTCTGAGAAATTTCGCACAAATTGTCCCCGCAGCCTTTTCGGACGCGTGGCGAAAAGTGAAATTTTATATAATGGCCCACACATAACCGAGTCATTATGACAGTTTTGCCTGGCCAAAAGCAATGCTATGCTCGTATCTATGAGAAATGATTGCAAAATGAATCAAACGATCAGCTGCAGCAGCTACATTGGGCATGGCACCGACTCCGACTCCGAGTCGAAGACGAAGTCGAAGTCGGAGTTGGACTACAGCTGGTAATAGCTGCTGGTAAACAAGTTAATTTAATTTCCAATCGTAAAAGAAATTACGTATGAAAGCATGCCGTTATCGTTGCGTTTATCTAGATCGACAGAGTTGAAGAGAGGAAGGGGAAGGAGTGTGAGTGAGTGAGACAGATAGACTTAACCAACTTAGATTTCATCTGATTCGCAAAAAAAGAAAAAAAAAAAACAATAAAAATGCATAAAGCAATTTCAATGCAATTACGTGTTCGGCTTCTCTGCTCCAATGTAGATCCATTCGATTTATTCACATTGCCATTTCTGTCTCATTGCCATATTCAGTTGGCAGAGCCTTGTCATAGCTGCTGCTGTTGCTTTTTCTGTGCATTTTTTCAATCCACAAAAGCAGTGAAAATGGTAAACAACTCGACCAGACGGGCGTAGAGACTGATTGACAACCATATTGTAACAATTTGTATCAAATTCTCAAGGGTCTGCCATTGAGTTGAATGACTTTTTATGAGACAAACGCTCTCGATGCACGCTCACCTCAACAGAGCTGAGGAGTATATTGGAGTGTATGGAAATCTGAGCTGTTGTTGATAGTCAAATAAAGTTTTATCACAGCTATGCACATATAGATATGTAAAAGTGTAATAGATCTTCTATGTTTCAGAGTGACCATATTTAGAATTGAACCAATTCAGGTCAGAGTTGTAGCTTAATCTTTAAATACTTAAAACTTAGAGTCTTAACAATCTTAAGAAATCATTTTATTTGAGATTAACTATATATTCGATTCAGCTTGTTTCTGCATATTCGACTCAACAACAAAGTCTGTTTTTTTTTTTTGGGTAACTCTATCAGCTACGTTTTTATATTTTAGCCGGTTTTAGCTAGAATTACCAAATAGAGCCATAAGAACTTCATTCGCAGCTTTGTCTAAGCATATTCATTTCAAGATTATATTACATATTTCACACCCTACAAAGTCTCAAAAATGATCTTTTGACACTTCACTTCACACTTCATAGAAGAAGAAGTTGCGTCAAGTTAAAATTTGTCTCCCATCTAAACATCTGCCATCACATAGATATTATTAAAGGAATGCAGTTTCCTTTTTTGTCACTACTTGGCACACTTTAGCTAGCAGGTGATAAATCACCTGTTCTCTTCCGCCAACTTTCGCGCATGCGTAATCCGCTTTTAATCATGTTGCCATACAGGCGGGTTCTCCCTGGCCACAACAAATTTATCACAGCATAATTTTGTCGTTTTCGTTTTTTCTTTCGGACAGCTATAGCTCATAATACTCGTAGTCTTAGTCGTAGTAAAAAGTATAGTTTCTCCCCGTGTTAAGCCGACACCTTGCCAAATTGTCTTTAGCTGTTACACAAGAAAAAAAAAAGCAGATGACAATGTTGCACCGACCATACAATGCTCGCTCATTGTGTACAAACATACATATGCAAATCAAAAATCATTAATCTCAAGCGAAAATCTAGTCAAACTTACATATGTAAATGCCAAATCTCTAGCTGCATAATTTTCTGTTTCCCTACTTGCCTCGCCCATAGTGTTAGAGTTATCATTGCACAAACCGCATATACTCTTCTCATTGCCTGAACGAGTATTGAACAAGTCCATTCGAAGTGGCTGTTGGGCAACAATGGCCTCTTTTTAAGTGTCTTTTTGATGCTGGCTGCGAGATATACGCAGTCGAATGTTCTCATGGGGCAGCAGTTCCATTTCTTTAGCCCATTTGCATTTGCGTTGTAAATTTTATTCACACAGACACAGACACTGACAGAGATACAGAGTGCGCTGTCTTACAAACGAGATAAAACTATTAACAGAATTTAGCAACAACAATGATAGAGAAATGTGCCCACTTTTCAGCTGTCAAGAGACAGAGAAAGATTTGCTGATTTTCCCAAGAGTTGTCAGAGAGTTGTTATTGTTGTTGTTGTTGTTGTTGTTGTTGGTGTGTTTTGAATCCCTATAGCTTTTGTCAGCCTTTTGATAGCTGGCTGTCATGCTTGACAGCATTAGTGCCTGACTTTAAATTAAATCTCAGCTGGCAGGTATACTAGGCAGCTAGACGAAAGCTGAATACTCTTACTCTCTCTCTCTCTCTCTCTCTCTCTCTCTCTCTCTCTCTCTCTCTCTCTCTGCCTCTCTATCACATCATCTTTCAAACTATCTTGATCTATCTATCCATCTCAGTAGCTATGTATCTCTCGCTGTCTATCTTTGCTTAACTATCTCTTTCTATCTTTCTTTTTCTCTATATACTTTCTATCTCTATCTCTCTGTATATCTTAATATCGATCTCTCTATCTCTCACCATACCATATCTTTCTGTCCATCTGTCTCTTTGTCCCTTTGCCTTCAAGCCATAAGAATTGTCTACTTAAGTATTATACAAACATTGTAGCACTATCTATTCTATATTCACTAAGGGCTTTTGGCTAGACCTAGAAATAAAAAAATCAATCAAGAATCATTGAACAAGTACTTAAGATTTGGATCTTACTTTTTAATTATTTATGCCAAAGAACTCTGATGCCCTAGTTTACAATACTTTTGATTATACAAAGATAGATAAGATTCAGGCAATGTATTCAAATATATTAGAAATATCTATGCAAATTTATTAAAGCATGCAATCCCTATAGTGTATCTCTAGTTTGTGTGTCTGGAAAAACGTAAAGTTTTCTAACGCTCATTATGATTTTCACCGCGATTTGTTAACTACAGATTGCGCCTGCCTGCTGCGAGCCCCTCCGGGTAATATATCAACAGAGCTGTCTCCCAACTAATATAATTAGGGTTTATTGTCGAAATAATAACGCAGCAGCAGGAGGGTTCGAGCTTGAGTGGCTGCTGGCTGGTGGCTGGTGGCTGGTGCCTGTGCGCTTGACACAGTTGCGTTTCCATTCCGTTTTTGGGGGTCGGCCAGGTGAAATGCTTATAATTTGTGAGTCCAATTTTGTGATGTGACAGGTAATTGATGCCGAAAAGTAGCTCAAAGCTTGTCAGCCAGAGCTGGGGCAGCAGTTCGTCGTTTGATCGTTTCAGCTCGGTTACCATTGACAATGACAAGTCAAGATCATGTTTACTTAACCAACTGGAAAACATATACACAAAGAGACAGCGTCTGTCGTTGTAATGCAATCTCTTGGCATTGTCTGGGTTTAAGCAGCGCTTAGGCTTACGTACACTCAGTCAAGCAGCTAGGTAAACATATATCATCTCACATCTCATCTAGGAGCTTAGCATGTCGAAAGAGTAGTCTAAGCCAACCCAATTTCCTTTTTCTTCCTCTGCCATTTGACTGGCTCTGATAAGCACTGTCTGCAACATTAATGGACTTCGCTTTGATTGGCTGTTTGCCAATTTTTGTTTGTATACAGATAAGAGTGAATCCCCTGAGCATTGAGCACTGAGCACCTTATCAAACGAACCATCCATTAATTTGCCTGCTCGCCTCTCCACTCGAGTTTTGCGTATTAAAATCTTGTTTGCTTTTGCCGAGTGTGAAAGCACTTGAAAGCCGTTCCACTAAGTGGCTAAACTAAAATTTGCAGATAATAATAATATAAGTGAGCTCTCTATCAAAAAGTGTGCAATGTCTGAGATGTCGTCAAGACCTAACGCGTTTGATAATAATTCATAAACTGAATACTGCCTGATTGAGCCAACTCTTAACAGCTTCATGAACTTTCTAGCAAATCCATATCGATCACTAGATTACAAGTCTTGAAGCTGATTTAGGTCTATTTCATCCAGGGTGGGGTTTCTGATTGATTGTCTCTAGTTCAAGACTCAATTCTATTTGGACTTTAAGTCTAAGCTCATTAAATTCGAATTCTAGGTTCTCTCTCAAGGAAAATAAATAAGAATTTTAGTTGTGCTTTCAGTTAAATCTCAAGCATGTCGAAACTAAATAGTTGTTAAATTATGTAAGTATGTTTATAGAACTAAGTTCATTTCAACTTCCTCTAGCTTAATTTCCTTTCCTTTCCTTTCTAGGCATTTTCTAGCGATATTTTCTGCTGCCTGCCTCTCATACCTTGTGCATCGCTTTCATATTTCTCTCTAGTTTTCTGTGTTTTCCCTGGGTTCTACATCTTTCACACTTTTCCGCACACACACACACAGACAGACATACTCTTTCCTGAGGCGCAACCAATTAAATCAACCACAAACCCTGACGTGCGTACAAATCAAGTTGTCTGCAGATCTGAGAGAGATCTCCATACCCGATGCCATTGCGTCTACGTCTGCCTGGTATCGGCTAGCTGTAGGTTGTTATCTGTAGACCGCCATAACTTTACGCTACACTGATTTCATATGGCAGCAAACCGCAGCAATTGTTTTTCGAGTAAGTTAAGCACTTAGTTGACCCACACCATGTCGTCTTCCCAAGGGGCGCCGAACTTCGGCCTAGGGGCAATTACTTAGGAACCGACGACCGACCGGTGACTAGGGCGCTAGTTGTGCTAATGTGCACAAATTATAATGAAAGAGACGGAGAGAGAGAGAGAGAGAGAGGGGCAGACATGAGAGATATATTCTTTGCACTTGGCAGTAGGAAAAGGTCTGCTGACATTTTAGCCTACCTTCTCCCCATCTTCTTACACTTGGTATAATTTTCCAGTCTTTGGTTTCCTGCTTTGTTTTCCAGCCTGTTCGAAGCGGGCTTTTAGTGTCTCTGTTAATGCATTGGCACTTCCTTAGCCCGGTTCTAAGTTGCCCATTTACAGCCGGTCTGAGCGACGGCTACCTGTATAAATTATTGCCTACCGAGCCGAGCTCCTCTCCCCCCCTCGTCCATTCACATTAACAATTCACTGACCGCTGCAAGTCAACGGCCTATTACGACTGCCAGCCACGGCGAATGGAAGGGAAAAGAAGTCTAGCCATGGCTTTTACTCTTCCCAGTCTCTCTTGGCCAAGTCTGTGTCTGTGTCGGTGTCGATGTCTGTATCTGTATTGAGACAAATTGATTCTTGCTTTCGTTATTCTGTATTGATCTTTCTTCAATTTTCTGTGGCTTTAGAAAGCAAACGAACATGTGGAGAAACAGCCAATTACGAACAACTGACCAAAACTTCACTTGAAGATTTTCTATTTATTATAAAACAGAGGGAGCAGAAGACTATATACCCTACCTCAAAATCCCCACCACCTAATTTAACTTTCTAGTCAATTTAATATTCTTCAAAGGGTTTATTTTTTATCACGTATGAACACAGTCTGAATCATTTAGAAGCAATCGTTGATGGAGGGCAGAGCACCATCGCAGAAGTGCCAGGTGGACCATGCGGTCCAGCCCTGCTGGCTGAGGATCTTCTGGGCGCAACGGACGGAGTTGGTGATATCATCTGTCAACAGGGCGTTGCAGCTGAGGGCGCACTCGTTGTAGGAGAAGCGACCGTTGGCAGGCTGGCACCAGTAGTAGTTGTTGATCTGGAAGATGCCGTAGTCGTTGGAGCCGTTGTAGTTCTCGGGGCCAACAACGCCGGTGCGGTAGGAGCTCTCGTGCTCGGCAATGCAAGCCCAACGGGCCAGCTGGTCACGGGGAACGCCCAAGTTGGACATCTCGCGGGCCAGGGAGCAGCGGTCCATGGTGCGACCGAAAGCGGGGGCGGCAAAAGCCAGAGCAATCAGAACGATGACAGCCTTCATGTTTACAATTTTCAATTGAGAAACTGATGTGGAAAAGGCTAGAGACTGGCGCTTTTATAGCCAAAAATTATCTATGCTAAACTTGTATCTCAAGTGGGCGCGTGTTTCGCTGTGATTTCCTGTCTTATCAATGGACTTCAATAGACCTCTAATCGAAAAACTTCAGAAAGTAAACAATCAAATGAAAATTTCGAGTATATGTTAAATACATTATCTTGCTGCTTAGCTGGCAGCCGATGCTAGGAAAAGTAAATACGAACGTTCATTTAACTACAGCTTTAATTAGCCTCTTTTTTTCTGGTTGTCTCTGGCAGTCAGATGCAGCAGTTAAATGTTAACCATTAACCTTGTTCGACTCTTCGCTTAACAATTACCATGCTTTAAGTGTTGGCTATTGATATTTAAAGCTAGCTTTGAGCGTTAGAGCTGAAAAATAGACGGCAGCTGCAGCTAAGTGCTGTTGCTCGCAGTTTAGCTATTTTAATGCTAAATATAGCAAAAATCAAATTTTTCCTTTACCAGACCTCTCACATCTTTCCGCTCCTTCATAACAAATGAAGTTGGCTTCAACAATGCCTACGGCTTAGCTTGTTTAGCTTTTTTCCAGTCATTCAAGCATGCCCTTTAGCTAGCTTTTGCTGCTGTTTTGGCTAACACGGTGTGCGGCCAACACTGCTGAGGTGTGAAGAGCATGCTCCATGGCCTGAAACTCTTTCTAAGACACAAAAACACAAAAAGAGAACTCAACAGCTGTGTGTACTTATGGTTACATTTCATTTCATAACGGTCACAAGTTGAATCGTTAAAGCTACTGACTCGGCACAGACCCCAAGGCTGGCACACACACACATACACACACACATACACACACACGTAGTCATTCATAGAGATGGATCAACGTGAACATTAACGCCAACTCAGATGCACATATGGCTTTCTCGTCATATGTATGGAGGCTGACAGTAGATAGAGCGCGGGGTCTAAAGACCTAACCGCAACTATGCAAAACCCGTCATTGTTGACGCTACGCGCTGTTATATTAACCCCATTCAAGCGCGGTGCATGGAACAGTGAGTGCACTGAGAGAAATTAGCAAGCGAGCTTAGCTCAAAACGCTGAAGAAGTTAGAATCAACTTGAGCAGATTCAGCAGCTTTTAGCAAGACATTACGGCTATGTCAACGAATTGAAACTGAAATCTGAACCACTCTTTGGCCTCAGTTTCTCTCAGTGTACAGTACATGCACAATAAGTCATGTTGTGAGGCAGAGGCTCCCGCCGTTTTCCACTCAGCTATTTTTTTGCATTTACTAGCGGTATTCCTTATGGTCCCCCGCTGGAGGCACTTGTTGATCTGTAGGTGACCACAGATTTCTACACATATTTCCACACGCATTTCTCAGAAAGCTGTTAACCTTACCGACGTTGGGTTAACAGCGAAAATAAATGACAAAAGGCTACTGTAAAAGTCATTTGGCCAATCCAAATGACTGACAAAAGTGGCTCCAAGCCATACCATGCCATACCATGCCATACCGCGCTCTGTGACCCGCTTAGTTGTCCATGAATTATCGATTTTCTAGCCGGCGCTGACTTGTGAGTTCTTTGTTAAAGCCAACATAATCAACATAGTCACTTTTACTTTTTCCTTTCCATATATACAAGAACAAAGTCTTCCAACTAACTGACATGAGCTTGGCTTAGCATACGTATATGGGTCAGCTAACAGTTCTACAATCGGAATGGAAGAATTTCTCGAAAAAAAAAAAACCTCATCGCATATGCATGAGCTGGGCCTTTCAGCAACACGATCTGACCAATTATGCATCATTTATACAACAAAAAAGTCGACACTAATTGTCTAATTATAGCAAAGGAATCTACAGTTACGTTAATAGAACAGATTAAGAACAGTTTCCCGAAATTGAGCTAAGCTAAGTATTTGCTCTCAATGGGTCAAGAAAGAGATAAGTTAATAAAGAGATTTGTCCATTAATCAAAGTTCAAATTTAAAGTATAAGTAGAGCTCGAACTTATACTGGATTCTTGACTACGAACTAGTTCAGCTCCGACGGGAGCAAAGAGAATGATAAATAAATGTAGTTAAGGGCGAGCAAAGCGATTTCTGCTAGATTAATCACTGATCATTGCAAATAGTTATTCTCGTATCTTTGCCTCATTAAAAAGACAACAAAACATTAGAAATTGATTCAAATGAGTTTCTCGAGAGTTTCTAGTTTTTTGTCTCAAGCTTATTAAGTTGAAATCTACGCTAATCTAATTCAATGTGTGTCGTCCATAAATAAAGACCATAAAATTAGAAACTTTTGCCAAACGAAAAACAAAACAAACAAATAATTTGCTGCGTGCTAATAAAACAAACAAAAAATAAATAAAATAAAACTTTTTTGTTTTTGTTTGTTTTATTGCAGATTTTCTCTCATAGAAAGTAAAGTTGAACGAAGCTCGGCTCCAAATGACAGCGCGGGTCAGACACGGATTATGAGCAAAGCCCAACATATTCATTATGATATCAGAGCGAGACAAGAGGCCAGACAAACGGACGAATCTCTAATCTAATCACTGAGCAGAACCCATAGAGAAATAATTGTAGAAATAGAAAAAATAATAGAAATGAAGACAACAATTGAAAGACTACTAAAACTGCCCAAAGAATTTATGATATACTTTTGAATCAAATACATGTATATATCTATATATCTATCTTTATGTCCATCCTTCCATCCATCTCTGCCATCGTTCTATCTACTTATCAATTATAAGGCGAATGAAAATCTCAATTGGAAATATGAATTAATTTGCACACCTCACTCAAGATTAACTCGAGACTCTGCAAACGTGAAACATCTGATTAGATAGCCCTGCACACTTCCTACTATCAGCTAGACTAAAGACCCTATCTATACTAGACTGAAGGCCCTTGAGGTTGATAATATGCCCTATAAAAGGGTAAGGCGTTTAGTTGTTCCTCATCAGTTTATTGGAAATTGTAAACATGAAGGCTGTCATTGTTTTGGTTGTCTTGGCTTTTGCCGCCCCCGCTTTCGGTCGCACCATGGACCGTTGCTCCCTGGCCCGCGAGATGTCCAACTTGGGCGTTCCCCGTGACCAGCTGAACAAGTGGACCTGCATTGCCGAGCACGAGAGCTCCTACCGCACCGGCGTTGTTGGCCCCGAGAACTACAACGGCTCCAACGACTACGGCATCTTCCAGATCAACAACTACTACTGGTGCCAGCCTGCCAACGGTCGCTTCTCCTACAACGAGTGCGCCCTCAGCTGCAACGCCCTGTTGACAGATGACATCACCAACTCCGTCCGTTGCGCCCAGAAGATCCAGCGCCAGCAGGGCTGGACTGCATGGTCCACCTGGAAGTACTGCAACGGTGCTCTGCCCTCCATCAACGATTGCTTCTAAATTGGTCACTTATTGGATTCTTAGTTTATTTTTTAGCAACAAAAAATAAATTAAATGTTCAATAAAATCTGCATATTATTCTGAAACTTTCGGCTTGTATCTTTTGATTATAACTTGATCTTGACTTGATCATATTGGAAATTTCAATATAATTAAAAATCCATTTATATTAGCTGTGAATTCAAAATTTTTGCGCATTTTTCCGGTCCAGCGCACGCTGATGTCTTATAGAAAGTAAATTTGAAGCCTTGGTAGGTGTTCGAGCAGAAATGACGGCGGCTCAACACCAATTTATGGGCCAACCCAAAACATATTAATTATGATCGCTAGAGGCATCAATAAGTTCGAAAACCAGTTGAACAGGTGTTTATATTTGTAGCTCTTGTATGTTTGTGGTTTGGTTTGACAACGCTTTTAATTCATAGTAAAATATTAAACAAATAATCCAACGATTTATTTATTTATTTTTTTTTTTTGCAGTAGCAGTTCCGCATATTCCGCAGATCAAAGATAGAGATATATAGAGAGATATATAGATATGCATGTGTCGAAGGTAACCCCAATACTCAGTTGGCTTCAACAATGTCGTATTCATTAGATGAATCGCGGCTAGCGTGAGGTTGATTGACAATCGCCCAGGGCTGGAGCACGATACGCGCACAATTATAAGATTATTGGGAATTATAATCGCCAAGCCTCTGGTCAGAGATTGGCAGATTCGTAAATTGTGGAGAAAGTGAACAAAAACAACACCAAATGCAATTTTCGTGTCTGTCTTAATCAAATTTGTTTACCAATCAATGTCTAGAAGAAAATTTAGTTCAACTTCTCTTCAATGATAATGCAGACAGAAGAAATTCATGAGTTATATAGAAGATATGTGTGAGAAGTCTATTCAAAAATTGTTATTAAAAGCTGAATAAATTTCCATAAAAAAAAAGCTATCGATTTCATAGGCTCACAAATTCTGATGACCAGAACTAATACTTTAATGTCAATTCCAATTAAATATCATTCATAAAGATAAAGAAATCTAGATAATCCGGCAATAATATATAAATGTGTTGTTTCTGCAAGTGCTGCAGCTATAAAATTCTCAAATAGTTAAGGCGAAAGCGAAGCTGATGAACTGGAGCTGGAAGGCAATTGAAATGGCTTCAGAGACAACCTGCTCATATTTTGTGTGTTAAGCTCAGTTTATCTTTATCAAAATCAAATAAATTCTTCTCATCAAATCATTTGGCTAATTAAAGGTATATCAAAAACCAAACACAGCTGCAAACTAGTTTTGCAGTGCGAGCTCTTTCAATCTGATCGATTTCCTATCCTAATTCATATATATAATGAAAGAGCGGCTAGTAAAATTTGTCTTGTGATAGGCCTCACTTTTGATAGCTCCACAAAGGCCTCAAGCTGTGCACATCTACATCTTGCCACACACAACTCAACTTGGTTTACTTAATGCAAATTGTTAGCTTGGCTCTGTTGTCTATTTTGTGTGTGGACAGCTGGCCTTTAAGCCCCATTAACTGGCGATGGCTGCTGCTGCTGCTGCTGCTTTGAACACCTTAACTATACCAAATGCCTTTGCACCAGTTCCATTTAGTTCAATTAGTTTTGTGGTTAACAACAAGTGAGAGGCTGGCAATGTGAGCAGATACCCTGTAACCTTATGCATACTATTGTTACTCAAGCTTAAACCTTTTTCCTATCATTTATTTACCAAGCCAATAATGGGTAGACTAATATAATATATTGCATATATGTACATATGTAATTAACATTAGAAAACTACATAATTCCGATATAGTCAATATACCCCACTTGGCTAAGGTTTGAAGGGCATGCAGAGCCCATTGCTTAAGCCGCATAAAGAGCAACTTAAGGCGAATTGCGGTTACTCAATCAACAATTGCCTCATTTGTCAGGTGTCCAACAACTGTCTATTGTCTATGATTGACTTATAGTTTCCTAACCGACTATGGAAGATACCCTAAGTTGGACAAGAATTTCGCATCTCTGACCACAAAAGAAAATTTCTTTTCTTTGTTTTCGGGTCTTAGCCGAAAGTCTTTTTGAGCGGCTCGAATGTTTGGGCCATTTGATAGCGTGTGACGCCCAACTGTCCAGCTGGAGCGTGTCCAATGCATAAGCTATTTATTATTAACAATTGTTAAATCAGACCGGAACAGTTTTCGTCTAACCGTGCACTGCCCATAGCACAGACCCGTATGAGTTGTACGACTTGTATGCGTTGTATGAGCTGTGCCTGTTGCTGCCCACTGATATTTCTTTCATTGTTTGTCTTACACTTGGCTCGGTTTGTGTGGCAAGTGGCATTGTTAGCGACTATAACTGGGGCTACCTAGTAGTAGTTGGGTTGGCGGAGTTTGAGGGGGAATGAAGGAATCTGTGTGTGTGTGTGTGACTTGGCTCGAAGCGTGCCGTCGCCAATTCAATTTTTCATCAAATGGAATTACACTTTTTGCCGCTTTCGAGTACGGTTAAAAGTAATTTGTCTTATATATATATATATATATATGTCTTTGTTTGCCCTGTAGTAATTAAATAATGGGTATGATGTGCTGTAGTGTACGGCTGCGACAGTTAGATAGAGGCAACGTTATCCATCACGTCAAGAACTAGCAGTTGATGAACTTATTTATGACAAATCAGCTGACTTTTCTAGATACGCTTCAAACATGAGCTGATTGTAGGCTATAGGAAAAAAGGATTATATGGTAGGCAAGTCGAGCTCGCTCCTATTATGGAAAGCAAAATCTGCTTACAGGGTATATCGTAGCCAAGCCTTATTATTTCTTTCGTTTTTGGTATTTTAGTTCAACACACACGCAGCAATTTATATGGCCACAATATTTTTATAGCATCGACTGTCAGCCTAACGAGCCGTCGTTGTCTCTCAAGTGGTTCTATCAAACGCAACCAAAATAAAAGAGAAAAACAAAATAAAACCGTTGGCAGCTCAATGCCAGGGCTGCCCACACAAAGCCAAAGCCAAGCCAAGTGATGAGAAAGTCGAGCCCTATTAGCATATATGCATAAGATGTATGTAGATTAGGCGGTGGGCGTATCAGCCAGGCAGAACCGCGGCGCACAGCAGCTGGAGAACAATGCTGGGTCATGGGCAACCAAGCTGCATGTTGCAGAGTTGACCAATGGGTGAGTGCGCGTGTGGAGGGGGGAAAGAGAGGGGGGCTGTGGGGTGTTATTCTCTTACCTCGTTTAGCTTTATTCCGTTCACACTTCTAGGCCAAAAACGAAATCCAATTTGGAGCAAATGCGAGCAAAATGACACGAATTCAAATTGGGCCAATTCACAATGTACTCTAGAAGTCTACACACACGCACACACATCGGCACACACATGCACTTTTCATGTATTTATTTTGTGATTGGAAAAGTTGGCTTTCGTGCACTTTGCAGCGTCATCGAAGAACAAGAAACATAAATTGAGAAGATTAGCACAAAGCGAACGCGCAAAACTTCTTATGCTACTCAGTTACGGTTGCAATTGTTGTTGTTGTTGTTGTTGTTGCTATAGATGCTGCAATAGGCCATAAGAACAACAACAACACAGCTCAGCTCAGCTCAGCATAGCATAGCACAGCACAGGCCAAGCCGGGGCCAGTTGTCAGAGTCGTACTCGTTTTACCGTTAGAATGCAATCAGCTCGCGCGCTCGAAATGCCGAAGGAGTGCAAGAGAGAAAGAGAGCGAGAGAGAGATTGAGAGAGAGCAGTGAGGAGACTGTGTACGGTGACGATATGGAGACGAAGACGGCACTTTTCTAACCAATATAAACTCGTTTCTCACGAGAACGCACAACTGTCTATAAATACACACATACACACATATCTCTGCTCAATATGTGATCATAAGTAAATATATCTCGCGTAATCACGTCTGCGACACGTAACAAGGCTTGAGTGAAGGTGGATGCAGCGGTTACCGTTACTGTTGTCAAATTAACAACATTCGCAGCCAATCAGAACCTTTGCCCAAGCATTCAATTGTAGTATTTGACGAATGGACTTTGTTAGACCTGAGGCACGGCTAGCAAAGCCATCATCGTTCGTTTAATTTTAGCTAAGCTAAGCACAGTTATTCGTCGACGATATTCACTCGCTCGCTCGCAGCATCGTACAGACACGTCCGCTTCGTTATAAAGTCACGCACCGACTGAGCCAGCACAGCCGAAGCCGAGCAACCGTAAGCTGAGGTGCGTTCGGCTTCGAGCATTCGGCATTTGGTATTCGGTATTCGGCAGTCGGCATTCGGCAATCGGCATTTGACTCTCTGCTGGCTTAACTTTCTCAACTCGTTTGAATTGCGCGCAAGCTGCTGTATAAGACGAGCTTATACGAGTATAAGAGTCATTTTAAACACATGCATTTCAGCCTATACATTTTTTTCGTTTTATTCAAATATCAAGTGTGATCAGCTTAGAAGCAATCGTTGATGGAGGGCAGAGCACCATCGCAGAAGTGCCAGGTGGACCATGCGGTCCAGCCCTGCTGGCTGAGGATCTTCTGGGCGCAACGGACGGAGTTGGTGATGTCATCTGTCAACAGGGCGTTGCAGCTGAGGGCGCACTCGTTGTAGGAGAAGCGACCGTTGGCAGGCTGGCACCAGTAGTAGTTGTTGATCTGGAAGATGCCGTAGTCGTTGGAGCCGTTGGAGTTCTCGGGGCCAACAACGCCGGTGCGGTAGGAGCTCTCGTGCTCGGCAATGCAAGCCCAACGGGCCAGCTGGTCACGGGGAACGCCCAAGTTGGACATCTCCTGAGCCAGGGAGCAACGGTTCAAGGTGCGACCGAAAGCGGGGGCGGCAAAAGCCAAGACAACCAAAACAATAACAGCCTTCATGATTTTACTTCAGTTAACTGATGTCGAGCTATGGAATTGCATTCCCTTTTATAGGAATTATTATCGCAGTGGAGTTGTTATCTAGAGTAGTTTGCAAACCGGCGAATTGATGATAGGGAAATTGAAGCACACTTTTGAATTAATCTAAGTCTGATCAGCCAGACATATCAAATAATATTTACCATGCAGACGCGATAAAATAAATGCAGAGTCATAAGCATATGCAAGCTCTTGCTTTGATTTTGATTGAGCGATTCCAACACCAGAGTCAACTTTGATTCCCAATTCTGCACTAGCCACTAGATGGCACCCTTGAAAGTATGCAATGCTTTTTCCAACATGCTTACACTTGCTAGGCATTATTATTATTATTGTCATATTATTGAAGTATAAATATGGATTCGATGCCCAGATAAGGCTCTTAACTGTAGCACGTCATTTTGTATGAAGTTTCTACCTATATCATAGACTTCTAGAAAACTCTAGACTTCTTAATATAGAAATTGGTATTCTAAATATCAAACTTGAAAGATACGCCAAACTCCTTAGCACAGAGATTACATAACTTCAAGTACTCAACTTGGACTATTCAAATTTCAGGGGGATTTACAAATGCTTATCAAATACGATGGTCCTGCCCAGATAGAAAGTATACCCAAAACTTGCACGTCATTCATAAGAGGTATCTCAGGCGCACTGCTGATAACGACTGCTGCACAGACTAAGATAACCTTTCGCCTATAAAAGCGAACGCATTTCCATAGTTCGACATCAGTTAACTGAAGGAAAATCATGAAGGCTGTTATTGTTTTGATTGTCTTGGCTTTTGCCGCCCCCGCTTTCGGTCGCACCTTGAACCGTTGCTCCCTGGCTCAGGAGATGTCCAACTTGGGCGTTCCCCGTGACCAGCTGGCCCGTTGGGCTTGCATTGCCGAGCACGAGAGCTCCTACCGCACCGGCGTTGTTGGCCCCGAGAACTCCAACGGCTCCAACGACTACGGCATCTTCCAGATCAACAACTACTACTGGTGCCAGCCTGCCAACGGTCGCTTCTCCTACAACGAGTGCGCCCTCAGCTGCAACGCCCTGTTGACAGATGACATCACCAACTCCGTCCGTTGCGCCCAGAAGATCCTCAGCCAGCAGGGCTGGACCGCATGGTCCACCTGGCACTTCTGCGATGGTGCTCTGCCCTCCATCAACGATTGCTTCTAAGCTGATCACACTTGATATTTGAATAAATGATTATATAAAAAACTCAATGCGTTCAAAGTCTAACTGCCAAGCAGTTCGTTTTCACTCAGACAAGCAGTGCAGACATTTAAACGCCAGCCTGAAGGTAGGCAACACTTCTTGGCAGCTGCTAGCTGACAGAAGCTGCTTGCTGTAACGGCTGAATTAAATTTTGGTTTTGTGTTTAGCTCACCTGTAGCACATGGATTTGCCAATCTCGTAGATAGAGTCCAGCGAATATTCATCTGCATTCGAGCTGCCCGCATTGGTGCGCTTATCCAGTGCATCCTCATAGCAGTAGCTGCAGCTACAGCTCGAGTACTGCGAACAGTAGGAAGAGGCATCCATGTCTATCATGCCAATGGAGCATTCTTCGTCAGCTCGACGTGGCCGCTGCTGCATTTGCATAGGTGACTCCTTCTGCGTGGTCGAGCGACTGCAGAAAGAGAGAGAGAGAGAGAGAGATTTGTAATTTGTACTTAGGAACAGAGATCTCTAATTACCTCGTGACCACATTCCAGGTGCGATGTATTAGGTAGAGCAGAAAGAGCATGCGTGACGTCTCGCCGCCATGCGATGCATTGCCCGTGCCCAGGCAGCTGCTGGAGCCGAGATGCTCGTCGTTAACCTTTGGCTCGTTCTGCACATAGCGTGCGGGCAGAGTCTTGGAGCGAAACTCATCCTGCAGGCAATACTCCCGCTTGTGCTGCTGATAGCGACGACGCGTATTGAACTGAGTATTGCCCTCGCAGCCAGCGCCAACTCCATCCGGCGATCTCTGTGCCCCACTGCGATTGCCCATTACGATTGTGTTGCGCCGTTGTCAAGCATTGCCTAATGTGACAGGAACATGGATTGCGATTAATCAACAAATAGAATGATCAGTGAATGTTCTTTTCTATGACTCTCTGTGTGTATGTGTGTGTTTGTGTGTGTGTGTTGGCATAGTTTATAACCAGTTAGTTAGGTAAAAAAGCGCAAAAGTGAAGTGAACGACCAACTTCTGCGAATGGGCCTCTGGAATTGGGTCAGCGGCGTGGCATGGCCATGGCGCGTTCTCTCGAGCTCGTTTGAAGACGTCTATTGAGGTCGACGCTCAGCCTGCTGCATCATAGAAGGCAATCCTTGGCGAATGTTCTCAATTGAGAATTGAAGAGCTACTGCCGCCTGCCGCCTGCCGCCTGCCGCCTGCCACTTGCCGCCTCCTGCTGCCGCTTCTCGTAATTATGATCAACAATCTGTGTGACGGACTGAGTGGCTGCTCGGACCAGTTTTGGTAATAATCGCTTTGGACATGAACATGGACATGGACATGGCTAGTGTGATTAGATGCGTCAAGGCGTACACGCAGCAAAATCCAGCAGCAGGTTCTATTCGGCAATCAGGTCGAGACGTCAGGTCTTAGCTACAAATTGTGTGTATTGAAAACGCTTTTAATTATCTTTAATAGCTGCATCAATGCCATGTTCATCAAGAGCCCAGCTTTTCGCACAGTGTAGCGTGTGTCACAGCAATCTTCAAAAGGCTGACGGATCCGTCAGCTAATGGGGACATTGAAATACATAAAAAAAAAACAGCTGATATATGGGTCGAAAGCGGGTCAATCATATGCTCGGGTCAAGCTCATGCAACATTCATCAACCCAACACCCAGGCACAAATTTGTCCAGGGGAAACCTTATCTGGAACCGCGACCAAGTGCTCAACTGCGCTAAGTTGTCAAATGTAACAACAGCTCAGGTCCGACTATCTCTGTGGCTGCACTATCACCGCAAACAGTGCTTATCACTGGCACAGTGGTAACTCAATAGAGAGAACATTTGAATGTATAGAAGCCACAATAGCCACAAGCTCTTCGCCTTAACTGTACACAGTGCACAGTAAAGTCTGCTTAGTGCAGAATTCCCTTAATGAATGGAGCATTCTCTTCTAACTGTATTCCGTGGAGAAATGAGCTAATTTGTATAATGCCAAAAATACATTTGAGCATATCTGTATTTATTATTTTCGTTATGGCTTTTCACACAAAAGCCTTTCGAATATGTAAACTAGAATGCAGAAGTCGAGCGAGCAGAAGTCGAAATCAAAGCCCAAACTGGTTTCTGGATTTTTTATTGCCGTGACAAGGTATACGGAAGGGGAAAGTTATCGGGCGCGTGGAAATTTTACGTAGGGTAGGTTGAAAAGACGTCCAAATGAAAAATATACAAAACAAAATAAAACAACGTTCGTGTGGGCTCAAAAGGTGCGTAAAATGAAGTCGAACAAAAGTCTGATAGGAGTGCGACAGCAATACAAATATCTTGTTCTCTATAGTTCATTCTGTTTAAGTGCATTGAGCAATATTCTTTCTTTCTAGATCAGATATATAAAAAACAGATTTAGATTAGGCTAAAAATAATAATCATTGAAATTATATGCATAGAGGTCAAGTGTTATCATATTTCTTAGCTCTAGCTTTAGTGAGAGTTTCAAAGATCTTTTGAATAGTTTGAAAGTAAAGCTGGTTGATCAACTGATTGAAAGGTTTGTCGGGCTGCTTTATGTGGGGGCTGGTAGAGTTCCGAAAAGGAAATTCTTGTCAAGGCTTTTATGAAAACTGCTAAATCAGTTTACTGAGCTTTATTAGCAGCTTTCTAAACAGCTGTGGAAAACTAAAGTCGATTACTTGAATTAGCGAAAGCTTCTTGAAACAAAAGCTGTTTTGGAAAACTTTGTCAAACCTAAACCCAGAGCAATATCAGAATTTAATTTAAGGCCTTTGTAAACTAAAAACTAAATTGTTATTTAGAATTAATTCTCTGTAACAATTAAATAAATAAATCCAACTCCTACTTCGTTAAGGCGAATGCTCACTGTACCAACTCCCGTGGCATAGAACCAAGAGCGAAAACATGAGCGTAAGGCGTGCCTGCTGCGCGTTCAGTGGCCAAAAGATATTTAGGTGGTAATTAAATATGTTTGCGGAAAAGCTACGAAATGCGGTTTATCTTATCATCGAACGGGTCACCCTGTATGATGAGCAGCGCGCAATGTTAACTATAGGACAAGCCAGCCGCAAGGCGAGCTGTGCGCAGTTGCGGCCACTCAGTCGCATTTCCAAACAACATCGATCTAGACGCGACTTTAGCGAGCGCCATTCGAGCACGCAGCACATAGGAAACATGAGCCAGAGTCAGCTAAACACGGCCCAGTTGGTCTTCGAGGAGAAGCCACTGCATGTGCCCGCACTGGAGGAACTGCAGCAAGGTGAGTTTCAGAGGAGGGGAACAGTAGCAGCAGTAGCAGCAACAGCAGCAGCAGCAGCAGAGTGAAACGCAGCAGCAACAGAGTAAATGACCTTCACAAACTGTGCCGAACTTTCCATAGCCGGTTTTTTCTTTTTTGCTGATTCGTTCTCTTGTCGTGTTCTTATAGGGTATAGATAAGGGGCTGCACGAATTTGTCGCAAAGTATGCGATGTGTGAAAGAAGCTCATTGAGTCTAGCTACTCTAGCATCTAGAATTTGATCTAAAACTTAGATAAATTGTGTATACTTTGTAATCATAGGAAGTTGTAAAGCAGTTGAGATATGATGTATGATTTGCTTTGTTAGCTTGACTTGAATTGTATACTGCTATAATATATATAGCTTATATTCTATATAAATGTGAAAGCAGCAGCTGAGTTATGAGAAGATTTTAAATCATTTCAAATATTTCAAGCTTGATATATGTCTGAGCACAATCCTCGGTCATAAACGTTTTGCTTTTCTAGCTGTTCCAGAAAGTTGTACAAAAATACGAATAGTCCATAATAATACACTTACTTATTATACAAGTAAGTCTAACGAGATTGAGAGTTTGCTTTCTTCATAGAGCTTTCAAGTTTGAAATTGCCTAATAATCTTCTAAAGCAGAAATAATTGTTCATATATACAATTTTATATAGTATTCAAAGAGCTCATAGCTGCTAGATAGAATGTTTATAATATGCAGATACAAATATTCGAAATTAAGAGAAATGCATAGAGCCAAAGTCTTCTAGAAACCTCTCAAGGTAAGGAATTTTAATTCATATAAAAAGAATCAAGCGTATTTCAGACATATCAACTCAGGTAAGGGTATTTCAAGTTCGCCACTTCAAACACTTTTCTCTCTCCCTCTCTCTCTCTCTCACGCTGTTATTTATTCTATGCACAATAACAAATGTGAATGTCAGCTGGAGAGCTTTTTGCTTAGCTTTTTAGCGTTGTCTTGATTGAGGGCAAGATAAAGCTTTTGCCAGTGTCAACACTCAACTCACTCTCCCTCTCCCTCTTCCTCTACCTTTCTCTCTCATTCACAGTTATACAGGGCGCCCTGCGCAAGAACTTTGTTAGCGCCGCTGTCGAGGTGGGCGCTTGCCCCGATCTGAGAGCCAAAGAGTATGGCCTGGTCGAGTCAGGGCTGAGCGGCAAAGCCACGCTGCTGGAGGTGGGCGGTCCGCCGTATCTGCTGCCCCTGGTGCAACGGGAAAAACTATATAACATTCAGGAGATTACGCGGCGTATACAGGGCGGCGGAAAGATCTTTGCCATTGGCGCCGGCGCTGGCCCCTATCCCATACGCAGCTCCAACTGCGAGGGCATCTACAATCTCTCGGTCAGCGCCGCCGATGAGCTGACCAATGGCAGCTACACCGCCACGGTGCGCGGCGAGCAGGAGGAGTGCGTGCTGGAGCGCATTCCCAGCACAGAGCCGCGCTGCGCCCTGCTGCTGAATCTGTATCTGAGCCGCGGTGAGCCAGGCCCAGTGCTGAGGATCAGCGCCAAGCAGCGCAAGGGCGAGCTCAACTTCATTGAGTGCATTCGCAAGGGCCTGGAGGAGCACTACGGCGATCAAGTGGTCGGACTGGGTGGCATATTTGTGATCAAGAAGGGCGCCGCCCATCAGCACGTGATGCGCGACTTCAGCTCGACGCCCATACACACCGATGAGGAGGTCAATCAGTGGCTCAAGTTCTACGAGATGCCCGCCCAGCTGAATGCCTTGGGCACTCTGGTCACCAAGGAGCACGATCTCGATCTGCGCCTCCAGCACTTCCACTCCTTCTCCTTCAGCAACTGGGGCGGACACTATCACTACGACACCACGCCCGACACCGTCGAGTACGAGGCCTACCTAAATGTAGCCGAGCGTGTGGTGCGCGTCGATAAGCCACTGGCCACCCACAAAGTGGGCAGGGACTAGCACAGCACAGCACAGCACACTCAATGCCCCAGTTGTAGTAGTTGTAGGTCAAATAAAACATGTGAAAAACTAAGCAGAAGATTTTGCTTTTTTCGGATGGTTTGTTAGAGTTTATAAGAATTGAAAATGGAAATCCATTTATCGTTTGTATAATAATAATATTAATATCTATGGATATCTTTATGCGCCTCCCATTTTAGCTGCCAATACTGTTAACTTGTTTTTCTTGTCAATTTTGTGGGCTTCAACGGCATTGAGTCTAGTCTAGTTGCAAATTAAATACAATTAGGCGTCTTCCCTTTGCCCTATAAATATATTAGCCAACGAGCTGGACGAGAAGAGTGAAAATAATTTCTATTTTAGTTCAGTTTCTTCGTCTCAATAACGGTATTTTGGTTTTGGAGTTCGCTGGGCTCCATTAGAGAGGGCGACGGCGGGCATCAGATAAATGGAGCTTTATGTAATTGGCAAACAAATTGACAGCTGAACTTTCTACACCTGAGCGGCAAATCAATCAAACGATGATCCATGGCCGACGAGCTCCACTTCTAGCCGAGCACATGCTCTCGGGTTCTGGTTTTATGACTCCGTTGGCCGCACTAATGAGAATTCGCCAGAGTTACGGCAAGCGGCTGGCTAAGCAGGCCGTAAATAATGCAGCAACAAGCATGCACCACTATCCACACTCCACACTCCACTCTTCACTCTCCACTCATCACTCTTCACTCTCCACACACTCCACACTCCACTCTTCACTCTACACTCCATATGTAACAAGCATTTCTTTTGTTTCAGATTTTTGTTTTGTGTTTTGCTATTTTTTGCATCGCTGGCCATTAATTATTTAATAGCTGCAATGCAAAGAGTCGAGTGCGAATCGTGCGGACGAACGGACGGACAGGCGAACGGACGGAGGGACAGACGGAGCACAGGCTATTAAGTTGTTTGGGCGAATTTCTCATATCGAAACTGGATTTGCGCGCTATCTGTAGCATTGCGATCAAATGTAATTAGTATTGAATGCCAGCGACAGTTGCGATCCACTGCAGATCGTATATATATATACATATATATACATTTCTTGATATTGATGAGAAAACTTAAACTGCGCCGCAGGGGGAACTTGATTCAATTCTAATTTTACTTTTGATCGTTTAAAGCAAGTTTGTACTTCGTCAACTATTTTACTTTCGTTAGGGGTATGCCTTTAACATATATATTGGATTTTCATTGTATTTATTTTTCAATTATATATTTTTTTAGTTTTTATATGTATACGCTCTATCATGGCCCAACTTTTTGCAGCTTAGTCAATTTGATTTACTGTTTGGTATGAATCAATTTAAATTTTTAACATATATCTCTATAAATATATTCGACTGATGCTTTAGATTGGCACTCAAGTCCCTCAGTTATGGCGCTATTGGTAAAAGTGTTAAAGAATATTCGAATAGGCGTTAGAGACACAATAGAATATATTTACGAATAGTATAGATAGAATAGAGAGATATTCATGAATAAATAAATACTTTATTAAAGAACACCAAATTCGCTCTGGTGTTATATGGTATGGCATATATATTATATATCAATATAATATTACATATTTTTAAATATAGCTAAGTTTCTCTTTAGCTTTACAGTTCTATATAACACACACACACACTGAAATAATTTTCAAAACTTACCCAAAAATTGAATAAGTTGCATTCACGATATCTGTATGCAGATATAGATCGAGATATAGTCGATATATATCTATCAACTTTCGGATCACTTTTGCTGTTTGCAGCTTTTCTTTTGCCTTTTCTTATGACTTATTTATGTTTCAGCTGTACGATTTAACGGCTAGATTTCTAATATTTGCATTTAGATATTCGATTATTCAAATTTATTTTTGGGCCAAGAACAACAACAATGCCAATGAGATGAGATGCACAACTTAAGCTACTTCCACATCTTCGACGACAACAATAAGCCGGCTCGAAAGCCCCACAACAATGATATGAATAAATACGTTTATCGAACTGGGCTTGAGCCAATTAAATCTGCGATTTGGGTTTCTTCTCTCGCTTTAGAAGCTCAAAACACAAAAGAGTTATTAATCTCGGGCGAGAAAGAAATGCAAATACGATTTCGCTGCCGCACCAAAAAGAAAATATTATAGTTGTTGTTGTTGTTGTTGTTTTAGTGCCTGCTGTTGTTGTTTGTGTTTTTCTAGACGCTTGCACATTTATTCACAATAGTTAAACACACACAATTAGCACTTTTTATTAGCTCAACTCGGCTTTGATTGACTGCCTGCCCGTGGGACGCGCCCAGCTTGCAACGAGTTGTTGCTGCTGTTGCTGTTGTTGTTGCTGTTGTTGTTGTTGCTGTTATCGTGGTTTATGTTGCTGTTGTTATTTTAGCTAAGGTCGCGCTCACGTCTGTTCGACTGAAACTCACGTTGCAGACTGAATGAAGTTGGCCAACTTGCTGAACTGAATGAGTAGCTGCTGCTGTTGCTGCTGTTGCTATTGCTGCTGCTGCTGCTGCTGCTGCTGCTGCTGCTGCTGCCACTTGTTGTTGTTATACTCTGCTCATCGAGCCAGTTGGGGCATATGGCTGAGCGTAGGCTTGTTTAGCTGTCTACTGACAAGCTTGATAAAAAAAAATATTCGAAAAGCATGTGAGCATAGAAAAATAGCTAGAAAAATGAATAAGTTAAAGTGATACGAAGTAAATATTAATTACATAAATAGTTCATATGTTAAATTTCGAACTTTACACGCCACCCTCGCACAAAATTCTTATGATAAATTGCTTATCTATTGCTGAGCTGCTCTTAAGACTAAAATCATGAACTTATTTCGCATATTTCTCTTATACTCATATATACAGTTTCAAAGTCGCTGCATTTAGTCTACAGTTGTAGAGTCACAATGGCAAAATGACTAGAATCGTTCAAAAGAACACGTCTTACTCTTGTTCTTATTGATATTTCTTGAGCAACAGGCTACAGTACAGAACTAATAAGCTCTTTTCAAGTACAAATAAGCTTCTCTTACTGTTAGGTAGAGTATTCTGCAGTCAGTTATCTTATTCAACATCGCTCAATCAGTTTTTCTATAAATGCAAATATACTGACTGCTCTTAGCATAAACATATTAATATGCTCAGTGCGAGTAAACTCTACTCGACTCTATAACAGAGCATTGCGCAGTCAAGTGCAACAGTTGCGCTCTTTGCTGCTGCTGCTGCTTGCTGTGCATTGTTGCTGGTTTAGTTGTGGGCAGGTTGTGTTGTTGGTGTTGTCTGCTGTCTGCTGCTAGTTGTTGTTTTTGATTGAAATTGTCGCTTAATCTCAATTTGGACACATTTGCTGAGAGCTAGATGAATTTTACCATGACTAAACGGTGGCAAGTGCGGCAAACAATGCGGGCCAGCTGCAAAAATGTTAAGTTTCCAATTCCCCAACCAGTTCGCAATTTATTAACTTATGCAGTCAATGCCAATGTCAGCCAACAACAACAACAACAACAACAATAACTAGTGAAGTCCTGCCCGCCAATGGCAACATAAACTAGATCCCGCCTAAAAGCCGAAACATTGAACCATGTAGGAGAAACGCGTTATCGACAACGACAACGACAACGACGACGGCGTGGAGACAAGCTGCCCTGCCCATATTTTAATTGAAATTGCATAATGAGACTCTGTTGCAGTCGCAGTCAAAGTCTTTATAGATGCCGTGGTAGGTATATATTTCTCCTATCGCAATACTCGTTTTGGTGCAAGGAAAGGAAATTACATGTTGTAAGTCAAATTACTTTTATATTAATTCAAATTAACGTCTACTACTAGAAGCTTTGACAAGATTTCAGACACTCAAAACTAAGCTGAGTATATTGGTTTGTCTCATAGTTGCGGAATGATTATGATTCCATATAGATTACAACCGCCAGATAAGAGCGAAGACAAAGATGCAAGAAAGAGATTACAGACTCTTATCATTATTAAGCGAATTTCGTTATTCAACTAAAATTTCGGAAAAATAATAGTGCAATCCATCAACAGGCTATATCCATCGAAGGAAAATTGGTAAAAAAAACATTTCAATTTCGATAATCGCACATCACATTTCTCCCGCTAGATTACTCAACGAGCTTTTATAAGTATCACCCCTTAAGATCTCTTTTAATGTGTCTCAATTATCGTCAAAGCTCGGCAAAATTTCAAGTCGAAGTCGGAGTCGATTCAAATTTCCGAAAAAACTATACTGCAACCTGATGATATGACCAATTAAGAGCAGAACTGCATTTGATGCAGTTATAATACTGATAAACTGCAACTGGACTGCAACAATTTAAGAGAATTTACATATTGATGTAGCTGGGATCGTAAGATAAGCTGGACGAAGACAGCGTTTCATTTGCTCAAAACGTTTTTAATTTTACATTTGTTCTCGATTAAAATATTAACAAGAGCTAGTTGCTGGCTAATTAATAAAAATAAATTGAACTTCTCATCGCAGATGTCGATTCTTTGGAAAGGGCATTGGATGCCAAGAGGGAAATGGATGTGTAGAAATAAACTGTGACTCGTTACGCGAAGATCATTAAAATAATTTAAGCAACCCATTTAACATAGAGATTTACTTTTATGCAGAATTATCGCAACGGAGAAAGAAATGCATTAATGTCTTGTCAGGCAGACGCGACTCTCTCGGTAGATGGTAGTTCCGGACCTTCCCATTCTGGTCGTAACCGTATGTCGCATCTATTGGTTCATCTATTGGTAGCGGGACAACTTGGGCAGTGGAGCGAAGGCAGATGTTGCAATTATTGGTGATTGGGCTATTTGCGAGCTAAAAACAGAGATGGGAGAGAACACGCAGAGAGAAGGAGAGAGATGTCAGTTTGAGTCTTAACAGCTTGTTGAATTCTACGTACCGCCAGAAGAGGGAGCTGCCGCGTTTCAGCTCTCTGCGTCCCTGCAAGTCATTCCAGCACTCCACCCAGTTTCTGTAGCTTGGCATTATGGGCGGTTGGCCGGCCATAAGGCGTGACCCGCTGATGGCGGAGCATGTGGAAACCACTTGCAGTGGATAGAGCAGACTAGAGAACACGAACTGCATGAAGCCCGCATTGTATTGCCGGGCCATCTTCTCCTTGATTAAGTATTTGTTCACAACGAACACGGTGGAGCTGGATAACACTAGACAGGCTACCTCGCACAGCAGCTTGGGGATCAGGCCAGAAAAGAAGCCCAGTATGCCTTCGGTCTTCCAGATTTCGGCAATCGAGCCCAATATCGAGTTGTATAGACTCTCGCGACCCACAAACTGGGCCATCATGCGCAACGAAATCACATGGAAGGGATGAGCTACGACAATTCCACTGACCGTCAATACAATGTCGCGCTTCAGATTGTACTTGAATTGCACATAGCTGGCAGGCAAGAGAAGACGGATGGTAATTTGATTGGGTACTATGAGGAGAATTATACTCACTTCTCCTCTTCGGACAGCTCGGATTCGTTCTTATCCTCCTGGTGAGCAAGTCCCAGCTTCTCCGCAACACGCTCGCTAACAACCATGCTCAACACGGAGCCAGCCAATTTGGGTGCCAGTCCACGATAACAGCCGTAAAAGCCATCCACCCTCTTGATGTGGCCAGCTATGTTTGTTTTTGTGATATAAGCGAATGAGCAGAGATCGAAGTGCGATATGGCAATTTGGCGATTTGACGATTTCAATTGCCGGCCGGTGACTGGTGTTATGCGATTGACTTACCGTACTGAAATATGTTTGGCAAGACCATAATGGGTTTCCCCAACAGAGACTTGCTCGGTCTCGCGGCTATGGGCTCATATCCAATCTGTATCAGTGTCTTTGAGTATTCAAATGGATGTAATGCAGCGCTAACACCAAGGCGCAAGCCGAACCGAATCCAGCTATTAACCTCGGTCTCCTCATTTCGGGTGTAATCAGCAAAGTTAGCCATTGTCCTGCTTGACCTGATCCTGATGGAATATTGATAATAATTGGACTGTGCGAGTATGAAAATGTTAACCGGCCGACCGAATTGTTCGCACGTCTGCCCCTTTTTTTCGCTTTAATTCAGGTTACAAAACTGACAAGGCGTAGATATCGATAGTTGACGAGTACTACGATGCTCGCAATTTCAACAATCGAATAGTCGTAGTCGTTTTTATTGTTATGAAAGCATTTAAACTGATTTCTAAAAAAAAAAAAACATGTGATAACAGCTGAATTGGCCATGAAACAATTAATCGATAACAAAACATATGTTTTCCGCCTTTTCGATTGCTACAATGCATAGGTATTTACTCAACATTTCCTACATTGGCACGAGATTTCGGTAAGTACTTTGAAAAAATGAAAGAATATATGTATTATACCTTAATAAACCCACAGTGGTATCCAAAAGACGATAAACAAGTTGGACGAAGCGCGTCTAGATACAAATTCCGTACAAGGCTGCTTGGAGTTGGCATTGCGAGTTTTTCGCCCCCTCAACGAAATCCAAACCGTGCTGTCCAGTCGGTAGGTATATAAATCAGATTACAATCTGCAGCAATTTGTAATAGGTTTTTTTTTCAGCACAGATGCTGGCGTACACGCCCTGCACTCGACAGTACACGTCGACTTGGAACGTAATGATGGCAAGTGTTATGACACGACTATATTGACGGGCGTGCTCAATCGCACCCTAGATAAACAGAGCCTGCCGATTCGAGTGTTGAGCACGCAGCGTGTGGCAGACACTTTTCATTGTCGCTACCACGCCATTGGACGCACCTATTTGTATCGCTTAGCGGTGTCCAAGCAGAGAATCGATCTGTCAGATGTGAAGAGAAGCAGCTTAAGGAACAAAGCCTTCGAAGCGTTTCTGCCTGTCGAGGAGTGGGACAGGTGTTACTTCCTGCAGTAAGCAAGTTGTTGATTATTCAAGCGAAGCCTCGTTGACTTCCGGCTCTTTCCAGAAACAACAATTTCGATATTGAACGTTTGAATGCCGGCGCTCGCATGCTCATTGGAGTCCACGATTATCGCACCTTTATGAGCGTCAGTCGACAGAAGAGTCCCAGTCGGGATCATCCCATGTTCACAGTGCGCAAAATCGATGAGATCAATATACGTCCTGGCCGAAGCCTTGCACTGGGCCCAAACGCAGCGTTGGCAACAGAGAACTACGACTATTGGGACATAGAGATCAAGGCCAAGTCCTTTCTGTACAAGCAGGTGCGACGCATTGTGGGCACGCTGGTGGCGCTGGCAGAGGGTCGCATCGACGAACGCTGCATCTATCAAATGCTAACGATTCCATCCAAGCACAGCTGGGATCATCGCATACAAATCGCACCTGCGTGCGGACTTTACCTGTGCCGGGTTCACTACAGAGACACGGCCTTCGATCTTCCAGACGAAACTAGTGCTTAAGATGATTCTGCTCTATGAGCTGCAAAAGCGTTTGGCCAATCTGAGGCCCACTACCACGATTGTAACCACAGCCACCGGCGCCCGTTATGTTGAACGGCGCAGATCCTCCACCGACCATGATCCTCCGGAACAGTTGGAGGCACGCCAATATGGTTTCGTCATCGACTCGAAGCCCGATGCAGTTCCTGCATGTATCCTAAGTGAATTTCTCTACTTGGGCTCGCAGGATGCCGTCAGCTCAGAGAACGTATTGAAGTACAAGCTAACGCACATATTGAGCGTAGGCATTGAAACACCCAATGTCGAATTGCCGACCAATGTCAAGTGCAAATACTTGCCCTGCCTCGATGTGCCCGAGACAAATATCCTGCAATACGTGCTGCCCGTCGCTATTGATTTTATAGAGGAGGCGCGGGCTGCGAAGGGCTGTGTCCTGGTACATTGCAATGCGGGTGTATCACGTTCCGCCTCAGTGGTCATTGGCTATCTGATGAAACGGCGCGACATGCGTTTTGAGGAGGCCTACAATCTGGTCAAATCGTGGCGGCCTTGCATACAGCCGAACTCTGGATTCATGCAGCAATTGAAGAAATTTCGTAAAGCCTAGTTAAATATGAATTAACAATAGCCAGTAAAGAAATATTTGTGTTATTAATAAAGTGTCTATTTACGGTAATGGCTCAAGAGCTAATTCACTTACTCTCAATAGGGGACATTTAGGCCGCGCATAATTTGAATTTGATTTTTCAAATTCGTGAAAGCTAAAATAATCGTTATCAACCAGCTATCAATTGAATACTTAATTTATTGTGCAGCCCTGTGACTCAGCTGTGCAATTGCGGCAATAAAAACAATAAGAATGCGCAAATTAAAAGTTACATTCGTTTTATTTGCAATTTTTAGCCACCAAGTCAACGCTGATTGTGGATGCAACAAGTTGGAGAGAGATGCTTCAGTTACGGAAGCAGTTATCGAGGAGCCGGCGCAACAGGTGTGTCAGCAACAGGCGCGCAATAAAAACAAACACTATCGTGACTACTACCCTGAGGAGACAGAGGAGGAAATTGAGGGAATGTCCCTCATCCCAGGTGGCAGTCAGCATATCGGCACAGATGAGCCACACTTCAAGGCTGATCACGAGTCGCCAGAGCGCCTGGTGAAACTAAACGATTTCTATTTAGATAAATATGAAGTATCTAATGCGAATTTTGCAAAATTCGTCGAAGCTACAAATTATGCAACCGAAGCGGAACGGTTTGGCGATAGTTTCATCTTCAAGACACTACTAAAGCCAGAGCAGCAAAAGGAGCTGGAGGATTACCGTGTCGCCAATGCGGTCTGGTGGTACAAAGTAAAAGGCATTAGCTGGCGTCGTCCCAATGGCATCGACAGCAGTCTAGAAGGTGGGTTGTCCACTGAAAAGAAGCAATTAATGATTGAGCTGTTTTGTAGGTCTGGAGCATCATCCGGTGGTTCATGTTAGCTGGCGCGATGCTGTTGCCTATTGTAACTGGGCAGGCAAACGATTGCCCACTGAGGCGGAGTGGGAAGTTGCCTGCCGTGGCGGCAAGCAGCGGAAACTCTTTCCCTGGGGCAACAAACTGATGCCCAAGGACAAACACTGGCTGAACATATGGCAAGGCGAGTTTCCCGATGGCAACACCCAGGAGGACGGCTATCAATTCACTTGCCCTGTCGATCAGTTCCGCCAAAACAACTACGATCTCTATAACATGGTGGGCAATGTCTGGGAATGGACCGCGGATCTGTGGCAGGCTGGCGACACCAGCCCAAGTCCCAGTCGGGTGAAGAAGGGCGGCTCGTACCTGTGTCACAAGTCCTATTGCTATCGCTATCGTTGCGCTGCACGTTCCCAAAACACCGAAGATAGTTCGGCTGGCAATTTGGGATTTCGCTGCGCCAAAAATGCATAGAAGATGAATTTCCATTAAAAACATATTTCTCTATAAGTATCTATATATGAATATGTTTTAATACGTTTAATATGTTTTACGATAGTAACAGAAGGCATTGCAATACCTGTCCGTTGTATAGGTATTTTATATGGAACAGTTTTTCAACTTCATTCATTAACGACGATATAAACAGAACATTTCCTAAATATAACTTAATATCTTTTATGAATTAGTTTACATTGCTTGCGATAGCATAATGCACATTTGGCAACAGTTCCTGTAAGTACTTCATGGCAACTGTAGGAACAGTTTGACTGTCCAACGGTTTAGAGGAGGAACGCAGCTGCATGATTTGACGTCGTATCATGAGTAATCGTTTGCCTGCGCTTCTTGCGGCTAATAATCATGCGACTGCGTCGCCTCTTCTCCAAAGCGGCCTCGTTCTTGCGCGGCGGTGGCTTTGGCTGATATGGCAAAGGTACGTTGTTCTGCCGGCTATAAAGATAAACATATCTATATACATTTCTTTGTAAAGTATAGTTACGATTTGATAGCTACCTTCGCCGGCAAGTCTCGCATCTGCCATTCTCGGGATGGCTGTGCTTCTCCCAGAAGACGTCGCGCACTAGAGTGCCGCACCAGGCCTTGGAATGCAGATGAATGAAGAACATTCTCGTTGAGTATTTGGGGTCTTGTGCGCACGTCTGGGCATGGCGTAACCAGCCTCTGTTCTGAATGCGGACCAGGCCACAGCGATAGCAGTGTGTCCATCGCTGTATATCCGATATGGTTACCCAGTGCGGTTTCATATTTGGCTTGATATCCTTCACATCAGCTGTGCCTCCGGTTGTCTGCTGAACGGGCTCATCGTCATCAATTAGATTAATAGTCACATTATCCGAGTAACTGTTGTCGCTTTGCTCCAAAACCTCAGTCGGCTGTTGCTCCTGATCACAACGCCTGTATTTTGACTGGACGGGCGACACGGGCGCTTCACTTATATGATCACCCTCAGCATCAGCATCAGGCATGGCACGCAGCGGAAGCAAAGGCGTGTTATCTGGAAACGGTGGCCAGGGCGCCGTGTAGACAAAGACGTGCAGCGCACCGCCAATGCAGGGACCATGCGCCTCCAGTGGATCCAGGTCACGCCACATATTGCACTGGATGCATTTCTGCAGTGGCGGCTGAGCACAACAAAAACAATGATATTCGCTTGATCCTGAAGTGGCCATGCACATTGATGAATTGCGATTATCAGTGTCGCGCATGCCGCATTTGCAGCAGACACACTGACTCATGATGGCTATACTACAGTCAAATTTCAAGCATCAGCAAAACGATATTAGAAGATGCGCGATCCAATTGTCAAATCCAAATGCGCACTAAACGTATGAACGGCTAAAGAAAAGAAGAAGAATTCTTATTTCCCGCCACAAATAAATATCCAAATAGACTTTGATTATCTTAAATGATTTAGCAGCTCTGTAGCTTAACATAGTTAGATTGCACAATATATATATTTCAACCAACCCAAGTTTGATTTGGTCTTTATCTGCACTTTCCAATCGTATCTTAGCAAAGAAATGTATGGAAACCCCATGGGAAATGAGTGGAGTAATATCGTTTGATTGCTATCGATAGTTACCTAATTCGATTGGAATAAACACGAAATGAATGGCAAAACGAAAGAAGAAGCACTAGTTGCTTGGCGGTTTAAGCGAAATTCAAAATTTACGCTCCATACAAATTTGTTTTGCTTCTGCATTTTAGATTTAACTAAATTTCAATTTATTTAAATTTGTTCAATATTGAAAAATGCCAAGAATAGATATTTTTCGACAGATTGCTTTGAGAGAGATAACAAAGATAACAGTTCTTTAATATATATTATTTTTTTATTATTATTACTTTTATAGTCTGTGCTTACTCACAATTGCGTTGATATTATTATTTATTAAATACAATAGTTGGTATGGCTAATGCGTACTATTTCTTGTATATTGCTGACTATTGCCTTGCACAAACGAAAATGTTCATTGCAAATCTTACAGATTTTGACTATGTGTGTATATAGATATAGAGATATATATGTATATGCGCGTATGCTAATTATCATCGAGTATAGTAGTTATGTAAATGCGTTAAAGCTATTCCTACGATATACATACACAAAATTGATCTGCTGAAATGCTTCACTGATACAACACTTGAATTACAAATGTACAAAAAACAAAAACTACAATTAGAATCGCTATATACAAAGACTTAAACTAAAAACAAAACCTAGATGCTAACAATAAATATAACTTAAGTCGTAATCGTAATTGTAATCGTAGTTTAATATGTATGTATTGATCGCAATATATATATACATATCCATGCAGCCGTATATATATAATATACATATATATATATATATATATATATATGTATGTATGTATGGGGAGATCGTGGCAACGATCTATGGGTAGCTCTGTGCATTTTCTGAAAATATCACAATGCAAATCATATATCGAATATCGATGCGTGCTGGGATGGGGATATGCCAATTCAGATAAGCCGTAAGGAACATTTGCCAGCTTCCAGCCTGGAAGACTTTGTTAGCCAAGTCGCTCGCCTCTTTAGGATCCATCGGCCGCCGACAATTTGACGGCCTGCAGCATAACGGTTTTCAGTTCACGGGCCAAGCTATTGATGTGCACCACCGAGTCGACCATCTCTTGAACCGCACTGCCGCTCGGGAAATGCGCCGCCGCCTTCTTGGACTTCAGCACGCAAGTCTTCAATGCGTCCGAGAGGGCGTTGGTGCAGTGGAGGATTTTCTCGCGCAGCGCCTCCTTGGAGATGTTGCGATGCACATTGTCGCCAATGGTGACCAGGTTGTGGGCACTGACGACCACAAACTTGCCATAGGCGATGAAATACTTCGGCGGTTGATTCTTCTCGACGGTTTCCAGGAAGGAGTCGATGGCGCGCAGAAGATTTGCCATGTGGGTGGAAATCTGTTGAGCATAGTAGCGCACCACCTTCTTATCCTTGTCCGTCAGCTCGGGTGCCCTGTTGGGCAGGGGCACGCTGGCTGTGGGCGTGGTCGGCGCAGCGGGCGTGTTGCCCATGGCCGTCGACTCGGCTATCTTCAGGGCGCAATCGAATTGGGATTTCATTCCGGCGGGTATAACGTCTCTCAGTGCTTGATTCTTCTTGGCTGCCGCATCCTTCGACTCGAAGGCCACATAGTCGTAGTCCTCCAGCCACTCGGCACTGCCTCGACCGCCCGCCACGTTGCCCTCTCCCCCGTTCTGGCTATTCAGCTGCTGCTGATCTGCCGGCAGCTGTCGCTTGAATAGCAGCGAGGCATTGCCCTGAATGAAGCTGGTGGTGGAGCGCACGTCCTCGGTGAGCGTTTGGGCACAGGCTATCAGCTGGTCCAGGCTATCTGGCGGCCGGCAGCCATGCTTGTCATCGCTGCGCGCCAGCTGCTCCACTGACCAGCCGCCTTGTGCGTCCAGCGCCTCCGAGGAATCCTGTATCAGCTTGTTGGCATCGCGCAGCGCTCGCACCAGAGGCCTCAGCTTCAGAGCCAAGTTGCGATCCTCTGAGCTCTGCGCATTGCCCAGGGCTCCCTCACCGAACTCGGCCAGATCGTGCAGAGCTGTGCGCAGACGCAGTGCAGCCAGCTTCAGCTCCATGATGTGCTTCTCCAGCTGTTCGGGCGTGCGCCAATGCGGCACTACGAAGCTGAGCAGCCGCGTGATGGCCGTCGTTGTCTGCGACTGCAGCTTGGCCAGCGTCTCCAGCGCTGAGTTCAGCTCCAGGGGCAGCTCCTTCACAACGCTCACCTGGCTGCCGTTGCTGGCATTGCTGGCGTTGCTGTTAATGCTGGCGTTGCTCGTCTGCTCCTGCAGCGGGGGCAGAGAGAACTCATAGTTGGCGGAGGCGAGCGGACGCTGATATGGCCGCACGGGCAGCGGCTGCCGACGCGGTATATCGTAGTCGGGCATGTTTGCCAGCGAGCTGCGGTTCGAGCTGGAGAAGCTCAATGACAAGCTATCGCTGGTTAGCAGAGACGAGGCCGAGCTGCTGGGCGTTAATGTGTGCTGTAGCTGCTGCTGCTGTTGCTGCTGTTGCTGCAGCAGAGGGCGTGGCACATCGTAGGACTCCTCCTCCACACTCTTCAGCGAATCGAAGCGTGCGCCCAGAGCCGAGCCCGTTGTGGGCGTGCGCACGCCCACTGGCCGAACGCCATCGTAATTGAATTGCACAGGCGTCGCTGGCTTGGGTATATCGTAAGTCTCGAATTCACTGCCATTCGAACCAATCGAACCATTGCCCATCATCATGCCCAGATTCTGATAGATGCTCTGATTGCCGTAGATCTGTTGTGGATTCGGTGAACGCAACGCTGACCCACACAATGTACCAGGCGAGCAGTTGTAGATGTATTCATCACCGTGCCGCTGTGGCGTTATGACCTAGACAGAGAGAGAGAGTGAGAGAGAGGGAGAGAAAGAGAGAGAGAGGCATACTGATTAGATTACATTGCATTTAAATTGAAAAAAAAAAAACAAATATTTATAATTTATTTTTCTAATATAAATGATTTACAATTCAATTATTAATATACATAAATATATATAAATCAAATTGTATTATATTATTTTTGTATACAGAAACCTGACTCAAAACTCATAGAGACGTACATATTTTTGTGGCCATGCCTGTGCCTGAGTCAAAGCACGCAAAACATGCGACAGACGGCTGCCATGCCCACACGCCCACCCATCCACGCCCCTTACTACGACAACGACTACGACTGACTTATCGATTTTCTCAATTGTTGTTTGTAAGCTGCTTTAGCAGCGACTTTTCATGAATGAAAAGTTATATAGTTTTCACACCTGTGCTGTCCTGTACTGCCGCTGCTGCGACTCCTGCTACTCCTGCTGCTGCTGCTTATGGAAGTCCAAAGACAATTATCACATTTTGTTAACAATCAGCGGAAGCAAGAGGAGAAATTTAAGAAAAACTTCACTATTCAATGGCCAAAAGACGACTGCGAAACGAGCTCGCAGATGAAAATGCAGCTGAAGGTACAAATACTGGGAAATAATAACGCGCACGCGCAGAGCAAGCCATAAGTAAATACTGGGCTCAAATATATATCCCAGCTACGGCTGCAGTTCAATGCCGTTCACTGTCAAGGTAAACTCAAATGAAATGAACCCTTAAGTAAATACAGGGTATGCACATACATATCTACTCTAAGCCATATCAACTCTATGTGTGTGTGTGTGAAAGGGCTTTGCCCCCTGCGTCCATCTGTTCGATTGATGATGAAATATTCGAAATGCGCCAATAAATTACAGCATATGCCAAACGTTCATCAACAGCAGCAGCTACCCTGCATAATGAGACACGCATCGTGTCGCGCCACGCCCACTGCGAAAGCAGTAGGCAGCGCGTTGAATCGATTGCCAATTAGGTAAACCGTTAAACGACCCAACCCCTACCTCAGGTTACCTGAGTCCTGTCCACTTCAGCTGCCAGTTGTTCAGCCTTTGTCAGTGAAGTGTCAGTTGACGCGTAACACGAGTCCACAAAGCGCTCAAAGGATATACGTAAGAGGCGATCCTTAGAGCAGCTGCCACACACACACGCACACGCACACAATGAGCTCTTATCAGCGCTGATTGTCTTTGAAGTTAAATAACTGCAAATGGAACCAGTTCAGTCAGCCATTAGTCGAGGCTAACAAAAGAATTATGCTTGCCGCTTTTTGGGCTTGGCCTGAACTAGTTCTGAAATGGCACACAAAACAGCAGGAGGCGCGGCCTGCGCTGTGCTGGCCTCAAGGAGCACAATTTCCACGTTATTTTTCCTGCTGATTTTCCTGTTGTCTTTTCCCATTTACCGTTTGCTTTTATTCTTTGTATTTTAGCCCAGTTTTATGCTCTGTGGATGGATCTACGAAATCTATATGTTTATGACACATTTAAGGCAATTTTCACAATGAGTAAAATGACCGCCAGGGGGCGCAGCAATTTAATCTAAAATTGCTTGACTTTCGAGCATTTTTCTTATACGCTGCAGCAAATGCAATTTGGAAATCTAGGGTACATCGGTTTTGTGATTTCTGCAGGAGGCGTGGCAGATATAATGAGATGAGTCGCTGTAGGTAGGTTTGCCTGTACGTGCGCATGAATATTAATATTGCTTTATGCCTTTCGCACTATGAGATTATCATTTTTCATCTGAATTCAACTGTTTTCAATACACTCAATAATCCAATGCAATGAGCTGTGCAGGACTCAGGGTATCTCCTGGTCGTGCACGCCCGCCTAGAGCACTTCTACTTGTCTTTTAATGGCACTTTGATAGTTGAACAGTTTCAATTCACAGCACGATCGCGACAAGATTTCTTCCAGTAGTTGAGTGTGATAGTTTGTTGCTTCTTTTTGGGGGAAACTCAGAAATCTTTTGTAGCTGTCACAACACATTCGTTCTATGGCTTTCGTGTTTTTATTGATGGCCCTGTTGAAATTCTGTACGGTAGCTGTTCAAGATTTGTATCTTTGCAGCTCATTTGATGCATTTCAATGCTGCTGCTGCTGTTCACACACCTGCACACACCTGGGCAGGGCCAGTTCTTTGACAAACACAATTTCAGCATTTTCTCACGTACGAAAACACGAAATGCAAATCTCGAGCTGCAGGGCATTGGAACATTGGGAGATTGGCTAAGAGATGCCCGCAGGCTGTAGCCCATTTCTCCCTCTCTCCTTTCTCTCCTCTCTCTGCCTTTTCTCTTTTGATTTTGTGGCGTCATGCTGAGCCACTGGATCGCAAATGTTTCAAGTGTGCCTCGCCTTAATTAATGGCTATTTATATTGAAGTGTGCAGATCATTAGGTCGCATCCCGTTAATGCCAGCGACGGCCACTTGTGACCTTGTCATATATACGATATACGATATACGATATGCGATATACGATATATATCGTCAACGATTTCACAACACAAGCTAGAATCATAGAGAATCCGCATTCTTCGGCAACGTCTTCTCTTATGGCCAAACCTCTCCTGCTCTGCTCTAACTTTGGTCATGCACAAATCTCGACCGAACCAAAGATGCTGCAACAACAACAACAACAACAGCAACAATGAAGAGTTATTGTTGCCGCATTTGCTTCTGGCTGGCATTTTGTTGCCATTTTTGGTCATTGAAATAAAAATGACATGTTTTCCTCACACAAAACTCGAAAACTCTTTTTGGAGCTGGAGCCAGAGCCGGAGCCTGAGTTGGAGCTGGAGCCAGAGACTCGACCGCATTGCCATAAATCTTGATGGCTCGTTGCACTCGCAGCGCTGGACGCAGTTTTATGGCCAGTGCGTGACCGCTTGGCTGCCTTGCTGCCTCGCCGCATGGCCGCCTGGCTGGCTGCCTGCTCAGACTTATGTGGGCTCAAGGAACTTGAAATTGTCACACAATTTTTGGAGCCGGCCTAACGGCGGACAGAGAGAGACAAAGAGAGAGAGAGAGAGAGAGAGTGCGCACGCCAACCAGCCAACTTCAGCTTCGTCTCTGATTTGGCCAGGCCAACAATGAAGACTTAAGTATTTATGCATTTTGCTGGCGAGTGTGGAAATTTACGTACACTATATTTTGCATGGGCCTTTAAGGATGTGAGCTTCCATCTTCCGGCTATCCGTTTATTATCTACCATTCTCCATCTTGCATCTCTCATGAATATGAAATATTTCATATTCCATCTTACATCTTCCTCCATCTTAAAACTTCCTCATTCCATATTCCACATTTTACATTCCGTATTCCATATTCCATATTCCATATTCCACATTGTTTCCTTCATTTTCCATCTACTTTCATTCATTTCCTATCTTCCGACCTCCCATCTTCCATATTAGATCTTTCATCTTCCATACTATATATTCTTTTTACCATCTTCCATATCAATCTTCCATAATCCATCTCTCATCTTCTCTCTATCCTCCATCTTCCAGCTACAATCCTCAATTTCTCCCAATGGAAATGGAAGATTTTCCCTATTATATGTTCTATCTTCCATCATCCATCTCCCATCTTCTGTCTTCCATCCTTCTAGACTCTGTCTTCTAGCCTGTACAACCTCAAAAATCTAGAGTGCATTTACCAAAAATTCTACAGCGCTTATCAAGGGTGTTCAAGATTCGGCTCCGAGACACTTTTACAGCTTATCTGACTCCGCCTGATGTGTGCGATTTGTGTGTGGGATTTGGGTCTGTGTGGCAGGCAGCACTTGCAGCTCGTGGCTTGTGGCTTTTGGTTTGCGGCTGCTGCCCAACAGTTGCGCAACATGGCTCAAAGACATTTCCGTTCTCAATTAAGTTCGTTTTAGTTTTTATCTGTTTTATTTGCTGGAAGTCAGGAATGCAGCTGATATGCGCTTGATATGGCTCAATGCGAGTGTGACTAGACGCGACGTCACTTCAGATTATTGCATTTGGCTTGCTGCATTTACACCTGTTGGCCAGGCCAGGCCAAGTCTTTTGTTGGCCACGTTAAGTGTAGCGGCTGTGGCACTTCAACTCGCCTCTCTAACAATTCTCAACTGCAGTGCGTAAACCTTTTGACGCTTTCGAGTGGAGGTTTTTCAATTTGAAGTTCGCCTTTTAGCGTGTGATTTTTCCACTCGTATCAATAAAAGCCCACAGCAGACAAGTCAAATCAACAAAAGCGGCATTTAATTTGGTTTCCAGATACCCTGTACTTGGCGAAACTCTAAAGGCAGGGCATATTGGTGTTGCAGATACCACACAAGATGAAAGTTTTCGATTTGCTTTGTAGTTTCCAGTGAATAGATCGGTTTATGGCAGTTAGGGTATCTGATGGTCGTTCACGCCCAACTAGAGTGCTTTCTTAGTTGTTTTGTTGTGCTTCGCTTTACAGCTACCACTCGAGTGGCACTTCTGCTGGCCAGCTGTCCCCCGACTCGCCTAGCTTTATGGCCAGCGGTGTGTGGAAATGTCGAGGTCTCGTCTCTTCATAGGAAAGGTTTCACCCATGCAAACGCAATCTGCCACAGCCGGTGGCAACGAATCGGTTGCAATTTGCAGTTGCAGTTGCAGCTCGGACAGACGAGAAATCAAAAGGCGGTTCAAGATAATGCTGATAGCAGAGGGGGCAGAGGAGCGAGCTAGAGAGAGGGAGAGAGGGGGTGGACGGCTTTGCTCCTCTGGCGCAGCGTTTATTTGAATTTGAATTTATGGTTTCACTTGCTAGACTATGAGAGAGAGAGAGAGAGAGAGAGAGAGAGAGGGAATACAAGATTGATAGCTGCCGATAATGCGAGGAAATGTTTACGACTCTGTAATTTGGACTTTATTTTATTTGATTTGCTGCGCCAAGTGCGAAGAAAAGCGAAAGTCCAAGCAGTTGGCTCTGTCTGCTTAGCATAGCTTCGATATATATACACATACATATACATAAAGATATATACATATGTATTTGTGTGTTTGTATTGAAAATGCAGATGGCAAAGTTCAAAGCTGAACGAATCCGTTGCATGTGGTGCTAATGATAATGGACAATTATGAATGCAGTTATGCAAGGAGTGTGGGAGTGTCGGATTGCTAAATGAAATTGAAAGGCCCGAACGAAACAATTGCCATGGCTAGGTAATTGCCCATTTTGAGTGAGTCAAATAGTTGTCAGAGCCGTGAGATGGGTCCGTGTGTGAGATGAATGCTGTGGGGCCATGTATTGGGTAAGAGTAATGCATATACGAGCTAAGCTAAGCTAGATGTTTCTAGAAGCGTAAACTCTACTCTTAGAGCAGCATGAAGTGAGCAACGATGGGAGTGAGATCATAGAATATATAAAGAGTTTGACGAAGCACAGTTCATGAACTACTGGCTCATAGGACTCTATAGCCAAGCGAACCAGTTAAAGTTCTCCCTTTTTAAGCTGCAGTTAGAGTATTAGAGATTCGCATAGATTCCACTGAAATGTATGCAGGAAATTATTGCTTTATATTTGCTTATAGCTGCCATTTATTAGCTAGCCGCTCTTCAACTAATGCCCAGCTGTCTGGCCAAGTGCAAATTATTCGTTTCCTTTAATTATGGCCATCGATTTGGTCGAATCATAGCGAGAGACTCGATATAGAAGAGACTGCAGCAAGCAGAGCACAACTGCAATGCAAATAAAACGCATGTCCAGCTGACAAATTGGCAAATTACGAGACGAACTCAAAAAGAAAACTCAAACTCAAACTGGAACTTTAACTCGAACTGGATCTCGAAGAGCGGAAACCCGTTGGACATGCACACACGCAGCTTCAGCTTCAGCTTCAGCTGGCTGAGATGCTGTCGATGCAGTGCATCAGCCTTGTCCACTTCAATGGCTGCTACTCCAACTCCTCTCTCTCTCTCTCTCTGCAGTTGGGTCTTATTAATTGCACAATTGCGACACGCAATTGACGTGCAGAGAGTGAACGATGGCCGGCCATAATGATGGAAAACCGGCGTAGTTCGAGAAATTACTTTCTTTCACTTTCCAGACGGATATCATAATTCACAGAGCAACAGCAGCAACAAAAATGTTCAGTAGCCAAAAATAAATAAGCCAGACGTTGCAAAATGCAAAAATTTAAATTGAAAACGAAAATAAAAACGAAAATGAAATGAAATGAAATCAAATCAATTAGGAGCCGCCTCAAGGGGCATCAAGGCAGCTGCAGACGAAGCGTTAAATTAAAAAATTACAAGAATCTCAAAAAAGAAAAGAATCAAGTCCCAAGATATACGAATAAGTGCATACTCTAACAGAGAAGTGGCTTAATTTCAACTGATTCACGACTTGAGAGAATTGATTTGAGATAGCGAATTGCCTCTAGAACCAATATATCTCTTTCACTTGAAACATATACAAGTTTCTTATAGATAAACGGAGCTCCTTAAGCGATAACTTATATGAATGACTTCTATAAGTCGTTATAGTCAACGAATGCCATTCTGATTTGCTTATAACTCGGATTTCAGCTGAATTTGTTCTTATCCACTGGACAACTTGATTCTATATGTGTATAGCCCATGATATCAGAGACTTTTCTCTGCATTCTTAGCATTAAAGTTGAATCACTCTATATAGGAAATGAGACTTACCTTATTGGGTGATACGTGCCATGATAGGCGTCCAGCTCGGCCCAGGCCACTCGATGCGGTTGAGTTGCTGATGGAGTTGGTGATGGATTGTGTGTCCGCAGCCGCAGCACTGGCATTCAGCATCGAGCCATTCTCATAGATCTCCGCCGAGCAGATGGAACTGTTCAAGGTCGCCGTGCTGGCCGCCAGCGATGGAATCGGCGAACTGGCCGGCGAGGGCGAGAAGCAGCCGGAATCGTAGGAGTTCAAGATGCGCAAACGATTGCCAGGACACAGACCCTGTAAGGAGAAAGAACTTTAGTCAAGGTATTTGCTAGTCGTGCATGCCCCACTCCAGCCTGCACTTGGCTAACAAATGAAATTCATGGCTGTCACTCATTGAATCCAATTGATTTCGATTGCCTTTTAATGAACTCCAATGCTCCAAGTGCAATGCTTAATAAATAAAATATAGTTATACTATATATATCTATATATACATCATATATCTATAATAAATTGCAATTATTTTATTTTTTTAATTGCCTGTCATGCTGCATTAAAAATCAGCTCGTAGCTCTTTTTCACGCAATTCTTTTTGTCAATTTTGCTCGACATCTGTGAGAGACTTTTGACGATATATATATATATATATATATATATATATAACGTTCCCAGATCTTGTCAACATGTGTTTGCAGCTTATTTCAATTAAATTTTAAATTTCAAACAGCGACAACAAAAAGTTGCGCCAAAACAATTTATGCTACACATTTTTTTTTTTTCCAAAATATTTTCAATTTCTGTTTTTTTTTGTATTTTTTAAATTTATGCACAAAAACACTTTTGTTGTTGTCGACACTCAATTGGCTCGGTTGCTTTTTGGGTTAATTGTTTCCATTAAAAAGTGCGGCTACTTTTTAATTAACAGCAATTGGCCGACATCGCGTATCTATATAGCTAGCCATATCTATGCATCTATAGCCATGTCTCTTGCCTGTGTTTGGCGATTTTTGATTTCCATTTTGATATGTGTTTTGACACCAGTCGACAGCGGCTTGAGTGCATTCATGAGTGTATTCATGAGCGTGTCTGTGCCCAATTGAGTTGTTAATTAACAAAATTGCAACAACAACAAAATACAAATAAAATAAATGAGTATAAAAACATATCTGTTCGCCGCTGCAATTTTCCAAGCGACGTGCAAATATGTTTTCAGGCTTTAATCAGTTTTTAATTTGGCCAATGGGAGTGTCTGGGCTTTAACTGTAGCTAAAGCTGTAGCTGTTAATTGGCTAGGTGTTGAGTCTGCTCAAGGTCAATCCCCACACAGACATTGAACATGTGAACATTTAGAGATCAATGATTGGGTAGAGTTTTCTATAGGGCAAATCCTTGAGCAACTGAACAAAGTTATGGGTGCAACTCTATTGGCTGATGTAGAGAGAGAGATATAGAAACATCTTGTTATTGCTATTTATTATATTTCATGAGAGCCCAACATGGCAAAGCAAATCTTTGAATCACTTCATAGATCTCATTAGATCTTCAGATCTAGAACTGTTCGAAATTCTTATAGATTACCAGACTATAGAGATTATAGACCAGATCATATGGAGAGTTTGCATAAGAATGTTCAAGACTTGGAATACCAAAACAATAAATAAATAAATGCACAAAAGAGAAACTTGAAATGAGTTATAGTCACAAATTCTTGTTGAATAATAATGAAAAATTAATAAATAATCATAATGAAAATTTTGAACATTTTCATACAAGAATTTGTTAACAAAATTCCAGTCTAAAAGCGTATTTCCTATGCAGAACATGTTCCACATTTAACTCAATTCAAAAACACATTTCAAAGCTAACAAACTGTGAAACATTCAATTCCACTTTGTATGCAATCAAGCCAACAACATCGACCTATTTACACTGCACTCCCCCAATGGAGTGGACCTGGAGCATGTCCAAATTATGTTGTATGTTGTACAGTGTGGTAATCGCTCGTCGGGGCATTATGGGGATTATTATTACAGCTGCGGACACAATTAAACTGGGCAGAGCTGTAAATTTATATCCCGCATGCAGCGAGGCGGGTGTCGAACACGTGCCCGGGGATGGATGGGAGGGCAAATGGGGGATGCTGCTGGTGATGATGATGATGATGTTGATGATGATGCATCCATGTGAAGTCATGAAACTCTCTGTGTAGCATTTTCAAAATTAAATTATAAATGCAAATTTGGTCTGACTTTTTTTTATGGCTAAACTCAAATTCAAACTGAGCTCTGGCCCAGGCAGAATGCTCTCAATTGTTTAATTATGAATGCCAAGCACAAGTGGGCGTGGCAGTGCTGCCTTTTTTGGCAATTAGCAGGGCAAACTACAGAAACTGAAGAGAAGAGGAAACAAAGCGAAGCCCAGACAAATCGCAAAAGGCGTTGCCCTCTCGACATTAATGGAGCTGCACTCGGACCGAAAGACGAAAAGGAATCTTGAGGTAGAGCTGAAGGCTTTGAATGAAGCTGCACTTGGGAGGGGGGGGGAACAAAGTTTGTTTGCTGTTTGGAATTCAAAAGCAGCTGCTTATGCAGAATGAGGCAACTCGACATGCACTGAAAGAAAATCTTGGTGGAAAGCAAAATGAGGAAACTCAAAGGAGCTAAAAGTTTCGATGTTACACTGAAAGAATATAGATAATATTCCAATAAGCGCACAAGTTGCTTCATTCTTGGATCTTTCTTAAATAGTATTACTGTGCTTTTCTCTAAGTGTACCTCCATAGACCTCCGCCCAACCCCACACACACAACGAACCCAACTCACCTGTCTGTTGCGCAGTGAGCAGAGCCACCAGCCCTCGATGCCCTCGGTGTCCTGCTCGATGACTGTAAGGATGTCGCCCTTCTTGAAGGAGAGCTCGTCGGGCATATCCGCCTCATTATCGTAGATGGCCTTGGCATATAGTTTCTGCAAATGAATCAAGCAAAAACACAGAGAAAGGTAACAATTAAAATCAGTTTCTCGATTGCCATAAACCTTATAGGAATAAAGAAATTTGTATACCTACTAGCTATACAGTATATAATGATCATAATGAACTGCATGCAGCATGGCAGAGACTTCTAAGAAGCCGCAAGAGCGGAACAAGAATAAGAACCAGATTCAGGCCCAATTTCAATGGAATTTCAAAGACGTGAAGCTTGGACCAGTCGCTGACCGACCCCGACATTGACTTTTGCCTCCAACAAAAATTCAAACTAAACCAAAACATCATTCATAAGAACTCGTCTGCGGTTTCTACAGGTAACATATTTTAGCTCTTATTTCGCTTTTCTTTTCCCTTTTTTTTTGTGTGTTCCAAAACATAAAACCGACGAAAAAATTGCACAAACTGCAAAACGAATTTTCGGACAAAACTGAAAACAAAGCGAGTTCTTGTTGTTGCTGTTTATTTGTTGTAGTTTCTCTGTTCTCTGTTTTAGCTCAGGCCAAGCGCTTCATTAGTTTACCTGGCATTTCAGGTCAGCGCACACACGGCCAACAGCCCGGGCAATCGATGCAGAAACACACGCCTTATTAAATTTGCCAAAAACGCTTGCGGCACATTTGAGTAATTCAGGTTCTTAACACTTGAGATATGGCCAGAGATCGGCTATGATTATGATTAATATATGTAATTAGATATGAACGGAAATTTGTTCTAATGATTGGCTACACTTGGAGAAAATTTAAGACTCTACATAATGATATTGAAGAGTTGGAATAGTTTGCAAATTTTTAGAAAAAGCTATCAGTATGAAGGGATTTATATTGACTGTATTTATACACTTGGAAAAAGAGATAAGCTATAATATGAAATAATCAAGTTTTGTTATATAGTTCCCAATCAGTTTCTTAGTATTCAATACATATAATGAAAATTCAATTGTTTATTATAATTTTGAAATGCCTTTTCTCAACTCAATTGACAACACTTTTCGCTCAGTGCAGTGCGCCCATTGCTGCGCTCTTGGCTATTGCCATAGACACGCTTAATAACGGTTAAGCGTTTGTTCCATTGTTAAACAGTTGCATTCCAGCCAAACGCACTTAAACGTTGCCTTCAACCTTTATTAATTTCTATAAAAAGCGTCTCTAAAGCAATGCGCACGACTGTGCATTGTATGTATTTGTGTGTGTGTGTGTGTGTGTGTGTGTGTGTGTTTGGGCAAAGGTTTCTTCAATGAATGAGCTGATATCTATCTACGTGTGTGTGTGTGTGTCGGTCGCGGGTTAAGCGTGCTGCTTTTAATTTCGCCACCGCATCGAACAAAAATCCAAAGCGAACATTTCCAGAGCTCAAACCAAAGCCGACAAACCGTTGCCGCTAACTGCACTAGTACAACTTGTTGCCCCCCGCTCTCCCGCTCTCCAGCTCTCTTCAGCTCAATCGCTTACCCTCTCTCTCTCTCTCGCTCCAGCTCTTATATCGTTGCTTTTTATGTCCCCCTCATTCGCTTCATTTAACCCTCAGCTCCTGGCTCATTTAATATGAGCTGCGGATATCGCATAGACACACACACACACACACACACACACACACACAGAGAGGAACGTATACAAAACGCTAGCGATTACAATATCGCGCGATGAATCGTCGTTGAACTTTCAACTCGGGTTTTGGTGTGAGTGCGGAACCCGTTTCAACAACAACAACAACAACAACTACTTGGTTTAGGGCAATGCGCATTTTGTATATTCTACTTTTCAATTTGGAAAGCTGAAACCGTTCGAAATGTCAAAAAGAAAATGAGCTCACTTGAAGTTCATGTGCATGAGAAGCACAGGGCACAGGGCCCAACTAACACTTGAGCATCGCGTTGTTCAAACAGTCAAGCCGCAAACACCAACCACAACAACAACAACAACAACACCAACACAAAAGCAGCGAGCTGAAGAAATATTTGTTAATTTGCCTGCGACAAACGTAATCGATGAATTTGATAAGTGCGTGCGAGCGAGATGGCGCATCTCTAGCAGCTGCCAGGGCTGCGAGCCCCCATTTTTGTTCCACTCTCTTGCAGTTTGCTTTGCTTTCTTCTTCGAATGGTTATTTTTAACACAGCGCTAATTGTAGAGGCAAATATTTATAGTTGGGCGTTTGGTATGTGGTTAAACATAAAATATCGATAGATATTTGTTTGTTTGCAGCAACTTTAATTGGTTTGTTTAGCGCGTTCCACAATGGAACCACAAAATTGGAACTAGATGTGTGCTAAGCTCAGCAGAGGAACTAGAAAGCTTGGAGCAATGCCAAATGTTGTATAAGACTTTCGATTGCAAGTCTTATAAATTGCATTCACAAATTATGCATGCAAAATGCTGCTATAAATCTGTCAATATGTACATACATAAATATAAATATATTGAAAAAACCTAATTTCTGCTTTTGAGCCATTTTGTGTGTTTGTGTATTTGCTTCAAAGTGAAAGAGTCTGTTTTTTTAAAACCTCACGTATATGACCACAACAACAACAACTACATTAAGCATAAGAGCTTTAAGACAAAGCTCCAATTCGACATAACTCTCATGTACGCAGATTTTTTCTTTGCTTTTTTGAGCCAAAAGACAACAATGCCAAACAATAAAAATCTTTATATATACATATAATTTTTTTTGTTGAGCACAATTTTTGAGCTTGGCTGGCTTCAAAGGTTATTCACCATGTGGGCCATAAAGACACAGACAGTCTATATATATATATATATATATATATTTTTTTTTTTTTTTGGGCGAGGGGCCTTTATAGAAAGTCCGACACATTTTATAAAGTATACGATCTGTTACTTTTTTTTTTTTGTTTTCTTTTAGCTTACACTCCTCTATAGAGCATGACCTTAGCTAGTAAATTCACATAGACAAAATCGAAAGATCAAGCAAATAAATCAAACAACAGAAGCCGCCGGCGACAGCGTCTTAATGAGCACTTAAAATTCGCAACAACAAATTTTTGTGTAAAGAAAACAAAAAGAGTGAAATAAATGGCAACAACTTTGCCAAAAATTTACTCAGCTTTTGATGAGCTTCAAGTTGAGTCCTCAACAATGACAGTCTTTGACTTGAGAGGAGCCCATTAACCGCATTAAGCCAAAGCAAATGCCATAAATAAATACAAATGCTATAGTCGGGCACCATCGACTGCATAATACTTGTGCGCCGAAAAACAAGGAAATCTTGATCAGTCTTGATCGTGTATATAGCTCTCTTCCGATCTATCATTCCTGTCCAAATGAGCATGGATCTATCACTTCAAATTTCCATACTCTAGCAGCACTTACATTGCACAAAATCAATATACTCCTTTCACTTTGTGAGCGAGTATAAATAAGAAGCAATATATATACATTTATATATATGTATGTACATATAGCAAATTCGGGCGTGATAACCTCTAGCCCAAAAAAAAAAAAAAAAAAAACAATACTGATATACCATATAGTATATCAATTTATATATACGCATATATAGTCACATCTATATATACATATATATTTATTTGTTAGGTTTTTGTCATTGCGTGACTGATAAAGTTTTGTGTTGTTCTTTACCTTTGCTTTTAATTAAAGCAATTTTGCAGGCGCTCTTTATAGAGTTGACATATATACATATATATATATATATATGACTACCTATACATATAAGTATATACATGTATACCTGCATACATTTATATGTTTTTATCACTATTTTGCTTTCTTAAAACATTTAGCTTAATTAGCAGAAATCAATTTTCTGTTTATTTTCTGCGTCATTTTTAGGTTTCTTTCTTTTGGTGTTTTTTTGGGCTTGCGACAACCTTTGGACATTGGCATTGACTAAGTGTAAGGTCTGATTAAGTAAACCTCGGGAATTTAAGCTGCCTAAGGTCTACAACAACAGCTCGGCAAACACAAAATGAATAAATCGAAAGACGATGCATGATATACCTTTGAAAGCTAAGGTAAGATGGCAAATGTAATATTATATGGGATATATGTACATATATTATGGCATACAATGTGTAGTAGTCTCATTTGGAATTGATATATGCATGAAATAGGAAATAAAATAGGCCTAGAAGAGTTCGATTCAGAAAGAATAGATGAAACAACTAGTTAAAGTCTATGAGATATGTTAGTTCTAGGAGATATGTTATGTCATGTAAGATGATACATTTCTATAGTTAAATGCAGTACTTGGAAGCTGAGCGAATATTAATATTCATATATAAACATGCATATTTAGAGGGCTCTTCCAAGTGTGATAATGGCGAAAAAGATAACTGCAAATTGGAGTATAGCAAATATTTGAGTTGTATCACAACATATTTATATCTAGGTATATATTTATATATACTCTTGTTCAGTTTCTCAGCCCACTTGTCTGAGCGATATAAAGAAACGCCATATGTTGCGTTGAACTGGTTTTATTGTTGTTGTTGTTGTTGAGTGCAAAAATAAACAAAATGTTTTGCGTCTTGACAGCTTTAGCCTTTTCGGCACATTTCGTCAAGTCGTGTGCAAAAAATGTGACAATAAAAGACTTGAAAGCAGGCCAACTCAGCCAACTCAGCCAACTCGGCCAAAACACGTTCCACACACGCTGAGCGCAGAGTTTAACCAACTGTTAAAGTTGATGTTAAAATGCGTTGACAACTGCTCGAGCACAACTCCCACAAACGTCTAAGATGCACGTTGAACGCTTCGCTGAATCGCTGAATCGCTAAATCGTCGAGCGAGCGAGTCAATGAAAATGCAACAGATACTCCATTTCCGATATGCCACGCCCATGACGTCTGCCGCCTCTGGCTGTACATGTCAACCCCAATGAACAATGAGCAATGATATAAGTGCAAGTGTCTGTTGAGCCATTTAACTGTAAATCAACTTTAATGAATGTGACTCGAACGTAATCCACAAGGGGCGAAGCAGGTGGGCGTGGCACAGACACAAGCTTGAGGAATGTAACCGCATTGTTGACCCCCAGGCTACGACGAGCTCAATTGAATTAATCTAGAAAAAACTTTTGATTAGTTTAAATCAAGTCTTGGCTTAGTAAATCGACAACTGACAAAGGCTACACTGAGAAAAATATTGTAGTGAAATAGTTGAGCTAAGCAAACTGATTGATTCATTGACTGATTGCTTGATTGCATGATGCATTGCCTCTGAATGACTGATTGGCTGAGTGAAATCTATATTGGCTAGGGATAGACAAACTGACTGACTTTCTGAATAATAGTTTTACTTAGCTACTAGCTGATTGACGATCAATGATTGATGAACTACACTGAAACTTAGTTAAAGCTTAAGCTATGCTAGCTAGACCTTTGGCTGCTCTTAATCCCTAAATTGATCACTTTTGCCTAGACTGCTGCAATTCCACTTAATTATAGACTTTGCATCGATCGTTTGCACTTAGCCAATTGGAATAATAAATTATTATCGCAAAGGCCCACACGAAGCAGAAACGCGCACGAATTTCCCATGAAATTTCCTGATTAACTATACTAAGGGCGACGTTTCTATATAATTTATTTTTTATTTTTATTGAATATTTTTTTATTGTTAATTTGCTGGCTCTCACACGACACTGACTCACCATAGCTAGCTACGATAATCCCCCAATGCGAGTTAACTGTTTGCTGTTATATTTAAGAACAAATAAACGATTTCACAAACATATTGTTGACCTTCGCAAAAGAAACAAAAATAAAAGATAAAAATAAATAATAATAAATACAAAATTTCAAGTGAAATACGCAAAAGCGTTGCTAAATTACTTCCCCAACAAAAACAAAGAAAAGCAACAAAAAAGTAAGAAAAAAAAACTTCATTTTTTTCCGCTCATGAATCAACTGCAAAAAAAAAAAACTCAATTTAAAAGCGTAAAAATTTCTGTTTTTTTATTTTGGGAAGTCTCTATTGCATTCTGGCTTTTAGCTAACAAAAAACAGAACCGCCATAAAACTTTTTGAAAGCCAATAAACAAAAGATCAATCATTTGATAAAGCAACATGAACAAGCATTTGACAACAACAATAAAAGCGAAACATAATCGACAAGGGAATCATAAATGTCGCAGTCCGAAAAATATCTAAACATTTTAGTGTTGCAAAGTGCCAGCAAGCGAATGTCAAAGGAATTTCGAAATATCTACAAGAAATACAAAGATAGAGAAGAAGAAGACAATGGCAATGCCGGACCAGAACTCAAAGTGAAATGATGTATGTGGATATATATTCCAAATTTGATAGCTCTAGAATATATGCAATTAAAATTTCAACTGAAATTTGTTGTCGATCTTCAAGAATTTCATATATCGAAAGAAACTTCTTTAAGTACAAGTAAAAGTTTTCAAGTCTTGCAGATACTAAACCCCATCACAACAACTCTTCCCTTACATACATTTCAAGAAAACTAATATACCCCATTGCTGCAGGGTATGCGAAGCGTGTAAATTAAAAAGCCATCTTAAGAAACCATTTGAATACATTAAGAGAAGAAGTCGAAGTCGATGGGGCTTAACTGTATCTTACGATTAGCCGTGTTGCTCAAATGCCACAGCAATCTTAGGCAAGTCTTTAGTTGTCTAGCTACGTCATGAGTGGAATACCCCGGATGTGTCGGTGACTCATGCTTTAGGCATCAATTCGATTTGTAGCGCTGCCAACCAGTTTGTTCGTGTCGCTGGCACCTTGAACCTGGTCGATGAGCGCAACTTTGCGTTCGCTAGGAAGTTTTGTGATGAATTACAAATGGCTAGAGCTTATGGTCGTAGACCCACGCAAAAGGGTTCGTGTAAGCTGGGCTCAGACATCACAGTTGTGTGTAAAGCGAAGAAGCTAACAATTGAGTAAAGCCAAAAGGTATAAAAGTGAAAAGATGGAGCTGGCATTGCTCTAGGCCTCTCTCTCTCTCTCTCTCTCTCACTGGGTCTACACCTGAAGAAATATTTGATTGATTTTTGTATTAAATGTAGAAATAAATGTAGAGTTTAGTTAAGCTCTGGCACCTCCTCCTTGGTTGAAGTACATAAATAAATTCATCAAGAGTTTTCAACTTCTTTTTAGAATCACTTTTCATAGTACATCAAGAAACATTCTTAACTCAAAAGCAAACATTATAAATTTCTCATTTTACTGTACTCCCATACAAGCTATATCAAGCTAATAGAGCATAGTTATCAAAATTCAATAACGTCCCCGTTTTTGCTCAGTATACTTAAGTAATTTAGTATGCTGCAAACAACAGATGCGCATCTTAACAGCCCAGTCAGTCCGTCACTCAGTCAGTTGTCTGTTGCCATAATTACGAGCCGCCCCAGAAGAACAGCTCTGACTAACCGTCCGCGTGCTTTGTTGTGCAGTGTAGTCTAGTAGCCGATGCTGATTTTTAATGAAAATGGACGCCCATTAAGTTGGCCCGAAGGCGTGCAAATTGACTACTTTGGCCGCTCTGGCTCGCAACTGTATTGTTAACTTATCTCTCAACGGCCAGCAGCAGAGCATAACTTTAATTATGAAGTATGAAATATAGAGCTTGATGTTGGCATTTTCACATTTTGTCAGTTTGTCATTTTTTGTCATTTTTTGTCATTTTTTGTCATGCCGTCGCACATTTCCGGTGCGGGCCTTATCGTGAGTTGCCAACTGCTTGGCCAATTTGCAATTGTTACAGAAATATATCAATGTGCATATATATTTATTGTGCATGAGCTTTGCACAGTTACGTAATGCATATATGGAGAAATATATACACACATACGTATGTGCCCTTTTTTCGCATACTCAATGTCAGCTCTATGACTTATGGGGCGTGGCAGCTGTAGGTGTTGGCTAATTAGTATGACAGACATTACATTTGCTTTACATACAATTTACATTCACATTTAACAGCTGAGTCAGCAGCTGCTGTGGCTGTTGCTGTTGCTGTTGCTGTATTGAGTCTGTTCATGTTATCCTGAACGTGACATGATGCATGTCAAAACAAGTTGATCACAAATGCCGCACGCATGCAACAACAACAACAGATAACATTGCATAGATATGAAACATGTTAGAGTATTTCACGACTAGTAGATACCCTAAGCAACACATTTCTAAATCATCTGCGAGTGAGCGAGCAATTTATCTACGACTTCAATTCAATATTATCAAAGTGACAAGAGCTATCAATAAACCTTATATACTTCAGCTATAGAAGAAGCTACAAATATGTTATATTTCGAGTCACCAATTCAAGCCAAGTCAAGTCCTCAGTTGATACCAAGCTGAACTAGAACAGGCACAAGCTAGATAGACTCTATAAAGCCTGATCAAGCATTTACTCATACTACATAGCGTCAGCCTTGCCTGCCGCTGCTGTTACATACTTTGCCACAGCAATAATATGCCCTGCTTACGCCTACTCTGAGGTTGCAGGGCGCAAAACGCGCTTTAGACGCTGATAAGCCAAGACATCGAAATAGCAACTGAAGTTTGCGTGCCTCAAATTTTGTTGTTGTGTGTAGTTGTTGTTGTTGTTGTTGTTGTTGTTGCTGGCTATGTTAACATGCAGCAAAACGTGTAACATGCTCATAAAGGGGGCCAAGCCCATGCTGTGCAGTGTCTGGCCCACAACTTATCATAAACGTCTTATCAGCAAACGCATTTGTCTCTGCCAAAACGACGACGACGACGCGAGAAAGTCAGCCAAAGGCCAAGTCAAGCCAACAGGTGTTTGTATCTGTCCATATATATATTTAGAGAGAGATATATGCAGGTATTTGCCTCATTATCGCACCTCAGCTGCACAATTTCTCATTGAGCATTCGCAGTGAAATTCATTAGATAGACATTGCAAATGAAAAGCAATTCTGATAAAAAAAAAAATAGAAATTGTTTTGAACTTTAGCCAGTGTTGTCTAATATTGCACTAAAAGTAATTGCAAGAGTTTATAGAGCTATTATAAAGACTTTCACACTAGACGAGCGCCTTCTTCAGTCGTTTGATAATGCCGAAGGAGTTGCATATCAAAATTTAGTAGAGCAAGACCCAAGACTGAGAGTTCAGCCAGTTAACGATCTTAACGAGTTTCACTCTTGACTTCTTGACTTCTATCTACTCGTATTCACAATTCACATTCAACTGCAATCTGAAGTATTGCAACATTTTTGCGCTTTACTTTAGTTAACTCTTATACAATCATAAAAGTTCACTTCAAGTTAATTTACACGAACTCTAACTATGGCCATTATTAATGCATGGACTTTAAAGTGTTTTCAAGTCTTTTGCAAATACCCTGTAAATAGCTAAAGTGGCTGTAATGGAGTGTTGTGATTTTATAGAGGGAAGCATGAGCTACTCTAACCAGTTGCTATATCTCAAAGGGGAGAGAGTCATGAACTAATCTAGTCTGGATTCTATATATATATTTATGCAATGAGCTTAGCAGTTCTCTATTTTTTATCTCAGATACTTTAAGTTTGACATATACATAGGTACATAGATAGATAGACATATAGATAGATGGATAGATACATAGATAGATAGATAGATAGATAGATAGACTCACAACTAATGCAGGGTATCTGCAAGTCTACTACTTCCGCACTTGCTAACTATCTACTCGCTCGACAGTTGTGGGCTTAATGAAAGGGAGCTGCTCAAAGAATGATTTAATAGACGAGTCTTGCATCGATAGCGACAAAGCAAATCGCAGCTATAGCTGTGAATTGCCTTAACAACTGGTAAATAGCATATACACATATCAATATACATATATATATATATATATATCAGTGTATATATATCAGTAACTATATAGCTCAAGGCATGAGACAGCTTTCAGCGCGGCGCGTTCAATCAATTTCAATTGCGAGTGCGCGACACAGGGTTGGATTTCTTTCTCTTTTTTGCTTTTTCTTTCTTTCTTTTTTTGTGGTTTTTCTTAATTTTCCAAATTGAAAACGCGCCGCACATTAATTCTAATCAATTTCCAGGCACTTGGCACTAAAAAATAAGTGCCCAATAACCAAAGGCTGTGAGAGGGAGAGGGAGAGGAAGAGGGAGAGGGAGAGGGAGCGTAGCCATGGGACGCCACTTAATCAAACTGGGGTAAGTTGGTAAGGACAGCCAGTCCCACAGGAGGCATCAATATGTATATATGGAGAGGACTTTCGACTCAAGGCAGCAGACTCGCTCGTAATTAATATTGAAGCAGACATGCATATCTGCTTTTAGGCATTGATTAGATTTGATGAAATATGTGTGTGTGTGTGTGTGTGTTGGCGATAAGTTAATCAAGGTCTAGACTTATCGCAGAGGGTCATGCCTAAACGTTCCTCCGAGATACGAGTCGCCTCAGCTGCAACGTGCGTGGTCCTGACTGAATTGGTCCTGGCATGCAGCTGGCTGCTTTATTTATAGCTCTGCCCCTTTTCAATCAATGGCAATCAAAGAACAAGAAACAACTTCTATTAATAACTGATTTGCGCTTTAATTGCAGATGGACAGCCGCACGCAGCTGTGCGATCCAAGCGGGGCAAACATTTCAGTCCAGTTCTGCATTAATTGCGCACAGTCAAGGGCATGCTAATAGAGCCGCTGCCACGTCTCGTCTCGTTGCGTCTCCTGCTGGTCATCTTCAATGTTTTCCGCTGTTTGCATTTTGAAATCTAAGCTCAGGCCACGCCCCACGCCGGGCGATCTATAACCGGCTTGCGCTCTGGGCAACTGGCATTTGGAGCACATTCATTTTAATCTCACCTGTGCCCGCAATGATGGATGCACCTGCCTTGCATACCCTTTAATTATGGCGTACTTAATGTCAGCGAGTGTTTGCCTAGAGCAAGTCACATCAAATTAGCCATTGGGCATGCGCTTGCTTTCAGATCTTTCCCTCTCTTTCAGCTCTTTCGCTCTCTTGCTCTCACCTGGCCAGCTCGTGCTCAGGTGCAAACTAATTTATTTTCATTTTAGCATTCAACTTGTGCAAACAAACCAAATTTGTTTAACAGCTCCAGTTGTTTGTTAACGATTGCTGTAGCCTCAAGGTTAATGCCAGCCAAATCGCGAGGGCTGCTCCAAAGCAAGTTTATCGCCCCAAAGAACAATTGCAGCTATTATTATTATTATTAACTAATCAAGAAGCTAATTAAGCAATCAACAAATTTTTAGCCATTTAATAATGCAATTTATTTTGTAGAATCAATATTTTATAATGTATATAAACTCTATAATATTTTAAATATATAATAATTTATATATATATATTTTAAATATAGATAAAGCATTTAGATTCATATAAAGTAATTCATATTAAATAAAATATTCATATTACTAAATCAACATTAAAAATTGTTTAAAAACTTTTTTATAATTCTTTTCAAAATTTTTTGTATTACTATTCAATTATTTTTATTTTTTTATTTTTTTATTTAATATTTATATATTTAAATATTTTTTTTATTATTATTATATTTTATATTCATTAATTAATTTATTTATTTATTTTATTTTATTATTATCTTTTATTTATTTTTTATATTAATTAAAAAATTTGTTTATTTTACTTTACTATTATCATTTATTTATTTTTGGTATATGTTTATTATTTTCAGTATCAATATTGTTTAGTGTATAATATTATTATTACTTAAGCACACTTTTCCTGCACTTTGCTAGATCACATTTATTGCCTTTCTAAAATTCTTTAGAAATCTTATCTAACAACTGCCAAAGCAGCATTATGATAACAGGGAATCACACAGAGGGCACTGATGAACTCATTGTTATGAAGTGTTTGTGTTTTCTTCATCTTTGTTGAGATATACACACATGTATGTATATATTTGTTGTTGATGAACAGCGAAAAGGCCTGAGCAGCTGTTTAGAGCTATCGCACGAAGCTGAGATATCGCACTTGGGCAATAAATTGAACTGGCACATCAAACGCTTAGGCGAAGGTGATAACCAAATGCAAAATTGCGGAAACTGTGGCAACTAGTGCCACATGTGGCCATTGCCAAGTGGCAAGTGGCAAGTGGCAAGTGGCAGCTGCCTGGCTGCCTGGCTAAAAACGCGTCCAATTCAAGTGTTTTCCTCTTCTTTTTGAGAGATAGCCAAGCAGATCCGTTACAATTTCCTGGGCGCAGACACGAAACGCCGTTTAACACGGCTGTCACAACAGCAGCAGCAAGAAGAAGCAGAAGATGCAACCACGATACGAATGGAAATGGCTATGGCTATGGCTATGGCTATGGCTATGGCTATGGCTATACGTCTATACGCCTATTGCCATGACCGATCCTAGACAGCTTTTGGCTGGTAATGAGTTGTCAATGGCTTTATCGGCGCCTGTGCATCGCATAGATAGATTGGCGCACATAAAGTCAGATAGTTTATGAGCTATGGCTACTAACCGATTTAATGTGAATGCGCCGTGAGACGGGCACATCGTAGTCCAGGTCCGCATTGGTTGCATTCGAGCTGCAGCAGGAGCCGGACATCGAGATGGCGCTTTGTTTGTCTAGCATTTTGTATGGGATCGTAAATTGAGGCGAAGGATTCAATTGAGGATTTCGTTCATGTTTCCATCAGTAGAGATACTCTAATATATATTTAATCCAGGACAATATAGTTCGAGTATCTCATCTCTCATGCACTTCACTAGTATCTGTATCTCAGCAGAATGCTTGAATCAGCATGGGTTTTTCAACTTTTTTATTTGTATTTATTTTTGAGACGGGGTTTAGGTTTTCGTTTTGACTTTGAGTTTTATTTGCAACTTTTTGTTTTTCGCAGAATCAGCTTAAAAATTCAAGTTTTGCACGGGGGCCATACGAAATGCGCTGAACGAATCGCTAATAAAAATCAATTCGCGTAGCTTTTTAAACAAAAGATGCCACAACTACAACGACAACGGCAACGGCAACGGCAATGGCAACAGCAATAACAACATTTGCCGATTTTTAGCGATTTTTATCGCTGCTTTCTTATTGTCGCGACTCGCTAGCGTTTCTAATCGCCCGTACAAGAGACCAACTTCACAGCGAAATCGAACGAAAAGACGAAATTTGACTCTGCAGTAAGCGCTCAACACGTTCCGCTCGGCAGTGAACAACAAAAGATACTGAATAGCGGTTCAGCATGCGTTCGGCCGGTTGCCCGTTTACCACCAATATTGTTGTCTCAACACTCTCACTCTGAACACATGGACTTGCTCAAGCCGTTTGCTGCTCATAACATAAACAAACTGCTCTCTTTCAAAGATGGCAGCGACCAACACACACAGCAATAACAAGCAAGAGTATACAGTGAGCGCATATCTGATTTTTACTTAGTCTCATGCTCTCATGCTTTCTCTCTCTCTCTATCAAAACAGCACAACTTCGGCAAGCGCTCGGCTCGTTTGTGCGTGTGTTGCTCACGCAAGCCGATTGCATGCGAAGCCAATTCGTTTTTGTTCGTGCTTTTCACTACTCTTTTACATGAATTTCAGTTGAGTAAAAAGGTAGTAGCCCTTACTACTATTTGCAATTCGCACAACAAGCATGAACTTTATTCTGCTCTTCTATTCCATCTACTATTTCGATTGATCAAATTGGAACAATTAAGTGGAATTTTAGGTAACTCTAGCAACGTATAAAACTCCATATCTCTATGCGGGAGTAACTTCAAACCACTTCTATCAGTTCAGTGCCCCAAGCAAGTCATATGAGAACGAACCCATTAAATTTCACTCCGCTATTTGGTGTAAGTGAATACGCTTCATATTATATTATCTTTTATTGTGTTAGCCATATCGAGTGCAGACAGTTTATGAGCAAAAGATGATACCCGAAAAAAAGGAAAAGAACGAGACATGGGACAGAGGGCGGCTATGGCTACAGAAGCGCCTGCAGCTGTCCAAACAAATCGAGTGGAACAATTCAATTCGTGTATTTTGTCGTCTGCTCTCCTCGTGTCGCCGGGGGCGTGAAGTTTTGTCGCCTGTACCAGAGCCCAGCCAGAGCCCAGGCAGAGTCAAAGAATGACATTGGGATGACTCTGCCAGCCCCCACCTTCCCAGCACTGCATCCACCATCCAGACGAGCTGTGCATACGATTACCAAAGGGTTAGTTCATTCTCTGCTGAAGGTCAGGTCGTTGGGCAACTCGTTTCACGAGCTGTTCTATGTTGTCATTCCCCTCTCCCCACTCCCCACTCCCCACTCCCCTTTCCACATTCCCATTCAGAAAAGCAGCACAAAGCAGAACCAGATTGAGAAGCGCGCGCACTGAGGTGCGGCTGCAGCTGCTGCAGTTGCAACTGTGAAGTTGAAAGTGACATTTGACATGATTTGCATGCCAAGTGCCACGCCCACGTCACTCAAGCTGACACCCAAAGTGAGTTGACTGGAGTTAAGTTGAGTCGAGTTGAGTTGAGTTGAGTTGAGAGTTAGGATCGCTTCGCGCAGACCCGCAGCGCTTGACACTCGTTGAGTTTTTATGGCCGCTTTCAGCTCGAGTTTGATTGAATTTCATTTCATTTCATTTCATTTGATTTGAAGACGCAGTTGATCTGGCTTTCTATCAATTAACTTTATTAGCCAGGTCAAGTTCTTATCATCAATCGTTAACTTGTTTGTTAACCAATTCGTTTCCGTTGCGTGGGCAATCAGGCAGGTATTTCAGACTCACACACTCTCTCTCTCTCTCTCTGTCTCTACTCTACTCTCTGGTATGCGCATTATCCTGCTTTAAGGCCATTAACATTTAAGCCATTGTCTGTTTCGGCAACAATAACAGCATGTTGTCCTTTTGTCCCAGTCACGCTCAGCCTCTGGTCTCTGGCTGCCTCCATGCGCAGTTTTCCATGTCATTTGCTTTTCATTTCCATGCCGTTTTCAAATAACAATTAAATGCCCGCATTCCAGGGAATTAGTCGACAAAATTGTTGTTGCTAGCGAAGGGTCAAGCGTAGTTATGAGTCGCTTGAGGGTGGCAAAGGGAGCCAGCTGACCACGAGCTGAAACTCTAATTGCCTTGTCAGAGTTTCATTTTCAATATCATCTGCTTAAAGCCAGTCAGTCCCACCCACGCTTGATATATTTACGATTTGCCACAATTTTTGGGCATTTCAAATATGTAAATGAGACAGCTTCATCTAGGTCTCCCTCTCTCTCTCCCTCACACTCTGGTCTCTGCAACACCTCATAACAAGCTAAAAATGTTTTGTTGTTTGCAATTTGGAAGCTGAATAAATAATATATGTTAATGCGACCACGCATCACGCTTCATAAATATGCCCAGCTCTGCCCCTCACTCTCCCTCTCTCCCTCTCTCTCTCTCACTCTGTCTGCTCTGCATTCGCTAGCAAAATATATAAACATCTTTTTGACATTCCATTGCTTACACAATATACACAATTTGTAGGCGTCATATATTTTATCTAAAGCATTCATTCTCATTCTGGCACCTGCCTGTCGCAGGTACACAAAAGAAACAAAAAAACCCCCCAACACAAATTAGATTGCCAAACAATTTTCAGCAGCTTCCCCACCACAATGGCAGTTCTTTTCCCATTTCTCAATATCGCAATCAGCGTTTGGCATTTGTTCGCTCCTAATTGAGTCATTTGTATGACCATTTTTATGGCACATTTGTGCTCGAGCAACCCTCGCTTTCAAGCCAACTCTGTAGTCAAACTCTCCCTAGGGCTTCTACGTCTAACGATGTCTATAGAGAGCGCTGAATAGCAGCACTAAGCATATTATTATAATAGCTCAAACTAAACTACTCTTATTTCATTTCGCATTTCATGTTCTCTTATTTGACTACCCTTCAAAGATCATGAAAGCAAGCCTTGCCCAACTATTCAAAGAGTAATTGCTGTTAGAGCTGGGCCTCATCTTGAATCAATTCACCCTCTACGTGATTCTAATAAAATGACAAACTATATACCAATTGCAAGTCAAAGCAACTAATTTAGAAAGTTGAGCCTACTTAAGTCTTAGTCAATCTCTATATCTATCAATCAGTCAGTTCAAGCTCAGTTCATTGAGATCCAACGAAAATTTCATAAGAACAAACTTTTATTGATTATTAAACAAATCTAGTACCTCTTCATTGATAAGGAATCTTTCAGTTCAATATTTACAAATTGATAAATATATAGATTCTCTTCGCAGTGCTCTTACGCCTTACGTCTAGCAAGTGCTTATCAATCAACCAATCAATCAATCAGTCAAAGAGCCTCTGCCCAACTGTGTTACCTGTTAGCTAGGTAGCTAGCTAGGTCATAATGAAACGAGCATTTCCTGTTACACTTAGAGATCTGTACAGCATAAGCAGACCAATTCAACAACAAGATAATTCCCTCGGGCATTAAGTGCATTCAATCAAGGAGTGTCAAGCCAGCCGCTTGATGCGCTCCACTCCTTATCGAGGCTGACTTTCATTAAGATGCCCATCTTAATTGCGCCCACAGCTGCGCCGACTGGCAGACGATCCTTTCGACTTTCCAAAATCTCATTTCGGGCATGGCAGCCGCATCTCTATTGTTTTACGGCCACAAGTGGCAAAAGGGATGCGCGAGGAGTGGGTGCTGGGCCAGCAGGAGGGGCTGTGGCAGTCCCCTGATAATTGATGAATTTATGGCACAACATGAAATACTCCAACTGTATTTTTTGTATTTTTCGACTATTGCCACATCACTTTTACTGATTGCAACTGCTGCTGCTGCTGCTGCTGCTTATCACGCGCTGCTGAGCTGATGAAGTGCAGCCAGGCGTTTGCCTGTTTCTCTAATTGGACTGGCACGGGGCTAGCTCTGTCTCTCTCTAACACTCTCTCTCACTCCCTCGCACTCAAGCTCCTCAAGCAAACGCCACTTGCCGGCTGGGTTAATAGATTCTTGGAACTACAAAATGCATTTTGTTCTCCCTCTCTCCCACTCTCTCTCCACCTCTCTCTCTCTCTCTCTCTCTTTCTATTAGGCTGCTCGCCTCATTTCCAATCTGTGCTCATTGCGCTTTGTTCATTCGACATTCGACTCTTGATGTTCGGCTGGCTACTTTTGGGATGCGATTGCTTGCAATTGGCCCAACTTGGCTCAAGTTAACTGAATACCATTGTCGACATTGTTGTTGTTGTCGTTGTTGTTGTAGCACTGATTTAGCATTGTTTTGCGTATGGGGCACGTTCTGCACATTTTATGGAGCACGCATTTGATGCCCTCTCCCGCCAAAAGAACTGACCAGATATGAAAATAGCAGCTAATTGAGAATAACATTTTCGTTTCTGATGTGTTGATTTAGCCCACAATGAATAATGTAAAGCATGTGCGTGGAGCCAAGTCGAAGAAAACTTCTAAAGATGCTATAGAGCCAATTTTATCGAAATTTGCCTCAAGTAAATGTGAATTTTGACTCAAATGAAGCAAAAGATCTAGAGAAGTGCTCGATATAGATATAGATGACTTGACATATGCCAGAACGCATTGATTGCAATGCATAGTAGTAGTATTAGTAACAGTAGTAGTAGTAGTAGAAGTAATCTTAGCAATAGTAGTAGTCATTGTATTAATAGTAGTAATAATTCTTGCAATAGTAGTAGTATAGTAGTAGTTGTAATAATAGTAGTAGTAATCAAACAGGGAAGGTAAAGTAGGAATGAAAACTTTACTTGATTCTATTGAATCACATATCTAGCATAATCTAAGCCTTCGTCTAAGCTCTGATACTTATAAATTCAGTATATAAATATGTTTTACTTCCTTAATTTTCTATGAGATGCTATTTTCAGCTTCTTCCTCCATCTGTCTCCCTTCCTCTTCCACATAACATTTACTTCAAGGCATTATACTTTTCTTCTGCTCAGTTCCTTTCTCTATTTCATCTTTTCAATTATTCAACTGCTTCAATGGCCCATCATTAACTGCCACTCCCACTCCTAATCCCTCTCATGCTCCCACTCCCATCCATTAGTCCTTTAAAGCTCTGCCCTCTATGCAGCTTCTGCTCCAACTGAATGGCTTAATTGCTCAGGCCAGTGCAGACAATTTAGTAATATTATTAATGGTTGTTTGTTGCCAGACGAAACGTCAAAGAGCAAACGCCTTCATCATTGCCAACTGGGGAGCTGGAAGCATTGAAACTGACTGAGGGACTGGGAAACTGTGATACTTGAAATAAAGTCAAAGATTTGCGGGCAAAGTCTGTCGGCGAATTTCACACATTGTGCAAGGCCTAAAAATATACACACAAACATATGTAGAACAGAGCCTGTCATATATATACATATATATATATATATGGGAGAGTAAATATTGTGAGATCTGAGCAAATGGTTGGCAGCTGCGGCGCCTTTGACAATTTGCCGCCTCGCCTCGCGTTCTAATCTATGTGGCTATGTGGCTGAGGCTTCGGCTCCTAATCCGGAGCTGTTTGGCAGTTTCCTGACGCGATCTGTTGCGAGCAGTTGCCACCCAGCGATAATAACAAACAATTTGTTTGTTTTCCACAAAAACAGCAATGAAGCCAGAGCCAGCCAGAGACGGAGCAGCTAGAGTCAGGGGCATGGCTGCATCTTGCTCGTGTTTGCATAATTCATGAGATCGGCCGCCGTTGCAGTTGCTGTTGCTGTTGCAGTTGCAGTTGCAGTTGCACCCACATGTGGCAGGCGGCGACTCCTTCAGCGTAGATCATGCATGGCACAGCCATTCATTACAAGCACATTGCAAATTGAGATACAAAACTCTGTAGCCAAAAACAAATGCCACGATATAAACAAAAGAGTCGAGAGCCATCGCGATACGACCGCAGCTGAGACTGAGACTGAGACTGAAGCTGAGGCTGATTGTGTGCGGGGGAGTTTGCTTCGATAGCGCTGCCAGCGAAGCATCCCAACTCCAGCTGAAAATAAGAATTGAATTTCAATTTGCTGACTTGGCAGATTTTTGTTTTGTTTTATTGTTTTATTTTGTTTGCGGGCTGACTGCCAACTCGTATATCAATGAAGCAAAATGGAAGTGGCTGCGTCCATTGAAGTGAAGGCAGTCGAAAAGAACTTTAGAAACATCTAAAGTTTCACTTAAGTGCTGTATATGCCTGGAGAGGAGCTAAAAAGGAATGGACTCTAAGCTAAAGGCAGTTCAAGAGAGTTGCGCCTTGGCCATACTTTCAGTTCAGTTATGAGGATCTTTGCTTATCGAAAGATCAGACTTGTGATTATAAGAGAATATAGCATAGATGTAGGAAGAGCTAAGCCTTTAAATATACTGACCATAATCATAATCAACCTGCTCATAAGGTGTTATACCAACTTTACTTCTACTTCTACTTCTACTTCTACTTCTACTTCTACTTCTACTTCTACTTCTACTTCTACTTCTACTTCTACTTCGACCTAAGCCACCTTTCCGTATGTGAGGTACTCAAAACGTTTATTTTACCTTCTAAATCTCTTTTTAATGTCTTTCTTTAAGATCTTCTCCTCCACACTAGTAACTCAAAATGCAAGCTCCAATAAATACGCCTTATACCAATATATCTCTTTTATAGAACAGTTAAATTGTTCTTTAAATTTATTGCTTTGCTGACTCATGACTCAAACTATCCGTTAGGCATTGAAAAACTCCATCGAAGCTGCAGCAGTTTCAAAGAGTTTCAAATCCTGTCAGGAATGACATGAAAGTTTTTGTTGTTTCCATTGTTTTATGGCTGCAATCGACACTATCCACATATACATACATAAATGAAGCGCAATGGCCAAGACTGCAATCTGCAGGCAAGAGTATCTGTTATTTCTGTTGGCAAAAAAAAAAAGAATCAAAATGAGCTAGAAGAGCTACGCCAAGAATCACAAAGTATGGAAATTCTTAGAAAACACACTCGACTCGCCGAGAGCATCCCTAAATGACTGCAGGAATGCACAGTAAACACTCAACTCAATGACCCGGCCATAAATGTTGTTTGCTATTAGAGAAGAGCTGGCGAGACGAGGTGAGGCGAGACAGGCGACTCGAGTCGCGTCGCAACGTCTTTTGGAATTGGGTTAAACAATTTCCTCACAGCGGAAAGTACAAAGTGTTGAAATCAGCATACGGTTGCAATATGTGCTCTTCGGGACAGTCAAAGACTCGGACACTCACACACTCAGACACTCGGACTCACGGACATTCATTCAACATGCACTTTACACATTCATTCATGAGCTGAATTGTGGTCAGTTTGAGTCTGGACTGAACTGGGTACGGCTCTAGTCTATCTGCCTGCCTGGTTGACTGTCTTGTCCCGTTTCATCAATGAAACTTTATGACTAACCAGAATCAAGTCACAGCCAGAGTCAGTGGCCCGCACAACAAAAGATTCGGTTACAAATCGAGCAACGACTTTGACTTTGCGGTAATTGCAGTCGGCGCTGCAGGAGGCAATGTGCAGCGTACAGCGGATACTTTGCCAAGAATAAACATTCTTGAGCTACTGTTACGCGACAGCCAAAAGACGGCGATGATGACGGAGACAACTTCATCAGATGCGCATATAACTCGGGTATCGAGTGTCGTCGAGTGTCGAGCGTCGAGCATGGCCCAAAATGTTTGCCTCGCTATCGAAAGTTGTTTTTCGTGTCCGCCAGATACACAAGATACAAGATACAATTGTAGCAAGTTGGCTGGCTCGGCTGGCTGGCTGGCTGCCTGCTTGCGTCACAATTGCTGGCATTCTTGAGAAAGTGTTGCAAGCACTTCAAGTGACAACCACAAACAATGCAGCAGCAAACCGGCAGATACATCACCTACAGCTAAAGATACAGATGCAGCGCTTACAATTACCGCCAACAACTCACTTCCCTTAGTTAACTTATTTATTTTCATTTGCTTCTCTCTCTCCATCTCCAGCTCCTTCGCTGTTTATCAATTGTGCGTGGCCGACACTTTTGCCGCGTAATTGCAATCAATGCGCTTTGTTTTTGCCCGCATTACAACTTGACAGTCGACGGTCGCCAGTGGATGGCCGAGATGCAAAGCATTCGCCTTGACTGCGCCACATGACTCACATGAGCTCGACTACGTCCCCAGCGTGGTGCATGCATGCAGGATGCTGTCTAAATGCCTGGGAAACAGCGCAAATTGAAAACGAGTCGCTCAACAGATTGTTCTCCTTGTAGATGAGGCATTCCGATAACATCGAATGGGCCCGAGTTTGCCTGAGTGTGTGCGGCACATGGAAAACCCTTGCGGGTGTGCATAACATTCCACATACTGAGGCCAGGCTCAATTTAATTGCTGATCTATAACTTCTATGTCAATCAAGTTATATATTCGAGAAGTTAATGAACCAAAGAGATTTCCCCCTGATCGATAACTCGATTTGCAAAAAGTTCTGTAGTTGATCGATAGTTGTTCTCTTTCTAGGTAAGTTCAATAGCTAAGATTAGTCAAACAGCAAGTAGAAAAGTTAAGCATTCAGTAAACCTAATTGGTGATCCATAATACCCAAGGTCACTCTCTATATGACATAGCCAAGAGACTCTGACATTGGTTAAAGGAAGCCTTACAGCCAACGATGATGTATAGGTAGATAAAGCTGTTCATCAAGTGTTAACTTTAGGCTCAAGTGGCAGGTAATATTGTTGTTATGTACTCATAACATAGACTTCCCGTTTGTTAACACTTATCAAGAACATATGCTTCATAGCTTTACAGTTATTTACCTATGTGACACATTTCCTGTCACAAACGAGAGTATCTCGCACTTGCTACCTTACTCACAAGAGACTCGAGTTTCAATTGGACTTCATCTAGATCAACGACCTAAGTCAATGATTTAAATTGATAATTTGAGGCGTCAATTAAGTCAGCTGAGTATCGCATGGGCAATTGGCATAAATCGATTACAATTGAGGTAAACAATGTTTCCATTGACGTCAAAGCTGCAAATTTCGTGTAGCGGAAATTCTCGTGACGCTGACTAAGCCAGCTAACAACACATTAATGAATAATATCACACACACACACAGCTATTACAACTTATCAGACACTATCAGCGATTGCAGACACAACGGTGCCAATTGATTCGGTGCTGACATCAAGGCTGTCGATACGCGCAACAGCAGCCAGCGGCAGCTCTGATGATGCGGCTGAGCTATCAACTAAATAAATCAATCAGCTGCTGGCTGATGGCCACATTTTCATTTTCATTTTCGTTTTCATTTACACGTAGCATTTATGATTGATTTGTTTATATTTTTAGCACAAAAACTCGTAAACAAGTCTAATATCTGAGCATCAGCAGATAAAGGCAATCATTTGCAGATATATATAGCCCCTGGTCTATTTATATAGATTGCACAACGCACAAATTCCACGAAAAGCTAAAGTTTACCTCGGAATATACAACTCTATATATACTATATATAGATAAACACATTCCATATCTTATCACAGCCAACGCTTATTGTAAATAAAGCCCACTCTGTCTGAACGTTTCGCACATTATATAAAATATTCATGCAGAAATGCGAAAGAAATAAACAGAAAGCTTAATGCGAAAGCTCTGATAAGATTAGAAATATACCTCAATATATATGTATATATATATCTGTACATATGCAGTTATATAGAATTTTACGTTTAGAGCGAAAAGTCCATCTCGTCTGTGGCCCACTCTCAGCTCATAAATTTCCAGCCAAGAATTCCAGAAAACACATAAATAAATTCATAAACTGTCAACTTGGCCAAAAAATCGAGTCAAAACGTTGCAATAGGGCGAAGTCAACTATATAATACTCGTTCGCAAGTTATCTTATCTATATAAGTCTCTAGGCTCTTATCGACATTAAAGATATAGAAATTGGCAACTTTGGAATATATGCATAGCATTTTATATAGGTTTACATGCCTCGAGAAGCATTTATGTCTATGAGAAATCAATTGAGGAAATCAACTTGCTTGCTAAGAAGTTTACATAACAAATTTCAAGTCTTAAACTTTAAAATTCTCGGCTTTTATTCAAATATGTGAATGGAAGAACGATAATACCAAAACTAATATACCCATTTCACTTTAAGAAAGGGTATACAAAATATATTGCAGCGCCCTTAGGCAAATATCTCTATCGCAAAGTTAAGCAACAAACACAAATACTTGAAATGCGACATTTTCAAGGAATTTCAGTTATAAAAGATAAGTTAATTAAATGAAATATTCTTCATACGCGTTCAAGCAAATGCATATATACCTTGTTTAGCTGTTGTAAAGAGAGTTTTCAGAATATGGAATTTGTTAAAGAACTTTTATTGTATAAATTATATCAGGAACTTTTGGACTTTACTGCAGGATAGGTAAAGAAGAGATAAGAAATAAATAACATTTAAATTTAAATGAAATTGAATCAATCAACAAGTAAAGTTAGGAGAGAATACAGATATAAAGAGATTTTTTATAGATCAAAGAAACAACAGTTGATGGACTTTAAAGAGTATTATGAGCAGGCAAGAGTAGAGTATATTCGTTCAGTTATTCCATATTTGTATGGCAGATCAAATGCTGACACAGATTGAGACAGATAATGGCGAGAGATAAATATTATTACACTGATATCATTTGCTCAACGGCCAAACGAGGTTACTCAGACAAATGATGTGCTGTATAAAATATCACAAATGATAATGCTGCAGTTTATATGGCTCATAAATATGGGATTATTGGATAAACGCATGCTAGACAGGCACAACACAAAGAGAGCTATGGAAACGTTTGCGCCTTTGATACGATACGATACGATCAACTCAATAGATATTTAAGCCAACAACAATAAACAAATTTCGTACAGCTCTTGGCCGTAATAATCAAATAAAAATTTAAGCTAATTGGTCCATAAAAACTCTGGCACGATTATCGATGGCAAACCAGAAGAAAACCCCAGCCAGACCAATATCATGTCAATTTTCATCATTTCATACCCAGTGTTAGCTGGGAATTCGAGGTATATGGGTTTTTGATGAAAGGAGAAAGAAAACAAATTGAATTTATATAGCCAACATCAGCTGGTCGATCCTTACATTCCCATTTGCATTGAAATATTTACGCTGTGTAGGATTTAGAGTATCTCCTAGTCGAGCACTTTTGCGAGTTGTTGGCCAATTTGTCCACGGGACCAAATTACTGGATGGCTGTTGAAATTGTTGGCGATAAATCAACGAAATACGGCGCCCGCCCGCGCTCATTGCGTAAATCAAAAATTTATGTTTAGATTTTTGAAAAATCACAAAAAAATAAACCCAACAAACTGAAAAATATACATACATATACATATATGTATATGTATATAAATGAAAAGTTTATGGATGGAAATCTTTTGATTGTGTACAAATTTGATGCCCCTGCCATGATTTATAAGGTCATCGGAAATAAACGCAAACTACAAATTCGATGAGACGCGGCCCGGGCCCGGGGCCAAAACGTGGGCGCCCCCAAACCAAAGAAATATCAAAAATAAATAAAGATCTCGATTGAAATCATTAGCGCAGCCAGCTGACATATTTTCGGATTTATGGGTCACAAGAATTTTGGCTAAATGCGGCGCCTCAGCTGCATAATAATGTTAAGTGCTATTGGACAAAGGTGGCAACCCTGTCTGTGTCGCAAAAGAAACTAGCATAAGTGGGTGCCAGCTATAAATACTACACAAGTGTGTACAGCATGACAGACAGACAACTCTGCATCAGCTAAATAGTCCTGCATTAAAGGTGGCAACCCTAGATGCTAAACAAAAGGGGAGCAGTGAATGCCAGAGTCATAAATCTGCCCACTTCACGACAACAACTCTGCATGAGACACAAATGTATCCCTAATGATATTCATAAAAGGTGACAACTCTGGTCGCCGATCAAAGCGCAGTTGCTGCTGCTGCCATAAATCAGTTTCGCTCTCTCTCTCTCTCTCTTTCTGTTTGTTGCATCTTCTATAATTTAACAGCAATTTATTAAATGCCGCCATCGAGCGCTTAATCTGCACTGGAAAATCTCGGGGCAACTGCATAAATTAATTAACCGAAAAAGAAAAGGAAAGAAAAGGAAAGAAAAGCGTTGCAGGAATGCGTGAGATATTTTTGTGGAGCAACGACATGCCCGTGCATGCCCCAACAATCCGACAATTTGCCAAGCGCCAAAGTATCTTGCAGATGCATCTCCATATACATGTGCTATATAGTATAGCTGTATCTTTGGCTGTGGCAGCCGCATGCAGCATCTGCAACGCTTGACAGCGCTGATTAGCGCATTCAGCGGCAGCTCTCCAGCTAAATTTATGGCAGCTGTTGACTTTGTTGGCTGGGAAACTGGGAAAAACATTTCCCAAAATGCAATTGGAATTATGTAATCAAATGGTGTTTTGGACAACAAACAGAGAGAGAGAGAGTAGGAAATTTAAGAAAAGAATTCTTGAATGTGCCACACGTAATCAACATCAAAATTTGGGCAAGACAAGAATTTCACATGACGTGAGGAAAATTTGTTTTTCCTCAGGCGAATGCCGCCGCCAGGTAAAGAAATTAAGGAATTAACAACACGTACAAACAAATTCTTCAGTTCATGCAGCGCATTTCCACTTGCTTTCGCCGCTTGCATTCTGTGAGATGCATTTTCACTCGTCTTTTATGTTTCTTTTACACTCTCCTACTTTATGTGTTTTCTTTGGACTTTATGCAAATTTTCACAGCAAGCGCTCATAATTTTCAATGCGACAGCAAAAAATGTTGGCGCCAGCTAGCCAAGTCAGTCGGAGAGCTGCGCGCTGTCTTCCATTAGCGCCACAATTTGAAGAGGAAGAGGAGGAGGAGGAGGTGGAGAAGCTAGGAGCGAGAGGGGAAGTGGGGAGGCGTGGTCAAGAGGCAAATCTGCTTATATGCATTTCAATTTATGACCCCGAAATGTTTTGCCATGCACAATATTTCAGTCTGAAGTGGATTTTGAATTATTTGCCTTGGACTTCCACATGAAGCTCAATGACCGTTCGTATACACACACACACACATGCACACACACACATGCACACGCAAAATTGCATTTGACGCAGTTTTTTGTTGGCTTTACACATACATATATAAGTTTTGGCATTGGGCCACTCATAAATCAAAATCTGTATAAATATCTTAATACATGTGGTATAAAACGAGTAAATAAAGACTATTAAAATAGCAATGCATCTAGATAGTCCGATTGGCATTTATAGATAAGCAAAGAAAGCCATTTTTGTTACATTTGAACTGGCGCCAAAGTAACAGCAGCTAGTATAAGCGTAGATCACTAAGATCGACATAAATAATGAGTATAAGTGTCTAGTATAAGTTAAATTCTCCTACTCAAGTATATGCGTATGCACATACAAACACAATAAACAGTCTCCCTTACATGCATGCCCATAGGCATACGTAGCCTATTCTCATTTAGTCTCTCTCGCTCTCGCGCTCACCTTATCTAGTTCCACAAAGAAACTCACTTCTTTATAGTAAATGCATATTAAATTGCCGCCATGCAACAGTAGAGTGCATATGTAGTATAAGATCAATGTCCAGCTATTTATATATTCACACATTTAACATACAAATTGAGTATAAGTGCCTAATATAAGTTAAATTACCCTACAGAAGTATGTACATATATACACTCAAACTCTTTTAAAGTTCTCTCACATATACATATGCATGCTAGTCTGAGGCTTCTATTTAACTCACTTGCTCTCCCTCCCTCCGCTCTCTACACATGCAATACTGAATGCGCGCCAAATTGCTGATGGTGAAAAAAGCTCGGCGTCAACAATTGAGCAGCACGTCTTCGGCTGATAGTTAATTTTAAAGGTGACGAACAAGTGTTGAAGTGATTTACGACAATTTACAAACACATACGAAGCACACACAATATATGCATTTAACATACTGCAGTTAAATAAACTTGACTATAAAACAATTGAAAAGACACGCACACAAAACACAACCGATCAACAGGACAGACGCACACTGACTGACTAAATTGCCTCATTAGGCGCTCGCCTACGCTAAGCCGGCATTCTCACTAATACAATGATAATTAAGAGCACAACTACTGCAATTCCTGTGCACACGTCATTCGTACTGCGCTCTCAAACGAATTCGGCTGCATGAGCACTCAAGTAACGGGATCAAAAGCATTGCGACCAATAGTGTGAAAGCGCTAAAGAAGCGAGTGATTTCTGCACTCACCTACGCTAAGCCGACATTCTCACTAAACAATGACACTTATGAAAGATCGCTCAGCTAACGGGATCAAAAGCATTGCGACCAATAGTGTAAAAGCAGAGAAGCGAATGAATGGTCCATTATGGTTGTTATTATGTACTTGCCTATACTAAGCCGCCATTCTCACTAATACAATGACAATTAAGAGCAAAACTAATGCCTGTGTAGTCGTCAGTCGCACTGCTCACTCAAACTATTTCGGCTGCCAGCCGAAATTAGCTAACGGGATCAAAAGAATTCCGACCAATGGCATGTAAGCAATGAATGTATTCTGCCTGCAGCGCTGCCATTATTTATGTTGTACTGTAATTGGATCAAAAACAAGAATGCAAATGACGCTCAACGCTCTTAAAGTGTTTGAGAATAATACAAATTATTAAATTCTATGTGAATACGAACTCTTTGAAGTAGTTTTTAATATATAGCGGATATACATATATAAAACGGCATAAGATACTCAATCGACACTTGAATTTCAAAGTCGCGTGCTGTGTAACAAGTATGTTCATGAATCCACTTGGAAACTAACTTTATGAATTCTCTGAGGACAAGAACAGTTCATGAATTCAATTGTTTTGTGCACGAGCTGAAATTCGCAGTTTCAGTAACAACTCGAAGAAGGTTGATTAAAACCCTTGAGACGATGCCAAAGCAAAACAAACACGAGTTCAAGATGCAAGGCAATCACAGAGGGGCGAAACTCGAAGCGAGAGAGACCAACGGATAACAAACTCTGGCTAAGTACAAGCCCAGAGATGAAGAGAGCAGAGAGAGAGAGCGAATTGAGCTCTCAGATAAATTCAGCAAAAGGGATGCCGATTCGCTGAATGGGAGCACAGCACAGCCGGGCGAAACAACCCCAAAAGTGAAGTTCAATTGCGGGCAAGTGCAAGGCTGTCGGCGGCAGGACACACGCCAGCGGGCAAGGACGACGGCCAGCCACCCACACAATTTGGCATTGAGCAAAATATATATAAATACAAAAAAACTCGTAATCGAAAGCCCAAACAAAAAGGATGCAAACGATGTCAGGGATAAAATTGAAAGCAAACATAAACAAGTCGCAGCCACCACCTAGGAAAAACGTTCAAGTTTTCCAGGGAGCAAAATTGTTTTCTATTTATTTGCCACAAGGAAGTAAAAAGACAGAGAAAACTTTGCATAACTTTGTCCCAGCCAAAAGTGCAAAAGTGGGCAAATGTAAATGTGGAAGCCAACGACGTCTTAAGATGTTGGACCACCCAAATCTGCCCAGGCATATACATGTGTATATATATATGTATATGTATAGCCATAGAGCACCCACCCTAATCATAAATTCGCTTTGAATGGCGTCAACAAATTCATTTCGCATCACAGCGCATCTGATGAATGACGTGACTTTGACAGCAGCATCAGATACAACAGCAGCAGCAGCAGGAGCGTCAGCAGCAGCAGTGCCGGCTAACTCCATCGAGCATCAGGCACTCAGCATTGGCAGCTGCGTAGCTTCAGCTCTTTTTCTGCTGTCGTCATCACCCGGCCACCCATTCCGAGGCCCCCTTTGAATGTTTACATAACATGCCTATGACGCTGCTTGCCAGCATCGCCAGCTTCGTCAGCCTCTCCAGCGCAGACTCATACGCATGCCCCATTCAGCGAAGGCCTGGGACAGGACAGACACGACGACGACGACGACGACAACGGCAGCCGGTGCCGGCAAAAAAGGAAAGCAATGAAAAAAAAAAAACAACAGAGATTCACAAATTTACGTTACGCACCCTGCACTGCGGCTAGGTATCTATACAGTTAACTACATATATAGATATATGTATGTATATATCCTTGAGCTGAAGCAGAGCATTGTGTATGCCTCGCCTTTGTATTGCATTGAACACGAATGTGTGGAGTAGGCAGGGTGAAACTCAAAGAGTTTGCATCGAAATGGATGAGAAAAGCTATCAACAAGCTATAGATAAATGGCAAGATATCAGCTAGAGCTTTTATATCTATTATATAAATAAAATATATATATATATATACGTATTAGCTTTAGATTTTGTCATACGAATTTTACAATAAGTATTAAGAGTAAGAGTAATGAGTGTTTTGCTCGGGAGTGCTCAGCTATCAGATACCCTGCATACTACAGATGTACTGATGATTTTACAACTTCAGACTTCTCTCTATTGCTCATTCAAATCCATTTGGAATAGATGAAGGAACAGATAGAAGTTAGATAAAAGGACAGACGAAGGTATAGATGGAGGGGCAGATGGAAAAAACAGTAAGTGCTGTCACTTCATCAACAGAATAGATCAACTCAGTTCATCAGATAAAGGGACAGACAAAGAGATGAGACTAGATCAACGTAGTTCATCAGATAAAGAGACAGACGAGAGATGACACTGGATCAACTCTGTTGAGACTTCCGTCAAGGAATATACATATAGCAGTTACTATCTAACATCAGCCACGCCTTCATCTCTCAGTTGTTGCACAAAAAGAGTATAACCCAAGTCGTCATATGCCTGTAACTCAGCTGTAAGTAATTGTTGTTGATTTGCATTGAGCACACCTCGTGCTGTTCAATGTGGAAGTGCATCCGCCTGGCTGTGTGTGTGTGTGCGGTTGAACTTTCAATGAATGCCATATTTCACGTACCTGCGCACTCCTCACACGATGCAGATGGAGCGTGCCGCCAGAGATGAGGCCGGCGGTGGTTGCCTTGGCGTGCATTGCCACTGAATTTATGACGTACTGCGTCGGCTGTTGCTTGACCAGAGCAGTGGCAGCTCCACTCGAAGTTGTAGTTGTGGCTGTGGCTGTGGCTGTGGCTGTGACTGTGGCTGCTGTGGCTGTGGCTGCCACTGGCTGCGGCATGGCCAACGTTGTTGTCTGAGCTTGTGTTTTCGCAACATTCCTAATTGAGTTTTCTGGTAGTTGGTTTTCACTTTGGCAATCCATTGAAGGCAATGCCAATTCGAGTTGTTGCTGTTGTGCAATGGACATGCTCGTAATTAGCTGCGCGGCTATTGATATTTCGATTTATCTCAAGTCTAACACCACATCAATTAGATCGAAATATATACATATGTATATATATACATATATAAGTCTCAACACGAACTTTACGTCAAAGTTAATTCCGCATTGGCTTTGTGACGTGTGCAAGGAAATCTTTGCTTTCGCACGGCGCGCGAACTCAACTGTTACTGAAACGTCGAGTCCTGCTCAACTGTCGCGCCGGTGGTTGTTAGCCAGGGCGAAGTGTTAGCTTTATCTGGCTTTTATCTAATGTGCAGCGCAGGGGAAGTTCGCACAGCACGTGAGCTGCCATGTCGAAATCAAATGGGGAGCGAAACTCCAAGAGTTTAAATGAAAACTGATAGAAATGGACTGCAAATTGTTTGTTAAAGTCTTTAATAGAGAAAGCCAACCGAATCACTCATCAAGTCTCCTCAGTCAAGCCCATCAAATGAATGAATCTACTTTTCAAGCTGAACTAATATAGCATCGACTAGACTTCCAACAGACTCAGAGACTCAAACAATTCGGCCATTCGGGAAAAAATGGATTCGAGCCTAAAGAGCACCATCGATGTCGACCGGAAGACACTCAAGCGATCCGTGATGGTCGTTAACGAGCAATCCGCCTCGACAATTGTGACAAAGAAGCGCGACTTGCACCACTATGCGATGGAGGTCAATACGGACATTGAGTATCGCACGCAATTCAAGGTGACTTAGCAGTGTTAAGCGTCCAGCACAGATAAGCCCCAACGGTTCGCCCACAGGTAACCGAGAACGTCGATGGCGAAGATGTGGACTACACGCCCAATCCACTAATCGAATCGAAGTACGCCGATAAGTTCATGAAGTTCAATTTGCATTTGATGCACAATATAGCGACGTTGTCGATGCACCACTCCCGGGGCAGCATGTTGCGCTCGAAGACCAGGTCGAGCACGCGGGGCGGTGTGGGGGGCAACAAGCAGTCGATGGATGAGCTCATCGCTGGCGTAAGACCTTGAGCAATCCAATGGTCAATGTGAATATATTGCCCTGCATTTATACCCTAGATTATGTTTGAGACGATCGTGTTTGATCCGTCAACCGCTCACAAGGAGGACGAGCAGCCCGCGCACATTCCCGTGCCCTTCACAAAGTCCTTTGTCAAGATAACCATACGCAAGTCCCAGTTTATCGAGCTGCACTCGCAGGTCAACTCGACGGTGGCCAAGGGCACGGAGCAGGGCAATGCCGTCGAAGCGGACAATCGTCTCTACGATTACCTAACCGTTGGCAAGGGCAAAGTGCGGCGTCGGTCCGATAACGATGCCCAAACCGATATAGTCCTGACCAACACTCGGGCCGTGAATACGATCTTCGTGAGCTACGCCACCGTGGGCTCGTATGTCTCCAACTTCGAGATGTACGACACCCTGCAGGGCGTGGTTACCAAGCAGACACAGATGACGCAGAGCATTCAGGCTGGACCGCCCGGGGACATGGGGCCACGCAATACCATTTCCTTCGAGGAGGAGGCCAGCGAGCGGAACAAGGTGTACTCGGCGATGCAGCTGCTCTTCAAGAACCCGGTCTTCAAGAAGGCCATACTCATCATTGGACGCACTCTCTCCAGCAACTTCTACACTACTGGGATGCAGCGATTCCGCAACTTTCAGAAGCCGAATCGCTGCTCCACGGAAGTCCAGTACAAGTACTCATTGAAGTGCCTCTTCCGCTTGATACCCAGTCAGAACAACGACGACCGCAAGGCGGTTAGCGACATAAGCTTCTGTTATAGCAACAGCGACATTGTGGCCATTGGCTACGGCCTGTTCTCCTTCTCCTCCCAGCATGTGCCGTCCACCGGCGACGTGTTCGTATGGAGCATCAAGAATCCGGGCGAGCCGGAGCGATCCTACTACTACAAGACTCCCGTGACCGCCCTATGCTTCTCTCCCTATCTGCCGTCCCTCATTGCCATCGGCATGTATGATGGGAGCGTGGAGGTGAGAGATGTGGCCGACGACAGCAACCTGGCCATTGCCGTATCCCAGCGCAGCACCTCGCCGGGCTGCTCGCCTGTGGTCGCCATACGCTGGCTGAAGCAGTTCGGCAATGACGATGGCGAGATCGACCCGTTTCTCAGCCTGTCGCAGGATGGGTCAGTGACGCGCTTTCACCTGGGCAAGAGTCCCTATCTGTTGGGCTTCACACAGATGACCTTGGAACGCATCGAAGGCCATCCGGAGGGCATACACGTGCCCATCAGTCCCACCATGACCGTTGCAGCAAACAGGCATCCACAAGGCCTCTACATCACCACGCATCCGGTGGACAACGACATCTACTACATCCTCACCGACGAGGGCTGCATACACAAGTGCTCCATCAACTATCAGCACCAATATCTGGAGGTGCTCAAGTGCCATGACGGTGCCGTCAATGTCATGGAGTTCTCGCCCTGGTCGCCCAGACTCTTTCTCACATGCGGCAACGACTGGTAGAGCCGATATCGCACTACTCATCTATCTCTATATATGGTCTCTCTCTCTCTCTCTCTCTCTCTCTCCCTCAGGTATGTGCGCATCTGGGTAGATGGCATTACCCGACCGCTGATCGAGCTACTCGACGACTTTCAGCCCATACACTGGGCCAAGTGGAGTCCGATTAACTCCACCATTATAGTGGCTATCAATCGGAATTCGTGCAGCATTTGGGATCTGCGTCGCAACATACTCCAGCCCATGGGCAAACACGACCTGGACGCCTCCTACAACACAATTGCTCAGTATGGCACACTCGACAGCCGCGATACCCTGTAATTTGCATGTCTACTCTCTTTGTAGATTCTCCAATAGCGGCACAGTTTTGGTCGTGGGCAATGAGCGTGGCAACACCTTGTTCGAGGCCCTCAACGATATGCCCTTCGCACCACATTTCCAATACGACGAAATGGAGAAGGCCATTTACCGGGCCATTGGCAACGATCAGGAGCTGTACATTGAGCTCAAGAGCATCGGCTTCTTTGGCTATCCCAACAAGAAGGCCGTAAGGACCTAACTCGATATATGTTGATGTCATCAAATAATCCCAAATAGACCTAGCATTATAAATAAAATCTCGAAAATGAGGCTAATTCTTAGGGGTTATATTGATCGGCTAAATAGTTTAATCAAGTCTAAGACACACTGGGATAAATACCCTAGGAAAACATTCCAATGTCGGAATGATACCCAAAGTTAGTAAAGCAGGTTTCCAATTTTCTTAGATTAAGTAAGATTTCTCATAAGTTCGTGGAGTTTCCCTAACTGAACAACCTCAGCTGCAGTTTTCACCTTTCCTATTCCCATCTCTCTCTCTCTCTCAGCGCTCAACAAGTAAGACATCTCGGCCACAGAAGAGTTAAGGACTTCAACAAGTTCGAGCTCAAGGTATTCGTTTCACGCAGACCGCAAACAAAGCACAAAACTGTTAAAGCCTTCGATTCCATCTAGTTCCAACCCTTAAATATTGTTTAATAACGGTTTGCAATTGGATCAGTTGATGGTATGGATAGTCAGCTCGTTCAACAGTTCCGCAAAAGAGCAGCTCAGGTTTCAACGGCCAGGCAGGTAACTCAAGAACAGAATCGTATAAGCGCTACGGCAAACACGATGACCCGTCGAGCGAGAGTTCTTCGAGTTCTTCGAGTGTGGTTTAAATGTCAAGCGACAAATGCCGACGATGGTGGTCAGTGTGTGGTTTCTCCGGGTGTTAAATAACAAATAAACACTTGTGTACACATTAGCATAGGAGAGAACAGAGAGAATTTATTAAGAGAATTTATTAAAGATGAATAGAAAATAGAAAATCGTGAAACGGATCAAACGCCGACCGCTGAGATAAAAAGCGTGTTACAGTTTTTATATGCCTGCCCAAGATAGAAATAAATGTCAAAATTTGTGGCTCATAAATAAGAAAGGGATTGCAGTAGAGAAATGGAGAGAGCGGGGGGAGGCTGGACCACCATCGCTCATGGCTGTAAATTACACAGCACATTCCTCAAGCTGGACCCGGCCTCAGTCTCGCTCTCTCTCTCTCTCTCTCTCTCTCTCTGCCTCGTTCCCAGCCTCTGTCTGAGTCGAATCGTTTTGAGGATGTCATCATCAGCAGATAGCCAATCCTTGTCCGACTTAATTGTTGTTGTGATGCTTGTCGTGCTTGTCGCATTTAATGAACATTTAATTGTTGCCCACATGTGCGCCAAGCAATGCTCCAGGCCCAGCCACTGAAAAGGGGGCGCGGCCCAGCCCCAGACACAAATTGAAAACAAAGTGTTATGGCCCACTGGACACTGGCCGGGGACAAGCGCCTTGACAAGGCGACAAACGAGCTGACAGTAGCTATAGATGGCCATGACAAAGTCAAGCCAGAACAAGTCACAGCCGCCGACGACGACGACGACAATGAACGGGCCTAAAGGCCGATGAGCCAGACGCAATGTCATTTTTGCTAAATAAAAGCTGCGATTCATCAGAATCGCTGAGATTCCCAGCGCCAAGTAAGGTCTGCAGCTGGATGGCTGAGCGCAGAGAAAAAAGAAAGATGTTTGGACGATAGCAAAAAAGAAATGGAACTCGAACTCTGCTAGAGATGGACAGGGAGACACGACAAGGCACGAGAGTACACGAGCGCTTCGTGAGGACATTTGGAAGGGCACTTAAAGTGAGGGAGGGAGAGGGAAAGATAGAAATAGAGAGTAAGATGGAGAGAAAGAGTAAGAGAGAGAGCTTAAAAGGCTTATTGGATATGCGCTAGACTCTAAGGCCTAAACTCCTCCTGAGACGTGCGTGAGAATTCCTACAAAGTTTTCTATCATAGCTAAGAGAATTATTCCTTGGAACACATAATCTAGATGCTCACATGTTTAAGTGGGAGAGTTAAGTATATGGCTAAAAATGCCAGTAATTCCTATCGGCTAATCTACTTTGGATTATCTCTCCCAAGCTAGACTTTCGCAGCGAATCACTCATTGCTTCCATATTTAAAAGACATCGCCAAGTGAAAAATGCCTTTTATTGATGTGAATAATCACGTTGATCGGGCGTCGATTTGGGCTTACGTACGCTTTCAGCATCCGATGAGTCTCTGCAACAGATCATTGATCAGACATGTGTAAATATATGCTTCATTAATGCGCCTTCATACTCACTCAACATCAGTTATATTCGTGATCTCGTCGTAGAAGAAACGTGGAGAGCACATAAGACATTCGAAATGCAAGTCCAAGAAGCACATCTCACAAAAGACGCCTCTGCAGTTGGGAGTTTTGCAAGCGACGAACTTCCCTCTGCAAGCAAAAGGGATTTCATATGTAATACTCTCAATAGCAGAAAGTTAGCAAACTTCTTACTGGGTCAGCCTTGATTTGCAGAGCCCGCAGTATTTGCCCTCATAGGCGCCCAGGTAGCCTTTGGAGAAACTGGCAAGAGATTTCTGTAGATATAATCGAAAATATATAGAAGAAAGCTAACACACCTGTACAAGGTGCCACTCATCTTGGCCATCAATTGGGTTAGGCACATGCAGTTATCCAAGACATAAAAGTTAAGCGAATGCGCTCGCCGTCTAACTTTGCGCATGAAGATGACTGAGAGGGGAACGTAGAGGAGTTGAGAAGTTGTAGATAAACTATAGCTATATGTAGGTATAGTATCAGGGTAAGGTTTAAATAAGAAGATATAGCTGAAGCATGGAGCAGAAGGAGATAGAAAATAATTATATGAGGGATAAAGTTGGGAGAGGACGACAAAGATTTGGATAATCTTATAGGTCTCTTAGATATCTCTAGGAAAATATTGCTGAAGCGAATTCAAGTGTGGCATAACCCAAAAAATAAAGAAAGCTTTTTAAGAATATTATTTTTTCTGGCTCAGAAGATCATTCTTCATCGAGAGATCAGCTGCTTACGTACGAGAGCTTTCGCCTGTCAGCCCACATTCTCTGGCTTAATAGAAGCAGATAGACCAAGTCAGCTTATCAAAACCATATATGTAAAGCTCTACAAAACCATAAACCCTTTTCTAGAACACAATCCCAATTCGTACCTCTGCCATAACGCAAGCGTTCATGTAGTAAGGCGGCGCGATATCTAGCATTTCTGGGATAAAACATGGCCATAATCTTGTGGCCCACGCGATTACTGACTGGCTCGCCAATGATCAGAACCCAGGCCAGCATGCACACCATCATGATCTCCCAGTAGCGCAATAAATTCGGTGGCCTGGCCAGTGGCAAGCAGTGCTGTATGTCCACAATCAGATTCTTGTTCAAGGGCTCAAAGGCCTGAACCAGGCCGCGTAATATATCAGCGATGAATCCGCCGCTTCTGATCACAACCTTCTCGTACTCGGGTGCTGAGGAAGCGATGGAAAGAGTACGATGGAGCTAGGCACATGGAATTGATGGAAGCTTACGCTGCAGCTCGGCTGTCTTGTGCAGATGGTAGCTCATGTCGGCCATCATCCAGGCTAGGCTGTAGTCGAACAAGCAGATTGTGAAGAGCTGGAAGTTGATGATGATCAACACGACCAAGGACACATTGATGTGGCGCGTCTCGTGGGGCCGCAGGCTCCACGAGCCCAGCTGCAATGGAAAGCTGAGAGAAGAATTCTATGGATACAATCTAGAAACGAATTACCCTGACAAATTGCTTGCATTCGGTGGGCCGCAGCGGCAGAAGATTTTCCGATAAGCCTTCGGGCCTCTCCTTGTTGATCTCGAAGAACGCCTTGGTCAAATAGTAGTTGCGATAGTGATTGCTGTCCAAGTAGTTGATGTGGAAGTAGATCGAGTGCAGCATCACCAGCACCAACAATATCATCACCATGGCCCCCAGCCAGATGTAGATGAAGAGGAATATGTGCCGATCGAAGACAGCGGCGATGCTATGATCGAGATCACTGCCCAAGGCGCCATGCGTCTCGCCCAAGTTGGGACTATGATCGAACGTAATGCTCACCTGGAATTGGTCGCGGATCTTGGCAAACATTTCCATGGGCCCTGTGAAGAGGGCGCAAATGCTGAAGAGCCTCACTCGAAGCAGTTACGCGAACTTACGACTGAAGACCTGATCGACGATCTGTTGCTGCTCCTTCAGGTGCACGTCAAAGAAACTGGGCACATCTTTCAGATTCGAGCAGAACCACTCGATATGCTTCTCTAGCGCACAAGCGGACGGCTGATCCTTGAACTTCGCCTTGCAGTCCTGCACACTGATCATGCCAGCGCCCAAGCAACGATCATAGGGCGATCCCATCTGATTCTCGAAGAAGCTCTGCTGATGCAACAACCAATGATCGCAGCTCTTGTAGCCAGAGTCTGTTGGGAGTAAATGATAAATCCCATACAGCTATGGAGGATCGCACTTACAGAGCTGCATAATAAGCACCTCAATGTTGCGCAGTGCATTATCCAGTTGGTCCATTAGCTTTCTCACCTGGCTCAAGCAGGTGTAGACCGCCCGCTCGATCACGTAGACAGGCGAGCCCATAATCTCGTGCATGGGCGTCAGCGCAGCCCTGAGCAGACTTTGGCCACAGGACAAACTATAGGCCATTATCTCTAGATTGCCCAGAATATTCATCACAGGACCCTGCACAGCGAGGAAGAAGGCCAGACAAATGGACAAGTCACGCCCTGCGTATCCCAAAAGGGAGATCAAGGATAATATGCCAATCGATCTGCAAGCGAACAGAAATGAAAACTAGAAAAAAAACTAGAAACAGCTAGTAAATTCTAGTCTTACGTACTGGGTAACTCGGTTGTAGATGATTAACAGGAACAGCAGTCCAAGCAGCACAATGCAGAACCACTTGAAGCTCAGCTGTTCGTGCTCCTTGCGATAATTGATGAGATACCATAACAATATCAAGACAATGCCCGATATATAGCCAATTATGGCAAAGATCATAGGATTTCTTGATTTGTGCGAACGGTGTATCGGCTCGGGTTCACGATGCTCTCTGGGATCAGTCTCTGTCGGATAAACGGCTGCTTCGTTCTTTTGAAAGGATTGATAAAACGAATGCATATTTCTATAATTGCGAACAAAACCTGAGTTGGGCTTAGGGTAATCGAAATTCAGTACCAACTATGAATCAAAGGGATATCAAAGTAACGTTACTTTATTTACGTAGTCGTTGCCCTGTTTAGCTATATTCGTATCGCTCGATGGATTAGGATCTGATTTTCTGTTGGACCCCGCTTCGATACGTTTTGCCTCCGACGATGATGAATTCAAGCTAAATGAGGATATTATTTTTTAAGCTAACTAGACGTAAGAGTCGAGGCTATAAAGCTTATCTAAAGCTCATATTCAAGATATTTCAGTTCAAAGTACAAAGCATTTCAGGAAGAGCTTACGGAATGATTCAAGGCAAATCTGATTCATGAATTACTTAAAAGAAATATTTTATTAATAAAGAATGGAATACGCCAAGCACATCAATATAAGACCCTGTAAGAATACCCTAGAATGGATCACTTTCGCTCTCTCGCTCCCCCTCAAGGCTCCTTATTGTCCTTTTGCCTGTGATGCTTGGCACAGTAAGTACGCTTCCATATTTTGTCATACGATTCCGCGTTAGGATCATCGGAGGAGTCTCTGAAAGAAGGAGTGGCTAGCTAACTGAGGTATATCATCGAAGTATACATGAAGGCTTACTCAAGCTCGGAGATATCGCTGTGATCGCCATACTCAATGGGTCGCTTGCAGAGGCAGCATTTGTGGTTGGACTCGCTGTAGCAGCTCTGGCAGTAGAGTCCTCGGCAGCCGGGCGTGTCGCATTGTACGCGGTTCGAGCTGTAAAGGGCAGTAGGTAGTCCTGGTTGAAACTGACTTGAATTGAGGCTATCGAGGTACTACACTAACGAGCTCAACCGCTGGGCGCACAGTATGCACGATTCCTTGCGAGGACCACCCGAGAGACAGAGGCAGAGGCAGCAGCAGCACCTGAAGAGGAAGAAGTGAACGTAGAGCGAGAGAGGGAGGCAGAGAGATATAGATCAGTGTACTAACCAGCATAGTTTGTTTCTTATCCAACTCCAACAGCAGCAGCTGTAGCAGCCTTGATACATGAACGTAGCTCTTATCTTGCGACGCATCATCTTGAGGAAGCTGACTAAAAGCATTGAGAATAGATCAGATTGCAATGCATATATATCGTATAAGACTATTTTCTATCTAAACTTTATCTGATATAAGTTTTATGAGCTAGTAAACAAGTCAGTTCAATAAAGAGCTCATTAAATGAGTCAGTTAATGAACTAAATGAACCGAGCTACATTAGAGTTTAATTTCGGTTCATATTTCTATTCAATTCATCTTCTGTAGATCAGAGACTGAGCCCTAGCAATTGTTCTGGATAAACTGGGTATATAAATAGACAAAGAGAATTTCTAATAAGAGAACTAGTTCAAAATAACTTTTCTTCAGCTAAAGAAACTACGTAACCCCAACTCCAATTTATGACTATAGACCAGACCTCTCTTCTCAATAATCTTGTTGTGCAGGTAGAGCGCTCGGACATGCGCTCGCTCCGGATAATAGCACTCCATGATGGCATGGCGCAGGCGCAGTAGATATGGTTCCGCCAGCAGAATGAACCAGGCGAGCAGGCAGAGCACCAAGATGGCTATGTAATATCTGAAATCGGGCTCCACGGGCTGGGGCAGACAGCTTTTGGAGGTAACTTTCGGCTTCTGCGACATCGGACGGAAGGCATTGGCCACGCCCCGCATCACATCGCCCACGAAGCCGCCGCCCTCGACCTGCACGTCGAGGAAGGGCGGTATTTCGATGTCGTCCTGCTCCTCGCCATAGTACGTGATCATGTCCAGCAGCCAGAAGACGCCATAATCCGCCAGGCAAATGATGCCCAGCTGCAGGCACGTGTTGAACATTAACGTCGCATTCTCCGCCAGCAGCACAGCCTCCACGACGCTCAACCGAATGCTGCCCAGCTGCAGCGATGCTCGAGTTGAGATGAAAACTGAGAAAGGATTTGTAGATTTGTATTTCACTCACCTTGCGGTACTTGAAGCGCTCCAGGCCCTGCAGTGGCATAACTGTGGGCGCGCCCATCTCCCGGCGCTTGGCATCGATGGCATAGAGCGAGCGAGTGAGAAATATATTCTGATACCTCAGGCTGTGCATGTAGCGCAGATAGAAGTAGATGGATCTGTGAGCGGGAGTTGAGAAGTTGTAGAGTAGAGATTGAGATAGAGAGAAGAGATGGGAACTAATGTCAATCAGTCGTTTGTCAGTCAAGGACGAATTGTTAGCTTCGTGTATGCTCTACGGCTTTGTTCTCTGCATCATCTATCAGTAGGTCTTTCAGTCTCAGTCCCTTAGTCTTAACCCCTACTTGATGAATATGCTCAGCACCATGATCCAGCAGAGCAAATCCAGCCAGCTGTCGAATATTATAAAGGGACGCATGCGCACTTTGATATCGTGAATGATCTCTTCGCCCACATCTGAGAGATTTCTGGACGCATTCGTGTGGAAATAGAAGTCGTGCTCGAAGCTGATGCTCACATCGAACATTTCTTCCAGCTGGGCGACGAATTCGTAGTAGCCTAAGAAAAGAGGGAGGGAGAATGAGTGAGAGTGAGAGAAAGACAAGGAGAGAGACAGGGAGAGAAAGATCAAGGCAGAGAGAGAAGAGAGAGAGAAATAGGCAGACTCACGATCCAGTATAGTGTCCACGATCTCCCAGCTGCCATCCCAGACGCCGGCGCAAAAGACATCCACCAGCTTGGCGGGATAGCAGAGAGCCAGAAAGATCTTCGTGGCGTAGCAGAGAGACTTCAAGAAGCCAAGGCTAGCGCGGCACTTGACCATCGCCCGCTGCGCCGCCTTCTGGCAACGCACCCAGGGCGTGCCCAGCTCCGAGTTGCACAGCTCCAGGACGGTCTTGATCCAGCCAGCGCAGGCCTTGAAGGTATTAACTGCAGGCGAAGCACAAGTGAGAGAGAGAGAGAGAGGGAGGGGGAGTAGGAGCTGGACTCACCGATGACCAGGAGATAGCTCTGAATGCGCAGCAGAAGATGCAGCAGCGTTCGCATCACGCGGCGCAGCTCATCCATCAGCTGCACGACAGCCATTTGGACGGAACGCACCGGCTCCTTGATCATGTCGATCATGTGACCCAGTGCCTGACGCAGCACCTCCTGCCCGCAGGCCAAGCTGTGCAGCAAGGCCATCAGATTGGCCAGGATATTGGCGATGGGTCCGCGGGCGGCCAAGAAGAAGGCCAAGGCGATGAGCAGAGCGCGTCCTCGACTGCTGCCCAGGGAAGGCAAGGCAAGTGTCAGTATGCAGCTGCAAAGGCGGGCGAGGATTAGAGGCGAACCAACGGCGGATGCACTTGCTCACCGCACGGCACGACAGAAGATCATCGTAGTGCCCAGCAAGCCCAGGCAGACGTAGATCAGCGACCGCCGCGTGAAATCGCGCGACCTGTGCGCCGGCTGCCATTCGTACCAAAACAGAATGAGGCCAATGCCCGTCAGGTAGCCACAGATGACGAGCGGTATAATCCATTTCAAGGGCCAAACTTCGGATATCTGTGGCTTCAGCTTGTAATCTTTCATAATTCGAAATCAGCAAACAATGCAAATGACATATATTTTGAAGCTAAAGCAAATATACAATTGTCAATTGGATTCTTATTGGAAAAAGTGTTTACAGAACAATTGGAAATTTCGATATACGCCTAAAGCATTTGCTGCTTATTTAAATTCAATTCAAATGCGCGCCAAACTGCCATGACACTCATAAGCACGCTGCTACAACACTCAATTCATATGTATAGCTGTCTCGCTCTCTGCTTGCTTCATATGTAGAACACTTTGGCTGCCTGCTTGGCGCGCTGACAGCACTGTCAGCAGCTAAGTGCTATGACACTATTTGGCTGCTCAAATTAAAACGCTTGATTTTCGCTCAAAATACTTGAAATTGCTGGGAAATTTATTAAAATGGCATTCAATTTGTTTACATGGGCTTTCTCTCTATTATACTTTATAAATATTTATAAATTATAAATATTTTCAACTTGAAAAGCTTTCAGCGCACATTCGAATTCGCGCCAAGCTACCCGCCCAAAGCACGCTGCTGCAGCACTGCCTTGCACCATATAGCTGTCTCGCTCTATGCTCGCGTGAAACGTATAACAGATTAGCTGCCCCTTGGCTTGGCTCGCTGACATTTTCGGTTATTCAGCGCCCGACAGCACTGACAACAGCTAACTGCTATGTCACTGAGCCGTGGCCGTTAAAATGAAAAGCCTTTTCGCTGTTTTTTTGTTTGTCTTCTTCTTTTCTTCTCTGCTGCTGCACTTGCTCTTTTAGTTTTTATTCTCAATCGCAACTCTTTTTACATATATATCTCAAACCGTAATTTGCATTAACAAACTGTATTTTCATTTGCTGTTGTTCTCTTTTCTGTATTTGTTCTGAATATTACATAGCTCTTGTTTGCGGGGGACATTTTGTTGGGGGGGAAATTTGTTTCGAGGGAAATTTTACTCTTTTTCTTAGTTTTTGCAAATGTAACGAACTTTTCATGTTTTTGAACTTGGTTTTAGTTTCTCTGTTTATTTTACGTGCTGAAACATACAACATTGCAGTCGAATCTTAGACAGTTTTTCATATACATATATGTATATATATATATATATATATATATATATATATATATATATATATATCCCTATTCGTTTTTGGGAATTGTGTTTGTGTTATTATTTTATGCTCATAATAATTTATAGTTGATTTCATGTTTCTGCTTAAAATCTATATATGTAAATATATAGTATATATATATATATATATATATATGTGTGTGTGTGTGTGTCTGTGTATTTATTTTGTGTTACAAAGTACCTTTAGGAGCAGGTTTATGGAAGGTTTTTTAACTTTATAATGCACGTATATATATATAGAAGTATTCCTTATATATATATATGTATAATATGTATATAGGTATACAAATATGTAGGTCTGTACATATAGATTTCAAATTAGTCTGGTGTATTTGATACTTTATTCTTTTGCAAAAAGGTAATTGAATTACGTTTACGTTAAGAGTTTTGTTTTTTATTTTTACGTTCATATATATATATAGTTATGTATATATATTTTTATTTATATATAATATTTATATATATATATATAACTCAGTCTAGCACCCCTAGAGATTGAACTTGGATAAAACGGATCGATTCGCTCACGAATTTATCAATATACAATATGGAATCCTGCAATATATGGATCCTTATATACATATGCATATATGTATATACATATATATAGTATGTATGTATGCATATATGCAATTAGTTATATTAAACATATATATATGTATATATAGAAATATATATATGCATAAATCTGACTGCATTATTGACTATCGGCTAATGTTTTGCACTAAAAATTTGCCATAACTAAATAACACTCGCACATGCATCCTCTCTCTCTCTCTCTCTCTCTCTTTTTGAACACAAATGAAATTCCTTTCCAATTTGGATCCCATTTGATATTGGTTTATATTTAAGTCAAATAAACACTATTTCTCTCCTCTTCTCTCTCTCACACTGTTTAAAAGATGAACACGAACGAAATTCCTTGTATTGTTTGCTAATTGGACTTTAACTAAGTCCAATTAGCATTTGATTCTATTTTAATAAGACATACATACATACATACTCTCTCTCTCTCTCTATCTCTCTCTATCTCTCTCTCTCTCTCTGTTTCTTTGTCGTTGAACACAAAATGAAATTCCTTGTTCTAAGCGCCAATTGGATTCTAATTATGATTCTATCTCTCTCTCTCTCTCTATCTTTCTCACACACACATACACATTCATATTTGAACACAAAATAAGTTCCTTGTAATTGTGACAAATTCTAATTGGAATTCAATTTATATTTGTATCTACTTAAACAAAAGTTGCGTGTATTAATCTTTACAAATTAGATTATAATTAGAAATCCAACGAATGCTGGATTCTTTGCGGATAACACACACAATATCTCTGTCTCTCTCCCTCTCCCTATCTTGCAATTTCAAGATTGAACACAAAATACACTTGGAGTCTAATTAGAATTGCATTTCATTGTTCCCTCTAATTCTCTATCTCTCTCTCTCTCTTTCTCTCACATGCACAGTTGAACACAAAATGTAATTCCTTGTAGTGTTTGCCAATTGGATACTAATTAGGTTTATATTTAATACTAGCTTATATATAGCACGCATTCTATCTCTCTCTCTCTCACACACACACAGTTTTAGTGAATTCTAATTGGATTATATTGAAATTTCGTATACATTTGCCCAGGCATATAAGAAACTTACTAAAATCTCGCAAGTATATAATATATAGTATATATATATATATATATATGTGTGTGTGTGTGTATACAAATGTTATATTGGGGGAGATATCGACCAAGTTTCAAGGCTCTAAACTTTTGTCTACTGGTTCACTAGGCACTTTCTTCTGCTTCTTCTTCTTCCTTTGACAGAGATGCAAAATGAGTTCGTTTTCCTGGGTATCTGAAGAGGTGAAGTCTTGAATTGTACATATTACGTACGTATTACGCATATCTGGGGTACTGTGTATGGGGTTTACGAATTGGCTACGTCCGCAATCTCTCAAATCGTTGCGAACTTCTCTTTTAGGTACTGCAGGACATAAAGGAATCGAAATCAAATGAAATACTTGACTAATCTCTTGTTAGGTTGAATACCCTTGCAGTGGAGATTGTTACAGTATATATATATATATATATATAGAGGAAGATAGAGAGAGAGAGAGAAAGCGAGATTCTAGTTATATCTGATATCATTTTAGCAGTTTATACATTTCTTTCTCTCATTCTCAATCTCAAGATTCTAGATATATCCAATCTCATTTTGACATTTCATACATTTCTCTCTCTCTCTCTCTCTCTCATTCTCTCTGCCAACATAGCTCTGCAAAGGTATTAAAACTTCGGTTAGCCGAGGTTTGCTCTAACTGTCTCTCCCTTTTTCTTCTAATCTAACTTCTATTACTTTCTCTCTCACTCTCTGCTGCTCTCTTCAATTCATTTATATTTTCGTGCTCTTCTTCTCTCTGCCCTCGCTCAGTGTAGTTTTTTTTACAGTGTTGTTGTTGTTGTTGTCGAAACCTATGCTTAAGTTCTCTATATTTCGTATTTTGTATTTTTAGGTAAGGGGAGGGGGCGGGGAGAATGTTTTGGATGTGCGAACTAGTTCGACTGGGATCATGGAAGTATTTACCTTCTACTTCTTCTTTTTCTTTTAAGTCGAAACTTAGGGAAAAAACGCAGCCAATTTGATGAACCAAAGCGAAATAAAAACAATTTTTTAAATACTTTTTTTTTTGTAGTTTTTGAAAATGTTTATGTTTTTTCTTCTTCATTAATATATTTTTTTGTTTTTTAAATTTGTAATTATTAATGATACGTTCTCAATTTGTTTTTCTTCTTCTTCTTCATCTTGTTGTATTTTTTTGTTTTCTTGTAAACCAATTTAATTTAATTTAATTTAATTTAATTTATATATAAATATATATAGATGTGTGTTGTTATATATACATATATATGCTATGTGTGTGTGTGGGTGTGTGTGTGTTTATAATAATTTACATAATTTGCTCTCACTATATAGTTTTTGTTGTTTTTGTTTTTGTTTTTGCTTACATAACTCTCTTTGCAATTGAATAAATTATACAATTTTTGTTAAGTTTAGTTTTTAGTTTTTAGTTTAATTTTAATTGAATTAATTGTATACTTGTGTAACTTAGCTGTACTTTATATATATATATATATATATATATATATATATGTATATATGTATATATGTATGTATGTATATATATAATATATAGGTAAATTGCTGCTACGGCCACGCCCATCATTGAAAACAAATGTGGGACGCGATATGTATGTACAAATGTATTTTTTGCTTTCTTTCATTACCACCCTCGCGCTCTCGCGCTCTCTCGCTCTCTCGCTTAAGTCTAAATAGTCTGTATGTGTGTGTGTGTGTGTGTAGGCGTGTTGCTGTGGGCGTGGTCTCTAGGCATAACTTAGGCTTTACAATTGAACTAAATACGCGCGAGTTTTAGAAACTTTTTTCCATTTTTTTTTTTTTTTTTTTTCATAAATTTTTGTATAGTTAAATTATTTACTTTTTAAATTTATTTAAAAATTCAATTTTTATACCTGTTTTTTTCTGCATTACTTTTCAAGCTAACTCTTTCTCTTTCTTCTTATTCTCTCTTATGCGAAGCAAAAACATAGCAAACAAAAAGGATAAACAAAAACATGAATATGAATATATATAAATATATAATTGAAAAAGCCAAATTTAATTTCAACTAAATTTTCTTTTTTTTTTTTACATAATTTTTCTTTTTTTTTTTTTTGTATTTATATATATTATTTTTTTTTAGTTACTTTGTTTTTGTGTTGCTTGCATAATTTTTATATTTTTATTTATTTTTTAATATTTCTTTTAAATAGTTTCTCAAAGTCTTATACGTTTCTTTATAGGGCAAAAAAGCATTTCATATAAATTAAATTAAAGAAATCAAAATAACAAATAAACAAAAATTCTTACTAGAAATTTGTTGTTTTTTTTTTTTTCTGTTGAGCGTGCGCTGTGTGGCGCCATCTAGCGTCGCGCTAAGCTACGGTTATTCTATTTCCCGCTCTCTTCTGCGTTCTGCATTCTGCATTCAGTTTGGGCATTTTTAGTTCGCTTTAGACGTGCGCATATAGCTAATGTACAGTTATTCATATTGAATTGTGTTTACACGTGTATACATATATATGTGTGTATATATATATAAATTAGATTTACATAGTTTACAATTTACAGTTACAGCGGCAGAAAAACAACACATTTTCTCTTTATCCTTTTCAACTATTAATGTATATAGATATATAGATATATATCATTTACAGTTATACAATTTTACACATATATATCATTTGCTAGTTTTGAATACAATTTGAATTTAGTTTTAGTTTAGTTCTTTTTTTTTTTTAGCTTATATTGCCCCACTGTGCTCTGGCCTCTGCTGCCCCATGGCGCCGCAGCTTTAGCTTCTCTTCTTCTTCTTCTTGTGTAATTCATTTAAATTGTGACTAACTACGAGCTAAAAAAAATTTGTTTTTAAACTATGCATACGAGCTGCTGGCGCCATCTATGGTGCAGAAATTCGCACGCTTTCAGGCAGCTCGCCCGCACAGTGGGGCAAACACATGTATAATATATTTTTTTTGGGATTTTTTTTTTTGTTTGTTTTTTGTTTTTTATAAATATATGTTTATGTTTATGTGTTGTTGTGGTAATAATTTAATTTAATTTAAATTAATTTAGTTTAAATTTATATATATATATATATATTTTATACGTATTTCCTCTTATTTATGTATGATTATTTCTTTTAAATTTAGTTTTACACTCCCTCTCACCCGGCTGTCTCTTTCGCACTGTCTCTGTCTCTGTCTCTGTCTCCTTTTCTCTATAGATATACATATGCACAAATTGATCAAACATTGAACGACGAGAGACGAGCACACAACAAATTCAATTGTTAATTTGATATTTCAACAAATTTCGACACATTCCTTGCATTCCTAACTTATTTCTCTCTCTGCATGTGTGTGTGTGTGTGTGTAGGTTTCTTCTAGGTGTTTGTTGTTTGCACTAAATTTCAACTAAATTAGAATTTAATTTGCATTTAAATCTAAATAACGACAACAGTCACGACACGTGTTCAACTGTTCAATTGGACGCTGTCTTTTTGCCCCTCACTGTTGCTGCCGCTGCCGCTGCCGCTGCCGCTGGCGCTGGCGCTGCTGCTGGCGCTGTCGCTGCCACTGTTGTTGTTTCCATTGGCTGTCGCTGCGCTGGCGAACTTCGCCGCGCTGTCGGCGAACTGTTGTTGGAGGCAGGCGAATTCGTGTTGCCGACAATGGCGAGGCTATTGCTGCTGCCATCCGTCGAGCAGGCAAACGACGAGATGCTTGTCGCGGTCGACGTCGCTGCTGCTGCTGCTGCATCGCTGCTGGCGCCACCTGTTGACGCTGGCGCTGAACTACTAAGAGCCGCATCGCCGTAGCACAATTTCGACATGTTGTCAATTGCCTCGACCCACTGTATGGCATAGCCTAATGGATCGTCCAGGTAGTAGGTGCGATTGGGCTGCAAAGAACAGAAACAGAGCGAAAGAGAGCGTAAGAGAGCGTGTAAATATATGTATATAAAGCACAGCAACTGGTTAGAGTATACATGTGTCTCTGCATGTGTGTGTGTGTGTGTGTGCGAGAGATTGAAAAAGTGTGACCGAAAGCCATTAAAAACTATTGTCATTTAATGAGTTTTTTTTCTCGTGTTTTATCTGCGTTGCGTGTGCAGTTTTCAATGTCGCATATAATTGAGTTATTTCTTTTTGTTGTTGTTGCTGTTGTTGTTGTTGGGTCGTAAACACGTGCCGTCGCTATAAACTGGATCTGCTATGTATGCGTATTTGGCTTGTAGGTGTTTTGTTGTTTCCCTCTTTTTTTATGACACATGACGTCATCATTAGTTGGTTTGGTTCAACAAACTGTCAACAGCTGCGACTGCCACAAGCCATTACAATAATAAGGCCAAATAATAGAAATCAATTTACCGTATGCACGAAGAAGATCTTAAAGTTCTTGACCTCGGCCCGCAGCTCCGGACTCCAGGGTATCTCGCCCTTCTTGATCATCTGCACGGGATCGATATAGATGAGCCGCGGCCCCGTCGTCAGCAGGAGCATTCGCTTCCGGGCAAACAGACCCTTGCGCTTGTTAACCAAGCCACGCTTCAGGATCACCTCGCCGTCGGCAAACGAATGCCATTTATCAGTCTTTTGTGCCTCGAGTCGTTGCAGCTTCTGGGCGTCGCTCAAGTCGAAGGAATCTACAGAGAGAACGAGATAGAGAGAGAGAGAGATATATAGTAATGCATTCCAGTATTCCAGCATTCCAGTCTAGCACTTACTTTTCGCCGTGGATGGTTTGTGGGCGGGCGCTGCGGCGCTGCTGCCCACGCCCAGCTCGGCGCTGAGCAGCCGCGTGATTTGCCGCTCGTCCAGTCCCGGCTCCAGATCCCCACTAATGGGCACGTTGTAGTTGACGCCGTTGACCGTGCATATCGCGTCGTCCTGGCTGACACCGGGCAGGTACGGGTAGATGGGAGGCGGCGTCTGTTGGCGCAGTGTTTGCCAGTCGATGCCGGCAAAGAAGGGATGCGCCCGGATGCTCTCGTAGTAGCCGAACTCGTCCTGGGCGCCCAGGCGCTCGCGCGGATCAATCTTGAGCAGCCGTTTGACCAGATCCTCGGCATCCTTGTCGAATCCCTGCGGGAAGTCCACAGCGCAGCCGAGTATCTCCTTGAAGATGACGTAGTCGTTGCTGCCCCTGAACGGCGGCAGACCCGATATCATCTGGTAGATGATGCAGCCGAGCGCCCACAGATCGGCGGCCGGTGTGATAGGCGAGTTCTGCAACACCTCCGGGGAGACGTACTGAGCGGTGCCCACGAAGCTACCTCGCCGCGCTCGCATCCCTGGGAATCGCCGGCGATTGCTGCGCACTCCCTCACCATTGGCCGCCGGCGCCTCGTCGTCCTCATTGTCCTCATCCTCGTAGTCATAGTACAGCCGCCTGTCGTCCTGCTCCTCCTCATCCAGCTCATCGTACAGCTCCTCGCTGTCCTCGTCATCATCATCGGAGCTGCGCGCCGAGCGCCGACGGCGCTGGCCCTCACAACTGCCGGTGCTGGAGAGCAGATCCGCCGCCATGAGGCGCTCGCGCGGGGTCATGACCTTGGCAGAGCCAAAGTCAGCGATCAGCGTATGCATGTCCTCGTCCAGCAGTATGTTCTCCGGCTTGAGGTCACGGTGGACCACGTTGCGGCGGTGCATGTGCTCGCAGGCGAGCAGCAGCTCGGCCGCGTAGTGGCGCGTGCAGGCAGCATCGAAGCTACCGACGCGGTTAATGTAGGGCAGGAGATCGCCCTTGCGGGCGTATGTCATCACGAAGTAGAGGGAACGCTGGTCTTGGAACGTACATGAGAGATTGACGAAGCCTGGAACGCTGGTCATCATGTGCATGACTTCGCGCTCTCTCCTTATGTAGTCCTGTTTGTGCTCTCGCAGTATCAAGCGCTTCTCGCACACTTTGACTGCAAGGAGAAAGAATAACGAAGATAACGGATTAGTCGAATGCGAAAACAGCTGAGCGAGCAGCAATGAATGGAGCAGCATTGACAGTAGCTGTAAAATTCCAATAGAGATGTTGCTCAATGATAGCAAAAGGAATGCACACGCACACACACTCAATAACTCACACTTGCATGCGCCTATGAAAAGAGATGAACACACACAATTTATACATACAAGCGCAGGCGACACAATTGTCCAATACAAAGTGCTGCACTGTTGCGCCCAACTAGCTTGCGACACTTTGGTGATCACTACACATATACATACATGTACATGTGTGTATGTGTGCATGTCTTACAGCTCAGCTCAGCTCAGTTCAGGCGACAGCTTTGTCAGCGCTGTAAAGCCTCACTCAACTATCTTAACTACCAAGCTCTGATTTATGTCGCCTGTGCCCTGTGGCTCTCGTCGCCTTTTCTGCTTTGATTTAATTTCGCTTGGCTGTCTGCCTGCCTGCCTGCCTGAATGTGTGTGTGCGTGCGTGTGTGTGTATATTCTGCTTTTCTTGTTTCAATTTGGCATACATATTCCTCGTGTGATTTATTGAAATGAATGCAAAAGAGAGCGAGCCAGCGAACAACGGACAATAAGGGAAGACAGTAGTGGAAGAGAAGAAAAAGGAATTTGTTCAAATTGCTAAATTAACGGGCGACAACGGCGACGGCGAAGGCGACGGGCCAGAGCAACGAAAGCGAGCGCGCTTTGGGAACTTGTTTACAGTTACCCCGCGCGCTCTCTTCTATGAATGTATGTATGTATGTATGTGTACTTTGGTTGTCTTTGCTCCGGCTGCTGCTACTGCTACTGCTGCTCCCTCAAAAATTCTAAACTGGTTGTTGAACTGCACACACACACACACACACACACACACACATAACTACAACTAAGCTGGGCTGTGGAATCAGTTGGCATTGAAACATTTATTGAGCAAAAAAAAAGAAAGAACGATATGTGAAATGCTTACAAGATTTGGTCCACACTAAAGACGAAGCGAGACAGAGCGCGAGCTAGAGATTAACGGCGCTTTTCTTACTATGAGTTATGTTTGGTTTGCTTTGTGCGCTTTGTTTTACAGTTGTATTTGCAATTGCAATTATTTGTGGGCATTTCAAGTGGCATAAAGATACCCGTGCGGAAAAGCGCAAGGAAAGCAAAAGCATAAAACGCAAAATTTGTTGATTTGCGAAAAAGCGAATAAACAACATTCAATATAATAAATTACGTTCACTATATCTGCGCCAGGCGTGTCGCTGTATGCGTGTGCGTGTGTATGTGTGTGTGTGTGTGTAGGCAATAGAAAATACAAATATTAAATTTGGTTTTGTTTTGTTTTGTTTGATTTTTTTATGTGCATACATATATATTTTTTGCCTTTTATCAAGATCGCAACTGAATTTTGTTTTGTAGTCTAGAAAACAAATCAGGGGCAGATAAGCTGTTGAGTGGCACACAACACACACACACACGCATACACTCTCACACACAGACGCATTCTAACGGTAAAAAAAAAACAGCCGCAATTATAAGATTAACACAAATAAAGCAACGTGCGCGATTTTTTTATGCGTTTTAAATTTCCCATGCCAAAAAAAAAAGTGCGTAAAAATAAAATTGACCTTGAAATTGTTGCCGTTAATTTTGTTGCTCTTTTTTTTTCGCAGTGTGTGCAAATTGTGCGATTTTTGTTCTGATTGGAATGTATTGGAAATGAGTGCGCGTGTATTTCTCTCTGCCTCTTGCTTCTCGCTATTTTCTTTGCAATTGTTTTTTTTTTCTCTTTTTGGTTTTAATTGAAAAGTTGTCGCATTATTTATTTTAATTTTTGCGCGCCGTTTGTTAAGCTGCGTTTAAAAAAAATATATATGTATATAATTTTTTTCTTTCGATTTTGTTTTCTGTTGGGTTTAATGCCCTGATAAGGCGACGAAAGCGCAGCCTTGAACTTGATGTGGCGACAGAGCAAGTGCAAAAAGCAAAAAAGCAACAAAAAAAAAAAAAAAAGAATAATAATAAAACATAAAAAAAAAAGTAAGAGAAACACACATAAGTAAATAGCAGCTGGCGCAAACAAAAAGAAGAACAAGAATACGAATACAGCATAAATATTTGCCCAATGTTCCAGCGACTGTTTGCCCCACTGATCTGAGCGAGCGCGCCAGAGCGAGAGAGAGCTACATAAATACCAAAATAAATGCAGTCCACAAACACACACACACAGACAGTAGAGTCTTGCATGTGTGTGCGCGCGTGCATTACAACTTGTTGCGTCTCGAATGGAATGCAGCACAACGAGTTTGACAGAGAGAGAGAGGGAGGGAGCGGGAGAGGAAGAGCGCACACGAGAAACTGCAATGCAGTGGGAGACATAAATTGCAATAGTAACCAGTTGTTATTGTTGAGTCAAACGATTCTATAAATAAGACAGAAGACGCAACTGGAGGACAATGACCAAAAAAACCAATGAAAATAGAAAACTGTACACATTAAGCTGCAGCAGCAGCAGCAGCAGCAGCAGCAGCAAATGCTGCTGGATGACATTCCAGACAATGCACACAACTGAGCAATAGAGAGCGCCACACAGAGAGAGAGAGAGAGAGAGCGCCAAAAGTCATAGTTAGTTAATTGGGCGCAAGGCCGTTTGGGTATGTTTTGGAATTGGAACACGTTAAACAGGAAGTCAGTCGAGGTGTTTGAACTGCAGCAAGACAGCGTAAATAAAGATCAAAGAGAGATGGAGAGAGAGGGAGAGAGAGAGCGCGCGCAAAAGGAACTTAGATTCACACTCAACAAACGTATGCATGTGTGTGTGTTTGCCTGTGTGTGATTTTTTTTTGGGGTGCAATGCTTGTTTTATTATGCCGCTATTGCTGTTGTTGTTGTTGTTGTTGCTTCAGTGGAAAATTTCGGTCTGGAAATGTCTTTTGATTTGATGTGAGAGGCGGCTCTGGCTGTGGTCGGGTGGGTGGCATGCGGCGTGGCGAGGCGAGGTGCGTTGCAATAAAACTGATTACTCGCGTCTGATAAAGGCGAGTAAAAGTAACTTCAGCCAAAAAGCGACCCACGCGACTTTTTTGTTTTTTTAATGCTCTTACGCTTAATTTATTGTCACGACGGCGAATTGACATAAGACTGACACAGAGAACCCCGCAAAAAAACAAAAATTTCGATAAAAGTCGATTGTGAATTCGCCGCGGCAAATTGCAATTGTCTTTGTGTGTGTGCCATTTCGCATTGTTTCGCATTTCAATTTCATTAATTAGAGACTGCCGCCCAAAATTGGCAAAGAACATTGGCGGCAGCGTTGCCCCCTCCCCCTCCTCCTGCACCTCCTCCTCTTACACCCCCTCTCTCTTGCTCTATCACTCTTTGGCATCATGCTTGCTCATCATGTGACGTAACTTGACGTTTCGCTTGAAACTCATTTAAATATGTCGCGCATAAGCAAACAGCTTATGACAGGAGGAGGAAGAAGAAGAAGAAGGAGAGGCAGAGGCATTGGCAGAGACAGAGGCTCAGGCACAGGCACAGGCACAGGTAACGGGCCGAACAGGAGCCGTTTTAGTGTCAGTCTTGTGGAATGGGCGGAATGTGGGAAAGTGGAATATGGCAAAGAGCGCGCCTCTCATTATTGCTGTTGTTGGCTGAGTCATAACAGTTTTGTTGTTGTTTTACTGTTTACTGTTATTGTTGCTGCATGCCAAGTTTATTGCCCTCTGGGCAGCGGATGGAGAAAGCGAGGGGGGGGGGGGCAGGGGCACCAACGACATGTTGACGGCACGCAAAGGACCTTCTTCCTTGTTTTTTTGAATTTGGTTGTTAAACAAACGACAATTTGCACAACAAGTGAGCAGCAGATAGCGCATTATCTCATCTCTCTCTCACTATTACTCCTTTATTTAACAGCGTGGGTGTGTGTGTGGTGTGTGTGGGGAATAATAAAAACAAGCCAGGCACAGGCAGCAGCCGACTTCCTTGGCGCGACTAATGCTCGTTTTAAAAAAACAGAAGAGAGGAGATCGAGGGAGCGCGGAGATGAGCGAGTTCGCGCGAAGAAGAGAGAGGAGGGAGAGAGAGGTAGGAGCTTGATGAGCGAAGGACAGGAGGAAGGAGAAAAAAACGAAGGTCTAAGATAAGAGTGTGACGATTTACCGAACTGAACGAAGGAGGAGGAAAAGGAGGAAGCGAGACGAAACCCGAGAGGAGCGATAGAGCGATAACTCAGAAGCGGTCGAAAATGATCGAATGGAGGAGCGGGATTGCGGCGAAGGGAATAAAAACGACCAGGAAGGGAGGAATGAGAAGGAAAAAGCATAAGAAAAAAAAGGAGACCAGGAGAATAACGACATGGGGCACGAAGGACCTTCGTCCTGTTTTTTTACTTTGGTGTTAGCGAAACGAAATTTGCAAAAACAGTGAGAGAGATGGTAGATGACTTAATTTACAGCGGTGAGTTGTGGGTGGAATAAAAAAAACAAGGCAAGGCAGAGGAGAGCGACTTCTGGCGAAATTTGATCGTAAAAAAGAGAGAGAGAGAGAGGGAGAGAGAGCGAAGAGAGGAGAAGGTGGGGGCGGAGTGGGGGTAGGGCTGGCTTAACAGGCCTTTTGCCACGTGGCCGCATGCTTAACAAACGGCAGCTGCAGCACATAAAAACCCCAAAATTTGGATATGCGCGCAGGTGCAAACGGTAGAAGAAGAAGAAGGAGAAGTAGAAGAAGAAAACGAAATGGCAACCGAGCAAACATTGTTATGAAACAACAGCTAAGAAGGACATGCGAAGAGGATACGAGTTGAATGAACCAAACTAATGCGAAAGAAAGCCAAAGAGCGAGATAGCGACATAGAAAGAGGATGAGAGAGAGAGAGAGAGAGAGCATGCAGAGGTTAAATACCCTTGAGACAGCTGCGACTGCGCAGCTGCTGCTGTAATTAAAAAATAACACACGAAACATAGAGGAACACAAGAAAAAGGAGCGCTGAAAAAAAAAATAAACAGTAACGAGACAAGACAAAGGCGAGACAAGATGGAGGGAGGGAGGGAGGTAGGAAGGGAGAGAGACGAGCGAGCGAGCGAAAAGAGCGCTAAAATACATTTTTGCAAGTTCAGTGGCCAAATAAAAGTGTGGGAAAAAATTAGAGTAGATTTCAGTGTATGTCTGTGTGTGTGTGTATGTGTGTGAAATATGGGAATTTTTGAGAGCATGGAACATGGGAAGCTTTGAGCATGAGCAGTTCAATGGCCGATCAAGCGCAGCTTGTATATGAGCATGTGTGTGTGTGAATGTGTGTGTGCGCCAATGCCAATGCATTCCAACAACAATTTACAGTTTGCCGATGCGTAGGTGCGACAAATTGAGAGTGTGAGGATAATTCAAAATGAAGCAGAGCAACAGCTGCTGCAGCTGCGCTGGAATAGAGCGAGCGAGCGAGCGAACAGCACGTGTTGAAGCTTGAACCAAGACAAGATAAATCGCTCAGGTAAGAAAATCAGCAATACACAGCTGCGCGCAACAATAATTAAACAGGCATACACATAAATACACACAGGCATAGAGACATACGAACTACGTATGATGAAATAGCACCACAGCACAGACAATGTGAAAATGCGTAAAAAGAATTTGCGTAGCGCGTCAAACAGACGCCGCAAAGCAACAGCAGACACACACACACACACACACACACACTTACTAGCGCCTCGCTCTCTTCACTGCCTACGTCTCTCACGCATGTGACACAAAATGAAAACGAAAACGAAATTTCGCTACGTTCATTGCGAATGAACAAGGCGGAAGGGGACCAGAGGGACGGACTGTGACAGAGAGTGGGCGTTACAGTTGGCAACATGTTTGCAGACAAGTCCATAAAAATGTTTATAAGCAAATTAAGAGCAACAACAACAGCAACAGCAACACAAGCTGAATTCGGTTTGCGCTCGTTTCCATTGGAAAATGTGTGCCAATAAAGCACAACAATAATAATAATAATAATAAAACAGAAAAGGTACAAAACATATGTTGACCTTCAAAATGTGTGAGTGCAATAAACAAATGTCAATGTTTTTTTCTTTCTTTATTATTATTTTTCTTTTTTTTTCAATATGCAAAGTCGAAAGTGCAAAGTCATTTGGTAAATAATGTAAATGTTAATTTTTCAGCATGTGTAAATGAGATGGAAGACAACAACAACGGAAGCTGCTGCTGCTGCTTACGACTGTTCTTTTGCCAATCTATTTTTAAACACAAATTGAGCCTCCAGACAGACAGCAAAACAACAGTTACAGCACACCCACTGCTGCGTGCTCGCTCGCACCCACGCACACTGAGCGCTGCTAAGTAAATACACCACGCGTCTCGCTCTCGCTACCTCTGAGCCCTGCCTTGTTTACATGCACCTGATGCAGCCTCTGCTGCTGCTGTTGTTGTGCCGTTATACTTGTGCTTTATCGGCAACAACAAACTGAAAAAAAAGTCAAAAGCTTATTGCAGACACGCGCCGTTTACGCTGCGTTGCGCGTTTTTGCTTGTTTTTGTTATTTAGCATTAAAAGAAAATATAAAAATAACAAATGAGTTAGAGAGAGAGAGAGGGAGAGAGTGAGAGGGGCATACAATGCAGTTTGCAGCTGCGTTTGCATTTGCAAGCAGCGCGCGACACGTGCCAAAGCCGCGACTTTGTTAGTTTATTGATTTACCGTTGCTCTTGTTGTTGCTCTTGCTGTTGTTGCTGGCGAGCAAATCTTAAAGCAAATTGGCTTAGCACAAAAATAAACAGCAAATTGCAAGCGAGAGACTGCGGGGGTGAGAGGGAGACAAATATGCATGCGCTTAGATAGTTATTATTGCTGCTGGCGGAACACAGAAAGTGAAACGTGAAACGCAAAAGGGAGGCGGGTGGTATGCCATTTCGTTCCCCTGCACTCTCTCTCTCTCTCTCTCTCTCGCACTCGCACTCGCATTGATGCAGCAGCAGCAGCTGATCTTGAGCGACGTCAGCTTTTCGCCTGCTGTGCGGCCTTTTTTGTTTCAATCGATAAACAAACAAACTACAACAACAACAATAGAGAAACAACTGTCGTCAATTGCGTGCGGGCGTCGCTGTCAGCGTTATCAGAGCAGAGGAGACAACACTGACGCCGACGCCGACGTCGATGCCGACGTTGCTGTTGTTGATGTGTTGATTATCAAAAGACGTCAAAGGCAGCACCAAGTAAATGCGTGTGTGTGTGTGTGTGTGTGTTGCCCCTATTCATAGCTTTTGTGTGAGATAAAAATGCCATTAGGCTAAGTCTTGGACGAGCAAGCAGTGATGAAATTTCCAATAAATATGTATATGTATGTATATATGCATGAATATTTATACATCAAAACAAACTTGAATGACTTGAGTTGAGTTGAGTTGAGCTAAGTGAGCAGACAGAGATAGAGATAGATTCACGTGATTGCCGCGTGACCAGCAACAAATTGGGATTATCAGCAACATTTGTATATGTTGCTGCGGCATCTCTCTCTCTCTCACAGCTTTGCATTTGCATAGCATTAGCCAGGCGACAAACATGCACAAAACGTTTTCACAATAGCAACAGCTGGTTTCAGTTTCATTTTGCTTTCGTCTCCCCCTCGCTCTCCCTCTCTCTCTCTCTCTCTCTCTTTCGCTTGCTCTGTGTGTATTCTGATTTGTTGGCAGTCGCCGCTGCCGCAGCAGCAGGTGACTTGCGTTGGCGTTGGCGCCGTCTGCATTTGCGACCGCATTTCGCGCTAGTTGCTCGCCGGCGCCAAGCAGCCCCACAAATGCTGTCAAATGGGGTTGGGGCGTGGTGCGTGGTGCGTGGGCTTAGTGGAGGTGCGAAGAGGTACAGACTGCCGCAGGTGTGAATGTGAATGAATTAAATAATTCAAGCAGTCAGTCACTCAGTCAGCCAATCAATCAATCAATCATTCATTCAATATCTATTTATAGACTTGGTACGGTACTCACTTGCATACTCTCGACGCGAGTGTATGTCCACGGCCAGGTATACCATGCTAAAGCTACCCTCGCCAATGTAACGGCCAAAGATGAAATCGTTGGGCGAACGACGAGGCGGCGCTACCTGTTGCTGCTGCTGTTGTTGTTGTTGCTGCTCCTGCTGTTGCTGCTGCTGTTGTTGTTGTTGCTGCTGCTGTTGTTGTTGTTGTTGTTGTTGGTGTGCAGCTGGAGGCGACTGCTCTTGTTGCTGCTGCTGCTGTAGCTGACGTTGGTACGACGGCGTCTCGCGACAACACATTCTAATGCGCTGCGGCGTTGACACAACTGATGAACTGTTGCTGGCCACAGCTGCTGCCAGCGGCGATGTGTAACCTGCGCGACAGAGAGAGAGTGGGTGTGAGCAACTTGTTGCTAATATAGACCAAAATGTTGCTTACCATTTGTCAGATACATGTTGCTGCGGCAATAGCTGCGATTGTTGCCGCCGCTGCTGCTGTTGTTGTTGTTATTATTATTGTTGTTCTCTGTGTTGCTGACAGGCGTTGCTGCTGTTGCCGCTGCTGTTGCTGTTGCTGAGACAGCGCCACAGCCGCAGGTGTGGTGTTGCTGTTGTTGTTGTTGCTGTAGTTGCTGTTGCTGCAGGCGCGTCGCTGTCGTCATAGCGCCCACAACAACCAGCTTAAAGGCTGAGAAATTTGACTCACTTAACGAAACGGCAGTTGTGGCTTTTTCTTTTGGCATTGCCGGCATTGTTGTTGCCGTTGTGTTTAGTTGCTGCTGCTGCTGTTGCTGCTGCTGCTCGATGCTGCTGGCGGCAACGTTGCTGCTGCTGCTGCAGCTGTTGCTGCTCGAGGCAGAGACGACAACGGCGGCGGCGGCTGCAATGCTCGCGGCGCTGCTTGGCGATTGTAACTGCTGTGTACCGTTAATCTGCAAAAGAGAGAGAGTGCGAGAGAGCGTAAGTGTGAGAGAGCGTTTGCAATATGGAGTAATAATCAATCAATGTGTGTGTGTGTGTGTGTGTTTATATGGAGAACGCAATAAATTAGCGCGCAGTCGCGACCAGCCTAAAACGTAAAGTGAAAAAAAAAAACAAAAACAAAGCGACAAAGCGGAACTTGAATGAGAGCCACAACAGAACAGAACAGGTCCCACACACACATAGCTACGTGTGCGACAGAGATAGATAGCTGTTGCTGCTGCTGCTGCTGCTGTTGATATTTATTTGAGCTTTTTAGGCCTATGCTTTAGGCGCTGCTTCTGCCGCTGCCACCGTCGCCGTCGCTGTCGTCATTGACGTCAAGTTCAAATATGGCATTTGCTATCTCGCTTGCACACCTTGACTGACCAACGTTGTTGTTGTTGTTGTTCCGGGTTCAAGGACTTGGCTAACATAAAAATCTAATCAAGTTCATTGCCCACCTGTTTACATTTCTATTAACTAACGAGAATTGAGGTGAAGAAATCGCTTTGCTGTGGCGTGATCCAAGCGGATCGATTGATCGAGTTTGCAGCGAGAGGGACGGGGGGCGGAAGGGTTTGGGGGCTGGGGTTGGCCCAGACGTCGACGCGTTGTCTGGGACGGGTTTTTTTTTTTGTTTGATTCGCAAAATTATCAAATTATGCAAAACGAATGCAAAACAAAAGCAAAGAGCACAACAATCAAAATCAAATCAAATAAAAACAAAAAGAAATTTAAATAAAAACAAGGTGAGCAAATACGTCAATGAAAGTCCACAGCAGCAGCAGCAGCAGCAGCTAATTCAAGTTGGAATCCACAATGGAAAAAATGGAACCAGGCTTCGAGCAGCAGACAAAGGAATGCGTAAGACTCTTGACGTTTTTTATAGGGTATTCCGAGCTGAACGACTTGAAAGCAATTCAGGTGTGTGCGAAGCGCACTTTCTATAGATCGCTCTAGATTTCCATATCGCATTACTGACCCCAGGGAACTCGGGTACTATAGCAGCTAGATTGTTCCAATTTGGCATATATATATATATAATATTCGATTAGGCAAGCCACAGCATATATATGTATGCCTGATAACTATAGCTGAGAGCTGTGAAACTGCATTTTTAAAGAAATTACAGGGTATATAAAGCGAATTTCTATATATGATCAATTGCCAATTCAGATATACCCTGTAAATGGCAATCTAACAATTTATATCTGTATATTTAGCTAGTTGATAACATATTACAGGGTATCTATAGAGTCAATACTCTGCATTTGTGTAGAAACAAGTTTTTAGATTAATTCCATCGAGTCTTAAAATCTGATCTGATTCAAAGGGTATCTCATTATGAAATATATATCTCAACATGCAAAACTAAATAAATAAATACATTAATTTTTTATAGATTTATTTACTTATTTTATTTTTTTTTTTATATATTTATTTATTTTTGAACTGTGCCGCAAACTAATTTCATTTCGATTTCGACATTTTATAGCTCGAATCTGATTTTTGATTTCTGATTTGATTCGATTTGATTTCTGATTTGATCTTTCCTTTTCGCTAATTAGCCACATTCTGGGCCGCATCTGCGTCACAAAGCAAAACTGGTTAGAAAAACTATAAAAACAATATTTGGAAGAAGAAGAAGAAGCAGAAACATAAAGAGTAACAGGAAATGTCAGCGTAGCACGCGGCAACAAAGTGCGAATTCTTTGAACAGATTCCCAGATCTGATTAGCACTATATACATATATATATATATATATATATATATATATATATATGTATATATATATATATGTATATATATATATATATGTATGTATGATATGTGATATATAGATTCTATATAGCACATAGCATGATTGGCTGATTGAAGCTTGTCAGCTTCTGCAGTACACTGAGCGCAAAACCAGGTCAAAAGACAATTTGCAAGCAAATTTGAAATTTTTAAATTTAAGTTTACTGAAAAAAAATTTTTTTTTTTAATACAAAAATTTAATTTGTATTAATTGAAAATGTTTTTTTTTTTTTTTGAAGTATGAATATTTTTTTTTTTTAGTTTTTTTTTATTTATATATTTATTTAATTTTTATTTATTAATTTTTTTTATATAATTTGTATTTATAAATTTCTATATGCATTTTTTTAAATTAAAATTTTTATTTAACATATTTTTTATATTTAATAATTAATTATATCATATTTTATTCATTTGTGTTTTTTTATTATTATTTTTTAAATATATTTTAAATATATATTTGAAGCTCAATTCATTTTACTTATTTTCATATGCAATTCACTTCTTTTTTCTGCGAGTGTATCGCACAGAAATATTTGGAAAATTTTCAAATGAAAGCAAAGAAGTAGAAGAAGCAGACGTTAAAGCAAAAACAACAACTGGAACGCGCCCCCTCGCTTGGGGGGGCGTCTGCGTGGGCGTAGCACAGAAACCGAAACGAACCGGGGAGGGTATGCCAGGCGCACACATACTCTATGCAAGCACACACAGAAATGCTCTATATATATACATATATATTTATATACATATCTATTCTAATGCGATCCGATCTCTGTCGTCGTCGTCGTCGTCGTCGTCTAGACGAAAATGACATTTAAATGAATCTATTTTATTGTCGCTTCGTCGCCATTTCAACACACACAGAGAGAGAGAAGCCCACCTACCGCTGCCACGCCCCACGCCCCACGACGCCCACATTGATGTTATAAATAAAAATGTTGTTCGTCTGGCCAATTGAGTGAAAATAGCAACAATAAAAAAAAGGAAAAGCAAAGAAACGAAACGAAGCGAAAAGAAATGCAAAAAACTGCAATGGAAGCAAAGATCGAGGCGGGAGGTTTGGATGAAGGCGGGCACTACAAGGTGTCTATTGGCTCAGCCTCAGAAAGTAGAAATTGCGCTAAATATATATGAGGCAGACACAGACAGAGCGAGATAGCGATAGAGACGGAGGAATACATAAACAAAAATGTTTATTTAAACATAAACATGCAAAAGCATCAACTATAAAAGAATATATATCTATATAAATATATCAGATATACACTCGGGTTTTATATATGTATATATATTTCGATCTGATTGCACGAAACGTGCTGCTGCGCACGTAAACCCCAAAGAGATGAAAGAGAGAGAGAGAGAGAGAGAGAGAGAGAGAGAGAGAGAGAGGGAAGAATATATAGATATCTATAACTATGATTCGCTATATTATTATGAAATATGCATACGGAAACCCAACTAGCTTGAGACTATTCCAAGTGCTATTAGTAGATATATTCATTGTGATCTTGAGATCCCAAGATCTTGACTCTGAGAACTAGTCTTGACAAGATCTTGCCTTAAAGGTTTCTTAGAACTATGCTATAGGCATTTCCCATAAATGCCTTATAAATCTGCATTTAGCTAACTCAGATATGCAGCTATATATCGATCTATATGAAGAACCAACTCTAATGAATACGATTCATAGCACTAGAAGAACTACAACTACAATAACTGCTGATGTTATATATTACTATATCTATATAAGCTCTATAAGCTATATCAAGTCTAATTCTAATCAGAATCACTTAAGCGCAAGCTGAATGAAGAGCTCTTAAACAAATCAAATAAGATCGAGCTATTACTGTGCCACCTTTAACTCTCTCTCTCGCTCTCTCTCTCTCGCTCTTGCTCACCTTTCACTTTTTTATCTGTGGTATGCGTAGGAAAAACAATTTCGCATGGAAAAATTCGCAAAAAATAAAAAATAAAACAAAAATTGTTGTTTTTTTTTCTAAGCATTTGATGTGCGTGAAGCTATTTATAGAGGAATCAAAGATATATACAATGTGTTGTTGTTGTTGTTGTTTGGGAATTTATATATATAAATTATTATAATTTTTGTAGTTTTTATTTCATGTCGCGACATGTTTAGCATAATTTGTGATTGGATGTGTGGAAGTGTGGGGTAGGTTTTGGCGCTTGAGTATGGGCAAAACCCGATCCAGGTGCTGCATAGATATGTATATAGTGATATAATGATTCTACAATTTTACGATACCTGCATTGAGGAGAATTCAAAATGAAGTCTTGGATGCCGGCGGCTTCGTCTTTGGGCAACAAAGTGTAATAAGAAAAAAACAAACAAAAACAAAAACAAAGTGAAATAGAGAAAACGATTTGAACGTTACGATTTTGGCTTAAATACAAATGCAGAATTTAGCTCAATTTGAATGGCAAAAGCAAAGCCTGCTGCGCGCTCAAACAAACACAAAACAAAACAAAAACAAAAACAAAACCGAAGCAAATACGAAAACAGAACAGAAATACTAAACTCGCACGTAAATAACTGTTGTTTTGCCTCTTCCTCTTTCTGCCAAGCGGAAGTTGTAAAAATGCGCTTATGAATGAAAATGCACGCAATGCAAACACAAATACAAACAACAACAGCGACGACAAATTCAAAACAGAAAAGCAAATGCAAATGCAAACTGCAAACTGTAAACTGCAAACATTCCAATTGGAGCAAACGAGTGAGCAAACGACAGAATGTGCGCTCGCTCACTCGCACTCGCACCCACACGCCCATGCCCATGCCAATGCTCGCTCGCTCGCGCTCTCTTCATCTCTGTTTGACTTACGTCGTTTACATTGGGCGCGCGCTCTGTTTGTGTATTTTATGTTGTAATTGCGTTTTATGGTACAAATTCCAATGGGCCACGCACTGAGAGTCTGCCACACAAAAGCAAGAAGAAGATGCGCGCGCGTATTTCCTTATCTGTATGCGTGCGTGCGTGCGTGTGTGTACGTGTGTGTACTTCATTTATTTTTGCTTACACACTATTTCGCAGTACTTTTTTACACTTGTAAATCTTTCTATAAGACTCGCATTTAATTTATCAATTTTTGTTTTTATTTTGTAGATTTTTTCGCAAAAGGCAGCAATGAAACGGGAACACACACACACGAACAAGAAAACGATGACGACGTTGTTGTGCTACGTAAATATGTATGTATGTATGCGTAGTGTATTTAGGAACTTTTTTTTTTTTTTTTAGCTATTTTACGAACTTAGAGAACGAAGCACGAGAACGCAATGAAAACGAAACCACAAACACAACAATTTATGAAACGACAACTTTACTGCGGCTGCTGTTTCCTTTTATTTATTATTATTATTATTTTTTATGTAATTTGTTTGGCCTTTTGCGGTGTATTATTTAATCGTACAGAGAGTAAAGCGCGAACACATACATTGATAATACAAGACATACATACACACACGAGTTTGGGGCGTTTCGCATGTATGTGTGCGCGTGTGTGTGTTGGTGTGCGTACGTCTGTTTTGAGCGAAACGCGTGCACAATCGAAACGAAACGAAACGTCCGGTTGCAAAGCGTCACAAAAACTAATCAGAAGTCAAAAACACAAAATGATGTGAGCCCCAACCAGCAGGCAGCAGGCAGCCGCAGAAGCAGCAGCAGCAGCAGCAGCAGCAAGAGAGAGAGAAAGCCGCCGAACGAGAGAGAGCGAGCCGAGTCAAGCCGAGCCGAGTCGAGTCGATGTCGATGTCGATGTTATGTGCATAATGGGGCCAAAGCAGCGCAGCCGCACTTCAATGAGATTCGTTGTTGTTGTTGTTGTTGCGGCTCGGCGCTGGCGCCTTCAATTTTTTTTTTTCTTCTTTACAAGGCGAACAAGTTGTGCGCCTGGTCGTGAGAGCGTAGAGAGGCATAGAGTGAGAGAGAGAGCGCGCACAAGAGAATGAATGTAAGCGCCTGGTAATTGTAGGTTTTAATGCTTCATAATTGTTGTTGTTGTAGCTCTGGCTGTCTGTATACACATACATACATACATATATAATATTGTCTAGGCTTTGCCGTAGACATAAATGGCATCCACATAACAAGCGCCTCTCGCCGCTTTCAAACTAAATGCTAGCGTCCACACACAACAATTCACAATCCACAGAAAGAGCGAGAGAGAGAGAGAGAGAGTTCTGCGCGTTGTTTTGTTTTCGTTGCTCTTTTTCTGTTTTCTGTTTTTGTTTTAAAGAGGCACCCGCATTCCTAACTGTAAACAAGCAAGAAGAAGAATGCATGCGCTGCCGCTGCCGTTGCCTGGAAAAACTCGTTTTTCCCGCTGGAAAAATGTGCACACACACACGAAGCATAAATAGAAGAAAAAAAAACAACACAAAAAGAATTTCAAGAATTTGTAGCCCACAAGAGAGCGCGTAAAACGCCGTCGACGAGATGTAAAAATAAACAACAAAAGTCGGGTGGAAAAACACGAAGCATACACACACACGCACGCATATAGAGAGTGTGTGTGTGTGTGTGTGTGTGAGTAGGTAGGCGAGACAAGGACAAGGAAGCGGCGAACAAAACAAAATGTGTGTGCGTGCGTGTGTGTGTTAAACGAAAACGAAGGCAAAGACAAGACACAACACAAGAGACAATAATAACACTAACAACAACAACAGCGACAACAACGACGACTGGGAAAAAGCCTGTAGTAAACAAAACAAATGGCGGGCGCGGCTGCGACGGCAACTGAGACGGCGACGTCAACGTCAATATAAATAAATATTATAAAATATGCATTTGTGTGTGTGTGTGTGTGTGACATGCACAAGTGAAAGGCGCAAAAGGAAACAAAGTGGGAGTGGGCCGAGCGGGAAGCTGGAGAACGGTGGAATGGGAGCAGTGGGAAGGGGAAGCGGGGCACAGAGGTCGATTACAACGAAAATGAAGCAAAATAAATAAATTGATTTATTATTTAGTTGTTGTTTACGTTTTGTGCTTATTTTAATTGTCAATAAAAACAAACAAATAAAAACAATTTTGATTTAATTTGTTGATTTCTGTACAACAATTATTTTCATAGCTAAAAACAATTTGCCAAAAAAAAAAAGTTTTGCTTATAAAACAAAAATATTGTATTTAATTATTAATTTTGTTTTGCATTTCAATTTTTTGTTACATTTAAGTAATAATTAATAATTTATATATGAAAATAAAAATTAATTTTTATTTTAAATAAATAATATCAATTTATTTGTATTTTTTGTTTAGTGCAATGTAAAAACTTTTTTTATATCAAGATTTTAATATAAAAATCAAATTTGTGAATACATAATTTTGCTATATTTTTTGTTTTAGTTTTTTTTAAATCAAAAATAAAATTTTATTTAATTTAAATATTTCATTTATTTATTTTATTATTATTATTATATTTTTTATTATTATTTTTATATAATTTTATTATTATTATATTATTTTTATTGTTGTTTGCTTTATTTTAGATTTACTATTTGATTATTTATTATATAATTATTTGTGTTTATTTGATGTTAATTTTTATATAATAAATATTTTATAAAACATTTTATATTATTCTCAATATTGTAGTTTTTTTTCTAACTATTATAAATTATTTAAATAAAATAACTACTAACTTACTACTAATAACTACTACTTATTAAAAAAAAAATAAATATAATATATATATATTTTATTTTAAAATTTTATTTTATTATTACTGCAAAATTATTTATATATTTTAGTTGTAATTTATTTATTTATTTTTGCTAATATATATTTTTTAGTTTCAGTTTTTTTAAATCAAAAATAAAACTTTACTTTATTAAATATAAAATTTATTTTTTTTTATTTATTTATTTTTTTTCTATATATATTTTTAAAACTTTTTTATTTTAGTTTCATGATTATTTTTACTATTTATTGTGTTGGATTATTTCATTCTAATATTTTTATTTAATATAATAAAAAATATATATTAATTTCTAATTATTTTTTTATATATTCATAATTTTATTAATTTGTTTTCCCAATACAAAAACTCAGAGCAAAGAAAACAAAAAATTCATGAAATTTGCTTTGGATTTGCGCTTAAGAAATTTCCCCAAGATTTCCCGAAATTTCCCGATTTCTCGCAAACTTTGTTGATTTCGAAAAGGGAATTTAGTTAGACTTTTTCGATTTTCTGAATTATTTATTTACCTTTATGGACTTTAGTTTTCGCACAACAAAGTTGTTGATTTTATTGGACCAGCTTTTGCATTTCATGAGTAGGCCGTTGCGTGGGGGCTGTGGTGGGGGCTGTAGGCACCTCGATCCTGAGCCAAACAGACACAGATGCACACACACAGACACAGACACAGATGCACTCACACTGGTGCGTAAGCACGTTACAAAGTAATGCGTTTGGTAATGTGTTGGCTGAACTCGAGGATTCAGTTTATTTATTTATTTTTGTTTTTCTTTTTCTCTTTCTTTTGCTTTGAACAAGTTCCGTTATAGTTGGTTGGTTGGTTGGCAGGCTCTTTGCCTTTGGTGGCATTTATTTCACCATGCTTGAGTTTACAGTTAACATTGAACAGTTATTTTGACGCAAAACACACACACACAGTGAGTATAATTTATTTAGTTTTGTAGTTTAGTTATTTTGCTTTCTGTTTTACTGGAGAGCGTTTGGCGCGCGCGTTGAGAAACAACTCAAAAAGGAGACGGTGTGTGTGTAAATTGAAGTGAACAACACACAATGAAAACAAAAACGAGAAAGAACAGAAATGACAGCCGCGACAGGCGATTTATTTTTTGTTGGCCCGTTTGTTATAGATTTTGCTGTTCGCGAAGCGCGCTTCCAACCAAACGGTAAAAAGTTTGAAATGATACTGAACGAGCTGGAACACTGGGCTAGCGAGTAAGCCACAACAAAATGTGCGAACAGAGCTCTGCTACCGATGGCAAGTGAAACAGACAGGCAGCGCAGCGAGCGAGTGAGCGAGACGGACAGCGAGAGAGAGCGAGAGGGAGACAAGTTGAAAAGAGCGCTCGTTTCGTTTCCAATTGTGCCGTCTGCTGTGGACTGTGTGGGCCATTCGCTTGTTTAACTCAACTGCAGCGCATTAGGTCCAGTTCCTTGCAGTTTCACACACACACACTCGTATGTGTTGTGTTTACGAATTTATGTTCGGACAGCGACGCCGGCGCCAAAGCAGCACATTCACCGTTAGAAGCATTGATCGTACGCAGCTCAAAGAGAAATTGCAGAGCGACTGCGACACTTCCCCTCCATTGGCCCCTGCGCCCATCTTCGGACGCTGATTTGCGTATATAGAATCAATTAGCGTGCCGTTAGTTTGCCTTGCAGTTCGCTTGAACAGTTGTTGCATTATTTATGGCCAAATGACGCACTTGTTTTTGTGGCACAACTGTGACTCAGAGAGCTACATATCTCGAGAGTTCGAGATTGTTGTTGCTCTTTTTGTTTTTATGTTCTCTATTGTGCATTTTTGGATGTTGTTCGCTTCGCCCAATTAAAGACACGAATGGAATTTCAACTATTTCCCTCCGATCGGCGTTCGAGTTGATCGCTCTGTGCAATTCATTCCATTGCAATGCATTCCACACATACGCTCCACAATTCATTCGCGCGATGTCGGCTGAACAAATTAAGAGAGCCGAACGCGTTTCGATTCCCAAATGTTTCTTGTTTTGGTTTCCATTTCAATGAGTCGGTGTGTATGTGTGCAAAGCGCGCGCATTTTTCGTGGCAGTGTATGTGTTGAAATTCACTTGCTAGCTGCGCTGCGCTGCGCTGCTCTCGTTTACGTTTTACTACAAAGCGAACGGAAGTTGAACATGCTGATGAGCGAGAGGGCAAGCCAGCGTGTGCGAACGGGACGCAACGAAAACAAAACATTAAATTTAAGGGGAAGCTTCATTTGAGGCCAGCAGCCGCTGCAGGCTGCACAGCTAGCAGCGCAGAGTGCTGCTTGCTGCTTGCGTCGCAGTCAACGTCGTTTCGTCACTTTTTTCGATGTTGTTGCTGCTGTCGCATAAGTTGAATGCAAGTTGCCTTTTTTTTGTTTTTGTTTTGCTTTTTGCTTTTTGCAACAATCTAGAAATTTCAGCCATGCGAATGTATTTTATGCAGGCCCATAATCTATCTTAGAGGCTCGATTAGATAATTCTACTAAAATTAACCAATTGCCACGATATGACAGGCTCTCAAGATTATGCTGACAGCTCGAGTACAGTACTCACTCGAAAAAGGCAAATCAATTAAATGGGAAATTTCCCCCAGAAACTTAAATTGGCATTTCCTCTAATATTACCGTCATAAACTGGTATTTTGTGGGTGAGTAAAGTCAATAAATACAGTAAAGTATTTGGTAAACATTCTCAGACCCTTCGCATGTTTGGAAGTCGAGCTATGAAAGGTCTATTTATATTATCTTGGCATATTTTGACTTTTACGTATGACATAACTCGAAAACTTGATAGAATATTTTGAATTATGACCCCATAGACAGTTCCCGATAACTCTATCAGAAATGCGATGTCAAGAACCTGAGTTATGAATAGGCTATTCTAGCTAAATATAGAATTTTATATATAGACGACAGATATTACTAATTGCGCTGCTCGACTCAATAGCTGAGTATAAAAAGTTTGCTTTGTGCATATGTTCCATATCCATATATCATGTATTTCAGCATAAGTTGGCCAATTGAGTTGAATGCTCTCTAGCATATTTCATAGGTAGAGTAGAGAGCTTCAGCATGATACTTGTTTCATGCCAATCGCCTGACAGGAACTCGAGTTATGCATAGGTTTTCTTCGTAACTCCAACTGTTGCTGTTGAACTTAAAGTTTAATCTTGACAAACTACAATGAGTCAAGTTCTTGGACAACTTTCACTAGCTAAAACTAGTTAGAACGTGCATGACTAGCTGCTACACCTTGCTATGAGATGTTAGATCTCAACTTGACAATTAAATTAGATCCAAACTGAGGATTGGTTAAAACTACTTTTAAGGCGTTTCCCATGTGCCTGAAGTTTTAGTTTCTGCAGTCGATTCATTAAAGTTTATTTAATTTTTTATTTATTTCTTATTTATTTTGCATTTTATTTTATTAGGAATTTTGCGGTTTCTGAGCTCCCGAATCGCAACATCAATTTGCAGTTTCATTTCATTTATTTCATTTTGTTAGTTTTTATAGTTCACATTTGTTTATTTATTGATTTTTTTGAGGATTTTTTTTTTTACATTATTTTTATTTTTAGCTAATTCATTTGTTAATGAACAAACAAAATATTTTGTAGTTTTTTCATCTAATTTTTTTTTTTTTGTTTAGCTTAAAATATTTGGTAAATTAGCATTTTTAATGGGCAACAAGACGAGACACAATGTCGCCTAGGCAAGAGCTAAAAAAAAAAAAGTTTCATTTGCATAAAAATCGTGCAAAGCCTGAACGAAAAATTCTCTGTAGATATTGATTATTGATTCTAGTTGTTGTTATTGTTGTTGTAATTCGCTAAGCAGAAAACAAGAAATTCTAAAAAAAACAGGTGAAAAAACCAGGCAAACAAATTTTAGTTGGATATTGACTGACTGCACGATACTCGCTCGAGCGGACGAACAGACGAAGGACAGATCGAAGGACAGAGAGAGAGCGAGGCGGATGGTCTGATGGAGAAACATATAGATAAAAAGTCATACGAAAGAACGGACAGAAGGAAAAATGTAATGAAGGACATACGGACGGATAGACCGACGGACGGATAGACGCATAGAAGGACAAGTCGAAAGCTGGAAGGACGTAAGGTTAGCCAGACGGACGGGAAAAACAGAGACACCTGGAAAGGACAGACGGAAGGTCAAGGATAGAGATAAAGGCGGATAGACCGACGGACGGATAGTCAGACAGTTGGAAGGATAGATGCACGGATAGGTAGCTAGGTGAAGGTAAGGGCAGCCAAGCAAGAGAGACACCTGGAAAGGACAGATGGAAGGTCAAGGATAGAGGTTGCCAGACATGCCAGACAGCACGTCGCCCCTGGCACAAACTCAATATACTCTGCTTTAGCATTTTGAACGAGCATAAAACTCTGAAGAAAAAAAAACTTTGCTCACGCATGCGGCGAATCATTAGCGCGAATTTCAAACTTGATAAATGAACGCGGCGCATATTTGCCTTTTCTACTGCTTCTTCTTCTTTTATCTTCTTTTTTTTTAATTTTTATTTATTTTTTATGTTGCTTTTGTTTGCATAGAGTTCACAGTTTTATAACGCTTTGATCACTTTGTTCACCTGTTCCGTTTAATTGGCTCGCATTCGGAACCGGTTCCGAGTGAGCTGTTCGCTCGCTTTGTTTTCTGTTTTTCGGGTTCGGCTTTCGGCTTTCGGTTTTCGGTCTTGTGTCTCAATTGAACACACATTTAGTTATCACTAAGTTGGGTCCATTAATTTAGTTTTGACCCTGGGCTGATCTCTTGCCTCCTTTTTATTATGGCTAATTAATTTTTTGTTTTGTTTTCTTCTTTTCCAAACTTTGGTATTTTGCGCAGTGAAAGCGCTCGGACTGGAATTTCTTGAGCAATCATTAGTTATCGCAGTGCTGGAAATACCTATACATATCCATACATATCTATATATATATAGTATATATCTGTAGTAACATTTACATTCATATTCATTCAAGCTGCAGGCGCTTTTTTAGCAAGAGCAACAAATATTTTCCATGGGCTGAAGGTCGCTGAAGCTAGCTAATGTTGGCTTGGCATTTCCCAACTAACCTATTCATAACTCGACTTCTGCTGAAGTAATTTACACACAATTTTAAGTGTTTGCATAGAAAGAGCTGAGCATAGAGTATAGAAAATCTCAGTGAGTTAAAGTCATGGAACTTTAAGGAGATTTATTAGTATATTTAGAAATAGATTATATCAGGTTTTATTCTCTATATTCTTCTAACTCGACTTCTCTTGCAGCAATAATCATGAAATTTGCAGTTTTTTTATTATGTATATTAGAAATACGCCCAGAGAGCCATTTGCTTGACCTGAGCTAACTAACCTATCTATAACCCGACTGCTGCTGATGCTATCCAAGAAATATTCCGTATATTTAATAACATAAATGAAATGTGTAAATAAAATATAGTTACAACTATGAGAGCCCTATGCAAAGACTTTTCTATCTGTGATAGGGAAAATGTTCGTAAAGTTGGAAAGGGAAAAAGCTTTCAATTTGCAAAGTGTTTGGGGCCATGGGGCGTGAAAATGAAATTGGCGCCAAACGAATTTGCAACGCTCAATTAAAAATATAAAGTACAACTGTGTATTAATAAATTCTAAACGCAACGTAACTTTATTCCGAATGGCATGGAGCACTACGAGCGACCCACACAGACACACAGAGTGTGACCTGTGGGCGTATCTAAAAGATATTACATAGCGCCTGCAATAAATAATTGACAGAGGCGCCAATCGAATGCGCAGCGAGTCTGCAAGAGAGAGAGAGGGAGAGTGGGCAATAGATGGGAAGACAGAGAGAGAGAGAGAGAGAGAGCGAGTGGGTCAAACAGCTCCAATTGGCGGGAAAAGTTGAACTCGAGAGTTTTCGTTTATTTCACGTGCATCGTGAAGTTTTAACTAGTTATGATAGTTGTTGAAAAAGATCAAGCGGAATACTAGATAGAGCTTATTCGTAGTGAACTTTTAGCTAGATATTCCAGATGAGATTTCTTTAAAGAACTGCCGAGCTGTCGAGTTTTATGGTAAAGGTTTATATTCTCGATTCATTTCAATATCTTTTTGATATGTTTAAAACGCAATTGAAATTATTTCTTGTTCTTCACTTTTTTCTAATTGCATTTGCTATCTTTTCTAGTTAATTAAGCTGACAAAACTAATTAAGTTATTGCCAAACATACTTATATAGAGACGATACCCTGTAAATGAGGAGAAATGAATGAATGATCATGTAGATATCGATATCTAGGGACATATGGTATATATAAAGCCCAATTGCAACTCTGATCTATTACACACACTCTCTAGCTGTCTCTCTCTCTCTCTCCTTCTCTATCTTGTTCACTGTCTAAGCAACACTGCCTGAAAATTCATTTTAAATTGTTGCCTTTCTAAGCGCTTCTCATGACTTCTAATATAAGAATGTCTGTTTCTCTCTCTCTCTCTCTCTCTGTCTCTGTCTCTCTCTCTCTCTCTCTCTCTCTCTCTCTCACTTTATCTCTATTAAAATAATAAATTCCAAAAGTTTTTATTTTTCCTTCAATTAAACATTTTACAGGGTATCTTTGCAGTCAGCATTGATTGCCATTATATTAGGCTTTTCCTTTGCTCTCTTCTTCTTTCCCTCTCTCTCTCTCTCTCTCTGTTTTTTTGTCTAGTGCTTTTCACCCATTTACGAGCATTTTCTTGAAGCGCAATTGATGATTGCATGAATATGTTTTCCAATTGCGTCGTAGCGAAAATGTTTGACCGTCTTTACGTGAAGGGGTGGTGGGGGGCGCGTGGGTTGACAGGGCTAAGGGTGGCCGGGAGGCAGGATGGGTGGCAGTTGTAGGCGACACTTTGTTGGTTTTTTCTTTCATTCTAGTTCTTTCTCAGCTGTCGCTGCTGCCGCTGCCGCCGCTGCCGCTGCTGCTGCTGCTGCTTTGTGTTTCCTTCTGCTTTCTAGTTGTTGTTGTTGTTTTTTGCATGCAGCTGCGCAGCACTGACAACTGCGACGACATGTGACCTTTCTATGGGGCGTCAGAGGCGTGGCCGAAGGTGAGTGGGCTGAGCGACATGTGTGTGTGTGTGTGTGTGTGTGTGTTTGGCATTGTTTTGGCTGTGGCTATGGCTTTGGCATGTGTTTTGTGTGTCGCATTGCAACTTTGACCTTTGCGCTGACATTTGTCGCACCGCCTCCTGCTGCCCGCACTTCAGTCTCCAATCTGCACTCAACTGCCGCCCATTTCGCTGACCCGCCTTAATGACTTATAGCCTAGTATCACCTTTTTCATATCCTGCCGTTGTAGTCCTTGCAGCTAGACATCCACATGTGTGTCCGCACAGTTCGCACAATTCTATTTGATTTCTACTCGTTGTTGCTTTCTTTCTTTTTGTTGTTCTCTAGTTTGAAGAGTTCAAGAGCGCGTAATGTAAATGCAAACTGTCGCTGACCGACTGAGCTGCAGTTGTGCTGCAGCCGCTGCTTAAATATGTATCGTTCATTTAGCTACAACAGCAACAACAACTAGAAGAGCAGTAAAAGCAACGACGTCAACGGCAGCTGAGAGACTGCTAATAAAGCCAGACACCAATAGCACAGTGCAACAGTTCTCAGCAGCAGCAGGAGGAGGTGGAGCAGGAGGAGCAGGAGGAGGATTGAGGCCTGCGTAGGCTGCTGACTAATGGCCACGAAGGGCACACCATACTGACCAAAAATAACAAAAAACCAACCCAACCCCACCACAGCACCACCCAACCACCCACATTGGCCACCCACGCTTACAGCTAACCATGAAGCAAGTGTGGTTCAGCGCGTGGGTGGGTGGTTGGCTTTACCTTCAGCTGGACTGGAACAGGAAAATGCGTTGTGGATATCTAATGAATGCAAGTTTTTCACGAGCTGCATGAATATGCAGTGGCTAGAGAACTAGTTCGCTTTTGAACTAGTTCTTTGCCAGTTCCGTTTCACCTGCGCTTCCATCTGTCGGCATATTGAATTACACTGCTGTGATTCATTTAACGCTTATCAAACGCTTCAAGCCGAATGCCTCGAATACATTTCCCTAGAATCTCAAACATCTGTTCATCTGTTCCGTTTGGTGGGAAATCAGCTTGAATTATTCACAAACTCTTTGGAATAGCGAAATATCTAGACTGTGAATCAGTCTCGTTGGCAAATGATGAATGATTCAGCTTATTCACTTTATAAATATATTTGAATCAAATTTGGACTTTAATCATATTTATTTTTAAAAATTTATGAGATTTTTCAAATATTTCTATAATTTTATAAACAAATATCGATTAATCAATTTTCCAAGCGAAATTCACTTTATTCTTTATTCAATATGAATATTCTCTGTGTCGGTTTGTTCTCTTTCTCCCTATTATTTACTTTTTCTTTTATTGTTTTTTTTTCTCCACATTTTACTGTTACTCGCGCTATCTCTACTTCTCACTATTTGTCTCTTATTAACTTGCATTCCTTTTCTCTTTCTCTTTCTCTTTCTCTTTCTCTTTGACTTTCTTCTTTTCTTAACCACTATTTCTTTTTTTTCCTTTAATATTCTCTATTTATTTTCCTCATTCTTTTTCTTTTTCTCTTACTCTGTCCCTCTCTCTCTATCTATCATATTCTCTATTTCTTACTCTGTCCCTCTCTCTATCTATCTTTTCCTCTGTATCTCTCCCCTATCCCTCTCTCTCTCTCTCTTCTCTTATTTATATGTAAAAGTAAATATCTCTGTCAAACTTTCTATTTCTCTCTGTCTATTTTTCTCTGTATTTGTCTCTCACTCTATCTATTTCACAATATTGTTCTCAACCTTGTCTCTCTCTATCTTTCTGTCATCCTCTGTCTTTATCTCTCTCTCTCTCTCTCTGTCTCTGTGTGTGTCTATCTTTCTATCTCTCTCAATCTCTCTGTTTATTTATTTGTGTCTTTTTCTCACTTCATTTTTATTTCTCTCTGTCATTGTCTATCATTCTATCTATCTTGCTTTTTTGTCTCTCTCTCTCTCTCTCTTTCTATCGCTCTCTTCCCATATTTTCCTCTCTCTATCTTTTATCATATCAATATTTCCCTTAAGCTTGTTACATATGTATCTCCATCTCTCTACCTCTCCCTCCCTCTCCCTCTCTCTCATTGTTTCCATCTGTAGCCTTCAGCTCATGTTATCTCATCGAGTTCTGTTCTGTATTTCCTTTGCCATATCCTTGTAACAGATACGCAAATGTAATGCTGTCGTAACTGTACTGCCCCCGCACACACACACACACACAGAGAGAGAGAGAGGCTGCCATGACCTACACACACACACACACACACACACACATACATGCATATATTTGTGTGTATATAAAATACTTGTATTTCCTGCTGTCCTATTGACCCGATTTCTATTTGGCTGCAATTTGATCAATTTGCATTTTGCATTAGATTCAACAATTTTCGTCATATTCTGATCTTTGGCAATGGGAAATGGGTTAAAACTGATTTGTTGTTGTTGTTGTTGTTGTTGTTGTTGCTGGTGTTATGACGTCTCAAGTTGGACGTCAGTGAAATGTTGTGATTGAAAATGTAATGGACAGCAGGTAATTTCTCTCTCTCTCCCACTCACTCTCTCTGTGTGTTTGTGTGTTGGCCAAGTTTGTATGGCACGTGTTTTGGCCAAATTGGTTACAGTTTACAGCCGCGTCCAATTTGCCGATGACGCCCAAGCGTCGCCTAGACCTAGACACGCTTATTACAACGCTTAAACGATGCTTGTAAATGGCACACACACACACACACACACAATATGTCTCGTATAGCAATTGCAACGCGCGTGTCGCTGCCAATCGGTCACATTGTGACGTCATTGTTTTTGTAGCCGCATCAGCAGGCGTAAACGACACGAAGCCAAAAACTTCGGCATATGGAAAAAAACCATGACACGATGTTGCTTGCCAGAGAGCCAGGCCAGAACAGTATACAGTATAGTACATACACCCACACACACACACACACACACACACACACACATATATATATCGTATGTATATATGGGCGTGGGTGTAGATTGGTTCGTGTCGCAGCGTAACGCTCGTATATAGGTTACTACGCTTGCACGAAGATTTACGCTATGTGGGCGTGGGCGTGGGCGTTGAATGCGGTGCTGAGGTGTGCTGCAGAAGTGGGCAGGGAGAGGGGAGTGGGGAGGGGGGAGGGGGGGGGGTGGCTAACCTGGCCTGAACGAGAGGATAAACATTCGTCACTCACTCGGAGTCGTCGTCGTCGTCGTCGTCGCGTTACGTCACAAAACACTCGTAAAAGGACGATGACGGTAAATGGATGCAGCTATATACATGCTATTTAATCGGTGTATGTGTGTGTGTGTGTGGGTGTGTGTGTTGGTATATAGGACGCGTAGCGTAACGTAAAACTGAAACAGGACAACGTAAATGAATTTTGCATTGAATGATGCTTAAGCTGAGCGTTGTAATGGACCATTGGAAAGGGAAGCAAGCGAGAGAGAGAGAGAGAGAGAGAGAGAGAGCGGGAGAGCAAGCTAAGAGACACACAGAGAGCGAGAGAGAGAGAGAGAGAGAGACAGACGCAGCCAGAGCGAGACAGTTTTTCAGTTAACAAAATTAAGTTGCGCGTAAAGTGAATCGCGGATAGAGAAATGAAAGAAGAAGATGACGAAGACGAAGACGACGACGAAGCTAAAGTAAAAACATTGCTCCTATGCTCAAAGGATTCAAATTGAAATTAATTTAAGCTCGACTCCTGCCAGGCAGCAATTCCCACTGAAATGAATTTGTGCCGCGAGCTACATCTGACAGGATTCGCAGTAAGAAAAATTATTCAATTGAATTTCATTTATATTTTAACTGCATAATTTCTGATAGCGAGTCTGATGAATTGGCCTCGTGTGAATAAATTTCAGGGACGAATAGGCTCAGATATGAACAGATAAAAAAAAAAAAATTGAGCTTGAAATGGGAAAGGGGGGCTAGAGGTAGACTATTATTCTACTTTTCTATGGGGCTACTGTTCTACTGTTATACAATCATTATGCCATAGTGTTATACTGTTATACTATTCTGATATTCTACTACCATTTGGCTTTTCGATAGGACTGCTCTGTTGTTATACTTTCATTATGTTATACTGTTATTCTTTTCCATGGCGCATCTATTCTTCTGTTATACTTCCACTATCTTATGCTGTTATACTATTCAACTTTTCTCTGGGATTACTACTCTGCTGTTATACTTTCATTATCTTATACTGTTATACTGGTCTACTCTTCTTCTCTTCTACTATACAGCTGTTCTATTCAGTTGTTACAAAGTTCTACTGTTCCATTCTTCTATATTTACTCTGTTATACTGCTTTACTTTTATACCAATACCCTCAAAGTGTTATACAGACATACAATTATACTATTCTACTGCTATAACTGCCATGCTGCTGTCATGTTATACTGTTCGCCTGTTATATTCATACTATTAAACTGTTATACTTAAGATTAAACAATTAGATATGTTCTAAACTTAAATTGAATAAAAAATTAACTTTTCTCTCATGTCTTTTAGCCCTGATTCTGGTGGATCAGAGGTCATAGAATTCGGCTTAAAGCCTAAGCCCGAAATTTGCCTCAAATATTATTTGGTAGATTACAAGGCTTTCGGTTCATAAAATATGCAAGGTATAGCTAAGCCCTAGACAAGCATAAATAGTACTGAATTATTAGAGAATTGTTTTATAGAGATTTTGTTTGGTCATGAATTTTAAGCAAAATATGTAGAAAGAATCTTTCAGGCATTGCCAAACAGAGTGTTGCACGAAGCAGCAACAGGATAAGCTCTAGCCAAGCAGCCCAAGGTGCGGGCCGAGGGTGGATGCTATAGAAAACAGCAAGAACGTGCGGCATTTCCATAACAGCAGCAGCAGCAGCAGCAGCAGCAGCAGCTGGAGCTGGGAGAGTTGGCGTGGCAAGAGCTTGGTATGGAACAAAGCAAATGTATCTTGTAAATATTTTATTGCAACAATGTAGCTACGAGATGTTTATGCCATGGTTCAGCTACGGCTCGTCTGATATGGCACAGCAACTCGTAGAGGTTAACTGGCTGCCAGGGGCGCAACAAGAGGGTAGCAATGGGAAGGGGCACTGGCATAGAGCAAGAGAGAAGGGGAGGGGGAGGCTGTGCCGTCGTATCTGCTCGTAAATGGAACGTGGCGTCACAAAATGCAACTGGAATTGGAAGCGACTGTACGCCGGGAAGCTTGTATATAGAAACATACTATATATATATATAGTACTACTATATAGTAGAGTAACAGTATATATACAGCTATATAGAGCAGGCCATTGGCATACATGCCAGTTGTAGCTATAATATAAGCTCTATGTACGCAATGCAGCTTGACTTCCTCAATGGAAACGTAACCCATTTAACCCCAAGAGTGCGAATTGTTATTGCGCGCACATTCACGCCCACGCGCTCATACGCCCACGCGGCCATGCGCCTGGCCAGACGCCCACGCTTGGCCATATAATGTTACGGCTACAATTTCTAGCGTGGGCCAAAACAGCTAATGAAAATTTATGTGAATTATCCTTTTGCGCGTGAAGCAAATTGCAGCTGATCATTGTGGCAGGATTGAAGCTAGGCCACAACACGACACAGCGGCTTATTGACATTTAAAGAGATAGCAAGAGAGACAGAGAGAGCGGGCGAGAGAGAGAGAGAGAGAGAGAGAGAGAGTGGAGCAGCTGTGATTGGAATGGCTTTAAATTGCCCATTATCTAAAATGATATTGACGGGGAAAATGAATTTGCTTGCATATAAATTCGCTGATTCGTTTGACAGTTTTAGAGCTTTAGAAGCAACGCAAGTCGTTCATAGATGAACTTTATGTTTCCAGAGATTTTCAGAGATGAGTATATGATATAGCTGTATTATGAAACACCGTCTATCAATAGAATGATGAATTCCAGAGTTTCCAGAAGGATAGTTCAGAGCATGATATACAAACTTACGGGAAGAGATCTAGAGAGAGAAAACAAGAGAGAGATAACGAGAGTGAGAGAGACAGAGAGAGAGAGAGAGAGAGTGAGAGAGAGAGCGACAGAAATAGAAAGAAGGGGAAGTCGTGAAATAGAGAGAGAGATAGAAATAAGGACATAGTGAGAGCTAAAGAGAGAGAGAGATAGAAAGAGGGACAGTGAGAAAGAGAGACAGATAGATAGAGTTCTTACCCTGGAAGAATATATTGGCTTCTAATGTGATTAGAGAGAGAAGGAAAGATGGAATGTACATATAGAGCATCCTTCAAAGAGATGAAAGAGTCATTGGAAAACCCCAATTACATTTGCTCGATTATCATCATTATTACTCAAAATTCCTATCGACCCTGAACCCAGTCTCAGAACATTCTATATTTTCCAGATTCGTTCATTTATGCAAATAAAATGCTTTTATGACATATTTGTTTGTTAGGAACTTGATAAATTGAGTTAAATATTTCATTTAAAATAAATAATGACGTAAGATCAATATCTGGATTTCCAGGGCTTTTATCATTCCGTCTGCACTTTCAGGCTTGCATCTTATTGACATTCGGTATTTCTCATAATTCGAAACACGTGCGTTGTTTGGGGGGGAGAGCGCGACTGAAATAGAGAATGAAATAAATTTGGAGTGCGAGGTAAGATCGAGTTAGTTGAACTCGGAACCTGCTCGTAAATTAACACTCCAGCCACATAGATCAAGCGGCTACAAAAGCAAAATTTCAAATTGCCAAAATCCCGAAAGTTCGTTCAACTGGGTTTTCAAACATTTTTTGGAGGAACGTGGCGTCCATTACCAGATGTTTCATTTGCCATTTGCTCACGGTTGACAGGCAATTAAATTTTTGTGTGTTTAGATTCTTTTTATCGTTAAATGAGTTAATAATAAATATCAAAATTAATTATTTTTCAAGTGGTTCCAGCTGGAGTGCAAACCGGTTTTGGTAGTGAACCTATTCGGGATATGAAATTTTATAGACTTACATTGTGTAAAAGGAGCATCAAATGCAGATATGAATTGAACCCGAAAACCGAACTGAATTTCTCTGTGACACAAAGAGTTACAAAGTTGTTGGCAATTTAAAGAGTATTACATATGGTAATACTATATAGATTCATGATTTGATAGGTTTTGCTTCTAATACAAATGCTGAGTTAGGTCTTTGCTTCGAACCGTAAACCGAACCATATTTGTTGCTAGAGAGAGATAGATGGAGAGCGAGAGTGAGAAGGAGAGAGAGAGATTATCTTTTGAAACTTAATTCTTAAGAGAAAGAGAGAGATGTGAGAGAGTGAAAGAGGAATAGAGAGAATCATTGTCATATGCAGCTATATAGCTGGCTTACATCTGAGCGCCTTTAACTGAACCATATCTCACTTCTTTATCAGTTCAACTCGTTCGGCTTTGGTGTGTAGCTTATGCAGTGCATTAGCTCTTCGATTGCAAACAATTAAAATGATTTATCGATTGGCTGGCTGCTTGCTACTTGGAATTCAGCAGAAGCTGCGTTATCCTTGCAGCTGTGACATGTTCAGCAACTACGTGACTGACGCAGCCAGCGTCTGCTCTGCTCCCACTCTCACTTCCTCCTCCTCGTGCTCCTCCTGCTCCTTCACGCTCTCTGTACAATAATAAACCGCAACAGTTTGTCACCAGATACATCAATGTCAAGTCAGGCAATAATGTGAAACAAGTGTGCAGGAGGCGCTCTTTCTTGCAGGAGCTGGATGTTGGTGTTAATGGTGCTGCTGCTGCTGCTGCTGATGGTGGTGGTGGTGGTGGTGGTGGTGGTGGCTTTTGGTGGTGCAGCAGCCAACATACATTTAAATGCCAACTTATTTGCATAGTCCTGACGCGTGCTGCTTTCTTGTTGGTTTTTTTTTTTTTTTCTGTGCGCTGGCTCCAGCTGGTCCAATGGATTTTGCTGCTTTTGCTTTTGATGGATTCACAATCATTTTGCATGTCGTACTAGCTTCAATAATAAGCAGCTGTGGACTGGCTGTTATCAGTGGCACGCCTCCGCACAGGCACAGGCACAGGCACAGGCACAGGCACAGCTTGCTGATTACACAGTTGCGTTGCTATTTTCTGTCTGCCCACGCTACCCATAGGCCAATGCGGCGGATGTGTGATACGACAAAGAAAAAAAGAAAAGAAAAAAGAGAAGCAGAGGGTAAAGAGAAAAGAGGCAAAAGCGCGGAGCAAAAGGGGCAACCCACGTCATCGAGCCACAGGAGCATGCCGTGGGCTGTTGTTCACCCAGCTTATCCTGCGTGGGTGATGGCGCTTCAGCAACAGCAACAGCAACAGCATCATCCACAGCAACAGCAACAGCAGCAGCATCGGGTTCGGGTTCGGGTTCGGGTTCTGGCTTTTTTTTTGCCATTTGCCAGGCGTCAACTTTGCTACGCTTGAGAAACTTGAAAATTTTGATTTTCAAAGAATGAAACAAGAGACGCAGACCAAAAAAAAAAAAAAAACCGACAACAACGAAAGTTAAATGCTCTTGTGAAGAGAGCGAGGGAGAGCGAGAGAGAGCTGTTTCATGTGAAATACCTGAAAATGAAAGAAACTTCTTCAGACAAGATAATTTCCATGCTGTCAAAGTTTCCTTGGCATTCCCTTCAATAGACCCAGCAGGACTCTCCCCAGAGATGTGTTAATCAACATTGAGATGCTGAAATTTGCATTCTAATTGTTATGTCTATTTCGATTTGCCAGCTATTGAACACTAATTAGATTTACAGCTACAAATGCAACGCACACACAGTTTTAATTAAACTCCCGCAAGCCTTTTTGGGGACTTTTTGCGGTTTGTTGTTTTAGTTTTCAGTTTTAATTAATGGTATTTTCTATATCGTCGACTCGTCGCATTAACGTTTCTGCTAATTGCTGCAAGGCAACAATACGAAAATATTTTAATTGCATTGCGAAAAGTTGACGCATCCAACAACAACATCAACAACAACATCAGCATCAGCATCAGCATCAGCATCAGCATCATGTGAAATGAATTAGGCAAAATTGAAAACAAAAATTTGTATATTTCGCATTTGGCAGCATAAACCACGGATTGGACTAGAAACATGTAAAACTACATAACAATTAGTTAGCAGATTTCACCAATAATTTCATTTGCAATTGCATTACATTGGCATTACTCTTGCATTCGCAGTAAATAGTTCAATTCGAATTATTGTAATGCGATTTCACTTTGGAATAATTAAGATTCAAATTGAAGTTAACAATAATGCTAATGATAATGCTATAGCTAATGATGTAGCTTTTGCTATTGGTATTTTCAAAGCTAACGCAATTGCTAATGCTAATGTTTATGTTTATGCTCAATGCCAATACTAATGCTATGGCTAATGATTATGTCAATGTTAATGCTAATGCTTCTACTATAGCTAATGCTGATGCTAACGCTAATGCTAATGCTAATGCTTATGTTAATCATATTACTATTGCTACTGTTAATGTTTATGCTAATGCTAATGTGAAAGCTAGTGCTTATTCCAATGATATTTTCATTTTGTATTCTAATGGCAATGCTAATGCTAATAATGATAATGATTATTGAATTTAATAATAATAATACTAATACAAATGCTAATGCACATGATAAGGATAATACTATTGCCAATGTTGATAATGACAATGATAATGATAATAACAGTGATAATAATGAAAGTAAGCATAGTTGAATATGTTTTGAAGTTGGTAAGATTTCGATTTGAGGCATATCTCATCATATCTCATTAGCCTTAATGCTGATGCTAATCTTTCAATAAACGTGCCTCACGAGTTCATTGTTCCATAATTTGTCTATATATGTACATTCATATATTCACTCTCTAATAAATTGCACAAATACTCTAACAACTAGCTGAGACATAAATTTGCAACAATTTTTATGACTTGAAAGGCTTGTTTTTATTTAATTTAATGAAACTTTTGTGCTCGCCATTAAGATTTGTATCTGGTTCACAATGCCAATGACTGTCGGGCGGGAGCCGAAACTGTTACTGAAACTGACATTTAAGGACCTGCTTCATTTCTCCACTAGCCCACACACACACACACACACACACGAACGGACTCACACACTCTCTCATAACATGTTATAATTCACAACATGCGACAAGCGGCAAAAGTCATTCGAAATTCGGGGGACCAGCTTCAAAAACATGCACATAAATCAAGTCTGCAGCCACATAGATCACCTGGACGTACATATGTGTGTATGTGTGTGTGTGTGTGTGTGGGGGGGGGGGGGGTATACACCCCCCTAGCACATACACACGCAACCCCTCGCAATTCGCGAAAACCACAAAAGCTGCTGCGATGAGTGAGGCAGGTCGTTCAACTCGCGTCTTCGCATGGAGGCGTGTGTTGTTCATTTTTCGAAACTGTTGACTTTGGCTGACTGTTTGGGGTTCTATTTTGAGTAGCCTTTCCACTGTCCAAATATCAATTAAGCTCTAACTTGTACCGGTTATTCGAACAGACTTCTCTCATAATAAATATCAAACAAGCAGCAGAAGTTTGCCACGCTTGTCCCCCCCTCTAGGCGCTGGCCATGTAAATAATCTAGCCGTTTTTGCGCATGGCACACAAACACAAAGGCGGCAATTAATTTAATTGAATGCGAGATTTAGATGTGATTATAATACAGAGTGCAGCAAGTGCCGAACGCTGATGGCCACTGACGGGGGCGTCCAGCCATATGTATGTATGTATGTATGTGGGTGGGCCTCCCATGTAAACATACAATCATAATCATCAGCATATTAATAATAATAATAATAGTAATAATAATGACAGCAACAACGTGAAAACAAAGCAAAGGCAAAACATTGAGAATAAATATACTACGCTTCTAATGGAAAATCTACACACGCACACCCATTCATACATGCATGCATGTCTGTGTGTGTGAGTGTGTTCATGTGAATCAATGAATGAATCTAGTGAATGAAAGGTCCAAAACAAAGCGACAAGCGCCATTAAGTCAACGTCCATTTATTGTTGTTGTTGCTGTTCAGTTTTTTCTTTATTCATTATTGTGTGTGTTTGGTTTTTTTTTTTAATATTACGCTTAATGGAACAAAAAACTATATAATTGAAAAAATGGGGTCAGCACGAAAGCGTAAATACACTGCTATTGAATGTGTGTTCCGATAACGTGTGCAGCGATAAATATCGATACATTAAGCGATTCTTTTGTTGCACAACTAAAGCTATTCAGTTAAAGATACAAAATTATTTATTGATTTTTGATTATAGATATATTCGCCTGAGTCTCTCATATTAGCCTTTTAAAGCAATATATTGCCAAAAACAATATATAATTTATGCATAAAATGTGATTATACGATCTTGATATATCTAAAAACAATAAAGGCTAATTATTATGCAATTTTCAATAAATTTCAAAACGCCATTTAAACGATTTTTAATTAGCTTTTGCTGCAAAATGCAAAATAAATTAAAGGCGTATTAAAAATTTATGAAATTGGCATTCGTTTAATTTAATTTGTTTTACTTTTTATTATGCACAAAATGCAAAACTCTTTAGAGTAAAAATAAAATTTATGCAGAAATATTTTAAATATATTTAAGAGCTGCAAACTGCATCAAATATTCATTAGACCGCGCTGCGCTCTAGCTCGATTTTGTATAAAGCAATATAGTCTATATATATATATATGTACATGTATATGGTAGGCATATGTAGAGATCTCATAAACAAATAGCCAGCTATGCTGACAAAGCATGCCAGAGCGCGCGTTCGTCTTATCAAAGTTTTGTCTGTCCCACAGTCTCTCCCTCTCTCCCTCTCTCTCTCACTCTCACTCTGTCTGTCTGGGGGTCAGAGCTGGTTCAGATCTTTTGCACTCTTCATGTTGTAATCAGTGCGCTGAATGTTGAATGCTCATATGCTTTAGCTCACGACCTATGTGGCTTATGTTTCCTTTCCCATTTGTTTTTTTTTTTTTTTCGGCTGCGGCAACGCGTCGTATGATTTATGTGCTCACAATTTGCCTGCAGTTAGTTTTGATGATGTTGGAGGCAAACAAAAAAAAAAAAAAAAAAAAAAAATAGATGAAACTGAAATTGTTTTATTATTTATTTACTCAAGTCCAAGTCCCACTGTCTGTCTCTCTGCTGCGCCGCTCTCACGACGATAAGTGATTGCCTGTCCGGGCAAATAGAAATCAAAATAACTACACAAAGAGAGGATGAGAGAGAGAGGGTGAGAGGGTGAGAGAGAGGTTGATAAGAGCAAGCGGCCAAGTGAGTTGTAATAAAATTTTCCCTGTGACCTTTGAACTTATTTTCGCTCACGGCCGAAAAGGTCAGGCTGCGGCAGAGCAGGACATCTAATTAGTTGGTTTGAGTAAACATTCCATTGACAGTCTGATTAGCTGGCATGCATAACACCCTCGGGAGACTTTACAGTTCATGTATATGATGTGTACTAAATATATATATGTACATACATATATATTTAATTCAATTTAATTAGCAACAGCTTTTATGCTGATTGAACGGCAGCTGGCTCAGGGGTCAGAGTTGTGCATATGGCAAATAAATAGAGTTCATTAATCAATCGAGCATCAAACAAACAATTTGTTTACTTTGTAATTTCAATATTAAATGGAGTCTAAAGAAAGGCCAAGAGAAGACAGAATAGGGCTAAAATGAATGCAGTCAAGAGCTTTACTTGGAGTCATTCACATCTCTAGAGGAAAAATCAGTTCGACATGATGAGTTGATGAGGAAATGATGAAATAGTCTGAAATACTTAAGGCGCATATAAAATTGAAACAGTATCAACAACAACAACAACTATAGCTGAGATTGTAAAACTCAGTATAAGGGTATTTTTTTCACAGAGAGAGAGAGAGAGAGAGAGAGCGAGAGAGAGGGGTAGAGAGAGATAGAGATAAACATGACTGTACCGCTATCGAAATAAATGCAAATGCTAATGGCGCCAGTTGTATATCAAAAAAACCTTCGCAACTGTCAGCATCTGATTACAGTGTTTGTCAAAAATATTTGGCCAGCAATTAAAAAAACAACAACAACAACAACTACAACAACTAAAAATTGTGCAGTGCGCAGTAGACGTTGACGAGAAGACAACGATGCGATCCAATGCGATGCGATGCGACTCGCGGCGCAATTACCGATGGGTAAAAACAGAAAAAAAGAACAAAAAAAAAGACAAATAATGTTGATGCATGTGTGTGTGTGTGTGTGTGTGTGTGTGGAGTAGATCGTTTCGAGCCAGACGAGCGAGTGTGCGCAGGCCAGCGGCTGCTAACTGGGTCGAATTCAATTGAGTTTCACAACTTTCGAGCAAAGGCCTTTTTCTGCTTTTTAGCGGCAGAAATGGCGCAGCATTCGCTTCATATTTATTTATTTATTTATTTATTTATTTTTAATGTTTTTATCTAAGTACTTATGTACGCAGCGAGCATTAATCAGATCTTGTTGATAATTATGAGCATTTCTAGTTATGCATTGTAATGGCAATGAGATGGGGTATGATGCGAGGAAGAGAAACGATATGAAAGTGAGCAGAGTATTTGGGCTGGGTATGATAGCTAGAATAGATAATACTTCTTAAATACCTTATCTAGAGCAAATATATATTATGAAGTTGGCTTACCAAAAAGACTTCGACTTGAATAGATCGAGATGACACTTGAGTAAAACTCAAATTTACAGAGTATCTGCAGTTCGATCATGCTTTGGGTAGATCACTCTTACTTGTTATGATATTATTACAGTGTAGAAGAAGGCAAGCAAAACAAAGAGTCGAAGAAAACACAAACAAAACCCAAACAGAGAAACGACGCCAAGGCAGAAACTGAAACAGCGAAACATATAGATGCAGAGCGAGACAGTGAGAGAGAGAGAGAGAGAGAGAGAGAGAGAGAGATAGAGCGTGAGCGGAGCGGGGCGACGAGGCATGGGGGCCAAAGACCTTATAAATCACACGAGCGTGGCATGACTGGGCGTTTCGAGTGGGCCATGGGATATGTGAGGCAAATGCCGTGTATCTGTATCTTTAGCTCTGTCTGTCTGTACCTCATAGAAGCGCAGCGTACTAAAAATAGTCGCATGCTGGCTGTGCGATCGCGCATGGGGGCGCATGGGGGCGGGGCGGGCTGGCTGGCTGGCTGGCTGTGGAGAGTGGCTTGGGGCAATGATACCTTGGCGCGGCTGTTGCATGTTGCCAGTTGATGATGCAACAACAACGAGCAAAACAAAACAAAAACAAAAGCCAAAACGACGTAGTTGCTGCAGATGCGAAAGCAAATAGCAAAACAAAGAGACGAAAGAGAAACTGAGACAGAGACAGAGTGAGAGAGAGAGGGAGAGCAGTGTGATTGAGGGTGCGCGAGGTGGTAGATAGGATGAGTTTTTGGGGCGCTACTTGCGGCCTGGTTTTCTGCTTGTCTGCTTTTTGTTTAGATGGGCGACCAGAAAATTCGCTAAATCGAATTTCACAAGATTGCGACAGCAGCGAATCAGCAACAACAGCAAACAGCAACAGCAACAGCAACAGCAATAACAATCACAATAACAACTACTTCGCACTTTTTGTCGCGCAATTACAGAGATACAAATGAAATAGTTTCAGGGAAAAGATAAATCTACTTATGTGACTGTCACTGCCCGTCTGTGACTATAGTTACTATATCTATATATGTATATAGTTGCTGTGTTGCTGAGTGCATCTTATAACTACTTAGGTATTTACAGCTGCATCTGTATCTGCATATTTTTGCTGTAGATTCATGAGCATTTCTATCTATAAATCTTAAGTGTAGTATCTTTAACGTTGGCTGTAGCTATACTGGTATAATATAGTATATAGATATATATATATCTGTATCTTTGCATATGTGCATTTGTATCTACAACTTTTGAATGTATCTTAACTGAAAATGAAGTATCTACAGCTAAATATGATTCTGTATCTGTATCTGTATCTGTATCTGTATCTTTGACTGTAATTTCATATGTATCTGTAGCTACAGCTGTGTATTTTGTATCTGTATCTTTTGCTTTATAATGTTACCTTGGCGCTTCGTTCGTCTTTGGCTTTGCTGGGCAACGGCAAAGGGCGGAAATTCAAGATGATGCGCAATATGCTGCCATCCACTGTAGCCATGAGCAGCGAGCAGAGCAGAGCTCGGGGATTGCTGCCGCTGCTGCTGCTGCATTTTCACATGCGAGTAAACAAAGTTATTGGAAATTTGTATTTGCACATTGTGTAATAGCCGCAATTGGATTTTAATTGTAGATGCGCCTCAGTCTTATTGTAATTCTAAACCCAATCGCTGCTGCTTCGCCCCTCCTGCTTACCTATATTGAGATTATGAAATGCTCCAGCTGGGCAGAGCACAGCGGGTGCAGTGACTTGAACCTGCCAATTGATAGTAAAAAGGCAGGGAACTAACAGCCAACAGCTAGCAGCTGGATTGTAATGCATATTCGTGATGCCATATGATAATTCTGTCGACTGCTCACACAGTTTGATTTGCCATTAGTGGCGTTCAATTATAGCCTTGGAATTGGCCAAGCGCAGCATTTTAGAGCAAATGCTAATGACTATTTAATGAGTGATCATTTCAAATGCAATGCAACAAGTCAGCACCAGCAGCAGCAGCAGCAGCAGCAGCAATGCTCACTAATTTGGAGAAGGGGATTTCGTTTTGTTAACTAGAGCAATTGTTTCTGGCTGTCGGTAAGGCAAAGAAGAAAACAAAGCTATTTGGCTTGGCTAATTATTCAGCAATTTACAACTGTAGTTTTGAGTCCAATTTGCATTTGAAATATTGCAGAAATCAATTTAATTAAATGAGCTTTCCATTCCAAGGCTTTTGCTTACTTTAGCTGAATTTGTTTAGATTAAACAAATTTATTTTAATTTAATTTTATTATTTTTCTTTCTTACTTTAACTAAATTTGTTTAAATTAAACTAAATTATTTTTTACAAATTATTTTTTTGTAAAAAATTTAATGAAAAAAATTCCTTTTCCATGATATATTTGTTGTCTGATATATTATCAGCTGCCTTTACTTCAACTATCGCCTGAAATAATTGACAACTTTTTACGCAAACTTTTTTGTCAATTTTTTTTCACATTCCGTTTTTAGCTCTTAGCTATTTGAAGCACTTGCATATTTGAACCTTCATTATAAATAGGAATTCCGGGTATATTGATTTAGTAGAATTGTATATAATGGCCAGTAGAAGGCGTGGCATAGCCCTTAAGCTGCATATATTCGTGATTAGAGCAACAAGCTGAGTCGAACCAGATATCGCAGTCTGATAGATCTCGTAAACTTAACATTGAGCAAACACCTCTTCCTCTTCCCCTCTTCGCCTTTCCCAAGCTGAGTCGAACTATAATAGATATGGCAGCCCGATCATTCGATCTCGTAAGCTAAACATTGATTTGAATAGGCAAATTCTATATTTTAAAACTTCCTCTTTCTGTTTCGCTTCATGTTATCATCGTACAATCATACATCATCGATATAGAGTAATGGGTATTTTGCAGTCCATCAATCTATTTCACACTTACTCTTTTCATATCTGTGCCTTGGAAAATTTCCAATTTGCATTTCAGTTTTAATTGTTGTTGTCTTTCTATTAACAGATCTCAGTTCAGCTTTTGTAGTACTTCCCCTTGGCTTTTCTTTGAACATCAACTCGAACTTCCGGTTTTTTTTTTTTTTTTTTGCCACATTTCAATTGTTGTCTCGTTTGCCTGCACTTTGTTGTTGTTGTTGTTGCTGTTGCTGTTGCATGCTGAGCACAGTAACAATAACGATAACTCATGGCGATTGCTTTTGCTTCGATGGAATTTCTATTTTGTAACAGTTTGTAGCGCAGTTTGGCCCCAAATGCCCCCGCTCGCAGCTCGACTCTTGCTCCTTTGTCTATCTCGCTCTGACACTCGCACTATCTCTCGTTGGCACTTTTTTGTTTTTTGGGTTTACCGCTTATGTTTTCATAAATACGAAATTGAAAGTTTTTTTCAACCGACGAAAATTCTCATAAAAATTGTTCGTTCAAAAGCACTCGAGCAGCCCTTCAAGAAACAAATACAAAATGAGAGGGAAAACAGCTCTAAAGGGGGCGTGGTGGCAGAGGTAGAGGTGTGTGGGGGGTATTTGCTTACATTGGGGGTCAGGCAACAGGAACACAGTTGACCGTCCGCCCAACTGTGTATGAACGAGCGGCATTTCAATCAATTGGCGGCAACAGCTGCCGCTGGCATTGTTGCTGCCCACGTTTTGTGGCAGCCATCTGGATGTGGCTGTGGCTTGGATGTTGATGTGAATCTATATACATGTGTGCATGTGTGTGTGTGTGTGTGTCTCCACTGCGAGAAACTCATAAAAAGCTCCCACGTTGTGACGCGACGCGACGCGACGCTTGTCGTAACTTTCATAGTTCGCCTGCCTCTGCCGCTGCCTCTGCCTCTGCCTCTGCCTCTGCCGCCTCTTGCAACACCCACCTGAACGACGTTCGCGCGGACTGTTGCCGCCGGCGCCTCCGCAGCGATAGCAACACCACCCGACGCCTCCGCTGCACTCACTCAATGCATTCAGCGTCACCTCAGTCGTTAGTGTAGGCCTCGGTTATTGTGTTGTGAAAATCATTTTTCGGTCTCTTGGCTGCTGCGGCTCTCGGCTCTCTGCTGCATCGAGCCATGTTGCTGCTGCCGTTGCAGCACGCCCAAACGCAATTGTCGTCGCTTTAATTGCTGTTGCTGTAGCTGTTGCTGTTGCGAGTGGGCAACACTTGGCTAGTACACAGATTAACGCCCCCATCGTTTCCGATAGCCACAATATTTTTCATTTCCTTTTCCACTACCTAATGAAACTCCCTCCTCTCTCTCTCTCTCGAAAAAAAAGGCTGAAGGCGGCACTGTTCAAAGTAAATGTTGTCGATGGAGTGCAGCGGAAATGCACTCTGAATGCTGGAAAATGACGAACGAAATGAACTTTATGTGCTGTACTTGGGTGATGCGAAGATATGTAGTTAAATGGAACCTCATTTAATATTAATGAAATAATTGGAGACAGAAAGTGAGTGCGAAGGAGGGAGAGCGCAAAAGGGAGAGAGAGAGAGAGAGAGTAAAGTACGTTAAGGTATGTAATGTAAGGTAAGTAAATTAGGTTAAGAGAAAAACAAAGTTGAAGCTTAATTGCACCTGCACTGATAACATGGAAAGGTCTTAAGGGGTCTACGTGAGAATCGCATAGCTGAGCATTTCTATAAAAGCTTTTAAGTTAACTGAATATACCATGCAATGTTTTGTATTCTATTTCTCTTCTCTCAAGTCTATATATACTACTCTCTGTCTCTCTCCCTCTCTATCTCAATCTGTTTTCTGTATCTCTTGTATTTCCTCTTATTCTTACCCTTTCAATTGCACTATAACTCGTGTCTCTCTCTCACTCTTTCCCCCTTACTTCACTCTTTCCCTTTCTCTGTTCCTGTCTCAATTCACTGTCTCTCTTTCTCTCTCTATTCACACTGTCTACCTCTCTCTCTCTCTCTCTCTCTCTCTCTCTCTCTCTCTCTCTCTCTCTCTCTCTCTCTGCCTATTACAATCTTTCAGTCTCGACTCTCTGTTGCATGCTCTTTTTATCATCCCGTCTCTCTGTCTCTCTTTTTATTTACCCTACTCATCATACGATTTCTGTCACTTTGGAAGATCGCCTTTCTATGTGATTTTCATTAATGCATTTTACATGCATTTCATAAATACAAGCTACATTGAGAAAGACACCCAAAGCCATTGGCCCATAGCCGATAGGTATTAGCTACTAGCTATATGTGGCTATTTCCTGATCAAGTGAATGCCCCTGCCCTTTGGCTACGACATCAATGCAATACCGCTTCGAAAACAAAACAAAACAAAGAGGAAAAAAAGTACCGTTTCGACAATTAGTTGAAAATAGATTTGTGCAGCGAGGCAGCTCATAAATCATTATTTTTTCGTTGTTGCTTCGCTTTGCCTTCTTTTGTTATATTATTGCATTTAATTTATTTAACACCCCTGGCCAGGTGCTGCGCGAGAGGTGTGAGTGCGGCGCGAGGAGGAGCCAAAACATAACGAAAGCAAATAGCAGCTCAATGCGTCCACGTGACAGTTGTCATAACACATTGGCCCAGACTGTAAAATCCGAAATTAACATGCACGTGACTTTTGTTATGACCCATAACTCAGTTGGCTGAGATGGGCGGGAGGCAGTTGGAAAGGGGGAGGGGGGGGGGGTTGGGATAGATGTTCGGGGTTTTTTTTTAAGCTACTTTTCATGATTTTTCAAATTTGTTGACACACTTTTTAGCCGGAATTTTTGTGCTGTGGCTGCACTCGATGCATACTTGTCAGTGCCTCTAAATATTTACCAAAAACTAGTGATGACAGCGTGCTTGCAATGCGATGATTTAATACGTTGCCATATCGGATATATATATATAATGTTACATTACATTAGCTTACATGCATTAGCTAATGCATATATTTAGCCTCATTAGCTATTCATAGCCATCAAGTTGGCAAACAATAAACATTTTTTTATTCGCTCTGCAGTCAAGAATTTATAGTAAATGCCATAAAATTAGAACTGTAATCGATAGAAATCAATATAAAATAGTTATTAACCAGATATACGACTCGCAGCCAGCGCAGCGATATAAATATTAATGAGCAGTCCTACCAACTTTAGAAATAAACCACATACATATCTACTTATATATATATCGCAGTTGAATTCGAATCACGCCATCATCTCTCTAGAACGTGCTGGGTCAAATGTTAGCTTCATTTGTCGAATAGATCTCGCCACAAGTGGTTTTTTGTTAATTGATTTGTCAGTCAGCAGTCGTCGAAGTTGTTGTTAAATATTAGTTGTCTATTCCAATGTAGTTGGAACTTTATTTCTATTGCTTTTAGTTGCCAACTGTCGAGAGACTTTGTAGGCATTGTTTGCTCTGTAGTAGATGGATAGATTATGCACAGTTTTAGCATAAAGAGGAATTGGGATGGCTTTAAATCAAAATGGCAAATTGAATAATCTTTGAGCTTTCTTCTTTGGTTCTGTGTGAAATGCAATTTTGCTTGAATTTTTCGTTATGTTTCTAGTTCAGTTTTAAGCTAAGCTTCTAGCTTATGAACCCATTCTGCTTTGATTCGGAATACAGTTTTTGGTTCTGGTTCCAGTTCAGTTTTAAGCTAAGCTTCTAGTTTATGAACCAATTCACTGTCCCTTACAGATTGGCTTTAAATTTAGCTTCAAGCTTAGGTTCCACATTAGCTTCATGTTCAAGCTGCTTTTAAGAATTTGCGAGTTAAGTTGCAGATCAGATTCCAATTCTAGTTCCAGTTCTAGTTTCAATTTGTGCCCCATTTCAGGTCCCAGCACAGGCATTATTGGATTTCTAGCTAAGCTCATATTCCAGCTCAGTCTCCAGTTCAATCTCCAGTTTAGTCTCCAGTTAATTCTCCAGTTAAGTCTCCACTTCAGTCTTCAGTTCACTCTTCAGTTCAGTCTCTCATGTTCAGTCTCCAGCTCATGTTCCAGATTCATGTTCAGTTTCGATTTCAGTTTTCTAGTTTAATCTCCAGTTCAGTCTCCTGTTCAGTCTCTAGTTAAGTCTCTAGTTCAGTCTCCAGTTCACGTTCCATATTCACGTTCCACATTCATTTTAGCTTCAAGTTCAGTCTCCACTTCAGTCTCCAGTTCAGCTGCTAGTTCACGTTCCAGCTCACAGTTCGCATTTCAGTTTCTAATTAAGTTTCCAATTTTAATGAAAATTCTATTTCACTTTTTAGAGCTTTGCAGATTTCAGTTCCATGTATTACTATTTCACTATTTCAGTTCAATTTCATATCATCTCACTTCATTAAACTCTTTCTACATCTTGGCTTCTCTTTAAAAACAATCTAAATTCTGTTCTCAAACTGTTTTAATCAAATTTGCTCATACTTGATCTATATAAAAAACATATTACATGAATTTTATATGAGCACGCTTTATGAACAGACTTTATTTTCTTCCTCATCAATTCCAGGACTTCCGTCAATATAAAATGATGAAAAATATGAGCTGCATAGCTCAATATGAAGCCACAATTTGATGCACAGCTTAAGCTCCAAGCAAATGGCTTAATAATCTTAAATGCGGCACTTAAATGTGCCACGCCCACTTCGCATTTGTCTACTGTGGCTGCTGCTGTTGCTGCTACTGCTGCTGCTCCTCATTATATGTTATTTCTTGCACAGTGCCACGCCCCACGCCCCACGCCCCTTTGAGTGAAACGATGTTTATGGCACATTTAAAAATGCATTTAAAATTGTGCGAAGTTTTTCGAGTCGAGTCCTGGCATTTGAATATTTTAATCGACGGACAAAACGAGATGGGGCGATGGCTGGGGCGTTGGCTCTGCCTTGGAGCAGGAGCTGCAGCTTGGGCTGGGGTGCTGCTTAGTGGGGGGTTGAACTGTATTTCCATTGTATGTCTGATTCTTTGTCTTTTGGCCTGACACCATTTCCTTTCTGACTCGTGTGCAACCTGCAGAGCTCTGGAGGCTAGAGCTTGCGTCTCTTCCTGGTGGTAGGTTTAGCTCTATACAGAGGTATTACTAAACACACAGATATATACATACATACAAATACATATACATTTATATGTATGAAGTGTATATTTTATGCCGCTAACAATCTCATTAAAATTTTATGCGTGCGTCTGGGCCCCATCAAGGTGATAATGGAAGGCGCGACAGGGACGAGCCGCATGCCAAATCGCACGCCCCCCTCACACAGCAGCAGTAGGAGCAGGAGGCTGAGGTCTGTGTTAGCAGGAAGCTGAAGAAGCAGCGTTAAGGATGTGACTGGCTGGCTGGCTGGCAGGCGTCTAAATTGCTACAATTACGCCTAAAATGTGTGCCAAGACAGCCAGAGACTGAGTCAGAGACCGAAGCGGAGAGCGTGGCGGAACCCACGGCTGAGACTGAGACTGAGGCTGAGGCTGAGGCTAAGGCTGTGCGGCTAAAGGAACACCCCTACCACACACACACACACACATTGATAATGCCCTTAACCTACGCTAATTGCCATAATTTATTGCTTCAGGTGCAAATTGTTGTTGCCATGGAACTGCGACAGCGATCCCAATCCTCGCCAGAGTCACCAATAATTGAATATGTCAGAGCAGATGCCCGCTGCTGAAGTCACAATTTATGCGAAATAAATTCACATGATTTCTTAAACAATATATATATACTTTTTTATAAAAATTTGCTTTTGTGGTTTTCTTGATCTCGATAATAATTAACACATGTTTGAAAATTTTGTGTTTACTGCTTTGATTTCTTATACCCTGAATCGAATTGAGAAAGGGGAATTTTTCAGTTTTTATAGTACAAATTGAAATGGGCGTGGCAGAGACCATAACTATATGTATATGATATAGACTGTCCATCAATCCATCAGCCTGACCAGACGGACGCTACAGCGAGTCTATTTGTCGCCAGACGGAAAATTTCCATTCTTCCATTCTATCTTCCATAAGGGAGATTAGAGATACCTCCGCCTAAAACCACAGAATATAAGTGAGGGCTTTTGAGCGTCATATTATCATACTTTTTTAGCTCTAAAGCTAAAGTTGCAATTCGCACAGTTGCCAGGGTATTCTCAAGTCGTCTGCACCCAGCTGTTTTTTTTTTACAATGCCCGACACGCCCACTCGCCCAGACAGCAAATGTCCCATGAATAATCGCCTAGACTTTTATATATATATATAAATATATAAATCTATATAGTTTTTCGTGTACATTTTTTTGTAATTTTCTTGCAGCCTTGCGGCGAAATTTTCGTGCAAAACGAACAAATGGCCAAATGGCCAAATGGCTAAATGACCAAATGCTAAATGCCAAATGTATGTTGAATGTATTGCATTTTGGCTGCGGCCGCATTGCGTTTTAATTGCCAAATGGTTCAAGGCCATCGGACGAGATGTCTAAAGTGGATTTCGATGTAGACGCCAAAAGAAAAGAGCAAAACAAAATGTTGAGCTGCTTGACAGGCAAGCAGATCCTGCTAGATCAAGACCAATATACACATGTATTTATATATATGCTGCACATAAATATATTTAGATGGAAGTGAAGGTGTTTTGACCGCAAATGCTGGCAAATTGTTTATAGAAATGAGAATTTGAATTGGGAATGAAAATTGAATGAGGCGAAGGAAAGTCTGAACAGAGATAGAACAGCAGATTTCTTAGATTAATACTTACGTATATAGAGTAAATCTAATATTACTAAGCAAGAGGACGGTGTCAATGAGTATATATATATCTATCTAACTACATGATATCATCTATGTCTCCATATTTAAAATTGCCAAATGTCTTGCGCTTATATAGAGAGAAGAACAGATGGCTAGACGGCCTGAGATTACACAGAACCCAATATACTCTTTTAGTATACTCTTTGTATAACAAATTTATGTTAAATCGAAACTTTCCTCTTCAACTTTGCATTTCCCTTGATCAGCTGCAAAAGTCAAGTCCATATAATAAACTTCTTTAGCAAGTTAGGACTCACCTCCTCTCTCTCTCTCTCTCTCTTTCTCTCATGCTCTACCTCTTTTCCTTCGTTCATAAAACTTTGCTCTGCTCTCAGAATCCATTAGAGGTACACTTTTTTCCAACTATTGCATTAACTCAATTATATAGAAAATCTATAGAGTTGCAGCACTCAGCGGAATTCCTTTTACATACTCAAAGCCAACTTAAGCAACTCAAGTCCAAGCACTCAGCTCTTCAGCTTCAGCTGTGCAGTTGAACTTTAAAGCATATTAATTACTCGCATCAATTTATTTAATGGCCATCTACCTTTGGGCCGAGTTGAAAACTCAATTTTCGAATCAGTTTCAGTTTGGCAATCGCTCCGCCCTCTAGCCGCTTCCATTAGACGTCATTATGCGAAGTATTACAGATGGAACGCGGCAGGAGGCAGGCGGCAGTCGGCAGGAGGCAGGAGGCAGGAGGCAGGAGGCAGGAGGCAGGAGGCAGGAGGCAGGACGGTAAGTAGGCTTCCTTTGCACACTTTCAATCACATCCGTTTTCAATGCGATAACAAATTATTTCCATGCCACATTCGCATTGATTTTCCACGCTGCCAGAGAGTTGCAGCTCATTTAGGTAAATGAAAAATGCCAAAAAGGCTTCGATTTTGTTTTGTTATTTCGAAGGCTCTGGGCGCGCGGCCAAAATGCCAAAAAGCCAAAGCCGAAGCTAAGGAAAACAAATGCACAACAAATAAAATAAAGTAGTTGTGGAAAGCGGAGGTTTTTGCCACGCTGATTGCATATAGCAATCATCCGCAGCAGCCACGGACTCAAGGCGGTTCAAGGAGAGTCCGGACACCCTCGTTGTGAAAATTTCTTATGAAATCGAAACAATTTGCAATAATGTATCTTATGTCAGTGCACGCGTAGTTCAAATGGAGCACGCCCACCTCCCACACTCCCACACACCCTCACTCCCCGCTCCGCCCTGAGTCAACGGACAAGTTAAACTCAACCCTTCGGCAGCTGCAACACTCGATGCCCAGGGGAATGCCATTGGAAATTACATTATGTTGGTAACAGGCGAATGGCTGTGGGGAAGGGGAGGGGAGGGAAGGGGACAGCAGAGCAGGGGTAGCTGGGTGTTGTGGTTGAGTTCAGCAAACCAAGGACATGTAGCAAAGGGGTCACAGCTTCGGGCATTTGCTGCACGCAATGTCAACATCATCAGCAATCGGGCAAAGAACAGCGGACGGACGGACGGACGGACGGACGGACGGACAGCGGACGACAGACTACGGACGGACGGGTATCGCATGCAATTCAATTTCCTTTGATTTGATTCGCTGTCGCATTTTGGTATTATTTTAAGCCAACAAAATATTTGCAGACTCCAATTTTCGGTCTGTTGGCTGTTGTTGGCATTGTTTATGATCAAAGCTGTGGATGTCGATAGCTGTCAATTGGAAGACTTGTCGACTAAGCTAAAAGTTGGGGCTAGTCGAGCAGAGCTAGAGTGCAGCTGAGTGTAGAGAAAGAGAAAAGTTGTATGCCATTTAGTTTTGCTCAACATGTGAAGTGGATAGTATCGATACCTAGCTTAGCTCGGCAGTGGATCCTAATAGGACCTCAATCAGACTGTGGCTAACAGTAAATATGTTTGACTCAATCGAATTCAACTACAGAAAAAGAAAAGATTTCCCTAGTTTATAAACATTTTCAATTATCTATATGAACATATATCAGGCTAAAGCCTGAGCAGTTCAAATGCTTGCCGTATCGGGCTTAAGTGTTACATGATGCTGCAGGCTTTTACATGAAACCAGTTTTGCAGCATGTCCTTCCTCTTTTGGGTCGTTCTAACAAGATATTCACATTCGACTGCAACAAGCGGGTTGGCATTTTATTGGACATCTTTTGGCAATTCTATGCTCTCAGACATTGTTCATAATCAGCGAGGATGGTCCAGGATGCCGCTGTCTTTCTTGTTTTTACTTGTCTTTCTGCTTTTTTCTTTTGGCTGTCCTGTCAGACATGATTTACATTTTTCAGCCATATAAAATTCTATTTTATGTGAACTTTGTTTAACAGCAGTCCCCGCAGTCCAAGGGCAGCGGCCATAAAAAACGGAAAGGAATGGAACTTCGACTGCGTTGACTATCCTTAACTGAGCTGTGCGTCGGCTCGCTGCTGTTAGCTGTTAGCTACATGCGGATCATGTCCTTGTAAACACGCCATAAAAGCTGTCAGAACATGTATTCCAACATGTCGATAAGTCGGCAGTCAGCAGTCGACAGTCGGCAGTTGACTGTTGGCTGTTGGCTGTTGGCAGTCGGGTTCAAGGGTCGCTGCGATGACAAGCAGTGCGATGGCCATGTCGCTGGCGAGTGTCAAATGAAAAGCCCCAAAATGCTTGTCGGGAGCTGGTAGTTGGAAGCTGGCAATGCAGCGGCGACAGTCGCCGGGGCTGCTGCGACTCGGGGCTTTGATTTTGGCCCAGGCCATGTCGGGCCAACGTTCAAGGAAGTAAAAGTCAAAATGCTGTGGGCGCGGCAGCCTTTCTCGTCTGCTGTCGTCGCAGTCGTCGCAGTCGTCGCAGTCGTTGTCAGAGGCCAGACAGCAAACCAATTGCCAGTTTATTACTTACAATTTATTGGGAAAACAGTAAATGGCGCTGGGCATAGGCCAGCGAGTGGGCAGCCAGTAGCTGCGCTCTTCCACTCCCACTTCCACTCCTACTACGACTGCCGCCAGCCGTAAAAAGTCAGCTAACAAATATAAATAAATACAAATAAAAGCAAATAGATTGCGAAAAATATTCATGCGGCGAATTTCACAGCACAAACGTCTCCTGAGTATGCTGAGCCAGAAGAATGTTAAAATAATAATAATACAAATGCTGCAGCTGTGAAGAGGCTGCTGATGGTGTGGGAGGGCTGAGCGGGTGCAAACCCCATTGTAATGGGTTTCTTGCAAGCCAAACAAATAGATTAAGCAACAAATGTAGTACACCAAAAGCAGAGAATGTTGCTTGTATGTCTGTAGGTGCATAAAAGCAGGAAAAGAGAATAACTAGAGATCATAGATTGGATGCATCTAAATAGAATGACAATGATGATAATGGGATAAAGATAAGGATAGCGATATGGATAAGGATAGGAAAAAGGATAAATATAGAGGATAAGAATAAGAATACAATACAAAAAATAAGGTTATGGATAAGGATAAGTATGAGAATTAGGATTAGGATAAGAATCAAGATATGGATAATTATAATAATAAGGATAAGGATAAGAATAAGAAAAAGGATATAAATGAGGGGCATGATAAGAATAGCGATAAGGGTCAGGATAAGGCTACGGATAAGGATAGGGATAAGGATAATGATAAGGATAAGGATAAGGATAAGGATAAGGATAAGGATAAGGATATGGATAAAGAAACCGATAAGTATTATAATGAAGATACCCAACTAAGCATTTCTTTTCTAAATTTCTGTCAGTGCACTCACAAAAAAAAAGACATATACTTGCACATACATATTTGTTGTATATGTGATATGCGCTCAGTTGACCAAAAATAGTACACACATATCCTGCTACAAGGACCAACTCGCTGTGTCGCCTTGGCAAATGCCAATAAATCTGCTGCTGCTCAGCTTTATTTCTTTTGTAAATCATATTAAATGAATTGCGATGAATTATGGATACAAATGCATATGTGGCCGCATGTGACTGTGTGTGTGTGTGTGTGTGTGTGCGTGAGTGAGTGTGTAATTTCGCGGCTTACAATGCAGAATGGCCGGCAGCAGCAGCAGCAGCAGCAGCAGGAGCAGCAGCAGCAGCAACAGCAGGACTGGCGGCCATTGTCGGCGCCCAGCTGGTGTGGCCCTGATCCGGGGTGTTGATAGCACTGCAGTGATATTTTTATTTATTTATTTTATATTATTTATGCCATTTTAATATTTTAAATGATGCTATTTTTCACATTTTATTACCAATTTATTTTGCGACTGCAAAGCTGCGTACGCTATGTCGCGACTGCCCCCCCCCCCCCCCCCCCAAAAAAAAAAAAAACAAAGCAGAAAAAAAAGCGACAAAAATTTCGTTGTCTGTGCAAAAATTTTGCTTGAAAATTCCATTGCATTTATTATAATAATGATATATAATAATAATATGTTTGTAATTTGTTTTAATGGCCATTCAAGTTAATGCGACAACAGAGAGCTAAAAGCAGGCACAGAGAGAGAGAGAGTGAGAGTAAGAGCAAGAGAGAGCTAGCAGAAACTTTTAATATACCTGTAAGAGCTGGCTATATGCGACTTTTGTGGGATTCAAAGTGAACTCGAGTGAACTCTAGCTAAATGAACTTTATAGATATAAAATAAATATATATTATATGTATATATATAGCTGAACTATTCATGTTGCTAAAGGTAGACAATGCTTAATGTAGGCTAGGCATTGACTGTGTTATTTTGAAGTAAACTTCACTTAAGGCTACTAAATAGATCTTAGCGGGCATATTGGCTTGCTGCTTATATATAGCTAACTGAAATAAAGAGAAATCATATATGTATGTACTAGATCAGCTGAATAAGTTGATTTCAGTCCATCAATTCTCAAATGAATCTGCAAAATGTATTTACAGCGTATGCTTTAGTCGCGCATAGCCGCTTCTTTTAATTGTTGCTCAATGTTCTCGCTGTTGTTGTAGGGCTTATGAAATTTAGTCGCTTGCGGCTCATTTGCTGCTCTGCACTGCGGCTGACATTTAATTACTTTTCTCGACTTTGGCACTTTTTGCATGCGCTAAATGCACTTTAAGCTGCGACGCTCAGCGACTGGGCGTGGCCGGGTCAATGGTGGCATAATTACCTGGCGGTCAGCGGAGTCGTCGCCATCGTCGTCGTCGTCCACGTTGCTGGCGGTGGTAATATTTTGTTTGACTGGGGGCATGGCCATTAACATTTTAATACGATTTAATAAACATGAGAGACGCTCACATAAATTACGATGGGCGTACAACGGTGCGTATGAGCGATATCGCTAAGCGAATTGCATCAGTCAAGGCACACTATATATACATACATATATATACAGAGGTTGTAATCTGACAAATCACTTGCAAGTGTGTAGCAATTCCATGGAATACTGAAACATATATGGATATATTTAGCTTTTAGCTAAACTCATGTTTATGGTGTATTTATTTTAGCTTATCATTTCCTCGAATAAGACGCATAAGTCTTTCAGTCAACAGCAATGCTATATAAACAGTTTGATACTACGAATAGCCAACATAACCGCACTGATCCGATAATATGTCGCCTAGTTCAGTCGATTTCTTTTATATTCGTATACATGTATGTGTACAATCTATATAGTGTATCTATTTATATTGGGCTTTTTGATAGCATAGATGTCAGTTCCGAGAACTGCGAGCGCATGCAAGTGGAGACATCCGTTCCAGCTTGAATTGTAAATATTTACTGATAAAACCTGGCACCAACTATATAAATTCATACATATAGAGAGAGTGCATGTAACGCCCCTCTACATAGCCTTATGCTTGTTCTATTAATCATATTCGCTACGCAGAACAAAAATTGTTTTGCAGCCAACTTCAGCGTTTACTCTAGGCATATCGTAAATACACCTTGCCATTGTAAACCCTATATATATATGTATATGTATATGAGGGGCTATACGTAGGTGCGAGAATTTAACGCATCACTGCTGACGTCACAAATGGGCTTGGAGTATAGGGCTGGGACTGTGTTTCCATGATTATACTTTATTTGCATTTGTGTAAAATTTGTTTGACGTTTTTAGTTTTTTTCTTGTTTTGCTATTTATTTATTTATTTATTTTTAGTATGCTATATTGTTGTTGCTGTTGTTATTGCAATTTGATTATTATCTCTATTTCAATTGACGTCAATTTGTTTTTGTGTTTTCCATTCACGCTGACGTTGCAGGGGAGAAGATCGAGCATCGATCTCATTCGCTCTCTCTCTCTCTCTCTCTCTCTCTCTCGCTCGACATAATTATATTATTATGTGCAGCACTTAGTCGTGTGAAGTTTATTTAGTTTTCTTAAAATTAACTTAAACAACAGCAACTATTTGCTTTGTATAAAAATATACTACATACATAACCAAAAGAAGAGCGAAAAGAAATTCGCGCATTGCGTCCTCGACAGATTCGCAGAATTCATTTATCAGAGCTACCCGAACATTTGTTAATGCTGTTCAATTGTTTCTATTTATCTGTCAAAAGACGAACGTCATTATACACTACTAAATATCATTTCGGGAGCATATCAACTATTTACAATAATTTGTTAGCTCTGAATGAAGCCAAGCATTATATAATACTATAATATTTATTTCTAATCTTGTAGAGTTTAATTTTAGAACATTTTGTATTCTAGAATATGTAGAATTCAATATTGATATTTTTCTCTCCAAGCTATATACAAGTTTTCTAGTGTAACTAAAAACTCAATCGCTTCTCGAATTGTTTCTGATTTTGGTATTTTTGTTGCTGTTTTGCTTTTTGCTTTTTGGCACATGTTTTGATTATAATTTTGTGATGAAAATTAAAATGCGTTGGCTTGGCTGTGTGCGAGAGAGAGAGAGAAAGAGAGAGAGGGAGAGAGCGAGAGAGTGAGAGAGTCAATAATACGATATGTGCTTCTCCTGCTCGATGCTCAGCTTGCATTGGTATTGGTGTCTGAGGCACGCTTTTCCTGGAAACGTGCGCTCATTGCCATTTCGAGCGATGCCAATGATACAAACGACGATGATGTTGATGATGATGTTGATGATGATGATGATGAGGTAATCTTTCTATTGGCGTACGTTACGTACACACACACACACACACACAGACATAGCTGTGTAGACATAACTGGGTTGGTTTGTTTTTTTGGGTTGGGTTTTCGCTCTCAACTCGTATCTGCGAGTCAGTCAATTACTCAATTTGATTTTGCAATTAACAGCTGTTTCGCAGAATGGACTCACGCACACTTGGAAAGAGAAAGACACAGAGAATCACTCTCTGGACTCCATCGAACACGCTGACTAAGGCACTTGAAATGCCACCACAAAGTCGCTGCGAAATTAACCAGCAAAAGCCTCCTGCGGCTGCTCTACAGAAACAGCAATAGAAACAGCAATAGCAACTAAAACAGCTGTCTGGCTTAATTGAAATTAGGACTGGCATGTGTTTACTTAGTGACTTGGAAGACTGCAGTTTACTTCTAAATTACGACGATAATGCTTGGCAAGTGCAGTCGAGCACCACAAAGCCAGCAAAACACATTTGTGTGCTGTGTGCTGTGTGTTGGCTGCTTCAATCGAAGTCTGTTTAGAACAGCAATTAAAAGCCGACAGCTCGAGCTTAAAGGCAAATTAAACTGAAGTAGAAGGAGCTTTAAATACATTTGTGTTATTATGTTTCTAGAATCCGAATCAGCTAGAAGCATTTCAATCCTTCGCAAGTCTATACATCAAATGAAAGTTTTATATTCCAAAGACCTTTAGACTGATACACTGTACAAAAAACTGTAAAAAACTGAAAGTTTCGTTAATTTATTCAAAGTGTATGCTCAAATGTGCTGTGATTGATGCTGTTTGCAATCGGCAAACATGTGTACGATTGAATATTCAATTATGAATGGCACTCATGCATCTTGCTCAAATTACCAAGCCACCCAGAGAGTGAGTGAGTGAGTGAGAGGCTGAAGAGTTTATTTATAAATGCGAAATGTGAATAACAGCAAAAGAAACGCATTTAAATATAATATTGAATGTGCAATTTAAAAATGGTGTGACATAAATCAATTCATGCGCTAATTAAAAACATGTTAATTGTGAAATATAAATAAAAACAACAAACAACAAAAAAACAATAATGAAAACAACAATAACAAAAGTCTTACTGGCACATATGATAATTTACTGCACAGTTCGCTGTATTCATGTTTATTCATTCATTCACAAAGCAAGCGCAAATAAAAATTGACAAATGTGAGATTTAATACAAAAGTAAGAGTAAGACTAAGAAGGGCATATACGACCAGCAGATACACTGACTGCAAGCCTGCAAACTAACAGACTCTGGTAAGCCTTAGAATTAATTATATATCTGTCTTCCTATCCGACTCAGTTGCTTTTCTTTCCTTCAACCCTCGAACTTCATGCACTTGTAATATATGCATACTGTTTTTTGTTTTTAATGTATATGCATTTAAAAATCATTTTACCATACTTGAAATAACTGTCTTTGTAGGCTGTGTACCTCGCATTTCACGCATTTCCAATCGGAATATGCTATAATAAATAATGCCTGACATATGCCTGAGTACAACAGTATCTCGAACTGTATGCAGCTGTATCTTTGAGATACTATTAGCGCCAAAAGCTCAGCGCGCAACCAGTTTAAGCATCTGCGCACCGTGACCTTCGTGCTCATTATAATTTTGCCAGGCCAAAGACACAGAAAATGTTGCGCTGAATTTCAACAAAAGATCATCAAAGTAGATAAACACAAAGAAAAAGAAAAGAAAACAAAAAGGCGACTGCTCGATTATAAGATACCGCGTAGATATTACTATGCACTGCGAAAAAAGAAGAGGTGATTAATGTTTGCCAACTTTTATGTGAGCCAAACAATTCCATTTAATTTCAAATGGATATTGGCTCTACACAAAGGTATTTCGGATGGGAAACGAACAAAAATCCCCACTGCGAAACGACGTAATAGATAATAAACATTTGCAATGCACTTGTTAATGAAGTTAATGATGTTGTTGTGTGCGATTCGTGCCAAGGTGCGAGCGTCGTGCATCTAACAGATACCCGAATGCAACTGCTGCCACCTCACAACAGATGCAATGCGAGCAGTACGTGCGACAGAGATGGCTAGAGGCGAAGACGGCGGCGAAAATGCTAAGCAAAGCGCAATGTATCAAAAACAAACGACGCAAGCAAAACAAATCAGCGAATAACTACAATAACAATGCCAGCAACAACAACAACAATAAAAACAATATTAGACGTCGTAACGTCGCTTCTTTTGGCACACTGCAAACGAGCGCATCTAATGAGGCCGACCCGCAGCCGTAGGCCCACCGCCATAGACCCAACTATACGTTCGAGTGAACGCACCTAACGTTGCCTATAGTCGACCCTATAGATACCCTGTGTGTTTGCAATGCATTCAATTTCACATAGTATATGCCGAAGACTTTGTAATGAATACCAAAAGCCGATCGATGAATATAGTCGATGTGCTAGCTTGTAGCTCAAGTTTACTATCTAATCTATGGATTTAAAGATACTTTCCAGGTATGTAGACTTATAGAATATGAGGCTCATAACGAATTATTTACATTTGTAGCTTAATAGATACAGAAATACTTATTAGATACTTACTAGATGTAGAATATGAAGTTCATAATGAATTTTTATAAAATAGCCTATTAATAAATAGAGTGAGTTATTTTGTAGTTATAATAAGAGTTCTTGCAAGGTACTTGAGGTATCTATAGCTAAAGCAGTACACGAACTAAATCTAATAGCTGAGCATATACCCCATTACTTTACTCATTGTTGAGTATTTAAACTGACGTAGCTCCAGCGATATCGTGACGTCTGACGCCAGCGTCGACTGCGCTGTGGACGTCAGCTAATGAATGAATTCCGCGAAGCAAAGCGAGCAAATCAACAATACTGGCCTGCGCGATACGGGCATGACAACTAAGCAACCAATAGCCCCTCCCCCTCTGCCTCTATCACTCTTTCTCTCTCCACCACTGCGATAGCCGAGAGAGTTTGTACTTTAGGTACTGCATTTAGATGTATAAACCTGATGTTTCCTCTGCCGGCGGCGTCGATTAATGACTCCGGGACATTTGGTGAAACGGAGCTACAATTCATCAGCTCACGCCCACCAAGCTGCCAATTTGCCAATGTGACTGCAGTTCACCTGACTTACCTTTGCCGTTGCTCACATAACGGTGCGCTCCTGTGATATATGATAATCGTCGGCACATGCAATGTTTTGGCAAAAGGTGCCTTCCAGCTTCCAGTTTAATGAATACTCTACAGCGACGAGAAGATAAACAACCATTTGGCTATTAAGAACCGTTACCTGCTTTAATACACAATATATGCATGCATATGTAGGCGTGTGTATATTTTTAGCACAGCAAATAAGTCGTTTCAAGAATCTACAGGTGCTGTGTCGTCATTGCCAGCAAACGAAAGTTAAAAGCTAATCTAAATTGCCAGCGATAATTGAGTGAAAGTAAAATGTGTAGAGGGTTAAATAATATACATACATATATCGCATTTAAATGGCAACCAAATTTGTAGCCAACATTTAACTGTATAATATCTAGATATCAAATATCATACATTATCTTTTTAAATGCATTGAATATTATTCAGACAACGTCACAAGGAGCGTATGAGCAACATTTGCAGTCCAGATGATCTCTCTGCATCTAAATATAGCTAGTATAGAGTATTTTATCTCGTACTTTATTTGTAATGAAAGTCTTCGCTAATTTGCTTCAATTACATTCTAATGGCATATGCATTAGCATATCAAATATATGATATATGATATTTGATATATGCACATGATTTACATAAAGATGCAGATCTGTTGTTATCGCAGTTTCACTAGAAAACTATTATAAATTTAATATATGTATATTGTATATATTCTATCGAGGCAATTATAATATTATAAATGAAGTAATTATTGAAACAAATATTTATTATTACTTTAGGTGTGATCTGCAACCTGTCTCACTTGTTTGAGAAACTCAATTGATTTTTTTACTTATTTTATTTATAAATGTTTTTTTCTTCACACGTGCAGCTGTAATCTGCTTGTTTGCCGTTATGTTAATTTAATTAATATTTGCAATTTGGGTTAAGGAATTATTTTACAAATATTTTAATCTGCTTTTGTTTCGTTTGTTGATCTTTTTGTGGCATGTTAATTTATAATCCTATTGTTGATCCTGTTATTGTTGCACACGAGGCAATTTAAACAATTTTTCATTTTGTCGCTCTTTCTCTTTCTCACCTTTGTTTTTTTTTTTGCATTGTTTATACAAATTGTTACTGCTGACGGTTATTCGTCAATGCTCTTGTTTTTGTTGTTGTTCATATTGTCTCTCATTGTGAGTCGGTTTTTGTGTTTTGATTACGCAAATTAAACGCGTCTAGACAGCCAGACAGCCAGACAGCCAGACGGCCAGACGTCCAAACGTAGAACAATTGAGCGTTGCAGGGAGGGGAAGGAAGCAGGTGACGGCCTGACAGTCTCTGGGTGGTTCAGTGGTGCCCAACTTTTGTTCAATCAGACATTGTGACCGAGTGACCAAACGGCTTATGCAATTGAACCTAGAATTATGGCAGCCATGGACTAATTTATGATATACATATAAAATTATTTTGTTTTGTTGTTGCTTTTGATTCTTTAGTCTTTGTTTGATATGATCGCAAAGATATTGACTTGCTATCCAAATTCCAGAGAGGACACCCTTACTAGGTTTTTAATCGGGTTTACTCGCAGCTGAGACTTTGAGTTTATGTAATTTCCACGCTTGCTCGTTAAGTCTTTCTGGCGAAAAAGTTGGCTTTATTCATAAGCTTTTTTGGGTGGCAATTGTTTCGTGGAATTCGCAACGCCAACAAAATGCAAGCAAAATAAATAATAACAGAAAAAAAAGAAAAAAAACGAGTGACCAAAGTGCAAATAATTATGTGGCATTGTTTTTTCTTGGGTGCCGGCAGTATAGTTGACTCGACAGAAAAACAAAACACAAAACGCAAACAACGCGTCGAAGCTGCTCTTGGCCCTGGTCAGGGCTAAGATCTAATCTATGCCATTATATACAAACATGCATAATATATATATATATATACATATGTACATGTCTGTATGTATATATAAACCTGTGTGCTTTAAAATAATGTCAATTGTTCAGCATTTAAATGATTGTCGCCTACTAAACCCCATTTTGAAGACTACATACTTCGAGGAAATTTGAGGTGCATCAGTTTCTTATTATGAAATATGAATGTTTCTTAGCCGTGTATACAAGAAGCGCTAAATGATTTAAAGAGCAGTCAAAAGTTTATGTTGCATTAAGAATATGTTGAGATTCGATACAGATCTATATACATTGACGAACATAATTATGGGCACAGTATGCTTTTCAACAAGTAAGAAGCTCTAGTCGAGACGGCTCGACTTCGAGATATCCCTGAACCCTAAAAAATAACTAATACTCTTCTTCTTTACGCACTTATGAGCGCGTGCTCTGCTAACCGCGCAGTTGCTGCCGTGGCTTGGGGGTGGATTGGGCTGAGCTTTGGACGCTTTTAACTCCATTTCTAGATGGACGATCCATACAATTTTCAGAGTACATTAAGAGTACCTAAATGTCTCTATTTGCTAAATTGCAAAGTAGTACTTTTTTTTTCAAATTGTGTGCGAGGGGGGCGAGTCATCCAAAATCTAAAAATAACTTAATCTGCGTATCCATAATATCTATTTAAGTATATAAATCGAACCTAAAAGAAGTGAATGAATATTCGATTTTTGTCGATAATTAGGAAATGGGATGAGTTATCGAAATTAACAAAATAAACTCGTACTGCGTAACATACGAGTACTCACGTGAAATTTCAGCTCTCTAGTTTTTGTAGTTTGCGAAATCTTGACTTTCATACTTGTGCGAATACACGTGAATGCGGTGGTGTTCAGTTCAGTATTAAATTTTATTATTTTGAGTCCGGGTTTTTTATAATATAATATTTATAATATAAAGTAATAACAACCCTTAAATCTAGTGTACATAGTGCTGAGTTTGTAAGTCTCTATTGATTGTCTTAGTCTACAGCTGAGTTTGTAAGGCTCAGCATTCGTGTATCTTATCGCTAAGTGATAGGGTCAGTGTTATGTCTACACATATGGTCCACACATGTGGCCCTTTTGGTTATATGTTGCACTACCTGCTAGTTATGAGTGCGTAGGATATGTATATGGTTATATTTTGCATGTTCATGCATGAACAATATATGTATATGATTATATATTGTATATTAGGTATGTTCATGCCTGAACAATACTAGAGCTGGGAAATACATCGAGGGCTCCATCGATGGTATGGATGGAGCTTGTGAATTGCGATAGATCGATGGAAATTTTTCTATTTCGATATATCGAACTTGGTGACGTGTGAATTGCCATTTTCAATGGGTTCAGGGTATATAAATGAAACGTGAGCCTAGACAACGGCTTAACGATCGAAAGGAACACTTGACAAAACAACTGTGCACTTGCCACTTACTCTGCCAGTGACTGGAAGTATAAGTATATAAGCACTAGGATTTGAAGAAAATAAACAGTTTGATTTTTGAATTCGTTAAATGTGGAGTTGTTTCCCTTTTGTTTGTTTTTCAATCAAAAAATTTGTTCAAAATTTCCTGTTCTAAAAAGGAACATCAGCAATATTATGGCCGTATCAGGGATTTATATCATTCCCATCATCTTATTATTGGTGAATATGGGTGAGTCGAAGTAATAGCAATAACAGACTGGCAAACTGGAAAATACCCTATAGATGAATACTTTTATCAAATTACACAACAAAATCGAGATCTTCTGTTATTAAATAACCTTTATTTACTCTTTTAGCCGAGACTGATAATAAAAGTGAAACTGTCTACGGGTTCAATGTCACCATAAGTCAAGCTCCATTTATGGCCACACTGCGTGTTTACAAAAATGAATCATTCCGTTTTGGCTCTGGCAATGAATGCACGGCTGTGATTATTCGGAATCGTGTGCTGCTCACAGCAGCTCATTGTATATTTAAGTGGGTACACCTGAGAGAAGTTTCAAACTTTTATTCTGATATTAATCTTTGCAGTCAAAAGGTGAATGACTTTGTGATTGTTATAGGGTGCACCCACTTAAAAATCAGAACTCCAACAACGAAAATGCTGAGAATCTCAGCTTGGCGTTGGCATTCATTGTTCAGAAATAGAGTGGGCACTCCATATAATATTGCAGTGGTCTTCACTTATGATGATATAGAACCCTTAACGGGGCTGTTGCATACGCACCTCTTAATCTTAAGGAAGTGCGTAAGGGGAGCAAATGTATAGAAAGTGGCTGGAGTCACGTAAGAAAATTTTAAAAATTACTCACTTTACCAAAATAATGGGATTTGTTATGGATACACAGTAGCAACGACTTATCTATTGACTTTTCCTCATCTAGGGTAATACAAATCTGCAATCATTATGGGTAGTCTCAACAAGCAGAAGAGAGTGTTATAAAATGTTCTTTGTAATGGGCTTGATGTGCACGACCCCAACAACTGATAATTCGACGCTCGTCCAGAACGATGCAGGTGCTCTGATATTGTGCGATGGTAAACTTTCGGGTATCGCCGTCGGGGCTTGGGGTACAATAAAGTTAACTGGAAATACAGCTATACATTTGTATATCAAATGGATAAGAGCAGTCATTTACCTTCACTTCAAGTCAACTAAATCATCACCACGAAAAAGCACGAAATTAACAATTTTTCAAAATTCCCTGTTCTAAACAAGCAAAAAAGGTTCCCTGGACCCTCCGAAGAACCTATAAAAGTCTATGAATTATTCAGTTTATTTCTGCACGCATAATATTGTCACATACATATGTACATATATCCAAATAATACGCAAATTGATTTTTCTGTATTAAGTTTTTCAGTGTTTTTTTTTTTTTTGGGTGCAATTTGTAAATTGATATGACTGCCATATGAACAACAATCGTAATCGTAATCATCGAAACAGACAACGACAACGGATTTCGCGTAATTGGTGCAATTTGGTGCTGCGGATGGGTTTGGGGCATGTGAATTCATTTGGACATGACACGGCACACCGCACCGCTCAGCACAAAGCTCTGTAGCTTTTGGAGTTTCCGAAAGCTCGACGTTCATACGGACGGACAGACGGATAGACGGGCGGACGGACGGACGGACAGACGGACAGGGCTAGGTCAACTTTTCTCGTCGCCCTGATCAAGAATATATTTACTTTATGGGGTCTGCGACATCTCCTTCTGCCTGGTACATACATACATTTAACAAAACCATTATACCCTGATTTCCCATTTTCAATGAACTCAGGGTATAAAAATTGGCCGAAATGTCATAGAAGTGTCGCAAACTTAAAAAACGAGATTCCGATTGGCTGTATTGGTTATTTTAGTTCTTGTTTATGTTTTTGTTATTAATATGTTATTTTTTTTTTAAATAAATTTTGTAGTATACTAAGACAATCACATAATTAAAATTGAACAAGTAAGAAAGCTGTAGTCGAGACTGCTCGACTACGAAATCCCCTGAGCCCTTCTTCGAACGAATAATATTCCAAGAATTATTCAATTCGTTTCTGCACGCATAAGAAACTGTACATGCAAAACCACGCGCACACATAGACGCCGATCTACGCTTGTAGGCATGTATGTGTGTATGCATGTGTGTAAGCATTGCAAGCGTCCTGCTGTCTCTCTGCTTTGCTGCTGCGTCGCATGGGTTTCGATGAGAAAATTTTGATGACACGGCTATATCAACTTTACTCGTCACCCTGATCAAGAATATATATACTTTATGGGGTCTGCCACGCCTCCTTCTTCTTATTAGTGTCACCTGTACCAAGTTTCAACTCTCTATCTTCAAAATTTGACTTTATGCAAAAAATCGGGCTTTCCGTGCACAGCGCACTGTTCAAAAATGTATTAAATAAATATGAAATGTTAAACATTTGGATTGTATTTGATTGATTGAGTATCTAAAGAATTGAAGAGAGAAGATTGTAAAGTTAGTTAGAAGTATATCTGAAATATTTACTCCATTTCCCAGGTCTTTCACTACTATTGTTAACTACTGTTAAAATTCCTATTACTTACTGATTGAAATAGAATTTCGCTTTATAACTTTGTTTTTGACTTCTTACGTGTGCTTGGCAGTTTGTCGTGTTTTTCTTTATTTAAGCATTTCCCTATCCACCACACAATATTTGTTGTTGTTGTTGTTGTTGTTGCTGCATCTGTTTTCGGCCTGGTCTGTTTTTGTGTTGAGTGCTTAATTTGTTTATCTAGCGCTGAGAATGCAACCGCTGCGGAAATACGTGCCTGATCCACCTCCCCCTCTGTCGCCTTTGCTTTGTTTGCTTATCGTTTTTTAATGCTGCGCATATTTTGCCATTTAAGTTTTGTAAATCCCCTTCTTAACACTATTAATGTACAGCAACGGCAACAAAATTGACAAATTGTGAGTTGAGTCTCAGTCGGATCTTTGACTCAGACATGCATTTAGCTGACTGGCATTATAAAGCTCTCTAATTGTCAGTTTGGAATGTGTCAACTACTTTGAAGTGGCTTCCGGCAATGATAAGGTGTCGATAGTAGTGATATTTCTATATGGAGCAATATTGCGTATACGCCCAAGTTGATAAGTTGATCAGCACAAAACAAAAGAACAAGGGCTATATCAACCTATTTTTCTTTGTGCTGATCAAGAATATATATACTTTGTGATGTCTGCGACGTCTCCTTCTGCCTGTTACATACATTTTCACAAAACTATTATATATAAATGAAACGCGAGCCTAGACAACGGCTTAACGATCGAAAGGAACACTTGACAAAACAACTGTGCACTTGCCACTTACTCTGCCAGTGACTGGAAGTATAAGTATATAAGCACTAGGATTTGAAGAAAATAAACAGTTTGATTTTTGAATTCGTTAAATGTGGAGTTGTTTCCCTTTTGTTTGTTTTTCAATCAAAAAATTTGTTCAAAATTTCCTGTTCTAAAAAGGAACATCAGCAATATTATGGCCGTATCAGGGATTTATATCATTCCCATCATTTTATTATTAGTGAATATGGGTGAGTCGAAGTAATAGCAATAACAGACTGACAAACTGGAAAATACCCTATAGATGAATACTTTTATCAAATTACACAACAAAATCGAGATCTTCTGTTATTAAATAACCTTTATTTACTCTTTTAGCCGAGACTGATAATAAAAATGGAACTGTCTACGGGTTCGATGTCACCATAAGTCAAGCTCCATATATGGCCACACTGCGTGTTTACAAAGAAGAAGCAGTCCGTTTTGGCTCTGGCAGTCGATGCACCGCTGTGATTATTAGGAATCGTGTGCTGCTCACAAGAGCTCGTTGTATATTTAAGTGGGTACACCTGAGAGAAGTTTCAAACTTTTATTCTGATATTAATCTTTGCAGGCAAAAGGTGAATGACATGGTGGTTGTTATAGGGTGCACCCACTTAAGAATCAGAACTCCAACAACGAAAATGCTGAGAATCTCAGCTTGGCGTTCGCATTCAAAGTATGAGAGGATTTCAATTGCACATGATATTGCAGTGGTCTTTACTTTTGAAGCTATAGAACCCGTTAAAGGGGCTGTTGCATACGCACCTCTTAATCTTAAGGAAGTGCGTAAGGGGAGCAAATGTATAGAAAGTGGCTGGAGTCCTGTAAGAAAATTTTAAAAATTACTCACTTTACCAAAATAATGGGATTTGTTATGGATACACAGTAGCAACGACTTATCTATTGACTTTTCCTCATCTAGGGTAATACAAATCTGCAATCATTATGGGTAGTCTCAACAAGCAGAAGAGAGTGTTATAAAATGTTCTTTGTAATGGGCTTGATGTGCACGACCCCAACAACTGATAATTCGACGCTCGTCCAGAACGATGCAGGTGCTCTGATATTGTGCGATGGTAAACTTTCGGGTATCGCCGTCGGGGCTTGGGGTACAATAAAGTTAACTGGAAATACAGCTATACATTTGTATATCAAATGGATAAGAGCAGTCATTTACCTTCACTTCAAGTCAACTAAATCATCACCACGAAAAGCACGAAATTAACAATTTTTCAAAATTCCCTGTTCTAAACAAGCAAAAAAGGTTCCCTGGACCCTCCGAAGAACCTATAAAAGTCTATGAATTATTCAGTTTATTTCTGCACGCATAATATTGTCACATACATATGTACATATATCCAAATAATACGCAAATTGATTTTTCTGTATTAAGTTTTTCAGTGTTTTTGGCTGCAATTTGTAAATTGATATGACTGCCATATGAACAACAATCGTAATCGTAATCATCGAAACAGACAACAAAGACAACGGATTTCGCGTAATTGGCGCAATTTGGTGCTGCGGATGGGTTTGGGGTATGTGAATGCATTTGGACATGACACGGCACACCGCACCGCTCAGCACAATTTAAATCTCAAACTCATGGCAATGACACTCTTAAACACTGACAACAACAAGTAAGAAGGCTCTAGTCGAGACGGCTCGACTACAAGATACCCTGAACCCTGAAAATAACTAATACTCTTCTTCTTTACGAACGTACGAAGGAGCGCTCTGCTAACCGCGGGCTATATTTTGGACGCTTATGACTCCATTTCTAGATTGACGATCATCATGAACTTTTTGTTAGAATATATTAATAGCATCCCTTAATTCCCATTTTCGAAGGGTTCTGGGTATAACAAGTAAGAAAGCTGTAGTCGAGACTGCTCGACTACGAAATCCCCTGAGCCCTTCTATGAACGAATAATATTTCATGAGTGCTTCGTTTCGTATATGTAGATGCAAAAACATGCGCACGCACACATGCTGATCAACGCTTTTACGCCTGTAACTGACTGCGTCTTGTTGTCTCGCTGCCTCTCTTGCTGTGCCGCGTGGGTATTGCTGTCATAACTTAATTGATTAATAATTCTGTTTCAAATGTTCAAATGCTCAGAATATGATCATGACAGTCATATCTACATACATATGTACATATGTATGTATATGCCAAGTCAAACTGTATGTCTCTAGTATTTAAAATACATGTTTTACACATTTGGGGATGTGGCGAATTGGGGGCCGGAATTCAAAATCTGCCAAAAACCGAAATTAATAAATTAGTATCTATATATGTATGTATGTATGTATATGCGGAAGACTTGGAGACTCTAATTCTAAAGATGAACGAGATATAATTTTATAGCTGATTGTCGATAATTGTTTATCGTGCAATATACGGATCCAACACAAAAAGAATGAACTCTCTAGTTCTTATGTATGTATGTATATGTATCTATCGGAAATCGACGCGTTCCAACATACGGACAGACAGATGGACGGTATATAGAATGTACTTTATGGGGCCAGTCTAGTTCTGTCTGTTACATATGTACATTTTACAAAACCATTATACCTTGATTTCCCATTTTCGATGGGCTGGGGGTATAATAATTAGAATTATAATATGATCTAAAAGTGTTTTAGTAATTTATATAACTTTTTATACCCAGAGTTTATTGAAAATGGGAAATCAGGGTATAATGGTTTTGTTAAAAGTATGTAACAGGCAGAAGGAGGCGTGCCAGACCCCATAAAGTATATATATTCTTGATCAGGGTGACGAGAAAAGTTGATATAGCCATGTCCGTCTGTCTGTCCGTCCGTCTGTCCGTCTGTCCGTATGTTTGAACGCGTCGATTTCCGAAGATACAAAAGCTAGAGAGTTCATTCTTTTTGTGTTAGGTCCGTATATTGCACGCGCAGTACGAGTTTGTTTCAGAAATTCGATAACTCGTACATTTGCAAAGTTATCGATAAATGAATTGATCGGGGACCAGTTATAAAATTCTAGCTAATTCATCTTTAGAATTAGAGTCTCCAAGTCTTCAGCATATGTATATAGATACTAATTTAATACAATGTCGGTTTTTGTCAGATTTTGGATTCCGGTCCCCACCTCGCCCCACCACCCACAAATGTGTAAAAAATGCATTTCAAATACTAGAGACATGCAGTTTGGTTTAGCATATAGATATGAATATCATAATCATAGTCTGAAGATATCAATACCATTTTCCATCTATAAACAGAATTATTAATCATCAAAGTTTTCTCATCAAAAAGCAACAAAGGCAGCGAGACAGCAAGCCGCCTGCATTGCTCACACACATATGTACATGCTTACAAGCGTGTGTGTGCTCGTGTTTTTGCATGTATAGTTTCTTAGGCGTGCAGAAACGAATCGAATAATTCTTGGAATATTATTCGTTCGAAGAAGGGCTCAGGGGATTTCGTAGTCGAGCAGTCTCGACTACAGCTTTCTTACTTGTTAATGCTGCTATCGTTAACAATTGAATTTACAGTTTCTTTGATACATACATACATTGAATTTCTGTTGATCAATAATCACAGCAAATGAGCCAAAATGCAACTTGACTTGAGCAGCGTACATATGTACATACATATGTATGTATGTATGTATGTAACTCTGACATCAACTCTGACATTGAATAAACGACAATCTTCTCTGGTCAAGCGAAATTGGAATTCTTGGAATCAACTAAACTCCATTTAAAAAACGGCCTACTTATATTTATTTGTTTTTCTTGAACAAACAAGCATTGTTTCCATTTATTTCGATCTCTTTTAATTGCTATACGGAATTTATTTCATATTGCGATTAAAGCTGCATACAAAAAAGTCTCTCATATCAATGCTTAAAGTGCAGAGCATTGCATATTCCATATCCACGCAAACATTATTTATTTTGCGGTTTTCGTTGCTGTTGCTGTTGACGTTGTTGTTGTTGTTGTTGGTGTGGCTGGTTTTTTATTATTTCTGAGAAAATTTGACGGGTACGTGTGACATATTCGAACTGGAGGCGCCGTCGATAAGGCGCAACACAGTCAATCACAACAATCCCACAGATACAGATACCGATACTCAGTCAATGGCACCGACTATGGCCCTGGCACTGGCACTGGCACTGGGACTAGCAGTCGTCGGCTTAATGTGGGGGCAGGTTGTAGTTGGGTAGACTCGTTGTACTTGGACTACACTTGCCATGCAAGACGTCCGACTGTTGTCCGACACTCTTTGTTGTAAATAATTACGATGAAGTCGCAGAAAACGCAAATTGTGACTAATAAAATGAGGATGAGGACGTCGCAGACGGCGACATTGTCAAGTAGAAGGTACATACTTGAGCTAAGCTGGGAATATTGCGTGGGGATTCCGGGCCAAGCTGAGCCCCGAGTCGATAAGTCGCATTCGATGCGCATGATTTATGTGCCTTAAAAAAAAAACAAAAAACAAAAGAGACAGCTCAACAATGGGCTGCATTCGACTGTTTAATACACGTTCACTATTTAAGTAGCGCTCTTAAGAGTTGATTGCAAATTTGATTTCTTTGGTTTTCCGTTGCTGTTCGATATCCGCCTGGGGCTATGCATATACCCTTTGCATTGCTGTGAGCGTATATCGAAGTGAGGAAACAGATAAACAATAAGCTTGAGTGGAAGCAAAGCTTGGATGAAGGTCATTATCCAGTCAACGACCACGCGCGTCCTGTTTCATAATTAAGTTGGGCTCCCACTCAAACTAGAATGGGCCAAATTGGCGGCCATATAATTTGCTGGTGGGCACTTTAATTGAAGCGCATACCAAGGGCAGCTATTGACAGCGGAGCGGGGTAGAAAGACAAAGGGAAAGGCCGATGCCGAGCAACGTATCAAAATGTGCAGTTTGTGTTTATTCAGCGTAAAATGAAATTATCATCGTCATATTCAATTATCCTTGCGAGTGCATGATAGCCTACACTACTCCTTTCCATCCCCCATTCGTTCGTTGACCCTTCGTCCACATCCCTGTGGGCGGACTGCGTAGGACGACGCACCACAGAGAAACCAGCAAGCATCTGTCTATCAGACACTTACAAAAGGATTGTCCGCGTGTGCCGTAGGCGTTAGTCGACTGCTCCTTGTTGATTGTGGATTGAGGTCGTTCATGCGCATAAACTGACCAAATTGAAAATTGCATTCAACATTCGCCAGGCAACTGCAGCACTGCAGCACTGCAATACTGCAACATTTCAACATGTTCCGCATTGCCAGCAAATTGCCAATTGACAATCGCATAACAAAATTTGTCATAAGGCAACCTTCAAATCGATTTCTTTGTCTCTTCATTTTAATTGAAAATTGCAATTCGTTGTCATTTACTGAGACCGTATGTAGCTATGTGAATCTGAAGTACTTTTATCTTTAGAAATTAATAAGAATTTCCTTTGAGTTTTAATCCAATTTATTTTTCTCTTAAGCTTTTGAGCTGGGTCTTACGTATTTTTATCATTGAATTGAGCTCAGCTCTATATGCATCAATATTTATCTCTCTCCAGCGTAAACTCTGTCATAAGTCTGTGCTATGCCTAAATTTCGTAGTTTCTTTTGATTTCTGGTGATTTGCAGAAAAAAGTGATTCATTTTCTACACATCTCAAATAGAGTATGATACAAAATATGTATATAAATATCTGTGTATATTTATAAATGTGATATCTAAGCCTTGTTTATTATTGGTACAATAAAACGATAAAAAACTATAAAAGTGCAGTCTATAAACACATTCGAGCGTAGTTATATAGCCCATATTCGCATCTCATAAATGGGCTTCCGCATCCCCAGCAGAATCCAATTTCAGGCAGCTGCCAAGGCGCAGGGGTAGGGGTAGGGGTATTAGTAGGGAAGGGGGTTGTGAAGGGAAAAGAAAAAACAAATTTAAAAATTACACGCGCAATGATTTTTATTGCATTTGATGAACATTTAATTTTGATTTAATTTTTAATAAGATTTACTGCCTCAACTGCGTTTCTCTCTTTCTATCTCTCTCTATATATGTACATATATATATATTTTGTTTTGTTTTTTATGCATTGACATTGTTTTTTTTTATAACTTGTTTGTGGGGCGGGCTGTCAGAGGAAATTTGACGGCAATTGATATGATTGGAAATGGGTTTTGGGGATCTACGTGATAATCGTCGATTACTGCCATTATTGTGGCCACCCACATACAGCCAATGGCAAAATAATCGTAAAACATAAACAACAATGAAAGCAACAAAAAAAAAAAAAAAAAAAAAAAAAAGAAAAAGAATAACAATAACAATGCCTAATAACAGTCGCAGCGCTGTAAATAAATAAATTGCGGCGAAATAAACTGAAATAAAATAAAATATAAAATCAAAATAAAAAGCAAGGCGTAAGCATGATAGATAGCTCGACAATTGAATACCCTGTGTGGGAAAATATTCTTTGTATAAATAATAATACTATTCTCCTCATTACACAGAGCATTGAGCTCTCAAGACAGATACCCTGATTACAGTACGTAGAGCGACTTTGCCTTGTGGCTTAATATGAGATAATGCCTGGGTACCAGGTGTTAGGTGTTTAAATGATTTACTTCTATAAATTCTATTTATATAGTCTATAAAATGTCGATTTTATCTTTCTTATGATAATACTCCCTTTTCGGCCAAGTGAATTTCAATGCTGACAAAGAGAGTTCGCAGAGCTATTGAGTACGTGGTAATTCAATGTGAAACAATTGGCAACTGCATTTGGTCAAATTGGCATGTGGCTTATTTATTTATTTGTTTAAATTTTAATGATTGCCACCGATAGCAGCACTAACAACAACAACAGCAGCAGCAGCAACAATTGCTGCGCCAGTCAAATAAACAAATTAACTCGAAATATCATTGAGGTTTCTATACTTGAGTGTGTGTGTATGTGTGTGTGTGTGTGTGTCTATGATTGTTTATTGTAATTGTTTTGTTTACCTTTATTGCTGTTGTTTTGCCAATGTAATTTGCAAAGTGATGCAGCTATGGCAGGCTACTGTTTGCAGCAGCGATAGTCAGCACCAGCAGCAGCACTAACAGCAACACTACCAGCAACAGCAACAGCAGCAATTATTATAATTAAACTTGATGACTGACTAACTGATCATCGATTAGTCGCCTTAGTCGCTATTAGTCGGAAGTCGGCTGTGTCTTAGCCTTGCATTGTTTTGCCAGCTGGATTATATTTCAATAGAGAGAGAGAGAGAGAGAGAGAGTGATACTTTAATGGAATATGAAATCTGAATATATAACTATATGTTAAAACATATAGTATCAATAGATGATATATATATATTAGAGATTCATTTCGCTGAGCTGTTTTTCCAGCTTAATGCTTTGCAAAATATAAGCGGCAGAGTCCAAAAGGTTCAAGTCTGCTTGCCCAGAATGAGCATTTGAGTCGATCTACCCATGCCCCATGCCTGACTGCTCCATGGTGATGGCGCTTCTTCTTAGGAACGAATAGAGCGTTCGCAGTGTTAAGGGTATTTCTAAGTCGTTCGATTACAGTTTGCTTACTTGTTTTTAGTTCAATTTTGCAATGTTGTTTACGAATACAATAGCAACAATGTTTAGAGACTGCCAGATTGGCATATTGACACGCAGGGGGATTGGCTGATTGACATAGGCTATTAATTTATTAATAAACATGCGAGCCCGTCCAGCGGGCGCCAATTAGACGTTTGTCAACACATAATAATATATGTCTATTATTTATTTATTTTTTTTTTCAAGTAATCATATGAAAAAACAAAACAATAACAGCACAAAAAAAACAAGTAAGAACGTTGCAGTTAGGCGCAACTAACAGCGATATACTTTGTTCCCATAGGTGCATCTTATTTATTTAATAAACATTTAATAAACGAAATATTTGGGCAATTAGAAAACGTACATGGCAAGCAACAAACATTTTTCCTACACATACATACAGATTTTCACATGTACACACTATACGAGTATACACACAATTTTCTATGTATGCATACAAAAGTTTGGATGCCAGAATATTCTAAGAATTGTGACTGAATTGGGAATTTTTCGATCGTTACTTTAGTTTTGTAAAAGGCGCTCTAGCAATGTCTTATTTGGTTTTAGTTAACGAAAGCGCGTGGGTTCGAATCCCGCAGAAAACTTCTTTTCAAAAATTATTTATTTTTTATTTTTTTAATATTTGTATATTTATTATAAAATGCTTGCTGCCAATTGATAATCATTTATAAACATACGCATATGAATTGTGCATTTAAGTAAAAACTAAAACTGCTTTATGCTTTCCGATTTGCGACGCTGTGTGGCAGGCACTTTTTCTATGCATGCATATATGTATGTATGCATGTGTACGTGTATACACATCCAAAAGTGTATACATATTGCAAGAATTGCGATTGTATTGTTTTGTGTCGTCACAAACTGCTGATCAGCTGGTCAGCTGATCAGCTGTGAATTTATTTAGGTTTACCTAACGATTACATGTTGTTTTCAAAAGACCCAGGTTCGAATCCCGCTGGAAACTTTTTATTTATTAATCGAAAACTTATGAATTTTATTTTTTAAATTCATCAATATTATTATATTTATGTTAAAATGCTTTTTGCCATCTTAGCAATTGCTACTAAGCTATTGTATGCATGAATTATGCAGTTGGCCACAACAAACTTCTTTGCCGATTTGCCACGCCCCCAGTGGGCGTAGACGCATAATTTTTTGCCAGTTCTTAGAAAGGGCCGAGGCTAACATGCCTGCAAAATTTGGTTGTTTACATTCCAAAAATGCGAAAATTACAGGGTATTTTTCGATATGCCACGCCCCCAAAGAGGCTGAAAATTATTTTTGGGGGATCGATAGAGGAGAACATTAGTAACTCAACCATCCAATTTTCAAGCTTCTAGCTCTAAAACTGTAGGAGATATAAACTTTTGCGGTTTGCCACGCCCTTGTGGGCGTAGATATATCTACCATAGCTTATTAGTCTTGGGTTGTCAACCCGAGTATACATGCAAAATTTCAAGTCTCTAGTGTCAATAGTGTTCAAAATATAGCACAATTTGAAAAATCACTATATATTCAGGTCCGATTTGCCACGCCCCCAATGGGCGTAGACATAAAACTTTTTGATCGATCTTCTTAGAATCATAACATTAACTCACATGCAAAATTTCAGCGTTCTAGCTTTAACGGTGTAGAAGATACGTATTTCCCGATTTGCCACGCCCCCAATGGGCGTAGATATATCCGCCATAGCTTTTTGAACTTGGGTTGTCACCCCGAGTATACATTTCAAATTGCAACTCTCTAGCTCATCATCTAGTATGATAACTTAACTATGGGCGGAAGAGTTTTCCGATTTGCCACGCCCCTAGTGGGCGGATCGGGAAAATTTTTACACTTTATAATTCGGGAACATATATGAGTATATGTTTAAAATTTCAAGTCGCTAGCTCTAATAGCGCCGAAAAATATTGCGTTCATACGGACAGACGGACAGACGGACAGACGGACGGACGGACAGACGGACAGACGGACAGACGGACGGACAGCAAGACGGACATTGCACAAACCCAATATACTTTTTCCCCTTCGGGAACAAAGTATAATAATTGCATTAAAAATAAATTTGCGCACGAGCTTATCAAATGCTATTCACGACAATTCGTATTGATATCGACAGCCGGAAAATGTTATTTTGGCATGAACTTTGAATTTAATTAGCAGCAGCAGCAGCTGATTGTGATCTAGTACTTGTTTGTACTATTTTATGGGAGGTTCTCTGGTACTAAGGTTGCGATACGCATCTCCGACAAGTTTTCTATGAGGCTTCCATAGAGTTTCAAAGGGGTATATTGGTGTGTGGGTAAAGTGGAGGGAGCTAAAAATGAGAGGAATATGAAAATGTAGAGTCAACTTACTGAGGCAAAACTTCTTCTCTTTATGGTGAGCCTACGTTTGTCTCTTGAGCATATCAAGCTGCACTACATTTTGACTGAGTGAGAGGGAGAGAGATATATATGTACTTGAAAAAGAGCTCTGCTCAAGATCTTTTCTGATATTCAACTTTGATTCAAATTGATTGCTTTTTTACCCCCCCGAGCGAGTATTAGATAGTTAGTGCAGCCCGATTGAAATGTTTATGCATGCATGCCATTTGCTTGAGTCTCGGCATATATATAATAAAGCTCAGCTGCTCCCAAACTGCAGAGTGAATTTCGTTTGTCAACTCAGAGCTATAACTATGAAAATTTCCTTTGCAATTTTGGCCTGGGTCACGTTGGCGCTGCTGCTGGTTCGTATTGAGGTATCCTGCTAGTGGGTATCCTGCCTAACGATTCCCAATTCTTTGCTGTGCAGTGTACTGTTCGGGCGGACGAGGCAGGACAAATGAAAGGCGGTGCTCAATCGGGCTTTTCGATGGGCGCTGGTGCCGGCGCCGGAGCTGGCAGCGAGGCCGAGGGACAGGGCGGTGGCGAGGCTAAAGGTGCTGCAGGTGCTGGCCTTAGCATGGGTGCTCAAGCTGGCGCTGGCGCCGATGGTAATGGCAATGGTGGCCGCTAAGCGCTAGTAGTTGGCGTTGTCGGCGGCATTTCCGTTTAAAATATCATTAGTTAAAGTCACAGGCATAGGCACTGGCACTGGCACTGGCACTGGCACAGGCCACAGGTGTCATCGGCAGCACTTCAATGAAAAACACAACAACAACAATCTACGCTTGGCAGCCCTAATACCACTTAATGCCATTTTATGAAACGTTGCCCCAAATAAAGTACAAACATTCGACGCCGCCGACGGCGTAGTCGACCGATGCCAATCGCTGAATCGAAATCGAAACTAAAATAGAAAATTCATCAGCAATGTTAAAAATATATCATCGCATTTTTCCACAAAACTCGAGTGATCAATAAAATCCAAACACCCAAAAAAAAAAAAATATATATATAATGATTGTGAAATATGGCGCCTCGCTGTATTTTGCCAAATCATTCGATTGATTGTTTACACTAAAGGGGGTTTTCTTAAAAAAAAAAAAAAAAAAAAAAAAAAAAAAAACAATTTTTGCCGCTAAGATAAGTGTATGGCTTGGGAAGTTTCCCCTGTGTCAAGCATTTCGATCAGATTGAATGCGATTATTAACCATTTTTCCATGGAATCGCCTATAAATACGTTTTATTATGTTGCGCTCACAGCGCTTTTTTATAAGGAGCTTTACTTTTCGCATTCAAGTTGAACGATCATAAATTTCGGATGGAATTAACTCAATCTACCATCAGTGGTAAATGGAGGGAAGTCAACTGACCTATGATCTGTCATAAAAAGACTTCAGGCATGTGTGAGAGAGTTCTTTGTTAAGAAACTCAAGATATTGAAGTTGAATTTATTGGCTGATAAGCTTAAGGAATATAGAAATATAATTTATAAGGACGGAAGAGCTGTACAACTAGGAATATATACTAACTCGAACTCGAACTTGAATCGCCGATTAAATATAAGTTTACTTATTCAGCTGCATTTGTGGCTCATTTATGTATATTACATGCATATACAATTCTATATAATTCTTATGAAATCATGCAACCCCTTTTCAATCATGTAATCGAGGTCTTGGCCATTGCAGCTGCCATTGTCTGGCATTGACACGCGCTGAAGTTCAGTTCAGTTAGTTTTTGTGTTTAGATTGGCTCTAGTTCCATAATCCAAGTGACGCCTGTCCGTCAAGCTGTCGCTGTTGTAGGGCATCGCGTAACGCATGTGGCCAGTGCAGACAACAGAGATAGAGATAGACACAGAAAGAGAGACAGAGAGAGAGAGAGAGAGAGAGAGAGAGAGAGAGAGAGAGAGAGAGTGTGCGTGTGTGTCGTTGCAAACAGGCATTAGATAAGAGACTATCGCTGGCAGGTTGGCCTTTGGGTGGTGCGTGGTGTGGTGTGGTGCGTCTTTTGGCTTTTTATTTATTTTATACGACAGTCGTGAAATTATGCGGCGCTGAACTTGAAACTGGTCACGTGCGAGGCGCCGATGTGGCGATATACTCGTAATTGCCAATTTAATCGCTGACTCGCATTCGCTGATAAGCGAATTCGTGCAACGTCTGCGACGCAGAGCTAAACATTTTTACCTTCTTTTTTTTACTGGGAACTCAGCCAGCAGAACAACAATAGCCGCAGCCAGTCCAACTTATGTTTATCAACAAAAATTCAAATTGCATTGTGCAGGTGCCAGGGTCTTGATATGGTCAAGTTACGAGCTGGATCAAGGTGCCGTGAGCGGCCATTAAATTGATTGACTGACAAGATTTACAGCTGGCCGTGTGCTGGGTAATTGCGGCAAGTGCAGCTGATTTATGTGCATTACCATATAGTTATAGAATTGCCACCGATATCGCAAATTGGCAAGAAACACGCCCGATACACGCCAAAGACGTCGGTCATAAGACCACCGCTACGGCGCACATAAATCATTCAGAAAAGGCCGGCTCACGTGCATACGCATAGTAGAGTGCAGGTTATCTCCTGACCCATTTCGACTTTCACACTCATCAGCCATATACTACATGCACTATATAGACATAGACGGTGTATAATCGGAGATACGTATGTATCAGACCATTTGCATTGCCATTAGCTTTTGTCTAATCTTGTGTATGTGGCGCCCCACTCGCCAAATGCGCATTATGAAAGCAATTTGCGTGTTGGGTCTGAGTTTTGTGTGGGGTGGAGGTTGGTGGTTGGTGGTTGCTGGTTGGGGATTGGGGATTGGTCGGACGGGAAGTGGGTGGGCGAACGCATTTTGCTTTCATAATTTTTTTGCCTTTGCCATGTTGTTCAAGTAAGTCGCAATTGGTAGCCTCCAAATTATTGTTGTAATTAAACTAAACAGAAGAGCAATGCAAATATTGGCATGCGGCTAATTAACGTTCAACTAATTGGCTAGATAATCACTTGAATATACACAAAAACGAGATGGGATACATTGAGACGAAATAGAGATGAACCTCCCCAGCCAGCTGACCACCAGAAGCAACAATGTAAACAAACATTGCATTGAAAACATACTGCAGCTATAGATTATTTTCTCTATTTGTGTATAAGAGAAGAAGCACATGAATTGGTTCAATTATGGGCATCGTAGGCGAAGCGATAAGCGATTGCAAAGAACAAGTGAGAAACAGGTCTTGGCTAGCTTCAAATATAAACTGAGAATATCAGATATACAATAATAATGATAATGCTAATAACAATGACAATGACAATGACAATGGCAATGGCGATGACAATGACAATGACAATACTTATAGTAATAATATAATGATAACAATGAACAATGGTAATGATAATGTTAACAATAATGACGAAAATTATGATCTGTCTTTCCAGACATTTATCCATCCCTTATAGCTACTTTTTGTTGTAATACAATACCTAGATATTAAATGAAATTTTATACATAGATCCCAGTCGATTCTGCTAACTTCCAAGTTCACTTGCCATGTTTGCTTTGAAGTGTTCCGCGTTTATTTTTAGAATAATTGAGTTATAACATTTGCTTAGCAAAGCTATCAAATAGCTCAATTTGCAATAGAACACATAATAATAATAATAATAATCCACTTGATGATTGTTGATTCGATTTTCATTAACTGAAATACGTCGTCTGTACTACGCATCAGCTAGCTAGATATATGTACATATGTATATTGTCAGACTATTTATAGATATGGCCAAAAATGAGAAAAAAAAACTGCGTAATGGCCTTTCAGATCGGTTCAAATAGAACTTGACTATCGTCGTTGTATACATACATATATATTATATGTTTTCCGCTGATTAAACGGGCTTGCATGATACAGCGAGGCGATGACATTTTCATTGCGTAATTTTTCATACGAACTGAAATTCGTATTTTCAAGTTGTTGCCCTCAGCAGCTATATTTGTTGTTGTTGTTGTTGTTGTTGTTGCTGCTGGTACAGCCAACTACGCAATTGATGAAGTGTAAATGTACGTAAAAACGTTGCAATCATTAAGCGACGCTTCGGTGCGCCAGGTTCTACGGCCATATGCCATTTGTATCTGTCAGATACTTTTGCCAGTTCCCCTGATTTATGAACTGCAAGAGGCGAACTGCGCTGGCAATTACCGTTTGCCACAACAGCAATTGTTATGCTATGTTTATTAACAGCAACTGTCTAGGCAAATTGCTCACATATACATAATTTTATACAATAATTAATAATAATGATTACGCATTTAAGAGCAGAGTCACACAGAGAGAGAGAGAGAGAGAGCGAGAGAGATAGAGAGAGGGGAAATACAAATATAGATACATCTACAGTCATTAGTCTGTGCTATCAAGTCCGTGTCGAGTCGAATCGAATCGAATCGAATCGCATCTGTCGATCTGTGGACACGTGTTGAGCTGCCAAGACGCCAATTAACATGAGGCGTACTTCAATTTGTGCAATTGACCGATTGCCGGGGCATTATTAAAAATAGGTTTTTCAATATTTATTTTTGGCCAAACGACAAAGCCAACGGCGACGCAGACAGCCGCCTTTTGCTTTTGATGTTTATTTTTAGAGCCAAAGCTAAATGGCTGAACAGATTTACAAAGCTAAGTGGTTGTTTGTTGTGTTAATAACATAAACAACAGCAACAGCAACAGCAACAGCAACAGCGGCAGTCGGAGCAGCAGCAACAATATTTAAAGAGCTTTCGAGTAGGGTCAAGATTCAGTAATGGAATGAAAGACAGCGTGAAGGCGAAGGAGTGTGTGACAGCATAGCCAGAGATCGGTTCACTCGCAGCTTGATAATGATTCTCTTGATTGATTGCCAGGTGCAAGTGAACTATCATAGACTCGACGTGGAATTAGATAAATAGTTAAATGAAGCAGCTCTGCCTTTGGGGCTCCGATTCCAGTGTTGACATACTTTGAAAGCAAGCTTCTTAAGCGTGGGAACCAACTGGACCTAGTTTGCAAAATTAATCTGCGAATTATGTTATTTAATCATTCATGATTTTATGCATATATTTGTTTGAGTAACTTGGCTGTGAACTCTATTCAAGTGTTTGTTCTTAAAGAAAGATCATTTCGTGTTTAGTCAATAAAGTTAACAATGTTTTCATTAATTTGATTGGAAAAATGAAAAAAAAAAAATAATTTAATTTAAATTTTTTCTTAATCTTTTATGATCACAACAATCACATTAATCCTCCTGCATCTACATCCTCCTGCAGTCAAGATTTGATTAGATTTTCGAGGAGTTTTCTTTATTGTATTCAATTACTTTTTTTTTTTTATATAGGTATATATATCTCTCGCTTTTCTATCAAGATGTACCTTAATGACATCTGAGCGTCACTTAGGGAAAAAAAATCCCCTTTTATTAAGATCTCATATAGAAATTAATTAAATGCGTTAAAGTACTGTCTGCGTTGTAGACTTCCCATCATTATTAAGAAAATTAACTGATCTATAAAATATCAGGCTGAGAGATAGTTATAAATAAGTTAATTTATTGGCTGATAATAGGTATAAGTGGACTATTAAGTTGAGCTAAGAATAAGTTTATGAATTAAATTGTTGATAGCGAACTGTCCATTCACTCTTTGCACCCGATGCCCGTTATTCAACAGGTGTTAATGCTTTGACCTTGAACATTGTTTACTGTGAAAAAAAGAAGAAAAAGCAGAGCTAAATGCAAAACTGTTTTGCAGGTGCAGCGATTAGCGCAATCAACTAAAAAAAAAATTAAATAAAAATAATTCAATTCAAGCGGAAATCTAAAAAAAAAGTATTTAAAAATAAACCGAAATCAAATAATAAATAAACGCAATCTAAAAGAGCAAAGAAATGAGTTCAGAACTAACAAATCAAATATGAGCGAATATAAGTTGCTAAACAATTATATCAATACTCGTAAATTTATAAGTCTCTCTCTCTCTCTCTCTCTCTCTCTCTCTCGTTGTGTGTGTGTGATAGCATCAATGAAAGCAGCGTCATGTGAGCTGTGGACGGCGGCATGATTTCAACATGAAATTTCGTTCCCTTGAAATCAGCAATTGCTCACCTGTTCAATGTTGCACGCGCCAAGCGCTACTCGAAAAAAAAAATAATAAGAAAGAAAACAATCAGCAAAGCGAACAACAACAACAACAACAAAATGCAATAATAATTTATTTGTCGCTTTTAGTTATATATACATATCTTTACTTTAGTTAACGTATACTCTATTGGGCATTATAGCTATGTGCCCTTGCTTGTTATGAACTGCAGAGAGGGGAGAGAGAAGATATATTATTATAATTATTAGTGAATGCCGAAAAGAGTCTGCTTATACGTATATATATCAATAGCTACCCAAAAGTATCTCTAAAAAATAACCCTTTGATTAACTTCAATGTAATATCATATCAATTGACATAAGAGCATTTTAGCTTCGGTCTCTCATTTGTCTCATTGAATTCCGTCTACTTTTTTTTTATTTTTTTGTCAAAGCCGCGCCTCCTTATCGCTTTATCAAATACCTGGCACTTGGGCTGTTTTGTTTTGCTTTTGTTTTTTTCGGCACTTCGGACTGTTGTTGACATTGAGGCCCAATAAACCGACTCGCAACGCGCGCCAAGCACATCAGTTCAAAGCTGGCTCATGCATGTTTTTCCGAGCACTCAGCAGGCACGACAACTAACGATGATAGAGAGTATTTCGAGCAGCTGAGCGCCGACATTAATAATTGTGCTAGCTAATGATGACAGAGAGCGGGAGTGCTAAGGGAAGAAAGGGTGACATGGCCAGAGAGACTGTGAGCACTCTGAGCACTCTGAGCACTGTGAGTGGAATTTGAGGTGAAGAAACTGTCGTAGCTGCTGCTAGGCAAGCCCTATCTATATATCAATGTGTATCTGCGACTTGTGCTGCTCATTAGGCTGAGCTTGAGACATAACCAATGCGAGCAGCCCAAATGATGCCTCAATGCTGATCATGTGCTGAGTGCTTCGTGATTTGCTTTGCTTTGCTTTGCTTTGCTGTGCGCCTCGCGCTTCGGGCCTCGTGCCTGGCATTCAGGTGAAAATAAAAATACCCAAAAAGACTTTGTTCCCGTTTCTTGTTTGGGCCTTTGGAGTGCGTGACTCGGGCACGCGTTTAATGCGCGGAATATTTTTATTGTTGTCTTTCGACGACGACAACAACAGCAGCAGCAGCAGCAGTAACAATAATAATAATAACAACACGCGTAATGAATTCGAAATTAATACATTTTTATTTGCCAGTGTGCTGATAATCAACTTTGATTTGCTGCCGGCAAACAAATAACAACAACATTGTTTCGCTTAGTTGTGAAATATTTTAGTGGGGGCATTTTGTCACCTTCTTTTAATTAGTTTTCTGCTAATAGATAGTCAAAGAAAACATATATAAATCCGCTTGAAAAACAAATGCTAATTTCAACAAAGGCCTGCCGAGTGCCAAAGAACTTTCATGGAGGAATGAAATATAGATTTGTCTTAAATAACATTATTTAATTCGAATTACATTGTATTCATATATATTTATGCAGTTCAAATGCATGATAAATAATATCTAGATATCTTCTTTATCCCGTATTTGCAATTGGAAAATTCCTGCAGCTAAGTCTATTGAATGAGCCTTGAACACTTGAGGCCTCAAATATGAAGCAGAAATAAAAATTAAGGACTATCCTTAAAAATCTCACAATCCATAGATAGGTATTTCAACGAGGGAATTCATTGGCGTGAGGTAAAATCTTACAGATTGATGAGAATTCTTAGACCTGATCTGTTTATATTTCTAGCAAAAAAAAAAGCTTTCGTTATCTATAATGCTTACAGGGTATATTTAGCAAACGATATACCATAATTATTGTACAAATTTATCTGTGTCTCTATGTATTGACAATTGCTTTACTTTTGTCTATTACGTGATGTTCTACGCGTACCAGGGGGTGGTACGACTGGACTCTGTCTGTGTGCGTCTGTGTGTGTATGTGTGTGTGTGTGTTGGTAGACATACGTAACCACTGTGGTGGGCGTGTACAATACATCCATCATCATCAAAACATATTTGCACAACTTATTGTTAGCTTTCGCCTCATGTATATACTATATATTGTTTTTTATTTTTAATTTTTTTTTGGTTCGACTGTCTTGGGACTGCGACTGTGATTGGGCGCTTGATTGACTGTCATTTGGTTGTGTGAGGTGGGGGTCTGCTGTGGGGGTGTAGGCACATGAGACGGCGATCAAGTGATCGCACGTGAACGAACAGCCATCAAAGCTCATGGCCCAGCTAATTGACGAGAAATTGCGAAATTGAGAATTTGAGCTCGAGCTCTTATTATACTGAAATCAAATGTTTACTCATGAATCTTTGGCTGATCAAATATTATTTTACGATGAAATTATTATTGGAAATGGAAAATATGAGCCGACTCAACTACTTAGTACGGCTCGGGTCGTGTGTAAATTTTTCCATAAATCTTAAATTAATATAAAAATTATTCTAAATTTAGAACATTTCATCAGCAACTATGAAAGATAGCTTAATTTCGGTTTTATATATTTCATTACTGTTAATAATCTGTTGAAATGATTATTTAATGGTGCCACGCGGCGTATGCGTAATATTTGTTAAGAAAAACATTAAAGCTGAAAACACTTAAAAAACATGCTCTAGTTGAAGCGCTTGTGGTTCACAAACTATATATATATATATATATATTGTAGATCGTTAATGTATGTGTATATACATATGCATATATATTTAATTTTCGGCAAACATCTATTAAGGAACAAAAGTAGTTTCGAATTGCTGAAACAACATTGAAAGCATTAAGCGCGCTTATGTCAAATTCGTTGATGCCTTGAATTATTTATCTATCTCTCAGTGTGTGTGCGTGTGTGTGTGTTTAGTGTGTGGGAGCTTTTATTGCATTTTCGGTCGAGCAAACAAATAAACAAAATTGTTTTGCAAAATTTCAAAGTTTATGCGTTTTCTGTGAAACGTGTGGCATTAAAATAGGAAAACACCGAGATTTTTGCCAAAAATGTTGGCTGCAATTGCTGCTGCTGCTGCTGTTTCTATTTGTGAACCTAGCGAAATTTATTTTTGTCTGAATTGTAATGCAATAGCTGAACTTGTTTATTTTTTGGAGATCAATGCTGCAAGCCAAACAAATTGCTATTTTTAGAGAGTCTGAATTGGTTGAAATCTCTACCATGAAATTTGATAGGTTTAAGTGCAGGTATCAAACGATTGATCAGGAAGAGTCAGATAGAATTGTAAGAGCGAGATGGAATTAGATATTGCAAGGAAGAGCTAAAAATATAAAGATATAGATATATGAGAGATTATCAGTCTGTCTGTATGCAACTAGAGATATGTATATTCGCAAGAGTCCCACCGTTATTACGATTTCCGCCGGGGTATACCCGATGGGAAGTGGTATTTGGCTATGTACTGATAAAGAGCAGAATGCGAACTTTTTATCGGAATGTGAACGAGTATTATTCAGTTTGCTCATTGCTGTGTTTGTATAGATACAATGTATGAACATTTTAATTGAGTTTCCGGTTTCCGAGTGAATAATCGAAGAAACATTTCAAACAATTTTTGGTGTGTAAGAAATTTATGGCACATTTGTTCATTTCTTTTTGGCGTCTGCCCGCATTTGAAATGCTCTCAATTCTTGGGCTTGCTTAATCGTCATATTTAAAAATCGTTTTACACGCGCAGCTCCCACACAGACGGCCACAGTGCACGTCATTGGTGTAGACGAGCATGTTACGCATACGCCTCGTGTGGTATTTCAAGGCAAATTCATCATTATCACGCATACGTCATGTTGTACGCACGCAACGATCGCCTGGGCAGCGTGTAGGGCTGCTGATGTGCCCTCCCTCTCTCTCTGTGTGTGTAGTCGTGTGTGTGTGTAGTCGTATTGTGTTTCACATGACGTTCGTGATCAATAGAAAGTGCCGACACGTCAAAGATAAAAACCACTTGTATGCGAGCAAAGTCTATCTGCCATGAGCGTATGTAAACAGCAGTCGCCGCCTCGCTTTGTTGGCCAAACAAATGTGTTGCACACGCCATAATTGCACGCCCACATAGCATGCCCCAATCTCACCCAGTTTCACTTCCTCACCCACTCGTCCGCTCTCTCTCTCTCCTTCTCTCTCTCTCTCTCTCTCTCTCTCTCTCTCTCTCTCTCTCGGCTGCTGCTCTAATTGTGATCGCACGCGCAGCCTTTGATCGCCATATGCAAGTCGTCAACGTTGCCCATGAGCGCAATATGATCCTAGCTAAAGCTTTCTGCTCTGCTTCACTCCGCTCCACTCTGCTCTCCTCTGCTCTGTGATCGCATTTTGCTACCATTTTAGCAGTTGGCTTGTCCTGCTTTTCATTGCATGTCTCACTTTCACTCAGCTTGCGCTATTTCGCTCTCGATATTGTTTATGCGAATTCCATGTTATTCTCGTAATAATTGCGGAGGCCGTCGGCCCCGCCAGTATTTGGCATATCGTATTCACGCTCTACGACGCGAACCATGTGTGTGTGTGTCTGTATGTGTGGGCCAAGTGTGGCGCGTGTGCAGGTTACCGATTATGTATATTTGCTGACTTGTAGACATTGTTTGTAGTCTGGACAACTGGACAGGGGAATGCTACTACAGCGTCTTGTCGCAGGCCACAAAAACTTTCAGACTTGATTTTCGTTTTCTGCGAATTTCGCATTCTTCGAGCTTGTGCAATCATTTTCAGTTTATTTGTATTGTTATTCGGGCATTGAATTGCATAATCCAAGTTGTTTTTCGCATTACTCTGCTTGTAAATTAATAATCGCGCTTTCAATAATATATACTGTTAAGGAACTATACATTATGAAATTGTTGTTTCACTTGTCGCGAGGCATTTTGACCACAATTGAACTGTGAAATATACAAATTTTTGCTAAATATACAAAATTCTTTTTTATTCTTTTATTAAATATTTTTTTCCAGCATTATTATTGATGTATGTGGGTGCATATATGTGTGTGTGTGTCTTATACCAAGTGCATTTTTTTGACAGCTCTTTTTAGTGATTCTGTTGAATTCAAATGAAACCAACAGATTTTTAGTCCATGTGTGACTAATATATTATCTTAATATAAATCAATAATTCTTTCACACTTGTTCTTTTTGCTTTGGCATGCACTGTTCAGCGATCATTTTCTCTCTCTCTCTCTCTCTCTCTCTCTCTCTCTCTCTCTCTCCCTCTCTCTCTCTCTCTCTCTCTCTGTCTATCCCTCTTTATATCTGGTTTCTATATATACATCTTACTCTCTGCGCTTTCTCAGTCTATCTCTCTTGTTACCTTTCAATCTTGTTTTACGGAATTTTGTCTCTATCTCATTCTGTAGCTCCAACTCTGTTCTCTTTCTGTTTCTCTATCCCATTCTCTTTCTTTTTCTCTTACTCATTCTCATTTCTCATTTCTCTCTCTCTTTCACTCCCCACTCTATTTGTCTCTCCTTCTCTCTTGCTCTCTTGCTACTTTACTTTCGCTCAAGCCATTCACATTGATCAAGCGCAACTTTCGTCTATTGGCTTACTCTGCGTATGCGTAATATTGATGCGCCTGCAATGGCTGGCGTTTGGCTGTCGCTGTTGAGTGCAACATGTTTTTGCTGTTGTTGTGTTGTTGGTTTTTTTCCTGTCCCTTTTTGCTGGCATCATTTAACTCTTTGCTCTTGGCATGCGTGTTTTATTTTTCCTGCTTTTCAGCCAAATTTATGACAGTCGTTTAAACTTGACTCATTGTTGCTGTTGCTGTTGTTGTTGTTGTTGTTTCCCTTGCTGTTGTAGCGTGTAAACAAACGCGTTAATAGTTTGCCATTTGTTTGGAACGCACTTGCTGCTGTTGTTTTTGGTCGCTTTCTGTTTTGCTTTCTGTTTTATCGTTATTGTTGTCTTTGCACAACTCTTTTTCATCCTTCCCTTTTCGACGCTCGTTTATTGTTTAATTTGGAGTCGCTGTTGATGTTGTTGTTGGCTCCGCTCATTTAGCCAGCCACGTGCCGCAAATAAAAATTCTATTGACCCCGGGCAAATATTGACAAAATTTGCACGATCCGCTCGAAGGCGGCTGTCAGAGGCTGCCTTTTAGGCCTTTTATCATACTCACATACAGATATACAAATTTATATATATTTTAGGCTCTCAGTTGAGTTGTGAGCCAAGTTTATCTCTCTCGCTCTTTCTCTCCTGCTCTCTCTCTCTCTCTCTCTCGCTATTTGGCTTGAATACTTTGGCCAAAATCCCATTCAACATTGACTTTGGCCCCCATTGACAAATGACGTCAGTGCTTCGTATCAGCTAACAGCTTGACAAGGTATCGATAGCAATTGTTGGCCTGATAGCTCAGGTATTTTATCAGTATGAAATATATATATATATATATATATATATATATATAAACAAAACAAAACTGATAACCAGATGTTTGCCTTTCACAATAACAGCTTCTGTTCCGACTAAAGGCGCCCAATTTGAATGCTGTACGGAAGACACGTGCCGCTTTGATTAGATTTCGCTGGTCCACAGCTATCGATATCGAAAATGTCTATTAATGTAGTATTTCATTCTTATTTCTTAACAGGAGACTTCCGCTAGTGCTTTATCAGAATGTTGCCACTCGACAAAGTATGGAAAGGGCAGCAGGAGTTGATTAAAGCTTGAGATATTTGGGTCGAAGAAAGTTAAAAATTGATATTTTAAATAATAAATATATAAATAATAAATATATTATTCTAAAATGAAATGAAATTTTAAGCTTCATTGTGGATTAGATTTATTCTAGTCCGATTGCTTTTCCTTTGGGTACAAAGCTCAAATTCATATGTATGATTGTTTTTTTCTTTTCTTTTTGTTTTGTTTTATTGACGTCATCTGACTCATGGCACAGTGAACAGCTGGCCGATTGACATATAAATGCTTCTTGTTTTGTTTTCTTTTGCTTTTCTAATAAATGTTTGTGTATCAAATATTTGCCTAAAAGATATTTACAAAACTTTTGATGATTAAAATAAAAATAATAAAAAGTTTCTTAACTGAGACAAAACTATATCAATTTGTAGTTTAGTTTAGTCTAGTTTCGCTTCTCTCAATTGTAGAAAGACTATAGATTTTATATTGTTTTTTCCAGCACTAGATGATTCATTTAAAATGTCCTTGTGTTGGTAGTTGCCATATCTTAATGAACTTGGAGTCTAATCGAATCATCTGCTTATTATCTCTGCGATTTGTTTGGCTCACACTTGCTTTCATACGTTTGGTATGTCTGTATGTATGTCTGCGCCTCGTTATTACGTCAGTTGTGGAACTTTAGAGGAAATTTAATAATCATAAAAACAAAAGCGCCGCCTCGCAAAGAGTGATGGAATGAAATGAAATGACAGTGTATATGGACTACACTGTGATACAAATAATACACAAAGAAAACGAAAGAGAATAAAACAACAAGAGTGGAAGAGTCAACGCGGCATGACAAATGTGCGATAGCATTAAATAATTTTTATGATGCGTTTGCCATAAAAGTGGGAAATGGGGCTGAGGTTGGGGTTGGGGTTGGGGTTGGGGTTGAGGTTGTGGCTGGGATTGGGGGAGGAGCTGGACCCGAGGCGCTATATGTAAGTACACAGCCCAAAACAGCATACAACTGACACACGTACAGTAAGAGAAATGCAAAAGGATATCTTTGACTTGAATAGCAAATGAGTAGATGATTGGAATCTTATCTTATGGTAAGGTCTAAAAAGCTGAAATAATGTTTGATTGAGGAGGATCCTATGGAAGTCGTTATTAAATTAAGGTACATTAAATATAATTGAACACATCAACTATCAACTATCAAAATCTGTTTTTAAATGACTGACAGTTGACATTAATTTAAGATTGTTTTTGGCTAATAGCATTGATGCAAGAATTAAATTAATATTATATTTAAAGTTAAAATTAGTAACTTAAACTTTTCTTAAGCAATTGGCATTTGTTTTCTCAAACAAAGTACCATTTTCGCTCAGTGCATTTAGCAACTCTGGCCACTTTGTTTATTTATCTGCCGCTGTCCATCTCGAGCTGCTCGTTGACTAATCAGCGGCACGTGTTGTTCTTCTTTTTTTTTCTTTTTATACCCTGAGTCCATTGAAAATGGGAAATCAGGGTATAATGGTTTTGTTAAATGTATGTAACAGGCAGAAGGAGGCGTGCCAGACCCCATAAAGTATATATATTCTTGATCAGGGTGACGAGAAAAGTTGATATAGCCATGTCCGTCTGTCTGTCCGTCCGTCTGTCCGTATGGTAGAACGCGTCGATTTCCGAAGATACAAAAGCTAGAGAGTTCATTTTTTTTGTGTTAGGTCCGTATATTGCACGCGCAGTACGAGTTTGTTTCAGAAATTCGATAACTTGTACATTTGCAAAGTTATCGATAAATGAATTGATCGGGGACCAGTTATAAAATTTTAGCTAATTCATCTTTAGAGCTAGAGTCTCCAAGTCTTCAGCATATATATAGATACTAATTTAATACAATGTCGGTTTTTGTCAGATTTTGGATTCCGGTCCCCATTTCGCCCCACCACCCCCAAATGTGAAAAAAATGCATTTCAAATACTAGAGACATGCAGTTTGGGTTAGCATATAGATATGAATATCATAATCATAATCTGAAGATATCAATACGATTGTCCATCTAAAAACAGAATTATTAATCATCAAACTTTTCTCATCAAAACCCATGTGACTGCATTGCTCACACACATACATGCTTACAAACGTGTATGTGTTCGTGTTTTTGCATGTTTAGTTTCTTACGCGTAGAATCGAAACAAAGCATTCTTGGAATATGATTCGTTCGAAGAAGGGCTCAGGAGGTTTCGTAGTCGAGCAGTCTCGACTACAGCTTTCTTACTTGTTTTTTCTGCAACAGTGTGACAATTTCCGCAATCGCCTTTTCGCACTTTGTTCGCATCGCTTTTCTTGCCATAATTTGTGTTTGCTTTTGCTGTCGCTTTTTTTTTTACTTTTACGTGTGCTTGGCAGTTTGTCGTGTTTTTCTTTATTTAAGCATTTCCCCATCCACCACACACTGTTTGTTGTTGTTGTTGTTGTTGTTGCTGCATCTGTTTTCGGCCTGGTCTGTTTTTGTGTTGAGTGCTTAATTTGTTTATCTAGCGCTGAGAATGCAACCGCTGCGGAAATACGTGCCTGATCCACCTCCCCCTCTGTCGCCTTTGCTTTGTTTGCTTATCGTTTTTTAATGCTGCGCATATTTTGCCATTTAAGTTTTGTAAATCCCCTTCTTAATACTATTAATGTACAGCAACGGCAACAAAATTGACAAATTGTGAGTTGAGTCTCAGTCGGATCTTTGACTCAGACATGCATTTAGCTGACTGGCATTATAAAGCTCTTTAATTGTCAGTTTGGAATGTGTCAACTACTTTGAAGTGGTTTCCGGCAATATTGCGTATACGCCCAAGTTGATAAGTTGATCAGCACAAAACAAAAGAACAAGGGCTATATCAACCTGTTTTTTTTTGTGCTGATCAAGAATATATATACTTTGTGGGGTCTGCGACGTCTCCTTCTGTCTGTTACATACATTTTCACAAAACTATTATATATAAATGAAACGCGAGCCTAGACAACGGCTTAACGATCGAAAGGAACACTTGACAAAACAACTGTGCACTTGCCACTTACTCTGCCAGTGACTGGAAGTATAAGTATATAAGCACTAGGATTTGAAGAAAATAAACAGTTTGATTTTTGAATTCGTTAAATATGGAGTTGTTTCCCTTAGCACTCTTAGAGTGTATTTTTGTTTGTTAAAAAAAAAAAAAAATAATTTGTTCAAAATTTCCAGTTCTAAAAAGGAACATCAGCAATATTATGGGCGTATCAGGGATTTTTATCATTCCCATCATCTTATTATTGGTGAATATGGGTGAGTCGAAGTAATAGCAATAACAGACTGACAAACTGGAAAATACCCTATAGATGAATACTTTTATCAAATTACACAACAAAATCGAGATCTTCTGTTATTAAATAACCTTTATTTACTCTTTTAGCCGAGACTGATAATAAAAGTGAAACTGTCTACGGGTTCAATATCACCATAGGTCAAGCTCCATATATGGCCTCACTGCGTACTTACAAAGTTGAAGAAGAGTATTTTGGCTTTGGTATTCTATGCACGGCTGTGATTATTAGGAATCGTGTGCTCCTCACAGCAGCTTCTTGTGTATTTGAGTGGGTACACCTGAGAGAAGTTTCAAACTTTTATTCTGATATTAATATTTGCAGTAAAAGGATGAATGACATAGTGGTTGTTATAGGGTGCACCCACTTAACAATCAGAACTCCAACAACGAAAATGCTGAGAATCTCAGCTTGGCGTTGGCATTCATTGTTTAAAAATAACTCAATTCCATATGATATTGCAGTGATCTTTACTTTTGAAGCTATAGAACCCGTTAAAGCGGCTGTTGCATACGCACCTCTTAATCTTAAGGAAGTGCGTAAGGGGAGCAAATGTCTAGAAAGTGGCTGGAATATCGTAAGAAAATTTAAAAAATTACTCACTATACCGAAATAATGGGATTTGTTATGGATACACAGTAGCAACGACTTATCTATTGACTTTTCCTCATCTAGGGTAATAAAAATCTGCAAGCATTATGGGTAGCCTCAACAAGCAGAAGAGAGTGTTATAGAAAGTACAAGAAAATGGGCTTGATGTGCACGTACCCAACAGCTGATAATGCGTCGCTCGCCCGGAGCGATGCAGGTGCTCCGATTATGTGCGATGGTAAACTTTCGGGAGTCGCCGTCATGCTTGATGATGAAAATAACATGTCTGGAAGTACAGCTATACATTTGTATGCCAAATGGATAAGAGCGGTCATTTACCTTCACTTCAAGTTAACTAAATCATCACCACGAAAAGCACGAAATTAACAATTTTTCAAAATTCCCTGTTCTAAACAAGCAAAAAAGGTCTAGTTCTGTATTAAGTTTTTCAGTGTTTTTTTTTCGGGGTGCAATTTGTAAATTGATATGACTGCCATATGAACAACAATCGTTATCGTAATCATCGAAACAGACAACAACGACAACGGATTTCGCGTAATTGGCGCAATTTGGTGCTGCGGATGGGTTTGGGGCATGTGAATGCATTTGGACATGACACGGCACACCGCACCGCTCAGCACAATTTAAATCTCAAACTCATGGCAATGACACTCTTAAACACTGACAACAACAACAACAACAAAAAAATGCTAACAACAAACAACAATAGAACCGCAATTCAAATTTTTATCGATACAGGCGCCACAAAAAGAAGAAACAAGTAAGAATGTTGCAGTTAGGCGCAACTAACTGCGAGAGACTCTGCTCTCATAGGTGCATTTTACTTATTTAATAAACAGTTAATAAACGAAATATTTGGGAAATTAGCAAACGTAAATAACTGGCAAGCAACAAACGTTTTTCCTCTACATATGTACATGCTGATTTTCATATGTACACACTATACGCACTAAACGATTTTTATACTCTGTTCCCAAAGGGGAAAAAAGTATATTGGATTTGTGCAATGTCCGTCTTGCTGTCCGTTCGTCTATCCATCTGTCCGTCTGTGCGTATGAACGCAATATTTTTCGGCTCTATTAGAGCTAGAGACTTGAAATTTTAAACATATACTCATATATGCTCCCGAATTATAAAGGGCAAAAACTTTCCCGATCCGCCCACTATGGGCGTGGCAAATCGGAAAACTCTTCCGCCCATAGGCAAGTTATCATACTAGATGATGAGCTTTAGAGTTGCAATTTGGAATGTATGCTCGGGTTGACAACCCAAGATCAATAAGCTATGGTAGATATATCTACGCCCACAGGGGGCGTGGCAGACCGCAAAAGTTTATATCTCCTACAATTTTAGAGCTAGAAGCTTGGAAATTGGATGGTTGAGTTACTAATGTCCTCCTCTGTCGATGACACAAAAATAATTTTTCAGCCTCTTTGAGGGCGTGGCATATCGAAAAATACCCTGTAATTTTCGCATTTTTGGAATGTAAGCAACCAAATTTTGCAGTCATGTTAGCCTCGGCTCTTTCTAAGAACTGGCCAAAAATTATGCGTTTACGCCCACTGGAGCGTGGCAAATCGGCAAAGAAGTTTGTTGTGGCCAACTGCATAATTCATGCATATAATAGTTTTCGATTAATAAATGGAAAGTTTCCAGCGGGATTTGAACCCAGGTCTTTTGAAAATAACATGTAATCGTTAGCTAAACCTAAATAAATTCACAGCTGGTCAGCTGATCAGCAGCTTGTGACAAAACAAAACAATACAATCGCAATTCTTACAATATGTATACACACTTGGATGTGTATACACAAATACAAACATCTGTGTACATACATACATACATATATGCATGCATAGAAAAACTGCTTGCCACGCAGCGTGACAAATCGGAAAAGTTGTTTTAGTTTTTGCTTAAATGCACAATCCTCTCAGAGAAAGTTCTCAGTTGAATCACTTTTTTATTTTTTTTTGTATTTCAATTACTTATTTTATTTAAATTTCACACAGTTGCGGTCTGTTTTATATTGGAAAGATCTTTGTTTCTGATTTTTGTATAGTTTAATCTATGGTTCACTGTGTTTCGTTTTGTTACTGAATTGCAGTTTGGTGCAGTGAAGTAATTTCATTTATGCTTTAGCGTCTCTTGTTGTTTTTCGCGCTCCCCGTCTCTTCTTGTTTTTACACTTGACTGTAAGTGTATGCATAATTGCTCTCACTTACTTGGGTAAGTTTTGCTCTCAAATTTAAACTGTTGCTCTTTCATACGGTTTATTTTTGTTTTTGCGCTTTAGCCATTGATTGTTGTTGTGACTAGCTCTCGCAACATTATCACTATTTGTATTTATACCCTGAACCCATTGAAAATGGGAATTCAGGGTATAATGGTTTTGTGAAAATGTATGTAACAGGCAGAAGGAGACGTCGCAGACCCCATAAAGTATATATTTTCTTGATCAGCATAAAAAATCAAGTTGATCTAGCCCTGTCCGTCTGTCCGTCCGTCCGTCCGTCCGTCTGTCCGTCTGTATGAACGTCGAGATTTCGGAAACTACAAAAGCTAGAGAGCTGAAATTTCACATGAACACTCGTCTGTTAGCTACGCAATACGAGTTTATTTTGTTTTTTCGATAACTCGTCCTCGAAAATTCGTTTACATTTTTTAGGTTTTTAGGGTATAACTTCTACACCGTTTCAGCTAGAGACTTCAACTTTATATATTTAGATAGATATTATGATATTATTTGTAGTTTTCAGATTTTTGATGCCACGCCCCCCTCGCCCACAATTTGCAAAAAACGCATTTCAAATACTAGAGACTTGCAATTTGGCAAATAGATAGATATAGATACTCTTAATCTACTCTTAAAATTTCATGAAGATCATGCATCTAGAAATGGAGTTATAAGCGTCCAAAGTTCAGCCCAACCCACCCCCAAGACAAAGCAGCAACTGCGCAGTTAGCAGAACGCGCGCTCATAAGTGCGTAAAGAAGAAGAGTATCACTTTTTTGCAGGGTTCAGGGTATCTCGTAGTCGAGCCGTCTCGACTAGAGCCTTCTTACTTGTTTCCATTTGATTTCTTTTGAATACCAATTGCGAATATGAGCTGCTGCTAAAAAGCTTGCACTGTTAGACAAGCAGCTGATTCGGCACAGGCCCAATTTATTAATTGTTGGCTTTGTGAAAATCTTATGCACACCAAATGTGCTGGACTTACTGAGCGAGACTATGATAAGATTATGTCCACTGCTAAAATTGGTAGTAGTGGCTTACGTTGGTCTTGTCCGACATGCTTGGAAAAACAAATTCATTTTTCCAAGATGTATAATGCTGAGAGGGTTCAATTTTTTAAATTGAATAACATTTCTAAGCAGCTATCCATTGACCTGGTAGCTGCTGAAGATTGATTGAAGATGACCCTCAATTTGAAGCTGAGTATTCTTCTTTGTTAGTGCCTCCTCCTGTGCTAACGTCGTCCCCCAACTCGCTTGCTCCTTCCTCACCTTGTGTTTCTGTTCTGTCTTCATCCCCTCACTCGATTTGTGTTCCCTCGCCTGGTCCGGAGGCTACTGCCTTAAGAGTTGATGGTGTTACCGAGTCTCTTGTCCCTGTTCAAAAATTGGATCCTCCTCTAAGTGTTGTTCACACAGAGAATGGCAATACGTTAACCGATTGGAGTATTTTTGCTCCCACTTATGATCTCATTGCTTTAACAGAAACGTGGTTAAGTCATAGTATTCATAATAGTGAAATTCTGTCAAATAATTTCACTATTTATAGATTTGATCGCTTAAACCGTAGAGGAGGTGGAGTTTTAATCGCTGTTAAGTCCAGTATCCTCTCGGAATTGTTTTCATTTTCCTCCCTTCATGATGTGGAGATTATAGGTGTTAAATTAACTCTCCCATCGTGTTCATTATTTATTACATGTTCATATATTCCTCCTTCTTCTGATTTACAAGTTTATGATCATCACATAGCTTGTATTAAAGAAATGTATGGTAATGACTTGTTTCTTGTGTTGGGTGATTTTAATATTCCCAATACTTCATGGTCTTTACCTTGTAATGTAAACTACCTTATTCCGACACTTGATCACTATTTTTTAATGAATTGTTCAACCTGTCCTTGCTTTAGATGAACTCAATTTCTAATCATCAGAATCGCTCGCTTGATCTTGTGTTCACAAATAATGATTCCATTATTAATGTATCGAGATCAAACCCTTTTTGTTTACCAGAGGATATTTGTCATCCCACTTTAGAGGTTTCTTTATCTGTTAGGAATACCTCACCTGTATCACAAGTACCTTCAAATCGTAGACGTTGCTTTCGCAAATCCAATTTTGTCTTGCTAAACGAACTGATTAGTTCAGCTGAACTGATTAGTTCAGCTATGAATTGTGACTGCATTGTGAATTTTTCGATTGTTATTTTAGGTTTGTCAAAAAGCACTCTAGCAGTGCCTTATTTGGTTTTAGTTAATGGAACTCAGACCAGGGCAGTGGCGCTGGTGGTAAGCGCTATGCAAGCTGCACTTGGGCGCGTGGGTTCCGATACCGCAGAAAACTTTCTTTTCCAAAAATAATAAATTGTTAATTTTTTTATATTCGTATATTTTATATTTGTATATTTATTATAAAATGCTTGCTGCCAGCGCCAATTGATAATAAGATATTTATAAACATACGCATATGCATCGTGCAATTAAGCACTAGAAACTGCTTTTCCGATTTGCCACAGTTCTGAAGGTTTGACAGATACGTTTTTCCGATTTGCCACGCCCCAATGGGCGTAGATATATTCGTCATAGCTTTTTGAACTCTCTAACTCATCAATGTAGTATGCAGTATGATTACTGGGATACGGGCGCAAGAGTTTTCCGATTTCCCACGCCCCTAGTGGCCTGATCGGAAACATTTTTAGACTTTATAATTCGGGAGCATACATGAGTATGCCAAATAGAGTGAATCTATTTGAGAAATAACGAAATTACTTATTGATTGAAATAGAATTTCGCTTTATAACTTTTTTTTTGACTTCTTACGTGTGCTTGGCAGTTTGTCGTGTTTTTCTTTATTTAAGCATTTCCCTATCCACCACACAATATTTGTTGTTGTTGTTGTTGTTGTTGTTGTTGCTGCATCTGTTTTCGGCCTGGTCTGTTTTTGTGTTGAGTGCTTAATTTGTTTATCTAGCGCTGAGAATGCAACCGCTGCGGAAATACGTGCCTGATCCACCTCCCCCTCTGTCGCCTTTGCTTTGTTTGCTTATCGTTTTTTAATGCTGCGCATATTTTGCCATTTAAGTTTTGTAAATCCCCTTCTTAATACTATTAATGTACAGCAACGACAACAAAATTGACAAATTGTGAGTTGAGTCTCAGTCGGATCTTTGACTCAGACATGCATTTAGCTGGCTGTCATTATAAAGCTCTCTAATTGTCAGTTTGGAATGTGTCAACTACTTTGAAGTGGCTTCCGGCAATATTGCGTATACGCCCAAGTTGATAAGTTGATCAGCACAAAACAAAAGAACAAGGGCTATATCAACCTATTTTTCTTTGTGCTGATCAAGAATATATATACTTTGTGATGTCTGCGACGTCTCCTTCTGCCTGTTACATACATTTTCACAAAACCATTATATATAATTAAATGAAACGTGAGCCTAGACAACGGCTTAACGATCGAAAGGAACACTTGACAAAACAACTGTGCACTTGCCACTTACTCTGCCAGTGACTGGAAGTATAAGTATATAAGCACTAGGATTTGAAGAAAATAAACAGTTTGATTTTTGAATTCGTTAAATGTGGAGTTGTTTCCCTTAGCACTCTTAGAGTGTATTTTTGTTTGTTAAAAAAAAAAAAAAATAATTTGTTCAAAATTTCCAGTTCTAAAAAGGAACATCAGCAATATTATGGGCGTATCAGGGATTTTTATCATTCCCATCATCTTATTATTGGTGAATATGGGTGAGTCGAAGTAATAGCAATAACAGACTGACAAACTGGAAAATACCCTATAGATGAAAATCAAAATCTGAAATTAATAACCTTTTTTACTCTTTTAGCCGAAACTGATAATAAAAATAAAACTATCTACGGGTTCGATATTACCATTGATCAAGCTCCATATTTGGCCACACTGCGTGATTACAACAACGAGATAAAATTTCTAGGCAGTGGCGTGATATGCACGGCTACGATTATTAGGAATCGTGTGCTCCTCACAGCAGCTCATTGTGTATTTGAGTGGGTACACCTGAGAGAAGTTTCAAACTTTTATTCTGATATTAATATTTGCAGAGAAAGGATGAATGACATAGTGGTTGTTATAGGGTGCACCCACTTAAGAATCAGAACTCCAACAACGAAAATGCTGAGAATCTCAGCTTGGCGTTGGCATCCATTGTTTAAGAAGCCTTTAGATCCATATGATATTGCAGTGGTCTTCACTTTTGAAGCTATAGAACCCGTTAAAAGGCCTGTTGGATACGCACCTCTTAATTATAGGGAAGTGCGTAAGGGGACCAAATGTCTAGAAACTGGCTGGACTGCAACTGAGGACGTAAGAAAATTAATTATATTACGCACTATATCAAAATAAATGCATATTTTATGGATACACAGTAGCAATGTCTTATCAATTGACTTTTCCTCATCTAGGGTCATCCAAATCTGCAATCAGTATGGGTAACTTCAACAAGCAGGAGAGAGTGTTATAATATATACGAGATAATGGGCTTGATGTGCACGTACCCAAACATCGCTGATGAGGCGCTCGTCCGGAACGATGCAGGTGCTCCGATTATGTGCAATGGTAAACTGTCGGGTGTCGCCGTCCTGAAAAGTGCCCGTACTAGGGTAACTGGAAATACAGCTATACATTTGTATATCAAATGGATAAGAGCAGTCATTTACCTTCACTTCAAGTCAACTAAATCATCACCACGAAAAGCACGAAATTAACAATTTTTCAAAATTCCCTGTTCTAAACAAGCAAAAAAGGTCTAGTTCCCTGGACCCTCCGAAGAACCTATAAAAGTCTATGAATTATTCAGTTTATTTCTGCACGCATAATATTGTCACATACATACATATATCCAAATAATACGCAAATTGATTTTTCTGTATTAAGTTTTTCAGTGTTTTTGGCTGCAATTTGTAAATTGATATGACTGCCATATGAACAACAATCGTAATCGTAATCATCGAAACAGACAACAACGACAACGGATTTCGCGTAATTGGCGCAATTTGGTGCTGCGGATGGGTTTGGGGTAGAGGTGGGCATGAGCTGGGTTTTTGTCGGGTACCCGTGGGCACCCGCGGGTACCCGTGGGTATGGGCTTGAAAATCGAGTTTCGGGTTGGATGTGGGCGGGTGCGGGTATCGCCGCTCAACCCGCTTTACCCGATAAAATTTGGAAATATGAGAATGCAATTGTGAAATGTTTTAATATTTTCAATATGGATTGCAAATATTTTCTTTTCTTAACTTCGTGTACACTATCGATTAAGTTTGTTATCTATTATCTCAATTATAATTATCATCACTGGATATTACAATTGTGATCACTAAAAAAGAAAGCTCGGAGGAAAAAAGAAAAAGAAAAAATAAATTTTTCGGGCGGGTGGGTTGGTTTCGGGTTGCAAAATTTTTGTAGCTTTCGGGTGCGGGTAAAATTTTGCTCTTCGGCCCATGGGCTGGGTCGGGTTGGGTGCAAAATTTCGGCCCATGCCCACCTCTACTTTGGGGCATGTGAATGCATTTGCACATGACACGGCACACCGCACCGCTCAGCACAAAGCTCTGTAGCTTTTGTAGTTTGCGAAAGCTCGACGTTCATACGGACGGACAGACGGATAGACGGGCGGACGGACGGACGGACAGACGGACAGGGCTAGTACAACTTTTCTCATCGCCCTGATCAAGAATATATTTACTTTATGGGGTCTGCGACATCTCCTTCTGCCTGTTACATGCATTTAACAAAACCATTATACCCTGATTTCTCATTTTCAATGGGTTCAGGGTATAAAAATAGCTCATTCGCAAGATTACTTATATGGGTGGTCTAAGTGGGCGTGGTTGGATGCGTTTCAAATTTTAAAGGCTTACTATGTATATTATTAGTGTCACCTGTACCAAGTTTCAACTCTCTATCTTTAAAATTTGACTTTATTTAAAAATCGGGCTTTCCGTGCACAGCGCACTGTTCAAAAATGTATTAAATAAATATGAAATGTTAAACATTTGGATTGTATTTGATTGATTGAGTATCTAAAGAATTGAAGAGAGAAGATTGTAAAGTTTGAAGTTGTAAAGTTATAAGTATATCTATTTCCCATGTCTTTTACTACTACTACTATTGTTAACTACTCTTATACACTGTTTAAAATTGATCAATTAAAAATATGAAATGTTATGAAATTCCGATTATTTATTGATTGAAATAGAATTTCTAAGGAATTAAACAACAAAATTCCCAATATTTGCCAGATCAATTACTACTACTACTACTATTTTCTACTACTATTATTTCCTACTACTACTAACTTCTTTCAATTAATTATACTGCTCCATAAATTGTCGTAAGAGCCGATTAGAAACAGAATTTAAGTTATATATACATTGTTAATATTTTCTATACATTTTGTAATACATATTACATAACCTTATACACTTGAAAGCAAAGGCAAAGTGTTTACGGCTTGCCAGAGCAAGAGTATTGCATACATTCACTACCTTAACTACTGTTATATATATATCATATATATTTGAGGTACATATATATATGTACATATATGGTCTATGGTTACCTAAAACCCACACACAACAACAGCAAATAACACACCTACGTATATGTATTTGTGCTGGGCGCTCATAAGCGGCAACTGCGCTCCACTATAGATAGAGATAGCAGTCGCCGTCACATACATACACATACACATACAGAGCTACTCAGCTGCGAGTACACACACATGCCACAATGGCCGGGGCACATTTGCACAGTGTCCATAAATGGCACTGGCAATCGACGACGCCAACGCCAAAAAAAAAAGAAAAAAGTTTACTACGAAGCCACAGCTTTCATTCATAAAATCGCAAAAGGAAGCAGCGACGCTGACTGCGGCAGTGGCAGCGGCAGCAACGGCAACAGCGACTGCGACACATGCCCAAATTTGTGGCATCCGCTGTTGCCGCTGTCGATTCGTGAGCGGGCGATTAGACAGCAAATGCGGCTGTGACTGCGATGGCGATTGTGGCTGTAAGTGTGATTGTTACTGTGAATATAGCTGCGACCTTATTCCCCAACACACAAGCGAGAGTGAGAGAGAGAGAGAGAGGAGGAGAGAGAGAGGAGAGAGAGAGAGAGGGGCACACACACAACTCAAATGCTAATTAATATTTTGGTTTTGTTTGTCGCCGCTGTCTGTTTTGTGAATGAGACCAGACAGGCCCCGGGTCCATTCATCATTGGCAACGTAAGCGTGAGAGAGCGAGAGAGCGAGAGAGAGAGAGAGAGAGAGCGCTAGCGAACGACCATTCACGAAAAAGTTGACAGGTCCGGAACTGGGCGCTTTGCTGCGGTTTTGCCGCTGACAAACGATGCGATCAGCAGGGATAGAACCAGCGCCACTGAGCGGATCAGATCAAAGGCAAAGGTCAATTTGTTTCCATTCAGTGAGGTGACCCAGAAAACTTACACTAACTGGCAGATAGCGACGAAAGATGTGATAAGTCATTTGATATTAGTCCAATGCATCTTAGGTATGCCCTATATAACTGGATTATTTCTTACAGTACATAAGTATATGTAGTTGTAGTTACAGACAGCTAACAGTGGAGGGATTTCAGGTGGAATCGAGTCATCTAGAGCTGTTCTCTTATATAAAACATAAGCTTTAGTTGGCATGAAATATCTTTAAAATTGGTTATGCCAAACTTAGGCTCAACATTGTGCAGTAGCTCTATGAACATATTTTCTACAACACTCCAATTTCTTGCAGTGTAAAAGTAACCTAGCAAATATGTTAACTAATCGATTTGGCTATCGATAAAGAATCGATTAGATGAAGTTTATCACATATTTATATCCAATTATATAGTTTACATAATGACATCACCAATTTCTGTAATCAACATTTTTGTTACTGTGTAGCTGGCCACAGGCCACAGTTCGTTTGGCAAATTCTTGTCATGCCACACGATCAATTAAGCTGCCGCCGGCTATCGATCTTTGGGCTCATTAATGGACGCTTTTTTCTGCTTTTTTCGAATCATTTACGATTGTCCAGCCTCAGCTATAGCATTTAAAGATTGATGACAGTGTTGCCAATGGTTTTTCGTTGCTGTTGCTGTTGTTATAGCTGCGGCTTTTAAAGACACGTGCAGCGTAGGAATCTGGTAAAAGTGGTTCAATGAATCTATTTTTAAACAACGGTAAAAGTCAACCAAACCAGATGGCCAACTAAGCCAACTGAATGCCGTAAAGAGCTGCAAACGGAAGCTAGGCATATTTCAAGATCTCTATATACATATACATATATTAATTGAGAAGGTCAATTAAGTTAAAGTACAAACTAATTTGATTAACTGTGACTTTATAGGGTTACATTGATAAACTCGATTCTTTTTTACTTAACTTTCAGTGCATTCAAGCATATTAGCTGAAGCTTAAAGAAAACTTGGAATTAGTATGCAGATATGCCCACACTTTATACTTCAAATTGTAAATTCCACGGCAACACTTTCAGTTACCAGTCAAGAGAGAGGGAGAGAGAGGGAGAGAGAAGGAGGGAGAGGGAGATAGTGAGAGAGAGAGAGAGACTGAGTGAACTGGTATTACTAAGCTTGTGAGTGCTTTGGAAAGAATGGGTAAATGGGCTATGAGCAATGGGGAAACTCTTCAAGCAAATAAAATTCTTGAAATTTTTACGCATTGACAAATAGCAAGGGAAATTTAATAAAAAAATATGTTGTAACGCGTTGCATGTGGAGTATGTATTTATAATAAAATATGTGTAAATATATGTGTGCCTGTCGTGTCACACCGTACAGTGGGTCTTTTGTTTGTTTGCCTACAAACAACAACAACAACAGCAGTTGAAAACAGTTGAAAACTTGTTGCTGGCGGTATTTTGTTGTCGTCTTCATCGTGGCACAAAACCAGCGCAAAGCAGAACCGTCCGGAAAATCCACACAAACTCTGCCCAGCTCAATCGTCTGGCCAAGTGGCGGAGTCAAAGCGGGCATCCCCTTCATCTGCCTAGCAGTCGGGCAGAGCCGGGCAACTTGTTTGCATTGGCGGCAAAACTCTGGCGATATCAATTGGTGCTCGTTTACAATTTGCGGTTCAGCCTGGAACCGGTTCACATCCACATCCACATCCACATCTGTAGCCACATCCACATCAATGTATATATCCATGTCCATGCGTCCGCTTGCGACATTTGTATGCCATTCACATTCCACGGCCGCTGACTCACAAATGCCGGCGTCGCTGGCTGCCACAGCCTCTGCCACAGCCTCTGCCTCTGCCTCAGCTTCAGTTGCTGCTGACTCTCACTCTGTCTGTGCCACTGCCTCTGCCTTTGGCTGACTGCAGCTCTCTGACACTGCAATGCATCCAGATTGACGTCCGCCGGCCATATGCATATCCGCCACTCATGCAGGCGGAGTCCGTTGTCCGCCTACCAACACCATTCACGCAGTTGCTGCACAGTGTCCACGCACATTGCAAGAATTGTTAAATATTTAAATGGTATTTTTAAATGTTTAAGATTTTTTTGCAATTTTTTTTCTTTATTATTGTAATTATGATCATCAATGGATTATTAAAATGTTGTCAGCAAATTTGATATCCTTTCTTTCTATATATTGGAGAGAGAAGCATATAAAGTGAGTATTGAGGGTTAGCTATCAGATATACTATATCTATAGACGAGTCCATGCAGCTTAGTTAACGATGCAGTCTATCATTAATTATGATTGCAGAGCTGTCGCAAGTGGCACACGTTTACAAAATGACTCAGTTCGCATTATAGTACATCTTATAACTTATATGTATCACGTGGATCGAAAAAAAAGCTTGAGTTTCATGCATGGAACATGTATTTGTTTTCCTAATCTCGGTGTTCTTAGTATTAGATTTTCTAATAATTTTATATATATTAATTTATATTTTTATTAATTTATATTCAATAATTTTTATTTATTTATGAATATTTACTAATATGAATTTGGGTTTTTATATTATTTTCATTTTTTATTTATATTTAATTTTATTTATTTATGAATATTTATTAATGTTATTATTGGTTTTTAATTTATTTTAATTTAAATTTATTTGTTTTTATTTAAATTTTTTTCGTCATTTATAATTTTTATTCGAAAAGTTAACTATATTGCACCACTGTGCCGCATTTGTTGTTCGTTCGTTGCGTTTTATTTGTTCCGTTTTCCGTGCCGCAGTTGCAGTTGCTTGTTGATCAGACATTGTTGTTGTTGTTGCAGTAGTTGTTGTTGTTGCAGTAGTTGTTGCTGTTGTTTTTACTGCTCTCAACCGGATGTTGTGGGAATTTTTGCATTCAGTCGAGTTGCTGTTGTTGCAGTTGTTGTTATTGTTATTGTTGCTGCTGCTGCTGCTGCTGCTGTCTGCATTATTAACTGTCATACGCGTTCGCTTAAATGCTTATTTTGTAATAATAAAATGTCATGTGTGACAGCAGCGAGCGCCGCCCCCAGACAAACAGAGCCAAAGTACACACAGAGACAGAGACAGAGACGGAGATGGAGACGGAGAGACAGACAGATGCACAACTAACTTAGTTATCAATGTAGTTGCTGTTGCTGGCATTTCCTCCAGCCAGTTAGTTGTTGTTGCCATTGTCGGCGCGAAATTTAATGACAGGCGTACGCCTTTTTTTTCGCACATGCCACAATTTCTGTCATTTGCCATTTCTACAGTTGAGCCCTCTGCAGCTGTTGTTGTTGCTGTTGTTTGCATATGCAATAAGTTAAATGTTGAACGCTATGCGTGCTCAAAGTCAATTTGCAAGATATTTTCCTGCCAGAAACCTCAAAAAACAAAAAAAATAAGAACCAGAGCAACAACAGCAACAGCAAACGAAACAAAATGTATACACTACGTATACTTAATATTTGTGTGTATATATATATATATATATATATTATTTCGGCTTTTCGCGTGTGTCCTTTTCAACAGCGAGAGCGAGAGAGATGTGAAGGGTTTGCTTAACTTGCTTGAGTCCTTGTGCCGGACGGGTTCTGTTTGTTTTCGTTACGGTCGCTTTGCCTGCCGCAAAGTGCCTCCACTTTTCCGTTGCATTTTCCTTATTTTGTAAAATATAATTTGTGCTAAAAATATATACATATATATATATATATATATATATATATATATATATATATATATATATATATATATATATATATATTTGTATGCTTTCTGCTGCCAGTTGAGAGTTGTTGCTGTTGCTGCGGTTGTTGTCTGAGGGCAGCTTTGAAATTATTTAAATTAACAGCTTGTTCCGAGGCGAGGGTGGCCAAAAAGGTGATTCAGCTCTGAAGTCTAGAAAGTTAAAAAAATATGTATAATATGTATTTTAATATATGCAAAAAAGAAACTTGAAGTCTAGCTGAAAATTGAAAAATTCAAGAGACTTTCAACAATTTACACTCAACTTAAATATTCAGCTTCACTGGGACGAAGAACAGAGCGAGAGCAGCTCATCAATTCATGGCGCAAAACTATCATGTTGAATGCTTTGCAATTAGTGATATATCCATAGTAGCTTAATTTGCACATTGTTGGCATTGGAAGGCAATGTCAAGTTGCGTTTTATGTTCTCTGCTTTGCAGTTTCTTTATTTATGCCTGTTGTTTGTCTTCTTTCTGATTTTGTTTTGCTTTTTTGTTGGTCGCTGAACTTTGCCACAAAGCAACTCCAGAATGAGCAACAACAATTGAGAGATAGTGATTGGGGATTTTCGTTGAGTTTGCTCGACTGCCAGTTGCGCTCTGTGGTTATATACATATAAGCAAACAATGTTTCCGTAGGTATGCGAATCTGGTTTACAGGGTATTACGGCAGCTCAGCAGATGCCAAAGTTCTTTGCTGCTGGCGATAAAATGCCACAATTATAATTCATGGAACTAATAATTTCCCAAAACAAGACACAAGGCAACAACAACAACAACAGCAACTAAAGTCGAGGCGGGGTTGGGGGCGTGGACGTGGAACTGCGATATCAGCTTCGCTTCACTGATAAGCCAATAGCAGCAACAACAACAGCAACAAAAGCCAGAGCGAATACAATTTAGATCAGCATTGCTTCAAGGGTTGCTGTTTCGCTTGTTGTGCTTCGACATTTGCGAAAAAGTTCCCCTAGCTAAGAGAGTGGGAGAGAGAGGGAGAGGGGGAGAGCAAAAAAACGCAAATGATTTGGTCACGCGAATAATTTATTATGCGACCTGTGCCGCCATCTCGTGACGACGCCAGCGACGGCGGATGCGTCCAAGTGGATAGATAGATAGATATACCAGACAGAGACAGAGACAGAGACAGAGAGACACCCACACACACACACACACACACACACTCATACACACACACACACACACACACACGCTAATATGGCCATACCCACTTCTCAGTTCGCTGTTCGCTGTTCGCTGTTCGCTGCGTCATCCTCAGCTCGCTTGTTTTCATTCATACGATACGAGCGGCGCGTACTATGAGCTACAACTGGCACAGCGTACTATGAGATACAAGCACTATGGGATACTAAATGCCAGAGTCGTGCGACTGTGTGCATTCATTATCTATGCCTGGCTGGGGGCTGGGGGCGTGTGTTGCGGGGGAGGAGCTGTTCTGTTCTGTTATGCCCTCCCACATTTTTCTTAATGAATGAATTGAAGATAATTAATTCGCTGCCGCTGTCGACTGCATTCTGCGATAGCTGAAGGGTTTGATGGTTAGGCGGTTAGGCGGGGGGCATGGGGCAGGTGCTCTGACTCTGGCTGAGAGTGGCGGAAGAGGCAGGCGGGGGCGTGGCACAATCGTGTGCAGTTGGCGTGACCATTGCAGAGTGGGGAGGTCGGTAGGTCGGCACTTCGGGAGGTGGCTGGGTGGTTCGTCTTAGTTAAGCCATTGTGGTCATGCAATCATCGCCTTTCGCCTTCGCCTTTCGCTTTTCACGCAACAACAACAACAATAAATAAATAAAAAAAAAGTTTTTATTTTCTTTTGCTTAAATTTTCATATAAATTCCACATTTTACGAGTCGCTCGTGTTGCCAATTAAGAAAGCCAACTGAAAATACCACATAGATCATACGCTCAACTATTCGAGTCGATTGCGAGTACAGCTAGCTAGGCAGCTATCTATCTATGTATCTATGTTTCTATATATCTATTATATTTCTAAAGCACTTTGTCTTCGGCGTCGCATGATTCACTCGACGCGGCAATTAATCTCTTTGGCCATTAAAATGTTATTACTCAAGCTGTCTTTGCGCAGAGAAGCGCAAGCAGGAGGCGGGGCAGGAGGAGCGTAGGTGTAGTATGACTGTTCCAAATATTTCTAATTCGATTTTCTTATCGATATTTCATTTATTTCTATTTGCATTGCCCAACATTCCAGGCACCTAATCAGCCCCGGCACGTGTTTGCCCATGAATAATTATGAATATTGATAAGGGGTTCCCTTGGGGTACGCATGTGTCGCTCATGACTAATGTAAATTGAGCATTGAAAGTGTTTCTAAAAATGATTGCGACACCAGGAAAAAAAAAAAGAAACAAAAATTATAGCGAAACAATTACAAATTAAAAGCTTCAGATAAAGTCCCATGAGGTTTACGGTTCCATATAGCTCCTAAAAAAAAAAACCACTTATTTATATGTAATTTTAAGCATGTGGGTTCATTGGAATTGCCCACAATCTTAGAAAACTATGTATTTTTCCAGACGTTTTGAGTAATGGGTAAACTTTGTCGACAGAAGGAAGTGAGTTTGTGCTCTTGGAATATGCCAAAGATTTCTGCAAAATGTCTAAATGTATGATTTCAGGAAACAGTAAATAAGAACTTGAAGCTATGCAATGGGAATTGAAAAGGTATTTGAAATATATTTGGGGAGAGATGTGATAGCGAAGATCTATTCGTTTTTAGATACAGAAGATCTATTGGTTTCTAGATCTGCTATATCATTTGGAGCTCTCTGTCCTTTTAAGCAGGAATCACATCTCTCAACTTTTACTTTATCTTTTATATTATATTTAAAATGAAAATGCATTTAGTTGAAAGCGATATTATAGTTTAGGAAAGCTCTCTACTTTCATTGATATTCGGGATTAACACAGAACCAGATTGACTTGATCAGCAATATCTACATATGTTTTCTCAAAACCAATCTGGGTATATTGGTTTTTTTTTTTTCAATTTGTTTTACATTTCAAGAGTTTATTTCTTTAAGTATCCCAACTTCTTGTTGCAGCTGAGAAAGTGTAGCATAAATAATTTAATTTGCAACGGCTTTTTTTCTTTATATGTACATATGTATCAAAGCGCTGCTTAAGTTATGTTATTTTTAGGCATTGACGGCAATTGCAATCTACGTCGGAGAGTAATAAATATTAAAAAAAAAAAAAATACCCATATATGTACACAGACATGTGTGTGTGTGTAAATTTCATTAGAATTTGTGAGCTTTGAACCGGATGAAGTCAGCGCCAAACTAAAAAAAAAAAAAAACAAAGTCGAGAATTTTGTTGCATGCAGCGAGCTCAGATGATGACTCGACTTTGACTCGGAATGCGAATTGAAATTGAAATTGGAATTGGAAGCAGAATCAGAGTCCGCATCGGAATCTGAGTAATAATAGCGTTAATGCTGACGCCATCGGCGCACTTTTGGTCTGATAAAATCGCACAAAAACTATTTTCAGTGCAAATTTCATTTATTTATTTGCATCAATTCCCTAAAGGCGGGATTCACTGGAAAAGGCCCATTCAAGCAGGCAGTGACGAACAATGTGGTTATTAAGCGAAACCCGTATGCCTATTATATGTACATATATTTATAATAATATAATTTGATATAAATATTTTATGTTTTGGGTAACGATAAGATCAATGGTTATGGTTAAATGTGTTAACTAATGTAAAACTCAAGTCCTGCTCCATCAAATATGCTTGATAAGCTGTTAATGTGTGCAAGACCAAGTGTGTGTGTGTGTGTGTGTGCGTGTGCGTGTGTGTGTGTGTGTGGGGCAGAGGCCTCAACTGTGACGCCAATTGGAGTCTGGTCGCGATGTCTCCGTTTGTTTGTCGCAAATTCACAAATTGTTCTTTCATTCTTTGTCATTAAATGCTGACTGAGATAGAGACAGAGATAGAGAAAGCGAGAGCGAGAGCGAGAATGGTCGCAGCTGTCCAAAGCTTGGAATTTATGGGTGTCTCGCACTTTCGCTCTTACTCGCACACACATACGCACACACACACACACACAGACATACTGTTGCTCTAGCTCTTTCAGTCTCACGCCTTCTCAGTTTGTCAGCTGTGCTTGGCGCTTTTTTTATCTGCGCAAATATTTGCGCTGAACTTTCGTGTCAATTGATGTCACATTCCTCTCTTTCTCTCTGTGTGAATTGTAAAGAAAAGTGTAGAATCTGTTTACCAACTGACCCAACACTAAATCAGCTGATAATTCAGACAGAGGAGCTAAGCATTCGAATTGGAAATGGAGCTGTCGCTGTGGTTTGCTCTGAGGCCACAGCAATTGAGTCCAATAAGAATGTGATGCAAAGCAAAGACGTCATCGTTCTCATCATCTCCATAACCATCATCATCATCATCAGCATCATCATCAGCATCATTTGCTATTGAGTGGGCACTGAATGCCAAGTGACTATCTATGAGAATGGCTATTCAGTGTTCTCCCCTCTCTCTCTTTCTATGTGTGTGTTTGCAGCTTGTTTGAACTTGCCTTGATTGTCTAAAACATATAACAGCTTTATATTTTGCCAATTACCTTGCCAAGAGTTGCTCCATATCAAGTAGTTGAACATATGCAGTTGTAGACCATGGAAATCCTGGACTATGCAGCAAATGGCTTAGCCTTAGAGTTGGTCAATTATAAAAGAGTAGAAAAAGAGATAAAGATAAACATTCATTAGACTTGAAATACTGTTGCTAGTAAACCTGTTACATACACACACATTCACAAAACTCATATACACTAAATTTCCAAATACAAAAGGCTTTCTATAAGAATAAAGCATAGCTAATCAGCTAATCAGCTATGAAGCTAAAATGTTAAGTTTTAAATATATTTGAACTTTAGAACTTATTTAAGATTAAATATACATTTTTGGATAATATTTAGAAGCCCTATTAGATTCACATTTTCAAACTAATAAAATTGAAAATTAAATGAATTTTTATTTTTGGCTAATTGATTGAGCAAAGTCTGCTTCGACTTCAGCTGCGCTGACCAGCATTGTGCAGCGTGTAGCGTGGCAAAGTGTTGACAGGCGACAGCTGCAAATACCAAAAACAACAACAACAACAACAACAACAACAAAAGTCCATTTAACCAATTATTAGTTAAATTAACTGTTACTTTCAATAGCCGGCCACAAAACTCAACTCGATGTCCATGAGCTGCGGGTGCTATTTGCTTGATATCATCAGAGGGTAGAAACGCATTATTAATGCGATTATTGTACAAAATGCCAAAATGGGGATTCTATGCAATATGAAGCAAGAAGAAGCAATACATACATATGCGAGCGAGGGCGTGGCAGGAAAAACGAGATGAGATGAGACTCATATCCATATCCCGCATAAAACGACAACTGCGACTGCCATCGGCATAATCATAAGCGTAGTCAATATCATCAGCATTTGACATCAGCCAATGGAATGGAATGGATAACCGGAATCGATGTATTAAGTATTTGGCTTGTTTCCGAGCCAAATTGCACCGGAATACTAATTTACACACAGATACAAATTGGACGAAGCTGTCGCCTCAAAGTGTTGGTTAACGCAGCGGGCAGTCTTTGTCGAGCAGGAGGCGGAGAGGCGGAGAGGCGGCGGAGCAGAGCGAGTTCTGCTAGTGAAATTTTGTTTGTCTGTGTTGAAAATTCGAAAATTACGTGACTGCATTCGCCAAAGAAAGGCGCAAAGAATGGCTGGAATGTAGAAATTGGGCTGCGACTGAGCTGAATTTGAAATGATGAGCGTCGGCTCGACTCGACTCGACTTGGCTCGGGTGTGGTGTGGTGTGGTGTGAGAATAGTCGAAATAAAAAAGGGCGATTTATAGACTATGAAGAGATGGGGGGAGGGGGCCGTTGCATAGCTAAATAACTTTCGAGCCGCTCTAATTCAGAGCGTGTACCCAAAGGGTGCACGCACGCAGGCCTTGACCGGCTCTACTTGGTCAGGGTCTGGGTCGGGTCTCTCATTCTAGCTGTGCTACGGGTCTGCAGGCACTCTCTCTCTCTGTGTGTGTGTGTGTGTGTTTCCTAAGTAGCCAGTAGGCTCAAACACACGAAAATATATCAACAGAAAAAAACATTTGGGCAATAATGTTGTTAATTTTTTAAGTTGATAAGGCCTTAGGGTGTCTTTACACTGAGCGAAAAGGTCAATCGAAGAAAGATCTATAGCTAGTCTAAGGCATAGCAGCTTACGTTTTTAATGAAGCGATAGTACAGAGACTACTCTAGTGGAAGGCGACGTGAGAGTATATAGTATTTAAGCAGCTACTTCGATGACTCCGATTACATTGATATGGAATACAGCTATTTCAAACAGAAAATAGCTTTTGCAATAGTTTAGCTCAAAGATTCATGACAAAGTTTTCCTTCTTTACGAACCTCAATCAAGCTTAGCTTTGTAATTCAAGCTGACTTTCCTCTACTCTTGGCTACTCGTTTCATTTATGATCTTGGGCTTTCATTTTCATCTCCATCTTTGTTTCTCTTCTGTCTTTTTGTGTGTTTCTCCAAGTACTTTCCCATTAAGGATATTTACTCTTATTTCTTCTTTTCTTTTTGCAGCTTCTCAATCCTCTTTTGCTTACAGTGCACACAAAACTATCTACTTTTTGATGTACTACGCTAGTCTTTTGGTTTTTCTTTTGTACATTTATTGTTTTTGGACGACTTTTCACGTTTTCTTGTGCTTTGTGTTTTCAGTTCAAACTCTTTGGTAATGCTCGTCATTTGCGTACAAATGGTTGACACTTTTTTTTTTTTTTTTATGAAGAAGCCGGGTATCAGAAACGTTCTCGTGCGTGCACTCTAAATGGGCCATGGTAGTGTTTCCATTTCCATTTTGCTCCTTCCCTTCCCCCTTCCATTTCCATTGCTCTACCCATTTTCATGAACATTTCCATTTTCATTTTGCATGCCGGGGTGTCGACGCGCCGGTCAGCCAAACAAACTGGCCGGAGCTTAATGGAGTTGTAATGAGTGTGAAAATTAATGTCGTCACATTACTCACGCACCCAAAATGCGACACCTAGCGGCCGGGGTGGGCAACGTGGTCAGGAGGAGGAGGAGGTAGGGTGTGGGAAAGGTCCGAGCAGTCAGTCAGTTACAAATATAGGGTAGCTTCAGCTGGTCTGTGTAGGGGGCAGAGCGAGCCGTGCTAATATTTGCGCTCAATCGGAATGTGAAGCACCCGCAATCAATTGAGTGTCAGTCGAAAGAGCGGCAAAGGGTTAAACCACTCATAATTCTTTGTCTTATTTTGTTTATTTATTTTCTTTTTTTTCAGTCAAGTATCTGAGTCATAGTGTCGCAGTTCTAGATAAGATAGAGCTGCTCAAGATTATGACACTGTAAAACCCTTATACACCGTCATGCTGCTGCTGCTATTGCTGCTGTGGGAGTCCCAAATGTTTGTCAAATATTATTGCGAAACATTTGTTTGTTAATGGCTTAACATGCAGAGGTAATAAGAAATGGGTCTGGTGTGAGTCTAGCGGGTTAGCTAGGCAAAGAAAAGCTTTATAGCAACTTTAAAGTTATCTATATGAGATTCTTGTTCCTCCTTATTTTCTTAGAGTCAAAGTTTCTCTCTCTCTCTGCCAACTCGATCTCTCTCAGCAACATCAGGGACTACGTCATCTCACTCTCGTGAAGTACCAATTTGACGAAAGTCAAGTGCTAAAACATATTTTCAAATGATTCCAAGCAAATGAATCTGCTCAATGGCTTAAACGTTGATGAGGTAAAGCTGAATATCTTAACTTAAGCTTGGTTTATTCTACTCAATGTTTCTCACAAAATGAGAAATAAATAGGAAACAAATTTATAGATATTGAAATCGTGCTGAAGCATATTGGAAGCGAGTAAGCGAGCCAATAAAAATTTGGAAAAAGGTCTCATCTTCTTTAAGTTTTTCCAAGTCTCTATCAATTTCGAGCTCTATCAGCTCATGGTTAATTCTAGAGCTTTTCTAGCCGCAGTCATGTGCTCAAAATTCGCGTCAACTTTGATTTCTTTCATGTATTCTACTCGCTCGTGAAGATATAAAGAGTATATTAGTTTTATGAGACTAGAAAATGGAAAATTTTGTACTAAACGTTTTATAGAGGCATAGAGATTAGGAATATAATATATCATCATCGACAACTCCAGAAATATGCCAAATTAGTTTACTGGAGTCTTTATTGTATTTTGATCTTGATCAAGTATCATGCAGTCGATCATCCCATTCTATCTACATTCTCATTCTCATTCTCATTTGTTTTTGACTCGCAGCAAGTTTGATTTATGTGAAACGCGCATTTTCGTTGAAGCTTTTGAAAAGCGACAGCCGCAGCGACAGCTGAGATACAGAGATACACAAATATTTGTATCTAAAAGTTCGGGGAGGCTGTAAATCAGAGCTGCCGGCACATACGGTAGTAGATGCAGATGAAGATATGAATACACCGCGGATAAAGTCTGTTTCAGTTGAAGCTGTTTGAGCTGCAGCACGTAAATTTGCAAGCAAACAGCGACAGATTTGTGGGTGGGGCGCAGATAGAGATAGAGAGAGAGAGAGAGAGAGAGCGAGAGAGAGATAGAGAGAGAGGGAGTTGCCTCCACAACTAACAACAACAATTAATTATGCAACTGAAAACTGAAAGAGGAATAAAAATCATTTGTAATAAATATTTACAAATCTTCGAGCGACTCGGGTTGAATCATGCCAAAAAATTCTGCGAAAGCAACTTCAAGGTGTTTGCGTTGATTGTTTTGTTTGTGTCGTTGTTGTCGTTGTTGTTGTCGTTGTCGTTGTTGTTGTTGTCGTTGTTGTTGCGCTAATTTGTCAGTGAGTGATTATTATTGTTGTTGCGATTTGAACTTTTTGATATGATGGAAATGGAAACGAGCCGCGAAACCATTTTATAAATAAACTGCATGCCATGATAAAAATAGAATTGCCAACATGAACAACAGCAACAACAACAACAGCAACAATAATAATGACAATTGTTAAGCTTGCTTGTTGCCATCATTGTTGTCATTGTTGTTGTTGCTTTTGCCATTTCGCGTAATGAATATTTCTGTACTTCTTTTGTTGTTTGTTTTCATTTTTTTTTTTTTTTTTTGCTTTTTTTTTCGCATATTTTCAACCCACACGCGACTCACTCAAAAGTCAACGACGTCAACAAAATCATCATCCACAACAACAACAACAACAACAACTGCAACAGCAATGGCAATAGCAATAGCAACATCATTATCATCATCATCATCATCAACAACAACTTGATTGTCATTATGATGAAGCGTTGCTCTCAGCACGCTTGAGATACTCTTAACTATTTTTATAGCCAGCCAATGGTGTTACCAATTGCCGTTGCTCTTGCCATTGTTGTCGTTGTTGTTGTTGTTGTTGCATTTTGTGTGCTGCATTCGAAAATAGCTTTCAAGTTCGTAAACGTGGCTAAAAATAGTTAAAGACAATAAACGCAGCCCAACTGTTTATACATAATTGAAGAATAACAAAGTGTTTGTCGTTGTTGTTGTTGTTGTTGTTGTTGTATCCAGTTTCATATCTTTGGCACAATAACCTGCTGTGACACGAGCCAAGCACATGAAAAGAGCTGATATTGTATTTATAACTAGTCGATGTTGAAGTTGAAGCCAAAATTGAATTTGAATTTTTAATTGACCAAAAAACATTTACGAACAGATCGTCGCGAGTTCATAAACAAGAGCCGTTGCACGCGCTTTGAATTAAGCTATATTTATTGTTAAGTTATATTTATATTTGCAGCTTTTCTTGATTGTTAATTGAATTGTTAATTTAAAGTGCATGTGAAATGGATCAAGCTGGTTTCTTTTATAGAGCAGGAAGCGCAGCAGTGAGCTTACATAAGGAATAAGACTAGAGATTCCTTTGGTTATCTGTTCTTGTATCTGAATGCTAAGAGTCTATTAGATTTTATACGGTTGTCTTAAGAAATTAGCATTCAAAGATCTTGCTTAGCCTCTCTAGTATGAATGGGGTTCATAAATCAAAAATGTAATATTAAAGTGAGCCAAGTATTCACAGATTTATATGTCAGAGCATTGACTTTGATTTCAACTTAGAATTCAAATATAATTTGAACAGAGCAAATGTTCAGCAGCTGTAAAATTTTTCAAAAAACAACAAAGAAAAAAAAATGGAAAAGTAAAAGTTATTGTGCAAAAATAGTAAAACTTAATAAATAGTGCATATATATACATATATATGTGTGTATATAAATAATAAAAGTGTAATGCATAAGCGTGTGTAAGACGAAAAGTTCAAATGTGAAAGAAAATAAGTGAAATGTCGTAAGGAATTGAATCTTGAAGATGTTAAAGAAGTTTTCAAGCAATACGAGTGAGTATTTTACCAATCAAAATTGATCTTGTATTAAATGAATAGTTCTTAGTTCGAGCAAAGCTATTTCTTTTAGCTGAAACGAAACGTAGTCACATCAATTTTAGTTTTTTGTTTTTGTTCATTTGTTATTTATTTATTTTTGATTCACAATCGACTTTGATCATTTGGATGATTTGCATTTTCCAAATGAATAGATATATCAACGCACAGCTAGTTTGTTTATTGTGCAATTTGTTATCGACTGCACACATACATACACACACACATACATAGATATGCCCAGATATATAAATAGATACATGTATTTGATATAGCTGCGTTGTTGTTGTTGCCGATGATGCGAAAATAACAAAACAAATTTGTTAAAAACTAAAAATACATTTATATAAAAAAAGAAGCAGCGCGGCGGCAGCATCTCGAGCTCGACAGAGAAAGAGGGAGAAAGAGAGAGAGAGAGAGAGAGAGAGAGAGAGAGACAGATAGAGACACATTTGCCTATGGCAATTGTTGCACAATCAATTTTTTTGGCTTCGACTTAGCCTGGTTTCACCTTGAAAAGCCGCAGAGCCCCCAAAAGCAACAACAACAACAACAGCAACGCAAGAACGAAACCTAAAAACACACAAAGGCGAAAATGTAAACAAATGTTGACAAACCAAACATTGAACTGAATTTTTGGATACTGTGCGAGCCACAAATCCGGGCCAGATTACACGCACACATACACACACACACACATACACCTGCCAGTCTCTCTCTCTCTCTCTCTCTGTGTGTGTGTGTTTGTTACGCATATCTTCCGGCACTTAGTTTCGCTTACCGAATTGACCAAAGCCGCAAAAGAAATCGACAAAAATACAAACAACAACGAGAAATGAAACCCCCAAAGCGGAAGTGCCTCTAATTTCAATATGGCTGCCGCCCCGTGACGTTTAACACAATTGCTGACACAATTTCCGAGATTTATTGCCAGTACACACACACACACACACACACACACGCACACGCACACGCACAGAGATAGCGAAATATGGCGGGCGAAAGAAATTGCTGCCTGACAAGCAGGAAAAAAAAACAGGAACGGAAAATGGCGAAAATAAATCAAATGAAATCGATGATTTTCCTTTTACCGTTATATTATGTCATGTCGTTCCGGTTGGCCAACAAGGGATACCCACATACGTAGCGTAGCGCCCATCGAAATTGTATTTTCGCGAACTTCTACTTATTGACAACAGCCAAGCAGCAATTGGCCTTAGGTCTAAAAAAAAAGAAGCTCATCTGCATTTGGGTCTTGGCTCAGTTGCACAACTTCATAAATGATGCGGAAGTAAAACAAAGAGCCAGCAAGAGAGAGAGAGAGAGAGAGAGAGAGAGAGAGAGGGAGAGAGAGGCAGCATTTGTGCCTTGCTTTGGATAGACAGCCTTCGAGACACCGCACTCTAAAAAAAAATAGAAAAGAAAAAAATACATAGCTTGCAAATTTTCATTTGTCTGTCAGAAAATGACAAATGAATTTTGAAATAAGCGCTCGTATCCGTCTGATTGTTTGTTTTCTCACCCTCTGCCTATGTACCTCTAATACCCTGCTTTGACTACAGCTCGGTAGACGGAACTGTGGTTACTCTCCCCCTCCCAATCTCTTCCTCTCTCTCTCTCTCTCTGAGTGTGTGTGTGGGTTGGCAGACGGTGTCAATGATTGGCATTGAGCAGAAAGTTAAATTGATTTCAATGCAGCGCAATTGAAAAGCGCAGCGTTCGCTCTGTCTGTCGTTCGTTCGTTCGTTCATTCGGTCCGTCGCTTGGTGACTGCGCCTGACATTTGCATATCGAATGGCAATTTACCGTTCCACTTGACAGATACTGCCGCACAAACGGAATGAGATGCACACACACACACATACATATAGAGCGAGATATATATATATATATATATATATATTTAAGCGCTAGTCTCAACTGTTTTGATTGCTTTAAAAGCTTCTGTGGATTGTGCACAAAAAGTCTGCTTAAAATTAACTTAAATAGATTTTAAGAATAAGCATACTACGGCAATTGGGAAGGCGCATAATATTAATATGAATTTTATGACTATTAATATAACTTAACAGCGCCTTAACATAGCCTTAACATCTTTATATATCTTCAGCACCATTTTGTTTTCATATTCATAACTTTGAGAGATGCAATTTATTGGGCTATTTGAATAATTTAAATAGGTTAGGATCATAAATCTGCAGAGATGTTTGTCCATTTCAGTTGAAGTGTTTGCTGAAATGTCTTTCTTATCAATAATTATCTATAGACTGGAGGCGAGAAGCTAGAGGGCTAGAGCCTGATCAAACATAAGTATAAGAATTAATGAACATTTCCAACGTATTGAATGAATAGTATAGGGATATAAGAGCTTTCACTTGCCATGTGATGTAATACAATGGGAATGTATCTGATGTGCATTATTGTATCTCATCTTAAAATTGTATATTTAGGTAGCTAGATGCAAGTTACTTGTATAAGTCGATTACATATGGACTTGTCTCAGGTCATATATAATTTTGACTAAGTTCCTCAGTCAATAATGAAATGAAATGAAGAATGAAATCTCATATCAGACAGTTCTAATTCTTATAGAGCTTGAGCCTGTCACTTCGTAGTCTTAATCAATTTAGATATTCGTCAAAATAAGTTATTTGCTTAATTTGGTGTTCGTCTCATATTCCATATTCCATGTTCCATATTCCATATTCCATATTCCATATCTCATATCCCTTATTCCATATCCTATATCCCTTATCTAACTAGCTCATATCACACCTGTCACGTCTTTCCCGTCTGTTACTGCTCAAAACTCTAGCTGAAGCATAATTTTGGAAAGCTATGTGAATTTTGCAGCAACTGTACCTTAATTCGTTCGTGGAAAAGCTTGCACGTATTTTGTGCATTTGGCAAGCTGACTCGACTCGGTTCCATGTGGTACACGCAGGTCATTTGGTTCTAATTTGTTTTGGGCGTTTGGGCTATTTCCTGGTAATCGAGACTCGCTCGTTGGTATGCCAGCAAATTATTGCAATTGACTTCATTTTCATAATTTTACACAAATAAGTTTTTTATGACCCAATTATGGGAACTTCCGCTGCAGCCATAATAGCAACAATAACAACGGCTCGCGAAAAGCCAATTCACGTTGAGTCCTTAATTCTTTTCATTTTCATTTTCATTTTCATTCTCTCACCTGCCTCTCCAATGGCGTTGCTTTTCTTTTTTGTAATGTGCAAATTATTTACAGCCGAAGGATACGCTTCCTGCTTTTTGCTTGTTTGTTATGGCAAAACATGTGAGAAACCAACCGGCGGGCGGTGAGCTAGCCAAATGTTTTGGGGTTCGAGGCGGTTCTAATAGCCCGAACAGTTTGGAGTTTGCACCACTGTAGCTAGTTGGCTGGCTGGTTGGCTGGCTGGTTGACTGGTTGGCTGGTTGGTTGGCTGACTGCCTGGCGCCAGGCGTGAATTTTCTCCATGGCAATTTTTCTCTGGTCGCCTTTTTAAGTGGCCCGGGCGCGACGGCAATAACGAGCCAAGCTGCCGACTCGTTGGTAAATAAGAGTAAATGCAATAATTGCAATGTTTATAACATTAGTGGGCAACGTAAATTGCAGCTAGCGACCAGACGACGACGGCGATGACGACGGCCAAACCAAATCGACCGTCAGCCCATTTTCCACAATTCTCATTAGCATTTGCATATGCACAAGTTCGGGTGTGGGTGACTGTGGGAGGGGAGGCGCCAAACAAACCGTCATAATGAAGTGCAAACGGTTGCGGATAGATATTTTTTAGCCGCTAAACTCAGTTGGCGGCGCAAGCCAATGGCAATTAGACACTCAGCCATCCATAAGGCAGGCAAAAGCATTTAAAACCAGTCTAGAATTAACGGTAATTGGAAATCGTTGAGCTGAGTTTAAGCAGCCGAACAACATTTGCATAACTACGAATTCAACTCAGTTTGGGAAGAGCAAAAATTTGTATAGTCTGATTAGACATGTCATGCCCCTAGTGGATGATCTGTGAAGGAACTGAACAGTAGCTCGCTAAGCATAAATAGCAAGAGAAATATTTCATGCTCTTCACATTGCCTCGTAGCAGATTCGATCTAGAGTACGGATCTGCCATCTATTGACTTGTTCAAGGCTAATTCATTGGGTGCAACATATTGCTAATTCAATTCATATTGCTGACTCTTTGACCCCGACAAAAAGTTACACCCAAGTTGTGTGTGTTGGGTGGACATTGATGGCGAGTCCTTTCAATCCTTTTTGGCTGGCAGCAGCATAATTTGCATTAATTAATTTGCTGGCTCATTCATTCAGTCCAAACATTTGCTCGTTCATTAAGCGACTTTGCGCAGTTTTTCATCCCAGCTGTGCTGAGAGAAGTTTCAAGGCGATTGTTGTTGTAGTTAATGTTGCTGCTGCTGCTGCTGTTGTTGTTGTTGTTGTTGTTGCTTCCTTTGTTGTAGAGCGCAATCGTGTAGGAGGAAACATTTTCATTTCAAGCTTAATTAAGTTGGTCACTTGGCTCAGGCGCTGACGTTGAGTGGGTGACGATAACAAAGACGACAAGAACAGCAGCAACAACACCAACAGCGATGATGGCGTTAATAATGATGATAATGCCGAAGCTCATGATGAAGTTAACTCTGCCTGGCTTTTAAGGGCAATGAAAACGAAATGTTGTATTTGGGGAAAGCGGGGACGCAAGGCAGTGCGGGTGGAGGCGTGGCCGCTGAGCATGTCTGCATGGGCGAGGAAGTGGAATTTTGTTTTTTTCTTTCTTTCTTTTTGCGCTGAACGTGACGGAAATTGAATTTCCGTTTCTTGGGATGACACTGTCGCCAACGTTGTAGCCCCAAGTCCATGCCATTGCCAATTGTTATTGCTGCCAGTCATATGTTGCTGCCGTTGCCGTTGTCGTTGCTGTTGCTGTTGTGCTGGAAAGTAGGCGAGTGACGCATGCGCAACAGCAACAGCAACGCCAACGCCTAGCCGGAACTGGCAGAGCAAGCGTCGACTGGGTCATTTTGTACATGGCCTGAGCCATTAGCTCATTCTAATTAGTAGCTACCTACAGCAGTTCCATTTCGATATTGGCATTTGCCACTCTAAAGTAGTTTTCGTAGAGCACCAAAAAGGGGGTTGGGCATGATTCACGAAGCTTCACAACACACAAAGCAAAAAGCCAATAAAATATTAAACAGATCATAAATATAGATGAGATAGGAATAGAAGTTTATTTATTTATTATTTATTATTCTTTTTTTTTTTTTTTTTGCAATAAATATTTGAATATATTAAAAATCAATAAAAGTAAGGGAAAGTGAATAGACACTAGAGATTGCGGATCTATCTATATAATATATGTATATTTATATATAAGCGTTTGTAAATATAGATATATTCATAAAAGAAAAGTATCTTTCCAACTGTCTGTTGTTTTGAATTGTCATAGGTATTGAAGCTAATGAACTGAAATTTGCGACATATATACTTGTTGATACCCACATCCGTCTAATAGCTTTTAGATTTTTCCGAGGTTTTAGCATTCGACATTCAACATTCCATAAAAGAGTATTACGCATTCGTTCACACCCAGCTAATATAACCTGCTTTTCATATAAAAAATATATATAAATTATTTAAAGTCTGAATCTACGAATTGCTCACCTAAAATACTCTCGCGGAATGTTTATATGTATTTAAATTTATTTTCGATCTATTTATAAATGTCCAAAGCGCTGTCTGCATTCGTAAACCTCTTAAAAAAGCAACCCGTCCAAGTTGTTTACGATTTGGCTTAGCGTATTTTACGATGGGCTTTAAGATACCATCATTGGAGACTGCACTTAGGGGTTTATAGCTCTCGCTCGAAGCTGGGAAAACTCTTTTGCAGTGATGTTAATATATGCTAGAGACTATCAATAGCGCTGACTAATACGAGGTCGGGCATTGCTGATGACTCTTTGCTAATTTGGATGACTCTAGGGTATATACCGATGCGAATGTAAAGACGATCAAATACACATTCGGAAGGCATTCACATTCCACCAAATTGTCGGCGAGCCTTTTTCAATTTTTGCGCAGTTTCACGAGACTCGAGTAAAAGCAACAGCAATAAAAACGCAAAGCGAGGCCATGGCAATGCCTAGGGGTCAGCATCAATGGGGCTCCAATCTGTAGCTGCACAATTGAGAAGATGAGAAGCTGGGAACTAAGGCAACGTCAGTTTGAAGAGTCGAGAGACCCTCAGGCGCTCAGCTCAGCTGGCAATTGCACTTGTCTCTCGATGCAGTAAAAGATGTTGCTGAAGTAGTCGTTGAGCGAGGCAGGCGAATGAGCGACAGAGAAGCGTTGCGATCGCTGGCAGTGGAACCCAAAAAATTTGCACATGAGTAAAATGTAGTTGAACCAAGCCGAGAACATCAACAACAGCAGCAGTGGGAATAACAGAAATTGGGGAAACGACAACAGCAGCAAGAATAACAATAACAGTAGTTGTAGTAGCAATACTAGCAACAGTGACAGCAGCAGCAGCAGCAGCAGCAGTGACAGTGGTAGCAATAATAATATGAGCAATATCAGCAGCAACAGCAGCAATAGCTAAAGGAATAGGGAAAACAGCAGCAAAAAGAACAAGAATAACAGCAACAGCAAGAGCAACATGAGCTATTTCAGCAACAACCTTAGCAAGAGCAGCAGCAACAGCAGTAGCAGCAGCAACTGCAGTAGCAATATGAGCAATATCGCTGTAACTGCAACAACATTAGCATTTGCATTAGCAATGTGAGCAATATCAGCGCCAGCAACAGCAGCAATGTGAGCAATATAAAGCAATACAAGCAATACGAGCAATATCACAGTAACTGCAACAGCAACAGCATAAGCAATGTGAGCAATGTCAGCACCAGCAGCAGCAGCAGCAGCAATGTGAGCAATATCAGAAGCGACAACAGCAATATGAGAATTATAAGCAGCAATGAACAATATCACCACCAACAGCACCAGCAACAGCAACAGCAGCAACAACAGCAATATGAGAAATATCAGCACCAACAAACAACAACAACAACCACAGCAAAAACAACATAAGCAGCATAAACTTACGTGGTAATATGAACGTCCGTTTCTCTTAACTCATTTTTATTTTGTTTTGCTGATGTTGTTATTGTTAGTGTTGTTGTTATTATTGTTGTTGCTGTTGTTATTCTTGCACGTTCTTTGCTGTTGTGTATGACTGCCTGTCCGCTTCCACCCGCCTGCTGGCAGCAACTGCTGCTACAGCAGCGCTTCACCTTGGCTTGTTGCTGTTGTGGTGGCTCTGCCACTTTTAGCAGAAATCCAAGCAAAACAATAATAACAACAGCAGCAACAGCAACAACAACAGCAACAACTGACAGCGTCGTGATGTTTTATGGACTTTGGACTCGCGTTTTTTCCAAGCCCCCAAAAAGGCAAAAATTTAACGACGCTGGAGCTGCATGAAAAATGGAAACAAGAAACAGCAACAACAGCAACAGCAACAACGCAAAGCATTCGCATGCAACGTTGATACAGAAACAGTTCCGTAAAGCTGAAAAACAAAAATGCAAACAAGTCAGCAAGAAGAAGAAGGGAGAGAAGAAGCAGAAAAGAAAAAAACAACTTAAAGAAAACAAAAGCAATAACAACAAAAACAGACTTAAGCTGTGTGCGAAGTTGTAGATAGACCAACAACAGCAACCGCAAAAATAACCTCAAAGCGATTAAATTTAAAGATAACGGATATTATGTAGAAAAAGAAACGAAAATAAAAAATAAAAATTAAAAAAATAAAAATAAACCTCAACTGAATTTTTAGCACTTAACAGAAGCAAAAAGGAAGCGAGCAGAAGAAAACATGTTGATAAAGTTTGATAGAAAGGAAAAAACACAGCGAGATATTTATAAGTTGAATAATGAATATATGTGGGAAACCACTTGAATTGAGGGAATGGCGAATTGACTGTGCAGTGGGAAATTGCATATGTGGGAAAATCGAAATTGACTGTGGATAAATTACGATTTCATATAATATATAATAATCATAACTCTCTCAGCAGAGCATCTTATACATTGATTGGATAAGCGGACTTGCTAAAGGCTTACGTCAGAGCATAAAATCAGTTTCAGCCTCTCTTTGCGCTTCTCATATGTGCTGTGAACGAGATGATTTGGTATTCTGTTTTCATTTCAGTTTTTCATATTCTATTCTAATTAGATTTAAATTTATTTGATCATTAGATTCAAATAATTTTTAATATACTCAATAATTTGGTCTTGAATTCAATAAAAAGTAATTCAAGATAAAATTCATTTGATCTTAGGTTTAATATGAAATATGATATAAATAGCAGAAAACTCATTTGCTTGTTTTAAGTTTATACATACTCTTTGCATATTTAATTTAATTTTCCTTTATTCATTATAATTAAATTAAATTTGTAATTTATATTTAACTAAATCAAATTTTTCTCTTTTTTTACTTTCAGTCAAATATATTATACCAAAATGTCTATTATCAAACATGCAACTTGTGAAAGAAATAACTTCTCGGTAAGTGAATTTTTTCTTTTATTTATTTATGTAAAAAATGCATTTTTATCACAATGCAAACTTCAGTATTCTGGCCCTCATTCTGCCTGTGTGACTACCTCTTCAGCAATCCTTTTATACATTCATCCTTCAGCTGAAGGCCTCCTCTGTTGACATTCATAGTGCGCGCACCTATAAAATATTTTGTTAGCATTTCGATATCTGATTCGTGGTTTGCCATCGGCAAACGCAATTACAGACAGTTGTGCACAATTGGCTGCGTTGAGCCAGCCACTTGGTCTGCCTTTGTAAGCCATGTTTGATTACCTCATTTCTGGGCCAAGCTGTGCGGTTCACAATGCTTAGCCCATGACTGTTTGGCAGTAACATTACTGCGAGTGCAAAGTCAATTCCGGACTTGCCCTCTCACAGTGCGTATGAGTAATAACCAAAGACAGGCAGCCATGCCAGTTGGGGCTGGTGGGGGGTTACTGCTGCTGTCAACTATGGAATGCGATGTCGCCAACACGCCAACGTTCAATGTCTTGTGAAGGGAGAGAGAGGGAGAGAGAGAGGGAGCTGGAGCTGCTGCTGGGCTGGTTTGTCGTTTGTTTCTTTTGGAGAACACGCAAAGTAAATAGTAACATGTGCATGGCTTGGCATTCGTCTTGGCTCTCCACACAGCCTCCCATCGATTGCTCCACATTTAACGAGAATAATTGCAGCGCCAGCATGGCGCTTCTGCACTTAACCCCCAACCAAATGCGAGCCGAGGGAGCGCAGTCTTTGAATGTCTTTGATGAAATATTGAAATTGTTGAGCTGTTGCTGGGGTCCAGCCAAACGGACAAATGCACTCCACACACACATACATACATATATATATATATGGGAATCTGAGCAAAGAATCGGAGACTGTTTGCCACGTGACGCTAGAATTGGCCGCTTGTTGGCCGTCAAGTGCCTCGTTATAAATTGCCCAGTCTAAGAGCAAGGGAAGCACATTTTTAGTGTAAATAAATAATGATCTCAACTCACAGCTCACAGCTCTTGGCTCTCTTGCATCGCTCTGCCAATTGGCCAAACATTTAGGCACAACTTAAGCAGCAGAGCATGCTGCCAGTTGTTCAGACACTTCTTAACTCATTTCAAGTTCCACACGGACATAATCTCGGTTGATAATGTGGCTCAGCTCTGGCTGCAATGACATTAGAGATATTCCCTCAAATTGAAATTTAACTATGCCACAACAATGGCCAATGCAGGAAAGCAGATTGTGATTAGACTTTGATTACATCCTGTATTATGCCAGCAGTTGGATATATTTCTTATGCAGTTGATATGTAATTTGATTATATATGATATAAGTAAACTGATTGATGGTTTATAGTTCATGATTATAGTTCATGTCTTTGGAACTTAATTGAATAGGGCATGTAAAAGACTCTGCATTGAAGCTAATATAATTCAATATCTATCTTCATAAAGAAAGAGTGGAATTAGCATCAATATCTTAGCAATTGTTATATTTTCTAAAAGTTGTTCCACATTCCGATTACAATAGATTTTAATTTGAGAATTTCTCGGAAGCTAGCAAATGCATTGAAAACCTCAACTAATTTTATTATATCTCCAATTTCCAGCTAGTTGAGGGCTATCTCGATTCCTCTGTTGTCTATTAATGGAAATATATATACACATACATATAACATATATATCAAGTATTGTTCGAGTGCTTCTACAGTTCGATTCCGATTCGTGGCAGACGAACGTCGTAAGTAACGGGGCATTAAGTGTGCCCAGCAGCCAACAAGAAGCGAGAAATTCAGACTCGCAGCTTGTGCAGCGATGCGTTTGCAAATGTTGTGACGGCCAGATGGACAGTAGTGCTGCGGGAGAGGGAGAGAGATATAGAGAGTGGGAGAGGGAGAGAGGAGGTGCACCTGGCACGTCGCGTCGTTGCACAAGTCGAATTCTTAGTTGCTCGAGCTCGAGTCACTGTCTGGCAATGCGCCTTGTCTGAAATTTGCGACCTGCCACAACAACAACATGCAACAGCAACAACAACGCGCAACAGAGCATGGCAATCGTCGCTGGAACTGTGGCATGCCCCGCAAGATGCGACCACAATAGCCAGAGGGTTGCTTTCTGCCTCTGCCACTGCCTCTGCCACTGCCATTGCCTCCGCCTGTGGCCAGAGCTCAAATTAATTTCATTATTCTCGTTGGCTGGAGTTTCTCTTTTGATGCGTGATGAATCACAGCATAACATAGCAGCACAGCACAGCAGAGCGCCAGTGAGCCGCAGTCCGGGCAGTGGGGGGCAGCAGCTGGGTGGCCAGTGGTTCAGTGGTGCTATGTTGGTGGCTCGACCGACGCAGTTGGCGGTTTCTTTGTGTGGGCGCCGTTTGGCGGCTTTCGCCAAAATCTATGCAAACTGACCACAAATCACAAGAAAAGGAAAAAAGAAAATAGAAAGAGAAAAAAAGTCCGTGAACAACCGCAATCCAAATGCGTTTTGTCTTTCAATTTCTTTCATAATTATTTCATTCGAGAGGTCTTGAGTCTTGTTTCTCATAATTGTCTCTTTGTAGCTGGCTGGAGCTGGAGAGCTGACCCATTTCTTGTTTCTGCAAGCCAATTCACAACTTGAAGGCTAATCAATCTTTATGGTAGTGCATATATAACATTGTCTTTAGGGAATGGTGGAATGTATTGAAGATATTATATTAACAAGTATATTTTTGTATGAATTCAGTTTGTTGAATTAGTTGGTTAAATTAAGACATGAATACATAGATATGAAAATATATGTAGCAAGCGATATATGTAGTAGTATATTGATGAGATACAGTAATAGATAATAGTAGTAAATATAGTAGTAGATTGTGATGTACATATGTAGATAGAGAAGTAGTAGACAGTTCTACTGTAGATTATATATAAAAGTAAGTAGAGTAGTAGCAGTCGTAGTAATAGTAGTAGTAATAGTAGTAGTAGTCGTAGTAGTAGCAAACGTAGTCGTAGTCATAGCTGTAGTTGTAATCGTAGTAATAGATAATGTTAATTTCACGAACTCTCACCTAGTCTAACTTTCTGTTAAATTAAATTAAATTTCCGAATTAAAGGTAGCACGGAAGTCATTATGAAGCTGATCGAGATCGTATTGAGTTTATTTTCTCATGTCAAACTTCCTTCATCTCGAGCTTCCTTTGACTATACCTTCAGCTCCAATAATCATTTGCTTTCAACGCAATTCGCATAAGCATTGTTTATGGAAATGTTGATTAGCTTTTGGTCTAGACACAAGTAAACAAAATAATATTTATAGATGTATCTTGAATGCTTGCAAACATGTTCTACTTTCACCCTTTCAAATGGCACTAAAATATTGCGTATACGCCTCGTGGCAGACACACGCTAATTGAGCGTAAAATGTTGTGTTCAATTTAAAATGCAACTTGCTTCACGCATTTCAAATGCAACAGCCGACAACAGCAGCAGCAGCAGCAGCAGCACCAGCAGCGACAAAAACAATCATCAGTGCAGAGAGCAAGAGCAATATGCCTTCATAAGCTGCACTCACACACACACACACAGTCAAAAAGCGGGTCAGTGTTGAGCGCCAAGGCCGAACCTTGCCAACAAGTCAGCCAGCCAGCCAGCCAGTCAGTCAGTCAGCCAAAGTAGGGCGTCAGGGCGGCTGCTTGGCCCCGAGGTAGGCGTGTTGCTCGCTGCTCGCTGCTCGCTCTCTGTGGGCCGGCGACTAAACCCAAAACCCATAACCCAAACCCCAGACCCCACAACCAAAAGCCAAATCCAAAACTTAATTCGCGTCGACTGCAACGAGCCCCAAAGCCGAGCGACGAGGCGTCCAACTGGTTACAGGTTGGGCACCTCGTATGGGTCGTCGTTGCCGTCATCGTCGTCGTCGTCGTCGTCGTCGTCGTCGTCGTCGTTTGTAGGCACGTTCGTTCGCCCGCTGTTGTTGTTTTGATGTTGTTGCTGCAGTTGCAGCTGGGGGGACTACGTCGAGTTGTACTCGCTAAACGTAACGTAAACGTGGCGCCAGGCTGTGAATGCAGTCAGAGCAACAGCACTTGGTCAAGATCTTTGTAACAGCTGCAATTTAGAAGTAAATATGAGTAGTAAGAGTTTAGCTAACTCTTTAACTGGGCCATAGCTAGTCTATGTCTAGTCTTTGGCTTGTCTATAGCTAGCTTTTAGCTGGTCTTTGGCTTGGGTATAGCTTTACTCTGCAGCTAATCAGAAGAGAGCTCTTCAGAACATATCTCTGGGTATTATGTATCAGATTATATTTCATATTCCCATTCCTATTATATATTGGCAAGTGTATTTGCTATTCGTTTCTCGAAGCATTCGTTTTATTGCTTGTTTTTGCGCTGCAATTGAGACGATGACAACAGAGGGCACGTCGTAGTAAACGCGACTGCTGCATTCGGCTGCGATAGCAACAACAAAAGAGAGAGAGAGAGAGAGAGAGAGAGGAGAGAGAGAGAGAGAGAGAGAGTAATTGTAATTGTGGTAGTAGATCATGGCCTGCTATCCGCGCCGTACGCTGTCCGCTGTCCAATGTAACTGGGGCAGTTGGGGGCGCTTGCACCGAGTCGCGGCCCTGTGGACGGCGTTAGCTGCATGTTGTGTGGATGCCATGTTGTGGATGCTATGCTTGGAAACTGGGACTCGGAATCGTTAACCCAGTTAGCTGCCATCGTCAAAGGGCGTGTCTGACGAGTCGCACCTAGGCCCCACAAGTCCTTGATGCATAATTAGTTTGGGCGTCGGACATTTTCATGAAAATAGAAAAAGTGCATTTCCACACTCATCCACCCATACTTGAGAAGGTGGTGCCTCCTGTTATTAATGGAGCAGCATTTAAAAATCGATTTCACATGCACAGCAATTAAAATGCTATTAACTAGAGCAAAGATGAACATGATTACAGCCAGAGAGACTCAAGCAGGTGCTCAACTTCCCAATGCCCGAAAAAATACTGAAAAAGGAAGAGAAATAAAAACGATATAAATATATAATTTACAATATATGTATGTATATATTTATGTTCTTCTTTACATGCCCAGTGGGCGTGGCGTGGCTTGCCTTGAGCTGGAGGGCTGGACAACCACTCAGAATTTCGATTATGTTCACAACTTCAACTCCAACTTTCAGCTGAAGTTTGGTTTGCGCTTTGCGGCTGCTTTCGTAAATGGATACAAGTGCGCTGCAGGGTCCCGTTAACCCTTTCTAGTTAACAGCGAAAATACATTAAAAAGGAGTAGAATGAGGGAGACCAACGGCATATTCGAATAGGAGTTTCTGTCTATAACGAGGAGAAAAGTACAAAATTATTGAAAGTGTAGATAGGAAGGGGAAAGAGGAGAAATAGAGAGAAAAGAAATGTATATACAAGAGAGGGTCAGAGAGAGTGAGAGAGAAAGAAATAGAGAGAGAGAGACAGAGAGAGAGAGAGAGAGAGAAATAGAGAGTGGTTGAGACAGAAACGCTCAGATAAAGTATGCGAGGAATTGCGAGTAGGAGAGAGTGAGAAAAAAAGAGATAATGACAGGAAGACAAAGAGTAGGATCAATCGAGTGACTAAATTAGGTAGGTAGAAAAAGAGAGATGGAAAGAAAAAAAAGCAATACGAGGAAGGCGCATAGAGATATTGAGTGTGGGCTAGAAACACGTTGAAGCGAAAAGCACGAGAGAGACAGACAGACTTGAAGCCTTGCAAAATAGAGCAGATTGAAAGAGAGAGAAAGTAATCGGAACAGGTAGATTATCCCATGAGAAGATTAAAGAAGGAAAGGGGAATAGATAGAAAAGGAATTGATTTGAATTTTATTAAATGTGGTCAACTTTACTTGGGACTCTCTAAATTCATTAGATATTGGTAAAATACATTTAGATATCAATGAGTTCTTTGTGTAATACGTATAAAATAATATTACATTTCACGCAGTGACAATTGCTTGTGATGGCATCATTGGAATAGCTTAAATGATTATACATATGTTTACCTTTTATTTCATTGTAGTTTGATGTGGCTGTATAATAAATGCAACCCATTCTTCGGGCTGCTTGCATCGGCAAGTCTTTCAAATATTCAGCGTAAAAATCTTCGAATAAAAACACAATGAGAATTCTATCTTTTATAGACCATACGTGACAGTTGCAGACACGCGCAGTCAGCTGCCCTCTCGCTCTAGCGCACTGCGGCTGCTCTCTGGCCATCTCGCTCCATTTGCTGCTTTATGCATTTCGTGTGCTTTGGGGGTCTATGATTTAACCATTTGTTCCCATGCTCCGTCGCAGCACGTAGGCTCCGTGTCATAAAACGTTAAATTAGTTGAATACTATATGCCTGGGTGGGGGTGGCTGAAGGAAGGGGGGCTCTGGTCTGGTATGCTATAGTAGGCAATGGAATTCCCTTAGCATAGCCTCGTATTCGTCAATGCGTCTGTCTTTCGCTTTGACAGCGCGCTCATAAAATGCACATGTTGATGGCGCGTGTTTGGCATGGCCAATCTAAGGGCTGAGGGAGAAGGTTAGCCTCCGGCATCTCAGCTGCACTATTTGCTACACACACACACACACACACACACACACACACACACGAACATATGCATATATATATATATATATATAGTGTATCTATAAAGTATATAGTTTATATCTTTTTGAAATGCTGTGCGCGTGTGCGACTGTTCTCGCACTATCAATAGCTGCAGCCGCCTTCATTTCAATCAAGTTGCCCTATTTGATTTGAATTAAAATAAGTTACGTGAGTAGTGGCTGACATTTTCCTTGTTCCCACACCACGCTCCATGCTCACTCCCCCTTCTCATTGCGCCCACCCGTCATTATCCATGTATCTGTAAGATGCACACACCACCACTGGGGGTGAATGGTTCTGGAGGAGGGGGTCGGGGCGGAGACTTTGGCTGACCCAAATTCATTTAAGTCGATCGATACTTTGTGTGCTACACTCACTCTCTCTCTCTCTCTCCCGAAAAAGGCAAAAGTGTATGGTATATAGAGCATACTACGTTCCATATAGTAGTAGTACAACAACAACAACAACAACAACAACTACAACTACAACTGCATTGCAATTATTGTGAAATTCTACTACAATGGAAATTGTACGGCAGTTGCAGGCAGCTGCCAACGTCAACGTCTCTCTCTCCGTCTCACTCTTTCTCTCTCTCTCTCTCTCTCTCACTCACTCCCATTCCGTCTCCATCGTTGGCTTCCGGCTACGTACGTCCATTGTCATAGATGTGTGTGTGTGTGAGTTTTAGTTTGGGTTTGTGGGCGTTACTGACATTCCATTGTTGACTCTTGAGCCTCGACATGGGCGTGGGCGTTGGCGTGGGCGTGGGCGTGGCCACTCACAACTTTGTTGGCCAAAAGGCAAATTTATTCTTTTCCTGGTCTCGTGCGGGCAAACTCTTGTCTCGCTCTAACAAACATTGAACAACCTCAACATGCAGCCCCAACACCGATGCCAAGCTCAAGCCGAGGCTCAGCGCTCTACCCTCAACCCTTGAGATGCAGTTTCTCAAATGTGGCACAAATTCCTCCTGCTCCTCCTCCTCCTCAAGCAGTTTTCATTCAAGGCAGGACCCTGCCTGTCCTACCGCTTCCTCTAGCTCGTATGGCACTATCAGGAGTCGGCTCTGCATATATATATAGTATCTATATTGTAGTTATATGTTTTGTTCAACTGCTGCAGTGGACCTTGATAAGGAATTGCAAAGTTGAGTGTGAAGGCCTCTTCCTTAGTTGATACTTCAAGGTATACTTCAATTAAATATGATAGATTTTCAAGGAGAAAGCAGGGCGTTGTTAAAGGAAATTAACAAAAACTTAGTTGAATATAGTAATATAATAATTTAATCAAATATAATTATATGTTAAATTAGTAGAGTCAGTCAATCAATCAGGTAATCAATCAATTAATCAGCTAGTCAATCAGGCCATTGTTGAACCATTCAAGCAACAGTCCAAGAACGATCAATCAGCTAATCAAACAACGGTCTTTAAGCCAATCAATCAGCTAATCAGATTGAGACAGTCAATCATCGTTACAGCCAATGAGCTTGTCCCTCGATCAATTAGACAGTTATTTTGTAAATCAATCAATCAATCATTCCGTCATTTTTTAGGCACACAGTTAATTTTGTAGACTGGCAATCAGTCAAAAAATTCTTCATTCAATCATTCATTCAGTTGGTCTATTGCCTAGTCGATCAATCACTCAATCAGGCATTTGAGAAACTGCAACCATTGTGTGGCAAGACTGTGGCATGCCACAACTGCTGCTTGCCTCAACATCTGTGCACATACGCCTCGTGGGCGTTAGCTGCATTGCGAACTTACTGCAGGGGATGGACGTGCTGCTTAATGGGGGTTGCTGGGCGGGAAGGGTAATGAGGGCTGGAGCTAGGGCTACGACAAGGGCTATGGGTTGGGGTTGGGGTTGGGGTTGGGGTTGGGGTTGGGGATATATATATATATATATTCAATGTTGGCAAAACTCATTACGACGCCGCATGAGTGACATTTCCACGCTGTCAACATGACACATTTCATAGCGAGAGACAGACCGAGAGAGAGAGAGAGAGAGAGAGAGATCGAAAAAGAGAGAGGGAGAGAGAAGGAATGACATTTTCCTTATATACATAGATATTTATATTTGCAACCACATTCTTTGGCATGCAAGCCACTGTGCGGCTTAATGTGGCACGGCTGCCATTGCTCGCAACGCTCGTGTCCGCGCCCGCGCCCTCGCCCGCGCCCTCGCCCGCGCCAAGCAGCTGGCCTGCCTCCATATGCTGCAATATTGTTGCCTTGTTTCCATTTGACGGCAGCGAACTTTGGAATTACAACGCATTTCTTCACTTTCGCATCGCTGGCTTCTAAGCAGATTATTATTGTTGTTATTATAGAGTCGAGGCGAGTTGCTGCTTCGAGTGGTTGGAGAGGTTGCCTTTGTTTTATGCGAAAATTGAATTTGCCCCGAACACCCGCACCCCCAACCCCCACCACCCCATCATGCGGCTGGCTATGCGTGCCACAATGCATCGCTCGGCTAATGGCGACGCATGTCAAACATTTGCTGAGCTTTTGTGTTTAAATATTACTAATACGACATGTTGTGCCAGCACGCGTGCCAGCGACCAGCTTAAGGGTTGCAGCTCCCTCTCTCTCCCTCTCTCTCTCTCTCTCTCTCTATCTCTCTCGCAGTGTGTACTGTGGCCATAATTGAATTATATACTCGCCTGCAGCTCCTACATAATTGTTGTTCTGCGAGTGCTTGATTACGCCAGATAATGTTTATTTTTTAGTTATCGGCCTGATACATACATAGCCTGCAATTAGGCCAAATAACTCAATTAGCTCATGAGAGGCGAGTTGGCATTTAAAATGCGAATCGCTATCAGTCGAACTGTCGAGAGAAGTTTAATTGAAACTCGCTTTTCACAGTTCTCAATTCGCTATGCGCCGTATAATGTGAGCAAGGGGCGTGACAGTCTATGGAAAATGCGAATAATACGGCAAGCGCAGGCACAAAAGATGTTTGCAGTTAAATTAAATGAAAAAGTTTACAAATTTTTTAATGAAATCATTTCATGCTTCTTCTTGCAGCATAAACAAAGCACTGCAACAATAGCAAACAAAACAAATGCGCCAGTTGCAATGCCTGACAAAAAAAAAAAAAAAGTGTGCATGTATAAGAAAAGAAAACCTGGAAGAAAAGCAAAGAAAGAGGAGATGGGCAGAGAGAGTGAGAGAGAAGTAGCTGCAGATAAACTTGAGAAAGAAAAACTTGCATGCAGCCAAAAGGGCGAAGCGCAAAAGATTCTGCAAAGGAGCAAAACTTGTGTGTGTAGACAAAGCATATGTGTGTGTGTGTGTGCGAGTGTGTGTGTGTGTGTATGTGTGTGTGTATTTGCACAGCTTGCAAATGAAAGTTTGCACAAATTGTATTTGATTTAGCATGTTAAAGTCTTTAAGGCGTTTAACATGTCGTATACGTAATCTGCTCTCAAACCGAAGAAAATGCATTGAGACTAGCATTGCTCTAGCTGAGAGAGCTATGTAGCTAGTAGATATGTATATTGGGGTGTTTCTACGACTGCTGCACCCTCTGGCTGGCGCTAATGACGAGCTCCTGCCAGTCCTGCTGCTGGTGTGTCCGTGTCCTTGCCTGTCATTGGCTATAGAACTCTTCTAGGGGCTTTCTTATTTGTGTCAGGGCTAAGACTAATCCAAGTGTCAGAGACACAGCAAATGGGAAGGAACACGGCGAACCAACTTATCTCTCATACACACACAGACATCAAAATGTGCTAACAGCGTGGCAAGCGAGTGGTGGCAGTTAAGTGGTTTTCAGCATTAGTAAACCACCAGAAGCCGCAGTCAACACTTGGCGAGTGGCACAGCTAAGCCATCCTTTGACTAGTTCTTGCCTAAAGAACTTGATTCCCCCTTTGACAATTTCCCCCTCACTAGTCCCAACTGGTCCTGCTCCGACTTTACTTCAACTGTTCTTCCTCTGGACTCACGTCCCTTTAAGTGTCGCCTTTTAACTATCCCCTACTCCACTAGTGGTTAATGCACGCATTTCCGTTTCCTTTCCCCAGTATGAAATTTATGTTTTATTGCAGCTGTTGCGCTGCTTCCCCCCCCCCCTTTTTTTTTTTTTTGTGTACCCCCCTGTACCCACCCAGCCCCTGCCTAGCCTTTGCCTAACGCTTTTATTGGCACTGTGATTTCTGTTGCTGCTGATGCCACGCGGATTACGCTTCAAGGCGCATAACTCTCCACTCCACTCGACTCGACTCTGCTGCGCATTAATCATAAAGCGGTTTTCATGGCTGCCACAGCCCCTACGTACCATTCCAGGCAACCCTATTGCATTTAATTTGGCATTAAGTGCATTCGAACGATGGAGCAGCAGCAGCAGCAGCAGCAGCAGCAGCAGCAGCAGCAGCAGCAGCAGCAGCAGCAGCAGCAGTGACTCCCTTACGGCACTTAAGCCACTTTACGAGTATTCCCTATAATAAAGGACTCTCGCCTCGCCTTACCTGTGAGCAACGATTTCAGCAGCTTTAGTTTTCGCATTCGACTTGGATTTTTTATGGGCGCCGACATTATGGCGGCACATGTATTTATGAGGCGTCATCAGGACACACGGGAGACACACAGGTGAGCGGGTGGGTGGTGCGGTGGTGCGGTGCTGCGTTGGCTGAAATGGGTGGGCGTGCGCTGCATCAAAAGTAAGCAAAATGTAGACACAATGTAAGCGGCGGCTAATACCTGCCATAAAAACCAATGATGACATCAGCCAAAATGCATTCAAAAGTGCGACGCAAAATGGAAAATGGCAAATGGAAAATGAAAAGCGGAAAAGTTTCTCAATTCAATTTCAATTTCAATTCAATTCCAGTTCACATTCAAGGACAATAAAATGTGGTTTTATTGAACTCATATATATGCCCGCTTACGATCTCTATAATCTAGTAGGATTTTAGAAGTTCTGTCTAAATTTCACTCTCAGTTGGCTGGCATTCATATGTCTTAATTCATTCACTTCATGAAAATCAATCTCGAAGCTTGTCTAAATTGTTAGGAAGTTGAAAATTTTTAATTTTTAATTTTTTTTGCTAACCGACCAACCGAATGGCTGATGCAGGGGAAGAAGAAGCTCCGGAAGGAGAGGTCGTCGAGACGGCAGAGGAAGACGAGAAAGTGGATGCGGAAGCTGAAGAGCAGGAGGAAGCGGTTGACGAGGACAAGGCCGATGAGCCCGAAGAGGATCTCTTCGAGCTGCTGGACGAGTCGAGCGAGGACAATGAGGAGGAGCGACGCATGTATCGCGAGTATCTCGATCTGACCAAAGAGATCGATTGCCAGAATGCAATTATTAACGATATGAAGGAACGAGTCCGCGACCTGTGCGAGAATCCCTGTAAGACCTACAAGGAAAGGAATGAGATTAAGGAGTTGCTCACCTGCCTCGATAAGGAGAAAATCACACTGAACATCATGATCAATCGGGCTATCCAATTGCAAAACTTCGGATCGAAGAGGGCCTACGGTTCCATAGAGCTGGCCACGTCCACTATCGAGGAGAGTTTACTCCGCAGCGCCGTAAGCTGCTCGAAGACCATCAAATGTTCCTCTGCCAACAGCAAGCCGAAGACTGCGCAGCAAATTTGCGATGCCTTAGATGACTCGGACTCGGACTCTGATGACGATTGCTGTTGACCCAAGATGCAGTTGCTACTATATACATACATATATGTCTCATGAATGAAGAAGACCCTGTCCAATTGGAAATGTGAAAGATCTGCTCGCAAAATTATATGTAGACGTACTCTAAATATGTTCAATATAATCATTCTAAAGTTCATACTCCAAAATATATACGAAAATAGAATATTTGCAATCATTTTTCAATAAGTTTCTTGGAATCAGAAATTCAATTTTTACTAGAAATTATTTGTCATTTGAAAATCTTTTCCAAAGTAAAATATAGATTATGACAATATTTCACTTCAGGAGTATTCCTGGAAATTATCTGGAATCTCTTTATTCCAATAAAAAACCTTAATTTGGTATTTCGATTCATAGAATTTATTCCTCTAAACAAGCATTCACATAGATAATTCACATATTTTCTATCCCATTTCACTTGAGAATCCCAACAAATGAGAATGGTGCTGGGGGTGGGGCCCCAGTAGGCGGTAGTTGGAGCGCTGGGCTTGGCGTCTGCCTGTTGGGGGAACCGCTCATTGAGCAATTCATTCAATCGACGAATTCAATAAAGTACAACTAATAAAAATCAAGCGAATGGCAATGAGAATGCGAATTGCCAGAGAACACTTTGGGGGCCAAAGCACAAGAAGATGAAGCAGCAGCAGCAGCAGCAGCAGGAGGAGCAGACGCAGAAGTGGGCAGGAGGCGGGAAAGAAAATTACAATTTTCTCGCCATTTGTTTTTGTGCCACGCAACACGTTTTGCTGTCATATTTCGCCAAAGCACAAGAAGAGGAGACCCTAACGCAAAAACAACAAATAGCAAAAGCGAGAGACAAAAAAAAAAAGAAAACAAAAAGGAAAAAAAAGGGCAACAGCAAGAAAATCGCGCGCATTTTGCAGAATGTGAATGCGAAGGGGAGCCTCAATGCGACGTTAGTGGTCCATCAAATGCTTGTAAACAAAGCCAGCGAACGACAACGACAACGATGATAAAGAGAAGAGAAGCAGCAGAAGCAGGAGAGGACGACAGGGCAATAACATGGCTCTGTCTGTGGCGGGCGAAGTGCATGCAATGGCAATGGGCACAAAAACAAAAGCAAAATTGCGAATGCGAATACGAATGCGAATGCGAATGCGAACGGGAATGCCAGCCAGCCAGCCAGCCAGACAGAATAAGGGGATCAAAGCAAAACTCGCAAGACAAACAGAAAACTGAAGGAGCGGCGCAGTTCTGAAACGCTTCGCTTCTCGAGCGTCCGTGCTATGGTGGGCGGGGGGTGCGGGGTGTGTGGGGTTGAGGTTGGCTTAGGCCCGGGGGCAGTCGTCGATGCGAAGTGGTAATGGTAAATGGCAGCGAGTACAGCACAGTTGGCGTCTGGCCTGTGCTCCTGTCTCGCTGTTTTTTTTTCCTTCTTTTTTGCTGCCACGCCCATGCCCATGCCCATGCCTATGGCCCTTTTGGCATCCACGTTTCACACTCACAACGTTTCGCTGGCGCGCGTGTATCTCGCTCTATCTCTCTCTCTCTTTCGCTCTCTCTCGCTCTCATTCTGTTTCTCTCAAAACAAAGTCAACTCCTGAAAGGGGAACGTTTTTGGCGCGCAAATCCATAGTAAATGAAGCCAACGTTCAACTGACGTTGACTGCAGCAGCGACGCAAGCAGCGACTGCGCTACGTCGCGTCACCTTGCGTCCATTCACCTCGCAGAATGTGGGAAGGAACGAGCGAACGAGTATTGTGCGGACAGCAAAGCGAGCGAGAGACAGTGTGAGAGAGAGTGTGTGCGAGAGAGAGGGGGGAACGTGTGGGGTGTGGACTGGGTGCACAATTTCATTTCATGCGCTTCGATTCGATTCCATTTTCCATTTCGTTCTACACACTTTGGCTTGTTTGTATTATTGTCTGCGGCCTTCTCACGTCCAGTTGTAGCGCCCTCTCCCTCTCTCTTTCTCTCTGTCTCTCTGTCTCTCTGTCTCGCTCTCTGCTCCATCTGAGTATCTTGCAAATTCTTCGAGTTGCGATCTGCGAGTAGCTCAGACGTAATTATTGTCGATACGTGAACACAAGATATTTACAACGTAGAATCCAAAGTTGAAGTTCGATGCACTATGAACGGAAGATGCAGGCAGGCAAAGCCCCACACACGCACACACACACACACACACATTTGTAGATAGAGAGATAGAGATACAGATACAGCTGCACATTGCCACAGATACAAATGCGCATCGAGTGGATGGCAGCGTGTTGATGTTTTTATATCTATCAGATGCCGATGCCCCATTTGCCATTTGCTGATGTCGTCTTTGCCATTTGCTGCTTGCCACTTGCCACTTGCCGCCTGCTGCTTGCGGCTCTTGCCATCGAGATCCAAGCGATGGCAAATTGTGGCCACCGAATGGGTCATTTGAGCTGTCAGTAGGGACACTTCTTGGCTAGGGGCATTTCCGTTGGGGCATTTACCATAAAACTTCTGCAACGAGGGTTTGCCAAAGCACACAAAAAGTACAACTATAAATGCCTTAGTTGTGAGGGGGAGAAAGAAAGAGAGAGGGGGAGAGAGAGAGAGCGAGCATGTTTGACTAAAATAGATTAAGAGATAATGATTGACTAAAGAGATACACTGGAATAGAGATGCTGCTTCCTTGCTACGAATAAAAGTTACTCAAAAGATAAACACAATTCCTAAGTATACGATGGAAATATACTATTTGACTGATGAAGATACTCGCATACTGAAAGATACAATATTGTCTTGAAGATGCTTTGCAGATTGAAAAGACAGATGAAAAATAATCGACGATAAAGGCCTACTCAGAATTATTATAATAATTATTTACAAATATTATCATCCGCTAACACGTAGTCTTAAACTTGTATATATTAAAATTTAATAGACTCGGACTGAAAAGTTTTAGGCGCAATTCAAGAACCTTAAGTGCTCAAGTCCTATAAAAGAAGAAAACTTCTTTATGCTTTTCTCTGCGTCTACCTTTCTCACAACTTCTTTAGATTTCTTTGCTAAGCTGCACACACACTTCACTGTTGTCGTTGTCTTTAATCCCAACACCTGTCACTCCATAAATAGTTTTATCTACATCGCTTTTTTTTGTATTTGATAAGTTAGTTTTGAGAACTTTTAACTTCTCACTTGTCGCGCGCGTCTCTTCAAGCTCTGACTTTATGGTTTTCTAAGCCGCATAAACTGTAAACACATACTACTCAAAGAGTGGCACTCAGTGGCACCTCCCCAAAAGATAAGGGACTCTAAACAAACACCAACCTCAACCTCAAGCTCTGACGTCTGACATGTGACCCCCTTGGGCGTACACATGAATTGTTCACATTTTTTGATTTTAACAAAAAGTTTTTAAAATTAATTTCACATAAAAAAGTGTGAAACAAACAACAGAGCAACAGCCACAGCTACATAAGCAGCAACAGTCGCAATAACAACAGAAACAACATTCGAGCGCAGCATCCATAAAATTTGATGTGGCGCAGACGCGTCAACGCACGCACTAAAGGTCACGGGCGACGCTCTTTGCAAGGGTCAAAGTTCGGAGACGCGTAAATTTTGACATTACGTTCATCGACAAGGATGCAGCATCAACAGGATAACAAGCACAGCCAAAAGAGCTATTGCCTCTCAGCCAAGCCTCTGGGAAGTGTTGCTCAACGAGAAAATTATTAAATGAGCTATTTGGCATATAGGTATAAAAGTTTATGCAATATGAATTGAACTGTGGTAATTCTTTTCATAGTTCCAGTAGTGCGAGTTTTACTAAAAGCTGTGGTAACTGGAGCAGCTGTAGTTCTATGTAAAGTTCCAGCAGTTCTCTAGTAGTAGTAGTATCTCCATGCGAGGAAATTATTGTTCTTTCATCTAGTAATTCTTCTTGCTCTTCGATTAATTCCTCGAGAAGTTCCTCTAATGGTTCTTCGATTAGTGCTTCAGGTAATTATTTTGGTATTCTAGTATTTCTTCTAGTATCTCTTCTAATCATACTTCTGATATTTATTCTAGTGGTTCTTCCAACAGTTCTTGGATTTTTAGTTTTAGAATATAATCCATTTCTAGTTCAATCTTTTATTTCCCTGCCTCATTTATTTCCCTTCCAGCATCCACTCGATATTTCTCGCATATTTATGCTTCGTCTGTGCCTATTCGAGTGTCATCTATATATTAAGACCTCGTCTCTGGATCAGCTTTCATAAACAATGCGCTCCATGTATGGCTTATGGATCAGACATAAATTCGCAGACTAATCCAGCTATGGGCGGCTGCTGCTTGCATATTTATTTATTAGCTACCGATTGCTGAGCCTTATACAAATTGTAGGCCTACGCCCCATGCGACTTGATGCCTCCCCCTTGACATCAGCCCTCATGGCCATCACTCAAGCAGCCGCCGACGTCTGGAAAACTTCTGTATTTTCTGTCTCGTTTTTTTTTTCGTTGCTTGCTGAGAGTCTACGTTGAACAACAAATCACTTGAAGTGGAATATTGTCGTCTGTGTCGATGTCTACGCACGAAAATCGGCAACAGCCACCCTCGAGTGGCTGGCAGGCAGAAGCTGCCTGCTCTGGCACTCACGTGCGCGCCACGTAAACTTTTATTTTCCTCTCATTTGCTTTAGCGATTTTCAAACAGCGACTGCGAACTCAATGTCTGTCTGTCTGTCTGTCTGTCTGCCTTGGTCCTTTTGTCTGTCCGAAAGTCTTTGTTTGTTTTGTCTGCTGCTGATTTGGCATCGCATATGTTGGCAGCACAGTCAGCCCCCTGCCCCCAGCTGCCTTCTGCCTCTCCTCTCGCGCCCTTAAACCATTTTCTTGGACGCCTCTGCTCAGACGAAGACGACATTTGGGATTTCTTTGCGATGTTTTATTTATCTAAAAATGAAAAGGCACACACAGACAGACAGGCACACAGAAATCTAAGGCGGTTACTACAGCCCATGCCTAGGGTAAGTAGCAAGTCGTCGACAGGCTGCGCCGGGCTGTTGGGCCAAGGGGAAATTTAATGTCGCTTTGATTTGTGGCAATCGCGCGCTAAACGCCGCAATTTTTAAAGTGAAATTGCTCGAATTGTTCGCCGTCTGGAACTCAAAACGAAAAAAAGAGAAAAAAGCACGGACAATGACAATAGCAATGACAATGACAATGACAATGTGACAAGATGCGTTTGCAATACACGCAGAGAATAGATTCTGTAGCTTGGCTGACTCTTAGTCAAAGATATACTATATATAGTAAAGATCGTCTATATAAAAAGATTTATTTGTATGGCATTTCAGACGTTGATGAACCATTGCCCAAAGATAACTCAATTATAGCAAACTTTTAACATTTACGCTAGCTTTTATCTCAGTGTACTTTGCTCCAGACTTTGTTAATTTTTTTTTTGGGTTTTGATCTGGTTCCGCTGCGCACTCGCTTGTTTCCCTTTTCTATTTTCCTTTGTTATTTTGTTTTTTTTTTCCCTCGCGAGCTGTTGTCCTTGCTCCTTGTCGCTTGTTCCTTTGGCTGTAAATAAACATGTTTGGCAATATGTCGCCCAGAGTCCTGCCAAATAGGACCTCGACTACAACTGCGACTGCGACTGCGACTGCGACTTGAACTGACAGCCATCAAAATGTTGCCCCTGCCACAGATGCAGACAGCCGAAAGACATCTTCGAGCACTGTCAGGCGAGTTGCTGTTGCTGCTGCAGTTGTCTCCATTGGCAAATGCAAAGTTTTGCATACAAATTGAAATAAATTAATGCCTCTGTTCATTTGCCAATCTCAGCTGGGGGAACCAATTTCGCCCATTTGACAGCTTGTCGCACAGCATTGCAAGAGGATCAAAGAAAGGCAACGAAACGAGCTGTGAATAGATAGGAATTTAAGTAAGAGGATGAAGAATTCAAAGAAATAAGCTGATTTCTAAAGGCCTTTAGGAAAAAATATATCGACAAATTGTAGAGGGATCGGGAAGTATAAAATATAAATGATAAGAATTCCCTTTTCCCTCAAAACTTAAGACTGAGAGATATCTTGCCTTGGGTCTCTCCCTTTATATCCCGTCACGAAGGCAGAGTTGGTTTAGTTGCAATGCCCATCCGTCATATTTTTGAAAAACTTCTCAAGATAAGATAGCTCCGAGTCTTTATTGATTATATCAACAACATGCATGTGTTTAACTCTTAAAGAAATGTAATTAATTTTGATGAATTTTCAAACAATAAGCCCGCATATTTAAACGAGACTACCCCAATATTAATAGCGGGAAAAGCACTTATAAAGTCATTAAAACGATGCGAGGGCCCCTCAGTGCGCTTAGCTCAATTTCGATTAATTTCCTGCTCTGGCTCGAAAGTCGAATGCAACGCGATTCGAATGGCTGTGTGCAGCGAGCGAGGCCATTGAACTTTGCCCGCATACAAAACAAACATCAAAGCTTTGAACTCGCCGTGGACAGGTGCAAATGGCCAGGGCACGGGCATGGGCAGGTGCAATTTTTGGCTACTGCAGAAGAAACAACTGCTAACTGGCCCAAAGCAGACGAACGGCAAACAGCAACGCAATAAACATTGAGGATTGGCGCATTTAAATGTCGAATGCGTAAGTGCTTGGGGAAGGGAAGGAATTGGGTTGGGGGATAGCTGGCTGTCAGGGTGTAGCCGGGGCAGAGACATTCGCTAAATATTTAATAATGAAACGCATCATCTGGCAGGGCGGGCCTGAGGACAATGCTGATTTTTGGCTACAAATCTGGTGAGCGAATTGTGTTCACTTTCGATGTGGCTTGTGGGGGAGTCAAACGCTGCAGACAGCATCCATCGAGCCAGAGGGGGGCATCCGTCCATCTCCATTCCATAGAATTTAACGATTTGTTTTGTTTTGCGTCTGTTGCTCGTGAATTTGCAATGTCAATGACGCCGTCGGCGCAGCCGTCGCCGTCGCCGTCGCCGTCGTCGTCGTCTGCTCCCATAAAAATCAACCCTCGGCCCGAAAAATAAATCGCAATAAATGCAAAGCAAAAGGCGCGGGGGGCGTGGCTGTGGCACGGGCTAGTCTGTTGGGAAAGGCAGCGGACGGACGAGCGGGCGGGGGGAGGAGGTCTAATGGGCACTCGGACGCTCGACGTGCAGATCATTGTCCTTGACGGAGTTCATTCACACGACGAGCTGCCGGCATTTCGTTGATAATTTATTTTTTTTGTTGCTTTTGTTTTCGGCTTCTCGGTTTCAGTTTCGGTTTCGAACTCGAATTTGCGAATTTCAATATTGGGGCGCAGTGAGTAACCCTCAGCGCGAGCTGAGCGAGTCATAGTAGCGTGAGTAACCCTCTGTTGACGCTGACAGTCTGGCCCGTCTGTCCGCCTGTCTCTGTCTGGCCGGCCGTCCGTCTCTCTGTCTGGTGGTGTAACCGACCTAGGACTTGCCATGTGGTATTGTCTGCTGCTGCTGCTGCTGTTGCTGTTGCTTCGTCTGCATTTGGCGGGAAAAACAAGGTTGGACTCGTCATCATCGCTGGTGGTAGGCAGAAAGACAACAGAATTTATATAGCCAAAACAGAACATAAAATACGCCCAGGCAGACAGCCAGACAGGCAGAGCTCTCCCTCTTCCTCTCTTTCTCTTTCTCTCTCTCTCTCTGTCTGTCTGTTTGTTTGGTCTAAGCAAGCGCAGCGCTTGAGGCGCAAAATGCAAAAACCAGAACATCGCTGAACAGGGGAACAGCAATGGGCAGCCACACACACAGAGGAACCTGAACCCGAATCCAAAATACAAAAACCCGAAACGCAAAGTGCGTATGTGTGTGTGTGTGTGTGTGTGTGAGTGTGCGTATGTGTAGAGTTGATACAAAAGCGAAGCGAAACGAGCGACGATTCCAAAGTGAAGCGCAACATCACATTACGTGCAATAATGAGGGGGAATTTTTCATGTCTGTCGCGGCGCAATAGATGCAAGGTGAACACAGGCCTAAGGAGGCGGAGAGTAGGGGAGTGGGCAGAGAGTGGAGCAGGAGAAGAAGAGGAAGGGGGAGGATTCGAAGAGAGGCAACGAGACTGGCCCATGCCTATGGACTGAGGCGCTCGGCGTGGCTCGTAAGCTGATATTGAGGTCGACGACTGCTAATTTGTGGATGCGTCGTCGTCGATTAAAGAAGAAGCAGAAACAGAGACAGAGACAGAGATAGGGAGAGACTGGAAGCAGTAAACAAAATGGGGCGCAATACAGAAGACGGAGAAGAAGAAGAATGTGCGAAAAGAGAAGCCACAACAGCGTCAACACGAGAGAGCCCCCAAGGCAATACGAGGTACAGTTTTGAGGCGTGGCAAATGAGAGAGAGAGAGAGAGAGAGGGAGAGAAAAGTGGAATGTGAAATATTAAACAAGGATCAGTTACATATGAATATGTAGAATGAATGTATTATTATTCCTAAAGAAAGGCAGGAGAAAATGAAGCGTAGCTAGCCTAAGGAATAGTTGATCTTTCTGATTTTACAAGATCCCTTTGGAAGCAGTTTATGGAAGGGGTCTTATAGGATAAAGCTACTTACTATAAAAATATGATCGTAAAGCTGACTTATCTAGCAAGATATTCTCTTCTGTTCTCTTATGTTATTTTTGTACCTTCAGCCTACACCCATTCAATTCAACTATGAACATTCTTATTTATTTTTAATTTGCCTACATTTTACGTTCAGCAATCTCTTATCCTGGTGTTCATAGGCAAACTCTCAGCCGTGGCCCCTTCTCATATTACGCATTGTCTTCTCTACTGTCAATTCCTTTACAATCTGTATTCAAGTATCACAATCATCATGTCTACATATTTTACTTGAATTATTTTTTAATTAAAATTTCACTAGTGTCACAGCAAACAATACAGAAATTGGGATAAGAGGAAAAAAATAATAACAAAAGTAAATTTCCATATTATTATCAAATTTCCAGTGTGGTGAGCAGTTCGCTGACTGCCCCGTAATTTATGGGGTCGACTCTTCAAGTCTGCCCCGCGTCGCCCTGGCCCGTGCAGCGCCCTTTACAACACCCATGGCGGCGGGCTAGGCAATTAAAAGCGTTTCGCAAGAAAATTTGAATTGAATGAAGAGCGCCGAGCCTTACGCACCAGGAAGTCCTTGCCCAAGCAGGTCTAGCAGCGAGTCCTTAAGCATAGGCATAGACCAGACAAGGGCCCGCACATGGGTTTGTGCTTGGGTTTGGGTTTGGGTTTGGGTTTGGGTCTGGGTTTGGGTTCGGGTTCGGGTTTGGCCTCGCTCTGGTGGTGGTTGCTTCAGGCGCTGCGCTCTATTGCCCGGATCCCTGCTCGTCGCACCGCCAGACGATACCCACAACCCAAAGAGAAGAAGAAATGCGAGGACTTGAAAAGTGCGTTGATATTTTGTGCGTTGTGCGTGGCCAGGAAGCGTAAGCGACAACAGCGTGTCGAGCTCCTGAAGCTGAGACGCAATTGGGCCTAAGGGCGGCAGCCGTCAGGCAGGCGGACTACAGACAGACAGACCGAGAGAGAGAGAGAGAGAGAGAGAGAGAGGGAGAGACAAGCAGGAGCGCGTAGTGGCTTTTGCCTCAATATGTTACAGTGAAAGAAATGCTTGAGTGATTTACCTCTATCAAAGAACTTTCATCCAAAATTTGGTATTTGTCATTGGCCGAATCTCTCCATAAAGTAAAATTTGGGAAATAATTAGAATTTGTATCAACTTCGTTATTCAAATTTTCTCTCAGTGCATTGCAACAATGGTCGCTAGCGAGTTTAACGAACTTTAAGCGTTTCCTGCCTGACTGTTAAGGACCTACTCCTGCTCGTCTTCCTCCTCCTGCTGCTACTGGTGCTGCGAGCCCTGGTCAGCTTTCATTTCACATTTTGCCGGCGATTCAGCCTCATAAGCAATTTGCCAGCGTCCAGTTTCGGTTTCATTTCAAGTTGGACACGTAACGAGCACATCCTGGGCACAGGAACAGCCACAGGCACAGGCACAGGCACCGTTATTTGCTCCTTTTTTTATGCTGCTATATTATTTGGTTGCCATTCTTTTGCCCTCTGCCTTACGTGATGTAACAATGCGGTAGGTTGGGAATTGCGGCGGCTGGGCTGGCTTGACTGCTACTGTATTGTACAGCCGGAGCTAAATAAATTTGCAAATAATTTACTAGCGTCTTGTGTCTGTCTCCTGCTGCTGCTCCTGCTCCTGCTGCTGCCTGTGCGCTTCTTGTTCAAACAGCTTCGCCTGCGACTGCGGCTTTGGCTGCGGCTGCGGCTGCTGCCGCTTCCCGTTTGCCTGACTGAACGTCTCCAGACGTTCCCAGCGATCAAGGTCAATGTGCGTGCTATGTCAGTAACCTTTGGCCATTGTCGCCTCCGCTACAGCTACAACCACAGGCACAGCAACCCAGACCTCTCGCACACACCCCTCGATCTGCACACATCCCCATGCCCAGCAGCACGCCCCTCCTACCCTGACCCGCCTGCCCGCCTGCTCGCCTGCTCGCCTGCTTTGCAGCCCCTGTCGTTTTTATTTATATTTGGGCTTGTACTTACTTTCCATGTGATTGTGTGTGCTTCGCTTCTTTTTTTTTCGTGCCTTTCTTGCTCGCATTTTGCGTCGTCTGGACGACAGCAAAAAAAAAAAAAAAAAAAAAAATTCTATATATTATTCGAACAGATGTGCAAAATGTTGGAAAGTCGCCTGCGCCTTCGTCTTCGTCTTGGCCCGCCAACTGCTGCCCAAATCCCAATCTGTTCGTTCACGTTTCCATTGTTGTTGCTGCTGCTGCTGCTGCTGCTGCGGCTGCTGTTGACTCTCGAGCCAAAAGGCATTTGATTTGCCATAATCGCATATTAGTCGTTTGGCCCACGTTATGTATTTACTTTATGTGTCTGTCCTGGCCCACGTAATGGCCTTCCAAATGTTGTTCTGCTGCCTCTTCTTCTGCCTCGTGTTATTGGCCCACAAAAAAATAGCAAGAAATTGAAAGCTGGCTTATCACAAATCAGTTATCAACTCGGTCGCCTGGCAGCTGCTATACTTACTTACGATGGCGTTGGCCGTCGAGAGCTGAAGATGATCAAATGGCCCATCAATTGAACAATTTGTAGCTGAGTTAAAACGTGGCGACTTTTCTGACACTGCAGATACTTTGCCCTCAGCTAAAGATATTGTGATACGCCGATGCCTGGGGGAAGTTGTTTGTCGAGGTCGCTAGATGCTGAGATTAGGTGTTTAGCTAAGATGGGTAATCGTAAGGAGTTTTGATGTGTGGATAAGAGAGCTGGAAAAGTTGTTGAGTTGCCTGGGCGAAGATGCTTCATGAAAATGTAGAATTACCTACAAAGTGATCGCAAATCCTTTTCATTTAAGTACCAGACAAAACGATGATTTCTCAATGGGAAAGAAATTTTGATCAGAGATACTTTATAGTTCATAACTTAGGAAGATACTTTATAAAAATATTTCAAAAGATACATGAGATACTATTTAGAGTAGATTCTATTACACGAATGCTCTCTAAAGATATCTAGATGCCTTTGCTCTGTATCAAGCTATATATAACGTACCTCTAGCTATAATTGATTCCATAACAAATCATTGCAAATTCAAGAAAGCCATTTAAAACTATTGCCTAATTCACTTTCCACTACCATGAGCATAATTCAAGCCAGATCGTTGGCCTCTTTATCGCCTATCTATCACAACGCGATGCAAATGTAAACTTTTTGGCTAATTAGCGCCCTCTCTCTCTCTCTCTTCCTCACTCTCTGGCAAAATAGTTTGAATAATTGCGCAAGCCAGCTGGTGGTTGCAAGCACACTCCCGCCCTCTTTAGGGGAGGGGGCAGCATATTACAGTCAATATGTCATTCATTATCCGCCATGAAAAATTAGCAATCGCATTTTGTCTGCCACGCTCGTTTAAATGCAAAAGCGAAAAAAAGTGGGAAAATAATTTTTGAGGAAAGTTTTATCAGTTTGCTGGCAGCCAAGAGGCTAACGCAGAGACTGAGAGAGCGAGAGAGAGAGAGAGAGAGATAGAGACTGAGGCTGGCAACTGGTGCAGCTAAAGAAATGTGCAACAAGAAGATGCTAGAGACAGGACAAACTTTTAAGTTGTCGGCGACGGTTGGGCGCATAAAAATTAGGTAATAATGATGGCCATAAAATATGATTTGGACAGCCAGGCAGAAGCAGGGCCGGCAGCAGCAGCAGCAGGAGGAGCAGGAGTTCTGTAGCTGTAACTGGAGCTAGAGCGCAGCAGCCAGTCAGCGTCAAAAGTTTTCCAATAAAATCAGACACACAGTGCGAGGTCAAATGCGATGCCAACATCGATCATATCTCCAGGGCGAAGAAAAAAGTAGAGCAGGCAGAAGATGGAGAAGCAGGAGGTGTTGGAAATGTGTGCCAAAGTTGGCAAATGAATTTAAAAAGTTGACGTCTTGTTGGTAATTAACTGAAGGATGTGCCACAAGCTGCAGCAGCAACAGCAGCAGCAGCAGGAGTCGAGTGGGGCTGTCAGGCCTGCATATAATTCATAATTATTGCAATGCGGCAAATTGGACGCCTAGCCGACATAAAATTGACAAATGTGTCTGTAAACTTGGCTAATAAAGGGCATGGAGCAGAGATCTAGAGACGGAGAGAGAGAGAGAGAGAGAGAGAGAGAAAGACACTCGGGCACAGACTCCTCATGTCTATTGCTGTCATCGATGGCCACACACACTCTCTCTCTCTCTCTCGCTCACTCTCACGCTGTGACTCACCTAGAAGTGTGAGCGGCATATTTATTTATGGCATAGGCCAAAAACGTCCTTTGACTCTTTGAAAACGTATTTGCTGGCGCAACTTTGAGCACAAGATTTATTGAATTCGCAGCAAGCGTAGCAGAGAATGAGAAAAAAAAACAAGTTAATGAAAATTTGATGATGGCATTTGATAAACACAAAAGCCCCATATATCAACAGCACTCGGCGACTCGCACTGGCGGTCAATGCCATCAATGCCATGCCGGGATTATTAGAAAGCTTAGACGCGAGAGTCCAACCCCCCAAACGCAACCCCTCAGCATTTGGATTTTAATGGATTTTGCGCTGGGCAGCTCAAGAATTATGACAATGCGGCGCGATATTATCGCTAATCGAGACTACTTGAGAGTTCAGTTAACCGAGACCAATGGAGATTTAACTCGAACTCTCTGCGAACGAGTCTGTGTCTGTGTGTGTGTGTGTGTGTGTGTGCGTTGGATAGCAGCTAACAGCTAGTAATTTATGGTTAGTATAAGTGCAGGCAAATGACGAGGACGACAAAGGCGAAGCTGCGGGCAGCAGGCAACAGACCAGAGTTGGCTGAGTTGAGCAGCAGAGTTAGAACAGCTGCTGAATATTAATATGAAACATAAGTCTAACTGTGTGTGGGTGTAAGTGTGTGTGTGTGTGTGTCTATGTGTGTGTGTAGTAAACGAGCATATAATAGCTTTTAGTTTAGGCTAATGCATGTGAGCAACAAATTATATTTGACACAGAGCCCAAAGTGATTCGAAATATTGCAATGAGAAACTTAGGTGCTAAAACTTTAAGTAGCTAAAGATAGTTATGGGAAATAGAATGAAAAATTCTAATTCTGGATAGATACATATATGTATCTCACAGAAGTAAATATGAATTCCTCTTAATACTCTACCATATTGTTCTTCATTGACTTTGCTCATATATCAAATCAAATTCTTTAAACATTTTCATATAGAATTTCCACAGTTTAGCTGGAAATAGAGATGCATTCAGAGAGCAGCGCTGCGGCTCATTAATTTCAGAGCAAAGTATATATTTAGAAGACATCCTTGACATATATCATTGATAAATCGTGTGATATTGATTAAGAGCAACATTGCATAAAGCAGCGGAAGAAGGCGAAGACAAAGGTGCAGGGAGAGAGACAAAGAGAGAGAGAGAGGGAGAGAGCTGCAGGGACATTAATTTCTGAGATTAAATAGAACGTATTCAAGTAGAGCATACTTTTGAAATGACCGACATAGTTCCAGGAATTCGAGAACCAGGAGCAGAAAGAAAAGGACACGACGCCTGGGACAAGGTAAACTCGAGGCTTTGGGCGTTAATGTGCGAAGTGTGTCTGAATGGATTTCAGCAGAATTTAGCTGGACTCTCAGTCCGCATCTGTATCTGTGTTTCTATCTATCTGTCTATGCATTTGAATGTGTCTTCACGAGCGAGCTCTCTGTGTCTCTCTCTCTGTATGTCTCTTTCTCGCTCTGTCGGCATCTATTGAATGCGCTCAACTCGTTTCGCCAGGCGCATAGCAAAGGATAAAGGTAAATCACCTTTTGTTTGTTGCCCTCGAAATGACCGAGTTCATTGTCAAGTTCAGGTAACGTCTGCTCAAGTGTGTGTGCGTCTGTGTGTGTCTAAGTGTGTGTGTGTGTGTGTTTTGAGAGTCTGTGAATTTGTTGCGCTTGCGTCAAAATTTGCTACTCAAGCAGCAAGCAGGCAGACCAGGCCAGACCAGACCAGGCCAGGGCAGGCCACGCAGAACTGGAAGCCTGAAGCTCGGCCTGCAGCTGAAGTGTGGCCATGTCTGCGGCTTTGGGTTTAGTTTTGGCTCTGCTCGCTGGCTTGGGTTTTGTTTTGGTTTTGTTCGACTCCAGCTACGACTCCGTCTCCGACATTTGGGCTCCGGTTGCAAAAGGATGCTCCATAAAACAAAAAGCTATGCGAAAGTGACATTTATGTGTTTTTAATTCCTTCACAGTATGTGTCTGCCTGTATGCGTGTGTGTGTGTGTGTGTGTGTGTGTGTGTGTGTGTGTGTGTTGGGCTCTTGTTATGCCATTCTAAGGAATTTGCTGCCTTTCGTCTGAATTTACCTTGCAAAAGCGCATTGACCTGCAGCCCAGCAGAGAACCAAAAAGCAAAACCAACAACAACAACAACTCACAAATAGTTTGTTGTTTGTTTTCCTTTTTTTTTTTTTTGTATTTTTGCATAGAGCTGATCGAAAATTTGAGCTTTTATTTTTGGAAACTTAGAATAGCTGCTGTTTGTGCACTTGAGTTGCTGGAACTCTTGAAATTTTGAGTGTTGGCCCTCGACAAGTTGATCAAAGTTGAAGTACTTAATATTGGGCATTAAATTTAATTAAACTTATTTCAAACTCGAGGCCAATGAAAGGAAATGAAAGAAATTTATGAATGCAAATGTTGAGACAAGAGACAATTAATTTACTTCAAGTTAATTTTAGTTGATTTAAGGAACGATTTAAGTTAATAATAATTCCATTTAAATAATCAATTCAAAGTCTGTAAATAAAACATTATCAAACACTCAATATATGAATATTCAAATAATCTTAATACTTAATGTTTTATATGCATTATGTATAAAAATAAAATGAACATTTCTCGAAAATCCAGCTAATCCCATAAAAACCAAATCTCATTCACATCCTAAATACCAAAAACTCAATTCGAATTCACTTTTTATAGGCGCTGAGGCAGCTTCGGAGCTTCTTCATTCTCGCCTGATCACAGAGTTCTTATGAATGCGCCAGCAACTTAATCGGTTCGATCCGATCATAAACAAGCCAACAAACTTGGCCAAGTGAGCTGTGTGTGTGTGTGTGTGTGTGACGCCACTTAAAGGCCACCGCGAAATAGCCAAAATCGCGAAATTTCTCGTACGTTTATTTTGGTCCTTTTGCACCTTTCGATTCAGCTTCAGCATCAGCTTCAGCTACCTGAGCTGAGCCAGCATTGGGTCATTGAATGCAACGCTTATCAAGTCTGCGTTCTGCACGTCCACATTGATTACAAACTGTTGAATGAATTCCATGCCACACAACCACGTTCCACTTCTGCTCCTCCTCCTCCTCCTCCTCCTGCTCATCAACTGCGGGCTGAGAATTTTCGGACTGCTCTTTTTAAGTTGAGCCGCCGTCGCTGTCTCGACCTGGTCAGAATTCCAAGAAGGACATCTCTCTTTCTTTCCTTTTTTTTTATTATTATTGTTTGGCTTTGTTTTTGTTGTGTGTATTTTTTATTTTTAATGCCGTTTTCATTTAAAGCATTTTATGGCATTTTGTTTTAGTCGCCGCTTCATTATGATTTTTATGGCCACTTTGACGCTGCGGCTGTGGCACTCGAACACTCGCAAGTGGAGCTCAGGTGAGTGGCTGCGCCTACGCAGGCCAGAAGCCAGGTGAGCAGGAGGAGGAGGAGGAGGGAGGGAGTGACGCGGCGGACTTGCCACCAAATGTTGCAGCATGCGGTGGTTTGTTTGAACACCGAAAACCGTTTTTAATGCTCGTTATAATTTTCGTCTTGGCTTTCGTTTTCCTTTTCCTTTTTCTTCTGCTTTTGCTTTTGCTTTTGCTTTGCTCTGTTGCCTGATGTTGTTGGTATCCATTGCCAATGTATGTAACATCGCCATCAGGGATCGTCTTCTTCCTCTTCTTCTGCTTTGTTAGCTTCTTCATCTCTCTTTCTGTCCGTCCGTCCGTCCGTCCGTCCGTCTGTCTCTGTCGGCTGCTTGGCTGGGTGATTGCCCTTTTAAATATGCCCCATGCGAACTCTGCTTAATATCCTTGGGGGCAAACGAAACTGTTTATCGTCTCCGACTTTATCGATAACTGTGACTGCGACGCCGACGCCGACTGAGACGCCGACTGCATCTTATTTTGTTGTGTTTTGGTCAACGAGCGGAGCAAATTCAGTTGATCGCCTCCAATGGGGCTCGTTAATCAGTTAGAGAAGTTTTCGTTTTAGCCAAGTTGCATGAGATATAAGAGATAGATCCATAAGAAATTACATATATTATTATTTCTAAATATTATCTGTAGTATTTCAACACACGACATTTATTTGGTCTTCTGAGCACTTGAGGCCTAGTTTCTTTTCAGGTTCTATTTCAAATTTCTCTTGTCTATGTAATTAAGTAGCTCTCATTAAACTGAAGGCACTTATAGCTCTGTCGAATGACATTTGACAGGGGATCTTTGCCATCTGACGTCAGCAGCACAGCATTAAAAAAAAAAAGATATTAATCAACTTGATAAAACACTCTAATTAATTGTAGCCTTCAAAATGTGTTTTTAGTATTTTTTCTGTTTTTTTGAGCAGCGCGTTGTGTTTTATGACCCGGGCATAAATTGAAGTTCGGCCGCAGTTACTCATAAAAAACGATTTGTACGCAAAATTAAAACAATCTACGATGAAGAATCAGTCTGACCACGCCCACTTTCGGGGCAATCCGTTAGCTGTAATTTGCTTTAATGGGCAATAAAATGCGACAGAAAACTTCCCATAAAAACTAAAAGACAACCTCCAAACGCATTTCATTTTGAAATTGAATTGAATTTAAATTGGAATTTGAAGGCGGAGGCCTAATTGAAAGCGAGACATCGGCGACTCTCGCTGCTCGAGCTTGCGCTGCTTGAGTTGGGCGTGGTCGCACAGTGGGCAGCATCAACTGTTTAAAATGCCATTAATGAAAAGGCCAACTCCAGTTGCAACTGCAACTGCAACTACAACTGCAACTGCATGTCTGCAATGAGGAAACATAGCTCAATTGCAGACAGTCAGAGAGTCTGGCGCCCGCCGACTCACTCAACTGTTTAGCGGAGCCACACGCAAATGCAAATATTACCATAATTATCGCACATGGCCCGCAGACCATGACTAAAGCAATTGCGCGTCCATCGCCGGACAAAGTCGCAATCGGAGTTGAAAGTCGCAAGTCGAAGTCGAAGTCGGCGTCGGCGTCGGCGTCGGCAGCTGTCCAGCCTGGGGCTTAAGGCTTGAGTCTAGTGGCTCTCCCTCTTGCTATTATAGAGCGATTGTGGCTGGGTGTGGGGCTGGGGCTGAGGCTTGAGGTTTGAGGCACGCGGCATGCAATCGAAATCTATTACCATGCATTTGCCGACCCGGTGAAGAAAGCGGCTCATTACATGTTTATTATTGTAGTCGGTGCATAATACTCTATAAAGCAGGCGGGCTATATTAGCTAAGTAGTAGCTGCTAGGCAGAGGCTAAGAGAGAGGCCCTGAGTTTTCTTATATATTCATTCAATCAAACACAAGAGTCACAATTGTTTAGCATGAAAGTCAATGGAGTATTTAAATTGTTATTTGTAGAGATATTTAGATGCAGATGCTACGCTATCTTACAATTTCTATCAATATTTATATGAATATGTTTTCTAGCTCTAGCTATATCTGTAAAGGAGTAACAAAGGAAAAAGAGCTATGACTTAAGAGACTTGATCCTGTTCATCTACTTATGCCATCAGAGATATCTATAAATTATCTTGTATATCATATGTTTTTTGCCATAATTGAACAAATCTCATGTAAGAGCATTCGCGATTCGCCTGCGCTTTGTTAGCATCTGCTGCCATTTGTTATTGTTGTTACCTGGCCAAGTGCGGCACTTGACTTTATTTTTGGTTACATGCCATGGGCCATGGCAATTTGTTCTGGCAACCCAATAAAAGTCACTTGATTGGAACTGCAAGTGGCCGCTTTTATTGGTTTATTATGGCAACGCGCGAGGGTTCGCGGCCACCTGCCAACGTAGCTGCCTTCTAGCCAGCCGCCAGCCTCTACTCTACTCTGCTCTACTCCTACTCTACTCTAGGCTGTGGCAATCAAATTTGATGGCCTTGTTGGCAGGCGGTCCAGCATAATGGCCGAGACTTCTGCACTGTGCCACATCTCTCGACACTCAATCAGCAACGGCAATGCACCAAATGCCGCCTCATAAGTCAAAAAGAATGTCATTTAGCTTGAATGCGGCAATGGCTGCCGTAGCTGCTGCTGCTCAAGTGTTGCCTTTTGGAGCTGCCTGCGCAAATGGTCGACTGGCGCCTATCTTAGCGCTCGCATCTGACTGTCGCATGAGTTATAGCCAGGGCCAGGACCAAGCCAGCCAGACCAAATATGATAATAATTTTATATGCTCGTAAAAGCATTAAAAATTACAAAAAGACCAATTTATATAAAGAGACACACACACACACAGACACAGCCACAGACGAGGCAAATGGTCAAGAGATGAGGCCAACGATTGGGCCCAGTTTGTGTGGCGCAGTTTTTCTTTTATTGCCGTTACTTTGTTTGGCCAATTGGAAATGCCTACTTATGACATTTACAACTCGCTCCTGCACCTCCGAAGGTAGCCGCAGCCATAAAACATAAAAATACTCGCAGCTCAGCTCTGATCTTTGCCAGCTGCCGGATTGCCTGAGTGTGGGCTCGTTGTGGGGTGCAGTTTTACGACTGCCGAATTTGAGCTGTGGCAACGTTTTAATTGACTCTCGTCCATTTGCCGTATGGGTCATAAAGCCATAAAGCTAGAACCTAGCTCTTCACTCTACAAATATTCGTAGATTTTTCAATACGATACGCATTTCAATGAAAAAGGCAATTTTTCTACGAACTACCAGGCTATAAAATTAGGGTAAGAATTAAGTAATTGAAGAAAATTGCAAATGGAGAAAATAGAAATAAAAGACTGCTCTTCTATGTAATTCTCAAAATTCGATTAATGTTTATATTTCATATTTTGCATATGTTATATTTTTAGGTGAGAGACGGGATTGCTCTTCTATGTAATTCTCATGTAGAGCAATATGTAGTTGATTCTCGTTGGCGTCCCCTCTGAGAAAAGCTTTTAATGTTCTGTGAAAAATAAAAAACCATAAAGATGTGACAGACTATTCCACTTAGCTAAACCCTTGCCCCGTCTGCTGCTCTGCGGCCTATCTAACTTACATATCCAATTAAATTCAGTTGCAGTAAAAACCCTACTAAAATCAACCCTGGGAATTATGCCAAATGATGCGTATCCAATAAATATGAAAAAATACAAAGATAGAGGGAGAGAGAGAGAGAAAACAAAACAAAAAACCAAAAAAGAATGTTAAAATGGTTAAAATGTTCCATTTTACAGCTTAGCCCTCGTCGGAACCACTCGCAACGAGCTGCTTCGCTTCACATTGTAATTTGGGGCACTTTCCGAGCAAATATTCATTTCAATCCAAGTTGGAGGAGGGTTTCTCCGTTTTACGATGATATGCCGTGCATTACACGGCATTTGAAACATGTTGAGCTTTATGGATAAGTTTTTTTTTTCCCCCATATATATTTTGTTGTCGAAAACAATGAGACAGCGAGACGACGACGTCGACGACGACGGCATTGAAACTTCTTTTGCACGCAATTGACTATCAAAATTTGATGTTGGCTTTATTTGTTTGCTGTCTCTAAGCCGAGCAGGGCAGCAACAGGGCAAACCCAAAGCTAATGGCAGCTTGGAGAGTGACATAAAACCCAATTTTATAATGCATATAAAGTTTTAATATGTCGCTATAGAGTCGACCCACTGCCCACCCCAACCCAGAGCAAAGAACCCAAAGCGGGGGGCAAAAATTTTATGCACACACTTTTATAGAAATTTTAGTAGGCCATCAAATTTTACGCGCTACCAACAAAAACTTGTGCATAAAATTTTACTTCCGAGTGACTCGAAAACGCAAGACTTTGACCAGGAGCAGGAGCCAGGAGTGTAGGTGCAGGAGCAGGAACAGGAATATACACAGGCATATTCATTAGGCCAGCCAGAGCGAAAGCTGCCCGAAAATAAAAACAAAATCGTTTAGCTTGGACTTTCGACGGGCAGCAGCAGCAGCACTTAAAATTAACGTGAAATTAGCTTGTTGACTCAACTCTATTGAACGGAAATGAGCCCGAACACAAACGGAACTCGAGCAGGCGCCAGCCCCAGAGCAGCAGCAACTGCAGTAAGCCTCATTGGAGCATGAGCGCCAGCGCCAGCGCTGGGTGCCATAAAATGCGGAAACAGGATATCAGCACATGGGGCTGACGTCGCACATGCTGCTGCCAACAAACTCGTATATACATATGCTATTTATACATATACATATAGGGCTAAGCACCTCCATTTACATAAGGTTCGCTTGAGAGAGAGAGGGGGAGGGGGATAGAGAAAGGCTACAACTTGTAGACAAATCATTTGTGAAGTCTATTAGCAACGTTAGAACTATAGAATGCGAATGCACAGTGAGGCAAGCTAAATGAAATGGGCAGGAAATTTATTTGTTGCATTGCAAAGAGAAGTTTAGACTACAATTATGCTGGTATAGGCAAGTAAGATGTAAGTTCATGTCCAGATATTTTTCTAGCTTTTAGGTATAGCAAGTCTATTAAGATAAGTCCTATACTTACCAGCATTCTAGCTGCTTAGGGTTTTTGCTCTAGATACCTTTCTACTTATATCAGCTATATTAAGATACATTTCTACTTACATCAGCTCTTCTCTTTTGAGCTAACGTAGCTCAACTACTCATACGTTCACAAGAAGCCTTAATTCCCAAGCTTTGCTTTCCTCCTTATGTGTATTAACTTGATTGATTGCAGTTTTCACTCTGCCTTCCAGTTTCATTACAATTCTCCATTCTAATGTCTAATCAAGCATGTATTTTGTTAGCATATTACAAAATTGTAAACAATCTGGAATTATCATAATAAGCATATGTATATACCCCATTGTACTCAGCTTAGCTGCCCGCCCGACCCAGTGTAAACTTTGGCAGGATGTGAACGTTAACATTAGGCATTAGCATTAGCATTGACACTTAAGTGTGGGAGTGTGTGTGTGTGTGTGTATCCTGAATTAGCCACAGACTGCTTTAATGACAGTTGGTGACAAAACGCTTACGTTACCATTTGAATGGCCAATAGAGAGTTTGCTCTGCTGAGCGCCCTCGGCGCGAGTCTCGGCCTCCCACGTCCCGCTCCGCCCCGCTCTGCGCCGCCCCCATGTCTGGCGGGCAAACATATTGTGCAAATGAAAGGGATATTAATAAATTAAATGTTGATGTTGCTCGGCAGCATGCTTGTGCATTAAGCCACAGGCCCCCAGGGCCGGAGCACAAAATACACACAAGTGGCATGTAAAATGTAATTCAATACCTTAAAATTGCTTATTTGCACGGGTCGAGGGTGAGCTGAGATGGCCATGGCCATGGCCATGGTCGTGGTTGTGGCAAAGGGTCTCATGCACAATTTTAATTAGCACTTCCAGCTAATTTTCCAACCTGGCCGAGGCCGTGTAATAAAGTCGCAGGCGAGGGTTTATTGGGTCAGACAGTCGTCCTGGCTGGCTGCCTGTTACCTTGGCACCGTTTTGGGCTTTATAGTCTTCTATGGGCTATGCGCCCCCTTAAAGGCCAATTCCGAGGCCCAATAAAATGGGCATTCCTATGGTGTAGTAATAATTGCCAGCAATTGTGGCCAGAGACATTGAACTTGCGGCCAAAACGAGCTGTTGAAACAGTAGCTGCTAGCTCTAAGCTAGCTACACGTGTGCAGTGTCTCGTCTTGGCCCGGTCTGGCCTGGCCTGGCCTGGCTTCAACATAATTTAATTAAAAAATTCGACAATGATAAACACAGAAGATACATTAAAAAGCTAAACTTGATAATGAGCTGCCACAAAACGGGTGCGAGCGAGATGGCCAATCGACGGGTCTTAACATTTTCTTGAGTTAAGCCAAAGGGAGCTGCAAATGGGGTAGTTTGGTTTCGAGTGTAAAGAGATGGAAGAGAAACATAATAGTAGATATCTGGTTTGTTGATCGATATATATTATCTTCATTCTCCGAGAAGTTCTGCTCTCAGTATCCATCATCATCTATAGCAGCAAAGCAATCATTGCCCATCATCTGAACTCTTTGGTATACATCTGTGTCGATAACAGGGTATCTCATCTCGGCGAACTCCTCTCTTACTGTACTGCTTCTTTGTGAAGTGTGTTGCAAAAGTGTTTGCTTTCAGTACTTGACTTGATTTCAGCAATGGTCGCGTCTGTCTTCGCCTGTGGCTCTTGGTATATAAGGGGGCTCGGTTGTGTTTGGCCGGGGAGAGAGGGTGTGGAGACTGGCGGCTGGGAGGGGGGCTCGGTCATGTATGTGCCTCGAACCACGCACACGGGCCACTTAAAGCGCTGAGCGCCAGTTTCAGTTTCGGTCATTTGAAGTTTATTACCCGCGCACGTGTGAACCGAAAATACCAAAACGTACAAAATTTTTACAATGAAACCAAACCGGAAATCGCTGAAACAGCGAAAAAAAACAAAAAAAAACAACAAAAATACATAGAGGCATGATATCTATGCAGGTAGTCAGTGAACAAGACGCCGAGTTAGCCAACCATTCAGGCTGGCCCCAGTCGAACACGCTAGAAGCCTCAAATGCGGCAATGAAGACGTCTAAATGCGAAATTAAATATGACATTTTAGAGAAATTAAGTGGCCCATGTTGGACATGCTTTTAAATGGCCAAGATCGTAGACAACGTACTCGAGATATCGCGCGACCGAAAGACCGAAAGACCGCAAGTTCACGACCATGTTCGCCTCGAAGGGTCTGTCTCTAGCATCAGGTTGCTAACTAGGTGGCTGCCAGGCAGCTAATGGACTCTGCGAGCGTAATACGGTAGCTTGCTTGGGAAAGCCAAATACCTTTAACTTACACAACTAGGGCAGCAGCTGGCTATGAACTAGAGTCAAATTAGCTGAAAGCGCCACTCGCGCCACTCGCCAGTTGAACAACTTGAAAATGTGTAGGAAATGTAGTTTGCGAGTTTGATGGAGATCTTTAAGAAAACTCGAGGATCGACATTGAAGAGTATGGAACTAAAATGATTCAAATATATTTTATAAATGAATTTTTTAATTGACTAAGTAATAATTAGTTTATCAAAAGTTCCCATTCTCACTTTCTATAAGTTTCTGCATATCATTCTCAGGTTTCTTCTAGCAAATTTTCGTCTTTTATAAATTAAGCATATTCTTTCCCCGAAATTCGCTAATTTAAGCAAAGCTTACTTTTTCCCACAATCTCGGCAAACAGCAAGCAAAAAAAAAAAAAAAAGAAGCATTTAAAGAGCTAGACTTAAGAGTGCGTTTTGTGTGTGCTTAGCTTAAAATCCGTATCACAGTTTGGCACACAAGATCGTATTATCCACATCCATTCGAATTTTTATTGTTTGTATTGACATTTTTGGCTTCGGGGGCTTTTGCTTTCGCTGCTGCTGTGGCTGCTGCTGCTGCTGCTGTCTCTGTTGCGTGCGTGTGTTGTCGTCTCATTCATGAATTTTTGTAGATTTTTAGTCAGAGATAATTTTGCGAAAATAAAACGCCGAGCCGTGCCGGGCCGGGCCGGGCCGAGCCGAGGGCCACAGAAATGTTCATTCAAAACACGTACAGTGAACGCACCAACAGTCGGACAGCAAAAGCAAAGCGACAGCAACAACAATCAGACAAAACAAATGAGAATGCTCTCGCTGGGCTCCGGGGTAGTGGGGAGGGGTAGATGGAGTCGGCCACGGCGATTTGGTGTGAAGTGCAAACAGACGACGAACGAGCGCGACAACAACAACAACAACAATTACAATGATGCCCGCAATGGAGTTCAATATTATCGACAACAATTGCTCTGCTGCTGCTTCATTCATGAAATGCTCGTGCGAAAACAACAATAAGCACAGCGACAACAACAACAATAACAAACAAACAACAAACAACTTGGAAGATTTGTAAATTTCATTACGTGTTCAATTATAATTTCCTTTGAGATGATGAGGGAGAGATGGGGGTTGTAGCTGGAGCAATGTATTTGCACTGCATTCAAACAGTATCTTTGAGATACTCAATATCTGAGAGATACATGCGCATCTGTGAGTCGCTCGATCCATCCATCGATCGATCGATCGATCGCAGACTGAGCGAGGTCTTTGACTTGTGCCTCGAGATCTGCTGACTTGTGCGCGCGCACCCAAAGAGCGACTCAATTATGATTAGTCATCGTATTTGTAGCTCCTTTGGGTTGTTGTTTGGTTAATCGTATCTAAATATTTTTGTGTATTTATCTCACGTTGTTGGCCACTTATCGTTCGCTTGGCCCGGCTTCGCTTCGAAAATCACGAACTTCGTGGCGCATACAAAAAGGGAAATTCGTTTTCTGTTTGTTTTCTTCTCTGTTTTTTTTTTTTTTCGGACAACATACAAAAACAGCAATAACAACATAACAGCAACTGCAAACCAGTTGCCTGATTAAAAGGTGAATGAATTCGCAAATCCGCCAATCGCATTCACAACAAAAACAACAAAATTAAAAAAATTAAACGAATAACAATTTTTGTAAACATTCTTTTATCATTATATGCAAGATACCCTAAAAATTATTTTTAAAAACAAATTACACATGAATATCACAAATGTAAATATTAAAAAAATATCGTACCCATAGCAAAAATACCCCGAGCTTAAAACGAATGTCGCATACCCATATCAAGTAACGTATGCGCTTAAATTGACAAATACAGAAATAATAATTTAAAATAATGAATTACCAATTCAATATCTTGGCAAACATGTCAATATCATCTAATATAATCTCAGTATCTTAACTCTGTCTATCAGCTTAATGCTCTATTAAACACCTAGTTTATCTCTCGGTTTCTCTTACTCAACCACACAGGGTATTCGTGCTGCGAAACCGACTTATCCGCCTTTAATTTGAATATTTTGCAGTTTTTTCTGTTTTTTTGCTGGTTATTCATTATGATTTATATGAAAGTTGCTTAACAGCCGTGGCGAATGTCAATGCATGCATCCATCAGATACAAATGACCGGCGCATATTTTTGGTCATTTTACGAGCATGCGATTTGTGCTCTCTCGCTCGCACATGACGTCAATTGGGTATTGTTTAGGAGATGGCTTTAAAAAACAACAAAAAAGCAAAGTAAAACTCTGAAATTCATTTGATATGTACTTATTTGAAAGCCACATAAACCAGCTCACACTAATGAGCATTGCAAACACAACAACAAAAACAACAGCAGCAGCAGCAGCAGCAGCAGCAGCTAGCAGAACCAGAGCAAGAGTGACAAAAAAAGAAAAAATAAAGACGAGGCAACAAAATTCCTAACTCCAATGGAAATTTACCCAGTTGGCACGTTTTTTGTGCACTCGATCATTTATTTTGCTTTTTATTTATTTCTATTCATTTGTTTGTATTTGCTTCCTTGAGTACTTTTCCTTCGAGTGTAACAATTTGCTTAGGCCCCCAGGCCCAGCACTCGGACAACTTGCAGCAACCGCAGTTGTAGCTGTAGAGCTCTACATGTGTTTGTGCTATTCATTTCGCATGAATGAAACGATTTCTGGAATATTTTACGTTGCATGGAAAGATTTCAAAAAGTTTCCATTACAATTTGTAAACAAAACTCGAAGGGATATAGCCCAATGAAAGACGCAGGCAATTCAACAAGTGACTGCAGTTCATAGAGTCGTACAGTCCGCGGGGTCAATCAGCAGCCAACTGAGTGAGTAGCATTACGCATACACACATACATACATACATACATATATGTCTATGTAGTTATAGTGACCATGATATGTGAGCATTGAGACTGAGCAGTGATAATCCCAACGCAGTCGGTGCGGCAGTCGCACCAGCTAAGAGGTAAAGTCTGACTGATTATCGATTTAATTGGAATGTACAGCTAGTGACATAATCACATCATATTAACCCACTTGTGTGTGAGTAGAAAAAAAACCCCAAGAACTACTTCAGCCATGCTAGACGTAGCTCCACTTGAGGATTACAACAGTTGTCAGTTTGTCAGTCGAAGTTGTTTGCTTAAGATAACTAAATAGCGCATATCTTGTGCTTATGATAACTCTATGTGAATGAATCTGTTCTCCTGCTGAGTTACTTTCTCATATCAAACTCTAGCAGCAGTTCTCTTCTTGGGCAATTCTGTTGAAACTCAGGTTCATCACCTCTAAGGCTGTGCGTTTCCCACGTTCACCTAATGCGTTTTAGCTATAAATACCAGAGCCATCACCTTGACGTTCCCAGATTTGGTACCGAATCCAAGTGCAAGTCCACGAGCACGACCACGACCACATCTTCGTCCATGTCCATGTCCACGTCCAAGTCAAAGTCCATTGTGCAATGCCATATTCAGTTCACAAATTTGCGCACGCGCAATGCCAACCCAAATACCAGAGGCCCAATGCTCGTATTCCAGCCATAGGCTTTCAGCTTGCGGTACTAAAACGCAATTCCAAGAATCATCAGAGACAACAACAGCAACAACAACAACAGCAGCAGCGATTGCCCGCCCGCTCATTGGCATTTTTTAGCGTTGCGAAATATGAAGGAATGCAGTCGAAGCTGAAGTTGTAAACGAAGTCGCGCAGACAGAACCAATGCCAATGGCACTAGCTGGCACTGTAATCGAACTGTCAGCTCTTCCAAGACAGAGAGAGAGAGAGAGAGAGAGAGAGAGAGAGAGAGAGCTTGGCAAGTTGTCTTAAAAATATCATCGTCTTCGATCTGCGCTTTGGCGCTCCTAACTGAAGCACTCAAAGAGAGTCTGCGAGTGACTGCAGTGCGGAATTTCATTTTGTTTACTCTCGCATGCCTCCTGCTGCCTACCTCCTGCTCGCTAGCTCTGCTGCATGCGACTGCGTGTCTCGTTTAGCTTTTTGTGTGTGCGAAATTCTTGTCATTCTGAGCTGAGCTGCATTGCAGGTCGCTCTACTCGGTTCTTTGCTTCTTTATGGCCTGCTGCATCAATTGCTGAGTGACTGGAACTAAAACATGGAGCTGCCAAGAGAGCTACAGCTCCACTCACCTTAAATGACGTCTTGCGTGCCACATGCAGCTAGCAGCAGAGAGAGTGTGTGTGAGAGAGAGAGAGAGGATTTAGTTCTTGCTCAGCTATTTGAAATATTTGTATTTCAATTTAATAAGAATGAGCCGAATTGTAGCTCTCGCTCTATACTAAATGCACTTCCTTGTTTCCCTTCCACTATAATAATGTTGTTCTACAGTAATCCTCACTGTTCAAGCTGTTGACATGGCGTGTCCAACTCTGTTTGGGGTCAGAAACCTCTTCAAGCTGCTTTCGGCAAGACTAAAGGGATTTGCCCGAGAGAAGAGAGTTTGTGATGCACAGTTAAATTAAGGTCTCTGAAAGTCGAGTGATTCGATGCTTTTTTCACGTCTCTCAGTCTCTGTCTAATCAAAGGGTTTCAGCATGCCAAACAAATAGAACTCGACTCCTGCTCTCCCTGTCTCTCTCTCTCTCTCTATCTCTTGCTCTGCCTCTCTCAGTTAAAGTCGTGATTGTTTCAAATAGTTTGGTGCGCTGTGTGTCCACTTCAGATGTCAGTTCTGCTATGCATTTGGCTTGCTTTCTGGTCCGAGTGCCATTGAGCACAAAAGTTTCCCAGTCTATGCAACATGCAGCATTTGCTATTTGGCATTTGGTCGAGCTCATGTCTTCATTTTGCCTGGCCAAAAATCCATTGGGCGATGGCGCGTGGACAGCAGCTGAAACTGTAGCTTTAGTCAAAACCCCCCATACCTAATGCACACGACATTTGGCTGGCATGTGGCATGCGGCGTGTGACATGTCCCACTGAGAATGGCAGTCGCAGCTCTCTCGCTGCATGCGCGTCAACTTGTGTCAAAAACCAACCAAGTGCCATTTTGCGGTAGTTGTGGCAATGGCCATGGCTAACATGTTGCAGCAACAACAACAACTGCAATAGCGAGCAGCAGCAACAGTTGCAGCCAATGCACATTGGTTTTATTACAACTCAATTACAGTGTAGGAAATCTGAAACTCTCTCTCTCTCTCTCTCTCTCTCTCCATTGCTACATTAGCTAAATCGAGAGAAGATCTAGGGTCTACCTGCATCCATCCATCTCTTTCCCTTCTATAATCTATTTTTCAGTTTTATTTTGATATTCTAGCAAACCTCCCCTAACATGAGGAATAAACATGTATGTATATAGTCCTCGCCTTAATTTCTTCAATTCTATAACTCTCTTCGATAACTGACTACTTTAATCAATCATCGATAAATATCTAGGGATTACGAGCTAATAATTTCATCAGCTTGAGCTCAAGAATGTACATAGAATCTATACATAGTATGTTTATATTTTCTATGCTCATCTTATGTTGTTTTGAATCAGAGTGCAAAGCCTTAAGCGAACCGCAATGCAGTGCAAATAGGTGGACCCATGCCCAGACTCGCAGTTCCCAGAATCCCAGTTCCCTGCTCCTAGTTGCCACAGTCCGTTGCATCCTCGCTCCGCTCTCCACCTGAACTTTGTCGTGGTCGTTGGGGGAAACGTGGCCACCCACGTGGCTGCTGCTGCTGCTGCTGTTGCACTTGCTGCTGTTTCCCCCCCGCGTCAGCATGTTAAGCGTTTTGATTGAAATGTGTTTGTTTGGCTGCGGCTTTGGTTGTTTCCCTGACACCGCACCGTGCCCACTCCGCCAATGGCATTCCAGCGCTACGTACACATCAAAAACTCGCAAAATAAAAACACATCAACCGACAATAAATGCGAGAGGAAGCAGGAATTTTGTGCGAAACAAACGATGGAAAATCCAACATGACCATGGCAACAGCCGTAGCCCTCCGACCAACCCAACCCAGTCAATCCACAGCTAAATGCGGCGGGCAATCGCTTTGGCATGAACACAATATGGCAAAAGAACACGGATGTGCATGGACACGAGCAGAGGAGAGAGACAGCAAGAGAGTGAGAGAGAGAGAGAGTACGGCAGTAGTTGGCTTCTGACTCCGTTGGCCGACAGCTTTGTTGACGTTTTGAAGCATCGAGTGGTGCATCCACAAGCCAGGCAGCAACAGTAATTGTATAGCAGCCATACATACATATACATATCTGGACTGGAGGTCGACAAAAAACAACTGTTTTCCTTTACCACAATGCATTTTCCAATAAAAAGAGAAAATGTAAAATTTGAAACGAATTTAAGCTAAAATTCTTAATTGCTTGCCAGATGTAGAGAATCAAGTCCAGCACTTGATTTTACTCTGGAATATAATTTAAGATACCTATCGATTATTTATCGATTTATCTATACGGCTATTCAGAACTCTTAAAGGAATTTGATACGAAGCTAACGAAATCTTGAACCTGAATCGTGATCTGAATCCTGAACCGCTAGAACTCAATTATCAATGCATATAATATAGAATAATATAATTTTACTATCAACAATTGTTCTTATATCTAAGCTTCAAATCCCATAAGCGCTTCACTTATCCATATCGATATGCTACAACATGGCTTCAATCGATAAATGCATCAATTTATTTGAGCTTAAATGCGAACTACTTCAATTTTCCCCCCAGCTCAAACTGCATATCGAGTGCTAATCAAATTAAAACTACAAATGCTCTGCGAGTCCTCGAAGCATCTGTGTGAATTCAACAAATGTCGCTCTAGGCATGGTATTATGCAAAACCAAAGCACAACTGACTCGAGTTTGTGTGTATGTGTGTGTGTGTGTTCGACAATTCTGTCCGCCAGGGGGCGTCTGCGTTCACATTCACAACAAACTGCAAACAGCACACGGCGTCACAAGCTGTTTCTGTTTAGTCTTTTCACTTTGGCTGTTTTGGGCCAAAACCAAGTCATCAGTGAGCTACGCCCCTCCCCCCCCTGGAGCCAACGTGCTGCTCGCGGCGCCCCTCTTGCCGGCATGTTTGGCAGTTACCATCGCACGCCCCGTTGAGTTTTGGGCAACTTTCAGTGCAGAAAATTTGCTTGGCTTTCGTTTTAATTTATTTTATTGCGAAATGCATTTTCGGTTTTTGTGTTTTGTGTTTTGTGTTTTGCGCTGATTTCTTGGCCCCCAAACCTAAAATGTGTCGCGTTGACTCTCTGTCGGGCCAAAATGAAAACAAATTTAATTTAAGTGTCAGTTACGCTTTTCACGAGGTTGCAAACTCGCAGTCGAGAACGTCGCAACGTCCACCATGGAGGAAGCTTCTTTCCACTGCTGCTGCCTCTGCCTCTGCCTCTGCCTCTGCTTCTTGTTGCTTTTTCATTCCTCTTTAGTTTTTTTGCCGTTATTGTTGCTCTTGTTGCAAATTTAGTTGGTTATCATTGCGGTGGCCAAAACGACACGCAACACCATTATTTGCCACATACTGACAGCCGGCATTTCCGTCCTGTCCATGTCTCCATGTGAATCTCCCCCTTCAGTCGTAGCTAGCCAAAATTTCTAGTGCATATGGTCGAGTCGTTTTGGTCGCCCTGTTGTCCTTCAAGTGTTACTTGAAACAACTTGAACTAAACGGCTGAAAGCCATGCACTTGCACTCCACATAGTGTGCGACCCTTTCCACAGTTTCGGCTGCCACTTCACCTGCAACACAACCTCAAGCTCAACCTGAACAGTTCACTCTTCATTTTAGCTCTGCCTCTGACTCTGGCAAACTTTTGCCAATGCGAATACGTGTCGAAAGACTTTTAAGCGCACAAGGACACTTTACACTCTGTGACCTGCCCATGTCCCTAACGGCAAACAAAAACTTCTGTATATATATATATATACATTGACTGCATGTCCGTGGCCTTAAAGCTGACATTACGTGTCCTCGAATCGCAGGAGCTGACTTTAATGAGCTTGCAACACGGCTATAATGCCACAGCGGACAGATAAGAGACACGCACCTGCTGCAACTGTCCAGCAAATTAGCTTAATAAAAAACTCATTACAAAGCAAAAAGAAGCGAAAAGTTTCTCTTGCCCCCATGATAAGCTGCAGAATTTGTAATTGTAAATGATTGCAGATCTCGCTGGCAAGCACCTGCTGTAATTGGCAAGGAGGTAGAGAAGGAGAGAGAGAGAGAGAGACTGAGAAACAGAAAGTTTGCATTGGCCCGAAAATTAATTAAACTCTTTAATTTCATATTTTTCAATTTTAATCAAATGAAGATCAGATCAGTTAGAGCCGAAGGCTGAGCATTGGAAATACCTGAAAAGTGATCGTGCGAAAGAACTGAAATGAAATGCATTCCCTAGAACACCTTAATATGAGAAATACCTTAGAGAGACTGATCTGCAATAGATCATTAAGAAATGATCTCAACTGATCTACCTTTTATCATAAGAATCTTTAGTGCAACAAAGATCATGAAGTGTTAGGTACTTCGATAAAGTTAGCCTTCGAGCTGATCTCATTTCAGCAATAGACCTTCAGCTTGGACAAGTAATTCATCATAACTATATGCTATTATTGCATATTGTTTGTTGATCAATGCAATTAACAGCTCTAACAAAAATGTATATATATTTATGGCTGCAGCAAGAGCTATGAGCTCATTGCTAGTCAATGATCAATGCAAGATCTTTGACAGGCAAACTCTTCTTTTTGGCTATGCATATTGCGATCTCCTCAGATCTTTCTATATATACATATATTTAAAGTTGCAATTAGCAGTTTCATAAGCATAACATCCGCTGAGAGTTTGATCGTTGATCGTTGATCATGAGCTCACTCCGTAGGGCTGACTAAACTGACCTCATTCTCTCAAGTGCACATACATACGTATGTATATATATGTAGATAATTGCATTTTATTAATATTGCTGGGATGGCATCTGATGTCAGCTTTGGCGGTTGCCTATGAAATGACGTATACGCAGCGAATTACCTGCTTAAATGAATGACGTCAACGGCTCGGAACTTGCATCTGGCGCGTGCGAATGTCGCGTCATTGCATGTGTCATCGATAGTCCGACTGTGTGTGTGTGTGTGTGTGTGTGTGCCTATTGGCGATTGCATCACGATCACAGCTGCATCTATAGAGCTGCGTATCGCTGTGTGTAAGCTGCATATAGCCTACGTTCATCTGTTTTTGACGGCAGCTGTGTGACTAATAGAATCAAATGTGCAATGAATGTGGGTCAGGCATGAATTTGCGTTTGCTTAGCGACGGCGACGGCGACGGCGATAGCGTCGGCGATAGCGACGGCGGCTTCTATTTTTGGCCAGTCGGCAGATACAAATTATAATGTATTTATTTTTGTTTGTTCGTCGGTCGTAAAAATCGGCGACAGAGCATTGTGAATTAATCATATAGCTCGAGTGTGCCGCTGTGCCAGGCGAAGGCGAAATAAACCACACAGTTGAAGTTTGGCCCCAAAATCAATTGACATGATTTCTATAATAGCAACAACAACATTGGCTGTTGGTTGATATTTGGGGCGTGGTACGAATACGCAAAACGAATGCATCGATCAAACAGCTGTTGGGTTGGCCGGGGCAACAGTCGAGGACAAGTGCCGCCACTAACCTAAGCCAAGTTGAAAGGCGAAGCGTTGGCCAGAACTCAGAAATCAGAAATCAGAAATCAGTTCAGCCAAAGGCAGCAGCGAGCTAGGACGACAACTGGACTGGAAATTGGAAAAAGGCGCTGCACCAGGAAGAGGAAGAGGAACAGGAAACGGGAAACGGGAAAAGGGAAATTCAAATCCAAGTAGTTCTGCAATTGAGAATTAGAGACGAGCTGAGATCCTGGCAAGATGTGCGACTGCGGCTGCTACTCGTACTGCTTGCACGACACGACGTCCTGCTACAGTCATTACCATAGCCATTCGCACTCGCACCACTGCTGTGCTGGCTATAAGTACTTGAAGTGCCTGTGTCGCTACTATCGCCATGTGCATTGCACCTGCTCCTGTTGGCGCCGAAAATGCTATCTGCTCTAAAGCCCAATCGAGACACATTTGACATTGACAGCCTGACAGGACGAGCAGGAGGATGCGAGCAGCAGGCAGCGAACCAGCACCATTAAAAATCACAACTCAAACAATGCAACAACAACAGTAAACAAGAAACAGAAACTAGCAGCAAAGCAAATGATAAAGTCCTTTAAGTAGTTGCATAACACTTGGCTGCATCCTCGGCGGAGCTGCCAGCGTCTCTAATGGATGATTGGGGGTGAAATTGCGACGATAGCAACTAGCGTGCATACGGGTCGTATGTGCAACGTTTTCAGTTGACTGGGTGAGTGCGAGTGAGTGACTGAGTTAGACAGAGACAACGGCAAGCAGCCGAGCGAGACGAAACGAGACGGAGCGAGCGAGCCAGCGAGCGAGCGATGTGGCCAACTTGTTATGGAGCAACTATATTTGGTGCAGAGTATCTCTTCGCGCAATACGAATTCCATTTTACTAACTCACCATGTATAATCCAACATACTAACTAGTTAATACATATAGCAAATGTCACACACACACACAGCACTAAGTTTTAGTGCATAAGTTTATCTTCCAAGCACAAGATAGATATTTGTTATCGATAAATGTTAGTTGTAGTTATCGATTCTATTGATCATCATCATGTTGATGATAATTTGCCATATTTGTAACGATTCAAAATAACAAATAAATAAAGTTTTATTCCAACACCAACACAAAGAATTTGAGAGTTCAAATTTACTGAAATGTCGAGTGGAATAGCCCTGATGTTAGTTGGGAATAGAAATATCTCAAGTTTAGCCCAAAGGCAAGGCTTGGCGACTTCAATAGAAGAAGAAGATAAGCATAAAGGCTAATAGATCAAAGACCTGTAAAGCAGTGTATAAATATCTGGAATACCCCAAATATACATTGCTCATGCTTAAAGCTTTAAGAGAGTATGTATTCAATAAGTCAATTATTATCAATTTATATTTGTTTCCCAAAAATCCTATTAATAATTCATAAATTATGAATTTACAAGTCTCTAAATATGTAAACAAACTGCTTGGACGCTCATCAAACAGAATCCGTCAGCTAAGGCCCAAACATAATTACAGCTCGCTGAGCTCTCGCTTTGGGAAGCTCCAAGAGATTTTATAGCCCATATACTTGGCCAGTTTATTAGGGTTAGAATCAAAGGGGCTTTAAAAGCTGGCTTAGAATGGCTTTAGCTGTAGCTGTGGCAGATGCCATATGATAAATTCTTATGACTAAGCAAATTACTGCTGTTCAAATAGACACTTAATTTAGAAGGACTAACGTATGTGCCAGGCCATAAGCATAATTCGTAATCATTGGATTCTTGGCTGACTTCAAGGACAGCAACAACAACAGCAGCAGCAGCAGGAGACGCAGCAGCAGGAGCAACAACTTCTTGTCAGCTTTGCCCAATTGGCCGTATGCAAATGCCTTGGCTGCCAAAAAGTAAGAAAAAAAAACAAAAAAGAACTGAAGCGACTCCCCAACAGCTGCCAAAATTCCACTTTGTGTGCGACCTGAGTGCGGTGCGGTGGGCGTGTTCGAAATTGTCCAAAAATGAAAATGTTGTCATTTTGTGCATTGAATTACGTTTATTTGATGGCTGGCTGACGAGCGAGCAGACGAGCAGACGAGCAGGAGCAGGGGAGCAGGAGGAGGGGCTAGCCGTGCGACTCGCTGATTATCCGGCGTAACGACTGCGATTGCCACAGGGGAGAGCCGGGCAACAATGCCTGCCCCACACCATTCATTATAGGTGTTTGGGCCGACAAACAAGGTGATTATGACACGACCTGGCCCCTCGGACGCGTTAATGGACTTCAAATATGCTGCGCTCCATGCCAAAGGAACAGCGCCAGGAATTCGAAAAAGAAATGTTATTTAAATTTTCCTTTGGCCGCAGGACGTGACCAGCCAAGGACCCCTGGCGCATGAATAGCTGATGGCGCTGCTTGTGGCACCTACAAATCAGCTTTAATATTGGTTTTTGATTATCGGGCAGCTGGGCGTGGCAGGCATATACTGCATATTATCTTGTGACATTTTAATTAACATTTTTTGCGCTGATTAAAATAAATGAATTCTGCGCTGTGTCTGCATGCCTTCCGGTCTGCCCTTGACAGCACTCACTCCCCCCCCCCCCCCACGCCCTTTATCTATGCGCCAAACAAATTTTTACAGCTGACTAAATTTATATTGCGCATGCAAATCGCTTGCATTGCTGAGGCGGAAGCAACTGTTGCCGCTGCAGCTGCAACATTGTTGCCGCGGCCAGCGTTGCGGCTGCTGCATAATTGTCTTCTGGCAATCCACAGCAACAACAACAACAGCAACAACAACAACAAAACTCTGCTGCACAAATTGTGAATTGTTTGGCTTTTATTTATTTATATTTTGTTCGTGCTTGCAGTGAATGGGAGGCGTGTCTTATGGCGACTGCCTGCCTGTGTGTGGTCCGTGGACCAGTTTATCGATAAAACCGAAAAAGCGAAAAAACGCAAAATCGTAAAGCGAAAAACGTGAAAACTCAGCAACAATTTTTTGGTAAAAGTTTGAATGTTTTATGTGACAGGCGAAAGAGAAAGAGCAGGAGTGCCAGAGCGAGCGAGCAGAGCAGCAGCTGTAAATCAAAATTTTTGAAATATATAGAAAAAGCAGTAAGAGTGAGCTTTGAGTCTAGGATATAGCCTGAACACCAGCACGCCCTAAGCTCCAGTTTCAATGAGCCAGACTCTGGAATGGGGGTTTAGGAATAACTCAAATGAGAGCTCTTCCACTCCTCCTGCTGTCTGTTACATATATTCTTGCCATAGTGAATTGGATTCCGTACTCAAAGCGAGTTCATAGTTGAACAGCCTTTGCCATCTATAATTTCTAGTCGAGCTTATAGCACACATATTTTCTAAACTTCAATTTGTGTGCTCTGCGAGTCGAGAGTTATTTATGAAAAACTTGTGCAAACTCTCAATTAGCATTATCTCAAAGCCTTAAGTACCCGCCCCGTTGGCAATTATCATAAACAACATTCGCCTCAAGAGAAATTTTAAAGAAAAAACTTCAACTGAACGCAGAAATGCAGAAATGCAGAGAAAGAGTGAGTAAACCCTTTCAACAGGAAGCCGCATCCAGTGTGAAGCTCAATACAAATCAAATTAACAGAGGAGAACTGTTCCAGAGAGTTTTTTTTCCTCCGACTCTTCTGGCTCCCTCCCTCTCTCTCTCTCTCTCTCTCTCTCTCTCTCTCTCTATCTCTGTATCTCTCTGTCTATCTGTATGTCGGACAGTTCACACTGTTTGGCTGATCTATTAACAGCCGCTTGGCATGCACAGAAAACAGAGAAAACTGAAAAAAAAAGTGCTATAAGGCTGTCGCCCCTCCGGCGGAATCCCTGCTTTTGGTCGGCGGCGTTCATTATGTCTGGCCCATGCAACACTGTTGCAGTTGAGAAATGCTCAAGAGGCGGAGGAACAAACAACTTAAACGCTTAACTTGAAGTTGAAGTTTTTATTTATTTAAAGTCTGCGGCTCCCCGCTTCCTGCCGCCTGGGAGACGTGAGATGCGGGACGAACCCAAAGTCTTAATGATGCTCTTAACGACCCTCTCACTCGCACTCGCACTCGCACTAGCAGCTCGCTGTACAAATACATGTTGCACGTCTATTTGCAACAGTTGGCAGTTCCTCCAGCCCCTCAAACGAGTCGTCAGCAGCCGCAAATTGCAAACGGAAAGTAGCTGAATAATCGCTCAGCCATTAGCCAAGAAATTGCAGTCAGGCAAGGACTATTGTGCTGCACTCCAACTTAATATGTTACTCCGTACTTCTCTCTTTCATGGCTGCTCTAGAAATAGCTAGATATCATAGCTCAAACCCTGAACGAGAGAACAAAATGAAGCAGACTTCTCACATTCTGCACATTTTTTAACTCTTCTCAATTTCGTTCGGAAGTCTAAGCAAGAGAAAGTCGTACACGAGAGCAACAGAGAGTCTGCGAGAGAGAGAGAGAGGGATATGTAAGCATGTATGAAAGTTTCTGACATCAATTAGACATCACTCTTTTGTACTTTTCCAACACTGCAGTGTTAAAAAGTGTGAAATAATTGGAAAATTTAACAAGTGTTGGCTAACAATCTGTTAACCTGAAAATGGTTTCTTTTAGCAGTCTAACGTTTGCCATCCATGTGCATCCATTTCGAGCTCCCATTATCTACTACTCTCTCTCTCCCTTTTTTTTAGATTTCTCATTTAGCTATGCGCACACTTGATAAGTGAAATAATTTTGCATAGCCACGGCAGTAATAGCAACAGCAACAGTTGCTGTTGTAGCGAATATTGCCAACTCACGCTCTCATTGCAATATCCCCACTCTCTCTCTCTCTCTCTCTACCACTCTGCCTCGCTCTCTTTCTCTCGCTCTCACACACTTTTACGATCACTTCACTTCACTTTCTGCATACCGCCGTCGCACTTGTTGTTGCTGCTGCTGTTGCAATTGTCATTGTTGTTGGTGTTGTTGTTAATGTGTCTGTGGCGCGGCCTCGACAAGTCTCGTCTGGGCGCAATATTAATGCAATTCATCCATTTCCATTGCTGCAGCGGTGTCTGCAACAATGTTGCCAATGTTGTGTACACAACGGCCAAACAACACACTTTGCCAGACACGACTGTTGCAGTTGCTGTTGTTGCTGTTGCTGCTGTTGCTGCTGTTGTTGCTGTTGTTGCTGTTGTTGCTGTTGCTGCTGTTGTTGCTGTTGTTGCTGGCCTGTCAACATTTTTTGCCACTTTGTTATTTTTAGCGCATTTCAGTCGCCTTTTTATCTCATTCTCCCTCGTTTGCTCCCTCTCTCTCTCTCTCCCACTCTTCCTCTTGCTCGCTCACTTTCCACGTGTTGCCCGTTTGCTTTTTACTTAGTTATTGTTTGTTGCTCTTGTTGTTGTACGACAACAAATTTGGTTTTCAATTGGCTTTGACGTGTGTTGCCTCCTTTTTTGCAATAAAGATGCCAAAAATTACGCATACGCCACGTGAAACGCGCTCACTATTAAAAAAACATTTGCCATTGATCGTTTTGTCCCATTGACTCTTTAGCAAAAGCAAAAGAGTATATTGGCTTTCGACTATTTCATCCATATGAGTGTCAGAGATGTGCCCCTTGTGCGAGTGGCAAACGACATACGTTTTCCAATCGTTGATCTCTTTCAGTGTTCAGGGCGAGTGTACTGCAGCCGATCATGCCCGATCGTTCTTTATTTTGTTGCTTTTGCTTTTGTTGTTGGCTTTAATTTTTGGCAATGACAGCGGCAGCGGCTGAATGAGTCAAAGCAAAAAAAAAACGCAGAAAATTGCGAGTTTAACCTTCTGACCGCCCACGTAGATGCTAATAATGCTAATGATGCTAATGATAATGATGATGATGATGATGATGATGACATATGGTGACTGTCACGACATAGATGTTGTCAATTGGCCAGCAATTTGGCAGCTGTTATTGTTATTGTTTCCATTGCCCTTGTTATTGTTGTTTTGTTGTTTGTTTGTTGCGTACAGCGAAAGCGGACAAAATCAACAATAATAAACAACAAATGTGCAGATAAAAACAGAGACTGCGAAAAACAACACACACACACACACACACACACACACGCTTGAAAAGTGAACATGAAACTCAAGTGAAAACAGCAAGAGCAACGTTCACAGTGAGCGTAAACTAACTGTGAACCAAATGCCAGAAAACAAAAAAATGACAGCTACAACAACAACAATTTCAACAACAACAACAACAACAAAGACAACGTCGTCGTTATGTGTGTCAAAGTAAAACGCAATTTATGGAATTTATTACTTATTATTAATTATTTATTACGTGAGCCACTCGCAAATTTTTCAACAGTTTTTTTTTTTTTCTTGAAAGACAGCAAGGGGGCGTGGCCAGCCCAAATATGAATTATACAAAAAAAGAAAATATTTAGTGAAAAATACTACTACGAAACGCTTCGGCAACAACAACAGCAGTAGACAAAATTAATGAAACGTTTTACAAAATTTCATTTTTTATCCAAGCCAAAAAAAAAACAAGTAAGAACGTTGCAGTTAGGCGCAACTAACAGCGATATACTTTGTTCCCATAGGTGCATCTTATTTATTTAATAAACATTTAATTAACGAAATATTTCGGCAATTAGCAAACGTACATGGCAAGCAACAAACGTTTTCCCTACACATACATACAGATTTACACATGTACACACTATACGAGTATACACAATTTTCTATGTATACATACAAAAGTTTGGATGCCAGAATATTCTAAGAATTGTGACTGAATTGAGAATTTTTCGATCGTTACTTTAGTTTTGTCAAAAGGCGCTCTAGCAATGCCTTATTTGGTTTTAGTTAACGAAACTTAAGTCAGGGCAGTGGCGCTGGTGGTAAGCGCTATGCAAGCTATACTTAGGTGCGTGGGTTCGAATCCCGCAGAGAACTTTTTTCAAAAATTATTTATTTTTTATTTTTTTAATATTTGTATATTTATTATAAAATGCTTGCTGCCAATTGATAATCATTTATAAGCATACGCATATGAATTGTGCATTTAAGTAAAAACTAAAACTGCTTTATGCTTTCCGATTTGCGACGCTGTGTGGCAGGCAGTTTTTCTATGCATGCATATATGTATGTATGCATGTGTACGTGTATACACATCCAAAAGTGTATACATATTGCAAGAATTGCCATTGTATTGTTTTGTGACGTCACAAGCTGCTGATCAGCTGGTCAGCTGATCAGCTGTGAATTTATTTAGGTTTAGCTAACGATTACATGTTGTTTTCAAAAGACCCAGGTTCGAATCCCGCTGGAAACTTTTTATTTATTAATCAAAAACTTATAAATTTTATTTTTTAAATTCATTAATATTATTATATTTATGTTAAAATGCTTTTTGCCATCTTAGCAATTGCTACTAAGCTATTGTATGCATGAATTATGCAGTTGGCCACAACAAACTTCTTTGGCGATTTGCCACGCCCCCAGGGGGCGTAGACGCATAATTTTTTGCCAGTTCTTAGAAAGGGCCGAGGCTAACATGCCTGCAAAATTTGGTTGCTTACATTCCAAAAATGCGAAAATTACAGGGTATTTTTCGATATGCCACGCCCCCAAAGAGGCTGAAAAATTCTTTTTGGGGGATCGATAGAGGAGAACATTAGTAACTCAACCATCCAATTTTCAAGCTTCTAGCTCTAAAACTGTAGGAGATATAAACTTTTGCGGTTTGCCACGCCCCCTGTGGGCGTAGATATATCTACCATAGCTTATTAGTCTTGGGTTGTCAACCCGAGTATACATGCAAAATTTCAAGTCTCTAGTGTCAATAGTGTTCAAAATATAGCACAATTTGAAAAATCACTATATATTCAGGTCCGATTTGCCACGCCCCCAATGGGCGTAGACATAAAACTTTTTGATCGATCTTCTTAGAATCATAACATTAACTCACATGCAAAATTTCAGCGTTCTAGCTTTAACGGTGTAGAAGATACGTATTTCCCGATTTGCCACGCCCCCAATGGGCGTAGATATATCCGCCATAGCTTTTTGAACTTGGGTTGTCACCCCGAGTATACATTTCAAATTGCAACTCTCTAGCTCATCATCTAGTATGATAACTTAACTATGGGCGGAAGAGTTTTCCGATTTGCCACGCCCCTAGTGGGCGGATCGGGAAAATTTTTACACTTTATAATTCGGGAACATATATGAGTATATGTTTAAAATTTCAAGTCTCTAGCTCTAATAGCGCCGAAAAATATTGCGTTCATACGGACAGACGGACAGACGGACAGACGGACAGACGGACAGACGGACAGACGGACAGACGGACAGACGGACGGACAGCAAGACGGACATTGCACAAACCCAATATACTTTTTCCCCTTCGGGAACAAAGTATAAAAATACTGAAAACAAGTAAGAAAGCTGAAGTCGAGACTGCACGACTGAAATTGTATTAAATTAGTATCTATATATGCAGAAGACTTGGAGACTCTAACTCTAACTCTGATTAAGAATATATATACTTTGTGTGGTCTGCCACGCCTCCTTCTTCCTGTTACATACATTTAACAAAACCATTATACCCTGAATTCCCTATTTCAATTGGCTCAGTGTATAACAACAACTGTGCAACTTAAGCATATGATGAAAATTGTATGTTGAATGGAACCGAAAACAGGAAAAGCTCTACTTGATTGGAGGCACGTGTGTAGCCCATGATCTAAATGTCAGTAAATTCAATATTTTCTATGAAATTTCAGTTTCCAAATTGTGTCCAAATTTTCACAGAAACAAATATGTTTCGTTTGCTGCTTATGTTGATGTTAGTATTATGTCCATCAACATTGGGGGATGAAGGTGATTCACGTCTTACGGTTGCATCGCGGCTAAATAACAATCTTGTTTATTTTTTAAAGATAAAAATAGTTTACTCAGAATCATAAACGGATTTTCATGCGACATTGAGGAAGCTCCCTATCAGGTCTCATTGCGCAATATTTATTTGGAGAATCGAAGACTGGGCACTGGCCACTTTTGCGGTGGGACTATTCTTAGCCATCGCGTGGTTATCACAGCAGCTCATTGCTTAAGGAAGGTGCACGTAAATGAGTCCCTCGGCTCTTAATCTGACAGTATTTTCTACAGGGACCATCGACCGAGACATACAGTAGTCGTCGCAGGGTGCACGAAGCTTAACACCAAAAGCCCAACAATGAGGAGGCTGAGAATCTCGTATTGGACTACCCATAATAATGATAGGCGCGGTGAGAATGACATTGCACTGATCTTCACTAGAAGTGATATTGTGCGGGTCCATGGGGCTATTGCGTATCTGAGCCTTAACACAAATCAATTAAGCGCTGGTACCTTATGTCTAGCATCCGGCTGGGGCCGATCCAATCACGTAAGCGAATGAATAATTTCATCCGACATTAGACATTATTAGAAATGGATCCTTTTGCCATTTGGCCATCGACAATGCGTCTAATCGAATGCAATTCCCTACTACAGTCTGTGCCCATCTCGACGAATGATCTGCAGGCACAGTGGGTAGCGATTGCCGACGAAAAACTTTGTCTAACGTTATATAATGGTTTACATGGAGTCATTTGCGCCGGCGACTGGACGACCACTGGACCCAGCAAAGGTGACTCAGGCGGCCCTTTGAGGTGCAACGACTCACTATCGGGTGTCGTCTCTGTGGGATTATATGCCGGTGTTCCCACCGCGTACACAAGTATACGGTACTTTGAAAAATGGATACAGGATGAGATAGCGTCTTACAGTGGAGTCTGGCCACTCCGGCCGTTCGCCATCCAGTGGCGAGTTCTTTTGGCCATAGGCCCTTATTTGTTAACGAGATGGTTTGATATTTCTTTTCTTCTCTGTGACTAATTCTGCAAATCTACTCGTATTCTGAGCGGATGGTCTAAGAAGCACTTCTATCTTAAATATACTTCACAGCCTTGTAATATGCGATGTCTGAAACAGAAGAAGAAATTCAAATGTGTTGAAGCTGATAACATAATTAATTTTTATCAATAGGTATTCAGTGAGGAGCTCAGAGATAGCTACCAAATATTTATAACAATGTCAATTGTAGTTAAATGAAAAACAAATTATGTATAATAGTATAATATATTTTCAATTAGCAAACGTACATGGCAAGCAACAAACGATTTCATATGCTTACATTCCAAAGCTGCATGGTATAGTACTCTAAGAATTGCAATTGAATTGTAAGTTTGTGGCAGCGAACTTATTTAGGTTTAGCTAACGATTACATATTTATTTTCTGTCATCTTAGCAATTACTACTAACTACTGATTGTATGCATGAATTATGCAGCTGGCCACAACAAATTTTTTTGCCGATAGAAGCTAGACAACTTAATGTTAAATTTACAAGTCCTAGCTGCAGAGCTCTGCATGGCAGGCTGAGCTTGTCTACGTAGAGAGACATTTTGTTGGAATGTTGATTGGAAACGTTATGTTGCCCATGATTAAAATGTCAGTAAATTCAATATTTTCTGTGAATTTGACAAACAAAAATTTATGTTTCCAAATTGTGCCCAGATTTTCATAAAAACAAGTTATGTTTCGTTTGCTGCTTATGTTGATGATAGTATTATGTCCATCAACATTGGGGGATGAAGGTGATTCACGTCTTACGGTTGCATCTCGGCTAAATAACAAACGATCTTGTTTGTTTTTTAAAGATGAAAATAGTTTACTCAGAATCATAAACGGATTTTCATGCGACATTCAGGAAGCTCCCTATCAGGTCTCATTGCGCAATATTTATTCGGAGAATCAAAGACTGGGCACTGGCCACTTTTGCGGTGGGACTATTCTTAGCCATCGCGTGGTTATCACAGCAGCTCATTGCTTAAGGAAGGTGCACGTAAATGAGTCCATCGGCTGTTAATCTGACAGTATTTTCAACAGGGACCATCGACCGAGACATACAGTAGTCGTCGCAGGGTGCACGAAGCTTAACACCAAAAGCCCAACAATGAGGAGGCTGAGAATCTCGTATTGGACTACCCATAATAATGATAGGCGCGGTGAGAATGACATTGCACTGATCTTCACTAGAAGTGATATTGTGCGTGTTCAAGGGGCGATTGCGTATCTGAGCCTTAACACAAACCAATTAAGCGCTGGTACCTTATGTCTAGTATCCGGCTGGGGCGGATCCAATCACGTAAGCGAATGAATAATTTCATGCGTCATATTATAGGTGGATCGTTTTGCCATTTGGCCATCGACAATACGACTAATCGAGTGCAATTCCCTACTACAGTATGTGAAAAGCCACACGAATCATCTACAGGCACAGTGGGTAGCGATTACCGACGAAAAACTTTGTCTAACGTTATATAATGGTTTACATGGAGTCATTTGCGCCGGCGACTGGACAACCACTGGACCCACCTTTGGTGACTCAGGCGGTCCGTTGAGGTGCAACGACTCACTATCGGGTGTCGTCTCTGTGGGGAAAGTAACCGGTGCTCCCACCGCGTACACAAGTATACGGTACTTTGAAAAATGGATACAGGATGAGATAGCGTCTTACAGTGGAGTCTGGCCACTCCGGCCGTTCGCCATCCAGTGGCGAGTTCTTTTGGCCATAGGCCCTTATTTGTTAACGAGATGGTTTGATTTTTCTTTTCTTCTCTGTGACTAATTCTGCAAATCTACTCGTATTCTGAGCGGATGGTCTAAGAAGCACTTCTATCTTAAATATACTTCACAGCCTTGTAATATGCGATGTCTGAAACAGAAGAAGAAATTAAAATGTGTTGAAGCTGATAATATAATTAATTTTTATCAGTGGATATCCAGTGGCAATAGATCAATAGATCCCCAGTGGGGGTAGATGGACAGACAGGCAGACGTACGGACAGCAAGACGGACATTGCACGAACCAAATAGACTCTTTTTCCCTTTGGGAACAGAGTATAAAAAACGATATGGGTGAAAATCTGCAATCACGAAATGTGGGAAGAAACGCCCCCCTCCCCACTCTCTGCCATTGCTGTAGCCAAGCGCAGAAGGAATGTAGAGAAACACAGCTTACAAAACAGCAACAATAACAAAAATATTAACAACTGTGGAAAGTTAAGCAAATGATGGTAAATTTAGAAGTCCTAGCTGCAAAGGTCTGCATGGCAGGCTGAGCTTGTCTACAAATGTTTATAGAGACACATTTAATTTTATGTTGAATGGAAACGAAAACAGGAAAAGTTGCCCATGATTTATATGCCAGTAAATTCAATATTTTCTATGAAGTTTCAGTTTCCAAATTGTGTCCAAATTTTCACAGAAACAAATATGTTTCTTTTGCTGCTTATGTTGATGATAGTATTATGTCCATCAGCATTGGGGGATGAAGGTGGTTCACGTCTTACGGTTGCATCTCGGCTAAATAACAAACGATCTTGTTTATTTTTTAAAGATGAAAATAGTACATTCAGAATCATAAACGGATTTTCATGCGACATTGAGGAAGCTCCCTATCAGGTCTCATTGCGCAATATTTATTCGGAGAATCAAAGACTGGGCACTGGCCACTTTTGCGGTGGGACTATTCTTAGCCATCGCGTGGTTATCACAGCAGCTCATTGCTTAAGGAAGGTACACGTAAATGAGTCCCTCGGCTGTTAATCTGACAGTATTTTCTACAGGGACCGTCGATCGAGAGATACAGTAGTTGTCGCAGGGTGCACGCTGCTTAACACTAGAAGTCCAACAATGAGGAGGCTGAGAATCTCATATTGGACTACCCATAATAATGATGCGCGAGGGGATAATGATATTGCACTGATCTTCACTAGAAGTGATATTGTGCGTGTTCAAGGGGCGATTGGATATCTGAGCCTTAACACAAACAAATTAAGCGTTGGTACCTTATGTCTAGTATCCGGCTGGGGCCGACCCCATCACGTAAGCGAATAAATAATTTCATCCGCCATATTAGAAGTGGATCATTTTGCCAGTTGGCCATCGACAATACGACTAATCGAGCGCAATTCCCTACTACAGTATGTGCCCATCTCGACGAATGATCTGCAGGCACAGTGGGTAGCGATTACCGACGAAAAACTTTGTCTAACGTTATATCATGGTTTACGTGGAGTCATTTGCGCCGGCGACTGGACGACCACGGGACCCAGCAGGGGTGATTCAGGCGGCCCGTTGAGGTGCAACGACTCACTATCGGGTATCGTATCTGCGGGGAAATACGGAGGTGCTCCGACCGCGTACTCAAGTATACGGTACTTTGAAAAATGGATACAGGATGAGATAGCGTCTTACAGTGGAGTCTGGCCACTCCGGCCGTTTGCCATCCAGTGGCGAGTTCTTTTGGCCATAGGCCCTTATATGTTAACGAGATGGTAGTTGGATGGCGAATGAAAACGAGAACTTGTTGGATTTTTCTTTTCTTCTCTGTGATTAATTCTGCAAATCTATTCGTATTCGCAGATATATATATTATGCCTGAGCGAATGGTCTAAGAAGCACTCTAGTGGGGAGTACCCCCAGTATATAATAAAAAATGCCACACCCATTAGCGGCAAGCTAGAAAACCTTTCCAAAAACCTTTTTTTTTTGTTTGAGCCAACGAAATAGTGGCGAATAGTGGGCGTGGCTGGCGCATTAATAATCCTCAGGCTCAAAAAAGGCGTCGTAGGTTTTTCGTGTACATGAATATACATATATAACAATATATAAATATATGTATCTGAAGCATTGTTAATGTTAATGATCCATTGTTGTCTTTCGCTCTCTTGATTATTTATATTTGCTTTTGCAAGCTTTGTTTTCCTTTTGCACTTTGATTGTTTGTATCTTGTTCATGCAGCTAGGCAACACGCAACAATAACAAGTAGAAGAAGAAGATGGAGGAGGAGGAGGAGGAGGAGTAGTTGGAGGAGGAGAGGAATAGCAACAAACACTATATTGTTGTTTCCCTTTCACTCTCTCGCTCTGACTCTATAACTTCCTGTCTCTCTCGCTCTTTATGGACCGCAACTATTTCGCATTGGACTTAAATGACTTTGTTAGTGCAAAATTTGTCGTTGTTGTTGTTGTTGCTGCTGGCATTAAAGGCCACAATGGAAACGCGATTCACTCACACTCACACACACACACACACACACACAGCACTTCAGTGAGCCGCTGCTGCCGCTGCTGACGTCTCAGTCACTGTTGCGTTTTGTTTACAAAATAACAGCAACACCAACACCAACACCAGCAACAACAACAACAAGCTAACGCTTTTTCCAGGTCAAATTTGTTTACATTCCGCTTGGAAACTGGGTCATTGTGAGCGCGAGCGAGCGAGATGGCAACAACAATGTTGTTAAGCGATTGTTCGCCGCGCTGGGACGCAGCTTGAAATCGCCAACAACACGATGGCAACGTGGGGCATGCCCCACCAGCGGCGATAACAACAATGTGATCAAAAAACAGAAACAAAACAACAACAACAAAAATCAAAGCGAAAGACGGAGCTAAAACAACAATTTACGTAACATCAAAGCTGCGCATAAATGCTCCAACTATGCCGACAAAATTAATGAATTGCCAAAAAATGGCAAAAGTTATGATTAATATTATTTTATTAACAATCAGAAAATCGTTTACATGCTAGATTTGCTCTCTGCAGTAATTGATCTCTGCAGAGGCATCTCTTAGCTGTTGAGAGCATAGTTAATATATCCTATTCAGTTAGAGCATTTCAAGCAGCGGCAGTTATTGGGGTCTGATCTCTAGCTGTATGTGTGTGTGTGTGTGTGTGTGTGTGTGTCTGAGCTGTTTTTTTTTTTTTTTTTTTTTTTTTTTTTGTGTTGTTTGTTTGGCTGCATTTGGGAATTTCCGTTGAAACGTCGCCGATTGCAGCAGTTGCTGCACAACAGCAACAATTACAGACATACTTACCTCTCCCCAGCACACACACACACGCACGCACACCCTGACTGTCTCGTGCCTAGCTGTGTATGCAATTTGAAAGCTATTTGTGTCAATGACAAATGATTCGAATTTATCGAAAAGTTGCAATTTGCCAAATGGCCGCTAAGCCAGCCAGCCAGCCAGCCAGCCAGCTAGCTGTCCAGGTGCAACAGAGAGCGCGAGAGAGAGGGCTACAGAGAGAGATCGTGTTTAGTGCGAGACAGACTGACTTAGACCCACTGAGGCGGATCTGGCCAGGCAGCCTTGAATGGAATGCGAACAAATGACGGATTACACAGCAGCAGCGACGGCTCCACTCATTACAACGCTCCCTCTCTCTCTCTCTCTCTCTCTCTCTCTCTGTGTTGGGTCTCACTCTCTGCCTCTGCTTAGTTCAAGTTTCTGTTGCAATGCAATCCACTTCACTGGTTGCCCGTCTGACATTTTTGATTGTCAGCTGACAGGTGGACGCCTGGACTAGCGGACCGGCGGGTGGCTTATGGCTGTTACCCCACAAGCCACAAGCCAACTCAACTCAGACAACAAAAATGCCTAAAAAAAAATGTATATAAAGGCAATTTATAAAGCTTATTAAATGCAACTTTGCAATTTGACAGACAAAAATGCATTTGGCTTCTAGTTGAAATCATAATTGACTAAAATATATACATTTATATATAAATATATATTGATGTCTGACTATATAGGGGCTGGCACAGTTAAAACATGCTCCTAATATGAAATTGTTCAAGCTTATTTAGTTTTCATAAATTCCTATTTTGACAGCAATCGAAATAATCCAATGCCATTTTTGTGCAATTACTTTGGCACATCATTAATTAACACATTTTCGATTCTTGTTTTTTTTTTGCTTGATCCAAAGAGATGAAATAATTCTCTTTAATTAGGCTTTGTTTTGCTGGCGCTTGTAATCGTTCTATTGTCTGAAATCGAGTTGAAGTTGAGCGTTAGCTTCATTGATTATTATATCTTTGGAAATTTGTATTAGTCAATCACTGTCAATCAAGGATCCATTATTAATCATGCAATACAAGTAAAACATTTTACTAGATATGTTAAATGAATATCAGTCAATCATTATCAATCAATCAATTTCAATCATGAATTCAGTTAGTTTATTTTAATATTAAATTAATGCTAATCAAGCATTTTCAATCATGCTATTCACATTAGATCAGTTTCCAGTTATATTTCCTAGTTGCAAGTTCAGTCAATCATCATCAATCTTGTAGCTTGTTTGCAATTTTGGTTTTCAATCCGTGATTGTATTACTTTTCATCTATCTTCATCTATCAATCAATCATTACATTAGTTGTCAGTTTAGTTGACCTTAAATCGAGAAGCAAAGACTAGTATTTGATTGACATCCTTATCAATCATTTGACAACAATTGCTTTCAATATTTACCTGGCTGCAATGTAGATATACCTCAACAATTGATTTTTAGCCTTCGATCAGTCGATCATAGTTTTGCCATCAATGTCAATCAACAATCAATCATCTGCATAGAATATTTTTTGTTAACACTTTGCTCGATTCCAACTAGAATTTTCACACACTCTAGCTGTGACCTCAGCTTGTTGACTACGAACCTTCTGCGACTGCGATCAATGTCAATGATAATCAATCTTTATCAATCAGCCAAAAAACATAAATAAATAATTTGTGTACGGCTTGGCTTGCAATTAGAATCTCTCAACCCACAACAATAACAGACGCGCATTGCTCGTGATTACCTTGCCTTATAGATATGCCACGCACACAAACCAAACATTAATCATGTCGACTACGCCCCCACTTGCACCCCCCTGTGCACCTACTCCCCAACCCTAGGGGCTACATTATTAATGATTGCAACATCAACAATCATCGGCCATGGCTAATTTTTTGCAATTGCTCGCAAAATTTTATTAATTTCTCTGACAGCCAAAAGAGCTCACCCACAGCCCCGCCCTCCCTCTCTCTCTCTCCCTCTCCCTCTCTCTCTCTCTCTCCCTCTCTCTCTCGCTCTGTCTGGGGCATTAGCTATGCTCCATGGTGATTCACACCGCGCTCGGTTGGACATTTCAGTTGTGCATCTCTCCCTGCTTTCAAGTTTGACCCAAATAGTTTCGTTGCGGCAGCTGTTGCTCTCTCTTCCTGTCTGCGAGTTGAACCAACCACTATCTCTCCCTCTCCCTGCCACGCCTCCCTCCCCTCACGATTGTCTTCAGGTGGCGTCGCATCAATCTTGAAGCTGCGTGGTTGACTGATGCGACACGAGGCGCGCAAAACTTTTGTCAGCTCCCCAATTCTAAGCAGGCGACGACATGCAACAGTTGACACCCCCTCGGCAAAAGGCGAGCAGAGGCCTGAGGCCTGAGGCGCCCTCCACCTCCTGACCACCTCCCCTGCCCGCCCCAGCACAGCACGAAGGCTGGCCTGACGGGCTCACGTGTTCTATTTCTGTATAATTAGCATGTAATGCAGCAACAAATCCGGGAGCATAACATCCAAATTAGTAATTCCCGGCTAGTCGGCCGACCAAAATAGACGACAGACGTTGGACGACGCAGCCAAGAGGAACACACAATGTCTGCAATGCTGCTGACGTCGTAGTTAATATACATGTATACCCTGTGAATTTGGAAAGCATGTGCAGGTAGTCCAAGCTAATAGTTGGCTGGATCCTTCACATAGGTAAAGTCGAAGTAAAAAGAAGATGCTGCAGCAGCTCAACATTTATTTCCCTCCATCAACACCTCACGCTCTTTTACAGGGTATCTATGTAGTCGTTGCCACAGCTGCCTTTAATACTCTTTTGGACGCTTTTAGACCTGTATCTAGAAATTTCATTTGGCAAATTGAATTTGGCCAACCTGCCCCGCCGTTTGCTTTTTTGGGCCAACCCAAAAGCCAAAGCAACTTAACAGCTTGGCCCCAATCCAAAATGAGGCGCTGCAGCAGTAGGCGTGGCAAAAGGAAAACGTAAACTAGTCTGCTCTTAGAGCAAAATCTGCTGCCGCATAATGTGATAATAAAAATCTTTTATTTGCCATTGTCATAGCTCGTCCTTAGCCCAGCTCCGGCTCTGCCTTTTCCTTCCACTTTCCCCTTTCTTTCGCCAGCTGCTGCTGCTGCCACATAAATCTTGTCAGCGTACAGTTGCTCACATTTGACAAATACACACACTCACACTCACACACACACAGTCGCACACTCATAAACCATCAGGTTGGCCACTCAGAGAGGCGCCTAATTCCCAGCTCCAAAGTTCCCATTCACATTTTCAGCTGTAATTCGTCGCGTGCCTCAATTTTCTTGTATTTTCACTTAACGCAACTCACGTTCCCAGCTTAGCTACATGCCGCATGCCGCATGCCACATGCCACATGCCACATGCCGCATGCCTTCTCTTCCTGTTTGTGTAAGCTGTCAACGCTTAACTCTGCCCAACTTTCATTTCTGGCTCTCTGCTGTCTGGCTCCAGCTAGCATTGAAGGGTGACTTATGGCCAACACGGAGCTCCAGCCCTAAGCCGCCCCCCCAAATGGAGTTGTCATCGACCAGCCGCAAGCTCCAATTGGAGCAAATACCCCCCTCCCCACACCACACCTCTCCCAATCTCATCTCATTGAAGCTGACCAGCATTGCTTGCCTGCTGTCATTGGGTTATCCACTCACGTTCCACAAAGGATGAGCAGGAGCCACAGCTCGTAATGGATATTTGCAGCAAGAAATCTTCATTTAAAGAGAAGTTTATCGAAAATGCTCTCTCCTCCCCTCTCTCAATCTTTTAATAGTTTTCACAAACTTTCTCTAACGAAATTTTCGTTTCATTTTGATCTATTTATTCAAAATACATTCCTGCACAAATCCCAGCTAAGCCCAAGCATTCCTAATGAGCATTCTAATAATACTCATTCACTTAATCCATACACACACACACACACACACACACACTCGCACACACACACACTCGCACACCTACTCGCACACAGAGCAGTTTTACGAGGATTGCTTGGATTATAAACCAATTGGGTTAGTACATAAGTATCGCTTGTTTACTTTGCCGCACATTAAATTTTAGAATATATTAAAAAAGAACTTTTCCCAAACATAAATTTATTTTTACGACTAGAATACCCTGTAGCTATTAAGGCGCTCAGAGCATATACGTTTATCTTTGGCAATTAAAAGTTTTATGCTATTTCTGAATCGATTTCCCCTCATCTGTGCTCATACGTCTATCATTTATAGGGCATCCTCTAGTCTAGCCTCTGCCACGGCTCTCTTATCCGCGTGATTAGCTAAAAATACAAGGTACACAAACCAATCGTAGACCCACCCCCTGGGCCCCCCTTTTGGCACCCTTCCTATGCAATGCTCTCGTCATGTTCTTGTCCACGAGAAGGCCAAAAGAGGCTACAGCCAAACAAAAAAAAAAAATAGAATGAAAATAAACCTAAAAAATAGTCTCGAAATGAAAAAAGAAATCATTCAAAAGACTTTCGCATTTCCGGCGCCAGCTAAAAATATTTTGACATCTTTCGAGCGCCTCCAACAGCAACAGCAACAGCAACTAAAGAAGGCTGAAGAGCCACATTACGAACGAAAATTGTATCAAGTGTGAACTTAATGATGATATGTCAATTAAAATACTATACAAAGTCTTAGTTATCCATACTTTATCTTATCTTCATAGTACCTTGTTTTATGTATAGTTCTAGACATTTAGTATCTAAAATCGAATTCCTGATATGATCTATGAGTCCAAATATGATTTGGATTCCATTTGAATATCATATATCATTGCATGGATCCAAAAAATATCCCAGCATTATATAGTTAGTTTATAGGTCTCTCTCTCTCTCTTTCTATCTATCTCTCTGTCTGTCTCTCTCTACCTCTCTGTATACCCCATGAGAGGAAAACACTTAGGCATAATGCGTCTGGGGCTTGACGTTTGACGTTCGTTTTGCAACCACAAAAACGACAAGAAGAAGAAGCGAGACAAAAAGGAAAAGAAAATTGTATTCGCGGCAGTGTCTGAGTGCGTGGTTAGAGCCCAGAGACGGAGCAAGTGGCTGGGGGCACGCGGTGGGGGCAACGTGGCACTGGTGGCAACATCATAAAAAATAGTCCAATGCTGTTCTTGGCTGTGCGTCATTGTTGGCCTAAATCTCGACAGCAACGGCAACAGCAACAGCAGCAGCAACAGCAAAGACGTTAACAAGAACAAGAGAAGCCTTCGTCGGGGCATCACAACTAATTGACTTTGTATGCGGGGCTTTGTGATGCGTAGTGGGAGATGCATGCGAGCTGGCGAGCAACAAACGTGACTTCTTTGCCATGCCGAGTGAAGGAGAGGGAGAGCAGGGGGGAACTGGTGGTGGGGGGCGTTGTCGCCTCAACAAAATGAGTGATTGTTGGCGGCGCGTGAGCAAAATATTCATATGATTTCGCAACAGCACCCAGCAGTAGCAGGAGGAGGAGCAGGAGAAGGGCAGAGACGAATCGTTAAAACTAACAGAACAAGACTCATAATTCATTCATTTTCGCACTTGTTTTCAAAATTCCCCTCTCTAGGGGGAGAGAGAATCTCTCACATATTATTTGTAACTTTTACTTTTTTTACGACCTGAAACACCTCTCCAAATGCCTTTTTCAGTCATCCCATTGCGAAATCGTTTCGTTTGTGTTCTTTGCATATTGACTTATTGAGTTTATTATATTATAGATTTCTGGGCATTGCCAAATTTAGCCATTGTTGATGCAAAGATCTTTTAGTCACATGCTCGAAACTTAATGACGAAAAAGTTTCTCTACTAATCTTAGCCCATTTTCATGCCCTGTACACCTGATTTTGAGAAGTGGGTATGACAGATATATTCATATTATGACAGATATATTCATAACATTGATTTGGTTTTCTCAGTGTTGCATTTCATTCTTTCTGTACGTCTCGTATGTTTATCCGTCTCTTCGTCCGGCGTTCTTTCCAACTATCTTTACATCTGTTCATCTATCTATCGTTCTGTCCCTCCTCTTCAGCCTCATCTTCTTTTAGCTTTTCCATTATGAGTCTCACTATGAGATATCCATTTCATTCGCAGGGTATTTCCCAGTCAGTCATTAATCAATATTAATTTAATTTAAATTTTTCGTGACGTTTGTTGCGAATATTTTTTGCAGCTTTTTTTTTATTGTTTATTGCGCTTTGCAAGCGCTCAAATTGATGGATTGTTTGTTTTTTTCTGCTTCTTTGTTTTTGCCTCGCTTTTTGCAGTCGTAGTCGTCGTAGTTGGGTAGCATTGTGAATAAAAATACATTCATTGAATTTCACATTCACATTTTGAGGTTGAGTCACTTTTTGGGCTGTTGGCCAGGAAGCGAATTAGTCAATAATGCAATTGAAGGCCTTTCCATATACTAGACTAGACTGGCGATATGACATGATGAATGAAATGCTTGAAATATGCCATATGACATCATGATATTGTATCTACGAATACACAATTATTATTTTTCATTTTTTTGTTTTCATAGATCGTTGACTATATTTGCGATTCAGTCAGCGGAAGGAATTCAAGCTGTGAATGCCATCAAATGGAACTCGATTAGAGCTAGCTAAAGACTTAATTGAAGACGAATTTCTATTGAATATCGTTTACTCAGTTATATAGGCCATTGCATTGGAATTTAAATCTCTACTCTTTCCTTATATTCACAAATATTCGACAGCATAATTATTTTGTGATTCAAATTGTTTTGCATGAGCAATTGTTGTTATTATGCATTGTGATCGAGTCGAGTCGGCTTGTGAGAGTGACTTATTAAATTGGAATGCGGAAGCGTCTAATGTCGCTGTCATTGTTTGGGCAACATTGTTGTTGGTGTGCAACATTCCAGGCAGAGAAAAGCCAAATGCAACAGCAACAATGCCACAATGCCACAACTTGAGCAACACGCCAAAGTGCAATCAATCGCCCTCCTCCGCTCAGCCGCCCTTAAGCTCTAGTTGAATGTTGCTTATTGGTTGGCTGGCTGTTGGCTTTGTTGGCTTGTTGGCTTGTTGGCTTGTTGCAGCCAGCGACATTTATTGCCGCAAATGAGTTACGACGAAGCAGCGTAGCTAATTGGCTGGGGCCTACCAGAAATGAGCTGAGTTTTCCTTTTAAGCACTCACAATTGCAATCACAACTAGCAGCAACAATAACACGCGACAGCAGCAACAACAAAAGGACAGGTGCAACACGCGGCGGCGCTTGACTTTATCCTTGTGGCTCTTTGGTCTTCAGCTCTTCTTAATATAATTGCCAAATGCGTTTGCTGCTGCTGCTGCTGCTGCTGCTGCTGTTGCCTGTCAGCGTCTGGCAGCAGCTGCAACAACAACAGAACAAAAGCAGCAGCTGCAGGACGTCAAGGTAGTGACTGCCACACCTGCCACGTGTTGCATTTACAGGCAACAGCTGGACACGTACAGAAGGGGAGTCCCTCATCTCTCTCTCTCTCTCTCTCTCTCTATCTCTCTCGCTCTCTTCTGTCTCTCTCACTGCTTGGGTTCATTGCATCCCTTTTAGGCAGCAGGCAACTGTCAAATTACATGGCTGCGACCTGGCCAATATTTACTTCCACTTACTTCCACTTTATTTGCGCTGACAAGCTCCAGAACAATCAAGCATTGATGGACTATAATTATACCACGCATATGGCAAAATGGGATTATAGAATGTGATTCTGCATATGGTTAAATAACTATAATAATGAGTAAATAGAATCATGAATCAGAAGTAATGATTATGATGGACTTTATGATACTCATTTGTTGACAACTCGACTACAATTTTAGTTAATCCAAAAGTAACCCAGTCTCAAGCCCTGAAAACTATTCCTGCCCATTTTAATGCCTCTTGAACACATTCATATATTTAACATATCTCGCGCACTCGATCAATAATCATATACCCCGAAACCCTAATCTCTTTTTACAGGGTATAGGCTAACCATTTGCCTGTTTGGAGTTTATCTCGTTTCGATTTGTCTTCAATGCCCAACTCGACAAACAACCAAATTTCGCGCACCTGCCGCAACTTTTTGCTCCTCTTCTTCTTCTTCTTCCTCTTCTTATTCGTCTTCGTCTTGTTGTTGTCCTTGTTGCGCCTGTGATGGTCGCTAAGGGGCGCACATCTGTCTACCTGAGCACAGCGCAATGCAGCTGCAATTATGTAAGCAGCGGGCATGAACCTCAGAATTAGCAAAAAGATTAACCTTAGCAGCTAATGAATAGATCTCAACAAGGACCTACATCGAACTACTACACAATCCTGAAGTGTGAACCAAATCTTGTAAATTTGGATCGAGAATGTAAGATACGAAGGTCTGGATCATCTTAATCTATTTAGCAGTTTTTCTGCAGACTGCAGTGAGGAGCAGCTGAACTAGATCACAAAATATGATTTGATCAATATCAATTCAAGCAGATCTGGCCCACAGCGAATATATATAATAAGTATAAAAGAATCGCAATGCAAAGACCAATGACTAATGGATCTAAATAATTGGCTATAAATAGAACAATGTCAGCTCGAATATATGTATGAAAATTCACATTTAGAAAATCGACGAAAATAGCTAACCGCTATAATTATAGCTTAATGCTCAGTTTTATGGTGCCTATAAAGGTGCGAACTATAAATAGGAAATATGATGTCTCTCTTTTGAGATCTTTATGACCATGCCCAAGACACTTTGGATAGCTGTTCGAGTATTTGTTTGGACTTGATGTTTGGTCAAAGTTCGCAGTTTGTTCATTTGATTAATTGGCTCGATAGGAGCGCAACAATACAGTTCCTTGAACCCACAACAAATTGGCAATATTTTTATATTTATAGATCTTTGATCGCGTGTGTGTGTATTTGTCATTGTCAATATATGTCGTATTTGGTAATTATTTATGGGAGCGCAATGCTCGGGGGCCAAATGCATCCAACTTGTTTTCGAGACTCTCAAATTGTTTACAAACAGAATCGTTTATATATATGTATATATATTTACTTTTTGCGCTGTTTTCAATTTGGTTTCTCTTACAAATTTTATTTTTGGTCGCGCATTACAGCTAAGGGGGATCCACAATGCAGCGCAGTCGGGTAGAGCGGAAAGAGGGGGGAGAGGGGAGCTTGGGGTTTCCGATGACAGCAGCAGCAGCAGCAGCAGCAGCAAGTTGAGGTGTTTGTTGTGGCATTTTCTGCCTCTGGTTATTCTCTCTCTCTCCCTCTCTCTCTCTCTTTCTCTCGCGGCCTGTCTCTATCGCTGCCTCATGTTTTTTACCACTCATTGTGACTCATTGAGGTCGTGTGCGAATTTTTGGAATTGCTTTTATTTATTTATGCATTTGTTATTGTATTTGCGTTGAATGTAAATTTACTTATTTATTGCGCGTTGCGCGACAAAAACAAATAAACTCATCGTATCGCAATTCGGCAATGGCGATGGGCAGATACCACGTAATTTGTAATGGATTAACATTCTTAGATCGAGAGTACAAACTGATATCTATTGCAGCATCAGTATAAGCTAAAATTTATATAACATTTCTTACAGCTAATATAAGCCTATCTTAATGCCTTCAGCAGGGTATCAGTTGCTCAATTGGCAGATACTCTATAAGAGTATATTTAATGCAAAATGCATCCAAAGATAACTGTAATTTGAAATTCCTGAATTTTTTTTTGGTGTACGTCGATTGAATTCCTTCCCCTTCGCATTTATCCATTTAACATAGGTCCGTATTTCTGCGAATAAGGTCGGGCCTTGGGGTTTCCCCCCAACGATAACGCCAACTAACTTATCGTTGCACCTCAATGGACCACCTGAATCACCAGGGTTACTCCCATTATCAGAATATGTGCCGACGCACATATATCTAGATGGTGTGTACTTCTTACATTCAGCTTTGCTTAGAACCTTTTCCCATATTGCTTGCAACGTGTTTGAAAAGCTTCCCTAAAGAAGGAAAAGTCAATCGATTAGTCCTTGTAGAAGTAGTCCTACAGAAGTGTCAATGCCCAAATTATAAAATGGCGGATAAAATAACTTGTTTGCTTACACGTTCGGTTTTACCCCATCCGGATACTAGACATGAGGTACCAGGCTTTGTAAGTTTCGGGTTGAGGGGCAGATATGCAACAGCCCCAATAACTGGCTTTATAATTTCACCAGTAAATACCACTGCAATATCGTTTCTTCTATTTGGTCTATAATCTTCATGCATATACCAAACTGCGACGCGCAGCTTCTGAATAGCTGGATAATCGAGGGAAAGGAAAGTGCATCCCACTACAACCGTTACATCTTTTTGTTCCTTTCTGCAGAAAGTAATATTTGAATAGCAGGCGTCATACTCACTCCACTCAGGCAATACTCACCCACTTAAACAATGAGCTGCTGTGACAATCATGCGTCTTTTAACAATAGTTCCACCACAAAAATGTCCTGAGCCCTGCCTTTCCTCTTCTCTAGCTAAATAACGCAATGAGGCCATATATGGAGCTTCCTTAATGTTCAAATCAAACCCATTAATAATTCTGGTGTGAGCTGCAGCTAATATGACATAATAAGAATATTTATTTCACATATTTTCTTTTCGACTAACAACATTAATTATTGCCGACTTACCTGTATTCATCAATGTAAATACGCATAATAAGGTAATAGGAATTATTGAGATAACTAAAGCTAACATAATTTGGTTTTATAAAAGTTAGGAAACGGAATTTAAAAAAAACAAAAAAAATTTACTTAGTTTTTGACGTAAAACTCATCGGTCAAATCGATTTGGCTTGAGTATGAAACAAAATATATGGCCTGCTACAAGCTAAATTTGAGGCCAACAATAGCTTAATGTAACGAAAGCAATAGTCATATGGATGTTATGGGATGGGGGAGGTTTCCGATTCTAAAGAGAATCTTGCGCAGCAGAATCAAGAGAGTTTATCTCCCATTTATACCTAATAAGAGAGTGGATAGAAATATATAGACAGGGGGCATATGATTTGAACTAAAAAAAAGTTCCCAGCTATTTGCAGAGTATCCCATGGTGCCCCTTTTTCAGTTGAGGCCCACTCACTTGTTGTTTCTGCGGCGATCACGTTAATTACGTGTGTAAAAACTATTGGGCAAACAATTTGATTAGTGCCCGCGTGTGAATTAGCCGAGTCCGAGTCAAAGTCTAAATGCGGCACGCGCGTTGCGTCCACCATTCGACGAAATCAGTCAACTCATCAGATTTCGTACGATTCGGAGTTACGATTTCATTTTCGTAGTTTTCCACGAATTTCGAACAGCTCTCTCGGCCGCGTTAATGACACGTTAAGTCGTAAACAACAAACAGCAATATCCGTTTGGGTATAACTTTGTTAACTGATTTTTGCGACTTGACTTTTTTTTTTTTGTATTTTTTGCCAACGCTCATGGGAACTCCAGTTACTGACGCGCCCCTACCGCCCCCTCATCAGCGGGAAGTACGAGCTGCGAATTGTTGTTGATGCCTTCATCTATTTTTAACGAACTGAACCAATTGCGATAAGCAAACGCAATGTCCCACAAATATAGTTAACCTTTTGCCAACATTTCCAATTGACATTGCGGACACAGATAAAGTGCGAATTCCAACACTCTCAGTGAATCCATAATTATGCCACTTCAAATGAGCTTGATTGGGAGAGCAGGAATTGCGTGTTAATGCTAAAATGCTATGATATTGAAATACTAAGATATAAAATACTGTATAAATACTATGAAAGATACTAAGATATTAAGATACTAAAATATTAAGATACTAAGATATTGAGATATGATTTGAGATAATGATATTAAGATACTGGGATACAAAGATACTTATATACTTCGATACAAAGAGATACTGAGATACTAAGATACTATGAAAACAAGATACTGAGATAATGAGATACTAAGATACTAACATAGTGAGATACTGAGATACTGACATACTATGAAAGTAAGATACTAAGATACTAAGATACTAAGATACTATGAGAGTAAGATACTAAGATACTATGAGAGTAAGATACTATGAAAATGAAAGAGAAAAATAAATAGGGGAAGGATATCTATGGAAATCAGAAATTGCATGTCATATAATGCCAGCAATGAACTATTTAAAGAATTTTTAAAGTTCTCCACTGTTTAAACTATTTAATATGAGTATTAATTATTATTTCCCAGTCAGAAGTCTACATCAACTTGTCAATAAATTTAAATCACCCTACCTCATTGTACCACACCCATCAAGTGAATTCCTTGTACATCATTCGCCACTATCACAATTATATATAGTTATATATATCTTGCCCAATTCAGGCGCGATAACTCGGCTTTTGCCTTTCAACATTCCCATTCCAGCTGATTCATAAATGAGCTCATGTTCGATGTGGACGTAATTCTTGGAAACAAAGTCTCGCCTCAATGTCAATAACCCGCAGAACTTTGAATCTCTCTCACAACTTATGTTGTGTGTATTACGCATACACAACTTGCGCCTGGGCACTTCTGTAGCTCTGTAGATCTGCAGATCGAGCAATATATCTTGACACCTTGAAACGTAGTTAAGATCATTCTACAATTCAAGAAGAACTAACGAAATTTCAATTTCTGGCACGTACCACAGATCGGCCAAAGAATGCGACAAAGATTGGAAGAGGAAAACCGAGAGAGAAAGAGAGCGAGTGAGAGAGAGAGAGAGAGAGAGAGGGAGAGAGATGGAAAGAGAGTAGTTTTGAGCCCAGCTCGTGTAAGATTATTGGCCCCCAAAACAAGCGGCCAAGACAAATAGCAGAGAACAAAACAGAGGCAAAAACAGAACTGAAACTGCGCAGTGCAAAGTCTGGCAAATATTTCATCATTAGCTTTTTGGCGCTTTTCATTACAAAAACAAGAAACCGAAAACACAACAGAAAAAGCCAAAATACAATTTAAATAAATTTCGCAAAATCAGCAACAAAACACACGAATTGACGTATTGGCTGAGCAGGGGGTGTAGGGTACTCAAGGGGCGGGGCTGAGAGAGGGAGCGGACGCGGCTCAGAGCTCAGAACTTGGCAAAGTTCAATAAAACCTGAAGCGTCGTCGCTGCCGCAGTTGACTCCGCGTCTTCTTCTTCAACACACGCTCTGTATACCTGTCTCTGTCGCTCCTACAATATGTTTTGATACTTGAACTTAAGTCGCAATAGCCCAGTTAAAATGGGAACATAGCCCGGGAACTAGCCAAAATAGATAATCTTGTGAAGAACAACAACTACATATTAAGCGAGCAGTGCCATAGCCCCCCCCCAAACAAACAGAAAGCAATAAATGGGGTATATGAAGTAGTGCTGAGCGCTGCTCGAATCGAGCTGATATCGATTCTAGTGTTGGCAAGTCATATAAGAATTAAATTTAGTGTTGGCAAATGCCGAACTGAATTAAATACTTAGATGCTGATGATGAAGAAGATGATATAGCTATAGATATAGATATACAGACACAGATGCAGATGCAGATGCAGATATAGATATCTGTATAGATACAGATACAGATATTCCATTCCTGGTGTAGAGTATTTATATGGAGAGTTATGCCTGACATTGCTCAAGAATTCTATTAGCGCTACTTTGGGCAAGGGAGGCGGGTGAGTGATTGGACTTGTCGAACAGGTTCTTCGTAAGGGTCTATTGTGTGAGCGAGACAGCAAAACGCTGTAAAAGCGAAAAAGAGGGAGAGGGAAGGCTAAAGTCTTGATCAGGGCTATTCAAGGGGCTTTGGAGCGTGGGCTAGAAACTTTTGCTGAAGACAACAACAACAACAACAACAGCAACAACGACATTAAATACACTTTTTGTTTCACTTTGCCTTTTTGTTGATTGGCTGTTGTTGTTGTTGTTGTTGTGGTGTTGGTGGTGGTTGTTGATGTTGTTGTAATTTGCCTTGTTGTTGCTTCATTTTTATGGGCAGTTATTGTTGTTTTTTGTTTTTATATAGTAGTTGTTGTTGTTGTTGTTGTTGATGTCATTAACCTGGGCACTTGGCACTGGGAACGCGCACTTTTTGTAGTTGTTGTTGTTGTTACTGCTGTTGTTGTTGCTGCTGTTGTTGTGGTTCTCGAGCCAAAAACACCGAGAACCAAAAATTTTCGCTTTTTTTTCGCACGTATTTCCCCATATTCTGTTTTTATTTGCGCCCGTTTTGTTTTGGCTTCACATTCTGGCCTCCTCCAGCTATTGTTGTTGTTGTTGTTGTTGTTATTGTTGCATGGAACTGGGCACTGAAGAAGGGAGGGCGCAATGGCAGCGGGAGGCGTTGTGGGAGGGGGTGGGGGGCAGGGCACGGCAGGGTTGCGGCGTTAGCACGCAGTTACACAGCACATTCCCCGATTCATGCGCCGCGGTTCATGTGCGGTCAAAAAGCGAGCGCCGATCGTCGACAGAGCTGCCGTATCGCCGCGAAGGTGGCAAATTCCATAAGCGTTCGCTTACCCCATTAAAAGAAGGGGCCGGGTCTTCTCCACCTCCTCAGCCATTTGGGCCGCTGCCGCTGCCGCTGCCGCTGTCGCTGTCGCTGCTCCCTTTCTGTGAGTCGCTTCTCGGCGCCCAAGTCAATAAACTCAACAGCAACAACAACAATAGTAAGAGTGAGTATGAGTAGCTAGCGAAAGGAAAAAAATCAAAACACGAGCCGGCAACAACAACGACAACAACAACAACAATAAATAAAACTACAACAATGCGAACGCTTGGCGACTCATCGCCAAGCAAAATTTGGCGCCAAATACAGTGAGGCAATGAACTTTGGCGTTGGTCGATCTACCCTGTGCTTGGACGCATGGAGCTGGAGCTGGAGCTGTTTATGAGGTAACAAAAGGAAGCGGAAATACCCTAAAATATATACTTCACCAAGTGTGCGAATATCAAGGGAAATAGCGATTTAGAGCCATGTAGTACTAGGAAAAAGGAAAACAGGGAGAAAAGGGGCGGAAGGGGAAGTGTAGTAGAATGCTGAAGGAAGTGTGAGAGAGATACAGACAGAGAGAAAGGGATCAAAGGAATAAATGGGGGACACAAAAGAGAGAGAGAAAGAGAGAGAAAATGAGAGGGAAAACAAGAAAAAGAGAGAAATATAGATTAAGAAAAGCTGTAAATGAGACAAACAGACAGAGTTAGAGAAAACTAATCTCAGCGAAACTGAGAAAGACTTGGAAAAGAGATGCATATAGAAGAGAAACACTTAGACATAGACGAACAATGAACTGGAGAAAGGAGAGCAAGAAAACCACAAAGCGAGGGAATGATAAACAGATAGATCATAGATGAGGTAGACCATAATAGAGAGGAAAATCGAAAGAGCCCAAAGAGAAAGTGAAAGCAACTAAGGATAAGGGCAGAGAGAGAGAGAGAGTCAATAGGGAGACGTATAAAAGGGAAACAGCGAAAGAGCAAGTAGAGAAAGAAGTAGAAATTTAAAGAAAGAGAGAAGCTGAAAAGACTTTTCACAGTCGAATCGAACCGGCAAAACAGTTTAGTAAATCACAGGGTAACTCGAGGTCGTGCAGCCATACTTTGCATTTGATCTCGTGATCATTGCATTGGCCGCCTTCGCCTGCCAGCTATTCACTTTTCTTTCCCACGCCTATTCCCAAATATTGCGTATACGTAATTTATGGGCTCGCTTATCTTTTGAGCTCTTTAGCGGCCATTGGCACTTGCGGCATTTGGCATTGCATAATGAGCGGAAAACGGGAAACGCAAAACACGGAAATCGGGAATCGCGAGTCGAGGAAAGGGGGCGAACGTGTAATGGAGCTTATTTTGCTTTTGCCCCCCAGTCACAAGATCGGCGGGCTCGACTCGTGATAACAAGCGCCTTCGCGTGGCAGGTGAGAGCGTGATTATCTGGCTTAGAACAACCTGAGCACACACGCACACACACACACACACACAGAGAGATATTGTCGCCCATGTGCAGCACCCACTTCAGGCTCCCTCTCTGCAGTCCGCCATAATAAATATTTGCAAAGTGAAATAAGCCACAAAAGCCGCGAGCCAAATGGCCAAGCACCACTTCATAGCCAGCCAACCACCCAACCAACCACCCACTTATTAAACACTCTTCATTCGCTCACTCGCGCTCTCCAATACCCTACACGACGGAGCAAAGCGAAAAAGTTTGAATAGAAGTTGAGAAAAGTCGAAAAAAGTATCTCAAAGATACTTTAAAGATATATGTATATGTAATGACTGAGCGTGTGAGCATTTCATTTATATTTCATATTTCGATTTCCTTTTAGAAGAAAACATTTGCCGTGCAGCTTGATTTATTTGATATTTATTTATGTTTTTATTTTAGTTCAAGTTTCTTGCATGCATCAATTTTTAATTTATTTTTAATTTTCAATTTTTAGTTACATTTACATATATATTTTGTTTATTCCATGCACTCGGCTCTTTAGCATGCTATATTTATATTGTTTGCGCATTTTAGTTTTATTTTTTAGCTGGCATATTAAGTGGCTGGCACGCTTATTGGTTGCGGGGGTTGGTTTCCTCATGTGATCTAAACTACAATATTACAAAGTCGTTTTTTTTTTTTTTTCTTTTTGCATTTCTCGTAACCCTGACCGCACCCTTTACATAACGGCCGGCCTGCCTGTGACGCCCCTGGCTGGCGTGTTGCCTGCGTGCCGAGCTACGATTTTCTGTTTTTTTTTTTGTTTTTCGTATTTTGTTTTGGTTATCAAAATGAGGTTAAAAACCGTTCCCAAGGCCATTTACTACACAAGCGAGCAAGTGAGTCGGCTGTAATGCTCACACGCTCAGTCATTCACTCGCTTGCTGATTCGCACTTGACATTTACTTTGTAGTAAAACAAAACAAAACAAAAAAAAAAAAAAACTCGCGTAAAAACTACAAAAACAACTGCAGGAACCAGAAACAATTTTGCTGAAAATGGGAATCGCTGTGGACAGCGCTGGGTGCGCGCGCTCTCTCCTCTCCCCGTTTCCCTCTTCGTCTTCCTCACTCGCTCACACCGTCGTTCCATCACTATCTCTCTGCTCTCTTCCCGCGCACACACGCTCGCTCCTCACCTAACTGCCATTTGCTATTATCGTATAGTTTTCTTATTATGCTCATTTCGCGGTGTGTGTGTGTGTGTGTGTGTGTGTGTGTTTTCTTTCTCTTTTCTTTGCTAGTTGTGCGCGCTGCTCGTGAAACAAAAAGAGGCGAGCGCAAGCTTTTGGGCTGGAGAGAGGGAGAATGAGCGAGGGAGCGAGCAAAGAGCAACGTACAGGAGCGGAGCGGGGGTACATAGTACTTTGGGCAGATCATGTTAGCTTTTGGTTTTGCGAGAGGGAGGGCGCTGCATTTGCTACTGCGCGTGTAGACAACTCAAGTGCTTTGAGGCGTCTCGAGTGCATGCATAGTGAACGAGCGTCACATGTTGTAAATTGTTCCGAGTTTATTTGCAATCAATTCTGCAATTGCATTAACTACGACATTAACTACAACTATGTATATACACATATAGATATACATATATGTACATATATATATGTATATATGAGCCCATATATAAAGTACATAATCACGTTATTTATGATCAGCGGTTATCCACATTGTAAACTATTGAACAGGAAGCTTTAACATTTGGCATTGGCATTTCAACATTTAGCCAAGAATCATTGAACTGTTCTTATCAAAGGTCATCAGGGCTTTAGTTGTAGTTGATTGCAGGCATATGCCACATTATGGCCTGAGCCTATAATAACCTAATCGAGCAATCGACTATTTAACAATGTTACAATTTGTGCATGATATACAAAGTAAATGAATTTCCATATATGTATATTCATAGTTAGCTCTAGGAAACTCGCTTCGATCTTCCATTTTCCATCTTTCATCTCCAGCATTCGCCTTCGTCTGGTCCATTCGCTTATTGTAATTCCCCTACTGCACTTTGAGGGATTCTTGAGTAATTGTTGAGGGAGTCGGTTGAACGGGAGTCCGAGTAGGGGTTGAGGATTCAATGGGTGCAGAGGGGTGGTTCGAGTCTTTCTTTTATTTGCAAACTCGTTAAAATTGTTCGATCGTTATTTGTCGCGTCGACTGCGCGAGGCTGGCGCCAATGGCGCCAAAGGCTGCTGCTGTTGCCGCCTCCTGCTGCCGTTGCGCATACGCCACGTTGCATATATTTTTTCACGGATTCTTTACGGCTTTGCAGCTGGCGACAATGTTTGCGCCAACCAAACAGCAATGACAAAAGGCAACCTAGAGGGAAGTCATTGAAGGCCACAGTTAACAGCACAAAATGTTGCAACAACAATGTTAACGCGTCGCAGGAGACTTGCAGTTACTCCTGCTACAGCTGCTACTCCTGCTTCTTGCGAACGAATTCCCACATTGCATTCAGCAATCAGCATGTGAAGGCATACCCTGTAAACGACGCTGATTGCATGTGATTGGGTGGATGTGTTAGAAGAGAGTTCCGATTGAGGACTAACTTAACTAGTAATAGGTTTGCATAGATACTAAAACATTCACCTAACATAACTCTTTCTTTCGCTAGCTCTTGTCTCTAAAAGATTTAAAGCTGCAGAGAGACAAGGAGAGATTGAGAGAGAGGCAGGAAATATAGTAAGAGAGAAATTATCAATACATTATGAAATCATCAGTATTTGCTTATATGGCGCTCAAATTTAACAGGGTATCACAGAAGTCATTCAAACTACTCGCTATATTATAGTTGTACAGGGTATTACAAAGTCCAGGCCCATTTGGGAACAAACTGCAATTGCTCCGTTGACACGGGGCGTATGCGTAACGCGCGTTTATTTGCCGGCCAAGTCGAAGCAGACAGCAGCTGAGCACCAGAAGTGGCATGTGGCATGTGGCAAGTGTCCGTTAAGTGTCTGGCGAATGTCACGTGGCGCACGCTGTAAATCCAACCGAAATACAACAGCAATGAGAGAAAGTGTGGAAGAGACAGACAGAGAGAGAGAGAGAGGGATGGAGAGAGGAGCTGACGGCGGAGGTGCGAGATGGAAAGAAATGCGCAACAATTCACGCAAAACACTTTGTAAAAATCACTTATGACAGAGCGAAGATGGGCGTGTGGGCGTGTGGGCGAGTGGGCGAGTGGGCATGGCCAGAAGCATGCCTCGACACTCAAAATCGCAGTCGGCGACAAGTGTCAAATGGGAAGAAGAGAAAGGAGAGCGAGAGGGAGGGAGAGCGAGAGGCAGATAGCGAAGAGGCTGCTGCACTTGCTCACAATTGAATCATCAAACGAGGAGCGAGAGAGAGAGAGAGAGAGAGAGAGAGAGAGAGAGAGAGCCCGCATGGATCCTTTCGTCTGCCATGTGACAGCAATTAACACCAAAGCCAAAATGGCCTGTGCAGAGGCGTAGAGTCAAAGGGGGCAAATGGGAAGAGGGGAGAGAGGCATAAAGCAGCAGGAGCTGCTGCTGCGACAATGTGTGAATCGTTTTGGACTTTTGGAGTCTTGAGGTTTTTAGTGCAGCTCGTTAATCCACTGAGCGAAAAGATGAATAGCAATGAGAGTTGAGCATGGGCAAAAATTCAAATAAAAGAAAAATTTTGTTGTTGGATCAATTTGATAGCAACATTATAGAAAAATATATGAGGAATCTTTCTCTACTTAGATATTAAGTTTAAAGAGCTATCAGTTTAAGTTTCAAGTTAAATGTAAAAAGTTTTCTGTCTTCCCTTTTCAGCCCCAACTTCTGCATTCATCAACTGCAGTCAAATTTCGCTCAGTGCAACGACTTTTGCTGTTGTTTTTGCGTTTGCGGAAATTGAATTTGCGACAATCCTACGCCTCAGTCCAAAACCAGCCCCCTTGCTTAACCCCCGCCCATGTTCCTGTCACTTAATAGCTGACATTTGTGGGGGGTGGGGGAGGGGGGAGCGAGAGTGAGGGGGTTGCGCTCGCAACTTGTTCACTTGGTTTTTGCAACATTGTTGTATTTTCCAAGTAATTGGTCATCATTGTGCCACGCCTCAAAATGTTGACAGCTGAAGAATGCAAGGGGACAGAGGCGCGGAAAGAATGCTGGAAGGGGAGGGGGGGGGGTGTTTAAGTATAGGGTTATACGAGCCAAGTGGGGGCTGCCCACTTTCTGCTCAAAAGTCTCGTTTCCCCGTATTTGGTAATTTTTCTAGCTATTTTTTTGTTTCTATTTTGACTCGCTCTAGCCCTCCGCCTGTCAAATTCGCATGTCAAATAGCTCATGTCAAATAGCTCATGTCATCATTTGTCATGCGCTGCACCCGGAAGTCATTTGCCCCGGCCAAAGAAAAACAATTCAAGAAAATTGCTTGGGACTTTTCCTAATTGCTAAGGCAGAAATTGCATTTCGAAACTATTTTCGGATTCGAATTTTCCTATTTTCCGTTCTCACATAGAGAATCTGTTGTGGGAGATTTTTGGTGAAAATGTTGTAAAAAGATATCGCCCGGGCTACTTAAAAGACAATTTTCCATTTTCTGAGAAAATGAAACTGACAGTTGATGGTGCGAAAGGAACTAGTTCTATTTTCTGGGGAACTTGTATGAATTAGAAAGGAAGTTTCTCTCCTCTAAAGACAGTTCTGATTGATGTGAAGGGGAACTTAAGGGAACCAGTTCAACTACTTTAATTTAATTTAGCTTTAATATTTGTAAATGAATAAATATTGTGATTTAGAGTGAAACCTTAGAGATAAAACATCCATTGGAAACTTATTCCAATAATACTTGGAATCAACTGAAATAGTTCGATGAATCGTGAAGCTAATCTGGAATCTAATCAATTAAAATAAATTCCAATTGCCAGGCCTCGGCGCCAATCATGACCAGGCGTGCCTATTGCCATCTCACTCACCCACACGTTCAGGCCGTCAGCTGCGGCTGTTGATTTTGGGCTTTACCTGAATGCTGTTGTTGTTGTTGTTGTTGTAGTCACGTTAAGCTTAGTGAATTTCTTGCGAATTCGCTGCAATTTGATTTATTTTTAGACATCTGTTTCGCCGTTACTGGAACTGCGACGATAAAAATTAAACAAAAAAATAAATGAATAAAATATGAAAAAAAATGAAATACATACATGTGTATATATGCATGTATGTATGTACATACATATGTAAGTTCTATAAAAGGCATTTACCGTTCGATTGCGGCATTTACGCGTCTCATTGCCAAAGAATTTCATTTACATATTCGCCTCTACAGGTGAAGGGGGGCGCAATGCAATGGAAACACAGATGCGTTCCAGTGGCATGGGAAATTCGACTGGAAAGGTGCTTTAGCATGTTTGTTGTTGTTTTGTTCGCTTTGTAGTTGCTGCAAAAACAGCCTTCGCTAATAAGCCGTTATGCAATGTGCCAAAGCGGATAATGAAAACAGAAAAGAGCAAAAAAATATAGCAACAACAATAGCAGCAGCAACTGTAACTGTAGCTTGAGCTTGAGCTGGAAATGAATGGGAAGTCAAGTCGCGCTTTGGACTTTGGAGCTGACACGACGCAGAGAGAGAGAGAGAGAGAGAGAGAGAGAGGAAAAGGGAGAGAGAGTGGGACATTTTCAAGGGGATTAACGGTTGCAACTCTTGAAGATGCGTACGCATGCCATGCTCGCTTTTTTCACGCCAGCTCTGGCGGGAAAAAGTGGAATTAAAGAAGTTTATCAATCGAAACCGTAGTTATTCCAAATTCTATAGGTTAGAGGCGTAGAGGAAGGGGTTAGAATAGAATATTTGTAATGAAACATAAAACATGTTTTATTTTTTAAATATTTAATCTATATAAAAGTATATATATGTACATATATTGAGCTGTTTACCCAATCCGACCCCGACCCCGACACCGGCCCCGCCTAGCCTACAACCACTCGCTAGGCAACTTTTCCAATTTACAGCTACATATATTCGCTACTCATCACGCACATTACCGTTGGTTTCCTATATACATACATATATATATATATAAATATATTGTATCTCTCATTGTCGTGTTTTTTTTCTTGTTTTTTTTTGTTTTGTTCCCTTCAGGGTTGTTTTTTGATTGATTTCTTTTAGTGTTCTTTTCTTCTGTTTTTTTTTTTTTTTTTTTTTTTTTGTGACCTTTATTGCTAATAAATATTCAAATGATTTTGTTTATAATAAACTTGAGCGCTCTTGTCTAAGTTATGGAGCTCGCAGCAAGGGCTAAATAAACCAAACATATTCCAATATCTTATCTATAGCAATGCCAAAACACCCAACTCCATCCCCCAGCCCCATCCCTAATCATATTCATATATTTTTACGCATTTGCTGTTATTCGCATTGAGTGGTATAAAAATAACGTAAAGTTTTACACGTGCCACGCCCCATTTGGTGGCTGCCGTGAGAGTTTCTAAGACAGACATTTACTAAGTAGATTTGTGCTCATCCCCTTCGCGAGTGTGAGACTACTCCACTGCTTTGGTTCATTCAACTTGCGAGTGGAGAAGAGAGGAACGGTAAATTGTTTATTTTGATTTGTACTGCATATGATGAAGAAGCAGACAAAGCGCAGCATAAGACAGATGGCAGATGGAGTGAGGGAGGGAGAGAGAGAGACAAAGCAAAGACAAAAGACTCCCGCTTGCACCTTGTGTGGGTCTGCGTGTGTATGTGTGTGTGTGTGTAAGGCACAGAAAGCGCGCCAATAAACTTTACATTTCTAATTTTATGAACTCATAATGGGCATGGAAATGGAACGTGGGCAAGAGAGTGTTAGAGCGAGTGCGAGAGAGAGAGAGGGAAGAGTGCGGGGAGTTGATCAATTTTACAAACGTAATGTAAAATGTACAACAGACAACATTCGCGTACAGTTTACAACAAAAAACAACAACAGCAGCAGCAGCAGCGGCAGCGGCAGCGGCAGCGGCAGTGGCAGTGGCAGCGACGCGTCACAGCCGCAAGAAGAAGCAGTTTGTAACGAACTAGAGTGGGGAGAGACAGAATGCCAGCAAAAACAGAGAGGGCAAGCGACGGAAAAGAGCGCAACACAACGGCAATGTTACGAAAGTGTATGTAAGGCATAAGAGAGCCGAAAACGCGCACTGGAACGATGTGGCATTGGACCGAAAGAGAAGCACACCAAAATGAATACTTACGTTCCACAGTTCATTTTGCGTTGTGCTCTCTTAGGTTATTACCGCACACTCTCTGCGTGCCATTGCCAACTGTACCCGTTGCGGTGCAGTGCGGTGCGGTGCGCTGCGCTGCCATTCCAATCCAATTCACACACACACGCAAACGCTCTCTGGCTGGCAAGCGAGCAGCCCCGACCTGCCACTGACATGAAAACCCCTCGTCTATCTGTCGTGGATCAAAATAAATCGTAAATAATTTTGTTTTCCTTCTTCTTCTTCGTTGCGGCGTCGGCGGCGGCGTCTGTACGCGCGCTGCTCTCACACTATGTTCCGTCTCTGTCTACTACGCGAAGCGATATATGAATGGAATGGTAGGGGTCGCGTTTGTGTGTGTGTTTGGTTCTGTGTGTGAGCTAAAGAGAGCGCACTCTCAGCTTGTTGTTGTCGTAGTATGCAGTAGTATTTGAGTATGTATGTTTTTGTTGTTGCTTTGCCATTGCCGTTGCCGTTGCTGTTGTGCTGCTGCTTCTGATGCGCCTTACTGAAATCCGATAACCAGCGTGCGAGCGAGACAAAAGAATAACAAACAATTATAATTTGTATGCGTGTGAGCGAGCCGCAACAGTGTGTGTGCGTTTTTAGCTGTGTATGTGTGGAATGGGAATTTCACAACAGCAGCCGAGCGACCAAACGAGTGAGCGGAGCGAGCCTCGTGCCAATTTCACTTGTGCTCGGCACTGTTGTAATTTTACAACGCTTACGTGCTGCGTGCGTGTGCGTGTGTGTGAGTGTGATATGGGTTGTGGAACAAGGGCTGTTGAAGCCAGACGGCAGACGAATAGTCGTTTTGTGTGTGCGTGTAAAAGGTCTCGTAACGAAAAACGAAATAAAAACAAAAACTGAAGACAAGAAGAAGCAGCAGCAGCAGCAGCAGCAGCAGCAGACGCTGTTGACGAATGCCTTTTGCAGATTGTAATTGTTGTTTTTGTTGGCTTTGTTTAGCGTGCGTCTGTGTGTGTGTGTGTTTGCGTGCTGCGGGTCAGGGGCTGCTGTGCGACTATTCTGGAAAGAGAGAAACGCCCGCCGATAGGTTGATGCGATAGTCCGATATCTGATTGTCGAAAACAACGGAAGGGCAAGGGAAATGTACTTAACGCTGAGTTACTAGGAAATCTACTTCAAATATTCCAAATGTCAATTACGTGGGTCGGAAAATCTGGAAATCTTTAGACACAATTTATTGCAATTTGTGAACAAATTTATTCCCAACAATTTTATTTGCTTTCCCCAATTTTGATGAAATGCTCTAGAAATTTCCTATAAGAATCCAAATCAGGAGTGAGAATGGGCTAAGCTCAAAGAAAGTGAAAATTTTCCACTATTTGTTTGCCTATTTCTATGTGTGAGCGTGTGTGTTTGTACGCCCCCAATTCGAATGGAATTTTACCGCGTGCAGCTAATCCAGTTGATGGATGCGACCCAGGTGAACGTGCTAATCCCTGTGGCAGGTGCTGCCACCAGCTGCGTCGAGGGGTGGCAGATGGAACCTCGATGGCTGTTCCAGGGCAACTGTACCACTGTACCGTAGGTAGGAAGGAACAGATACAGAGAATGCGGAGGGGTGGGGGTAATGCAGTGGGTGCTTGCTTGGGTGTCGCTCTGTCAGCCCGCTGTTGCTTCTTGCTTCTTGCTTCTTGCTCTTCACACTCTTTTACATCATATTCTTGAAGTGCGTACGTGACGTTCATTGCGTGTCACACTTCACATGCCGACCGCCGACCACCGACAGTTTATGGCTCTGGTCTGTCGCGCATTCCACGCACTGCATTTTTCATTATCAAGTAAACAAAGCGATAATTCAGCTGTCGACAGGGGCACACAGACACGCGGGTAAGCAGACGCATAGGCCGACTGTTCCAACAGCTATTGTTGAATCGCCACAGTTCTGACCCCCTGCTCCGCTCCGCTCCGCTCCGGCCCCTTTCCAGTGGCGGCTCACGTGTGCGCGTATCCTTCAGCTACTTCCTAGCCTACCTTCCGCCTGCTCCGCCTCCTGCCTTAAACACGCTAAACGATCGTTTACCAATGGAATTCTAAATGACTTCTCGTTCTCCTCCTCCTCCTCCTCCCTGGGACATCGACTGATTTATAGCATTGACTGCTCGCTTACGATACAAATCTGATATCTTATTAGATTGAAATTGGAATTAAAAAGACTTCTGCCTGTACTTCATGATGGGAACTGCCGAGTTCGCACAGTTGGGTGGGGGTCAATTAAATGATTATACGAAAGAGCTGGAAATGGACGAGCTGAAAGGCGATCCTCAGAGATCATCAACTTTCCATAGGTCAACTGCACAGTTCCCTTTTTTTCCTGATCTAACCTGTCAATCCTGTCTACAGCTCTCTCTCTCTCTCTCTCTCTCTCTCTGTCTCTCTTTCGCTCCCTCTCTACGTTGCATAATTCAAAAGTGCTTCGGCACTTTTGTCTACAAAAATTCAATTTCACTTTTGCACACTCGTTTTCTCCCCATCCCTTTCCCTTTCCCTCTCTATCTCTCTTGTATATGCGGTGTCTATCATCTTTATCAGCCTAGGCCCACCTGGTTGCTCACCTGGCTGCTATTGTAATGCAATCTCTGTGGTCACAAAAGACATCAGGCGAAAGTGGAAGTCCAACTCGAATTGCCTCAGCCCCTAGCCCCCAGCCCCGCTTAGCCCCTTTGTTGCATGCTGCACTTTTGTAGAGCAAATTTATGTGGCATTCAGCATTTGCATAAAACTAATTTTGCGAATGCGAATTCGGTCCAAAAGCCGGGGCCAAATGCTCTCGGCTTACATAACCAGCCGCCACCCAAACGAGAGCCAGCGCAGACCCCAGACTCCAGACCCCAGACTCCAGACCCCAGACTCCATAGGCCCGAGCGCCGAGCCCCACACCAAAGCCCTGATAACGCCAGATCTGTTTGTATTAGGCGGCCCCCCTCGCAGCAGTCCAGCTGCAGGCTGTACGGGGTCTGGATCCCTCCTCCTGCTCCCGCGCCAAACCTCATCTGTTTGCGAAAATGGATTAGCGTGGGTTCACATGAACCGACCAAATGTTTGGCTTTCATAAAAGCTCACATGCTCTGCCCCCCCTAGGCCTCGCGCTCGCCCGGGTTGGAATAAATATGAAGCCGCAACGGGGGCTTCAACTGCTGGTAGCGGAGCAACGGGAGAATATTGTCGGTTTGTGGATAAAAAAGTTCCCGCGCAAATTTGCAACGTCGCTGGCGACACTTTGACAAAAAGCCGTTGCACGTGCGCTGCCACAGATGCCACAAGCACTTAAATGTGTCCCCTAGCACCACCTCCCGCCTGCCCTTCGCCTATTGGCCAACAACAGAGCGTCGCCTACTTCGATGTCAAGTTACGAGCTGCAACTTCGTCAGCTCGCACGGGCATTTTTCAATTAAAAGCGGGGCAAGGGGCTTGAATTACAGTGGGAGCTGAGAGAGTGGAGTGGAGATACGGGGGAAATATATATTGTGGAGCTGTAACCCGATAGCCAACTGCGAGGCCGCCGTCGCCGCCTGGACCGGACTTCAGCCTTATCTGCATTTAGCGCGCAAAAATTGAAAGCCCCAAAAGGCGAGCGGACAAATGCAGAGTTGCATTTTTAAACTGGATTATAGGGGGATGGTAGAGTGCTGGTGCAGGTAGTCCAGTACGAAACGGGAGAGAGGCAAAAATGGGGATAGGCTAGGTAACAGATTTGTTTGCTTTTCTTTCTGTCGCAGCGTTTTGTTTGTAAACATCCCAAAAGAAAGCAACTTTGCTGATTGCCCATTTTTTTTAAAAGCAAGCGATGGGCTGAAGTGAGGGAGGGAGGGAGAAAGAGAGAGAAATCAGTGTAGAATGTTTTACGTGACAGACAGAAGGAGATCGGTATGTCAAGGTGAGCTGATTATTTTTGAATAAAAGACGAAGAATATCAGCTATGATTCATTAGTTCAGGGGGAACCTTTCTGGTTAGCTTTAGCTAGGGATTCACCTCGGACCTCGGAAGTCTTCTATGCTCGCATTAGAGGCTATTTAACTATTCGATCATATTTACAAGCTTCTCCTTCATTTCCTTCGCTCCGCTCCACACATTTCTTTGGCGACGTGCGTGGAAATTCAATGCAAATTCGCTTTTTATTAGCCCCAGCTGCTTCCAGTTATTCAAGCCACACGCCCAGCCCCACCCATGCCCCTTCTCAGATGTCTGGCTGCCTGTCAGTGGTTTTATATTTATTTATTTTTGATTCGAGCGATTCCAACAACAAGGCATTGGCCAACAGATCAGCAACTTCCTAGTCCCCTCGACTGCCACGCCCCTCGCACCCTCCACGAACCCTCTCACCCTCGTCCTCTGTCGATTTGTTCGGGCCAGGAACTATAAATTTCATGGCCCAGTCAGAGGAATCGACTTTGAAACGATTTGTTACGCATCTCGTGTCAACTATGAATAAAATATTGGAGCCACTGAAAAGCCACAAGAACAAGAGGTAGTAGCAAGACATCTATAAATATATATCCCAAAACAAAGGCAACATATTGAACTAAAAACTTTTTCATTGGACATTTATCAAACGAGGACGCATAATTTACATTTTATTAAAAAATGCTTCCCGAATGGGATAAGAAATGCTTGGAGACATTGCTGAGGGTGGGAGTGAGCTACAAAATTGGTAGATAGAAAATGGAGAGCGAACTGATTACGCTTATCTTAACTTTTTGCTAACTATAGCAACTAGCTTTAGCAGAGCTAAATAAGATGATTTAGAAAGTTTAAGTGGGGAAGCTCAGCTAGGGAATAGAGCACAGAGTGACACTGAAGCAATACAGGTCAGGTAGTGCATATAGGGATCAAAGTGCTCATAGGGTTTCTGGTATATCTACAGAGTATCTAAATTCACTAGCAGTTCACTAATTCCTTCCTAATTTCCTTCGACTTCTCAATAGCTTCAAATGGTAGCGATGCGTCTGACCCCCTTTAGAGCAGTTTTCATTTCCTTTTCCTTTTTTTTTATTATTTTTGACTTTGGCGCGACTGTCCCACGAATCAAAAGAAAAATGAGATTTCAACAAAATATATAATATAATATATAGGGCAAGTCGAGCCGACCCGACGGGGGGGAACCCCCCACACGCTTTTGGTGAAATGTTCTAATGTGAAACACTTGCGGTTGACTTCAGTGGCTTGTGAGGCATGTCACTTGGGGTAGTGCTCTGCCACACCACAAAAGAGCCACCACAACACCCCACGTCCTGAACGGGGCAGAGGTGGAGGCAGAGACAGATAAAGTGGTAGAAGTAGCAGCAGAAGTCCTGCGGCAGTCAACACAAAAAAAAAAAAAAAAAAAATGAAAACGCATGGGCACGAAATTTCCGCTTCCGTTTCCCTTTGCTGTCAAAGTGGCCCAGGAGGACATAGGCAGGACTACTCACTAGACTGGACGTGGGTACGCCTAAGCCAACAGACGCGTAAAATGTTTCGGATGCGTGGCTGCTGTGGAGGCCCGAAGCGTGCGACAAAACTGGCCAAAGGCAGCGGCGCATGCCAAGCAAATAGCCAGCAGCAGGGCCATGTGCTGACAAGGGGAGTGGTGTGTGTGTGTGTGTGTGTGTGTGTGTGGCATGTCCTGGTTTTCATTGTGGTGCACGCCATTCGAGTACGGAAACGGAAACAGCTTCAAACCAAACGCAATAAGCGCTTCATAAACACCATTTTTCACCAGCGCCAAGGATAAACACACACACACACAAGGAATTGGGTCAAGTTTGTGCGTGCGTTTGTGTTCGTGTGTGTGTGTGTGTGTGCTTTATAAACGTTTCACAACGTTTTCACCCACTTGAGACAGACAATGAGTCGTCAGCAGCAGAGCATGTAGAAAAACTCAGACCCAAGACCAAGGCTCGACGCACGGGGGCATCTCGTTGTTGTTAGCCTTTCCTCCTTTCATGCTGCCCCCGGACGATACATATTGGTCCCTCTAGTCAACTCTCCAGGGTACGTTCATCATTTCGGTCGGCTTTGTCCTCGCCTGTCAATTCGCGTGGCGTAGCGCTTCCTTGCACATTCTGCGAATCTTGCGAGTCTTTTCCACAGTTGACAATTTTGAAATAATTCTGAATTGCAGTGATGGGAGAGGAAAAGCGAAAAGAGACAGGAGACACGAGCCTATCAATGGTGATGTTGAATCCGTGCACAGTTGTTTGAACTGCTGGTATATCCGCTTCGGCTTAAGGAGTAAACAATGGTTATTTCATTCTATAGGGTATCTCCTAGTTGGTCAATCTGTAATTGCTATTACTAACTCACCCATATGCACCAATCTAAATACGCATAATAAGGCGATGGGAAGGACAGGGTTGAACAGTTGCTCAGTTCCTCGTCATGATCAATTATACCCAGAACTCCTATTGTCAATAAGGAGTACTCGACTAGCAGATACCTTTTTATTCCCCCACCGGGGAACCTGGATGACTCATGGTCATTAAAAGATCCTTACTCCCTGTCTTGGTGCAAATATAGCCAAATGTTTGTGATAGATAGCCATGCTGCTTGAATAGTGTTTGTACGTCGACTTTTGTTCTAAAGTAGGGAAAGACCACGAATTAGTCTTGCTATGTATAGAAAAGTAGCACAATATCCCTAAAATATCAATCAATTCATCAATTATTTTCTTACAGGATCAAGACGATCCCAGCCGGCTACTGGACATCTGGTATTCTGGGGCAACTCCATGTAATTAAGAGGAGCGTATGCAACAGCCCCTTCAACGGGCTTTATATCATCACAAGTGAAGACCAGTACCCTCTCTATACGCCAGGATGGGGCTTTCATCATTTTCGTTGTTGGACCTCTGATTTTAAGGTTTGTGTTTCCTACAACAACCAATACATTTGCAAGCTTTTTTCTGAAAAGATTAACATCAGAATAAAAACTTTAAACTTTACTCAGGTGTACCCACTTATCTAGACAATTAGCTGCTGTGAGGACGACCCGATTCCTAATAATTGTAGCCATGCAATACTTCTCCTCATGGTGGTATTGCCGCAGTGTGGTAATATAAGGAGCTTGATCAATGGTGATGTTGAACCCCGCTGGCTTATACATATATATCATCTTTCATTTTTTCTCATTACTAGGACTCACCCATATTCACCAATAATAAGATGATGGGAATGATAAGAATCCCTGATGCGCCCATAATATTACTGATTTCGTTTCTCAGAACAGGAAATTTCGAAAAATATTAAAATCTAAAAACAAACAAACACACTGACTCGAATGGCTTGTTATACTAAAATGATTACAAATTGTCAGATTGTAACGACAACAAAGTAAATACGTACTAGATACAATTCAATAACTGAGATTATACAGACATACGACTGCAGCACTTTGAAATAACAAATGAAAATAATAATATTCCTTTAATTTAGTATTTAGTTGTGCTGCCTTTATATGGAATCAATGGAGTCCTGGTGTCGTTTAAGGGGAATTTCGGACCCGAACTCCTGAACGACTTCCCAAAGCATCTTTGCATTAGTTGGTTTATATTCAGAAACTATTTTTTTGACATCCGCTCACAAATTTTCTATTAGACTTAGGTCTGGCGACTGCGCAGGCTACTCCATAACCATAATAGAATTCTCCTGAACCATTTCTTCGCTTTCTTACTGGTGTGTTTGGGGCAATTGTCTTGATGGAAGACTCATTCTTCGTAAGCAGCATCACTTTTTCCACTATGGGTTTGATATATAATGAATTGGGCCTACACCATAGTACGAAAAGCAAATCAACTCTTTGATGAGATTACGTTGTTCGGGGGTGCAATTAATTGTATTCTGCTTTCACAAAAGTAATCTGTAGATCCATTGAGTCAAAGTGGTGCTGAGATGGACATGTGCTCAGTTCCTCAGTTCCTTAGTTCCTCGTCATGATCAATTATACCCTGAATTACTATTGTCAAAAAGGAAAACTCGACTAGCAGATACCTTTTTATCCCGTTGATGGGTTCAAGGTAAAGTGAAAATTTTTATTGTAAAACTAAAAATTGCAATAAAAATAAAATATTGGAGCCAAAATATAAGCCACATAAATGCAGATGGCACGAAAAACTGTCCACTGGACGCAAGTGGATCGAATGGGTATTGAAGTTGACGTTGCTAGAGGTTTTGCTGCTCTTTGTCCTTTTCTTGGTGATGCTTTAAGTGACTTGAAGTGGAGGTAAATGGCTGCTCTTATCCATTTGACATAAAGGTGCAGTGCTAAATGTATGGTTACCTTATATTCATAATCTGTCGATGTGACGATACCAGCAAGCTTATTATTACAAATCAGCGCGGAACCTGACTCACTTGGAGCGGCCATTGCGCTCTTTGAGTGGGTGCACATGAAGCCCGGTTTCTTTAAGTGCTTATCATAACATTCTTTTCTACTTAGTGAAGTTACCCATATTGCTTGCAGATTTCCATAATATCTTACCTAGAACAGGAAAAGTCAATCGATTAAGCAGTCTTGTTATGGATATGCAAATAGCACAATTTCAGTGGATAGAATAATTAATTTCCTTACTTTATAATTTCGATACCAGCCGAATTCGAGACATTTGACCCACTTACGCACTTCCATGTAATTAAAAGGTGCGTATGCAACAAAACCTTGAACGGGCTCTATATCATCATAAGTGAAGATCAGTGCAATATCGTATTCTGATGAAAGGAATTTATACAATCCATGCTTACGCCAAGCTGCGATGCTCAGCATTTTCGTTGCTGGTGTTCTGATTTTTAAGTGGGCGCTCCCTATAACAACCACTGAATCTGTCATCTTTTTTCTGCAAAGATTAATATCAGAATAAGACCTCGAAACTTTACCCCAGGTGTACCCACTTTTTTAGACAATGGGCTGATGTGATGAGCACACGATTCTTAATAATAGTAGCCATGCAAAAGATGCCGTCGCCGAAGTGTTTAATCTCTTTTTGGTAGTGACGCAGTGAGGCCACATATGGAGCTTGATCAATGGTGATGTTGAAACCGTGCGGAGTTGTTTGTACTGGCAAAGTATCATCAGTAACCGCTTAAAGAGTAAACAATGGATATTTCATTCTATACGGTATCTCCTAGTTGGTCAATCTGTAATTGCTATTCGTAAGACTCACCCTTATCCATATTCACCAATGTAAATAGGCATAATAAGTTAATGGGAATCAAAATCCCTGATGCTCCCATAATATTACTGATTTCGTCTTTTAGAACAAAATTTTGAATAAATTTTAAAATTGAAAAAAACAAACAAAAAACACATTGACTCGAATGGCTTGTGTTACTAAACTGATTTCAAATTGTCAAAAATTGTAACAACAAAATAAATGCGTACTAGATACAATTCAGTAACTGAGATTATACATTCATGTTTATAATTGGACATTGTGAGTGGAAGGACAGGGTTGATCTTGAACAGTTGCTCAGCTCCTCGTCATGATCAATTATACCCAGAATTCCTATTGTCAATAGGGAGTACTCGACTAGCAGATGCCTTTCTATTCCTGTTGTGGGTTCAAGGTGGTAGAGTAAAAATATTTTATTGTAAATATGGCAATATATGGAGCTTGATGAATGGAGATGTTGAACCCGTTCACAGTTGTAACTGGTATATTCATTTCGGCTTAAAGAGTAAACAATAGTTTTTTCATTGTATAGGGTATCTCCTAGTTAATCAATCTGTAATTGCCATTCCTAAGACTCACCCATATTCACCAATCTAAATAGGCATAATAAGGTAATGGGAATGGTTAAAATCCCTGATGCGCCCATAATGTCTCAGAACAGGGAATTTCGATAAACTTTTAAAATTGAAAAAAATAAACAAAAACACACTGAGTCAGAACGCTTTCGTTACTCAACTGATTTCCAACTGTAACGAAAGCAAAATAAATACGTACTAGATACAATTCAATAACTGAGAATTCTTGATCGTCAGGATCAAGAATATAAATACAGAAATATAATCACAGTTTTCCAGCTTTACTCAAATTAGCACACCGCGTGTTTGTGTGTGTGTGTGTGACACTCAAAAGGGTTTTGTTGAAGTGAATTTGAGGGCGTCGCATTCGCCAGCAAGCGAGAACGAGGGGGCTGGGGGCGTGGCACAGAACTAGATGACTTGAAGGGAATTGTTGTTCCTGCTGTCGATTGGCTAGAGTTTGGATTGCTTTTTGATGTATCTAAGTGCTGCCATTGTCTCCTGTCTGGCCCAAAGGAATGCCAAAGCAACGCAACTCAACGAGGGAACAACGACATCTCCCAATTCACATTTTCCCCATTTATCCAATGTTAATGACGTGACGTGGGTGGACTTCGAATGGTAGTGGGATGGGGTTTTGTAACAATTTAAATTGCTTATTGAGAGAGCAGGAAATTTATGTGACAGACAACCTACTTTCCGGCTGTCCGTCCGTATAAACACCCGAGATCTCGTAAATCACCGAAGCTAGACACTTTTCGAATGTATACCCAAGCTCGTACTGCATTTTGCCTGCAGTAACTCATAACTCGATAACTCATCCCATTTATTTCATATCGATAATTATCGTGTCGTAAAATTCTCTTTTTTTGAAGTTTGGCTTGTACACTGTTAAAGCTGGTGGTTTCATATATCCAACGTAGGTCCGAGAAATGCATTTCAAATACAAGAGATAGCTCACACTGTAGCTAGCAGGGCGAGAGCTTATGTGTGTGTGCGTGTTCTCTACTAGAGCACTTTTACTTGTTTTCACGTTGTTCACAAAGTAGTTATTTTTAGGCAAGCCCACCTCAGCTTTCCCTCTCCGTTGCAATTCATATTATAATGCAAATTAAAGATGAGCCTGAAATTGTCCGTAAGAAGTCTTGAGTGACCTACGAGCTATACCCACTGCCGCATGACTGTGCGCTTTCAGTAGGTGCACAAAGGGGGGCAGGTGGGCGAGGTAAAGGCCACCTTAAAAAAATGTTAACGTAAATCAAGCTAATCACAGCTCTAAAACGAATCGAGCGAATCGTAACATACAACAAAGAAGCAAATAAAATCTTCGCCTCTGTTGCTGCTTTTTCCTCTTCATCCTCTAGTTGCCCCTCTCGTTACGCCCCTGCTATTGTTGACGGCGGTTTTATGATAAACCTTTTTAAGACATCCAGTCAAAAAGGCAAAGCCAAAAGAGTAGTCAACTTGTAATCTTTATTGCAGATAATGTCAAATCCCACCCGGAACCAGGACAGACCCACATCCACCCTCCACCCTGCCCCTCTTGTCATTTAGGAGGGGCTGTCCGGCGCATTGCATTCACAGTTATTCGCTTACTAAGCAGCTGCTCCTGATAACTTATCATCATCAAAATTGATTATTGACATTTTTCTTGTCTCTTTTTGTATTCGCTGTGAATGAAATTCCGGAGACCTTTTAAGACTGCACTCGGAGCTACCATTTAAGAGGGCTTTGCGCAATGCATGGGAATTTGACTGCGTTTCAGATAAGGCTCCAGTAGATAAGAGCTGTTTTTCATTCACTAAGTCAAGTGGCATCGATAAGTTCACTAAGACGAACTTTATCTCGGGATAAATCTCCTTATCTTAGGAGCAAAATATCCTTAGCTTAGATGCGAAATACACAAACCCCAAATATGGTTTGCGGTTGATGTGCAACTCAGGCTAAGCGGCCCATTCAATGAATTTTTAAAGTGCAATTTTAATCAGTAGTCTGGCCTCTATTTATAAACAAGCAATTTAAGTAAGCGCAACCCCCTGCGCCATGGCCCACCACCCACACACCCCCAACAAGCTCACAGTCCTAATCAGATCGCTGTCCTTGCTGGATAAACTGTGCATATTAAAACTCGCTTTAACCAGACGAAAGTTTTCTCTGTAAACGTTATATCAATAAAATTTACATAATGGGATCTACCATAAGATGTAGGCACATCCTCACAGCGCACCCTACCACCGTTTACCGTATCATGCCACCACTTCCACAGCCCCTACAAAGGCTTCTCGCACACATAAATATCTCGATCCGTATCCAATCGACTGGCCATTGGGGGGGCGGCCTTCGTCCTTTTGACAGCTGTCGCTGGGAAAATGCCAGCATTTCTGATTGCCAGATTTGGTTGTTGTCCGATTGCTGTGCTCTTTGTGCCACTCGTAAAACGTTTCGAGCCTGTGTTCTGTGAGTTTCTCTGCACGCCGGGCGGACGCCGTTGACAGTTGAAAGCGCATTCGGAATGTAGACCCAATCCATTCCTACGGCCGTCCTCTCTATCTCACTGCCCCACCCTTCCGCCTCGCCTCCTCTTGTGAGTGACACTGCAGCAAGGTGGAACGCTTGGCGCGCTTTTCATTAATCGAAAATTCGCGCGCCAAAGCCCATGCTGCGCACGCCTAACAACTCCCGCTCTCTCTCTCCACACAACATTCAAATTCCAAGAGGGCTCTTTCCAGCCAAAGCTTTCTTCCTGCCTACCTCCCTCACCAAAAAAACAAACAAACAACGAAGCAATCGATATTTTTCCCACTTTATGCTAGCCCAACATATTTCAGCTGCTGCTGCTGCTGCTGCTGCCTGCGTGGCTCTGCTCTCTGCTCGCTGCCTCTGCCGCTCCCTGTTTCGGTTTCCACATGATTCCCGCATTCTTCCCTATTGAAATTGTGCGCGTGTGTTGGCGTTTGCTGAGCGCCGGCCACATTGAATCCTGCATGAGGCTATCTAACTGTAACTATAATGCCAAATGTAATGCTCATCAGAGAGACGAAGACAAAGCCCTGTTGCCATAACCATAAAAAAAAAAAAAAAAAATCAAATATGAAAGCTCTAGACAAGACTGCTCGACTACGAGATCTACATTTATTTGTAAAATAATTCCAAATTTGGGGGTTTTGGGGCCGGTATTCAGAATATTACAAAAATATAAAAAAAACTAGAATCATCTATAGGGTATATTTGGAGACACTGGCTCAAAAGATGATAATGTTTTTAATCGAAATAGTATATTCTTTATTGTTCATTTGAGGGAGGCATGACATGATTCTGGATACATGTATAATACATTTTAACAAAACCAATATGCCCTGATTTTCCATTTTCATTGGATTCGGGTTATGAAGAAAGCTTAAACGACTTTGACGCTTCAGAGTTGACAAAGAGCCTGAGTGTTAGAAATGAAATAGGAACAGAAAAAGTATGCAATGGTTATGCTATTATTTCGGTCGAAAGCCTGAAATAGATAAGGATTGTATTTCATATAGATATCAGGTTATTTGAAGTTTGGGTTTGGTATCTAAGGTTCCAAATAATACAAGTTAAGGAGGAAGTTCAGGATACGTACTAGGCTGGATTCTCCTATCACACATGAGAGCAGAATACAACGTACGGAGCTGATTCTATTTAGTTTGTATTCGGACGAGACAGAGTTTAGATCTATTGTTCCTAAATTATACAAAGTTATATTAAATATATTATTTCATTGAATCCAAGTCTATTTGTCTACGAGAGACTATAACTCAGTGCATACATCGCTACTCTCGTAGTGTGTGTGCGCTTAACTTACATATTATGGATTTTTATACCCTGAACCCATTGAAAATGGGAATTCAGGGTATAATGGTTTTGTGAAAATGTATGTAACAGGCAAAAGGAGACGTCGCAGACCCAATAAAGTATATATATTCTTGATCAGCATAAAAAAATAAGTTGATTGAGCCCTGTCCGTCTGTCCGTCCGTCCGTCCGTATGAACGTCGAGATTTCGGAAACTACAAAAGCTAGAGAGCTGAAATTTCACATGAACACTCGCATGTTAGCTACGCAATACTAGTTTATTTTGTTTTTTCGATAACTCGTCCCATTTCCAAATTATCGTTGACATTTTTTAGGTTTTTTGGGTATAACTTCCACACCGTTTTAGCTAGAGACTTCAACTTTATATATTTAGATAGATATTATGGATACGCAGTATATTATTGTAGTATAATATTGTAGTTTTCAGATTTTGGATGCCACGCCCCCTCCGCCCCCAATTTGAAAAAAACGCATTTCAAATACTAGAGACTTGCAATTTGGCACATAGATAGATTTAGATACTCTTAATCTACTTTGAAAATTTCATGAAGATCGTCCATTTAGAAATGGAGTCATAAGCGTCCAAAGTTCAGCCCAACCCACCCCCAAGACTAAGCAGCAACTGCGCAGTTAGCAGAGCTCGCGCTCATAAGTGCGTAAAGAAGAAGAGTATCACTTTTTTGCAGGGTTCAGGGGATTTCGTAGTCGAGCAGTCTCGACTAGAGCCTTCTTACTTGTTTTTGAATTGCACATTTATGGCACCATTTCCAATTACAACTGATCAAAAGGGTATTTACACTGAATACAATACATTTCAAGGAATAATAAAACGTAAGTCCTCCACTATTCTAAATAGCCGTTACTCAAAGCTCGCAGGAGTACAATGTTTAAACAAATTGATTGTTACTAGAAGGCAACAACTGATGTGATATGAAGAAATACTAAAATACTCAATTGCGTACTTATTGATGTAATGTATGCCACGCTCCTCACACACATACACACACACCCCTCCTATTGGGAGAATTTACAACTGTTTATAACAGTCTACTACTCTCGCACAATAGTGAACGACAGTTCATTCATTCACAAACTGCTGCAATATAGCCGTCGACACCTGCGACAACTCTGAGCGCCGTTGATTAGCCAAGCTTAACGGTTAATTATATAGGCAGGCTGGCAGGCAGCGCGGGTGTCGCAAATCCAGCCGAAAAGCCGAAATGAAATGAAACGGGATAAAGGAAACTCTTTTGCAACACTATGCGAAAGCGTCCAGACAGACAAGCATGCATACATATATGCTCATGTATGTATTTGTGTGGAGCTTTGAGTGCAATGCCCTGCTTACAACTCCCTCTCTCTTTCTCTCTCTCACACACACACACACAGAGGCAGCGGCAGAGCGACACAGCGACAGCGACGGAGACAGAGGCAGAAGTAGCCGAGCAGCGCTTTCTCTCCACTCAACGCTGGGCGCCTGTCTTGCTGCTTATCACAAAACCCAAAAATTCAACCCCCAAAAATTCACACACACACACGCACGGCACGCAGGGGGAAAGCAACAACGCATAAAAAAGGCGCCGAAAATTTTGCAGACAACTAAAAGCTTCCATGAAAACTAACACAGGACCAGGGGGAGGTTGGACCACTGATGATTAGGGCAGATGTCGAGTCACAAGGATGTCCTCCGCATGGCCAGCAGGAGACGAGTGTTGGAGCGGCTGGCATGGCACCACACCCTGCTACCCGTCCATCAGCACGGCTATATAACTGCAGCAGACGTCTTTATGGCCCATTGTTGTTTTCCACGTTCGCTGTGACTGTACTTTGGCATCGTGCTGCTGACTGCTGCTCCCGATGCTTGCTCGTTGGCAGAAGCGCATTGTCCCATTTTCATGGACTGCCACGCCTTAAAATGAAGCACTCTATGGCATACTTCAGATTAGTGCCTAGTTGCATGCATAACAATTGATTTCCATATTTATTCTAGGCGGTCCGAACATCACTTCCAGGTTAGTTACCCCATTAGGATTTAAGGGTTGGGAGGTTGTAAAGTGAGGGCTGGGGGCTCTGGTTGCCATTGACACTTAATCCCCTTGCCAGACGAGCTTCGACTTCATTTTAGGCGCTCTTCATGAGCAATCGCCAATTACTTAGTACCAAACGACATTATGACTGATAGCGATGCAGGGTTGTTAAGCTGTGGGTGGGAGGGGGTTTACGAATTTCGGTTTCTCTTTGCCCTACTGACGGCAGGGTTCAAAGTGCTTGTAACTCTAGACAACATGAAGGTGCAGCTCGCATCTAAAAAGGAACAGCAATTGACAGCTTGTAATTAAAATTCAAACGAATTAAAAGAGTGAAGCAAGCAGGGCGGCGTCAGCGGAAATATAGTAGATCTTAAAGGTTGCTCAAAAACAAAGCAACCACCAACACAAAATTCTTTAAAAAAAATAAACGCTGCTCATACTTGATTACCGAAAACTGTTTCGCCTTACTTAAGCTTGCTTTAGGAACTGAAATAACGCTATTACCCCAAAGGGTTGAAGCAGCTGAGCTGAAAATATATAGTGCGGTCTAGTCCAATGATCTCCCTAAAGCATTTCCATATGCTTCCGTTCTATTACATGTTGTTCTTATTTAAAATACTAGTGAATCTCTGTCTAGAAGCTAGCTTACATCTATTTGATTCCAATTTAAATTCAGTCTCATTTCATTTCATTTCTCATTTCTCACGTTTCAAATGAGAAATGAAATTTAATTTTATAAAATAAATGTCCCGTTTATCAGCTGATTTCATCTATACTCCATTTAATAATATTTATAACAAGTAAGAAGGCTCTAATCGAGACTGCTCGACTAAGAGATCCCCTGAACCCTACATATAACATTTCTGCGTTCATACGGACAGACAGACGGTCAGTTTTAAATAGACTCAGCTCGTCGCCTTGATCAAGAATATACATATATACTTTGTGGGGTCTGGCACGTCTCCTTCTGCCTGTTTACATACATTTAACATAATCATTATACCACGACTTGCCATTTTGAATGGGTTCACGGTATAAAAAGAGATGGAAAACAAGGAGATGGAATGAGAAAAGCTCGGGCAGAAAATCACATTAACAGCAACCGCAAAAAATGCCGCGGACCGTAGACATGGGCGCCTTTGATGAAAGGGTTCTCCGCGCAAACCACCAGGCAAAGAGCAAACAAGTAAGAAGGTTCCTGTTGAGACTGCTCGACTACGAGATACCCTGAAGCCGGCATGGACGATCTTCATGAAACTTTCGGAATATACTAATACCATTCAAATTTCCCAAATTACAAATATCCAAATATTCAAACTTGAAGACTCTAGTCAAACGGTGTGGAAGTTACGCTCAAAAAAGTAAAAATAATAAACGAATTTTCGATTTTGTATCCTATTGAATTCCTATTGTCAATAAGGAGTACTCGAGTACTCCCTTTATGTGTTCAAGGTAGAGTACAAATATTTTATTGTAAAACTAAAAATTGCAATCAAAATAAAATACTGGAGCCAAAATATAAGCCACATAAATGCCGATGGCACAAACAACTGTCCACTGGACGCAAATGGATCGATTGGGTATTGGATGGGTATAAATGGATCAAATGGGTATTGAAGTGGACGTTGTTAGAGGTTTTGCTGCTCTTTGTCCTTTTCTTGGCGATGCTTTAAGTGACTTGAAGTGGAGGTAAATGGCTGCTCTGATCCATTTGGCAAACACATGTATATCTATATTTCCGGTATATATATATTTAGAAGTCGAGGAAGAGACACCCGACAATTTACCATTGCAGATAATCGCGGCACCTAGATCGTCCTTGGTGAGCTGATAATGCTCAGGTACTGGTGGGTACGTGCACATATATCCAAATGTAGAAATAATCCTATAATTAAGAGGTACGTATCCAACAGCCCCCGGAACGGGTTCTATATTATCATAAGTGAAGACCATTGCAACATTAAATGCAGGATCTTGAAATTTATACAATCGATGCCAACGCCAAGCTGCGATGTTCAGCATTTTCGTTGTTGGGCTTCTGATTCGTATGTGGGTGTTCCCTATAACAACCACTGTGTGTATAATCGTTGCACTGCAAAGATTAATATTAGAAAAAACTGGAAACTTCTCTCAGGTGTACCCACTTATATACACAGGAAGCTGCTGTAATGAGCACACGATTCCTAATAATAGTAGCCGAGCAAAGCGTGCCGCTGCCAAAATATTCTACCTCGCGTGTGTAATCACGCACGGTGGCCATATATGGAGCTTGATCAATGGTGATATCGAACCCTTGCAAACCTTTATTTTTACTAGTTTCGGCTAAAAGACTAAACAAAGGTTATTTAAATGCACATTTCGATTTTGTTGTGTAATTTGATAAAGGTATTCATCTATAGGGTATTTTCCAGTTCGTTAGTTATTGCTGTTATTGCTATTACTACGACTCACCCATATTCACCAATAATAAGATGAAGGGAATTATAAAAATCCCTGATGCGCCCATAATATTGCTGATTTCGTTTCTCAGAACAGGAAATTTCGACAAAAATATAAAATTTTAATAAAAAACACACTGCTTCGAATGCCTGTGTTACTAAACTGATTACACATTGTCAAATTGTAACGACAACAAAATAAATGCGTACTAGATACAATTCAATAACTGAGATTATACATTCATGTATATAATTGGTGCTGAGATGGACATGTGCTTGTGGTCATGTGAATGGAAGGAGGACAGGGTTGGACAGTTGCTCAGCTCGTCGTCATGATCAATTATACCCTGAATTCTTATTGTCAATAAGGAGTACTCGACTAGCAAGGGAGGGCAGGGTTCAAGGTATCTCGTAGTCGAGCAAACTCGATTAAAAGTTTTTTTTTCCATTTTTTTTTATTTGCATTTCTGCCTGCGATCTTTTTGAGGTGCCCGCGATCAAATGCTGGAATTTCGTTGATAGCGCCGAACAGCCGCCAAACATCCTGTACTTGTTGCTATGACTGTATGTTGTTGTTGTTGTGGTTGTTGTTGTTGGGATTGTGTCTTTGGTCTCTCTTCAGTTTGGCATTTTGCAAATGTCTGCACGTCTACATATCTGGCTGGCTGGCTGGGGCACAGACTGAGTCCGCGTCTGCTATTGGGGCATAATGCTAAAGCAGTGAGAGAGAGGAAGCATGAGTTGAGAAGGCGGCACTAGGTGCATTTGGTTGCTATTTTTAATGTTGACACGTTTGAAGATCATTGACTCGCCTTGCAGACGGTCAATGTCCACCTTTTGCCCAGACAGATCTCTAAAAGAGGCGGCAACGGCAGAAGGGGGCAGAATGGGCACTAAACAACGGCCAGGGCAAATGAAAATGTGAATTATGCGCAAAATGTGGTTTCGGACTGCTGCCGTTGTTGTCCCTGCTGCCCTGCTGCCCTGCTGTCCCTGCTGCTGCTGTTGGTGATGACTGGACCAGATCTAAGAAGGCGATCGGGGATATCGTGAGATCGTGTGCCAGCAGCAGCGACAATGCCTCCTCTACCTTCCAATAGATCACGATCGTTAGCCCAGATCAAACAGTTAAAGTGGATGAGATATGTAATAAGTATGCATGTGATCTGCATATCATAAGATGGCTTGGTAAATGCACTTCAATGCTACTCTTTATTATGAACATGTGATCAAGCCGGGATCTTAATATTATTATTATTATTATGGATCGTTTGGCATATTGCGAACATTTGTTAACTACGAACAGTTTTTATGCAATCATGATTAACGATTGCGTAGATCAGTTTAGTTTCAATCATTCGATCAAAGTAGTGATCATGGATCAGTTTACATTGATCAGTATTGCATTAGTGATCTACTGCACTCTGATCACTGTAAGAATCATCCATATTCAGTAATTAGTAATGCCTAACCTGTTATCCTCAACGATTTGAAAAGTAACAGTCAATTCTGTATTAACCAGGATACAATTAACAACGTACTCTCCCTCCTCAGCTCAGTTCGAACTCTTCTTTCTGCTTTATACGATTCTGAGATTTTGTGCAAGATCCAGTAAGTGCTCTTGCTCTTGTTGCTGCTTACTGACATTGACATGATCCACAACGGCTGTCATAAATCTCACCTACCTTGCCTGGCACTTGATGGGATTGTTCGCGGAATCGCTTGGTGTCTTACGTTTCGCTTTTAGCTTCGCCGTTGTTGCTGGTGGTCAAAAGTAGCTGAAGAAAAGGCAGCTGGAAATAAAGAGAAAAAAGTGCAAATCACTTCATTAATGCATTGCATATGGGCAAGCGTCGTCGCAACGACTCGACGTCTTCGATTTGCAACTTTGTTGCGCAAGGCTTCATTCGGAAGGAAGCCTTAATGGACAACAAAAACTTTGCTCCGATGCTCTGACCTGCAAAAATTTCGACATTGGTGAATCGCGGCATCGCCAAATGGTGATTCTGCGGCCACACGACAGGAGATATTGAAAGACGTGAAAATACCGTGTAGGTAGAGAAAAGGAAAGAAGTGATTAGAAAAAGATTTACATAGAAAGCCAATGTGTTTTGAGAAAGAGAAAAGAAATAATAATAATAAACTATTAATTGGTTATTGATCTGAGATGAAAAGTGACAACATTAGGATTATCAGAATCAGAGCTATAAGCAAGGGAAGAGATAAGGTACTCACAGAATAAGGATAAAGACAGAGAAGAACTAAGCAGAGAGGAGTACAGCTAAGTAGATTCTAAATCACATTACAGTAATTCGATAGATAGATATGATGAGAATCGCAAAGAAAGGCTGTAAAGAGAAACTTTCAAATACACGTATCGACTTTATGCATACGAGCAGTAGTTGTATCGATCCAACTATTATTTCCACTTCTATAGGTTTTACGCTTTCACCAATCCTCCCCACAACTAAGATCTTTGACAATATCTAAAGGGTAAAATGTATACGAGATACGCTTTGCAACATTGTTGCATGGGAATGAGCCAAGCACTGAATTGCCGGAGCTGGAGCTGGAGCTCGAAGTAGAGTTGTAGCTTTTAGTTGTACCCTAAACCCATTGATAATGATAAATCGGGGTTTTGTTAAAATGTGTGTAAGCGGAGATTGGAGCTGTTGCAGTTACGAGTCGCACTCTCACTCCTTGGACTATCGCGGCGAGCTTGAGAAATGTACTAGATCATCATATGCATTGTCAATCTCAGATGTGACGCTCTTAATCGAGTGGCCCCCACGTACGATCGTTGGCTCATATTTTGGGGCATTGCTGTAATTTTATTTGCTCGCATAATTTCGGAAGTTCAAGCGATTACGGAGCATTGTCAAAGAAAGCCAACGAAAGCCAACAACATAACAGAGATACAAAAATTCCCCCACAAAAATAAAGGGGAAAAGACAATCGAAAAGCAACGGCAACTGAAAAATGGTGTTAAGTATTTACACGTGCGTTGCCCATAAACTGACAGCCGAACGCTATAGAGAAAACTGCGTTTTGCCCATATATAAAACATATATAAACCAAAGGTAAATTGATTTGAGCTCGGCAATCAGTTTAATTAGACTGTGATTGAAAGACTCAAATTCTCAGCCTTCTCTGTCGAACGTAGCTAAAATGCAAATTGAGCATTTGGGCGAGAAGTTGACTGAAGAAGATATTATTTGCGTTTCTCAGCCTTTCTGCTCCAGCTCCAATCTGCCCATTCTCATAAATAGTTAGAGCATCTCTTCGACGACGACAAACCCAACTGGTGCGAGAGCTAGAGACGACGCCTCGTCTCTGTAGCGTATGTTGGACAAACGCAACTTTTAGCCAAGGCATGAAATAAATCTGAAGAGTCGTAGCAAAACAAATAAATAAACAACAGCAACGACCACAACAAATAATGAAGAGACAAACTCCTCTCTTGGAATATGTTGTATAAAAGAAATTGTGAGCAACGAAAACCAAAGTCATTTATAATTTTCATGATTATTGCTGTAAGGTGTCATTGAAGGTGAGAAATGGGAGCACACGCGTGTGCCCCAAAGCTTAAGACCCCAAAAAAATAAAAAAATTAATAACAAGCTCTAGTCGAGACTGCTCGACTACGAAATCCCCTGAACCCTGCAAAAAAGTGATACTCTTCTTCTTTACGCACTTATGAGCGCACGCTCTGCTAACTGCGCAGTTGCTGCTTTGTCTTGGGGGTGGGTTGGGCTGAGCTTTGGACGCTTATAACTCCATTTCTAAATGGACGATCTTCATGAAATTTTCAGAGTAGATCAAGAGTATCTAAATCTATCAAATCAAATTGCAAATCTCTAGTATTTGAAATGCGTTTTTTCCAAATTGGGGGCGAAGGGGGCGTGGCATCCAAAATCTGAAAACTACAAAATCTGCGTATCCATAAAAAAAAACCTAAAAAATGTAAAAGAATTTTCGATAATATCGATAATTTGGAAATGGGACGAGTTATCGAAAAAACAAAATAAACTCGTGTTGCGTAGCTAACATGCGAGTGTTCATGTGAAATTTCAGCTCTCTAGCTTTTGTAGTTTCCGAAATCTCGACGTTCATACGGACGGACGGACGGACAGACGGACAGGGCTCAATCAACTTATTTTTTTATGCTGATCAAGAATATATATACTTTATAGGGTCTGCGACGTCTCCTTTTGCCTGTTACATATATTTTCACAAAACCATTATACCCTGAATCCCCATTTTCAATGGGTTCAGGGTATAAAAATAAATACGAAGTCAAAGCCGAAAGCCATTGAAGAAGAGAAGGCTAAAAGTGAAAAGTCTTTGAATACCCTAGAAAGCTGCGATATAAGGTGTATAAGCACATAGATGCTATCTAATGTAAGGCCTGAGCTTATGGAGCAAAAGTTTACTAAAGCACAATCAAATTAGACAGCTCTCTAGATCAGTAATATCTATAGGGTAACTCGTAAGTTTAGCTAAGCGGAATGACATAGAAACTGATTATGTGCTTTGGATCGTGCAGCTATTATCGTTTCTGTCTTAAGTAAACATTTAAAAGAAGAAGCAGAGGAAAAATCGTTACAAATTCGTTTTTATGAATGAATTTATGGTTGCCCCACCGGCTTGCCCCCGCCCCGCCTTTGGGGGCCAAGCGCTTGGCACTCCACAGAGGCTCTTTCAGTTTTTTGTAGTTGTTATTTTGACTTATTATCAAACGCACTCACACATACACACACACACGTACCACGTACCTTAACATATTTGTTTAATTTCGCTTTGAATTCACATCCCATTCGACTCGTTCATAGCTAACTCAGCTCATAGATTATTTAAGCGTTCTCTGTTTCTGCTCCCAGCTATATAGAATTCCAGTCAATTGCTCGCTGAACATTCGGGCAACATAAATTATTCGAGTTGTAAATTTTTCGAAATGTTTAATTATAAGTTATTTATGGCATTTGATTTGACCTGCGTGCGTAGCATTTCAATCGCCCGCCTCGCCGGTGCTAAACAAGTCATTAGCCATAGATGTGACCGGAAATGGGGACAATTGACAACTGCGAATCGAGAGAATCGAGAACTGAGAACTGGGAACTGGGAACTGGGAACTCACTGTTATGAGAATTGAGAATCGACGTGGTTGACGAAACGGACTGATGGACTGATTGCTGCTTCCCACGATGTTAAATCGAGCGGAACTACGACTATGACTACATTATCAGCTAGTCCAAATATACATATTTGGTATTGTTTCCGTTTTCTTCCCCTTACGTTTCATATAATGTTTCCCCTTATGTTTATTTTTCGTATTTGTATTTCGTATATCTTTACAATAGAAAACTCGATTTAAGAATTGAAACATGAAAGATCAAGAGAGAATTACATACAAATAAAGAGAGAAAGAGAGAGAGAGAGAGAGAGAGAGAGAGAGAGAGAGAGAGATGGATTTGATAAGAGAAAAGTACAGTAAGAGGGATACGACAAGAAGGGAAGTAAGACACAGCCGATATGAGAGATATTGAGATATATTGATATATATATATAATGAAGAAGAGAGAAAATGATATATGGGTGGAGCGACGACTGAAACAAGCTTTCTCAACAGATTGAAAAAGGGTAAAATAGATATTTAGTATTGTAGAGATAAAGTTCTGTAAAGTAAGACATTGAGAAGCTATCGATAAAGCTGCTCGTTGACTACATTAACATTGATCTATGCACTACCTAAGGTCAGCTCCATTCGAGTCAGCATTGATGAAATCTCATTCACGGATGTTTAGTCGAAGGTTGGACTCAATTATTTCCAGTGAGCATTTAAAAGGCAATGCTAATGCAGCGCCATGAAACTAACTGTAATTGAACGTCATTTTAATTGTTTTTCTTTCTCTCTTTCCCCACTCTACGGCTCCCCCTTCTCCTCCTCTCCTCCACTCCTCCTCTCTCACTATTTCTCTATTCATATGCCTGCCTTACAGCAATTCAACCAATTCAATGCCATTTCAATTCTCAGCTGACAAACCAACGGACAGCAGAAAGCAAAAAGCAAATGAAGAAATACGCAAGAAAGAAAAAATAGAATTAAAAATTTCCAATCAAAGCAAGCTGAAAACTTCATTGGAGGCGAGGCAAGCGAGTTAGCTAGCTAGCCCATCTTAATGGCTTGTCTAATATCCTTTAACTGCGAGCCAACCCATTAAAAAGCATAAAGTCATTTAGTAATTAATTTTCATGTCCTGCTCGAGCGAGAGAGTGAGAGCAGTGCTGCGAGGCAGAGAGTCAGAGAGGGAGGCAGAGTTGGAGCTGCTAGGTGTGCAGGTGCCTCAACTAAACGGGGCGCGGTCTTAACACTGCGGCTAGCAATGCCAATATTAAAGCATCCCACATACACACACACACACACACAAACACACACACATGCATACAAAGGCATGTGCAGTTACTATGAGTTGCTGCTGCTTACTGCTCCTGTGCCTGCCTTTCAAACTGTATACAAATATACACATAAATAGAGAGCAATTTCTGTGATGTGTGTGTGTGTGTGTTTATGTGTGCACTTTGAAAAACGCGGCAAACATGTCCTACCTCGCATGAATTTCCAGTGCGCACGTCAGTTAACGCAAAATGCCGCTGCTTGGCTTGGATGCAGCGTCGCCTTTTCCAGCTTCCAATACTACGAATTTTTACTACGTTTTATCGATCCAAGCGTATGCAGCTTGTGTGTGTGTTTATGTGTGTGTGTGTGTATACAGCGCGCAGCTGGCAAGAGCACTAACACGAGCGCCGGTGCTGCTGTATGCCCAGCCGAAAAGCGCAGGAGCCGAAGCTCTCCGAGATAATATGTGAAAAGGGGAAGAGGTTAAAAACAAGCGGGTAACGGGTAGCGGGTAGCGGGCAGCGGGCAGCAGTTAGCGGGACTCTTGGTTAGATGGCGCGGCCGAGGGCGAGGCCACATCAAAAGAGCACCAAAGCGTGCGAGCTGAGTGAGTGAGTGAAAAGGAGAAGAGAGCGCTGTGTGCAGGGGGGTAAGGGGAGGGGAGGTAGAGTTTTGTTTGTGCTGGGAAGTTGTTGCTGTTGAGTTCTGTTGCGCTCTCGTTTCACTTTCCACTTGATTCCTTGCGCTTGACAGCCAAACGGACCGACAGTGGGCGGCTGATTGGATGCTGCTGCCGTTCCCTTTGACTCTGCCTCTGCCTCTGCCTCTGCCTCTGCTGCTGTCGCTGCTGCAGCTCAATGCAGGCTGCATATGGCATCAGACAGGACTGTGCCTGGCATTCCCTTACGGCGTATGCTCTCTCTCTCTCTATCGCTGTCTCGCTCTCGCAACGGCCATTGACCTCTGATGTCAAACAAAATCGGCGTGCACTTATTATATGGCAGTCCAAAGGGAGCGAGAGCGAGAGAGAGAGAGAGAGAGAGAGAGATAGGGGAAGCTCGGCCACGGTCCACGAGCCAGCAACAACAACAACGCCTGCAACTCGCTTTAAAGAGAGAACGAGCGGGAGGGTGGGCGGTTGGCTGCAGGGAAGAGGCGGGAGAGCCTCTCGAGCTAGTTGCTCTGGCCCACGGGCAGTTTGCTTTTGTTGTGTAAATTATGTTATGTATTGTTGTATACTTTTTGGGTTTTGCTCGGGATGCTAAACTCCGAGCTGAGTTGCGAATGAGCCTGGCTACAAATTTTGTATTTGTATTTGTGTTTGTGTTTACCGAACGGGAGTTGGGGCCTGGGGCCTGGGTCCTGGGGCCTGGGACTTGGGGTCTGGCGCTTGTTTGGGGGACGTTCAAACACTTTAAGCTCTGTTAATTCAACTGCACTGATTCTGATATCCTGTTGAAATCTGTTGAATGTTTAGCTATATAAAACACTGTCATGAATTAGTATCCTAGTTATTTGTATGTGCAATTAATAACAAGTCATCTGAGATAAGCAAATCAACCTGATGGGCTTCTAGATGCGTATACTTAATCTAAGCTCACCAAATACGTATTGAATGCTATAGAATTTCCCTCCCTCTTTCTATGTTAATGTTAAGAAGGAACAAAATATTAACAAATTTCTTAGTTATTTAATTGTTTATATATTTTAGCTTTTTATCAACTCTAGATTCTCTGCCAAGCTGCGAATTCTATATAATATTAGTACAATTAATAATTAATATACTGAATTTCAGATCACAAAAAAAAAAAAATATACAAAATGTATTACATATTTTCTTTTTTGACTTATAAAAATTAAAATGGAATTTAAAAATTGATTTTTGCGCACTTAAATATAATTCATAAGTAATTAATAAAAATGCTTAAATAATTATAATTTGACATTGATATTTTTATATTTAACTCTTAATGTTTTATTTGCTACGATTTGTTTCTATATTTTATTTAATGATATCGATCAAAGTTCATAATAACCATTAACCATTGCACACCATATTTATTCATATCAACAATTTACAACCGCCTTCATTTGCCGTTAGTTAGTTCAAAACGAAACGAAAGCTGCCTGAAAGCTGCATGGGTGGGTGTCTTCGCTAAGCAGTGCAAGTTTGTCGGTTTGTGTCACGGCTGTCTGCGCACAGTACATGAAGAACTGTGCCACAGCGGCAATCGAACTGGGAAGACAATGCTTCATTCAATATATGCTCATGGGCACAGAGTTCTCACAGGTGTCCTCGTCGCTGAAACAAACATATTTTGATAAATAAATGATGAATAAATATATATATACATATATATTCCATACGTCTGTGCCACTCACTAATTCTCCTCGATGCGCCGCAGAAAGTACTGTATCTGCTGATTCTTGCCAATCAGCGCGTAGAGCGCCGCGAATCCATGGAAAGCTGTGCAGAGGCAGACGGCATAGTTCAAGTGCGAACGCTCGTCGCGGTAGTAGTTGAAGGCAAACGAACAGACGCAGACGAACCAGGTGAGCGCCGTGTAGGTGAAGAACTTCCAGAACGACTTCAGGCGATTCTTCTCCAACGACTCAAAGCTCTTCTCCGCATCAACATCCGGCTCGTCGCTGATGCGTATTAGTGTGAGCACGTAGAAGAACCCACTGATGGCGCAGGCAACAAAGACGGGCGCAAAGAAGTAAATCATTATGCTCCAGTTACGTGCTAGAAAGAGACAGCAGCATTGGAACACTTTGACGAGAGTGTGAGCTCGTGCATAGTCACTCACGATCGAACCAACAAGTGTCGCCACCAAAGACCAGCCTCGACCCGTGGTAGCTGAGGCCCACGAAAATCGACCAGGCCACAGCTATAAGCACGATCGGCCCAAAGATCAGCCAGAACATTAGCTTCGTGAAGACAACTCCATTGAAGCTCACATACAGCTTGAAGGCTATGAAGCTGAGTATGTAGAAGGACAGCACGAGAAAGAGCAGTGCAAAGCTAGCTACAGATCGATCTATCAATCAATCATATTCCCAATCTATATTTACATTCGTTACACTTACGTATGATGCGGCAGGCGCTCGTTGACAGACTTGCGGGATCGTGGAGTGTCAAATGAGCCAGCAGCGCGTAGCCAAAGATAACACACGTCGTATACGATTTGATCGCCACGCCGTAGAAGCTGTTGCGCATGCCAGAGCAGAGCAAGTGAACGATCAGCACTATGAACATTGATATAATGCAGATCAGCAGACCTAGAGACGAGACGAGAAGAGGTGAGAGGGAAGGTGAAAAAGATAATCATATATAAATGGCATCTTAGAATCGATTATCGATTGTCTTATATAGGAGTTGGCTACAAGCAAAGAACAGGAGAAGAGAGATCAGGAAGAGTTTTGAAGATACTTGTAGATTAGATCTGATATGGGGAGCTACTGATCATATGCTAGCGCACTATCGTTCTCTCTCTATATACATATATGTATATCGCGAGATTAGCTGCAATTATTTAAGATTTTGATTCAATTGTTATCACTGACTCATTGCTTTGAACTCATAATTATCAAAATAAATTTCCTAATTAATGATCGCTACTAATGGAATCGATCCATGAAAATCTAGCAAACTGTGTTTATTTTTGAGGCACATGCTGCCAGGCAGCGACTCGCGCTACATTTTCCATTATGTGTGTGAGGCAAGCCCATTAACAACTGGATATATAGATGCTATAATAGATATTAGATATACGAGGGCTGCCCATAAAGTAAGATGAAAGGAAATGGAAATCGATCGTTTAAAGAAGGTTGATAGCACGAACTTACATACAGCATAGGTCCACTCTCTTACGCCCAGTACGAAGTGAAGCTTTTCTGGGGCACAGGCCAAAGGCTGCCAGCTCCAGCTGCTGTTGCCTATGAGCAGAGGGGTGAAGCAGTAATGCTTGCTAAACAGATGATCCCGATGGATGATCGAGCCGTTCTGCGTGAGGTAGAGTGTGAAGGTTAGAATTAGTATGTATACTAAATACTATCCCTTAGACCCATCCTAGCCATGTGGCATCACCTCATGCAGTGTCCAGTTGAGGTATGTGTTATCCTTGATGTGGGCTTTCATATGATCGCAGGGGGTCTCCTCATACACGCTGAACAGGGATCGCAGCTCTATATTCAACTGCGTGCCATTCTGCAGCTCGATAGCCATGTGGCTCTGGCCAGGCAGTTGGGGCAGCTGGTCCTGTGCAGTCAAGCAGCTGCGCTCCTGCAGATCGTAGAACTGTCCGGCCGGACAGCAGAAGCGCACACACGGCCTCAACTTGCAGACGCAAGCGCGCAAGTGGCGCCTGGCGGGCACACGAATTCCGTTCTCGATAATGAAGTCGTAGGCTGAGACTAGTTCCCGAGGTATCAGGGTCCAGTTGTGGACGTAGGAGTTGTTGAGCGAGCTGCCCATGTTGTAGCTGCCTGTGATGTTGATCGTGTCGATGAAGGCGCACGGATGGCGCGCCTCCTCGTGGATGCCCTGGGTCATGGCCAAGAGGCAGCCAAGCGTTAGCAACTGCGCCGTGGCCAAAGAAATACTCATCGCGGCGTCAAATCTCAAATCCAATCCATTCGCTGTTTACCCCAATGTCAAATTGCAGTTTACCGAATAATCAAAAGCGTTTCCAAAATAGAAATCAAAACACAGACCGTGGCGCTGCGGCTCTCTACTCTACGGCAACTATCCGGCGGAAACGCTTCATCCACACCTGGCACTGGCTCAACACGAACTGCGCTCGCTGTGTGTCCCCAACAACTGAATCGAATCGAATTGAAAAATGGAATCGAAACATTTTCATTCGCATATATCCACACACATGTGGTTGCTTATGTTCTTCTTCTTGTTGTTGTTGTTGTTGCCTTTAACGACTGCGATTTTTTTACAACAACCAAAAAGCCAACTGAAACTAAGAAACAAACAAGAGGCGCAGCACACCGAACTGGAAGCTACCCTATAAAAGATAGCGATATCAATGGGGATATCACAGATGAGTCATTGTCCTTCGAGCAACTAATTGAACGCATTCTTATCCACTTCCAAACCCATCCTCCTTGAACTGAGCCCTCCATTCTTGACTCCAATGATGATCCCATCTCTGAACCTTTCCTTTATCAAGATTGCTATTTCATCTATTATCATCGTCTTGCTCTACTCTCAATGTTATCTTATTTCTCAAACTCTCGTAGAGCATTTGCAATTCGTTAACTGACCCCTTTTGGCTACAGCATAAACATGCTAGCGAGCCATTCTAAGATATAGACCGCGTCGTTGTGAGGTCGTCAATTGGACAGAGACCGAGACGGACAGCACTCGGTGGCGTCATAAACAGAACATTTGTTGCGTACCACTTGACAGGCGAACACGAACTCGAACAGGAACACGAGATACCGAGGCCGAACCAGCGAACCACGCCGCCCGCCCCTGTTGGCCACAAGCTATAATTTTTTTTTGCTCGTTTTATACGTGGCCGTACGAATAGTTTTAGGGGGCTGGTCACCTGTTTGCCATGGGAAATACTGTTCAAACAAATAATTCATAGGCTAGCGAATCCTTTATGTGGGTGGATACCTTTCATTACTGCTCCATAAATGTTAAGTATACTAAACGTAGAGCAGGAACGTATATTACTAAGCCGGAACTATAGGAAGAATTCGGTTTTGGGTTTGGGTTTGGGTAAATGCCAAATGAAAATAAGTTAATCACAAAAAATCCAACGAAAGGGAAAAGCTTGACGTAATAATTTCTGTGCTGACTTTAATGGAAACATTGATGGATATCTGACTGACCGAAACTGTCTATTAACATTGATTTAACATTTGTTTTTTTGACATTGATTGCAATCATTTGTGAGGTATTTATAAGTTGGGCAAGGAACTCAAATAATAATGATGACAATGCCAATGACAATGACAATGACAAGTACGATTGTTATGAAAAATGCGAGTGATGAGAATGCAAATGAGAAAACAAAAACATAATAATAATTACGATAATGTTGGGGCTAATGCTTAATAATAATAAAGTCAATAAAGTAAATACAAGTAATTCCAGAGTGAAAGCTTTTGTTTAATCATAAACTGTAACTGTGTTGTACATATGCGTAGACATGTGTATGTGTTATGTATATACATACATATAAAAATATATATCGTAGTATAACAAGTCTTAATAATGCTTAATGCGTATATTATTTGCTATCATTCAGAATGATTCATAAGTAAGCTGAGCAACGGCTCGGATGAATCACGAGTTTTGAGCAAAGCTGTGGCAGTTAGAGTGATGTCACCGTTGGTCTATAAGGTGAGTCTGTGGATAGAGAGATAGGGCTAGATCAATCGAAATACCCAGAGGGTGGATCTTCACTCACCTGGAGACTTGAGATCGCCGTTCTCATCGAATTTGTAAACTCGCGCATTTATTATGCTCAGATCCGTTTGACTCGATTCACTGTGTGGAAGAGAACTTATTAATATTGTTTATTGAGTGGAATTACTTCGAGTCTTACACATTGATGGACCACCAGGTCTTCACGTGCATGTTCTTGCCCAGCAGCAGAATAAATCCGGCTATGGCCAGCACCAGGATGCAGATGCCGCTCCAGAAGTCGATGATGAAGAAGTGCTCCCTCATTCGAGCCAATAAATAGACAATCATCTCGCGCACCCACACCGATGACACGCCCACCAGATATGCAGAGAAGGCGTAGAAACTACGTAGACCGGGGAGTAGGGAATGTATATTAATAGATTCCTAATTTAGGACTACTCACTGGGTTTTCATGATGCGCAGCTGAGTGCCCAAAATGTATTGCGTGTCTGCAGGCAGGTCAAATATCGAAAAGTATGCCTTGACACAGCAGCCGATGCTGAAGATCAGCAACAGCAGAATGGGCACGTAGTAGTAGATAAGAATGCCCCAGAGACGAACTGACAAGGGGGAGATGCATATACATAGATTAGATATAGATTTTGATTGATGGAAGTGCAAAACAAATATGTACATATGTGGAATTCATATAAATGATATTAGATTAGAATCATAATCTATCCTCATACATAGATTGACAGAGCTGATAAGCAGTAAGAGATAGTCTTGATGGAAGACGAGAGATAGAACGATATCATAGGGTTAGGCTAAGACAGACTAGGCTAGACTATATATATGATATATGATTTCACGATCTTCGTTAACTCCAACTCACCATCGAACCAGCAATAGTCCTCGCCAATGCCAGGCTTAAAGTGTTTCGGCAAATTTGAGTCCTGTGCAAATGAGACCAGAAAGCGCAGAGCTATCGCACAGCCAAGGGCAATAAAATAGCACAAGGTGCGCACCCAGTTTTTGATAGCTTTCAGGCGGAACTTTAGTAAAAAGTCCAGACTGCAAAGGGCCAAGTAGACAAAGGACAACATGATGCAGAAGTAGGCCAAGAATCCTGCGAAGGAAAGAAGCGATATAAGTTAGATATGCATTATGGAAGATTAGAGATTAGTATAGTTTACCGATATTGCGGCACGCCTCATGCGACAGATTCATGGGATTCTTGAGCGTCAGGTAGACGAGCAGGGAGTAGCCGCAAATCGCCGACAGCAGATAGTAGATGATCAGCTGGCCATAGTGCGAGCGGCGTGCCTCGTTGATGGAGCTGAGCAGGGAGAGTACGAAGATGTTGATGAGTATAGCAATGATGCTGCCTACGGAGAGAATAAAAAGAGGGGCATTGTCAGAGACATCTTAGAGTACATAGACCTGACTTACAGATGGCAAAGATCCAGACTCTGTAGCCCCGCTGGAAGCGCTCGCAGTTGAGTGGCGTTAGCTCCCAGGCCTGGTTGTGCTCCAGTGGCGTAAAGCAGTATTCGTCCGTGCTCCAGAGGCGTCCGTCCCGCAGCAGCGAGCCGTTCTCATGCAGATCCCATTGCCAGAAGGTGTCGTGCTTCTTGTCCACAAACTTATTTCGGCAGCCCACCTCGGTGCGCACCACAAAGTGATCGCTGATCTTCACCTGCGCCACACTGCTGTTGGCGTAGCTCAGCTCGATGTGGCTGATCAGACGCTCCTGCTTGGGCTTTGTGCAGTTCCAGCTCTCCGTATTGAAGACCAAGTCCGGCGGACAGCAGAATGTGATGCAGGGCTTCAGCTGGCAGACGCAGCCACGCAAATGTTTCTCTGCGCGATATTCCACGCCGTCAATCACCTTGAAGCTGTACTCGGCCATCAGCTCTGGTGGTATCAGGACACCTGCGTACGAGTAGGAGCCATCCTTCAGCCGTAGTCCGTCCATGATGTTAACTGTGTCTGCGTAGGCGCAGGGAAACTTTCCGTGAGGCGAGGCCGATTCAGAGGCGACTGCTGGTATTGTTGATCTTGTGCTAATGAGGATGAACCACACGAGCACCACCCACATTTTGCTTGATCTAGCGCTAATTCGGCAATTAAACATGCTGCGCTCATAAAGCGCGGGTAATACAGTGGGCACTCGCTATGACAAACACTTGATCTTGTGCTGCCCAGACTAATGTAAACACAGAAGATGTTCTACATTCATAAAAATAAACATTAACATTAAATAAATGTAAAAATAACTCATTTGTTTCGAAATTCCCGCTCTATGCTGTGTTACATAACTAATCAAATCAGAAACTAATTCCAATTGGAAACTGCAAATGAACAATGCAAGCTCAGCCAGCTGCCTAGGTGTTCGTTAGTCGAGTGCTCACTGTATTTGCTTTTAGCCTTAGGTGTGGTATTTGTTTGTGGCTCAAAGCTTTATGCTACGCGCGTGACGTCACGGCGTCTATAGCGTTGGCAGTGATAGCGCCGTCGACGTCGGCGCTGGCGTCGCCGTCAAGAAGAATTAAATAAATAAATAAATGTGATCGTATCCATACGAAATATTTGTCTTGGTTTTTGGATTTTAAACGCACGCACACACACACACACACACACACACACACACACAGAGAGAAACACAAACAATCAACGCGGACAGCGAGAACGCCGACGCTAACGTTGACGGCGACGCTGACGTCGCGACGTCTAAAAACGGCTATATGATTGCGACAACAACGACAATAATTATATGGCGCGCAAGCGAGAGAGCGAGAGAGTGTGAGTGAGTGAGAGGGAGAGGGGGAAACGAACTTTGTGATGCGCTGTAGTTGCTTTTGTTGTTGTTGACTTTCTCGTTAAACGAAACCGGCAAACCGCGGCGCAGAGACGTCAACGCACCATGCCGGCCAAGAATAAAAAACAGACTAAACTGATTAGCCAGTCAGTCAGCAAGCAAGCAGACCCCAGGCCATAGCCACAGCCACAGCCACAGCCACAGCCGCAGTCGCAGTCGCAGTCGCAGTCGCAGTCGCAGTCGCAGAGCGTACCAAAATGAGGGCCGAGAGGAATTCGATTTCGTATGTGTTTACTTTGAGGAATCGGAATTGGAATTGGAATCTCAGTCGGACGCGAAACTCATTCAAAATTCATTTTGTTGCTTGCTCAAGCACAACAACAGCAACAACAACAACAGCAGCTGGCTTCGGCTAAAGCTTAAGTTGTGTGCGCAGTGAAGAGAGCTTTTATGTTAAAATTCAGCGCTTGTCATATGTACGTTGTCTTTGTCTAGTACAACGTAACACTGGGTACAGATGAGATAGCTGCGCGCTATGGCAAAGCAAAGGCCGTTGGGAACAGTTTGTTATGCACTGCAAACAGTTTGATAAAATCAGTTTGTTGTTGCTTCAGCTGCTTAAGCTGCTTATGTTAATTGTGTAATTATTTTTGTTAATGATCATTTGGTGCTGTCGTGCTGTCGGTGCTTGTCCTTGCTAACAGAGCCTAACAGGAGGGAACAGATTACAGCAGGTGTTTGTCTTTGCTAACAGCGGACGTTGTTTACAGTGCGCATGAATACAGCAATGGAGACAGATTGATTGTATATGTAGAAGATAATTGTTATAGATGTGCATATATAATATTTTTAAATTTGAAAATTGTATTTAAAGACTTCAGATTGCTACACTGTGCTACACAGGGAACAGTTTAAGGCAGTGAGTCCTAAGAGTCTTTACTATTTTTATGAAATCGGTATTTATTTGTAGAAGATTTATATGGAAGCGATTACTAGATTTGGCAGATGCCTGCATATTACGAGATATACATATATATATATATATATAGTGTCTTTTATAAGTCTAGAATATAATAGATATAGATATATGGCTACTGCCATGTCCCTGCTATTCGATGTCTCGAACGACGTCCACCGACAATGTCGTCGTCAATGATCAAAGACAAAGGAAACCGAGCAGCGTCTCAATAGGTATTTCTTAAAAACTTGATTAAACTTGATTCTAAATTGAGAGTGCTTTGATTTGAGAATTGACTCAGCCCCAGGTTCCTGCCAATGCGTCAACTTAAGCATCTAAATGGATATTTCAGGAATGGAAAAAGGTATTAAGTGGAGTATCCGACTAGGAAGTAATCCTTTCGGATGGAGCATATCTTCTTTTAATCGACTGCAAGACCTTCTTCTTCAGCACGAACAGAATGAAGATGAGAAAGCCCTGCATGGCAGTGCACAAGTCGGAGGCGTAAAAGATCTTTGACCACGTCTTGTCGGCGCTCACAAAGTAGGAAATGATCTCCAAGGACCAAGTGACGCCCATGATGACAAACAGTCGCAGAAACAATCCGAATCTGTAAGATATTTTATTAGTACATAACTCGCAGAGAGCGAACTCCACACTTACTTGTCCTTTTCTGTACGGAGATTTCTGGTGCTATCCTCGCGTGCTATGATCCTCGCCATCTCGCGCTGCACGCTATGAATCTTGATGGCCGTCATCACAAACATCACTGTGTTGGCCACAATGATGACCATGATGGGTCCAAAGAAGTAGATCATCGCTGACCAGTTGGTCATGTCCAGCCAACAGAACTGTCCTCCACCAATGCCCGGCTTCAGGTTATAGGGCCACTCGGTAAACTCCTGCACCAGCATCGTGCAGATCAGACAGAGCAGAGCCAAGCCCCACGAGTAGAGCGAGTAGAGCAGGAAGCGTTTCTTCTCCTGGAACCGATTGATGCCACGCGTACCACGGAAATTGTGCCACAAGTCGAAGCTGATTACATTCAGCCAGAAGAAAGCGGACATGAAGAAGAAGTAAGTCGTGTAGCCAATCACTTTGCAGGACAAATCGAGCGGCTCTATGGACTCCTCGATTTCCAGGTAGCCCAGCATAGAGTAGCCAATGGCCAGGCCCACTAGGTAGGACGCCAAAGACTTTCCATGCTGATTACGGAGTTCGGGGATCAAGAGATATATGGCTATGGTCAACAACATAAACGGTATGGAGAAGAGCATGGCTGAAAAGATGAGGTTTAGGCCAAATAGACCAAAAGTTAAAGATCATATGACTTGACTAGCTTGCATTTTTGTTTGTACCTACCTAGCTTTGTGACGGTCCTCATTGTCGCACTCGCGTTGGAGTTGTCGCAATTCCTTGGGCCCATCATAAAGTATGAGTCGTGAGTAATGGTGAGCAGCACGCAAAACTCGTTCGTGCTTAAGAATTGGCCCATTGACTCATCATGGCGCAACAGGGTACCGTTCTCGTAGAGCTGAGCGCGGTCGTACGAGTAGACTTCTGGCTGCAGCAAGAACATTCCGGGGCAGGGCTGGAAACTCTTCACCATGAACTGCTCATAGATATTCACACTCTTAACCAATCCGTCATTTAGGGTTACATTGATCATTGGCTTTGTGCTCGTATCCAATAAGCAGTATGAGGAATCGATTTGATCCCTCGGACAACACGTATTGAGGCAGGGCTTTAGCTTACAGACGCATCCTCGCGCATGCGGCGCCACTGCGATGCGATCTATTAGATTGATGTAGATGTAGTCGAAGGTGCCCACATAGTAGCTGGGTATTATCACACCCTCGTAGCTATAGCTACCGTTCGCAAACGAGGGGTAACCAGTCACATTGACAGTGTCGAAGAAGCTGCACGGGGTTCGTATGCTACTGCTGTTCTCGCCCATCCCATAGACCCCTAATGGACTTCCCAACAACAGGCGAAATCCCACGAGAAACTGGACTGCCCTCAAAAAGGAGCCACGATAGAGTGAATGATAGTGCTGCATTTTTCTCTGGGCTCTGCAAAAAGGTAATAGAGAAAGAGAATGATTAGCGCTTTGATTATGGCTTAAGAATTAGTTTCATTAAAAAGTAAAGTAATTATATTAATTGGGATGAGTAAGAATCAAATAAAGTATTATTTATTATTTTGCTTATTTATTAGCCGCTACACGTAGCTTCTGTAGACGCTGTCACCGATTGGGTTGAAGCTTAAAACTCTTCTAACAGTTGCTTGTCCACAAACTAAGCTAATATATAAGCATTATTGATGAGTCCTTAGCCCAAGGCAGACTTTGAACTACGTCCGCTAACCTAATCGGCATCTATTCTGTAATTACTCTTATCAAGCATTGTTTACGGCTCTAATTAGCATATTAGCTAATCGGCCCAACAGCATGTGGTACGTCACTTTGTGCAAGTCAATTACGCCAACAAGTCCTTTGGCCTAGACGACATCACCCATAAAATTTACTTCTTGATTGTTCGGCCTCTTTACTTTTAGATTCAGACAGCGAAAATATGGGAAAGCATAGCTTTCGTTCGAGACAGTCAAATTATTCATTATTCTGCTGTCAACGTCACGATGGGAACCAACGTTTTTTTTCCCTATCTCCATATTGCTTTCTGCCAATCGATAAATAAATAAATATCTATTAACGCTTAGTATTAATAAAAGTAAAAACATAAAATTAAAGCGGGAAACCAGTGTTAATAAAGGTTAAGTGAATTATATTCAAAGGGAGTAGTTTGAGCAACAGAAAGAAATATAGATAAAGATAGATAAGAAACTGTTCCCACTGCACGTGAGCAGCAACTGCTCACACACGCAGGTGCTTGTCTTTGCTAGCAAGCACAGTACGCATTGTCTGTGCTGTAAAGCTTTTTACAGTGGGGACAGTTGAGCTAAGACTGAAGAACAGTTTGATGGAGCTTCTTTATATTTATTAAACTATAGTTTCAGGCATCAAATTTAATTGTGCTAAAAACAATTTTAGCTGAGATTAACATTTATTTTTGTTTACTTTCTGTTTTCTTTGGCTTTATTTGATATAATTATACATTTTAAACAAACATTTCATATACATATATATGTATTAAACAAATGTGATTGAGTATGCGTTTCACAATGCTCAGTTTTTCTTTACGAAATTACGAAATTCGCTTTTTTATTTATATTTAATTTTTCAATATTTTTTTTTCTTTTTTTTTTTTTTTTTTTTTTTTTTTTTTGCAGTGTAAAAATTGATGTAAAACAATTTCAGAATGAAGGCGCAGATATGACAAATGCTCTCAGACGTACGCAAATGTGGATTGCAAATACATATAAATATACAGATTTACATATATATTATGTATATATAGATATATATGTATATAGTGTCTTTTATAAGTCTAGAATATAATAGATATAGATATATGGCCGCTGGGACAGCCCAGCTATTCGATGCTTGGCACGACGTCGACGCGATGACGTCATCAAAGACTAGACCTGCTGCAAGGCATTAACCAACCACAGTGGGGCACAGTGTTTCTCAGTGGAAGCTGGTGGTGCGATGTGATTGCTGTTGTTGCTGCTGCTGCTGTTGTTGTTGTTGTTGTTGCTGTTGTTGTTGGTGATCAATTGGGAAAAGCGGCTTCTCCACGGAGCACTTCTCCTGCAAGGTTAGATTTGCAACGCTGCTGGAGGTGGTTTTGGTGGAGTATTGACTCTGCCTCTGGTGGCTGCCATCGCGCGAGCTCGAGCATCTAAATGGAGGGCATAAAAATCAGATTAGAGTCGGGGCAAACAGTGGAGGCATTGATAACACAGATTAGAGCGTAACAGCGTTAATTATTGATAGATATGATAGTATGATACGATATAAATATGATAATAGATGTGTGGAGTGTTAGCTGGAAATGCAAATGTCTCTAAGAGTGACTGACTGAATGGAAACAGGAGTGGGGCAGCGAGGCAGCAAACTATTTGAATTGATTTACATGCAATTATATATATATTATTTATCAATATAGATAGCGTTAGAGAGAGGTTGGTTAGCTAGTTAGTTGGTTGGTTTATCGTATATATGTATATATAAATATATTTTTTTTTTTACAGCTGGGGTTAATAACAAATGCTTCGCTTTAGCAAAACCTCTAACTACTTTAGATTCTTGTATTTTACCTTTTTTAGCACTATTTTATATTTCTTGCATTTCTTTTTTTTTTTCTATGTTTTTGTTTGGGCCTTGGGCCGTCGAGTGGACTTTTCCTTCATTTTTAACTTTTCCTGTTGTATATTTATTTCGGTGGAGGTCGAGTTTGTTGAGGTCGACTGACTCGAGCTGGGCGACTTTTGCTTCAAGAGTCTTCGTGAACGAAAATTACGGATTTGCAATTGTTATATATAGTGTTTTATATATATTCGTATGAGTGTTTATGTAGGAAAATGTCACTTGGAGTTGGGTTACATAGGTGTTACACATGATATACATATATATATATATATTTAAATATATATATAAATATATTTATTAGTATACATCTAAATGGACGGAATTTGTTCTTTTGCTTTGTGTTTTTGTGGGGGGTTTAGCCTCTGGTCTTTTAGCTTTTTTTTTTTGTTTTGTCATATTTACAACACTCAAGTATTAAGGCTTTCTAGCTGTGTTCTGTGTTGGTTAACAGCTTGGCTGTGGTTCTGGTTGCGATTCTTTAGCGATAGCGTTACCGAAAGCAGGCTGAATACGGAAGAATACAGAAGAAAATTCAATTGAGATACAGCCACACATATATACTATATATGTCTGCATATATACATATATGTCTATATATAGATTAGCTATCAAGTATAGTGGTGCATGCCATTCACACACACATGCACTCGCACACTCACACACACAGCGAGAGAGATAGAGAGCGAGGGAGATAGAGGGTTAGGCGTTCGTTGCACAACACTGAACAGCGAAAAGGGAGTGCAACGCTTACTGCAGCTATTTATCAGCTTGCTCGTTCCATTCCGTTCCGTTCCGTTCCGTTTCGTTCCATTAAACGGCATGTGAATGCACACCATTGGCAGTGTTGGCAAACGCATTGCGTATGACAACCAGCTTGCGTATGTGTTGGGAAGCGTCCATAAAGCGCTGCTTCATCGAGTAGCTACTCCCAGCCACAGTCACGCTCTCCGTTTGTCTCAGACTGCGCACTCGCACAGTTCTAATCGAGAGCGGGTGGGGTAGGAGGGTATTCGATAGAGAGGGGTAGGGAGTGTGGATAATTGAAGTGAGTCAAATACATATACATATTCAGTAGACACTCGTGTGTTACACATTACAAATACAGCTCGCTCCGTTGTAAATGGGGTAAGGGACAGCACAAGATTCTTGGTTTGGGTGTAGATAGTTTCTGGATAGAGCGAATGGTGGAACATACCTGTTTGTTATCAAGTGCTTGACCTTCTTCTTCAGCACGAACAGCATGAAAATGAGAAAGCCTTGCATGGCATTGCACAAGTCGGAGACGTAAAAGATCTTCGACCACTTCTTGTCGGTGCCCACAAAAAAGGAAATGATTTCCGAAGACCAGGTAACGCCCATGATAAGAAACAGGCGCAAAAACAAACCGAATCTGTAAGAAATTACATTAGTACATAACTCGCAGAGAGCGAACTCCACACTTACTTGTCCTTTTCTGTACGCAGATTTCTGGTGCTATCCTCGCGTGCTATGATCCTCGCCATCTCGCGCTGCACGCTATGAATCTTGATGGCCGTCATCACAAACATCACTGTGTTGGCCACAATGATGACCATGATGGGTCCAAAGAAGTAGATCATCGCTGACCAGTTGGTCATGTCCAGCCAACAGAACTGTCCTCCACCAATGCCCGGCTTCAGGTTATAGGGCCACTCGGTAAACTCCTGCACCAGCATCGTGCAGATCAGACAGAGCAGAGCCAAGCCCCACGAGTAGAGCGAGTAGAGCAGGAAGCGTTTCTTCTCCTGGAACCGATTGATGCCGCGCGTACCACGGAAATTGTGCCACAAGTCGAAGCTGATTACATTCAGCCAGAAGAAAGCGGACATGAAGAAGAAGTAAGTCGTGTAGCCAAACACCTTGCAGGACAAACCAAGCGGATCTATGCCCTCGACAAGCAGCAGGCAGCACAGCAGCGAGTAACCGACGGTCAAGCCAACCAGATAGCATACTAAAGACTTTCCATGCTGATTACGCAGCTCGGGGATCAAGAGGTATACAGCTATGGTCAGCAACATAAAGGGAATGGAGAAGAGCATGGCTGTGGCGAAAGGAAGATACAAGAGTGATAAGTAGATAAGTTTCAACCCCATGCCTTTCCACTTACCAAATCCATTAATGATCTTCACCGTCGTATTCTCGTGAAACATGTCGCAGTTGGCCGGGTTTATCGTGTAGTATTGATCGGTGTCGTTGACACTAGTGGGCACCAAGCAGAACTCGTTCTTGAAGATGTAATGCTGGTCATCCTCGCGGAACAGCGTCCCATTCTCGTAGAGCTGAAAGCTGTCGTACGAGTTGATTTCGGGCACCAGCGAGAACATCTCGGTGCAGGGCCTGAAGCTCTGCACCACGAACTGCTCATAGATATTCACACTCTGAACCGATCCGTTGGTGAGGGTCACATTGATCAACGGCTCTGGCCACATTGGCTTCGAGTTTGTGTCTTTTACGCACTCTGTGTCGTTGTAGATGTGGCCCCACGGGCAACAGATGTTGATGCAGGGCTTCAGTTTGCAGATACAGCCACGCACATGCGGCGTCACATCAATGCGATCGACCAGATCCTTGTAGATGTAGTCGAAGGTGCCCACGTAGTGGCTGGGTATAATCACACCCTCGTAGTTGTAGCTGCCATTCGGAAACGAGGGGTAGCCAGTCAAGTTGACTGTGTCGAAGAAGCTGCACTTGATGTGTATGCCATTTCGCTCATGGTAGTTCCACTCATCGTCCATGGCATAGACCCCAAAGGGACTGCCCGGCAGCAGACGCAGTACCACTAGCAGCAGAACCCCGATTAGGGTGACGCCACAGTAGAGTGAACCCGATCTCCGATGCTGCTGCATTTTTTTCTGGGCTCTGTGGATGATCGGAAAAAACTGCATTGATTAGAAACGGGAACTAGTTGGAAATGCAAAAGATATTCCAAGGTAAGAAGAGTGGAAAGTCATATGGATATATGTTTAATGTCATGCCAATTGCTTGCATTTACGTGTAACACTCTATGTTATCAGATCATATTTATTGCTCCCATTGGAGTTTTAGCTAATAAACTTTGTCGCCATCTATCAAAATCTCACTGTTAAGGCATTTCATGCCTTTTACCTTATAACTCTTCAACAGGTTAGCCCTTGGTAGAAGGATATGTGGATTAATTACGTCAGTTTTGGATGCGCAATTGGGGCAACAAGTCCTTGGGGTCATGGCTTATGTATGCCACGTAAACATACGGACAGAGACAGAGGGAAAGAGTGAGAGGGAGGGCAATATAAACTATTCACACGCAGACAGAAAGATAGCTGGCCACACGCAATGCGAATGGGCGTGCTGTTGCGCTGTACCTTCCGACTCCTGTCTTCCCCACCCTAACTGTTGATTCAGAACTCCCGATTCCTGGGGGGACATTAATCATCGGTGCCAGTAGATATTAATGAATGCGTGTTAAATTGACACTAAGTGCTTGTCCCCATCGATATCCTGTCCGCGTGTCCTCACAGCGGCTGCCTACGTCAGTCTAAATAGCAACACCCACGCTTTGCACCTAATGTGTTGGCAATAAATTCATTACCCGACCAGACAGCAGTCCAACCCCGAATTCCCAATAATCCTCTGCCCCAATAGGCACTATCTTATCGTACGCTAACATCGTTAGGGAGGAGGCCCCATAGGGTTGGGAGTGAAAGTCAAAATTTCGCTTAATTCATTGATCGCTAATTATTTCCATTGCTTCACGGCAGACAGAGAAGGAGAGAGAGAGAGAGAGAGAGAGAGAGAGAGAGAGAGAGAGAGAGGAGAGAGGCACTGCATATATGTATGTGTATATGTTTGACAGCCCCGTGGGCTGTGCGCACCTTCGAATTAACATGAAATTTATTGGCCCACTGGGTAAACAGACATTAAATGCCTGCCAATTCGCACAGTTGAGTATTAATCAAAAAGTGAGCATAATTAATCGTTTTCATCAGGCATAAGGTATTCGGCCAGAGTTGCCTGCTCACCACGCATTACAAATGATAAAGATATCCGAAATTGCGGATAAAAAAAGTGTAAATTTTGTATTGGAACTGGCTTTCGATTTCGATGATTGGTTCTTATTTTCTTACAAATGAACTAGTTCCTTTTCAATAAGCTGATTTGTTTTTATTACAGCTAAGAAAACTGGTTCACTTAAAAATGGCATACAATACAATTTGGAATCTATTTTGATCTAGCTCATTTGTTGTAAATATTGAACATTTGTCATAATACATTTCACAATTATTCAAATATTATGCTATCTTAGACGTCATTCAAACTTCGTTTTATCTCGAGTTGAAAATTTCCCACATATTTGAATGAATTACAAAAAAAAAAAAAAAGTTGTATATTGTTGCAATACATGTTTCTAATGGCCAACCGCAAAAGCAAACATGCCATGTATAATCGAAGAGTCTTCTCTCTTTCCTTGGCCCGCCCCGGCTCAATTTGAATATAGCGGAAAATATAAACGGCTAAATGTGGCTATAAAATTGAATTATGACCCGCAATTTCGTGAATTGTTTTACGATTTTCCGGATTTTCAATTGAAGCTCGCGCAGCGCTTTAATTTTTGTTGCTCTTCTTCATCAGGCTATTTGTTTAATTTTGTTGCATATTTATTGTTTGTTTTGCGTGCTGATAAATATAAATGCAACAACTGCTGTTTTCGCTCAACGCGCGATTGCCCCGATTGGCCATATACTATATATGTTTGAGTGTGTGTTTATGCCAGAAGCAGATGTGATATGAGAGATACGCCATCGATCGATTTATAATGCTGATCAGGCCGATCAGCAAATTGATTTTCCAACCTTCCTTTTTCTCCACTGATTCACTTATGCAAATGGGCGCGTCTGCTGTTGGCAAGCAGAATACCAATTGATGGATTCCCCAGCAGATGGCTGAAGATATCAGATAATGCCAGCATATATAGCCATGCCTCGTACACTATCGCTGATATTATAAGTCAGTCAGTTTATTATACAACTGCGAGAGAGCGCTGAAGGCATAATCTTGCCTCGCTTGTTTCATAAAAGCGCCGATAAGATAATGCCAAGAGTTTCTAATGTTAGACAAAAAGCATTTACCAGGCATTTATTAATTCCAAGAAATGGAATATTTATATGATTTGGAGTTGCTTCACACATGTCAAAGAAAGCTAGCTGAGGGTTTATCGAGCACATATGTACGTATATAGAGCAAAGATAATTTATAATGTTATAAACATTCTCTAGGCCAAACAGATACAGATACAGATACAGATATGTGAAGCAATATTCTTTTAGACTTAATTCTATTTGATTTTGGTGCGCGCTTCCCAGTCTCTGCACATATAACATTTAATGAGTAATTAATTATGTTATATGCGTTGACTTTTTATGGAGCTTCCGTTGGGCTAAGCTGAATGTTTATTTATTCTTTTGGCTTTTGTTTTTTGTTTTTTATGTGCTCTGATAACGAAGTTGAGTAAGTGTCTCAAATGACAAATGAATTGTGATTCATGCGGCGCTTCCGACAGCAGTTGAAGGCACTATCGACTCCACTCAATACGATTCGAAAATAAACAGAGATTCCCATTAGAAAGAATCCAGAGAGCGAGACTTTATCTGAGAGAAGCTCGCAAATTAGTTAGGTTCGTGATAATTATGTATGCTGAAATGCATGAGGCTTGAGAAAGATTTATCGGCGACTGATAAAGCGGCTTTGGCGGTAGACAAACGGACGGATGGCAGCAGTGAGCACTTCGAGCGTGTCACGCGGCGTATGCGTAATGTTTCTAAAAATTATCCATTACAATTCAAAATACGCAAAAGGCAATTGCGACGAAACATAAACAAAACACAGTTCGCTGCCCATATATATATGTATATGTATATATTAATAATCATATCAATAATGAAACTCACGAAAGCAGAAAACCATTAAAAAACATTCTGCCTCACTCACAAGTCGTACGAGTTCTGCGAAACATTTAAGCACTTCATATATATATGATATAAAAATGATATTATTATTATTTTTATTTGTATATAATTTTATTTTTCAATGTGCACCAGAATTCTTTTTCACGTAAATATATATGTATATGTATATACAAATTTGATATCTTTTGCTTCGAGTCGTTTGGTCGCCCTCAAACTAATCGCGCAGACTGTGAACTTGAACTGGAACCAAAAATTAAAAACTCACCACAACCACATAATATGTTTGGGGTGAGTTAGATAAACAAGCACACACACACACACACACATACACACACACGTAATCGCTCGACACTTGCCATTATTTTGAAATTCAACAAAAGTTTTGTTCAACTTTATTTTCCTTTTTGTTTGCTTCATTGTTATGGCTTTTTCGCCACTCAAAAATTTTGTGGTTTTTGTTATTTTTGGAACATTTTGATTCGTGTGAAAATTCCAGCGGAATTATTTTTAGGCGCCAGCCAGACAAATAAACTCGACAGAGCTCGCCAATTAGTTTGCTAAGCGATATCTAATTCCTGTTTTTCTGTATTTAGACAGAAGCACCTATCTCTCTCTCTCTCTCTCTCTCTCTCTCTCTCTCTCTCTCTCTCTCTCTCTCTCCCTCCATCTCATTCTCTATTGCCTCATTTTGAACTGCTCATCAATCAAAGTATTTGACATGACTTTAATAGGTGTTCAGCATATAATTTTGTGTCGCTTTTTGCACAGGTTCTATCCATAATGCTATGTCTTAAGTAACCCCACACTTTTCTCTATATTAGCTGGGGTTTCTAGCCCTCTGACCATATTATGTTACCATATTACAATTGGGAAAAGCCATTGGCTGTTTATATCATAATTAGCTCATCAATCAATCAATCAATCAATTGGTTGGGTGTGAAATCTTGACGTTCCCCTATTGAGACTTGAAATGAGAAAGGAATAGGAAAAGGTGATCAAATTAACCAATTATATCATAGGCTCTAGTAGAAGTAACGCTCAAAAAACGGACGGATAGGGCTAATCAAGAATATATATATTTTGTGTGGTTTGCGATGTCTACTTCTGCCTGTTACATACATTTTCACAAAGAAATTATACCTATTCCCATCTCCCGTTTCCAATGGGTTCAGGGTATAATAATTAGTTCATAAGGTCTTCATATGGAAACCATATCAAGCCGCCATTAAGTAATATGAAATCCTATTTCATTCGAAATTGAAATATAAAAGCTTGGGCTTATCTCAAGGAACATAAAAACATTTGCAGCACTAACTAACGTTCGTTCCATGGTACAGCTATCCGATATGCCATATATACATATATCATGCAATTAGCTTATCGCCCGTCCGTTTCATGTGACGATAAAACTGTTTCTTAAATAACTTTAACTTCACACTTGAGCATAATTGAAAAGGAAACAGTTTTATTATATTTCCAATAAAAAGTCATAATATTTAATTAGTGGCACTGGACTACATATAGATATACATACATATATAGCTGACGACTTGTGCATTTGGCTAATTAAATTGCAGTTTTATGAACGCTTATCACGAAAGCTGAAGCCAACGAAGAAGAGAAGAGAAAATGCCAAATGACAAATGGCGAATGCAAATGCAGAAATATAAATATATATAAATATATATATTATACATATATGAAGTATACATGACTTGTTGTATTGTTTAGTTAATGGCAATTGCCAAATTGCCTTAGCTCTGCCCTATACTTTATCACAAAGTCATTTGGCATTGGCTGAAGACGCAGAGGATCAAAGCAGCAGAAAGAGAAGTGCAGAGAGAATTCTCTCCGCAGACTCAAAGACTGCTGAAGGGCAAATTGAATATGTTTTCCACTGGTAGTCATATTCGAATTCATATCTAAATACAATTGCTATCCTTTCCGCATGATGTTTACCAACAAAACGACGTCGAGTCGCTGCTCTCCTGGGCAGGGAAATTCCTAATAAAAAGCATTCGAGTGATAAACAAAAATCCCAAAGAGTAAACAATTTAAATGAAAAGTAAAACAACGAATATGAAATGTTAAACAAATCGCAGGCAAATGTGCAACAACAATTGTAAATACATTAGAGAGTCGCCAGGGGCGTGGGGGAGTGGCATGATGGGATGACTCAAAGTGCAACAGGTGTTGCAGTCTGAGTTTCGGGCTAGAGAAACAGCTTTAAACACACATCGACTATTTATCATGCAGTCAACAGAAATTACGGAGTAGTTTTAATAAGAAGGTGCCAATACATATATACCGAATTCTAATAAGCTGAGTCACCCAACGACCCAGATCCTAACTAATTAGCCCATAAATATAAAGCAAATATATATATAGTTTATTGAGACAAAGATTCACTAGCAGACACCCTGAAACAAGCATATATAGCAGCAGTATCATAATAAAGCTATTATTTGAATGTAAAACTAGAAATTTAAATCAAAATCAAATGTGGGAATCATAAATAGAAATGCTAATGACCGAAACAAATTTCCCCGGCATAGAAATGAAATTGAAGTAGACGCTTTAGCTTTTGGTGTTCATGTTGATGTTGCTACAAAACATATTGAACAACAAAGGATTACTACAGTCGGAAGAGCACAACATAAGACTGCTAAGAGATCTCCTGAACCCTGCATACCTGAACAACTAAATGATCCAACACTTATCCCAATTAAAACGCCTGACATAAGCATACAAATTCCAATGTTAATGCGACAGCAAAGAAATACCATTAAAATAGTGTGAGTATTAGATATATACATATCTCTTAGACTACATATACATATATACACTAGACTACGCATATTATTCTTTATATATTTATAGTTATATATCTATAAGGAAGACGCATTATCGGATGGGTAACGCCCACTTCAATGGCAGAGCAACTACAAAATTTCTGCTGCGCGCTGTTTGCAATCAGCTCTTCAGGAAGTCAACTCAAAGTGTTATCTTTCTCTCCATTTGCACTTACCGCTGAGCTCAATGTCGGTATAGCAGCTATATCTATGTATGTCTATATATAGCTATGTATGTACCCCTCGTATGGCACTGCACACAATATTTGCTTCAATCAAACTGTTTGTTCTGCTCGCAAATTTCAAATTGTTTTGAACTTCTTTTGTCATCGACTTTAGATTATTTGCATTTAGAATGCATTTAACTATCGACACATATATGTATGTGTATATAGGCTTGATATATGTATGTGTATATAGATATATTGTTAAGCACGGCAGCAACTTGTCATTATGTATGCAAAGCAAGCTGAACAGATAAATGTCTTTGATTCGCGGTTCTTTTTCAAGCTTGGGTTTTTTTTTTATTTTATTATTAATTTTTTATTTTTGTTAGTAATTACTTGTGCATATTAGTTAAATAAAACAAAATCTCATACACGTAAAACTTGAAATCCGAAACGAAATATGTTTCACAATGCACTTGCTTTGTATTTCATGTATTTCTTTTATTTTTATTTAAATATCTTCTATACAGGCACTTTCTTAACGCTGGGAATTCCCGAGCATCACAAACACCTAGTTCGTGTCAACCGGTTATTGGTATTATCATTGTAATTAAAGCAAGCAAAAAGCGCACACTATATTATTAATGAATTCATCAACAACTCGATTATGAAGTTTGCATTTCTTATATAGCGCTTTTTGTCCGATTCGATTCTGCGACGCTCCCGCAACGCTCGACAAATTAAAACGAACTGAATGTCGTCTGGACATCGGTTGGCTTCCGTCTGTTAAGTGTGCCAGCGCTGTTGCTGTTAACGTGCCAGGCACAAATATCAAGTGTTATACAGCTATGTTAAGTGAAGTTAAGCAAAAGGTAAACGGAGATACGCAGCAGTTGATGGATGAAGAGGAAGAGAGGGCGTGCAATAACAGCAAGAGTGTTGAGTCTGAATGTGCGTAGAAGAACTGGAGAAGAGTATTTGCATTTAGTGGGGCGAAACGAACTGTAAATTACAGTTCAATGTCATCTGAACTGGAAGAGAATCCTCGAGTTCTTGCAAATGCACTAAATCTAAGTGAGCGCGAGAGATTGTTTATAAGAGAATTTGCATTTAGGTAGCTGACCTACAAATTACAGTTCAATGTCATTCTAACGTGCAGGAAATCCTCGTGCTGCTTATTGTCAACAATACACACACACACACACACTCACACATGTACAGCATACATATGCATAGATGCATATGAAGAAGTGCGGCTGCGCAACGTATTTAGCTTTGTTGGTGGATAATTGTCGGCGCTTCATATTCACCTTGTTCGCACGTAGGCGAAAAACAAAAGCCACATGGCAATTGATAGACGCTTGCCAGCAGCTCGCGCCAGTCACATACATACATATGTATGTATGTAAACAAACTGTCAAGTGATCAATGAATATGAATTTCGATGCTGGGCATTGGTCAAGTGGTCTCTCTCTCTCTCGCTCGCTCTCTCTTTCGGTCTGTCTTTCTCTGTGTCTGCTTCTGCCCTGAGGGCAATTATTTTATTTGAAGCTGTGATTCAAAGTGTTTTTGAATGTTGTGTATTTATCGTTTTAATTGACCTGTTGCTGGCAATTGAATTGTTCAATTAGCCAGTTAGAGCTGACAGCAAAAGCTCGTTTGCTACTATGCCCGTCAAAGATCGAAAGCTTCCAGAGCGCACTATAGAAGAGATCAAACAATAACTGTTAGTCCGATAAGTGAGCTGCATGTGCACTGTGGGCGGCATTATGTGATGCTTTGTTTTCTTGTACATATGTACATACATTTAATTTGCACACAATGCTCAATATTGGATTTGTTTGCGATAGAAATTAAGCTGTTAGAAATCATAGTATGAGTGAAATCAATTTCTGATTTAATAAATCTAACAGATCAGGTAAGGTAAATAAAGTTGATATGGAAATTATTGTAAAATTTCCCATTTCTCATTGGGAAATTCCCTTAAGAAATTTATGTTTTGCTTGGAGAAGTTTGTATACTCAAGAGATAAAATCATCCATCTGATGCGTAATGGAACATGTGAATACAATGTATGAATACCTGATGTATGTATGTATGTATATATGTCCACATATGCTATAGTTATAACGTCGCTAGACACGTAGGGCTAAAGCTTTGGCTAATGCAGGGAAATAAACTCGCCTTGTGGCAGGGATCGTACGTGTTTATAGTCAGCTTTTTGTATGTAAAACAGACGACAAGAGCCATTATTATTTGTTTATGATATAATATGTTTGGGCGATCAAAAATGTCGATAGATGATGAGAAATCGAATCAGCGGAAATACCCAATATATAATTGCAAAGTTCGTTTTTTATTTTACAAAATCAGTTTTAGAGTTTGGCAAACGCAAATGCAAACGCAAATGCAAACGCAAAGGCAAATGCCAATTGCCAATTAATTTTTGATGGCTTTGAAAACAATTGAACGCATGTGCTTGTACGTTAAAGTACATACAGAGATAGACCTATAGCTATGTTTGCTCATATATGTATTAATAAGCCCATCAAGTGTGTTCAAATGTGCGAAACGTGCCTCGCCCACCCGCCATGCAGCCATTCAGCCTTCCAGCCTTCCAGCCTTCCAGCCGGATAAGTTATAAATGGATAACGCTTGCGTCTTATATTCCAGGGTATTCCCTAATTATGCTCGATGACAGAGTGAGAGTGGGATAGGGAGAGGCAGAGGCGGCAGAGTGGAGCTGTGAAGAGTAGGCTAAAGAGTGTCACGGAAACTGGTTTCACGCTTAACATTGAGCTGCGACTACATCCATTTCAATTGCTAAAGAAACCGCCAATCAATAAAAAAAATTTAATTAAAGTTGTGGGCACAAAATATAATCGTCAACCCGGCATCCAAGGCTCTTGGCCATTGAAGATTACAATGCCGGATGCCAAATGAAAGAAATAAGAAACAAAACTCTAACTGACCTTGACTCTCTCTCTCTCCCTCTCCCTCTCCCTCTCTCTCTTTCTCGTTCCCTCTCTCTGCAGCTGGAGAGGCAAGCGCTTAACTTAATTTCCGCACAGACGCCCAAATATTTATCGGAGTCAACGTTAAAGCGATCTTCACTGCGGCACAAATATTTAAACAGTTCGATTAAAATGCCATCTACTTTAATTTAGCAACGCGCACAACTCTGATTATCTTTCAACTTTGATGCTTTGAACTCAACGGATTCTTCTTTTAATTAAAATCTTGTCGGGCACTTTGTTTATTCGACCGCAGTCAAACTTCTTGTTTGGCGAATTCGCTGCAACTGAGCGTATTAAGCGACGACTGTTAACTACGCGACGACTGTTAACTGACAGCATTGCACTGTTAACACACAAATCTACGGCTGCACACAAAAGCTGTCTGCTATAAGACTGAAATGCTAAGTTCCACTACACACAAAAGCTTCTCCATAAAACTGTACGCAGCGCCACATTCAATATAAAAAGCTCTTTTGAATTCTAAACTTTTACTAATAATGATTGTTGCTAACGGTTTCATAGATTCAATTTGTGACGAAACTCGACTTCGAAATTGTATCTAGATATGAATGTCAGCCCTTGTTAGCTATTCCAGCAAGCAGGAGGAGCTTTCATTAATGAAAGTCCACCTAATTGTTGCTTTACTCTCATCCAGCTTATAATTAACTTTGCCTAGCCAAAAAGCAAGGGGCACAGCCACGATATTAACATGTAGACGCACCCTATTAACCTTTTTAGGCCTAGACTAAAACAGAGTACCTGGAGTTTACGGCGAATTAATTAATTAAGGAACAAATGCAAATTTATCTTAATATCAGCCTTCTATGACCTACATTCATTCATTAATTAACTAACTATATCTGCTCGAAAAATGAAATTGTTGGTTGATATTTTATAGAGTCGAATCTGATTATACATTTTCGAAAACTTGTGATCTCCAGTTGAATTTCGATACATAACAAGTCGATAACAAGTCGTAAGTATCGATATTTGCATGGGGTCCGAATTTCAAACGGCGATGTGAAAAGTTCTACGGTTCAACGTTTACCCATGGAAACAACAACAAAGAGAATATGTTATATATTTGAGTATATTAAGCAAAATATAAATACAATTCAATTAAGTTAAAAAGGTGCAAGGTTGGTGAGATTGTATGTTAAATGCATTGCATAAATTGGTTATACTTAGTTAATGGAACCTACTCATAGCTTCCTGGCTGCACTTGGGGTTGCCGATCCGAATTTCGATGAATGGCGTAGGTTAATCGAAGTGCTTCGATTAAATTGATCAGCCTGGCGCCTTCTGAAAGTAAATGATTCTATATCAAATGTTAAACTTAAAGCAAGAAACGTGAGACGTGTTAGATTAGCTGTAAGTTAATCCTAAAGGAAATGTAGACATTCAATATATAGTATATACACATTGCCAGTACAGCATTTACAGTGCATCCAAGCTGAGTGCGCATGAAACAAGTCACAAAAGAAAACAAAACACAGAAGCAAATGCAAAATACGAAAGCGATCAAATTAGTGCAAAAGTAAGTTAAGGCGAAACAAAAAAAAAAAAACACAAATGTTATTAAAGACACCAATTGAAAAATAATTTTGTTTTTGTTTTACCTAATTCAAGATTTCTGGACCGATCTTATTGGCACCTCCATTCCGATCTTGAAGAGCAATTTCCTCTTCCGTGTCGTCGGCATCGTCTTCAATGCCCCGAATACTTTTACCATAGAATAATGGGTCCAATTATAATCGCATATTTTCATATCTTTTACTCATTCTCTCTCTCTCTCTCTCTCTCTCCTCTCTCTCTCTCTCTCTCTCTCTCTCTCTCTCTCTCTGATTACTTACCGATTTGAAATTAGTTTCAGAACACTTCGCTTCAACACAAACATTACGAATATTATGACTCCCTGTGCACAATTGATGTAATCGAAGAATTGTAATATAGAGTACACGGAGTCATTGTTCTGCACGAGATACATAACTATTTCGAAAGTCCAGGTAACACCCATGATAACGAAGAGGCGCAAGAACAGAGTAAAGCTGCGTGGATTGCGTCGATATTAAATAGTATATGCGATTAAAATATATGCAAATATATCATTTGCTTACGTTTGCTTATTCAAATCGAGTCGCTGCTGTGGCTCTCCGTGTATCGCGACGTTCTTCAGTTCCTTTTGCACTTCCAGAATGCGAATCGACTACGAGAAAACAGAGAAAAGTATATTATCATCATCTCAATTGCTCAGTTGGAGCAGTAGTTGAAAGAGAAGACCGTATGACTAAGAAAGGATGATAAGCGCGGGGTTCTGGGAAATCTCGGACTAAAGAGGTTCTCCTACAAAGGCCATTTACATTTGCTGACGATTTGTTCTCATTATGGATAACCTGCATAACTAGAAGAAGTTCTATATACATATGTATATTCTAATATGCATACCTGAGAGCTCACCCTGGCAAAGGTGCCTAAAACTTGGTTGATTTACGTTACATTGATTGAACTTGGTATAACTTACAGTGAGTATAAACATAACGATATTGAAAAGGATCTGCAGTGCCATCGGACCATGGAAGTAGAGCGCCGCGGACCAATCATGAGCTGAGAATATTTCGAGAAAAGAATTTGTTCATAATACTTTCAGAGGCCTTCACAGAAACTCAGTGGCTAAATCGTACTCTTAACCCAACAATTGAAGACAGCAACTCCCGGTATCCAAAGAAGTTGATCTTCATCCTCGCCGTCCCACGACATGTCGATGATTATCACAATTATGGTAAGTACGGCAGCAACACCCCATGCATAGACACTGTAGAGCAGGAATCGCAACTTGAACGTGTGTCGAGGAACGTGCCAGTTATTGGTGCGGAAGCTGTTCCACAGATCATAGCTGATCACGGTTAGCCAGAGGAAACTGGCCATGACGAAGAAGTAGCCTACGTAGCCTGAGCAACGATATCGATTTAGGTTTGCTCTATTCATATAAAGGGCGCTCTACCGACCATTCACTTGACAGAGAGTTTTCGTCCAATCGCCTCTCCAGGAGTCGGCTAAGAGCAATGCGAATGAAATCATCAGGCTGATCATGTAGCATGTGAAGCACAGTCCGTGCAAATTCCTCAGCCTCGGCAAGTAGAGGTAAACGCATATTGTGAGGAATAGGCATACGATCGAAGCCACACGCACTGCAAAGATGCAAAGAACAGAAAAAAGTTATGGCCTCCTTCGACCTACGGGAAGCTCAGGATCTCCGAGTGACCACTGATCGAAAGATCTATGAGATACATGTCGGCGAGCTGCCATTTGGATCAACTGATTTGAGCTCTCTCGGCTTTGGGCTTACGAGTATTAATTAACCATTGACTCGGGGGTAGTATTTCACAATTGTGGGGCACCAGAGAGTACTGCACCTCGCTGTCCTCCGTTCCGATGTTATGGGGCTGTAGGCAATACTGTTGCTTAGACAATATTTTCTCGTCGAAGTGACGCTTCAGGTCTCCGTTCTGTAAGAGAGGAGAGAATCGCATGAGCATCGAGCAGAATGTTTCAATTTAAATTTCTGTCAAACCTCGAAGAGGGTCCACATGTGACTCTCGTCGTTTTCCGCATCCAAATGGTAGTGTGAGGCGCATGGCACGGGCAGATCCTGTTGTATAATAAAGTCCTGCAGAACGTGTCTTCTCACCTCAGTGCCATCGGTCAGGGTGATGTTGATAATGGGATCGAATTCGATTGCCTTCGATATATCGCCGTCGCACTTGCGTTCGCCCTCAACAAGGAAGAGATTCCGATGGCAACAGAAGCGAATGCAGGTGCCCAAACGACAGGCACAGCCTCTCAGATGCTTGGCCACTGGCTCCCTATCCCCATACTCCAGTATCTCGTAGTCATACTCGCCAACCTGATCAGCTGGTATGATCAGCTTCTCATACTGATACGAGCCATCCGGCAGCCGCTTGCTCTGCGACAGATTCACTGTGTCGAAGTAGTCGCATCCCGGTATCTCGGCAATTACAACGTTGGCAATCGCCAGAGCTATCACTAAGCCCAGCCGCATCCTATGAGTAGCCAATAGTATTTCCAACAACTATGCACAATCGATTTAGCTTCTTTTTTTCCCTTAATATCTATATCTATTTCGAAGCCATATGGTTCTGCCCAACAGATTTGCATGGGTTCTGTGAGATAAATTTGAATATTTATGGATTAAGTTATGGATGTGCTCGAAATAAATGCTTGTTGCTACGCGTCAGAAGTGAATGCAAAGAACTAAATCGTCAATGGATCAGGGTATTTGTAAGTCGTATATTCCCAAATGTAAAACTCTAGTTAGACTTCATGTGTTCTATAAAGCAACATTAATTGAAGAGTTGTTCGGTTACTGCCTTCATATGTGCGAGTCAGGGTATTTGTAAGTCGTCTAATCCCGGCTAAAGTATTTATGCTTGCTCTGTTAAGTGTTAATTTGTATGGATGAACTATAGATGCTAAATCAAACAATTTATAACCCAATACAAAATGTATAAATAAATTTATAGCTCTACTATATAGTTGTATTGGTAAAATTCTGTGCGAATTTTTGCCAAATTTATTTCTGATTCGACTTTTATAGAATAATCTGTTGCTAGGCAATACTATTTCCCTAAATTAATCTACCTCTCTAGATAACTGTTTCTATGTATGAATGCACAGCTATCGCTTTGCGAACAATGTCTCATGTGAATTTATCAGAGTTCTTTTTGTTTTTACTCCATGAATGTATTTTGTTTATGAAATATATATTGTATATTTGTTCAGATGAACTCATTTCACTTTGTCCCTCCTTTCTGACGTGTCTCTCCAATGGACTTTTGCGTATTGCCAAGGCGCCAGTTTTTGGCACTGAGAGAGTAGCGCGCTTTAATGGATTCTTAGCATTGGCTTTGTCTGACTGAGTGACGTGCCCCAATTCAAAGCTATGATGAATCATCGTACTCAGCTCAGGCCCACAGCGGGCCAGCCAGTCAGCTAATGGTAAACAGAGAGCCAATTACCAACTAGTGACGTCAGATGAACTAAACGCTTTCAATTCGAACAGACGCGCGAAACACGAAACACGAAACACGATTCACCATCGGCAGCGAATTCCACACTAAAGTTCGAAAAAACAAATGACGGCCTCTGTGCGATCGTTGATCTTTGCATGAAAATGCCGACAGTTAAACGGCTCTCTTGGCTTTCTGTGAGCGAAATCTTTCAGGACGCACACAGATACACATACACATAGGCAAAGAGCAATGCCACAAGCATTGTTCGCCGCGTGTCACGCACTTTTCTTACGATTACTTTTGCTCAGAGTCCAACTGAGCTCTGAAAGTTGTATACAAAAATACATATGTATGTAGACGTAGGAGTAGATTTTTTGTATACCCTGAACCCATTGAAAATGGGAAGACTGGGTATAATGGTTTTGTTCAAATTATGTAACAGGCAGAAGTAGACCTTGCAGACCCCACATGGTATATATGTATATTGATCAGGTCGACTAGCTAAGTCAACCTATGTTTGAACGCGTCGATTTCCGAAGATATACATAAGAGCTAGAGAGTTCAATCGTTTTGTGTTAGGTCCGTATATTGCATATTTTTTATTAATTTGATTTGTGTTAGTTCAGGCTTTTTATGTAAGAGAATCTAAATTTCTTCAGACTTCGTCACCTGATTTGAAATTTTTGGCATTTTGCAATCGCATCTTTCACCCACGAACAACATTTCATACATGCGAAAGTTTTGATTCTTCGTTCAGCTTCGTTATTTATATTGTCTTTGACAAAATTTATACATAAATATTGCTGGAATTCTGTTGTGACTAAACTTGTATGCGATGTAGTGGGGTATGTCCGAACAGAGCTCTATTACTTGCTGTTATGCTAGACCGCAGCGCTAATTAAATAATTGAAAATCGATATTTATCGTTTACATATTGAAGGTTCCTAGCAGCTTTTGGTCAAATCTAGCTGCTACCGCGCACAGCAAACTTCAAAGCATTTGTAATGGGGAGCAGCTAGTTGAGCAAATCTTGCCTTAATATTTGCACGAAGAAAGAAAGAGAGAGAGAGAGAGAGGTGAGAGTGTGTGTGTGTGTGTGTGTGTGCGGCTGAGAGAGAGAGGCAGACGTTGCTTTAATAAACAAGAACATGTTGATTATGAGCTGAAATTCTCAGAAAACTTTTATTCAGCGCACGTGGTTGAAATACAACTGAAATTATATAGTACAATTAAAAAAAAGTAAATTAAAGAGTATAAATATACATAAATGTATTCGCTCTTTGGTTTCGGCTGATGACATATTACGTATTACTCGTATTACGTTTGCATATGGTAGCACTTGTGGCTGTATGTATTATGCTCAGAGCAGAAATGAGATGTACATATGTATGTAAGTAAGTATGGGTGGCTACAGGCTGGAGTATATGCGCAAAACACTCTCACTCTCTATCTCTCTCTCTCTCTCTCGCTCTCTCAGTCTTACAGTCTCTCTCGGAAATTGGCGTTCATGCTAAAAGCAGTTTGATTTTATAACCAACTGTTGCCTCGTTCCGCTTTGAGTTTTGAATTTGGCGTTCAGTTTATATTTGATGCCAATGCTGAACGGTCTGTTCTCTCTCTCTCTCTCACTTTCACACTCTCGGCGTCTATACCTTTCTCTCTTTGCTATCTACTCCCTAGAAAGTTATCTATTCAAAAATTTCACTACTTACTGTGCTTGCATTTGAGCATTTAAAAATAGGGTAGGGAAAAGTATGGGATATATCAAATACGTAGTATACATACATACATATATAGTATGCAAACTTGATAGAGCTAGCAAACAACACAATTGCTGATTTGGCGCGCTTATTCATTCATTAGTCATTCATCTAAAAATTCTATCTATGTATAACTATAGAATTTCTGAAAACTTTTAAAATCCTATACAATTTTAATTGGAATCAATTGAATTCTGCGAATACGAACTCAACTAATGCATATATGTACATACATCAATTCGAAATATTATAGCTGTTATATACCATTCATGTATATGTACAAAAATACATACATATATGTATATAAAAATTATTTGATTATTTTGTATTTAGACATATGTATGTATGCTTCCTTAAGGTCTCCCTTACTCTCTCTGCGCTTTTTCTCATATCATTTTAACAATTAAGAACACTGCAGTCAGTTATAACAGACAGCATAATACTCGCGCGCTGGTAAAAGGCATTCATAGAAGCTATGGACAGTGATAAGCGTGATTCAAGAACTAGTAAAGTTTGCAAAATGTTGTAATTTGCCAATCTGAAAGCTTTTTAAAATCAGAGATAGCAACTCTGGAATTTCTAGACTTTTGTTTTCTTTCATACGGTCAATGGACGGAAACACACATCAATATACCCCAGACTGCGTGAGAATCAAATACAACTTCCTGAACGTTTAAGCGAATATATTTTATATATATAATCCTACTTCCAGATAATACTGCCTCGACCACAAGCTGAATTTTAAGCAATTTATTTGCTTATCTTTATTATACAAATTTCGTCATTTAAAGATATTTCAATGAGTATTTGAGATCGCTATGCATTTCTTAATACGACTAGCTTTAGCACTAACCATGAATATATAACATTGTCAACTGCTTCGCTTAACATCAGTTGGTATAGCCCCACTGGCCGTAATGATGCAATGAGACCTTTTACCGCCTTCAGCCCATCGCGTGCATAGACTTTTAAATTTGATTAACTACTGACATTTATAATACTTACATAATTATGTAATTATATGTTAGAGGCGATTGGAAGCCAATCTCCCGAACTCTACCCTCCTTTCATCACCCTAAGACCTGCTGTACATTTGCCTGAGCACAGCCACAATGGAATAGGACTTGCTTATGATATAAGTGAAACTGGGCAAAGTAAGACCCATGAATCCGCCAGCTGTAAACAGAAATGGACGATCCGCATTTATCATGAAAATCAACAAAGTTTTTTTGCATTTCCTGTCGAAAGAACACCAGTTGCAGCCAAAGCCAGAGTTAGACAGAGTTTTGCTCTGAAATGAATAAAGTATAGGTATAGAGAAATATACTTTACAGATAAGACTCACCTGCTCGTACACCTCATTGCCGAAGTAGCAATACATAAATAATTGACAGAGCACACAGCAGAGCATTAGATTCATTATAATGGAACTCTTCGATCCATCGCCGATTACGATGACCTGGAAGGCGGTCATGGCCACAATTAAAAGAGAGGTGAGGAACTGCAGCATCACAGCCAGATTGAAAATTCGTTCCACTTGCTGTCGTAGACTGTTCAGAATGCACATATATAGATATATATGTATCTCTCTTTAGATCTCTTCTCTCTGCTTACAGAATCAGCTCGCAATGGTATTTGACTGTGGCAACCAGCCACCCGTAGGCATCGACCTCGCTGCTCTCGTTCAGCTTGTCGAAGGCCAGGCTGAGCACCTGCAGATGCATGCATATCTGCCCCATGACCGAGATGTTGAGGAAGTCAATGCTAGTCGTCTCCAGTGCCAGGAGCGCCACGCTCAAGCCCTTGAAGAGGGACTGCGCGATGCGGGGCAGGAACTGTGGCATTTCGGCCCTGTACGGAAAACGATTTCCAGCAAACTCTTCGGGCGCTGAAGGGAAAACCATATAAATTTTGTGAATTGTGCGATTTCAGATAAACTTCGTCACCAATCAGTATATAGACAATACTCATAAGGCCTGGCGTCAACACGAGAGAAAAGTAAATTAGATTCGCCAATTTGTTCTTTAGTTCAGCTCTTTGAAAGGCCTCCACTTGGCGATCGGACAGAACGCAGCGACGGGCGATCTCGCTCAGCTTCTGTAAAATGCTCTTAAGGGTCCCATAGTGATAGCAAATGTTGCAGAACTAAAAGAGAAATCACTTAGTATAGAAATAATCTACTTGATTACTCATTAATTTTTTCCATCTTACCTTTATCAGAAACGCAATGTGAGTAAAGGATAGGATGAGGTTCTGAGTCATTGCGTCCAAGTCATGCCAATTGAGATAGAGATCGTAGAGCTCCAGAAAGACGTAATACCAAACGGCGAACACAACTGGACATCCGGCCCCAATGATGCACAGCTGCTGCAGTGGCGTCTCCGACTTCAGACCCACCAGAGGCAAACCTACCAACTGGGCCAGCCACAGGTTCAGCTCGATGGAACCGAGTTTGCCCTCAGCCGCATTCGAGGGCAAAACGCGTTGAATAAGCCGCAACAACTTCTTCATTTCACACTTGGAATCAGTTCAGCCTTACCCAGCATGGTCTTATATATGATTTAGACGCAAATACTGGGAGGAGCATTGCGTGAACTTGACGCCAGCCAGCGCTTGAATGAATAATCATTTCAAGAGCTCGACCCCCTAATTACTATCATAACACTAATAATGTAATTGTAGTCATTAGTCTTTAGCCCCTGACGTGGATGGTAAATGCTTTAAACTCTTCTTCGAGCAGAAGTTCATTCTACTCCTGGCTTGTCTCTGCCACAATGTGGCCACCCTTGAGGCGCAGCGGGACCGTTGAATACATTTTTATATACAAATTATGAATAATATTACTCAATATATGATAAATGATAGATACAGAATAATCTTACATTCTTGCCCACGTAAAATATATTAAGGGAACATATGTCAATTGCACTTAACAATTAAGCACGTTCTCCCCAATTCACAATCGGCCTTGAATAGTGCAAAATATGCCATAATAACTTTCAACATAGTGTAAGGGCCTTTGTTTTCAGCTTGCATTCAATTGCCAAAACAGATTTCCATTGGATGGGTGGTGCATTGTTCCTTTTTGGTATATAAGAGTTGGGTTTCTCAGTGCTAAATCAGTTCAACATTCAACTTGAATCAATATGAAGTTCATTCTACTCCTGGCTTGTCTTTGCCTTTATGTGGCCACCCTTGATGCGCAGCGGGGCCGTTGTAGGGGATCACTGCGTAAGTGAATTGATTCAGATGACGATCATCATCAGTCATTAGTCATTAGTTATAATCATTGACTGTCTTCCTTAGCGACGAGGAATAGGGTTTGTATTGGAGGCAAGGACGAAGGCAGGGGCAACACTCGCGCCTGCGCCAGGAATGGCAATGACAGGATGTGGTGGTTCGACAGCACATCCCGGTCCTGCAAGAGGTTGGCCTACAAGGGATGTGGCGGCAACAACAATCGCTATTGCACCTTCAACGAATGCCGCAGGAGGTGCATCAGACGACCAAGACCTTAATGAAACAAGTGAAAGATAATGATAAATAAAATGAAGGAATCTGCAATTGAAATTTAAATGGGTTTTATTTCCGCGTCATTTGTAGGATTGAAAGCAACTGAATTTAAAAGTAATTGATTTCCTTTCTAATCTAAACTGTAGTCCCTTATTTCGAATCCCAGATGTTAAATGGATCGATTAGGAAAACCAAGATATCGAAAAGAGAATAAGCTCAAAGTATATTCAAGTTGCAAGAGCTACGAATTGGTTTCCATACATACGGACAGAAGAGGCATGTAAAAACCCGCAGACAGGCAGCAAGGCGAACAGTTTAGGAGCAATTTCAGCTGTCAGGGTCTAAAGGCTAAAGACTTAAATTGCATTATTAGTGTTATGATAGTAATTAGGGGATCGAGCTCTTGAAATGATTATTCATTCAAGCGCTGGCTGGCGTCAAGTTCACGCAATGCTCCTCCCACTTTTTGGGTCTAAATCATATATAAGGCCACGCTGGGTAAGGCTGAACTGATTCCAAGTGTGAAATGAAGAAGTTGTTGCAGCTTATTCAACGCGTTTTGCCCTCGAATGCGGCTGAGGGCAAACTCGGTTCCATCGAGCTGAACCTGTGGCTGGCCCAGTTGGTAGGTTTGCCTCTGGTGGGTCTGAAGTCGGAGACGCCACTGCAGCAGCTGTGCATCATTGGGGCCGGATGTCCAGTTGTGTTCGCCGTTTGGTATTACGTCTTTCTGGAGCTCTACGATCTCTATCTCAATTGGCATGACTTGGACGCAATGACTCAGAACCTCATCCTATCCTTTACTCACATTGCGTTTCTGATAAAGGTAAGATGGAAAAAATTAATGAGTAATCAAGTAGATTATTTCTATACTAAGTGATTTCTCTTTTAGTTCTGCAACATTTGCTATCACTATGGGACCCTCAAGAGCATTTTACAGAAGCTGAGCGAGATCGCCCGTCGCTGCGTTCTGTCCGATCGCCAAGTGGAGGCCTTTCAAAGAGCTGAACTAAAGAACAAATTGGCGAATCTAATTTACTTTTCTCTCGTGTTGACGCCAGGCCTCCTGAGCATTATCTACGTATTGATTGGTGACGAAGTTTTTCTGAAACCACTTGATTCAAATAGTTGGTATGATTTACCTTGCAGATCCCGAAGAGTTTGCTGGAAATCGTTTTCCGTACAGGGCCGAAATGCCACAGTTCCTGCCCCGCATCGCGCAGTCCCTCTTCAAGGGCTTGAGCGTGGCGCTCCTGGCCCTGGAGACGACTAGCATTGACTTCCTCAACATCTCGGTCATGGGGCAGATATGCATGCATCTGCAGGTGCTCAGCCTGGCCTTCGACAAGCTGAACGAGAGCAGCGAGGTCGATGCCTACGGCTGGCTGGTTGCCACAGTCAAATACCATTGCGAGCTGATTCTGTAAGCAGAGAGAAGAGATCTAAAGAGAGATATATAATTATATTTCGAACAGTCTACGACAGCAAGTGGAACGAATTTTCAATCTGGCTGTGATGCTGCAGTTCCTCACCTCTCTTTTAATTGTGGCCATGACCGCCTTCCAGGTCATCGTGATCGGGGATGGATCGAAGAGCTCAATTTTAATGAACCTAATGCTCTGCTGTGTGCTCTGTCAATTATTTATGTATTGCTACTTCGGTAATGAGGTGTACGAGCAGGTGAGTCTGATCTATGTACTCTATTTCTTTCTTTCCATACTTTATTCATTTCAGAGCAAAACTCTGTCCAACTCTGGCTATGGCTGCAATTGGTATTCTCTCGACAGGAAATGCAAAAAGACTTTGTTGATTTTCATGATAAATGCGGATCGTCCATTTCTGTTTACAGCTGGCGGATTCATGGGTCTTACTTTGCCCAGTTTCACTTATATCATAAGCAAGTCCTATTCCATTGTGGCTGTGCTCAGGCAAATGTACAGCAGGTCTTAGGAGTGGATGAGAGGAGAAAAGAGGAGAGTGGAGCAAATATATTTTCTGGAGTGGAGCAAATATATTTTCTGCAAATATATTTTCTGACATATTTTTTACTATTCAAGGAAGATACTTTATGATGGAGCAACGAAAATTTATATAATTCTAGAGCAAACATTTATATAGCTCTAGAGCTATTATTTATCAATCTTTTATTAAGACCTTCTGATATAGTCGAATCTAATATTTATTGTCAATAATTTTTCAATTTTGCAAGGTTCCAGCAAGATCATCTGCATCAGGCATCTATTTATATAGACTAAAGGTGATCTTTTCCCTAATAGAAATGTTATTGACATTGTGAATGGAAATATGACTAAAATTGAATGAAAGTATATACATATATATAGTATATATATACACATTGGGATCCACATGCGCACATCTGTTTTTACTTTCTTCACAAAACTGAATAGGTCTGCTACTTATTGAATAATCATAATGACGATAATGATGATGAAGATCTTGAAAATGGAATATAAAATAATTAAAATTTCTACATATTGAATAGATTTTGATATACCAATTATGAATAATATTACTCAATATATGATCATTGATAGATACAGAATAATATTCCATTCTAACCCAAGTAAAATATATTAAGGGAACATATGTCAATTGCATTTAACAATTAAGCACGTTCTCCCCAATTCACAATCGGCCTTGAATAGTGCAAAATATGCCAAACATAGTGTAAGGGCCTGTTAGAGAGTTAAAATAAAAACACCTCCACATTTACCGAATTCAAAAATTGAACTATTTATTTCTTAAAATCCTAGTGCTTATTTACCTTAAAAATAATACAATTAATTCCATGCACAAAAGTGCACAGATATTTGTCAAGTGTTCCTGACATGTTTATTACTTGGCTTCAGATAACGCGCAGGTTATCAACTATTGCCTATTTTTAATAAATTTACTTATGAAGCATGTTCATGCTTGAACAGGGCCTTTCTTTTTTTAGCTTACATTCAATTGACAAAACAGATTTCCATTGGATGGGTCGACTCGATGGGGTGTGCATTGTTCCTTTTTGGTATATAAGAGTTGGGTTTCTCAGTGCTAAATCAGTTCAACATTCAACTTGAATCAATATGAAGTTCATTCTACTCCTGGCTTGTCTCTGCCTTTATGTGGCCACCCTTGATGCGCAGTGGGGCCTTTGCAGGGGCTCAGTGCGTAAGTGAATTGATTCAGATGACGACCATTAGTTATAATCATTGAGTGTCCTTCCTAAGCTGTGTGGAATAGGGTTTGTATTGGACCCATGGACGAAGGCTGGAGCAACACTGGCGCCTGCGACATGAATGCCAATGCTAGGATGTGGTGGTTCAACAGCACATCCCGGTCCTGCGAGAGGTTGGCCTACAAGGGATGTGGCGGCAACAGCAATCGCTATTGCACTCGCATGGAATGCCGCTGGAGGTGCGGCATATGGCTAATACCTTAATGAAACAAGTGAAAGATAATGATAAATAAAATGAAGGAATCTGCAATTGATATTGAAATGGGTTTTATTTCCGGGCCGTTGAGAGCTAGTTCATTTTCTTTCTATGTACTATAATGTGGTTAAGCTTTGAGGCCTGTTCGACTGATTTGTTTCAGATGACCCCATTAGAGATTGCTGTATCCAAACAAAAGCAATTAAATTCGTAATCATCACGAGCTGAATCATTCGAGACATTTGATTTAATCCATCTGCCCACTCGGAAGTTCGTCAGTAAATCAAGAGATTTTGCAAATGAAATATCTATTTTTGTCCATTTACTGTTCTCTCGATGTTTCATATTTAGACTCTTAATTTAAAATGAAATATTTATAAAATTCGTGGAAGGAAGGGAAAGCCTCTGGCCTGACGCTGGCATATTTCTGCGTAGGAGACATCAAGAATTAAGCACCAAAATTATTTATGGGCTCGTTTCGCAGATTACGATAAAGCAATAAAAGACCTCAGAGGCAATACGATATCAGACATGACGATGAGAAAGTAGAGCACAATGTTTATAAACTTTAAATGTATTTTCTTTTGTTTCGTTCGATATATACGTATTTACAATAACAACACCAAATCAGCACTCACAATATAGATATATATATAAAACGCACAATTGAATCTTTTTAGAACTATATAAAATTGTTGTAAATGTAAAACATGCATAGATCACAATCGTGGATCGTCTCACTTGAACAGACTCAACAACAGTTTCTGGACATAACTAACATTGGTTCTTCGTATACTATGCGCGCAAACAGACGTGCACATAATATACAGATTATGTGTATATATATAATTTGGTATAAAAGTTCTATTAGCTAGGCGCCCGCACTTTGTATATATTGATGACATTGGATGTCTAGATAGACAGATCTTCAGCATTTGCGGAATGTGCGAGCTGAAGGCTGCTTTTCACTTTGATCTTGGAATTAGAATTTGAATTGGAATTTGATGGCTCGACGGGATGATGCTTGGCCTGATGGACCAGCAGCAGGCCGTGATTGATGCTAGAAAACTTGCACGCATTGCACTTGTGTATAATGGTGGACAGCTCCAGTTCCGGGTGTACCTTTTGCAGATGTATCTAGAAGAGATGGCAAGATGCAGTGAGTGGGGCAAGCAGACGTTGCATGCAATGCTATTTACCCGATAGGCAGTGCTCTGTATGGCACGGAACTCGCAATGCGGACAGGCATAGCGCTTGGTCTCCCGATGCGTGCCCTGGTGACGGCGGAAGGCATTGTGGTCGTTCGCCTCGTAGTCGCACTTGTCGCATTTGAACCGCTTGTTCGCCTGGTGGCTGCGCATGTGGAGCTTTAGGCTGCTCTTTGAGCTGAAGACGCGCTGCAAGAGTGAAGCATGATCGAATGAGCAGCCAAAAATCTCAAAGTATTCGCTTACCTGACAGGTGGGGCATTGCGGCTGCTCGTTGCGCTGCTTGCAGAGATGCTCGCGCAGTGTCTTGCGATGCTTGAAAGCAGCGCCACAATCCTCGCAGCGATGCAGCACGGGCAACTGCTGCTGCTGCTGCTGCTGCTGCTGCTCCTCGTTAGCTGGCTTACCCATGCCCAAGCCCTGAGTGCGATGCAGGCGTCGATGGTTCTTCAGCTGTTTGGTGTTCTTGAAACCCTTGCCACACTGCTCACACTTGTAGTTGCGCTCCTCGGAGTGAATCTTGGCGTGGGTATTCACCAGACGCGAGTAGATGGGCGTCTTGAAGCTGCATAGCTGACAGCAATAGAGCTCCATGTCAATGGAGTGCGTCCGCCACAGATGCGTGTGCAGGCAGTTCCAGTTGCTGAACTGCGTCGACTTGCACTCCGGGCAGATCATGGGCTGGGCAGAGCCCAGGGCTCCATTGTGGCAGCGGCCATGGTAGTCGAGCGTCGCCGGCGACTTGAAGCGGAACATGCAGCCCTCGACGGTGCACTTCTTGCCACTGGACTCCTGGGGCTGAGCAGCTGCACCTTGGGCCAGTCGACGCTTTGCCTGGCCCGATCCAGACTGCTTGGCTCCATAGGGCCGACCACGCACGGAGGTACCGCCAACTAGAGGCTGTTCCGCAGCAGCAGCGGGCAGCAGGTTGTTGGCCACATAGATGCGGGCGGGCTTCTCGCTGGGCAGAGGCACCAACGGTGGCACAGGCAGTCCACTCAGACCCTCTGCAGCATTTGAGGCGCTTTCGATTGAACCGGTAACCGGCACCAGGGGCGGCACAGGTTCCGAAGTAGCTGCTGGCTGCGGATAGAGCTGCGGAAAGTCCTTGATCAACAGATCATTGGGCGATGGCTCCAGTTGCAGCGGCGCGGGTTGCTGCTCCGCCTCGTCCACTTCGTCGTCCATCCAGGGCCAGCACTCTAGATCGTCGGCCAAATCGTAGCTATCATCATAGCTGAGCGGTGCATGTGGCGGCGCCGGCAGGTCCACCAGCGAGGGCTCCAAGGCCACCGCTGGCTGATTCAGTGGCAGCTCCAGGGGCAGCGGCTCGCGGTTGGGCACAATCAAGTGCTCCACTTCGTTGCGATTCATCAGATTCAGCTCGTCCACGGTGCGCAGATGGAGCGTGCCACGCTGCGGCGCCTTCAGTATGTCCACGTTCTTGATGAAGATCTTCTGCTTCGATGTGGTTGCTGTTGCTGTTGTCGTTGTTGCTGCAACTGTTGCTGGCACTGCTGTGGGCAAATAGTTATCCAGCTCACGGTTGAACTCCTCTTCCTGTGGTGCCAGTTCCGTCAGCTGCTGCTGCTGCTGCTGCTGTTGCTGCTGTTGTTGCTGCTGCTCGCTGGGCAGTGAATGATCGGGTTCCGTTGCCAGTTGCACACTCTGATCAAAGTCAACGCCAAAGTCCAGATCCAGCGCACTGAAATTGTGGCTGCTGCCGCTGCTGGCACTGTGACTCGCACCACCTGCACCACTCAGCACAGAGTCAAAGCTGAAAGCATCAGTGCATATGCTGGCCAGCGGCTCAAAGCCAGGCAGCGGGCCGCCCGTTGGCGTTAGCAGTGTCTCCGCATTGTAGACCTCCGCTGGGCTGGCGACAGTCGAGGCAGTGGCATTGCCAAAGCCCATTCCTGGCAGCAGCATGGGCTCTTTCAGTATGTCCACATTCCTTATGTAGATCTTCGGCTGGCGCGGCTTCTCAAGCAGATTGTTGTTGATCATCAGAGGCGGCAGCTGCTCCAATTCCTGTTGTTGGTGCAGCTGCTGCTGCTGCTGCTGGATTTCATTGCTGGGCATGGGGAAATCAAAGGGCAACAGCGCTGGCTCCCTCAGAACATCCACGCTCTTGATAGAAATCTTTTGTACAGCTGAGCTGGGCGGCTCCTCCTGCACCTGACTCTGCAGCAGCTGCTGCTGTTGCTGTAGCTGAGGATTGGAGCAGTTGCTAGCTTCCTCCACATCGTCTAGTAGGTCTAAGATATTGTCATCCGTGGGCAGAAAGTCGGGCAGCTGCGGCTCTCGCAGGCAGTTCACATTCTTGATATAGATGCGGCTTTTAGGCATTGGCTGTGGCTTTTTAGCCGATGAGTCAGTCGACTTGGCAAGGGCGGCAATCTCCTGCGGCTCCAGCTGATGGTCAGCGCTAAGATGCAGATTGAGCACATCTATGCTATAGAAGACATTCGAACAGCCTGCAAGAGCTAAACTGTTATATATGTGTATGTAGGGTATGAATGCTGGGGAGCGTGACCTGGACAGGGCAGACGATGCTGTGTATCTACGCCAAAGCAGCTGCTGATGTGGGTTTGCGTTTTTAGCGGACAGAGACTCAGGAACGGACAACTGGGACATTTGTTCAATGGCAAGTCCGACTGGCAGCTATCGCTGGCTATTGCCTTTGCTGTGGGCGGCGTGGGCGTGGCGTTGGTTCGCTCCTTGGCTGCCGCCTCGGCCAGCTCGGATTTGATCAGCTCGGCCTCAGACTTAATCTCCGCTGTCTTGCGGCGAAAGCCATTGCGATAGCTGCGACTCGGCTGGGGCTGCTGCTGCAAGTCGGTTGTGTGGATTTGTACGAATGGAATGCAGGGGGAGTCGGCGATGCCAGCGGAGGAGCTCTTGTGGGTGCTCGCTGCAGCTGCTCCAGTTGCTATGGGTACTGGAATGCTGAGCAGGGCGGGCTCGTCGTCAAATAAGTCGGTGAAGTTGTCGGGCTCCAGCGAGTGTATGGGCGTGGACAGCGACAGGTCGCCATGCTGCAGCTGCAACAATGTAAGGAAAACAAATATGAGATCAACGAACACACTCTCGCACACACACACACAGCCACACACATACACACACACACAACCAAAAGCATGGCTCACCTGGCTGCCCACGGTGCTATAGAAGGTCGTGAAGGCCACATCTGCATCCGCGTTCATATTGTAATGTTCATATGTAATTGTTTATAGTTGCATTTTCGCAAACTTCGCATTACATTTTAGGGTACAAAAAGCTGTGGCAGTAACTGATCTGATATCATATCAAAACATCTGATAACTACAAATGCAACAGCAACAAAAACAAATGCATCGATACCTACTCGCAAAAATACTAAGACAATCGATACCAATAAATTATATAGTGTATCAATACAATCGTGATAATAAAATTACGTAAAAAATATATAGTATTATTATTATTATATTATAGTGAAGCCCTAAAGAGTTGTTGAGTGTATAATAAGTTTTGCCAGTGATCAAGTGCAAGAAAATGAGAATGAAAATCGCATATGTAGTTGTCAACTGTGACGTCACTGTGCAACTCGATATTTTTTAGTATTATTGTTATAGAGGTTAAAATATCGATAGTTCACAGCTCTCAGCATGCCAAGCAATCGTAAACGTTTTTCACATCGCAAGCGGCTGCCGACAAAGTTTGGAAAGTAATTTTTATTCTAGTTTATTAGACTTAAAAAAAAGTAAATAGAACCTTAAAATGCCGCGTATTATGATAAAAGGCGGCGTCTGGCGCAACACAGAGGTAAGCCACAATTGAGAAATTGTGTGAATCCATGTAAATGAAGAGTTTTCTTCGTAGGATGAGATTTTAAAGGCGGCTGTCATGAAATATGGCAAAAATCAATGGAGTCGCATTGCCTCGTTGCTGCATCGCAAGTCAGCCAAACAGTGCAAGGCGCGCTGGTACGAGTGGCTTGATCCAAGCATCAAGAAGACCGAATGGTCGCGCGAAGAGGACGAGAAGTTGCTTCATCTGGCCAAACTGATGCCTACTCAGTGGCGCACGATTGCGCCAATTATTGGACGCACTGCGGCACAATGCCTGGAACGCTACGAGTATCTGCTGTAAGTTTGTGTTTCACAGTGGTTGCATCCATATCATAAATAATTTGTGTTCCAGCGACCAAGCGCAACGCAAAGAGGATGGCGACGACACCATGGACGATCCGCGCAAACTGAAGCCGGGTGAGATTGATCCCAATCCAGAGACGAAGCCCGCGCGTCCCGATCCCAAAGACATGGACGAAGATGAACTAGAAATGTTGTCCGAGGCACGCGCCCGTCTAGCCAACACACAGGGCAAGAAGGCCAAGCGCAAAGCACGCGAGAAGCAGCTGGAGGAGGCGCGCCGTTTGGCTACGCTCCAGAAGCGTCGCGAGTTGCGCGCTGCGGGAATCGGCAGCGGCAGCAGAAAGCGCATCAAAGGCATTGATTACAATGCTGAAATACCCTTTGAGAAGCGGCCTGCCGTTGGCTTCTACGACACCTCCGAGGAGCATCTGCAGAAGCAGGAACCGGACTTTAACAAAATGCGCCAACAAGACTTGGATGGCGAGCTGCGCTCCGAGAAGGAGGAGCGGGAGCGCAAAAGGGACAAGCAGAAGCTAAAGCAGCGCAAGGAAAATGAGGTTCCATCGGCCATGTTGCAGAGCCAAGAGCCGGAGCGCAAGCGTTCGAAGCTCGTTCTTCCGACGCCTCAAATTTCCGATATGGAGCTACAGCAGGTAGTCAAGCTGGGTCGTGCCAGCGAGATGGCCAAGGAAATAGCCGGCGAGAGTGGCATAGAGACTACAGACGCTCTGCTGGCCGACTACTCCATAACGCCGCAGGTGGCAGCCACGCCTCGCACCCCGGCGCCTTACACGGATCGCATAATGCAGGAGGCGCAGAACATGATGGCGCTCACTCACACAGAGACGCCCCTCAAGGGCGGTCTCAATACGCCACTGCATGAATCCGATTTCTCCGGTGCGCTGCCCAAGGCGGCGGCCATTGCTACTCCGAACACAGTCATAGCCACGCCCTTCCGCACACAGCGCGAAGGCGGAGCAGCCACGCCTGCAGGCTTCCTGACGCCTGCCTCGGGCGCCCTAGTGCCCATGATGAAGAACGGCGCAGCTGGCGGCAGCATCGCAACGCCCGCCTACGTGCGCGACAAACTGAGCATCAATGCGGAGGAGAGCATGGCCGTGACCGAGACACCGGCTGACTACAAGAACTACCAAAAGCAGCTGAAGTCGACGCTGCGTGAAGGGCTGGCTGCGCTGCCGACGCCACGTAATGACTACGAAATTGTGGTGCCGGAGCAGGAGGATAATGAGGACATGGAGACAAGCACGGAGCCGGCGATTGAGGACCAGGCAGATGTGGATGCGCGCATCCTGGCCGAGCAGGAGGCGCAGCGCAAGCGTGAGTTGGCCAAGCGCTCACAGGTCATTCAGCGCAACCTGCCAAGACCGACGGAGGTAAACACCAAGATTCTGCGTCCGCAATCCGAGAAGCAAAATCTCACCGAACAGCAGCAGGCCGAGGAGCTGATCAAGCACGAGATGATTACCATGCAGCGTGAGTAACCTATATTGCCTCTCCCATCGATATACTCTTAGCTCCCTTATCCACTTCCCTCTCTCTGTCTTTCAGTGTACGATTCTGTGCGTGATCCAGTGCCTGGTCAGTCGCAGCACAAGCTCGAGCAACTGCAGAGCTACTTTAAGGCCAATCCGTATGAGGAAATATCGCAGGAGGAGCTGGCCGAGGCCAAGCAAATGCTAGCCGACGAAATGGAGGTGGTGAAGGAGCGCATGTCCCATGGCGAGCTGCCACTCGACGTCTATGCGCAGGTGTGGCAGGAGTGCTTGGGACAGGTGCTGTACCTGCCATCGCAGCATCGCTACACACGCGCTAATCTGGCCAGCAAGAAGGATCGCCTGGAGTCCGCTGAGAAGCGTCTCGAACAGAATCGCCGTCACATGGCCAAAGAGGCGAAGCGCTGTGGCAAGATCGAGAAGAAGCTGAAGATTCTCACTGGCGGCTATCAGGCACGTGCCCAGGTGCTGATCAAGCAGCTGCAGGATACCTACGCGCAGATCGAACAGAACTCCCTCTCGCTATCCACGTTTCGTTTCCTCGGCGAGCAGGAGGCGATTGCCGTGCCGCGTCGCCTCGAGGCGCTGCAGGAAGACGTGCGCCGACAAATGGAGCGCGAGAAGGAGCTGCAGCAGAAGTATGCCAATCTGGCCGAGCAGCGCGACGCACTCTTTCAGCAGCTGGAACTTCTAACGGGCACTCGACCCACTACACAGCAGCTGCTTGGCTTAGATCACGAGATGCAGACATAGTCATGGCCATAGATATAAAAATATACATATAATTTTAATCTTATCCCGAAAAAAGAACTTGAATACAAATAATGTTATCAATCAGACTAGTGGCCATATTTTTGGTAGACCCACTCCTTGTTATCCAGCGGACAGACGTGGCGAGTTTTCAGCCAGCGGGCGATGCAATGGTAGTGGAACGCATGATTGCACTCGCCCCAGGCCACGGTGCACTCATCCTTGTTTGCATTCGGATCCGCCTGGCACTCGATGCACAGATTCATTATATGGTTCCGGCATATGGCGCAGTTGTCTACGGCCACATCCCAGGACCAATTGGCGTGTGCCACCCACTTCTTGACCACGAAGCGCTCGTCCTTCTTCTGCCCGCTGCCACTGGCCACGTTGTCCTCGTTGAACTCCTCCAGATCGTGGAAGTCTTCCGTTTCCTCCACCTCCAGCTCCTCGACCACGGTTCCATTTTTGGTGCACGTTTCCATTTGCTCTTTTCTATATTTTTGTTTATTTCACAGAAGATTTTAAGGTTTTATGTTTGCTACGAATGTTTGTTTATAAATTAAATATTTTCGAGCTTTCCATTGGACGGAAGATAACAAAGTAAACTGGACTCAAGTAGTCAAGGGCCGATATCGGTAAATATAAATTTCAATATTTAAAGGTGTTTTATAATATTTATTTAGTTCTGATTTCCAGCATAAATACATATATGTATATGAATTAAATTTGGTGCTAAAATACTAACAGTTTTTACTTCTCATTTGCTTTTTTTTTTTTTTGCTGTTTTCTTTTTCTCTCATACATACATACATATATATAGATTGTTTATATTTTTCTCTGTAATTCTGTGTATAAATAAATATGCAATTTATTTAATTTGCCTTTCTTTTGTATACATGAATTAGGTAGTTTTGTTCTCGTTTTGTGTTTTGTAAAAATTTAGAATTGTTTTTCATACGAGTTGTTTCAGCAGCACTTGCGTGGATTATTGCCCATATATATATATATATATATATTGAATATACAAATTATATATACGATATACAGAGCTGATTATACATACATACACGCACTTTATAAATATATAGACAATAATGATAATAATAAACGTAATGATATATATAGCATAGATACTTATGCGGATGTATGTATGTACGCCTACGGGTTTACTAACAATAAGATTGATTGATAAGTATATATATAGATTGAGAAGAATCAATGCGCCATGCAAGACGGGATATATGTAGGGAGGAAGAATTTGAATTCAGATTGTCCGCTAGTATAAATTATGGAGCAGTTTGCCTAGTCGTCCTCGTCGTTGATGGCCGCGCTGCTGCGCGAGATCTTCATGTAGGCAGCACAAATGCATTCGCAAACAAAGCGATATTGACTCTGGAGGGGGTGGAGGCGATAAGAGTAGAGCTGTAGATTAGCTAGCCATGGCTGGATAGACTCGATATACGTACCACATTCTGTACCATGCAGGCGCGCTGATCGCGCATAGTACGCACTATATCCAGTGGATAGACTGGCTCGCGCGCCTCCATCAGCGCCAGGGCCGTGTCCATCAGAATGAGGACACCAGTGCGCCCAATGCCTGCTGAGCAGTGCACAATCACGGGCGGATTAGCTGCGCTAATGCATCTGTGAGGAAAGAAACCGAATTACTCTTTGCTCTCTCTCACACACAGTCTTAGATCTATATATAGAACTTACTGGTGCACGCTGGTGGATACGGGTGTCTCATCCTCGGGCGTTGCTCCATTGCTTGCCGCGCATTTGCGTTCACTCATCAGTCCACCATTCTCATCGGCATCTGCGTCGAGCAGACGCACCTGCTTCAGGCTCTCCTCAATCTCTTGGAGCAGCGTGCGATTGCGTGCGGCTCGCACCCGTTCCGTAAACTCGAGAAACAAATTGGGATCGGAGGGCACACAGTGATCCGGCCAGGCCAGATACTGCATGTGATGAATGTGCCGCTGCTCGTGCTTATCCCGCAGCACAAACTCACGGAAGACAAAGCTGCCCGTCTCGTCCGGTTTCTCGCTGAGACAACGCACCGAGAAGCCATCGCCCAGCTGCAGCTCATCCCCCGTAACGGGCCAATATTGATGACATTTCTGACGGCCTGCCTCCATCACGGTGGTAAGCATGACCAAAAGGTGGCTGCTCTCCTGCTGCACCATGCGCCAGAAGTCCGTTGTGGTGCTGGCCAACGGGCCTTGCGTTGCTATGTAACGATTCACTCCGCCCCCTGGGATCTCCATGTTCACGTAGTTGGCATTGATGTAGTCCCCGGTCAGCGAGTTTACCAGAGAGACGCGCGTGCAGTCATCTAGGCGAATAAGAGACATGGTTAAGTTAAGGATTCCCAAGTGGCTTTGCTTCGCACTTACAGGGCGATATATCCCGATAGCGATTCTTGGGCGCGTTCGCTGGCTTCCGCGCCTCCGTAATGGCCAGGTCGGGATTCTTGCGATACATCAGTTCGTACTGAGCAAGCAGAGCGCCCGACGCAAGCCCATCGCTGAGCAGCAATAGGCTCTGGGTGAAGAGCGCATCCCCATCCAGCAGATTCGAGTGTGAGCCAATCTCATCTGATTCGGGCACATACTGGTAGAGCGGTTCCTCTTCGAGTAACAGGGGCACCGAGCGCTTCGGTCGCACTGTAAGCAGCAGCTCGCCGCCCGACTGGTGCCGGCAGTCGCGTATCATGGCCACCACCTGCTCGTGGCGCAGCCCGTGCACTTCCCGGCCGTTGATCATGATCACCTCGTCGCCCTCGCAGACCCGTGGCGTGCAGCGATCGGCGGGCGTGTGCGGCACCACCTTGGACACCTGCACGGGCAGACTAAGGTCCACGCCACCTTTCACATTGAAGCCATAGCGTCCCTGTTCGTCGGCCAGCAATCGCATGGTAATCAGATCGCTGCCGCTCTCCGGCTGACCTACTGCATCCGCAATGGTTGTGGGCAGCAGAACGGGACTGTGCTGCCCCGAGCTATAGGCGGGTGGCATGGGCGAAGGCGTGCCGGACTCAAAGCGCCTCGTGCATTGCTCTATGAAGCCAACATCGCTGCGAAGCAAATAAACAAATATAGAGATTAGCACAATCGACAATGTTGGGGGTGTGCTACAGGAATCTCAATCTAACTGTTCACTAACTGTTGGCTACACTCAATACCCTAGGCTAAAACTCACAGCTGTATATCGTATTCGTCGCTGTGTTGCTCCCAGGCCTTGCGTGGCATCGCATCGGCCTGCTTGGACGTGACCTTGGACGTGTCATGTGGACGGCTCGTTTTCGTAATGGTCAGTATGGTGGATGCGGACGGTTTGCCGTTGTGCGAGGCAGCGCTGTCCGAGCCGCTGCCCGTGCCGTTGTGCAGCAAATGTGGCGTGCCGTCGGCCGAGCTGCCGCCGCACGTGCCAGCCAGCGCATTGCCAGCCAAAAGGCGTTTGCTGGGCGAACGGACAAAGACCTTGTGGATGCGACCACGCTGCTTGGACTCCTGCACGGCCTGGAGCTCGGTGCGCCCCGAGTAGTAGAACTTGCTGCCCAGGCTGATGTTGAGGAAGCGCGAGAGTCGGTGCGGCCGCTTGAGGCGGAAGAAGCTGTGATGCTCCACGCAGGATTTCCACAAGGCTTTCGCATGCTTGTGGCTGCTCATGCCGAAGCCGAGCAGCGTGTCGTAGCTCTCGCTGGGCTCACGGCGCAGCTGTATAAAGAAATCCTTGCGCTTGAACGACACCTTCACCATCTTGCTCCACGAGAAGGTGTTTATGCGCAGCCCGTGCTGGAAGACGAGCAGCCCAATGGCCGACACTCCCAGCTGCAAGTCCTTGCCATTGGAGTCGGTTGCCTTATGCAAATCGATGCCATAGAGCTCCAAGCGCTTCCCATGCTCCAGGTAATTATACTCCGCATCAGCGGGCAGCTGGCCGCGATGCAGCTTATGCAACTCGCAGATCTTCCGCTCCGCCTCCGGAGTTTGCTCTGCCAGCAGCTGCAGTCCGCTCAAGTAGCCCGGCTGATGCTCCACGGCATTGAAGTCGCCCAGCTCAGCTGTTGACATAAACAAATAGCAGATTAGCCGAGTCGATAGACAAACTCTGGGAATGGCATGTTACTCACACTGCACCGTGTAGCTGGCAAGCAGGCACTGGGTGTTGCTGGAGCATGGCAATCGGCCCAGCAAAATGTTACGCTTGATCTGCAGATAGAACTGGTAGCGTGTGAACTCCTCCTGCAGCCGACTGGGATCGCTTACAAAGAACTGCCGACAAGTAGATGTAGAATGAGTTGAGGACCGTTAACTCTATATATATGTATGTGTCGCGTATGTGACTCACCTTAACTCTAAACTCTAATAATGGAACGGCATCGTTGTCGAGCGAGAGGCTGTTGCATTGCTTCTTGAACTGCTTCTGTGCGTCGACCCATCTCTGCGAAATTAAATAGATTGATTGAACGAGTAATTGATTGATTCATTGATTGTTGCACTTACCACAACGTCGCCTGGCTTCTGTGGAAATAATAGACCAAAGTAATCCCTTTCGGATAGCTCGAGATATTGAAAGACCTGATCCAGTAGCTCAGAGCCTTTTGCACGTTTCTGAAAAGACGAAAATACATGAGAGATCAATTGATATAAAAACGTATTGAGACATATGTATGTCTATCAGACATCAAGATCTCAGGTTTGATATAGGGAATCAAAATCAAAGGCAATAGTTCAATTATGTTTGATCTTATAGATTCTGATACCTATCCTAGCAAGCAAATGGACTGGGGTGGATCAAACTATCTGATCGTCCCTTATGGGGGCTCATTCAGTGCGTATAAAGGGAAGCCTTTCATTATATTTATTTCTAAATAGCATCTTGAGTCTATTAGAAAACTCCAATAATATGATATATATATAAATACATCTTTAAATATGTATATATATTTATATTATATTTTTATCGCTTCGCATCGTTCCACACGCATAAGTTTCACCATTTACCCAGTTTAGTTGACTTGAAATGCCTAACTGTAAGCTGACTGCGAATCGGTACAAACAGATCTTAAGTTAGGCACGACTTTAGCTTTATTTTCCATTTCGAGTGTTTTTGTAATTAAGAAAACAATGCGAATGCCTCTTCGACAAGTGCGTGTCTGTCTATCTCATTGTTTAGACTCTTTGTCTGCTGTCTCCGCTGCCCAAAATGAAAGCGAGTTTCGAATAAAGATGCGAAGCACTTTTCATATTCGATTTTCAAGTGCAAATGGAAAGAGAAGGCAGAAGGCAAGAGAGTTGGGGGAGGCTGAAGAGTGAGGCGGGAGAGTATTTAAGAAAACAATGGCTAATACATACAAGTAGACTTTCCATGCTCGAGAGTTCGTTGATTTCTTTACACAATTCGCAATTTACAATTATTATGCGAGCAGTTGGAAAGCAGCTCTTGAAGTGCCGCAGGGTGCTCAAGTGGGTGTTAGGAAGACTACAGGCAAACAGTGAAAGCTCGCCCAAGTGATTGAGCTAGAACCTGGACTAGGAAATGTATTTTCATTGCAGACCTTGTCTAGGGGAAGAGTACTTAGAGTGCTCTGGGCAGGGAGGGTTCGATTCGGTTATTCGGATAGTTCTAGCTGCCGAAGTCTTCGCTGTACTCACCTCGATCCGAAAGGTGTGCGTGATGTCATCTAGGAATAGGACGGTGACGCATTGCTGCCGCTGTTGCTTCTTGTCGCGCGCCAGGTCTGAGGATGCGCCGCGTTGTCGATAGCTCTTGCTCAGGTTGCTCAAGCGGAAGCGTTCAAACATGGCCCCGCTCCATTCTGCTTCCAATCAAGGCTAAACGTTTCTCCCTGCGTGTGTGTGTGTGGGCGTGACTGTGCGTGTATTCCTTTGCTCCACTAGCAACTGCTGAATGAAAGGCTCCTCTTGTGGCTGGCAGTTTGTTTATTCAATAAATAATGGCAAGACTTTCGACCTTTGTTTGGACGTGTCGTTAACGTTATGGCTAAGACTTTGGATGGATGTTTGACTTAATACTTCTGCTGCTCCTCCTCAACTGTGCTGCAAAGAGAAAGAGATAGAGAGGGAGAGGGAGAGAGAGATCAGGATTGAGATATTAGATTTGATAAGAAATTGACATAAGTGAGCTATAAATAATGATTGGAAACGACATTTGGCATTTCGTCTTTAATAAGAGTCAAAAAACAAATGATTGTCTTATTAACAGCATTCGCATAACAGCGCTGTTAACTTAACATACGAATGTTCTAATCACGACTCAAACTAATAAGTGAAATATGTTAACAGTCTTGTTTTCATTGCATACAACTGTTAATTTCGCGACTGTTAAAAATAATAATAATAAATAAATAGTAATTCTCATTTCCCCATTAACATTCACGAAACCATATTTGCAGTTGTTACAGCTTTGTGTTAACAGTGCCATTAACATAATATAACATATGTTAACACACTTCACGTTCACTTAATATTTAATCCCATATTGATAACAAATTGAAAGAAACGCATTTGGCTCGCTTCATAATATATGGAAACATTTTCAATTACGTTTGTACTTGACTTTTTCGCCCAGTTCTTATTGCTTTCTTTCTTTTGGCTGGGCCTGCCAGCCGGAAATTGTGTATTAATATAGAACACACACAGAAAGCGAGAGAGAAAGAGAGAGAGAATGATTGAGAGAGGGAGGGAGTGCGCACTAATAAATATTTTTATCTGTCACATGTACAAAATACTTGTATTTGTATTTTCTTATAACTAATGGCATAATACTTAAATAGCAATCGATGTATGTATGTATATATATATATATATATATATATGTGTGTGTGTGTGTGTGTGTGTGTGTGTGGGGGGGGGGGGGGTATTTAGTACTTAGCACAATAAATATAGCAGTGAACGCTGCACAGCTGATAAAAATTTTGTTTCCTCTATCTTAATTAGTATTTATACCAAGTATTTGACGTTCTAGGTCAGCGACAAATGGAAATGGAAACGCAAAATCAATTCGATATATTTTTAACTAGTTCACATATATTATGTGGAAAAGCCCATAAGCCAATTACAAGGCGCATCAATCAAGAAAGAAAGATAAGCACACACATATGTACATATAAACTTGCCTATAGTATATATATTTCCATTGAGTCAATCGCGACCAAGTTAAAAGGAAGTCCAAAGACATAGACAAAGACGATATTACTCATTCGCTACACTTGTCCAAGACTTTGTGTGTGTGTGTGTGTGTGCGTTGCTTGTCAGCGCGTGAAAATATGCGTCGATTGCTGTCTTAGAGCCCAGTAAGAAGAGCTCTGGGCCAAGCAACTTGTCAGCTGAAGTGTTTCCCTCTTACACCCGCACACACACACGCACACATATGCACACACATGTACACACCTCACAAAGTAAACAATGACAAAATAGGGAGTGTGAACTGTGTGAGCTAAAGCTAAAAAACTTTGGAATACCCTAACCAATGTCAAAGTCATTTAACTATATAAATCACCTAAATTTAACTTTTTTATTCCCATTGCTAGGCAATAAAGCTAATTCATTCGACTCCCTGCAATACACCTGATCTGATCGCAGGTAACATTTGACTAAATCTCATTTATATCAAACTATCCAGCTGTGCCCTTAGCTCATTATGCAAGCTATTTACCTTAGAGGCATGAAGCCAATTAATGCCTTCCACATGGCTGGCTCAGTAGGTTAAGCTGATTAGGCAGGTGCAAGAGGAAGGGGTTGCAGTAGGAGGGGCGGGGCAGTCAGAGAGTGGGCGTAGGGGATAAGGGTTTACTCTTAATTCCGTTTCGTTATCAGCAAATGAATGCAAATTTGTTAGGCACATTGAAGGCGTAGCCCGTTCAACCGTTTGGTAATGGGTCGATAATTTTGTAGATTGCGTTCAACAGGTTGAAAAAATATGCAAAAGAGATGGATTGTACGACTGCTAGATACCCTGTGTGATTAAATTTGTTCTGTGTGACCAAGATGTAATAAAGATTATTATCATTATATTTTATATATATATTTATCGGTGTCGATGACTTGATAATCCACATATATCACTGCCACTTCGTTCCATTGCCTGTTGCACTGCCCTTTTATGTATTACAGGGTATGTGTAAAGAGAACAGAAACGAGGTTGCGTCATTTGCGCTGCTAACGCCCACGAGGCCTCCACCATCGCCCCATTTCAGGGAATTGGCGACAAACGACAAACGCCAAAGCGACATCGGCCAACGGGCCATATATGAACGGGAAGCCTTATAGACTCAACTCGAGTCGATTCTCATTGTGGTTATGACGCCTTTTCATAGTTGCTCTCTCTCTATATGGCAAGTGGGCAAATGGGTGTGTGGGGGGTTGTTCAGGTGATCACATATTGTTTGTTTGTATTACGTATTTCTCGATTATTATTCTCTGCTGTAGCCATTAATTGAAAATGAAATGAAATGAATAACAAAGCGAGGGAACACGAGCAGCAATAACAGGAATATTTCTGGCAAAACAGTTGTATTGTATCTAAAGTGCATCAACAAAAGCACAAGCACTTCCCCACTCACACACACACACACACACATGAGTATATCAAATTTATTCGCCTGACAACACAATAATAATAACAGAGCGAACAAAATAACAAACTTTTGGTTCGTTGACCGAGTTTTTTGACAAAGCTTCTCCCACTTTTCTCTCGCTCGAATTGCAAAGTTTCTGTTTATTATGTTAAGTATTTAAATATTTATATAAGTATGTGTGTGTGTGTGTGTGTGTGTGTATTTGAATGCAGATTGAAGTTGCTTTCGTTTGAGTAGTTTGGCAAATGCTGCTGCGAATAGCTTCCGTTGTTCGCGCACAGTGGGACAAAAGCAATTTGTTGTCAGAGTGAAGCAAGAGCAAAATTTGTTATATAAGCGGAGCTTAGTCATATACATATATACAAATGAATAATTCAGCAAAGCTATTACAGTTGCTATTAAACATCGCCTATGAACCACTGTGCGTCTTTTGCTTTGGCTTTGTTCGCGTGACCCGCTGAGCAACGGAGGAAATGGCAACGTAAGCAAATCCAATTTGCTTGCCTGATGCTGGAAGTTGATAGTAAAGAGAACAAGAGCGAGAGAGGGGACAGCGGGGACAGAGGGAGAGGGAACATTGAACCGGTTAAGTATTTGGCAGCGCTTTAAAACTGAGCTTCGATGTCAGCTGAGTTGCTCAAGTCACGTAGATCTGCAGATAAAATGCGGCTGCAGATGAGTCGAGCCGATTGGCCAATGGAAACGGAGCAGAAATAGTCAGAGAGGTCAGAGAGGCGGCCGGTGGCTTGGCTTAGGAAGAACTGGAACTGGAACTAGAAATGGAACCGAAAGCCACACACTGTGCGTAATGAGACACGCAGCCGTTGAACCTGCTGTCAGCGTAATTTGAAACGGTAAAACACACAAATGGAAAGGTGAACATGAGAAAGGGGGCGTGGGGCGTGGGATTGGGCCTGTCTGCCTGCCACTCAATTTCAATTAGGACACATCACTCGAAGCATTGGCGAGGGGTATTTCCATTTTGTCACTAACTGTGTAACGTGTCGATCAAATATATATATATATACATAACTTTAAAAAGCCTCGAAAATATTTAGAATTTGTAGCTGACTCGCAGTCCTTATCAAAGTCAACGCTGTCAAAGGTGGGCAGCCTTTCGAAAGCTTCGTCTGTTTAGCAACCCCACGAACGAGCAGCTGATAAGGGAGAGTGAGCTAGAGAGGGAGAGGGAGAGAGGGCACAATTGAATTTGCCGTGTCAGAGAGGCATCAATAATGTTGCTGGTCGGCGCTGCTGCTGCTGCTGCTTCTGCTACAGTCTGTGCATTTGCATTTGTTTGGTTTTATGCGCTTTACCGTTATGCGTCAGGGTTGCCATGTGTGCACAGGACTATGGCAAAAGGGGCGCAGGCAGGGGCAGGGGCAATGCTTATCGCTGTTTGCTTTTTAATTTTTATTGCTTCTGACGAACGACCAAACGAACGACACGGCACGGCACACGCACCCCGACAACGAGATGCTCTTATGCTATTTTTGTGTGTTCATGCAACGGTAGCCCCCAGAACCAAGAGCCAAGAGCCAAGCAGCCCCCGGGCTGCACGCACACACAGTGACACACAACCAAGCAATGAGCATACACACACACACAGAGAGAGAGAGAGGAGAGAAGAGAGAGAGAGAGAGAGAAAGACACTGTTGAAGAGCCGTCTAGTTGTTTACGCTTCGCTTCTTCTTCTTATTTTCCTAATGATTGTTTTACACATTTTGCTTTTACCGTTAAACGAAAAAACAAAAACGAAATTTGTCTACTAAACCGTTTACTAATGCTCTGCCATGGCTTTAAGTCAACTAATCCCATTTGCGGCGAAACTGTGCTAAGCCTAATGCGCTCCAAAATTCAGAGCATGACAGTGGGAGAGAGAGCGAGTGAGCTGTGGTTACAAGAAAAAGAATAAACTAGTTCAATTAATTAAACGATTTGTAAACACAATACCATGATTAATTACACACACACACAAGCAAACTCACGCATAGCCCTGCAGACTGTATGCATTTACTTCTGGGATTAATGTAGAATGCATTAGTGTGCGTATGTACATCGCTTGTGTGTGTGTGAGCGCAAGTACATACTCCCTCTCCCTCTATCACTCTCTGTGCTTGCCTCTCGTTTCAAAACTGTGATTTTCAAGTAAATCAGACAGACGCTGCGACACTGCGCTCCGTTGAGTAGGCGGGATCTTGAGCTGTGCTTGCATGTGTGTGTGTGTGTCAGTGAGAGTGAACATCGCGCAGAGAGTAAAATCATAATAATCAAAGGCAACAGCAACAACAAGCAGCGCGCCATGGCGTTGATACTGCCTGCGGCTGCAGATAAGCGCACTTACTCGCATACACGCACACACACATACACACACACTCAAGCAACACAAGAAAAAGAGTTAAATGAACAGCTCGGGGCAGGAACTGCAGCTCACCTTTTTACTCGCAGCACGTATGTAGGTACGTCGTACGCTGATGTTTACTCTTTTTACACGGCAACAAATTCAGCAAATATGAAGAACACATTTATTTGTGAGGCTCCTTCGCAACTTTATACAAATGTTGACGCACATGCAAACTCACACACATACACATTGATCGGTCGCTCACGCATACGGACTGCGAGGCGAAAGGAAAACAATAAAACAGGAAAAAATTGAACGGCAGAACGAAGCCGCAAAACGAAAATAAAGTTATGGTATTGTGGTTGTTTGCCTATACGAGCTAGGGTTTACATATGGAACATGTAACGAAACCGCAAGCAGTTGTGCTTTCAATAATGAACGAAATTAACAAAATAAAATAGAATTTAATTTTCTCCGAAACCGAACAAACCAAGGCGAGCAGCGACGAACTAGTGACGTTAAATACGGGCATACAACATATCGATGTATCGATGCAGCACACCATGCGATAGTTTTATTGGCATCAACGATGTTTCAGATGAAAAATCGCAAAGATACTCCATATATCTATCTGTAGTTATCGCTCGCGTGCGCACTGACTAAAGCTGCTTGATATGAAATGCGCGCGCGTGATTTAACTGTCAAATTTCAAATAACACAGCAAGCATAGAAATACATGTGTACATAAATATAATAATACTCAACCAAATTACTGAAATTGAAATAGAAGTTGTCAAGTGATGGCTAGTCGTAAAGGTGGCAAGAAGAAGTCATTGGATGCACCCTAGAAGAGGTTAAAGAGACAGACGAATGCGATTTGGCCCACAAGCAGAAGCTGAAGCAGAAGGAGCAGCAGAAGACTCTCGATGCATTCATGCTGAAGGCAGTACAGAAGGATATCTCATTCACACCCACACTCCCACACACATTTGGATGATATTCGATGCCCTGAGCTGCAATGAAATTGAGTTAGCTTCCGTTTTGCCCAGTTGGATGATGATTAATTGCTTCTATCATTGGACCAGAGGTCGGGGTTGCTCGCTTAAAAAACCATCACAAAAATGTGACTGCCCAAAGGCCACACAAAAAAACCTTTGCCAGGGGCATTGGCGAGCGCAACAAATGCGGCAAATTCGCATTTGATGCGTTTTTTATGTTAATCGAGTGAGCTAATGGACATTGCGAACTGTTGTCCTGCAATGTCCTGCTCTGATGTCCTCATGTCAGAGTGGGACATGTGTGTGCCAATCTATTGTATTAATCAAACGATAAAGCGATTTGTAGCTGATGAAGCCTTACACTGTAAGAGACAAAGGGCTGGAGGCAATGAAGAGAAACGTTAAAGCAGAGACAGAGAGAGGCAGAGAGAGTGAGAGAGAGAGAGAGAGAGAGAGAGAGATCTCGGTTGTTTATTGAGGGATATGCCAACAAAGAGAGTAAGATTGAGCTCTATTTATAGAGAGCGAAAGACAGAGAGAGAGATAGGATCGGGGAGTTATAGACAGTGAGGACAATATAGAGAATAAGAGTGAAAGGGATAGATGGTGAGATAGAGAGAATGGTTAAGAGCGCAAATAGAAATAGAAAGCACTAAAAACAGAGAGGGAAGATAGAGAGATAGGAATTGTAAATCAGACCTCAGAGAGTGGGAGAGAGAGGGGTAGAGTGAGAGATGGAAATAAACAGAAAGACAGATAGAGAGAGAGAATGTCTAACAAAGAGGAGCTGCATGAGACAGCTAGACAGAGAGTAGTTATCGTATAAGGCAAGACTGAAGTACACATGTCTGTAAATCTATCAAATAGTTATATACTCAGAGATAAACTCAATCGTAGACGAATGTTGATTCTCTTTGAATATGCACTAACACATATGCCGCTCAAAGTGAAGTGTGATTCGGTAAGTCTTTTCGCTGAGTGTATTTGCTGCAACTTATTAAAAGAAAAAGAAAAGAAAGTCGAGCTCTTGTGTTTATCTTCATATTTAATATTTAAGCCTTTTTATGGAAAACGTATTTGAATTGTTTTTTATACAAAATTTAAATTACATTTTTAAGAGCTTAAAATTTGATAGACTTGCTTTAAATATTATACAAATATTTTATTTATTTTTTATTTAATTTTTTTTGTTTAGTGTAGGCGAAAAACATAACACAAATAAAACTTGGGCAGAACTCTTAGAGGTATTTAATTTTTTGTGTATTATTATTTTTAAAATTAAAATGAAATCAATTAAGAAAATTGAAGGAAATATTTTTGCAAGTGTTTTTTTTTTTAATTATAGTTGTAATCGTAATCTAGATGAGGAAGCATTTGATATGTTGTAAAAATGTTAAATATTAATTATAATATTATTATGAATTATTTATAATTAATATTTACGTTTATGTTTATGTAAATTTACTGTTATGTGATATTCGAGCTGGTAAAAATGTACAATTTAATTTAAATAATTAATAACAATTAGAATTAGTTGAATAAGTATTTTGATTTAGTTTTTAGATTTAAGTGCATTAATATTTTTTATTTTTTTTTTATTTTTAATTATATATATATTGTTGTTGTTGTTGTTGTTGTGGTTGCTGTTGCTGGCACACTATCCAAGTCTTATACAATAGTTTTTTTTTCTGTTAAATATAATTTTTTATTTTTTAAATATAATTAATTGCATATATGCCGAGTATTTTTATAGAATTTCAATGGGTTTTCCGTGTGAGTTTTTCTTTTCTTGTTTTGTGTATTTAATTTAAACTTAATTCAAATATTTTATTTCGTATTTAATATACAAGCTTACATATTATTTAACAACATTGAATGTTTTAACATTTGCCAAAATATTTCATGAAAAAATTGCTAAACAAATTTTTCTTTTAATTAATTATTTTTATATTTTATTCTTTTATTAAATATTTGCATTGCTTAGGCATTTGACTCAAATATTTAATAAAATATATTTTATTTATAATTTATTTTTTTAAGAATTATTTTTTTATTCTTATTTTATGTACATTTTTTTAAATATTTTATTTTATTTTTTTTTTAATATTGCTTAGCTTTTTAAATGATATTTATTATTATTATAATTTGTTTTAATGTGGAAATGCTCAAGCAAAGTTTATAAAATATTACCTAATATTTTTCTTTAATTAAACAGTTTTCTTCATTGAAATAAGGTTAAAGTTAATAAAAGTAATTAAGCATTATTTTATAAATTTTGCTAAAGCATTTCTCTAGTTTATTTTTTATTTGTTTTATTTACAGCTTGAAGCTTGGCTTAAAATTTGTTTGCAAACTTTTTGACGCCTTTTATTTTACTCTCAGCTATTGCTAAAGTTTTGGCCAGCTGCAGCTGCTAGCACTTGGTGGTTCGAGTGGTGCAGTGGTGCAGTGGTTGCTTGGCTCAGTTGTGATTGCCTCTGCGCGCATTGAAGAACATGCGCGCCACCTTGCCCAGGGCGCCAACAAAGTCCCAGCGCTGTGATTCCTGCTGCTGCTGCTGGAGCTCCTCCTGCTGCTGCTGCTGCTGCTGCTGCTGCTGGCAGTCGTGCCTCGCCTAGGAGGGCGTGGAGTACCAGGCACTTGCCGGGCTGCCCTTGTGGTACAAGTGGAAGCTGGAGTGGGGCGCGAAGTACTGCGGCTGATCGAGATTGCTGTAGGTGACGCCACCCTCGGTCGTGGTCGTGGCGTGCGGATGCATGCCCGCCGTGTAGGCCTGTGGCTTCAGGGGCAACGTGGCGCCCGAGGAGCCGTCCACGGGTGTGGCGTATTGGCCGCGCAAGGGATCGGCGTAGTCGTAGCCGGCATTGGAGCCCACCAGGAGGCCAGGCGGCGCAGTCGCTGAGGGCAGCTTGGCCGAGTTGTTGGAGTCGCGCGGCGACACAGAGCTGGGCGGCGTCATGGCATTGTGGTAGTCAATGGAGCTGTGGTAGCCGCCATAGGTCGAGACCAGGTTCGTGAAGGCGTCCGCCGAATTGGCGCCCTTCTGGCCCACGGGATGCGGCACAGAGGCCGCAGCCGCCGCCGAGTGCAGCTGCAGATATTGATTCTCATAGGAGGACTCGCTGCCCGGCGGCGTGGGCAGCGGCCCGCCTTGCTGCTCGCCGTAGAACACACCTGGCACGCCCACTCCAGTGGGCGTCTGCCTGGCCGTGGCACGTATCACACTCTCGCGGTTCGCGTAGAGCTGCCGCAGCAGCGCCGTGGCCGGCATCGGAGCGGGCTGCTGATAGGGCGTGCCGATCCACTGGATCGTGCTGCTCTTCTCGTTGGCATCGGCGGCATGGAGCTGCTGTTGTTGTTGCTGCTGCTGCGCCTGCTGCTGCTGCTGCTGCTTGATCAGCGCATCTGTGCTAAAGTCTGTGCTCGGCTGGTTGTTGTTGTTGTTGTTGTTGTTGTTGCTGGGCGAGGGCAGGTGCTTGGACATGGCGTGCTCGAGGTCCTTGACAGCAGAGTCAGCTGTGGCTGCTGGCTGCACATCCTCCACCATGGAGGGCAGGCGGCTGCGTGGCTCACGCTGCTGCTCCAGGGCGGGCAGCTTACTCAGCGGCTGCTGCTGCTGCTGCTCTGCCTGCAGCTGCTGACCCACCTGCTGCTGCTCCGCCTGCTGATCCTCTGCTTGCTGCGCCGCTTTGCTCTTGCGCTTGCGCTTGCTGCTCGGCGCGCTGCTCGCAGGCGTTGGCGTCGGCGTGGGCGTGGCCGACACGGCAACCGGCAGCACGCCGTCCACCTCGACGCCCAGCGGCGTGGGCGAGTCCTTGATCAGCGCTAGGCTGCTGTTCAGATTGCTGCCATGCGCCACACTGCGTCCTCGACTCCGCTGCGTGTGACCCTCGGCATCCGTCTTGGGCGAGCCAATGCCCAGCTTCATGTCACCGCTCAGGTGGGCATTGCCCTCGCCCGATGCATCGCCGCCTGGCGAGCCGCTGCTCTTGTCGTTGCCCAGCCCTTCCTCGTGCTTGATGCTGTCCACGCTCGGCTCCAGCTGGCAACAGTCCAATATCAGATTCTCATTCTCACGATTGCTGTGTGGCATGAAGGGAAGAGGCCAAAGGGAGAATTGGATTAGTTGGATCTTTGATGAGCCAAAGAGGGAACCTATACTTAAGTTGAGGCCTAATTGATAGACCCCAGTCTTAACCCAAAGAAACTTTAGCTTATTCTGAGTTCTTTTAGCTCATCCTAGCCCCACTTCTAGCTGAGCTCACCTTATAACGTAGTTGACGCAAATGATATTCTGTTCGTCGGCATTTTTGGTGCTGCAGACGACTGTGGCGCAGGTCTGCAGCCAGGTGTAGCCGCCGCTCTTGTTCATCAGTCGATAGTAGCCCGTGAGGACTTGACCCTTCTCGATCACTGAAAGGGAATAAAGAGAGCAATTAGCAATCGTTGCGATCGATGGACCTGATGGCTCTGAGAGGAACTTACGATCTGTGTGGCTCTTGCGCAGGCGATTCGCATCCTCGGCATGGCAGAGGGAATAGAGACTCTTGTTGACCAGGTCCTCGGGCGTATAGTCCAGCAAGTCAGAGACTCTGCAGCAGAAGAGGAGAGATCAGTATGAGCTATACTAAGAACAAGTGGATTAGGCACACTCACCTGGGCTCGCAGTGCGCCACGCGCAGGTCGAAGTTGACGCGCGTCACGAACATGTCGCACTCCAAGCGTATCTCGTGCACCGAGGGCGGCGGCAGCGCAATGGCCAGGGCGACCATGCCCAGCAGCGGAGGCTGCGACTTGCGCGTGTGCGAGAAGGTGTATTGCGGACGCAGCTTGCAGAGCAGCAGCACCACCTGCAATAGCAGCGAGAACAAAAAGACAAGACAAGGCATCGAAGAGTTAGTGAAAATAGGTCAAAAGCTAGCTGCTTAAGAGCTAAGAGAGAGAGAGAGAGAGAGAGAGAGAGAGCGAGAGAGAGAGTGATAGATAGATAGAGGGCAAGTAACAGTGGGAGAGGAACCGTTGCCTGTTGAAAGGCGCAGTGCAGCAGCGCGCTTGACAAAAAGCTGAATGCTATTGCACATAGCTGAGCGCTGCTTGAAATTGTTGATGTTGATTGTACTTGACAGAAAGCTTCAAGCTATATGTGAAGATTGAATGCGTTTGCAGATATTGAAGACAAAAAGCTAAATGCTATACATGAAGATTGAATGTGTTGTTTGATGATGTTTTTGATTGACTGTTGATTGCTGATTGTTGTGCGCACTGCAGATACATATATACATATAGGAGAGCTAAGATATATATCAAATACATATGTATACGTTCAAGATGTATTAAACATGTATGATTGTTGTCAACTGCAAATATTCGCATATAGTAAAGTAAATGTTGATATATTGCAGTATATAAATGGAACATGTATTTACAATAGATTTATTCGAAGTTCCTAAATTGACAGTTGACCAATATACATCAGCTATATTAGGTGTTGATCAATGCAATATCATATTGATTGATTCGACTGATTGTAGACCATCTTCTGAATGAATCTTGAGTCTTGTCTGTTGTCTGTGGAATGTTGTCTGTTGTGTAGTGTATATAGCATAGTATAGATGTAGATGTCTGTATATATGTTGGCTATATTCGATGCTGATCAATCTAAAATCAGTTTTGCATTGCCTGCTCAAACGAAATGTGGCCGAAAATAGAAAAACTGATTGATAAATGAACAGCGCCTCGAGAGGCGCCGTCAAATTATAAACTAAATTAAAATTTTGTTTTATTTTCGTTTTCATTTTAATTTTCGAATTAGATTTAAATTTTAAGTTTTGTAGAAATTTGTTTTAGTTGCTCTGCATTTTGTTGTACTGATTTCAATTGATACGTACCGAATAGTTTGAGGCCGGGTTCTTAACATTTTTACCGTTGCAATTGCTGGTTGCATCGCTCGCCTGTAGATAAGCATTGGGATGGTGATGGTAATAAATGGCTAACAGACAGCGCTATATATGTAGGTATATAGTATGTGTATGTGTTCAACCAAAGATCGGTTAGTCTACTGTCTACTGCCCCAGCACAACTCGAACCGGACAAACAAATTCGCTAAGTGTTAGAACGAAAAGCTACGAAACCAAAAACAAACTCAAAACAGAACCAAAACTAAAGTGTGCTACACTATGCTACAGGGCTCAGAGCTAAAGTATATATATAGTTGTACTGCAGTCAGTGCTGTCAGACTCTTACCCGGTAGCCGGAGGACTTGAAGTGGCAGCCTCGCTTGGTCAGGGTCGACTTCATGCGCACGCAGAAGCTGCGGTCGTAGCCCTTGTAGCCGCTCGTCGAGGCCTGCGTCATGGAGGCAGCAACTGCAAGTGGAGAATGAAAGGGAGTTTAGCTAAAGTCCAACTGGGCTTCGATTAGTTTGGGATCTATGGCTCGCTAGCTGGACGCCCGGGATACCCAGGTTCTTGGTAGCAACTCGGACTCGACTCACCGTCTGGATTGTTCGTACCGTGTGTGCCGCTGCCGTCGTCCGAGGCGCCCGATGTGGGTGAGGCTAGGCCAGCTGCACCACTGCCGCTGCCACCGCCACCACCAGGTCCTACACCGCCGCCGCCGCCGCTGGTGAGACTGAGGCCCAGTTGGTCAGCGATCTCCGCATGATCCGCCTGGTGGATGTAGTCGAATATGCTGCTGCCCGTCATCTCCACCTGCGAGAGGCCCAAATAGATGGAGACCGTTTCCGATATGTACAGGAAGCGTCCATCCGCTGCCACCGCCAAGGCGAAGCCATCGAGTGACTGCGGCGAGAACGAAATGGAGAATAAAACAAAAAATTCATTGAGTGAAATTTGCATAAAGTTAAAGCCAAAGATGGCTGCCCGCATAGCAACACATCTCCCTCTCCCACTCCCTCTCTCTCTCTCTCTCTCTCTCTCTCTGTCACTCTTTGGCTTACCTGCAGTATGTGGGTGCCCTGATGTTGCTCGAACAAATCAACCGCGGGACTGCGTCGTATGGCTGCACCTGCAATAGACAACGAAACACAAAGCGCTTAGCAATTGGCTAAAAGGCAAAAGCAACATTCAAAAGGTGTTGAAACAAGGCGTGCGAATGACGTAGCTGCATTCTCTGTATACTTGTAGGGTATGTGGAATTTATCTAAATATATATTGGTATATACTATGTTGATGCATTATTTATAGCCGTTAAGCGAGTGATAAGGCTGAGTGATATTGTTTGCGCTCTAGCATATGCTAATGCCATCTCGCTCTATCCTGGGCATATTGAATGCGTTGGGATCTTTGCAACATGTCCAATACGGGCGTGGCATATCCGGCTATGCTTTATCTGGTTAGGCAAAAGTGATATCATTATTATTATTATTATTATTAGTAGAGTAAGCTTAGACTCCCTCGACAAAGACTAAGATATTGATTGATAGCTAAACTTAAAGCCCAGCTAGTCAATCTCTTCACACAGCTCCAACTGCAATGAACTGGCAATGGCTAAGAGTGGCCAATAGTGGCCAACAGTTGCCACGTCGTGCTATGGCCATGCTGGCCACGTCAATGTTCAGTTATTGTCACGTCAAAGGCATGCCAAGAGCTGAACGAGGTGTCTCCACTGCATGGAACGCAGCCATGCCTAGGGAGGGAGGGAGGTAGGAAGGGCCAACAATGCTGGCAATGGCAGCTGGCAGCAAATCGAGTCGAAAAGGTAGACAAGGCACTAAAAAATAATCCAAAATCAATGGGCCGTCATGCGGTGGAGGGTGGGAGGGGGGCGTCCGTCCATTCAATTGTATTATTATGCGCAACTAAAGCCCAAAAGGCAGAGCAACAAGCTGCAGGCAATAAAAACCACTTCAATTTGACCCACAGACAAAAAACGAAACGAAACGAAACGAAATATATATGTATAAAAATATTATTAAAGTGGGGCGGGGTAAGGTCATTAAAGGCAAAGCTTGTGCGCCTCAACACCCACACACAGCGAGAGGGAGAGAGAGAGAGAGAGAGGAGGGAGGAAGGAGAGTCACATATGGACAGCGGAAGCGGAAACTGTTTGCCAACTTGGCAATGGGCAATTCGAGGCGAGGCGAAGCCAGCGAAATCGCTGGGGATTTACAATAGCAGTGGAGAGGAAGGGCAAAGCGCGTAGAGGAGGAGGAGGAGGCAAGCAGAAGCTCAAGCTAAAGCTAGAGCTGAAGGAGCAAGGGAATTGGACATTGGACTAAAGCGATTTGCACTTGTGCGAATTATGACCTGGCCGCTGGCTGTTTGAGGGGGTTGCTCCTTGTGGTCGGTCGGCTTGACCGCCCATAATCGTAAAATTCTATAATTGAATTAAATAAATATGCCTCGCATGGGCCACAGCTGAGAAAATATTGCAAGAGCTCACATATTTATGGCACTCGGAGCACAGCTCCTTGAGCAGGCAATCAAATGATGTTGCGCGAATTCAATGTGAACTGCAGACGAGTCGTGAAAAGAAGCTAAATGGAATGGAATGTAATTTGAAATGAATATAAATTTAGAATCTATATTTCATATATGCCTTACTCCTCTAGCTGACCTCTAGCAGAGGCCAGCCTGAAGGCAGCTTTTGATTAGATGAAAGTCTTAAGCCTTAATAATAAAATTGCATTTCTGTTTGTGTCTTTTAGTCTCTCTTGGAAACACAGAGTTTCATTTGATTAAAGAGATATTTTGAATTGCATTTAAAACTAACAAATGCTAGATACAAGGTAACTGCTAGTCGAGCACTGCCGACTGGAGTACACTTAGATCTAAAATAGCTATGACATATTTTAAAAGTATTTTTATCATTATTTAATTTCATTTATTAAAGTTCACGTTTAAGAATCATTTTTATTCAGCTTCTCTGTGGATATCGAAACTATATCCAAATATAATTTTATAGTCTTCTGAAGCAAAACATTTCAGTGCAAGTGAAAGCTGTCGATGACTTTTCTGCATTAGGCTTTGTCATCTATGTTTGGGCGGCTTTTTAACGATCGCCCAGATTTGTAGTGCTAATAGGCTCTTTATCAATAATCAGCTCTGTGCGCTGTGCGATCGGATCGGAATGGCTTGGCCTTCTGGAATTCCACAGTGACAGCTATGACACACAGTCATGGCAATAAAAGCGAATCAACATCAAAAATAGGCAGAGCGAGCGAGAGAGGGCGAGTAAAATGGCTGCGCATGCGCAGTAAATAAAATATAAATTACGCTTAATAGCGATATTTTATGCAAATTGACAACTGACGGCCCCCAAAAAGCCCGTCAAAAGCCCAAAAATAAATTCAAAAGAAAAATACAAATAAAAATAAAGCCAATAAATTGTTTGGCTTCATTTGTTGACGTTGTTGTTGTTGTCTTTTTTTAAGGTGCGCGCGCATATTGTTTGTAATTTTATTTTATTTTAATTTATGGTTTTCGGCTTTTGGTTTTTGGCATAGAAAAGTTGACAAATCTGTGATTTCACTGTGCCGTTGCGTGGCGACGCCACTGTAAAATGTAGGCAAATGTGTTTCCTGCTTTCGGTTTGTATTACGCTCTCCCTCTCTCCCTCTCTCGCTCTCTCTCGCTCTGTCGCTAACACTCTCCCTCTGTCTGGCCTCGTCTTCGCTGCAGCAATGGCGCACAAAATGGCCGCCCACGCTGCTCGTACAGTCGCGTATGCAAATGAGCTATGAAATTTCACTTACACTGGTGGCGCAAATAGTGTGCATGATCGCGAGCTAAGTCAAGTTAGGCAGTGAATTTGACAATGCAAACGATTGGAATGTGTTTGATATGAAATATACAAAATATATATCTGATACTCACTCTTTAGCTTGCTGCTGCTGGACGCCTCTCGGGTCCATGGCGGATCGCCGTGGCCGGAAAAGTCTCTCAATTTCAAATAGCTAATGGTCAGTCTTATGATGGAAGCCTTGTCCAGCTGGCTGGTTATGGCTGCTGGCAACGGCAGCATTTTGGCCAGCTCATAGAACTCGTAGTTCTCCTTGCCGCGCCGCGATCTGGCCGCGTCCCTCGACTTCTCCTTGCGCAGCTCCAGAATGCTGCAATGAAAATGAAAAGGGAAAGAGCAGATTAAGACTAACTGAACAAAAGCCAGGGCAATAAATATTGATGTATTAGGCGGGTGTTAAGTAGACACTGACGAATGGGAAGCTGCGTCTAGGCAAGCCAAGCTAGACACCAGAAGGATCACACACACACACACACACACACACTCTCTCTCTCTCTCCCTCTCTGTCTGTCTGTCACACCTGTCGTCGCACTGTCAACTGTTGTTTAGCTGATGAAATGGTGTCAGAGTCCGAAAACAAATTGCCAGCCATTTGTCAGTCTTTCAGCGGAACAGACTCTCACGATCTTTCTTGCTGTTGTTGGCTTCTCCACTGTTCTAGCTGAAGAAAAATTGCCTTATTTTCTATGCGCAACAGATTTTCCATTGTTTAATGCATCTGTGTCCGTACCTCTCTCTCTGTAGAGCGATGTATGTGTGTGTGCTTAGTCGCAACAAAAGCTGCTCGCGCTCTTGTGGCAGATGCCGCTTGCCAGATACTCCGATTCGATCTCTTTGAGCTGCTCAGAGTTTTCCATTCAGCAACTGGCTAAACGGACAACCGACAGTCGACAGCCGACAGTCGACAGTCAAAGCCAGCCGCTGCTGCTTCTCCTATCATCATCATCATCTGGCCCATCATCTTCGCCAGAAACTTGGCTTTAAAGCATTCATAATTTAAGTTTGTTGTCAACTTGCTCGTTGTCGACGCGTTGTGTTTCGTTTTATTTCGTTTTGTTTTCGTTGTTGTTTTTGTTTTTAAGTGAAATTTCATACCCTAGCAGAGCAGTGAGCTTATGGGCATTTGGGCGAGGTTTGATGCCACTTAAAATGGGAAATCTAGATAAAATGACCTTCTGTTCGTATGTATGAATGCTTTCATTGCCATCCATTTAGTAATACATAAGTCATAAGTCAGAGTATTTATTTACAAATTGTTTTTAATTTTTTCCAAATTTTTGTTTTCGAGTTTCCCGCAAAGCAATGCTATGGGCGCGTCCGTTCTTTTGTCGATCATTTTGATCACCTTATTATACTTATCTCTAATGATGATTAGAGGTAAATACCTATAGCCAAGACAACTATATATATACGAATATACCAATGTGAATTCCTTACATCCGAAGTTGTTGGCCAAAAAAGAATTATGGGCGGCTACGGTATCGATGTTAGCGATGCTCCATATATGGCCTCACTGCGATTGAAAGATGTTGAAGCTGAGCTTGGGGGCACGGGCATTTTTTGCCTGGGGACTATTCTCAAGAATCGAGTGATTCTCACTGCAGCGCACTGCTTATATAAGTGGGTATACCCGAGTTGGCTACTGGCCGTTGTTCTGATATTATATTTTTTGCAGTAGCACTCCAGATATTTCAGTGGCTGTGCTGGGGACCTCGTCCAACTACGGTATAAATCCGGATATGCAAGTGCTGGACATCGCAGCTTGGCGTCAGCATGGATTGTTCGATATGGGAAATCCAGAATACGATATTGCATTGGTCTTCACCGATGTTGATATAAACCCCGTTAAAGGGATCATTGAATACGCGACTCTTAATAAGAACGAGGTGAGCCCGAGTACCAGATGTCGGCTGAGCAGCTGGGGTCGAGTAGATTTCGTAAGCAAATGAATGATTTCATTGTTGATCGATAACGATGGCGATAACGATAACGATACCGATCGAGACTCATCGATTGCATTTTTCTACTTCAGGAAACGAATAGAATGCATCACAGCATGCAAGCAATATGGGCAACCGTTATCGACAGGCGATACTGCTATTATATGGTTAAACAAATCGGACTTATGTGCACCGAAACAGGAAGACTTCAAGCGCCCTCATTAGGCGACTCTGGTGCCCCGTTGGTCTGCAATGGTAAAGTTGCTGGCATCATGCTCTTTGTCCCGTACCCTAATCCAAAGGGACTTTCCTTTTGTACAGACGTGCATTTATTTACCAAATGGATAAAAGGTTGCATGTACATCTACTTAAATGGAGCTAAGCCACTTCGATTCATTACCAGACCGTGGCACCTTGTTTTGGCCATCAGCATTTGGATCACTCTAATCAACTGATTCCTACATTATGCTATTTTTTATTTTTTTTATTTTTATTTTAATTTTGTACTTGTACATTAAAATATTGTTTTGCTGTAGACGGAACCCACACGGGTGCGGAATAACAGAGCTCCGCATATCTCAGGGTATCTGCTAGTCGAGCACTATCTGGCTGCTTGTTGCTTATAGTTTCTTGGAGATTCCTATGAATGTATATATTTGCTAAAAAAGCTCTTGAGCATAGTTAAGCCTCGCGTTTATTAGATGACAGCAATTATTGCTGAATATAGCTTAACTTAACGGAAAAGTTTGATTATTGTATAGTATTTGTACAACACTACGTCTTTGAAATTGTTTGAGATTTCTTTCTGGCATTTGTTTCAAAGGCACTTATCATGATATACATATATTATTATTAAGATCTCTCTATTAAAGACTGAAATACTTTCCACACTTGATAACATCTATCTATAACTATCTTTCATATGATATTCGTGTCCAACACTTGTTCATTTCCCCATCTACTTTTCAACACTGTTTTTCTCCTTATACTCGACTCGATTCGGTTCTTCTTTCCTTTCCCATATTTAGACAGATACTGTGAAAAGAACTTTATCATATATATACATTCAAACATTTATCAACCTCAGCTCCATTTCACAAACTTTTCAACACTGTCTCTGAGACTTGTTAGGTTTTGTAGAGTATGTGAAGGTTCCACATGGGCTTCGGATACTTATTCTTGCTCTTCGGCTTTTGGCTGCCTCGCTTTAGCCAGATCTGTTGTTGGTCTCTCTGTTTGCTGTACATTTTGTACATTTTGTGGCCTTTTACATTTATTTTAATGTCTGTGGGGCATCTGTAAATGCGCCGCAAACACACAGAGCTCGAGAGGTAAGTTTTGTGTAAGTTTATGAAAAGCAAAAAGCAGGGGAAAAAATGAGAAGAAGCCGCTGAAGATGATGCTTATCGTTGGGGGCACTGCCTCGCTGGGGCTATAAAAATATTTTTGTTGATAATTAAAATGAAAACGGCGTAAAGAGCGCTTCGAACAGAAACCCGTACAACATGCGTCTGCCACGGGCCAAGCCAGTTTTTAACCTCAGCTACCTCTTTGGGTTTTTTTTAATTAGTTTGTCAAATCTGAGCTTGTTTTGAAATCTTAAGCTTAAAGCTTAAGCTTACAGAGTACCTGATGTGTTTCTTTCCCGAAAAACTTGCAGTTCAAAGAACTTAGCTAGAAATGGAAGCAGCCAATTCGCAATTAGCCCAAGAGTGTGAGAACTCGGCTCATTAATCTTGGCTGACTTCAATATCAAATAACATAATAACATTTAAATTACATTTGAGCGAAATGTCCTTTGCGATTTGTCAGGGCTAGAGCAAAATGCCTTGATAAATGATTTCTTGGGATTCGAATTCGCAAAACGTAAAATAAAAAATTAAAAAAATAAATAAATGAAAATAAGGGAGCTACGGCTATAATTTGGCGTGTAAATTGCATGTCATTAGCGAAATGAGAAAAGGGACAGAGTGAGAGAGAGGGAGATGGAGAGATTGTGTGAGGGTTGTCTCAGTATGTGTGAGCTTTGCAAGCCTCTCCTATAGAGCCTCGTAAATATCCTAAAAGCTTTTGCATATGTGAGCTGTATATCGTGTGAAGCTTTACAGAAGCTTTGCCTTAGTGTGTGTGAGCTTAAACAGCTCGCCATGCGAAACCTATAGAGGTACATATGTGCATAAGCTAACAGTTTTTACATCCTACTGATTTGAACCTTCGTTTCCACTTGATTTGCTGGGAAAGATCGATTAATCGATTTATTTCGGGAACTCCAAATATTGTCATTTGATTAAGACTTTAAGGTGAGCTTAGGCATCTAAGCGGATTACAAGATCTTAGGCGCTGCGGTTGCCAACAGAAATTTGCCAAAAATCAAGTCAACGATCACGATAAGGGTGGGAAAACTGCACTGGACTGCATTCTCCTTGCTTTCCTTTCAGTTTTCGGGTTTTCTCTCACACAGCCACCACAGAGGGCAGAAGAAAAGGAAAAGTGAAGGATAAGATTGTCTCGCTTCATTGTTTAGGGGCTGTGAGCAATGTGCCGTTATGTGTTTATCAGTTTATGTGTTTTTTTGTTGTTTTTGTCTGTTTTATTTGTTGCCAAACACAGCGTGAATAGCTGTAAATGTTAGTCAACTATCAACTGTCATTATGTAATCAGAATTCGTGGAAAACACAGAAGCAAAGCCAACAAATAAAGGTATTCGAAAGAGTCATAAAAATGCATCTGGAGTGGCCTCAAATTGGAGCGTGGCCACAGAAGAGTCTGATAATAGAATAAACGAAATGATATATGAAATGAATTGAATCAGCAAAATATAGTGAGAAAAGCTGAATAGAATTCCCACAATAAATCAGTGCAAATTATGGAGAAACTTATTTTCTTAACTTTAAAATTGGGTTCACTAAGAGAAAAACATTCGAAAGGCAATATAAACAAAAGGAGATGAACTCCAATTGATGCTATAGCTATAGGTAGACTACAAAAACACTTTATCAAAGTATATTTTTTATATGTTATCTTATCAGTTGTTTAGCACTGCATAGATAAGAACTACTATATAGTTTCTATGAAGCCTAAATTGCCCTGAATAATCTGAATTTTGTATTCCGATTGTATTTGGCCAATACCTAATACAAGTAAAATCAGAAACTTAGCAAGTAGAACTCAGACTGAAGAATCGATTCTTGAAATGACATTGCATATTTTGTGTAGATATATCTATAATATGATATATGTATATCACATATTAATATTATGATATGTTGAGCTGATTGTCAGTCAATGGAAATCGAATTATTACTCTCATTCCGAGCATGGTAAAGTCCTTTCTCTTCTAAAACGTATTGCATGTGTGAAATATATGAGATTTATGAATTCAAAAAGGATAATATATGTGCTATGGATACATCACTTTATTTCTAGTTCTATTCCCAGATAGGTATAGTTTGTCGTACTATATGCATATCTAGATCCAAGTCACATATCAAAGACAGGCAGTTGAGTAAATTCTGCCAAGACTTTTCCACTCGAAACACTCATCTACTCCCTCTCCTTCTCCCTCTCTCTCTCACTGTATAAAGTAGTTGGTTTTGTATAACTTGGTCAATTTACCCGGTATCAACTAACCCCGGTTCGATGGGTTGCTGTTGTCCGTGCATGCCGGGCGCGCCCGGCTGATGCTGGTTTGGCATTTTGTTGTAGGGCGACATGCCGCAGAGGTCCTGTGTGGGCACCATCCAGGAGTGGGTGAACGGCACGGCGGGCATGCCCAGGGAGCCGACCATGTGGCTGCCGGGATGGCCGGGCGTCGGCTGGCGCTGGTAGCCGGCGTAGTCCATGGCCACGGCCTGGTAGGGCAACATTATAGCACTTGAGTTCAGCTTCACTTTTGCCTTTGGCCCTTCTAGACTTAGCTCTTAACGTTTCTCTTAACTAGCACTGGCACATATTTGCGGTATATAGATAACAGATACTGATGTAGACGTAGACGTAGATGGGGATTATTGCACTTGAGGCTTTTCTTTTCTATTTATTTTTGACACACTTTTCGGGCAGAGCAGGTCAACGACGCATCCTTTGTCTGTCTGTGTTGTCTGGCGGAGCACGCGTACGTGTCGGTTGCTTCCTTCAATTATCCTTCGACCCGCACGTCGCAACACGCACGTAAAACTAACGTCGACTGTCTCTCCGTCTCTCCGTCTCTCTGTCTCTCTGTCTGTCTGTGGGTCTGCCTGTCTTCGATTGGCATTCAAATTAGCGTGCAATCGACTTGGCGGCCAGTTAATTCGCACGTCACACGCGTTTGGCACGTCAGACGCGTTAGCAGCATCCAACTGAAAGGCTGGACGACGATTGCGATTGGTATTGGGGGCTGTCGACGCGTTGCGGCCTGCAAACAAATGGGCGCCAATTACGCACGCACAGGGTAGCTGCCACTACACACACACACACGCCCACACACAGCGACACGGATACGGATACGGCTACAGTTGCACGGCCGGGCAGCGTACGTGAAAACTGCAGCAAAACGGCGTTGAAAGTAACGTAAAAGTTATATGATGATGATAATGAAGAAGAAGATGAAGACAGCCACGACGACGACAACGACGACGACGACGGCAGCAGCAATAGCTGAAACTAGAGACAACTGCTGAGCGCGCGTTACGAGAGTTGTGTTTACGTAGTACGTCCGTTGCGGGCGACGAATACGTGCAGAATAATTCAGAGTCACGTTCACGTCACGAACAAAACCAAAGTAAGGCAAAAAAAGGCAGCGCTGCCATAGACCCCCTCACACACACACACACACACACACATAGAGAGGCACGCACACTGAGTGCAGGAGAGAGTCACGCACACAGCTAGACCATTTTTTGGGGGTGACATCTTTGACTCGACACGAAGCAGCCACGACGAGCAACGAGCGACCAACGAACGTGAGCGAGCAGCGGCGCCTGTGTATGAGTGTGTGTGTGTGTGTGTGTGTGTGTGTGTGCACCTGACACAGCGCCTGGTCATGTACAGGGCGCACCAGTAGCATTTTAAGCAGCCTCACGCTCCAATTCGCCGCAAGCTCTCTCGCTTCGCCGTCGCTCAATAGCCAGCGCCACTGTGTGGGTGTACTCAGTGTATGTGTGTGTGTGTGTGTGTGTGAGTGTGTGCGTGCAAATGGGCGGGACGTGACTGCCGTCGAATCGGAATCAACATAGCGCGCATACCAAATGAGCACAGCAATGCGTGCGAGCGAGAGCCTGCTATATCCACTAAGCAAAGCAGCGCAGCAGTCTCTTCAGTATCTCTGGCTGTGTGTGTGTGTGTGTGTGTGTGTGTACGTGCAGACGCTGTATTGTAAACTAAAACTGGTTTCGCTTGCTCGCTCGCTCGCACTTCACGAGCTGTCACTGGCTGTGGATTACAGTGCGACGCGTTGGCTCTTTCTCACTCTTTTATATACTGCTCTGCTGGTATCCCCAGTTTTTGCGTTGGGGCTGCGTCACGCGCAGCAATTAGTTTACTTCTTTACACATTTGGGAATTTGTTTAGCGGCTCTTTCGGCTGTTTGCCTCTCGCTCACGCCCACGGCAGCTGCGTGCGCTCGTGTGGGAGTTTGTTATGTTGTCTGTCGGTCGCTTCTTCTTGTTCTTCTCGTCTTCTCTTCTTTCTTTTTTATGTGTGTTTGTGTATGTGACCAAAATGCCAATGACAAGATGCCAATGGTGGCGCAGGCAGCCCGACTGAGCCAGAGCCTCGCTGCCAGGAGCTGCCCACCACAGTGCCCCACCCACACACACACAGGTAGCCAGGATTTTCAGCTTGCCAGAAGAGCATTGTTGGGGGCAGTTGAACCTTTTATTATTCCGCTCTCGCACAGCAGCAGCAGGCAGCGGACGGCTGGGGCTTCACTTTTGCGCCTGCTTTTTTATGCGTTTATAATAATTTTCAAGCAATCCCAGAAATTGTTTAATTTCATCAATGGGCTAACACGAAATGCCAAAGTCTCGCCCTCGTCGGCCATTTTGTTCGGCCCCAGCTCCACTGTGCACAGTGTGAAGAGGAGTGTTTAAAAAAGTATTTCTTCATCATTTGAGCAATACGAATTTATACTTTACATTATATATCAACTATCTAGCAGATATCACTCATCAAAAACTACTCAAAATTGTCTCTCAAAAACTCCATATTGGTATAGATAACCCTATGATTAATATGAAATCAAGTGAGGAAAATTAGCTTCAACAAATGATTGGCTATGTTAAAGGAAATCTTTATGCAATTTATGTAATTATCCCAATCTCTGTTGATATTGGCTTTTTTGAGTCCAAGTGCAGCTAATTGCTAATTGGCAGCACTTTCTCCCATCTCTGACTAGTTATCGATTGTTTTGGCCAGCTCTAATTGGAGCAGCCAATGACTGGCTGGCGCTAGTCTCACATCCTCGTTACGTAAGCGCAACGTAACGTAAGTGAAACATGTGTAGAAACGTGATCGATTTCTTGAGAGAGCCAGACAGGAGCGGGCGGGTGGGGGCGAGAGTGAGATGGAGTCAATGGCAGACAAGTTGGCGTAGCGAATTCTCCCACAATTACGCGTCGCTGGCGGCAATTGTGAATTTTAAAAAGGAAACGTGCCAACTGGCGCTGCACTTGTAAGCGAGGGGGCCATTGGGGAGATGTGTGTGAGTGTGTGTGTGTGTGTGTGTATTTGTGTTTAGGTGAAGGCGTAGACAATGAATGAGGAACTAAAATTCTGACTCGCCCACGCTTTCAGCCCGCTCGCCATAAAAATCGAATCGTGAACGTGGCTGCGTTTCCGCATCCAAAATCCACGTGCAGACAGCGGCCAGACTAAAAGAACATCCAGACAATTGACAATTGGAGCTGCTGCTGCTGCTGCTGCTACTGCTGCTGCTCTGCTCTGCTCTGTGTAGGTCGGAAATTGATGCGTGCGGACGCCTCGAGGACAATGGCCATGGACGTGGACGTGGATGTGGACGTGGACGTGCAGCGATGCGTGCCCCCCGCTTTGGAGCCGATTGAGTGGCTGAGTAAGAGCTGGTGAGTGAGTCGGCAGCATGGCCATATATAAAGGTGCGTGCTTGGCCGAGTGCGTGCTGCGGCTGTTGATGGACCTATTGGACATGAGTTTGAGTTTTTCATTTTGGTTTCGGTTTCGGTTTTGGATTCGGTTTCGGTTTCGGTTTCAGTTGCTGTTTTGGTTTTTCAAAAATATATATCGCACACACAGACAATCGAGAGAGAGAGAGAGGGAGAGGGAGAGAAATGTGTATGCCAGTCAGGAGCCAATTGTTGCATGGCTTTATGAATGGCCAGCCGGCCGGCCGGTTGGTCGCTGTGGCCGTGGCACGTATGCAAGTGCTTCCCTCTAATCAGTTGGCAGTCGGCAGTCGCACACAGGAAGAGCGTCAAGTCAAGTGGATTGGTCAAGAGAGGCGCCACTTGCCAGTTATCCATCACGTTTTCTCGGACACACGAGGCATCCATTTCAAATAGCCAACGGGGCAACGAATCGACGGCGCATTGTTTTGATTTTGCTTTGCTCTTGCGAAAATCAAAACAAAAACAAACGACGAACATGGCGTGGGCAATACGTATTGGGCGCGATCGATAAAGTTATCGATCGTTGAGATGGGTCATAGATTTATTAATGTGAATTGCTTTAGTGTTGAAGTTTAAGTGTTAAGTCAAAGTTATCGATAAGCTAATCAATTACAGTTGCAGATAAATATAAATCGATAACGATACATTCCTTAAATCGATAAGTCCTACTTGTATGCCATTTCCAGTTCCATTTCTAGTTCCAGTTGCCGTTGAGGACCCCGTCGCTTAGAGGAAGCAATAAACTAAGCGCGATCGCTGATCTGTCACGATGCTTGTCCCACAGGAGAAAGCAATAAAAGTGACACAGGTGATAAAATAACGCAACGAGATGATTCGTTTTTAGTTTGGTTTTCTTTCTTTTTTGTTTTGTTTTTACTTTTGTGACTTCGAGTAGCAGAGAAATGCGCGCTATCAGCGTGTAGGATCTGGCAGGCGAGGATTTTATGGCGCTGTGAAAGGTAGCATAACTGTTCTTCGGGCCCTGTTACACAATCGAAACACAAAACGATTCATAATTCACGAAAACACAGCAATAAGAAACCAAACCACAAACCCAAACAAACAACAATTAAGCAATAAAAACAGATCGAAGAGAGCGAGAGAGAGAGAGAGAAGGAGCAAGAGGAGATGGGAAATTGGAGACAGTGCTCAGCTCGGGAGCTGAAAGCCAGATTTTAATCATACTGTGCGTGCTTCCGATGAAATACATATAAATATATATATGAGTATATATAAAGGTATATCTTTGTGAGCCCCTCTGTTCGACCACAAAATGCTTGCCTCCGGGGCGTAATAATTTTTTATATTTAACAAAATGATGAACTGCGACGAGATCTCGAAGATCACTTGAAATGAATTAGTTGCACTCGAAGGATCGGAGGATTGGAGGAGAGAGATTTGATTTTGCTTGGGTAGGCAGCATCAGAGTTGCTATAAATCTAGATTTAAGCTGCTATAAATCTATATGCATTATATATAGATTCTGATCTTCAGAACCTTGCCAAGATTAATCGGTTTAAGTTCTGCTCTTGCTGAGTACATATGTATATATAATATTTACTTTATATGAAACATGATGCTGCGCTCTTTGCCGTGATGAACTGCAAAGATCGTATGAAGATTACCTGAATTAATGACATTGAAGTTTTTGAATGCAAAGATCAAAGCAAAGACTTGGAATATTTGTTATTTAATGAAGAATCGTTGAGCATAAAATATTAATAAATAATAAATCATATAATACCTGAAATGAGTAGGCAAAGATGTAAAGAAAGATTTGAAAATCTAATCTGTGATCTATCTTTAATCTATCATGATCAGAGAATTGACTTTCAAAGAGCACAGAACTGCTTTACATATATTACTTTCATTTCAAAATCCTATACTACAGAAACTCTTTTTCATTTTGCTTATATCACATTGAATTATCTAAAATACCCGTAAAACTGATCCCCTCTAAAATCAAAACAAACACTTATTGATCATTAAAATTCTTGATCTAATATCTTTATTTAGCTTTTGATTCAGTTAAATGCCAATTGATCGCATTCCTCATTTTATGAGAATCTCACAAAGCTCAATTCTTATTATATATATATATATATATATTGATATACAATGTATTAGCTGATGAATTGATCAATCGAATGTTGATCAGCGATCATTGACTCTGTTGTTGGCTTTTTGTCAAACTCCCCGTTAGCCGTGCCATAAATTAGTTTTTTTTTTTTTTTCAAGCCAAAAACAAACTAAAGTCAACAAATGATCCACATCTGAGCCCCACTTCCATTCCGCTCTCCCTCAGTCTCTGCTGTGCTTCGATCTGTTCATTTATCGTTCACTTTTCTGGTATTTAGCAAATAATTCGCATGCCGAACCGTCGCAGCGCCGTCAACAGCGGCGACACAAAGTGCGCAGTTGTGATCAGAATTAATAATTAATATTCTTGCACCTACCGAAAGCACCTACCAGAGGAACTCCGCAAAAATCTAGTGCAGCAGAACGCGTTCAGCCTGGCAATGGTCAGGCGCCAGAGACCCCGAATAACTCTTAAGGGATTTCAAAAAGTCCACAAATAAGTGTTTCGCATGGAGTGTTATAAATAAAACTCTCAAAATAACTCTTTCAGCATGTGCTTAGGAGAACTCCTTTTACTCAGTGAGAAACAGAAAAACTGTGGGTTTTTCTGCGGTCCTCAGTGTGATATTTTATTGCCTTGCTCAAAAAAAATAACCCTTTTTTTTGTGTGTGCTGTTGCTGCGTAGATCAATGACGCAGTTTGCTTTTGTTTTCTTTTCTTCTAACTGTTGCTGCTGCGTTGCACTATGGGAGCAAATGCCGATTTAGCGGCATAAACTCAAAATTTAAATATATGGACTTGAAATTTAGCAAATATGCTTAGATTACTTTTTTAGAAATTTGGATTTTCTTGTTTGGTAATTTGAATGGGAAGTCATATACTTAGACTTTTCCAAAATGGAACTACGGAAATAAATAAGAAAATATAACAAAATACTGTTGGACTTTATGCCGCTAAATCGGTGTTTGCGCCCATAGTGCATTGGTCAGCGATGCACTTTGTTTTTGCCAAAAAAAAAAGAAAACAGTTTTTTTTCTGTATGTGTTGTTGCTGCGTTGATCAATGACGCAGTTTGTTTTTGTGTGTGTGTGTTTTTTTTTTCCATCTCTTGCTGCTGCGTTGCACTATGGGAACAAATGTCGATTTAGCGGCATAAAGTCCAAAATTAAATATATGGACTTGAAATTTAGCAAATATGCTTTGATTACTATTTTAGAATTTTGGATTTTCTTGTTTTGGAAATTTGAATGGGAAGAGATATTGTTAGACATTTCTAAAAAGGAACTAAGAAGGTATAGTAAAATAATTTTGGACTTTATGCCACTAAATCGACATTTGCGCCCATAGTGAATTGGTCAGCGATGCACTTTGTTTTTGCCAAAAAAAAAAAAACAAACATTTTTTTGTGTATGTGCTGCGTTGGTGTGTATGCGAGGGTTGTTTTCGCGGAGCAGGTCAATTACGATCTATAATTCGATGTGTGCGTTTGTCAACAAAATTTGATAACAATGCAGCTGAAATTAATTTGAATGTAGCTAAATTTAAATGTAGTATATTATTACAGTAAAATATTTAAGTAAAATACAAATATGAACTTTTTTATTAATTTGGCCAAATTACCCATGATACAAATCGAAATATAATAAAACAATTAAGAAAAGTCCAGACTTCTTGATCATGCGATCCCCCCACCCTTTGCTTACTTGTTATTACCAAATTTGTTCGCTTCTGTATATGCAAAACAAAAACTACATGCAACTACACGCACGCACACACACACCCATTGATATACAGACAGGCAGACATACAGACAGAGGAATAGGCAGACATACAGTTAGACAGACAGAGGGACAGACACGCAACACAGACATACATATAAAGGGTCACACAAACAGAGCGACACACAGACAGACACACAGTTATAGAGACAGACAGACGGACAGACATAGGGACAGACAGATAGACACACAGACAGACACAGAGTTATAGACACGCAGGCAGACACACATAGTGACAGACAGACAGTGTGACAGACGGACGGACAGACAGACATGGCTATATCAAATTTTCTTCCTGCTGATCAAGAATATATGTATATACTATATAGTGTCATCCACGCCTCCTTCGGCCTGTTATATACATATATCGACTCTGCTCGTCGCCCTGATCAAGAATATATATAATTTATATGGTCATATACGCCCCATTATGCCTGTTAATTACATTTATCAAAACCATAATAGTTTGATTTCTTATTTTCAATCAGGTTATAATTAAAAGCAAACACAAAGCAAACACATAGCAAACACAAAACAAACACACAAAGCAAAAACATATACAAAGTTTTATAAATGAGGATTTTAGAAACAAGTCACAAAATAACTCTATGTGTGAAAGAGTAAAAGTATTACTCGCAAAATAACTCTTTTAAAAAGAGGAATTGCCTGAATTCCTCCATGCCAAACACTCAGACTAGGAGTGAAAAAAACCAAAAATATCTCTCCTACTCAGAGGAATAAAGTTTGTGTGCGCCTTTTTTCTGTATCTCTCAGAAATGAATGAGACAAGTGAGTCGGGTAACTGTTATTCGGGGTCTCTGTCAGGCGCTGATGGGCAGCGCACATTGGGCTGAGCTCAATGGAAAAAGAGTTGAAAAATTATATTAAAGTGAGAATGAGCTTGAAGTGAAAGCAATGTATGAAGAGGATGTGATGTAGCTGTAGATTGAGCAAGTAGAGAAAGGAGAACGAGAGAGAGAGAGAGAGAGAGAGAGAGAGGCAGAGACAGATAGTAATATAAGCTATCTTTCTACTGGGTTATGGAATAATGAATATTATCGATTAATTACATTTCGATTTTCTGCACGAATTGAATATACAACTTTTCTAGATTTTACTTGAACAGATCAGATCAATCAATTTCGCAATCAAAATAAGCTTGCGAATCAGTGTGGGCACAGAGTCAATAGCCCTGAGCCAACTACATGACCGTGACAGCTGGACGCAAAAACGTAGCGAAATCGAAGGATGAGCAGGATGAAATGAAACGAAAACAAAAACACAATTTAAGGAAGTGGAGGCTACATTGCCACCTCTCTGGAGTTGATGAGCACGGGGGAGCGGGGAGTAAGAGCTTCTTTTTTCGTTTTCATTGTGCTCTGCCCTCGACTTTCAGTTTGTCATTTGCGTTGTTCGATTAATTGCAGAAATCAATTTAAGCAATGCAACTTTGCCTCATTGCGGCATTGTTGTCATCGTTTGTTGTTGTCATTGTCATTGTCATTGTTGTGGTTGTTGTTGTTGTTGATCGATTCATTGGAAATGTGGCTTTGGGGCTGGAATTGGGAATGCCTTCGACTGGGTGCCAAGCTCCAGGCCCTGCCCTCTCGGAGCTGTGCTAATTGCCAGCAAGCTGAGAGCTTGGCTAGAGACTCGTAGACTCGTAGAGAGTCGAGCTGAATCGTTTGATGCGTGCAACATCTTCCGGCAACTAGCCATCCATGGCAAAAAGAGTGTGACAACGCGCGACAGCCCCGAGATAAATCCAATTAGTCTGATATTTGTACTTTTTATGTGAGAATTCCCATTAAAAATGTAAAATGTCATAACAACGAGAACAAGACAACAGACAAACAACAGCAGCATCAGCAGCAGCAGCAGCGACTGCAACGGCAGCAACTGACAGCAGCAGTAAAGCAAGCGCTGCCTAGCCGCAAGCATAATACTCTACTATAACTATGCAGTAGCTCTACAGATTATGAAATCCTCTAGCGAATTAGCTGAAAATTCATGTGCGTTTCAGAGAGAGTTATAAAAGATTGGCTGACAAATATGAGCATGTTAGCTTGCACTTTACACTGCCTATAACCAAGCAGGGGTTTTACAGTTTCTGAAATCGTCGAACGATTTGCCTGAAAATTGGCAAGTGAGTTTAAGAGAGCTTTCAATTAATGTATACCAACTTTAAGCATATTCATTTAAGTCATTACGAAGATATGCCTATTTAAAACATTGCTGCAATTTCCTCTTATTCAAATACTTAATATAATTTAATAGATAATTTTAAAAATGAATAAACTTTTCTGTAAGCTAAGAAAATAATTCTCAAAATTGATTTTGACATTCTAAATGATTTCTCGTATAGAAATTCCTCGCTGATTTCATGAAGTTTCTCTTCAATCCTAAGTGTTCACAGGCTGTGCCACATAGCTGGCGCACCTGCGGCTGGGAGATCAACACGTTAATGTTGACAGCAACGGTTTCTGCTAAGCTGCGGATACAAGACCAAGTCGGAGTTGGACGAGTCTCAGTCCGAGTTTGAGTATCTCATAGATGCGACATGAGCCTTTGACGTCTGTTGGCGGCGATGTTGGCGACGTCTTCTGGCTGGCATTCAATAATTTTATGCTAACAAATGCGTCGCCAAGTGGCGCTGCTGAGCGCGGAGACTGGGCGGTAAGGACAGGAAAGGGGGAGGGGCAGGGGCATGGAGCAGGAGGCAAAGACTTGAAGAATCGTTTACGGTAACATTAACACTTACCGCGCATTCACCGAGGACTGTGCAGCGCCGATCTCCTCCATGGACTTTCTGCGAACATAGAAAGAGTAAGAGAGTGTGTGTGAGAGAGAGAGAGGGAATATAGAGATACAGAAACAGAAACGTTGAATATTCGATTAGCGAGCGCGTTGGGAAAAAGTTGACATTTTCTAAATAAATTAAATTAGCCGATAAATGTGGCCCGCGGCGTGGCAGAAAACTCACCTGTCGCCCCAGCAAAGCGCATCCTCGCGATATCTGAAATGCACAGAGGGAAAAAGAGAAAAACACATTAAACTCTCTAAGTAGGCATCGTTGTGGTTTCAGGAAAATCGTTAAAAGAAAGGCGAAAACAAGTTTACTTTAGTTTTCAATGTGATCGATCTTAGTAAAAACTCTTTGAGATGGATTGTTACTCAGTCTGAAGTCGGAACTACAAAGGGATTTATATGTTCATAGAGCTTATCCTTATAAGTTCCTTCTCTCGCCTCTCCTCTTCTATCTTTCTCCTTCTGCGGTCGAGTCAAGTGCATGAAGTATCATGAATAGCCAAATCTTTAGGGAGAGCATTTAGCACATATTCTCAGTTTAGTTTAGGTGAATATACACTATATAGCTCTATTTCTATTTTCCCTTCTATAACTTTCACTACATATCTCCCTTGCTATCCCTCCCGCAATCCTCCCTCTACATCTCTTTCTGCATTTCTTTCTCTTTATCTCTATATAACTTTCTTTAATTTGCTGTCTCTCTTTTCATCTCTGTCTCGTTCTACCTCTCTGTTTTTCTAGCTTTGACTAACCTTGCTCCTACTTAGAAAACATTTGATTAATCAAAGTCGGGCTTTAGGACAACCCCCACTCTCAGTCTCACTCTCGCTCTCACTCATCCTGCTTCAGTCTCCCTTAAAACGAAAGTCGAAAGCCTTTTGAGCAGCAATCGCGGCAGCAGCTTTAATAGTCTCTCAATGTCTCAGTCTCTGACTTGACCATTGGCAAGGTCAACAGGAAATTGAAATCGTCTAATAAACAACAATCAGCGGCAAATTGCGCTCACAGCTCGGGCAAAGAGGCATTATCAGAGCCGCGCTTTATAATCAAGTGCAGCAGTCCAAAAATAAAATTTATTGATTTGTGCCCCACTCTATATGCCTCTCTCGCTCTCACTCTCACTCTCACTCTCATTCTCTCCCGCTCTGGCTCAGCGCCAGACGATTTTCGTCATAGCAGCGAACAGCTCGTAAATCATTGTCCCGCAAAAAACACAAAAACTGAGAAAAACGAGCCAACTGTGGCACAAGTTCCTAAAATCTTGTGATCCTTTCAACTTGTCCCGTTTTTTTCTTGAGCAAATTGTGGTTTGACCCTCAAATGGAACGCATCGAACGTTGGCACAGTTCGATTTCTGTGAAGGTTCGACGGCGTTCGATCCGCGACGCGCCATGGCAATTATCCAAATTGTAATAATAATCAAAGGCTTCTCTCCCTATTTGGTATTCTATAACTGCTTGATCGTTTCTTTTTAGAGTTTATAAGGCGTAGGTCAGGTTCTATAAGCAGAAACAATTATCAACTAATTCTCTTCCTTTGCCTTGGTTGATGGAGTCGAGAGATATGTAAAGCAGAAATATTGCAAGAGATTTATATCGAATATATTTATATGGAGTCGGCTCGTTCTGTCATAGTCTGAAACAAGGACTCATTAACAAAGCTCAAGTATTCAGAGTTCTATCAAGACTTCCAACTTTCCTATTGTTTTCCTTTAAGTAAGATTTAAAGCAAAGATTCTTTCTACTAAGAAAACAAACCTTAATAGCTCTCATCACAACTTTTTTTTAGCCTTCTTATCGCCTCTGCAGCCAATGTGCTCTGCTGCCCTTACCCCGAATGTTTCAAACCATGTCAAACAATGTCAATTGCAGCGCTTTACCCATGGCTGCTAGAGACACGTGTTCTCCCTCAACAGCTCAGCAGCTCAGCAGATTCAGAGATTCGCAGATCGATCGATCGATCGATTGCATAGCTGCAGTTGTATCTCTAGAGGCAGCTATTTTTAAGAATTGGCCTAAACGCTTGCTCCACAGCTCGAGGGGGAGGCAGCAGCAGCAGCAGGAGGAGCAGGAAGAACTTACAAAGAGATGTCATTGTCGCAAAAAAAAAAAAAGTGTAGAGAAGCCACTGAAAAGCCTCGATAATAACAGATAATTGTGTAGAACATGGCCCAACTATTTTGCCACAACTACGAGCCAGGAGCAGGAGCAAGAGCAGCAGCAGGAGTAGGAGTAGAAGCAGGAGTAGTAGCTGTAGTGCATTGAGTATGTGGCTAAACAGTTGGCCGAGCCGTGGCACTGGGCAACAAATCAAAGCCTCATCAGCGTTATAAAGTTCAAGTCAATCGATACGAGGAACGAGGCTTTCGCAACCAGGCGCTGTTTTTTTGCTGTTGTTGTTGCTGTTGTTGTCTCAGCTTGTTTTACTTAGAGCTCGATCCATGGCTCTGTCTCCTGGCGAGGTCTGCGAGTCGTTTCCTCCTCCTCGACGTCATCGTCGTCGCCGTCGTCACTTTGATTGCGTTTCGTGCCCAATTAGTCTCAGAGCACTTGAGTGCGTAAAAACTTGTACCGCACCATAAATAAATTGGCATGAGCAAAACAGGAGTCAGTCAAAGAGACAGAGTGAGAGAGAGAGTGATCTCTCTCTCTCTCTCTCTCTCTTTGTCATCGTCTTCATCGACAGCTCTGGCAATGTCGCGACGTTGTCGCCAAGCCAAGAGACGCCGCATTGTCAATATATGGCGCTGCCCGGAGGGCTGCTGGCTTGTGGAAGGGACTCAAACAACTCAAATTACATAAGGCCTATGGGCGAGTGACTATTAAGAGGTTGGCCCAGACTCTGCTGGCCCTGCTCAGAGTGCCCATAATTATGGAACATATTTCATAATAATAAGGTGTGTAATCTCCACATTTAACTAGGCTACGAAATGCTGCGAAATGCCCAATTAACTGAACGCTCGCCGCCCCCTCCTCATTTGGCATCTCCCATTTATGCACTCGCCCCGATGGGGACAGCCGATTACTGAAATGTTTCTACATACTTAAAAAGCAATTCCAGTAGTTACTATCTGTGCTGTGGTCTCTGCTCGACTCTAGACAGACGCTGACAGCCAACTCCATTTCACATTTCGAGAATGTCTTTATGCGAAAAGATGATTTCTTTTGTTACACTGAGGCATGGGCATGGGCATACCTAAAGGGAAAAGTCTATGGTGAGTCTATACAGAGCTGTAGAAGTTGGTCTTCTCATTACGTCAAATACTTGGATACCACTAAATGGATACTACCGTAGATATCATATGATATATAAGTGCATACATACATATATATGAATAGGACAGTAAACCTGCTTCACTTCATATATTCCATATGTTACCCCAATAAGAATCTGTGGAATCTCTGTCAGGTATGCTCTCTGGTATATATCATATCTGTAGTATCATATGGAATATCTCTATGATAACTGATTTCTATCTTTCATTGAGTACAGCATAAAATTTCACTTCCTTTCTATTTCCAAAATGCTCAAGTCTCAAGAATTCTCTTCCATTTTTAGAGATGAACAAAGAATTGTATTTCAGTTTGGCTCAGTGTAACAGTCTTATATTCAGGAAAGAAAAATATCTCTCAATGTATAATATATTTCACTATGTTTCTCCTATGTAGCTCAACATCTAATTTGTTTTGCAATTTATTTTGATTTGCTCCACTGTCAGTTGGTCGTCGCACCGTCTTCTAGTCAGATCAACAGCTCGCATTTAATTTTGAATGATGCTGTCAAAGCGCCTAAAGCGATTTGCGGTCGGACACTGATCAGCACGCGCATCTCTCCCCCCAGCTCCCGTTGATAGTCCAGCTCCAGCTGCAGCTCCACCTCCACCTGCCAGTCCACCTCTCACCTGGCTAGCTGGCTGGCTAGCTGGCTGGCTTGGCTGGCTGTATCTAGCATTATTGATTGTGCCCAAAAGAGTTGGAGATGCCAGCGATCTGTCGTAATGTCGCGTATCCACTTTGTGGCTGCGGTAGCCGTGAACGATTATTTATATTAAAGTTGAAAATAGTTGAGGAATAGTCAACAGAGACAGAGAGAGACAGAGAGAGACAGAGAGAGAGCGTGTGGTAACTGGGCAAGTGCCAAGTGGCAGATCGAAGATCTTGCAGAGCTTCAATAAATTGAGGGTTCGTCACAGTCTGCGCTCATATTGGGGCGTTTATTTCTGCTTAATTTTATTTTAACAATTTCGTTGGGTTGTGCTTGATTTTTTTTATCTCTCTCATATATATATATATTATTTTGCTGCTTCCTCTTTAAAGTAATTTTTGTTGTGTTGTTTTTCTTCGTTTCTGCTCGATCTCTTGGCCTTAATATCAAATTTTCGCTCTAAATTCCGCTGATCAATGATTGCCTTTGCCGTTGCCTCTTCCTGCAAGGAGGGCTCTGTTCCTGGCCGCTCTGTCTCCTGCTTCCTCTCTGTCTCTGTCTCTGTGTCTGTCTCTGTCGGTCGTTTGGTCTTTTTGAAGTCAAAGTCTGTTGACTGACGAACTGTTCGACTGATCGACTCTCAACGATCATCGACCGATCGACCGATCGACCTGCCTGTCTTCTTACCGACCTTGCGTTGTTCTTCTTGTTGTGTTTCTTTTCTTATTTTATTTTATTTTTTGTGTCTTGTCGGCAGGGATTCCAACAATTTCGAAACTTCTCATACATATTTATAAGTTGGCAAAGTTTTACGAAAAGCGTAAAGCTCTGCCCACAACTCTGCCTCAGTGAATACTCTAGCTGAGCAGGAGTCGATAAGGTTTCTTTGGAGCTTTGTCATAGAATTTGATTGATGATTGAGGTTGATTGATGGACACATATGTAATTGTTGCTACTGGATAAGATTTGAGTTCAATCAAAATCAATTAACGCACTGAGAGAGAGAAGAGAGAGAGAGAGAGAGAGAGAGAGAGAGAGAGAGAGAGAGAGCGAAAGAGTGATGCTTCGCATACGTCTGCTTGCTGCACTCACTCCTGGTTTCAAGAGTATTTCAAGTTCGCATCCCTCTAAGCAGCTCCGTTTTTAGCTTGTTTTTCCAAGATGTTTGCTTCAAAACTTGCGGCTTGTTTTTGGGTACTCAAAATTTATCTCAATTATTTGATCGCTGCTGAGAGTTTTGAAGGCAGACAAAAGCCAGGATGCAGCAGACAGCTGTAACTGCAAGTCTCTCTCTCTCTCTCTCTCTCTCTCTCACTCGCTCTTTCTCTGTCTGTCTGTTGTTGTGCGTTCAATCGATTGATTCATAAATCAAAGCTAATCACAGCAGAAGGCATTTGGTATTCCAAGCAGGGATTTGTACTTTTGCACTCTGGGTGTGTGCGTTGGGCCTCGTTTGCAGTTAGAAAAACTGCAACTGTTCGCCACCTGGTCACACCTGGGCAGATGAAGGGGCCAGGTGGGCGCTGGGAGATGGGAGGTGGGAGGTGGGAGGTGGTGCAAAGGCAGCCAAGGGCCAGCCCTGGCATTGGCTCATGTGTTGCGTGTGTGTGTGTGTGTGTGCCGTTTAATCATTGTTATTGTAACACGGCATGAATTTCAATTAATTTTACGCGCTACCAGAAGACAACTACAACGGCAGCAGCAGCAGCAGCAGTAGGAGCTAGAGGCTAGGGGCTAGGGGGTTTGGCAACTGTGTTTGCCAGTTGTTGGCATCGTCATCGCTTGGCGTTGATGAAATTGTTGGCTCACTTTGAATTCGCCGGCAGCAAGGACATCAGCCTCTCCATCTCAACCCGCTGTGTGTGCCCGTGTAATAGCTTTATGCCTGGCGGCTGTGTGAACATCAAGCTCATCAAGCAACAACCGCCATGCAACACATACAACAACAACAACCGCAACACTCGAAGCTGGGGCTGTAATTTACTCCACTTGACGTTCAACCTGCAAGACGAGCCTTTCTTTGCCTCCGCCTCTGGCGGAGTGGGTGGAGTGCCTCTACCTCAGCCTCTACCTCAGCCTCTGCCTCTGCCTCTACCTCCTTCTCTTGCTGACGCCTTGTTTTCGGCTTTGACTTTGGTCTTTTGGCGGCAAAGTCAATTTCAGCTCTCGCCTTCGCCTTCTCCTTCAGCATCTTGAGCAACTCTTGCGCTTCATTTACATAATTTAATTGAATGTGACGTGGGCTGTGCCCCAGCTTGGAGCCCCTGAGCAACCCGCTCGCTGTGCACTTGAAGTTTCGCAAGTGTAGCGGGTAATGCATTTAGGGTGGGGCTACCATAACACCTTTGTGCAAAGGCTCACAGCAAGCGAAGCGGTAGAAGGTGTCAAAGGATATTCGAAGTGAGAGAAACTGTGACTCGGCAGTAAGGAGTTTGACACAAACTATATAACTATATAAAGTCAATAAGTATAGCTATTGGCTAGAGCACAGGGAATAAAGGGAAGTTGGCAGATGAAAGAAGTTCTGTCAAATTGATTTTCGAAATGATCACTTCAAAGTGATCTTCGATTCAGGATAATCCCTCAGATAACTCTCACTTCAAAGGGAACTTTCTTTGTATGCAACCTTAGCTTCTTATAGTTCCAAGTTCTCTTCAGCAATTAAAATAAATTGCAGAAGCTAGAAGCTATACACAGAGTCTCTCTATAGCTAGAGAAGAATTTCCTCTTGCTCAAGCATATTTACTCAGAAATAGGTTTTTAATTCCTTGCACAAAATGGATTTGCTACGCTATGGCTAAGGTCAGACCCTCTGTACGGTTGATGGTCATTGCTGCTGTTCCCATATAAATATATCTATATATATGTATATATGTGGACTTGCCCCTCTCTGCTCCTCTGTGACTCTGTGGAAACCTCATTTCGCTAGCTTCCAACATAATCGCAATCATAATCTGCTGCATTTTATTTCATTTTCTCGCGTTGAGTTGTTTCTTTTGTTCGGTTTCATTTTGCTCTTTATGCTTTACAGCAATTTCTTAATGGCCGCAATGCGCTGGCTCCCGCCGACTCCCCGCTGGCTGTGGCTGTCGGCTGTGGATGAGTTGGAACTCCACCAATCACGTTCGAAATATAAATTGTGGAAATGATGGTTTTTCACTACAGTTAGGAGGGGTCTCCAGAGGGGTCGCCCGTGACCGGGGTCCACAGAGGGGGCCTAGTGGCAAGGCGACCTCGAAACCGCAAAGACGCTGACCAAGCGCAGTTTTTTCTTCTCTTCAGTAATTTTTTGTTTTTGGGGGCAAAGCCGTGGAAAATTGTGCGGATCGCTTTGCGGAATGAAAATGCGGTTCGTGCTGCCGCCACGAAGAGGAGTCGCCTTTAATGAAAAACAAACGTAGCAGCAATTTTCCAGTTAGAACATCCATATATATATATAGATATATACTATATATTTATGTTGCAGTTGCCCTGCATTTCGCTGAGTGTAATTTTTAATGTGCAGCTTTAACGAATTGCACAAAAGGAGGAAAAATACGGCAACAACAAAATCAAATGAAAATAATGGGGAAAAGAAGACCAAAAACTCAAACTGAAATTGAGCCAGACTCTGCAGCAGAGCGCGAGAGAGAGAAAGAGTGAGAGAGAGAGAGAGAGAGAGAGAGAGAGGGGGCGAGGAGGTGGGGGGTAGGTGGCGGGCGGCTGCAGCTACAACAATCACAGTTTAGATTTCTGTTATCCCCCCTTCTCCCTCAACCCTCCTCTCTCAGCTTGTCCGCTTGTTGCTTTTAATATGACTTTGGCTGCTTTTCGTATGTCTTCGCCAATATTCGCCAAGGTAATAACTCAGGTGATTATAGTAATTATGCGTTCTGACGCGATCCAGCCACGGATAACGCTATTCCGATATAATTGAAAAATGCTGATAGACGCTGATTGTCTGTGTGTTGGGGACGAGCTACAAGCTGGACCTGGCCTCACTTCCCGTCCCTCCAGTCGTTCGTCTGTCTCTCCGTCCTCCAACTGTCGACTGGTAGCCGACTTTGCCTGCCCTGCGTCTGTCTTTAATCTCGTCGAGCTTCGTTTCGGTTCTCTGGGCACTGGGCTTAATGGACGCGCCACCAATCGCAGTTCATGAATTACATTGCCAACGCCATATTGTTGTGGGAATATCAACTCTCTCCCTCTCGCGCTCTCTGTGTTAGCGGCAAGAGGTTCTTTGATGCCGATTTCATTTTTCGATATTGAAAATAACCATGCATTACCTTAGCCTGAACCTTGTGAACCAGCTGAAAAAGCTCAGCTCGATTTCTTATATCGTGACAATCGCTCACTCCAGTAACTGCCCTCTTCCTCTCTTTCCCCTCTCTCGCTCTTTCTCTCTCTCTCTCTCTCTCTCTGGAAAGTGTTATTGTCACGTAAATTCAATTAGTTTAATTATGAGTTTCAGCCTTGTTGGCACCTCGGTAACAGACCTGCCCGAATATGCCTCCTCCTGCGCCCAGTCAAAATGCTTTTTGGGTAACTTTTTTTCTTTTTAATGAAATCTTTTTTGGGGCTCATTTCTTGTGGACTCCAATTGGGTGGCTCACTCAGTGGTTGCCGCAATTGCCGTGAGTGGCTCTCGAGCGATTTGTTTGTGGGTGAAATAAGTTGAGAGTCACGATATCGTCAGCCAGTTAGCCAGGCTGAGTGAATGCTTCGAGTTAATTAAAATGATTTATAAACTGCAAAGCTGTTCGATTCGATTACTGGCTGACTGGCTGACTGACTAGTAGAGTACGATTGACTGGTAAATACTCTAACTGATCGATTCGATTATATGGACTAGTAGAGTATGATTGACTGACAAATACCCTAAATGTGTGAGTAGGCAAAAGTTCGTTGGAATTGTTCGACTAACTGGACCTCTGGAAAATAAATTTGGTGTAATATTACAAGCATATTTTGTTAGCTTTTCTGCATATAATAATATAATTCTGAATATAAAATTTATATATTGAAATATGTTTGGAAGAGTAGCCTCAAACTAAGCGATAGTACTTGAGGTTGATTTGCTTATGCCTGCAAGGGATCTTCAATAGAATATGAATCATTGTCTTTTGTTATAGACAATTTATATGTGATATAACATAGGCTAAGCTCATATTAAGACACTTGAGTAAGGCATAAACTCTGTATGTGGCAAAAGGCAAGGAAGTCCTTGATGAACGAAGTAAGGTCTATGAACCATCCTTCCCTCCCTGATTTACTAGATGCATGATATATCCTCCTTTGCATGTAAATTATATTCTTTACTATTGCTGTTTACTAAATTCACTCTAAATTCTAGCTACTGCAATCATTCGCCCCATAAGCTTTCTTATGTTGAGCAAGGCTTACGAAAATAAAAAGTTATCAAAATTAAGCTCAGATTAGAAGCCAGTATTCCAGCTATTGTTAGTTCTGATTTCAATTATTATTAAGTAACTATAAATAAATTCTGTTCTATGTAGCAACATATCTATGTGAATCCCAATAGATCATACTCATTGCATACATTGCATTGCCCAAACGAAACTCGTCGCATAGCAAAGTACTTGGATTAATTTAAGAGAGAGAGACATGCATAGCTCCCATCTCCTCTCTCCCATCCAGCCGTCACGCTATAAATACCCACGCAGCTAAGTACACCTCTCACAGGTATATTTCATGTAGTCATTATATTTCGCTAGCTGCCCTCATCAATTTGATGCTCATCTAATTGCAATTGGCGCTCATTTGTCTCTCAGCTCGCTCGCGCGCAGTCGACTGCAGTTGGCAGTTGGCAGTTGGGAGAGTTATTATATAGAGCAGCTCATTATATATGTATGTATATATGTATGTATTTATATAGAATAGACATTAAGTGGCGTCATTTGCTATGTGCAATGCAGGTAAATTTCATTGGCAGAATAATTTGAATATGGTAACGCCCCCAAGACAAAGGACAGGCGACAAACACCTCTACATATACATATATAAAGGAGTATGCGTGTGTGTGTGTGTCTGTGTGTGTTTGTAGCGTATCCATGTTGCGCCGTTATTTACCTATAGTAGGGAAATCCCTGGGGCACATGCAAATCCATGGGCATGCCGCCTCCTGCTGCCGCCGCTGCTGCCAGATGATGATGATGATGATGGGAATGCGAGTGTGGATGCGGATGCGTATGATGATGATGTGGATGCGAGTGCGGATGTGGATGCGGATGCGAGTGCGGATGGCCATGCATCGGATGCGTGTGATGAGCCGCAGCCACATTCTGAACATGCGCCGCAGCCGCTGCAGCCGCAAAGCCCGCATCGGAGGCCATCGAGTGGTGGCCGAGCACCGCGGCCCACGGCGAGGCGACAAATCCACTGCCATGGTGCTCCATGGCGCCACTATATGAATCTCTCTCTCTGTCGATACGTATATATATCTATCTATCTATCTATATATTTATGTGAGAGTATACGAGAGCGTGTGTGTGCTTGGGTATATAGCTTTTATTTATCTTTGATTTGATGTCGCACTCTGTGGCACGCCAAGATGGCGGCCATTATTTACCGTTAACGCGCATGGCCGCGACGATGGCGACGGCGACGGCAACGGCGAAGGAATTACGTACGAGCAGCCGAACCGACGGCGAATTCGCCAAAAAACAAACGCACACCGATACACCAATGCACAGTAGACACTCACTCACACACACACACACACACATATACACACCAACACACAGACACAATACACTTGCAGTAAATCGCAGCGAAATAGCTAAAGGACATCCGACGGTTAAGCGTACGGGATATATGTATATAGTATGTGGACGTTGGATACGCAAGGATAAGCGCGCGCTCTCAGCTCAGCCAGCTCGGCTCTGTTGGGCTTTCGCACGTTTTTGGTCCGCGTTCACCTCTGCACGGCACGAAAATTGGCGATAAACTATCGCCTCGCATCAGGAAACATGGTCGCTGGGTCGCTTGGACGTTTGCTCACTCGCTGGCTGGCTGGCTGGTGGTTGGCTGCCTCTGCCTCTGCCTCGGCCACAGTCTCTGAGCCTCTCTTCATCAACATCATCATGAGCATCATCATCTCGGCTGCTGCAACTATTGCTGCTGCTGCTGCTGCTGCTGCTGCATGCTGCAAATGGTGGTGGAGCAGGTTTTTTGCTCAATGTGTGTGTGTGTGTGCATGTGTGAGTGTGGAGCCCCCAGTGAGCGCAGCCAACTGCTTTGGAGAGCAATCGCAGGCGGGCCCCGCTGCGTCGAGGCCAACAGCAGCAGCATCAGCAGCAGCAGCAGCAGCAGCAACAGCATCCACACAGATACAGATACAGACACAAATACTCTTGACTGCCTTTTTGGCTTTGTTTATTGTTTTTGCGCTTTTGCTGTTTTTGCCATCAAAGTGTTGCACAAATCGGCAGACACTCTCCCGACAACAACAGCAGCAGCAGCAGCAGCAACAACAGTTGCTGAGCGGCGGCCCCAAAGCACCAACAAAAACAACACTTGCCACATGTTTATGGCCATACAACAGCAACATCAACATCAACAACAACAGCAGCAACAGCAGCTTAATCGTCTTCGCAGCTTCTCACCTCTTGGCCCCCGCTTTCTACACATATGCGTTCTCTCACACTCTCGCGCTCTCCCTCTCTCTCTCTCTCTCTCTCTCTTTGGTCTCTCAGGTAGTCACTGCTGCTGCGGCTGCTGCTGCTGCTGCTGGCGGCATCCTCTGGAGATTTCGCTGCTCGGAACAACATTGAGTTGTGTTCTGTGCGATAAGCAAACCTACTCAGGGAGTCATTTGTGCCTCGGCAACAGCAATTGTTGCTGTTGCTGTTGCTGTTGTAGTTGGCGTGCGAACTGCATTGATATTTAATGGCTGCTTTGTTCAATTGTTCAATATCTTAATAACAATATTGTCCGAGACTTTGTGAGCTTCTGCGCCAATTTTGTTATTGCAGCTATGAAATGTTTATGGCCCAGTCAAGGGGAGTACGGGATTGGAGTGGGAATAATGTTTATTATTTATATATATATTGAAGCTGAACTCTTTGCTGTGAGAGAAATATAAATATTTGAGGTGGTTTTTAGATAAAACAATAAAAATAAATAAAACTTTAATATATGAATTTTAAATAATATTCCAAGTTTGAGTTGTGATTAGATACATAGATAAATTAAATTAAATTTATAATACAATAATTTAATATATTCTCCATTATATATTAAATATTATTTAAGCAAAATAAAAGTTAATTTTGTCTTCAAACGAAATTACTTAGTGAACGATATAGTATAAATAGTATAAAATTATTTTATTTGTGAAAAAAAAATTTTTGTTTTATATGCAATGATAAGTGATAAATTTAAGACAACTTCTTATATACATTTTGAGATATTTATGCAATTAATTTGTGAAAAAATAAATTTTATCGATCTTCAGACATAGAAATAGAAGTAGAAGAAATCATGATAAAGCTAAAGAAGCAGTAGAAGAGATGTTTGAATTATTGGTTTCTCTGTGTTTTAAATAACATCATTTTATGTTGAGGTAATCTGTAATACCTGCACAGAAGATATATTTTCATTTAAAGCAGATCATTTGAAACGATTTCCTGCTAGTCTAAAGATCGACAAAGATCGAAATTTCTCTCAGGCTTCGCTTCTCTTATTCGCTCTTCAATTGCCCACAAAAATAGTTTGCAATATGAAATATGCTTTTACTCATGCCCATAGTCTGGCTTCGCAACTGATTCCCATAGAGCTGCTTTATCATTTAAATGCATATTCTATTGTTTACACAAAGCCATGCGAAGATGCCAGATGCCAGACTGCAGCTCTCAACTTGTTGGCTTCCAGCGCTGGGCAATCGGCTGACAACTTAGTTAAATAAGGCGCCACCTGTCAAGTCATTTTCAATAAAATAAATTCGTGATTACACGACAATATCGTCGACGAAAAATCGAAGAGATCAGCAGCAAGCAACAATAACAAAAGACTCCCACGGGGAACGTTCAAGCCCGGTCTCTGAATCAGCAGCAGAATCGAGAAGCTGCTGCTGCCGATGCTGCCGATGCTGCTGCTGCTGCTGCTGCTGCAGCTGCTGTGGCACGGCAATCGCACACACGACTTGAGCTGAGGTCCAGAATCCTTGGCACACACACACACACATACACTTGGGAAGAGCTTTGGAGTTGAAAACTTCTGAATCGCAATCGTGCAGGGTCAACGTCAATACTGAATCTCTGTCTGTCTGTCTGCCTGTCTGTCCCTCTGTCTGTCTCGCTGTTGTCCCACTGTCCGCGCTTGTTTACAGTGTGCAAAAATCATTTAGACAAGTTGACAAAAGCTCGTTTGGAACGTGAGTAACATGACTCGGCCTGCGGCTCAGCTCAGCTTCACTCAGCTCGCCTCGCCTCGTCTTGGCTTGCTTGGATTTTGCCTTTTGGCATAGCTGGTTGGTTGAGGGGCTGCTTGGTCTGCTTGGTCTGCTTGGGTCTCAATTCTAAACATGGCAAATGTGTAGTTGGAGCGTGCTGCCGCTGCGCCTCAGAGCACAAAATGAGGCCTTGCCCCCAGCATCCGAATCGTTGCTGACCTTTTCATTGTAATCCAAATGATGTCCGCTCAGGCAGCTGCTCTAAAATGCTCCAGTTGTAAGAGCGCTCGTAAGAGATACAGCTGCGATTAAGCAATTAAAGTAACTTCGCAAGGTGTTGGGAGAGCTGACTTGAGAGAGGTACTTGGAACTACTCTAGAATCTGTCCATGGTCATGCAAGATGAGAAACGCATTCAAATACATCATTTTATGAGTTGTTAGGGTAGGTTACTTAATGTTGTTGGTACGTTGTATTAGTGGTACCTAGTACTGAGTCCCATTAAGTCATCTAAACTTATTGTACTCTCTCTACTGCTCTTCTTCTTCTTTATTTTCTATCGAGGTTCCATCTCTCTTTCCTTATCTCTCTCTCTCTCTCTCTCTCCCTCTCTCTCACTCTCGCTCTGTGTTTAGTCTGTCTCCTTCTTCATCATTCTCCACTTTATCTTGCTCTTTTTCTCTGTTTTATTTTTATGGCTGTATGGGAAATCTCTTTACTAATTACTATTAAATAATTATGGACATGTTCATTTAATGGAATATTTATGGACTTTATTATTCATGATATATTTCTGAGCTTGAGCTCTACCATATGATTCAGATATATGCAAATTTATATATATATAGCTAAGCTCGCATATCAAAGGCATAAGCCAGACACACAAACAGCCAATTTATATATACACTGTTCTACCTATATATATGTATATAGCTGCTATATATAATGCATCTGGCAGTCTGGCGTATCGGCAGTTGTTGTGCGAGGAGCGACGCGTAGACGAACTCAAAATATGTGCTAAAAAGTACACAAAAAGCTTCTCGCATGGGATATTTGCTGGGAACTTTGCCAGAGTCGCGCGTGGCACGTGATGTGCATGCGGCATGCGGAAAGTAGCATGCGGCATGCGGCAAGTGGAAAGCTAAGAGCTGGATTACAATTTGCCGTAAGCCAAAGGTGACTTTGTCTCTTTGACTATTGATTTTCTCGGCACTTTTAATGAAATTTTCGCTCAATTTTAGGTTTATATAATTTTAAAGAAACCAAAAAACAAAAGACGAAAAAACTTTGCTGCGCACTTGATTTATGCAGCTGGCATTGACAGCTTTATCTTTGGGATCAGAATGTGCAGTTACGAGAGACCTTACCTTGCCTGATTGATTCGCTGAAAGTCGAATGGAAATTATAAAGCCAGACGGACGGACAAACCGAGAGACGGACAGACGGTCAGACAGACAGACAGACAGACAGACAGATATATAAACAAATAAGTTGAGTCGCGGCTTTAACGAGCTAACCGTTGCTTCGCAGTTGGCTGGGGCCTTACGTGCCTATCATATTAAGCACTGGATAATACTCGATTACTCTCGGTACACTCTCTATACCCGGTACTCGGGCACTGTTTGTGCCCCGAGTTGGGCCTACGAACAATTTTTGTTTTTGGTAGCTGCTGTCGTGCATTCCAAACGACCCTCGCCTCGACAAACAACTTGGCAACCAAAATAAAATATATAAACGAAACAAAACGAAACGAATGAAAAACAATGAAAAAAAAAAAAAAATCAAATTCGTAGAATTTGTCGATATTTATGAGTTTGTGCTGGGATTTGCATAACTGGGTCTTCGACATACCTTACATGCTTAATTTCCAACAGCCTGAAAACGAAAAACTTTCGAAAAAGAAATGCGTCTAAGGGATGCAGCGGAAGTGTCAAACTCAACTCAACTCAACTTAGAGTCGAAGAGTCCCAGAGTCGAATCCCGATATTGATTTCCTGCAACGCTGATGAGTACGTGACAAGCGTGTTAAAGCTGCCTCAGCATTGACCAGACTTCATCTTAAGGCTTCAGCTTCAGCTTCAGCTTCAGGTTACCTTCTGCTCAGGTGTTGTATGCAAAAGTCGCATTTGGCGGAACGTGTGAACAGTTTTTAGCAATTAACTAGGGCCCGCGCAAGACACTCAGCCTGACTCAGCCAGTTCTTCTCATTCGCTCGCCTTCTCCCTCTCTCTCTCTCTCTCTGTCTCTCTCCCTTGCTCACTTTTCGTGCGGCGTCATGCAGTCTGGCCCCGTGGGGTGTTTGAATGCAGAGCGGCGTGCGCCAAAGCGCAAAACATTCATCCTAATTGGCGTTCAATCTGCGCATCCCGCCTGCCATTTGCATGCACGCGATGCTGCTCAGCCACTGCGGCCACGTTCTTGAATTCCAGCACAGTGGGTCAAAGTAGCTGCTACGAACTGAGCTAAAAGGCTGTTAACTGAAGGAACGATGCTACATCTATTGGGTGACACATGATAACAATAAATTAATATATAATTTTCTAGATAGCTATTTCTTTTAGCTAAAGTAACCTTTCTATAAGCTGTTGCTCTTAAATTTAGCAGTTGCTTCAATGAGGTTATCAATGGACATGCGGTTTATCTAATAGTTAAATATGCAGCTTTCATCAAGATATGATTTTAATGTTTAGACACTTGTCTACATAGTCTATATGTTAATATTTGGCTGTCTATATTGTGAGAGTAAAGTCTGACAGATTTATTGTCAAATTTAACAGCATGTTAAATGAATTCATTCACAATTGTGATTTATTGAGCACCAATTAGAGCTTTAAGCTTATTAAAGCTTCCTTTGCCATCCACTTTTGCTGCCCTATCCAACTGGCCATGCAAGTTAACATATTTTCATTAACATTTTGTGGCATTTGGTGCCACTGTTAACAGTTGGTAACAGTTCGTACTTCGTAGGAGCAATTCGTAATGTTTGCAATGTTTGCGCAACTAATTAACATTTTTAATGGTGAATCCTTGTAAGATGCTGCTGCTGCCAGGGAGCAGCAGTGAGTGGGAAATCTTGAGAGTTGAAAATCGTCTCGGAGCGTGTATTTGTTTGTGTTTAAAGGATTTTCGGGCTTCGGCGTTCGGCTTTGGCGTTGGCAAATGTCAAATGTTTTTGTTTTTATTTAATTTAGATTCATGCCGCCTGATAATTTATGCGGCTGTTCTCTCACTCCCTCTCCTCTCCTTATCTCTCTCACTCTCTGCAGTTTCCGCCCGCGGCTTTACCTTTGCTGCTGCTGTGGCTGCTGCTGCTGCTGCGGCTGCTGCTGTTGCCTTTGCATGTCCGACGGCGCTTTTGATTTAGGGTTGTCATCTGCTCGTAAAGCGGGCGCGCTTTTGTAGATAGCAGATCTAGCGACGAGCGCGGCAACTTTCATGAAACTTTAGCAACCGGAGCTTCAGACACTTCCCAGGGTCTGCGGCCTGCCTTCGTCTCTCTGTCTCTACCTCGGTTTGTATATCCATCATAAGCTGCGATCTCCAACGGTTGCGGTCGCCGTTTGTAATAGAGAAATATATCACTCGGCATAATGCTCGTATTTGGACAGCTCGATCCTTATCGTCGCAACACAGTCTTCCGTCCATAGTCCGTCGTCCATCGTCCGTCGTAAGTCGTTGGTCGTCCCTCCGTCCGCGCATAGTCGTCGTCTGCCTGCAAGGTGTCCTTTTTGGCCTTGGTTTTTACAGTTATCTCGGCTGAGATTCACTTTTCACTTTCTAGTGAAAGCAAACTAGAAGGCCAATAATGTCATAAATTTCATAAAGTGTCAAAAGGAACACCTGAAACGGACGCCGTGAGTCCTGTCCATAGGGGCGTTCGTTGTTTATCGAACTGCAATCGAAACGGGGTTTCTGTTGAGCAAGACAAACGGTTTTTATTCAGCTGGGATAACACACGTTTTTAATAGATGTTACGACGGGGCTCGAGAAATGCATAAAGTTGAGTGAGGACTTGAAGAAAAGTCATTACGATTTGGTCGTTAAACGAAATTAAAAACGAAATAAAAAATAATATTATGTGAAGTATGGGAAGAAAAGAAAGGTCCTTGATGTAAGACTCACATGATGTAGAATTACCTCTGTAAAAATAACTGAATAATGACTCTTTCATAGTCCAAAAGGAGATTCAAGTTAGTACTATCTAGCTGTAGAGAGGAATGCCTGACTAAGGGATATCCTAAAACGTGCTCAGAGCTGCATTTCAATTATTCTATTCTCTTAGTCAGCTTCACTTGGATAGAGAGCTTCTATAGCCATACTTACATTTACAATTCACATTCAACTCGAATCAATATCTAATCATTTCTGCTTCTTCTTCTTCGTCTTTATCATGTTTACCTCTTCATCTGAGTTCATCGAGTTCGTTGACCACATTGTGGACACTCCTTTTAACAAATACCTGTTAATAATTCATGACTGTTTTATGCGCTTTTGGCCAAGCAACGCAAATAAATTGAAGTCGCAATTTCCATTTTATTTTTATGATCGATGAAATTCCCAGTTCGAACATATAAACCGAATGCGATTGTACACAGCGTTGGCTGGTCAATTGTGAATGGCCAAATGGCAAATAATAGCAAATGAGATGAAGTCAGCAACTGCCACAGAGCTATAGATGAACGATAGAGATGGAGTGAGAGAGCCAGAGAGACACATGGAGAGGAAGACAGCAACCCTTAAACTCGGGTCAACTCGTTTTGTTTGCTCAGCTTGAGCATAGAGAGCTCCACTCTCTATAAGACCTCTCCACTCCAAGTAGTATTCAACTATATTCATATCTCACTCAACTGGTTTTTCATTCGCATAATTCTAAGATCCGCTTGGCGTGCAAATTGTTTGGATTAGTTAGCCTAACAATTTAATAAGCAGATATAACACAGAGGCCGAGCGAGAGAGCGAGAGAGAGAGATAGGCCACACAAATTGAGTTATTAAAAGATTCTTTCAATTTTTCGTGTGCTACGCTTTTAATTGAATCAAACGGGTTCGTGGTTACTTTTTTGAGAATCGAAGAGGGAGGCGGTAGTCGGCGGGAGGGTGGTCCATGGCCTGGCGCCGCGTTAATTAAAATGCAATCAGCGTCACGAATACTAATGAAATATATTCGCAACGAGTAACGAGAGTACCGACCGAGTACCTTGTATGTAGATGCGAATAACTCAATTTGTCACATATTGCCAAAGAGACAACGACAGAGACAGAGAGAGAGGGAAAGGGAAAGGGAGAGGAGCGATAGACAGATAGAGTTAGAGACAATTGCAAGATTTCATTTAACAATTGCTAAACTATTTAACATAATTTTATGTCCAAGTATGCTTGAGTGATATACCCTGTAATATTATGAGATTTTCAAGTGATAAGGGAAAATCTCGTATATGTCTCTCTATATCTGTATCTCTTTCTATACACTCTTTATGACTGCATTTTCTCATACTCTGCTAGTTATACCCCTTTCCGTTCTACACTAACTACAGCGTATAATTATTTAATCAGCCAACAGTTTGTATATTTTGTTTCTGCTACCCTATAAGCTGGCAGCTACATTGATTTTGACAGACTTCCAACATCAGTCAGCATTCCAGTCTAGTTCGATTTGTATAGAGCTGTAGCCCAGGCGACACATCCCCCTGTTCCAGTCTTCCACTTCATTAGACTTCACTTCATGAAGTAGCGCCTGGGGCCCAGAAGCTGGCCAGGAACTAAATTACCTTCACTTGTGTGCGCGCAACGAAGCCGCAGGCCAAAGTTCTGCACACATATGAGTTTTTCTTTCTTTGGAAAAGGGTCAAGGGTCAATCAAAGCAAGCGGCAATAGAAATTAAATTGGGCAAAAGTTAAAGCAGGCCGTTGCCCTAATCTGGCTAATGCCGAAGCAGTTGCCCCCAGAGATTAGACGAGTGGGAATAGCTCTTTGTGGATTCGCCGAGCGTTGCAGACATCAGAGCTTGACATATGCAAATTTATGGCGAAAAGCAGCCAAGACGAAGGCTTCATATTATATTAATATCTAGCTCTCTCTGACTGCCTCTCTCTCTCTCTCTCTCTCGCTCTCATAAATCATAGTTTAAAATAATTCAAGAGCTGTTTACTGCGCTGTCCCTACCATCTAGCTAAGCTGCTGCTAAGGGCCGACATCACGATTTGCATATTATGCGAACAATTTGCAAGAAGTTGAGCAATAAAACTAATCTGCCATCTAAATGACCCCCCGGGCACGGTCCACTGACTTTTGTTTACCACTATACACACTCAAGAGTGAGTGAGAGGCAGAGAGAGAGAGAGAGAGAGAGAGAGAGAGAGAGAGAGGCAGAGGCAGAGGCAAACGCAATTGCTCTACAGTAGCCACAAATCAGAGTTGGATTCCGATAAATAAACTCAGTCCCAATTCAGCAGCAGTCGGACGACTATTTAAATTAATTATTTACTAGGCTAGCACAAATTTACGGTACAATTATCCAGTGTTGTGAAGCGATTTATTAACTTGAATCGGCTGCTGTTGTCTGATAGAGTTGGAGAGAGTTAGATGCATGGATATGATATGAGTAATATGAGAGTGAATCGAGCGAAATTATAATATATTTAGATTATTATGGTAACATGAGAGTATTGCAAAGAGGGGCAGAGAGAGATATAACTAGTGGAAATTTATTAGAATGGGTATATCATCATCATAATGGAAGAACAGAAGAGGAAATACCATCAGAGGTTAATAAATATATATTATGATATCAAATAGCGAGATGGATTAATAAATTTGTGAATGGATAGATAGATATGGGGAATGAGAATGGGCTGAGATAATAGAAACAGATGTAGGGATTGAGAGCTGAATAGATGGATGTAAACATATAGAAAGAGACAAAGGACAGTGAAAGAGAGCAATAGAAAGATTTGAGACAAGATACAGCTCTCAAAAGAAGACTAAACCAAAAGTAGTGTCATTAGAGTAAAAGAGTTATGTAAGGGAGAAATACATTATTATGATGCAACCCATATGCGTATTGTTATTATTAATAAATGTCTCGGGCACTAAGCTTTTAAAGGACAGAACACGAAACTAGTATACATCTGGACAAAGAGAGGCTAAGAGTGCCCATATAATAGTCATGAGTGTTATTTCAGACAACACACGAATAGAAACAGCACTCGACACTCGCCAAGTGCTCGCTCACTGGTTCGAGTTCACTCTGAACTTGTGCTGACCTTTCAGTTCCTTCAGCTCGCTCAGCCCGTTCGGCCCTGGCCATTAGCTGTGTTTTAGTGTTTGGTTTGCTCTTGTCACTGCAGAGGCTGAGCTCCCTGGGGAACTGTTTAGTGAGAGCTCGACACGACTCGTCACGCACTTTGAGGCCAGCTTCGGCATGTTGACGCTTTATGACGTCCTCGCTGATGAGCCTGACGAGGTGAACCAAAAAGAAAAGCAAAGAAATGAAACGGAAAGCAACAAAAAGCAACGCATAACGAAATGTCCCTTTAGTGCTGAGTGTGCGCAAATTTCTAATTGAAAGCCAGGCGAGATGACAAGTCCAATGCTTTTTCGCTCTACTCATGTAAGGAGAGATACACTCCCAGCACTTGGACAACATCTTAGGCGAAAGTTTTGAGACTTGTCTTATGTCTTCTGTTAGGCTATACGATATTATAGTAAGTGAACTCGGCCATTTGGCTTCCATTAGTCAGACGAAAGACTAAAATGTCATATGCATAATGAGCTAATAATTGTTCCAGATGAGATATGAGAGGGTTGAGAGTGGTGAAGGGTAGGACGAGCAAGAAGAAGAGCTATGTCATACATTCAAGCATTTGTAGATTGAAAGAAGAGAATAAGTGAAAAGTTTTATTCATACATTCATACATTCATGAGAATCGCATAGTAAGCATATTGGACTGTCTTTGCTATGCCTGAAAACTAGAATAGAATGTGTTCCAATATCTTGCTTTATCTCTCACTTCCTCTCTCTCTCCCTCACTTTCTATCCCATCCACTTATATGTAATATAAAAATGTATCCAAACTACAGTAAAAACCACAAATGTTGTTTGTATTGATTGCATTCATTGTTTTCTTTTCCAATATTTAAGTCGATAAATTTGAAAACTCTTTCTCTTTTGATTCCACTCTACTTTAAGGGCTGTTCTCCTCAGCACTGCCAAACCCTGACATATGTCTCGAACTATCTCTATCTGTCCAACTGTATATCGAGCATCCTCTAGCTGCTGGCGTCCTCTCCGCCCACTCAGCAGCAGCCGTTGCCGTTGCCGCAACGGAACAAGCCGATTACAAGAGGAAACAAGCCTCGAGCCATGCGAAAAATAAATGGTGTGAAATATTATGCGAATTTTGCGTGCTTCCTCTTCTTGTTGTTGTGTTTTTTATTCAGCTGTGATTTGGTTTTATGTTTTACAAATTTTAAAATGTTTTCACGGTGGCTGCGGGCTTGTCAATAAACAACAACTGTCACCAATTTCCGCCGGGCAACGGTTGTTGACAAAAACAAAAAACGAAGCGTAAATAAAAAAAAAACAGCAACAGAAATAGACGCGCGTGTGCGAAATTGTTGCAAATTTATCAAGTCGCGAAATAAAGTATCTCCCCTCCCTCTCCCTTGCTCTCTTTCTCGCTCTCTCGCCTAAGCAAAAGTTGACAATTTCACGGCGTATTATTCAGATTTGCAATTTTTGGCCATTTAAATAAAACTGCAATTTGTCTGCAGAGCGAGAGCCATAGCCACGCCCCCTCCTCCTTTAAAATCTGCCCCAATATCATGTTAATTTGATGTTTTGTGATTATGAACATTTACCGCTAAATGGGGGCTACAAAGCAAGTCTGAGTTGGATTGAGTTTGTAGATGTTTGTTGGGCGGGAATTGAGCTAATAGAGAGAGGGAGAGAGAGAGAGTAGGAGTTTGAATTAGGCATATAAAAAAGTTAAAGAGTTTGGTTTAAGTTTAGTCTTTAAATCGATTTCATATTATTATGATATAGCAAACTTCTATAGGTCCTACATGAGTGAAAGATCAATGAGATTTTGAGAGGACTGCAATTATAATATATTGGTACATATATATAGATGTATTATAAAGTCGAGACAACACCTATTTTATATGAAATATCGAGCACTCGCATTCAATCTCGATCTCAAAGCTAACTCTCGGCTTATCTGCCTTCAGGCTCGATCAGCCAAGAGCTCAAAGTCAACGATTTTCATTCTGTATGGTTAGTGCTGGGATCTATAACTATAGAGATATGACGAAATATAGATTGGCTCTTAGACCGAATCCTAAACACTCTAACTTCCCATGTACTGTACTCTATATACATTTATGTACTTAAGCACTTCTCTCTTTACGTATAGCTTAAATAGTTCTATTATCTCATTCTAAATCTTCATGTTCTACAACACGTACGTAGTTCGCAGTCAGTTTTCCCCTACATTAGCCACATGTGCTCCGCCGTAGTTGATATATATCAGAGGTCTGATTAATCATTGGCCTCACATCGAAGTGCTCATAAAATTTGTTAATTTTCCACACTAAAACTAAACCCGGAGACCACAAAAAAAAAAAGCAACAAAAAGGTAACAAGCTGAAACTAAAAATCAGGCCAGATATAAACGAGAGCAGCTTTAAGTCGGGTTTTATCTTTATTTACGGCTTTGCTTTTTCTCGTCTTTCCTTCTGTTGCTGGCTCGATGGGTTTTTACGGCGCACAGAAGCGCGATTTAAAGCAGAGACGGCGACAGGCGGGAGGAGCGTGGTCAGCGCAATGAGTGGAGAGGGAGGGTGGGGGGAGAGAGGTGGGGGTCAAGTTATATGGCACCTTATCTCAAATGGGAAATCATTAACGCGTTTTTATTGTTTTACAGTTGGCAGACAAAATCAGATGCTTCGCAGTTGTTGTTGTTGTTGTTTTTAATGTCGCAACTTTTGCTGTAAAAGAAAAAAAAATGATTTTTAACAACATTTCACGTAATTTCAACAACGAAATAATTACATTTTTAACTGCACTCTTACAAGCTCCGTCTGTCTCTCTGTCTCTCTGTGTTTCTCACATTTGGCAACGCTAAGTGTAGAAATCGTTGGAATATTACAAGATTTTTCAGATATCCTAGTTGACGACATCATGATAGACGTAAGTGAGAGAGAGAGAGAGAGAGAGAAAGAGAGAGATAGAGCGTGAGAGATAGAGAAAATCAAAGTCATCAATCATATCTAATTTACGCCCAATACTTTTGAATGCGAAATACTATATAGCTCTCAGCAACAATGTAATATCTTACAATTATTGTTAAATGCCCTAACGAATCTCGCATTTGCTGTTCCAGCTGCTCTCCACTTAGTCTTATTAAATGTTGCCCTTTCATAGTCTCGAACAATTAGTTCGAATTAGTAGTAGATCGTTTATGTAGAGACAGGTCCCATATACGATCGATGCTGAAAACATTTCCTTAACTCGGCTCAAGTTTAGACTTAACCCATTCGCATTAACTGAATGCTTTGGCTCGCTTCGACTGGGAAATTTCATACTAACGCCCCGAATAGGCCATCATTTTCCAAGACTTTGCGGCTGCTGTTACTTAGACAAAGAGAGAGAGAGAGGGAGCGAGAGCAGAGGGAACGGGACTGGGAAGAGACTTTATGAAAAAATACGAAGTATTAAAATCATAAATCCAATTGGAAATGCGTGTCACGTGCGCGAAACGTTAGTCTCTGTCTGCCAAAGGAGCTCGACGTCGTCTACGAGCGTTGCATGCAACGCGGCTCAGTGCGTTGTGCTGCCACATATTACAGCTAACCAGAGTCCCCCCAGCTCCAACATTATCCAGCTCTAGCTCCATCTCCAGCTAACAGCTAACAGCTACAGCTCTAGCTCCCGCTCGCACTTTAATTTCTGCTAGGAATTTACTTAAAATGATTAACTTTTTCTATGCAAAGACAAGTCTCTACATGCGTGTGTGTGTGTGTGTAGTGCGTTGTAGATTTTTGAAATATTCATGAAATAAGCCAACTCTGATGAGCAGCAGGATAATAAAACAATGAAGCCGCCATCCAGCTCCGGGAGCCATAAAAATATTTAATGCAAAGCAATTGCCAGGCGATTGTCATGGAGCTGCCAGCCGGATGACAATTGTGCCGCAAAACCACAAAGACCACAGCGCACCACAAGAACAACAACCACACCACACCCAGGTACACTTGAAGAAAATGTGTAGCAGTTGCGAGCAGAGAATATTTCCTATGAAAATCGGATTGAAATGATGTTTGATGGGAACTATGAGCCAAACCAATTCCAGTGTATTCATTGTATTCGAATCTCTATAGATATTTATATGACAAACCCTCAGCTTTCCTAATGTAAAACGCTGAGAAAAGGGAGGGTAACTAATATTTTCGCTAATGTGGATGTTTCCCCTCATGCTACTTTCTATTATTATTCCACCTATTTTACTTTGATATTTCATTCTATGATTCCAACAACTATTCCTTCAGGTCACTCACTTTCATATCACAATTTTCTATATTGAGCTTCATTTCCATTCCATTACAACAACTACTTCAACTATAGTCTTTCGGTCAGTGTACGTACACCCAAACGGCACAAGAACTAAGAAGTCTCCAAAGACATATGGTCTGGTGGTGCCATAAATTCGTTTGGCGTCGTCCTCGCATCCTGTTCGCCCTGCCAACTCGTTCAATTATGCAGCGGAATGTTTTATGTGCTCCAACTTCGACTCCAACTCCAACTCCAACTCCAACTGCGATTGCGAGTGCATAATTCCTTGGCAAAGGATGCGTGTAGCTCGCCAAGGAAGTCCTCTTCTCGCCTTGTCGTGCAGTCACTCTAGTTGATTAGTGTCGAGTGCCTGTTGAATAAGTAAGCAACAAGATATTAACGCAATCCACCTGTTTGGCCTGCTTTTTCCTCCATTCCAGAACGTATTTACATAAACCTTTCCCCACAACAACAAAGACTTCGGCGCAGTGTTTGATCCAACAATTGTTTGATCCGCAGACAAATTACCGCCAACTGCGTAGCATAAGAGACCCAGAGAAAAAGAAGGAAAAAAACAAAATGGAACCAGCAATGCCCCACAAAATAAGTTAAAGAAAAAAGATATTCAAATGAAGAACCCAAAAACCCAGACGCTACCCACATATTAAAAAGTTACAATTATAATATTTTCGTATTTTCTGTAGAAATCAGTTGCCGAGAGAATAATGTTCAAAGTGGAAGCAACTGGCTTATTGCTGGGCACTTTGTTTCCTGGGTGTATGATGGGAATGTTTCATGAAAATAAGATAGAATGTTAACTTCTATTAATTAAAGCAAACAGCACAACAACTTTTTAGACTCTATATTGATAGACCCGCCTGTAAAGTCAACTCTTTCTACTAAATTTTTATTGCAATTTATAATTCCAATTCCTATTATAATTTATAATCTTCTTTTCTTTTATATAAACATCTACAATTACTATTGCTATTGAGTTTCATTCCCCATATCCCTTCGTAGTCGTATCTATAGAGTATTTAGCATTCGACTCTCAACTCCATCTCTGGTTCGTGCACACTTACACTTCTTACATGCAGTTATTCTTGTAGCTTTATGCTTGACCTTCTACTTTCGCCAAGCGCAGACTGTGAAATATGTTCGATCCTATTGACAAAATGGCAGACATTGTTTGTCATTAACAGCAACAGCAGCAACAGCAGCAGCAGCAGCAGTAGCAGCAGCAGCAGCAGCAGCAGCAGTCTTTCCCCACTCCCCTTCAATAACAGTAACATCGGCAGCAGCAACAACAACAACAGAAACAGAGCGTCTGCCGACGCAGTAATCAGTCACATCGAGCATCGACTTTCCAAGTGAATGGGCGGGACGTGACCGAGCTATGTACATAGTCACACACACACCCACACACACTTAGTATATATAGTAAGTACATATGCTAGCATAACGTTTAGTATATACGTATGTATTATGCGGCTTGTGTATGTAAAAGTGCCGTCCTTTTCTCGCCCGTTGCCCCTCGCTGGTATGCAGCAAAAGCTTTGTATTCTATTTGCTTATGTAAAGCGCAGCATTGCCTCACACACACAGTTACATTTTATGCGCTCTCTACGATTCGCCTCTCTCGCTCTCTCTTGTTATGCTGCTCCTTGTTTGCTTATTTACTTTATGCCTGTCTGTTTTCATAGTATGTTTGTCTGTCGTATTTTTTTCTTGCTTTGATATGTGACTGAAATATTAATGCAAAATAAATGCTCGCTCGCTCGCTCTCTCTCTCTCTCTCTTGGTGCTTAGCCTCGCCTCGCGCTCGCTCACGCAAGCATGTAGTTTCGCTTAGGCGTGGGTGGGAGTGAGAGGGAACGTGCGTGTATTTATTATGCAGATTTTTTATGTGCTGTCGCTGCGTTTTTAATAATAAAGAAAACATTTATTAATGATTAATAAACTCGGACAACAGCTAAATTGTCAGCTGACTCAGGCAGGGTCGGACCGGGCCATTCAATGCCAATTCCAATTCCAATTCCATTTCCAATTACAAATCAAAATCGAAATCCAATTTCAATTTTCAATCACCATTGACGCATGTTTCAATTCCACATTCGTTTCCAATTGAAAGCTTTACGCATTTGTCAAGTCCAAATCAATGATGGCTATCGTTCCACATCATTTCAATTTCATGCATAGCTAATGAACTACACACACACAAACACGCACACACACACACACACACACACACACACATGTGTGTGCGTGTAGTGAAAAGCGTGAAAAGTTGTTCTAGTTTTTCTTCGCTTTGTTGCGACTCGACAACATTTATAATTTGCATACGACAGCTCCAATTTCCCTTGCCAGCCACGCCCATCCATGCCCATGGCGCATTTGCATTGGCGGAGGCAACTTTTTAATGAGATTTAATGGCGCCGCTGGGAACGAAATGGAACGGAACAGAAGCAGCAGTCGGCAGCCACTGTAAGTGGGCATTAAATCATTTGCAAGCGGATAAGGAGTTGAGCCTTGAGCGCCCACAGCAACCCCCCAACCCTCAATCCCCTACCCCCTCTGCGCTCCTCAGGTATCGTGTTACCCAAAGTGTCTGACATAAATCTTTCCCTCAGCGATAAGCGAAAAGTATTCAAAATGAATTATGAAAGTCGCCTCGAGCTTGTGGCTGCCACGGAGCTGCTCCCAATTCCTTCCTGCTCTTTGCTCTCTCCTTTTCAATCTCCGCGCCTGTTGTTTTGGCCAACTCCTGGACAAGCGAGGCGCCACATGTTGTGGCTGGGCCAAGGAGAGGATTCATCATTATATAATTAGAGCCATGTGAGCTCCAACAACTTTTTGACCGACTTTTTGTGGTCGCAAGTGTTAATAATGGCTCATGAGTCCTGGCTCCTGTCCTGCCATGTCCTCCTGCTTCTGCTGCTAAATGAAATTAAATTGTCCTTTCTCATTTTGATGCATATCTCTGTCGGTCACGGGCGTGTGTGTGTGGGCGTGATGGGCGTGGAGGGGGCAACTGCCAACATTGACAATAAATTAATATTAGCGCAAGTCCAACAACAACAGCAGGAGCAGGAGCAGGAGCAACCCCCCGTTGGCTAAACTAATAAAGCATATGTAGATGAGAGAGGGGGAGAGAGACAGCGGCTGTTGCATGTGTGCGCCACGTACTACATTGGTAACATGTGTGCGCGTGGAAGGGGGAGGGCAGCAGAAGCTCAGTGACTGGTGTCAGTTGGCTGTCAGAGCAGAAACGAGTGGAAGAGAGACAAACAGAGGGGACGGGCAGCACATCAGTGTCAGTCAATTTGTGTGCTAAGATGATGAGCGGAACCTGCTCTCTGTGGCTAATTGAAGAGCAGCAAATAAAAATGCGGAACAGTGGGAACAGAGTGGGCGAGTGCGAGACTGAGAGGGAGGAAACTACATATACGCAGGTAAAACACTAGAGCAAATAGCTATGCACTATTGTATGCAAAGAGAGCAGCTCATATAAAGAATGAAGAAACTATTTAAGGTTAGAGATGAAGAAAGATTATTATAAATGATAATAATAAAGAGAGTAAACAGAAGATTTTTGTCACACGAAACAAATATTGGCGACTGGACACTTTCATGGTAAGAAATCATATTTATAGAAATAAAATAATATATAATTAACTTTAACATACTTTTATGGGACTGATTGCTCATCAGTGCACACATCTAATACCTCTTTGGTGTTTATTTCACATATGAAGATTCTCTCTGGTCTTTTATTTTTATATACACACACTTTTCGCATTTTCCGCTGGTTTGGGTAATTGTAATCATACTCACAGATAGCGACAAACAATGAGAATGAGAGAGAGGGGAAGGGGGGTAGTTACTTTTAATGACACACACACTCACGGGTATACACACACACACACACAGACACACACTCATTTACGCACATTTGTAGACAGATAATCACTGTCAGTGCACGCCCCCTTTGCCCTCTAGGCGGCCAGTGGAAAGGCTTTTGCTTGAGGAGAAGACAATTTCATGCATTATTCATTACACGACTTCGCACATTTTTCCTCATTTTCTTTTTCCAACGAAAATTGTTGCAGCCAAGTCAAAATTTAATAAAGAAAAATTCTACATTTGCTGGACTAACGAATATCCTGTGTGGGTCATTAGTTGAAAGAAAGAGAGAGAAGGGGAAAGAAAGAGAGAGCTATAGAAGGGCTTAGTGCTGACCTCCCCAGTTGCAATTAAAGTTGGTTTTCCGATACGCACTTAAGCCCAACTAAACTAGATATCCTGGCAAATATCCTGGCAGCTGATACTCGCCTGCCATCCACACATCGACTCGACTCTTATTGGCAATTGGCAACAATCTCTGCATTCTGATGTGCACTTCAGGTGGAGCTCACAGCAGTTGGCGCTTGGCGCTTGGCTTCTCTCTGTCTGTGATTTCTATCACACATCGTTGACAGTTTAAGGAAAATTGAGAAAGAAAGAGAGAGACATAGAGAGAGAGAGAGAGAGAGAGAGAGAGAGACAGGGAAAAACAATTTCAGCTAATGCCAAAGGAAAAGTGGTGGAAAATGGCAATGGGCATTGGGAAAATGAAAACACGTGCAGCGAAAATTTGTTGGGTGCAAACATTAATTTTATGTTTGTTAATTTCTTTTATTTTCCACATTTTTTCTTCAGCTTCTGCCCTTGCCGCTGCCCACTATTTCACGGGCATTTGCATAAATTCCTCGGCGTTTTTTTTCCAGCAAAAGGAGAACTAAACATTGCTAGAAAAATTGCGTTAAATTTATCGTCTGTAAAGGACGAAAGCCAAATAAAAAACGTGTAAAAGAAATGTGCCTCGAAATTAGTTCAACTAAGCAGCCACACCCCCAGCGACAACCGCCCCCAACCCCAGTCGACAGCAACCCTTTTTTTTATCGCATGGGAGTTGAAGGGCCGCACATATGTTGCTCAAGAGGCTGGATCTGCTCGCATATATATTTAAAATGTCGAATGTGGATCAAGATTTATGGGCCACATTGTCGAACTGTTCGATTACAAGCCATAATCGTGGCTAAAACCCTAAATCGCATATGCGACCATAAATCTTGCGAGCATGCAATCAATATTATGACTTGTCAAATTATTGTGTACTGCACGGCTGTTGCTGCTGATGGGAGGCATGAGGCATCCTTGAGGCATGTCCTTTAGTTTCTAACTTTTAAAATGTTCAGTTAACTTAAGATAGCGACGGAGGGAGAGAGAAAGAGAGAGAGAGAGAGAGAGAGAGAGAGTGAGGTTTGAAGTTGCTCTGTATTAGTTCTCTTGCTCAGCAAAGTCAAAATCATTTATTATTATTCAGTAGTCGAAATCTATATCTCTCTCAGACTGATATCTATAGATATCTATAGTATTAAGCTACATTCAATCTATATCTCTGCTCTGGTTCAGCACAAGCTGTTGACGAGCATAGGCTAGTCGGTTGTACTTTTAGTAGCTTAATTTTTCGATTATTTTGATTTTGATTTTTCAGTTGAAGCTCTCCCTGGGGCAACATTTTTTGGGTTCATTTTGTATGAAATTTCCGCTACCTTTCACAGCCAATGAGCAATTAATGCTAATTCGACAACCCTTTCGAATCGAACGCGCTGAGGCTGCAACATTTTTGGCAGTTGCTGCTGTTTAATTAGCGCAACGCAGGACATTTTTATGGCCAGAGCTGGCATTAAAAGGACATTTCATGGAGCCAGCTGTTGTGAGTCGTCGGCTGTGGGCCAAGCAGGAAAGTTGGCTTGATTGATGGACCCATTGCATACAAGATTTACATAATCCCAATGACCTTTGACCCTCCAGCCGGACAGCAAGTGTGCAGAATTGCAAAATTATGAAAATTGGCAAACGGACATCATTTGTCATCGGAAAGCACGACACGGCGGTGGTTGTTCCCCAATCGACCGACCAATCGATATGCCCCGGGCTCTGTTAATGAAAACATGTGTCAGCAATAAAACGATAATCATGATTTACAGCCACGACATCATCTAGTTCGATATGCGAAAGGCAAACGAGAGAGATAACAGAGTCGGAAGACTACTAATTCCCGAATAGATCTGAGAATACTTTCGAGGCAGAGAAAGTTGAAACGAGAAAGGAGAAAAGGAGTTCTCGCTTTTGTCAACCACTAATTCGTAGCATTAGCGCGAAATTAAATTATTGTTTACCTCTTCTCAAGTCGTATGCAAAAACATTTGGCCCCTTTCGCAATTCGATTTGACAAGTTTATAAAAGAAGGCCCTTAATTGGTACCAGCCGAACCAGGCAAAAGGGTTGACAGCGCTGACAGGACGAAGCTGGTAGGGTTGAAGGGTGTCGAATATGTGAACAAAGCGAAATTTGCATGCGAAGCGCGATGAGGAAGTACCGGGAGAGGAACGTGCTGCCACCGAAAATTCATTAGCTCTGACTTGACGATGGATTGTGTGTTTGGAGTGCTCACTAATTACCTAGACAAATATTTGGATAATAGATTTGTTGAAATTAAGACTGATTGCTGGAAGAATATTGATATATGTATATTTCTTTCTGAGCATATGGATTGAAGGTGTAATTAGATGAAGGGCAGACAAGTCCGAGACAAAAATTAAAGAGAGGTAGAGAGGGAGAATTGGATAAGATAGAGCCCTGAGAGAAGTGAAGAGGGAGAATACATCAGAGATAATAAGTAGCGGAAAAGAGCGAGAGAGAGAGAGATAGATATACTAAAAAGAATTGAAGAATATGAGTGAGGGAGAAACATAGATGAGAAAAGTATAAATATATCGATAGAGAAAAAGAGAGCAGGAGATAAGGCGAGAGATGGAAATTGAAGGACAGCAAATATGAAAATACTCTTGGAGAGAAATTTATTTGGTTCCTCTTTACATCATAGATCAGTATCATATATACCATTCACATAGCAGCAAACTTTATTATATTGCCAATGTCTTACAGCCAATCTTAAGCTTTATCCAGTTTAATGCCAATATCTTTGCCATATTTCCCCCTCTCTGTCTCTCTCGCTGCATATCAGCCATCTCTCTCTAATTAACTACCTCTGTTGCGTTCGCCATTCGACTTTAAAAGCACGCCATAAACTTTGGGACATGCTTATCAAAGTGTTTTGTTTGCACTTTTTAATTTACTGCAATTGAGCTGCCAAATCAAACTGCGATAAGAAACGCATAAAACTTGGCCTGTGCCACATGAGAGAGTGTACGAGTGTGTGTGTGTGTGTGTGGCTGTGTGTGTGTTGTAAACTAAGCCAAGCGCAATAATTCAAAGACAGCCTCAACCAGCAGCTTCCCTTTGGAGCCACCCGGATTTGTTTTTTAAAATGCCGCAGGGATCGATTATTACCGTTCAAATTCGCATAAAACGTGCGAGTTGCCAAAACGATTTTAAACTCGAGCAGAGGAATTGGCAACTGGAATCGGAGTTGGAATTGGAAATGGAAATGGCATTGGGGGTTTGGCATATGTGCGCCATGGGTCGGAGGAAGGTTGGCAATAATTTAAGGAATTTGAAGTCAATTCAAATGCGCATTCAATTCTCGCACAGCCTGCGCTGCCGCGATATGAATCTCAATAAAAATGCATTTAAATTGTTGACAAAGGAGCTGCCCTCCATAGTACACTTCATTTTCGCAATTGCCCCCAGAACCATGGGCCGAGGGTGTGTGTGTGTGTGTGTGTGCCTGGGTGTGTGTGGCCAAACGACAATGGCAAAGGCGAAGGCGAAGGCAAAGGCAAAGGCGTAAAGAAAATCCGCCTCCATTTGGCACGCAATTTGGCCGTAACTCAGCCACAGCTGAGTCCGGTAAGGCTCTGGCTCTGGCACTCCCACTGGATCTGCCAAGAGCCAACTGCTTACATATTTCAAATGTTTTCGGCCCAAAAAGAATGAAAAACAAAATTATTCAAATGCTTAATTTGAAACGAATTTCAAACATATTGAAACGACACACTGGAGAATGCTTTCAAAGTAAAATAGACTTCGATCCCATAGATGATATGGAATGTAATGAAAGACATGTAAGAAAGGATACATGTTTCTTGAAAATATCTAACAAATTCTCTCAGAAGACAGAAGAACAGATTGATGGAAGAAAATATGAAGAGATGAATAGACATTGTCTAAGTCAAATATTGTAGAAGGAAAGATCTGTCTCTATTCATATTCATAGAGAAGACGATAGAAAATTTCTCACTGTTGCTGCACTTACATGATATAATAATGATTATGTCTCTCCCAATAATTTCTCAAAGGAAAACCCATTTGATCACAATCAGTCTGTTAATATTGGTAAGGTGGCGCCTAAGAGATTGCCCAAGATCTATGATTCTCATGCATTTTTTGCAGTTCATAAAGATTGCTGTGATAGTAATAGAGTTGCATTGTTAATATTATGACAGTTAATATGAGGTTAGCAGAAGAAAAGAAACAGATACTCATATCACGCTGTGCTGCTGGTGTGCAAGTACAATGCGTACAGTTAGTCGATGATTCTGCAGAAAGGTCTCGAGTGTACAAATATTGTCATAAATTTCATAAAATGTCAACAGAGGCAACAAACACCTGCCCATACATGCGTGGCTGTTACCTGAGCGAGTCGAACGGGAAAGCCGACAGAGTCCTGCTGAATATCCAATGTTGATTAAAATTGAGGCTCATTTTGTGATGCAGTTTCGTGCGATGACAACATCAAAGTCAATGTCAGATGCGAGCAGGGAACTTGTTGTGGGCAAGTGCTGGGTAATTATGTTGAACAATGAGCAACAATTCCAGTTGCTGCAGTTCCAATTAGTCACATTACACGACCACAGGCAAAAACATGCTCCGCGCCATAAATGGGCAATAGAATGATACAGCCCACGGCGACCAAGTCAACTCAATAACAAGAACAAAAGCCAGAACTACAGAAGCACAACAGATACAGATACAGATACAGATACAGATGCATAACCAGCAGCAGAAGATACGTATGAATGCATCAAAAGATAGCGAAAAACATACAGATACAGATACAGATACAGATACACCCAAAGATCTGCAGAGATCTGCATCTAGATAGAAAGAGCTGTATCTAGATACTATATCTAGATTCTCAACTAATGTCATTTGACAGACCTTATGACAGTTTATTAGCGCGCGCTCGTTAGCCGGCTGATTGGCAGCGGATCTGTGGCCACGCCAAATGCAGTTCGAGTCGATCGCTAATTGAATGCAATTAAAAAAGGAAATTAAAATTTAAATTACAGAGCTGCGGCTGTGCCACAGCTGTGGCACGTGTCCATCACTGGGACGCCAGATTTAGTCGGTGTGTCTGTGGCGGAGTCGCGGCCAAAGCACCCTAAATGGCCGTCGGCCACGGCGATCAGCTTATAAGGCTGCCCACCGATCATACCTGGAATTCTATTTTAATTTATGGCAACTCTCAGCCGCCCAGCCGTCCAGCCGTCCAGCCGCTCCAACGCACTGCAACGCACATTGCGCCAAACGTGGCCAACTATTGAAATGGAGCCAAGCGATAAAGCGGGCGGGGAGTTATGCGCGAAGTGACTAAGGGATTTATTTAGTCAGAGCTAAGCAGGAAGTGTTCAGGTGATGATCTTATTGAAAAGGTATATTCGTGGATGGATCAATCTATAATCAATAGAGGGACTACATGGGACTACATATGGTCTCATCATCAGCATATATATCTTCAGCAGTTAACACTAGAGTAGTCAATGATTTGAGGCTGAAGGACTTTTAAAGTCTCCTCTAGAGAACTCTCTATACTCGAATTTAGTCAACATCTCTCTACTGCAGGTAAACTTTTTGTTAATTTATAAACTACTTTATCTAGAATATCCGTTTGACCTCTAGAGCTCTGCTCTGATAGTTCTTATTGATAAGAGTTTCCTCAATAGACGATTTCCGCTGCCACTGAAGTAGACTTTGATTCCAAGAGTTGATTCTATAGATTTGATGGCTAGACAGGCAGGTAGCCTGACGACGCATTTCTTATGAATGAAGCCATCTCCCTCGCCACACAATTTGGGAGCGCGACAATTAACGAGTCGACGTGGCCAGAGATGATTTCAATCTTCTCTCAGCACGCGCTCTGAAAACAAAAACAAAAAAGTTTTCATTCACTTTTCGAGAGATTTCAATTGAGTGCGCGATACGCCCGCACCTTTTGTCGTCACTTTTTCGTGTGTTTCTCCTAATTTGTATCTCAAATTCTGTTTCATTTATGATTCCCTATATACAGTTTTATTGCCTCTGCCTCGAGATGCTATCAACTTCCATAGCGAATAGCGAGACGCTGCACGTGCCGAACATTTTAAACAGGCCTGCCAGCTCCTTCGGATTTGATTTTATGAATGAAACAAAACCTGAGTGAAACAAACCTTGATACACGAGCATATTTCATTAATATATACATCAGTCTTTACTCCAGCAGGCAATGCCAGCTTTAAGCATTGCCCCGCAGCACATACTCCGGCCGTATTTAAGCTTTGCCGTATATGAGCCTGCCTCCCCTCACGCTGCGCACTGCGCGCTGCTCAAGGCCAGCCTATGATTTATTATTGCCAATAAATTGAGCTTCCCTGCTTTATTTCACGCTCTAATTTTTTTTCGATAAAAGCTACTTCGACTGATGCAGCTACTGGCAGCAGCTGGAAAACTCCTTGCCACACGCATTATTTCTGCATAATTTTCCAATATTTTATATGACAGCCATAAAAATTGTCAGCACAATTAGAAGCAGGTTGCAAATTATCTGACATGCACTTGTTTCGCATGCCGCCAGACAGCTCTATATCATTTGTAACTGATATAGAGGGTAGTTCTTCTAGCATATGCTCGCTTTACCTTATCTTTTGGGTAAGCTGAAGAAATATGAAAGATCTAGGCATGAAATGTTTCGGTAGCTGTCGTGAACTAGTTCCTGAACTAAAACACTACAAATTCAAATATTGATTCCATGTTGTCTTTTATCACTTCTCTTTACATTTTGCTTACATTTTGAACTAGTTCCTATATCTAGCTATTGAATGTTGAACTAATTTCTATGAGCATATGCTCAGCTTTGATTATCTCTTTATATGGTATGGCTAAAATACATTACTGTCTCCCACTCTCTCTCTCTCTCTCTCGACTATATTCAACCTAATCTAGCTTATCTAAATGCACATACTTTCATTGCTGAACAAGTTCCTGAACTTGGCTTCATTTATAACCCAAGCAAATCAAAATATGCCAAATTTTGATTATGTTTATCTTGGCCAAAAGAAAAAGGCAGCTAATCGACTTGACCAAAGGGTTTCTGAGCGTGTCCTGGCATATTAGCAGGGCGTTATATCGCTCTCTGGGGAGTGAGGAACGGACATGGTCTGAAGAATCATAACTCAACTTGGCCCTCAAAGCAAAAGCATGTCATTTATTTGTTGCGCCATGACGAAAGTGCCAAGTGACATATGTAGAGCTGGCTAGTATGTGTGTGGGTGCATAGTTTTGGGGATGATATGTGCTTAGATTCCAATATATATACGCATATATACATATGTGCACTTGCTGCTGACAAATGATGCGCTCGAGCAGCGAACGTTGTGATTTATCAAAAGTCTTAAAATTATAAAAATTTTGCAACGCTTTGCGAAATATCTTCACAAAATTAATGGATGTGATTTGGGGCGGAGCCAGAGTAAAAGAGTTCCACTATTAGGCTTTTGGTTCAATGCACCTTGGACATGGGGGCGTGGCAGCAGGTGGTGGGCGCCAGCTAGCCCTCGTATCGATTTTGGCTCAGACGCCGTCGCAAACGTGACGTGCATTGCGAATTGGCTCTGACCAGCGGCAGAAGGGGACTCGGCTGAGTTGCTCTCTGCTTAAAGTTCAAAGTGTCAAAGAAATTAGTTCATAATTATTTGCCGACTCACTTTCGCTGTTCGAAGAGCTCAAGCTTTAAGAGTGGCGCGTCAAGCTGTCTGTGCCTGTGGCATTCGGCATTCGGCATTTGGCATTCTCGGCCTTAAGTGCGGACATGCTGCGAACATTTATCTTAATTGCCATTCAATTGGAGACACCTCAGCAACAGCAACAGCAACAGCAGCAGCAGCAGCATCTGCAACAGCAGCCAATTCAATTTGCATACACGCGATGTCGGCAAAGTCGTTGCCCATGTCCGAGTGGATGCCTCAGCTCCTGTTGCAAATGCCTTTGCCAGCTTCCAATCTCTCTCTGCCTATGGATGCTTGGCTGCCGCTGTTGCTGCTGCAATCACCGATGCTCAGTGTTTGCGCAACTAATTAACATTTTTAATGGGCAATCCTTGTTGGCATTGAGAACTTGCCGCATCGCCGACAAATGAAGTGGAACAACATCTTAAAGTGAAGCCATGCAGATTTGATTTAGAGCACAATTAATATTGATTTTAGCGACAAACGATTCGAAATGAAGGAAATGTTTGTAATGAAGGAGATAGTTGAACTGAAATGGGATTAGAATAGACTTGGAATAAATGTAGCAGAGGAGTGGAATAGGTGTGAGTAGAGTACTACCGAGCATTCGAGTGAATTTATCCAAAGACGTGAGAACTGTATAGAACGGCAATAAATACTAGTTTGAGGTATTTATGAATATGATTATTGAGCAGGGACACCCACGATATGTGTTATTCAAAAGGAACTCCTCTCTGGCACCAATAAGTCCGTCAGTCACTCAATCAATCAGTTGTGTTTATAGCCATATATAAAATCATTCTGTTGGCCACACATTGTGGCCATAAAAAAAACAGCCGTGAAATTGAATAAAATATGTCAAATACTGGGAAATGTCATAAGTAAATTATTCACAATAGATTCCCATTTGATTGACACGCGTCGCCGTGGCATTCGTTTGATTCGTTTGATTCACAACTAATTCACATGAAATTCGAGGCAAAAATTGGCAGAAATTTCGTGGTGCGAACGTGGCACGTGTTGAGGGCGTGTGCGACGCTATTAGGAATATGCGAATCCGGATGGCTGGGGCAGTTGCCTACGGCTGAACGAATCGTTGGCAAGAGCAAAAAACGATGGAATTTCATTAGACGATTTCTTGAGCCACACTTTAATAACTTAACTAAATAGCTGGGCATTAAGTTGACAAATGTCTTAATAGGCAAGAGTGCAACATTGTCACGAGATGAGTTGAAATAATTTAGTCTAGGCTGGGCTGTGCTGGGCTGAGCCCCTTGAGAACTGCACGACTCTCAAGAAATGCAAATTGACATCGAGTCAGAAATTTATCATCCATGATGATAGCGTCGCAACTACAAGATTCGGCGCTCGCCCAAGTGTAAGACTATGAATAATAAAAAGGGTTAAATTAGCATTTTCACATTTATTTGAGCGATGACATGGCCAGATACGACTTATAGGCCGAGCGGGGTTACTCCTGCAGCGCGTGCTACGGCAATCACGAGGCGTGTTAGCGCCGCTCGAGGAGGGAGAACGTCGTCAGTGAGCGGGTTAAGACATTGCCAAAGCAATTTCCGATGACACACATGAAAGCCAGCGCTCTGGGGATAATCAGACAGCGGCGCAGACGGAAGACTCTTTAAGACGAAGGCGCTTAATTCAAAGTGTGAAGAGATTATTTGATTAGAGAAAGCCGAAAACTACAATTGAGATGAAAGCATCACTGTTGGTTGATAAGGATTTATGCTGAAAGGATATGACTAGATTAGGACTAGGAATGGGGCAGAGTGGGAAATGGAATGAAGCAAGCTTGAGAGACTAAGCAGGAAATAGCATAGGATTAACTGAAGAACAAGAGAAAGAGAGATTGTGATTATTATTATATATAAACGATGAGTTAGACAGATCTTTCTGTGCAGTCTAGATGAATTCAGCTTGTCATCCCTATACTAAAGACAAGTATACGTAAGACTACAACTGACCAATAACAATACATACTAACTGTCAGCAACAACTACTCAAACATCAATCCTGTTTCGAAGCTCTCCTAACCTTGTTCTTTATATATAGAGAGAGAGAGAATTGGTTGCCCTCACTCCTTGCACGCGTTAAACATGCACAAAAATGTCAAAAATTTGATTTAATTTATCGAGAGATACTTTTGCCGAGATTCACCTGCATCGAACCCCCATCTCGCCCCACCTGTCCCACCTGCACACACACGCTTTCAGCGTTCGACAAAAGTAGCGCTCGAAGGGTCTCAAAGACAATCGCAGACAAACGCACAAAAAGCAATGAAACATATTTCGAGTTTTTCCAACGGCCACATCGACACACAAAAAGACGCCACAGAGGAGGCAACTAAAAGGATTTTTGGTACCACGAGTACCGCAAATTCCGCGCATATCTCGCAATTTCGAAATGTTCCCGACGAAGCAAAAAACCAGCCTCGAAAACCTAAAATTAATCAGACAAAGTCTGCCAAGAACAGACAACACAGTTCCATTTCACTGTGTGTCTGAATAGTGTCATTAGCTGCATTAGTTTCAGCAATGATCATAACGCTACGTAACGAAATGTGACGTAGTAAAATATTAACTTATGGAAGGTTATCCAATTCCTAAGTTGACTTTAATACAGCGCAGCTATTTAAAGAACGAATTAGCTGTGATACGTTACGCTGTTTCACCTAACTCTTTACGTTACGTTGTTCTTCCAAATGTAACGTAATATGAAATTATATGTGATGAATCTTTCCGTTACGTATTCTTTTAACATAACGTTCATTCGTTAAGGTAATTTTAAACGAATCATGTTCTTAAGTTATATGTTTACGTTACGTTGTTCCAAATAACGTAACGAATCGAAACATAATACACAAATGAACTCTTTACGTTACGTTGTTCTTCCAAATGTAACGTAATATAAAATGGTATGTATGTGTATGAACCTTTCCGTTACGTTATTCCCTTTAACGTAACGTTCATTCGTAAAAGTAACTTTGAACGTTACGTTATACAATCCTACGTTACGTTATACCTATCTAAACGTATCGTTATATGTACTCTTTCCGTTATACTCTTACCCTAACGTAACGTCATATGTGCTCGTTACGTTATAGTTACCTTAACGTAACGTGTTATGAGATCCCAATGTTATACTTATGTTACCGTAACGTCATCTCTGTTTGTTACGTTATATTTACCTTTACTTAACGTCATTTGTGATTGTTACGTTATACGTTAACGTAACGTCATTTGTGATTGTTACGTTGTACTTACCTTAACGTAACGTCATAGGTGATCGTTACGTTATACTTACCTTAACGTAACGTCATAAGTGATCGTTACGTTATACTTACCTTTAAGTAACGTCATAAGTGATCGTTACGTTATACTTACCTTTACGTAACGTCATAAGTGATCGTTACGTTATACTTACCTTAACGTAACGAGTTATGGTATTTCACCAAACGTTACGGTATTCTATTTATAGCAACGTTATACTTACCTTTACGTAACGTCATAAGTGATCGTTACGTTATACATACCTTTACGTAACGTCATAAGTGATCGTTACGTTATACTTACCTTAACGTAACGAGTTATGGTATTTCACCAGAACGTTACGGTATTCTATTTATAGCAACGTTTAACTTTCCGTCATTTTACTTAACGCAATGAATTTCAACATATCCATTACGTTATAATATTTATCGCAATACAAATCTTTACGTTATTCCATCAATCTTACGTTATTCTATTAAACGCAGCAAACTGAAACCGATTCATTACGTTATAATATTTACCATAATGTCAAACGTTTAATTTTTCTGTCGATAAAAATATTTATTATTAAACGTAACCTCGTCGAAGTGGGCCTAAAATAATACGAATGCATAATTTTATTCCGATATAGCGGATATGCCAACTAATAACATAACACTCATAACAATTCAAATAATTCCCAATTCAATTTAAGCACCGACAAAATTCCATTTCACAATGCAAACTAAACAGCCTCATTAACTGCGCTCATAACGTAATGTAATGCCAAATTACGTAACGTAAGCAGAGCTAACCCTAATAAAGTACAAATGGGAGCAATTCCATTTCATTTAAACCCATTTAGCGCACATGTGAGTTTTCTTTGTCTTTCGGTTCTTCGGCTGGCAAATGCAAATGCAAATGAGAGATAAAAGCTCTCTGAGCCATAAAATATGTCATATTTTAACAAAATGCTGCAGCACAAAATTACAATAAACCCATTCGCCACGCCCTCACACACACGCTCGACTAGTCCGCTTCTCGTATGGGACACAGCTCAGATAACAAGGACAACGCTCCTGCAATTAAGCAAAGCGAAGGCTGCGATGGAGTTGAGCGGAGTGGAGTGAAGAGTGGAGTCTGTCTGTAAAACAATTTCAAAAGTTCCATTATCTATTTGTCCATTAAAGTAGATACACAAAGGGATATGGCTTTTAGCTTAATTGTGGTTTAAGGTTGCGCCTTAAGGTGGGTCGAATTGTGGTTAATAATGTGGTTAAGTTAGTTGCAAATATTTAAAGCTGAGAAATATATAGAAGTCGGTTCTCAGTACATCTGAGTATAATCTGAGAGTTTAGAAAGCATATAAATATTTTCGGATACAATTATTAAATGTATCTTGTATCCGTGATCAGCATGAGAGTTAGGATTAGAGCCAGAGCTACAGCCACATTCTGAGCCAAAGTCAGGAATAGAGACAACTTCAATGATAGAATGATAGTTAAAGTCAGATCAAATGTCTTACCTAGATTGACAGACTTGGCCATAGCCAGAGGCAGAATTCCAATTGAAGATTAAAGTCACAGCCATGACCATATCTATTACCACAAATAGAGTTCAAGACAAGCCGCAGCGATTGCATTGCATTATCACAATCAAATGCACAGTGATAGCCTCCGTCAGAGCCACATTCTTAGTCAGAGCACTTTGCGCTTATAAGCTATAAGGTCTTCTACCTTCCTTATCCATAGCCCCTCAGCGATATTAGACTAAGTCTTATTTACTTAATCTTAAATAATATGAATTCAAATAGCAAAAGATTGTATATCTACAACATAAAGAATATTTATTTCATGAATCAGTAAGCAGACATAATCACATGCCACTTACAGATCGCCTTCTAACAAATTTTACTAAATATTTAGCTATAATTACTACTAATTTCAGAGAGTATTATTTTAATTATGCAATTAGTTCTAGCAAAGCGTTAGCCGCGTTCACTCTCCATCTCTCTCTTCCTCTGTCGAGTTAGCTAAATGCAATTGTATTTTTGGCAAATCAGCCAAAAATTTAATGTTTCATTATGTGCATGTGTGTGTGTATATCGCTTTAATTGCTAATGAGAGACACATCATAAAATAAAGTTAGCTATGGCCCGCTCGCAAATCTCTCAATTAGTTTATACAAATGAGTTTACCGCCCGCTCGGGAGTTCGGCATTTGGGGTATTCCCTGAGCGCATACAAGCACATGAGCTGCCACGCCCTCAATCCCAACTCCACCTACACAAGGGGGCGCTGTTCAAGAGTGAATTTTAATTAGTTTTTTCTTCGCCTGTTGTTTTTCGTAAATAAAAACAAATTAAATTTTATCGATAACAAATACAAACGAGCCTTGAAAAAACTCTGCAAGGGAATACCCATAAAAAAAAAAAATAAAGTCAAATATAAATGAAAACAAACGTAACTTTAGCCAAATTACCATAAAAAAGAGATTTGTTTGTGTTTACACCTCTGGCTGAAGATAAATGAGATTTTCGATTCGTTTTCCTCCAAAGTTTTTCTCTCTCTTTCATCTAAGTGTTTCTTTCTCTCTTTGCGCTTTCACAGGTGTCAAAGTTAATTGCTGAAGTTGAGCCAAGTCACAATAATTAATATGCTAATAAAATGGCCATTTGACAGCGAGAATGTGTAATAAAGTGTTTGACAGCTGAGGAATGCGGTAAAGAGGGCTTAAAAGCTGAGCAGAGGGAGGGAGAGAGAGAGAGAGAGAGAGAGAGAGTGTGTGAGCGAGGGATGTTCTTTGAATTGTATGCAAGCGCTGTCATAATTCGAAATTAAATTTATCATCGACGCAATTAGTGGTCATAAATTAAGCATGGAAACTCACACACACATGTGAGGGGGATGCATGTGTGTGTGTGTATGTATGCTGACTGCTTTTGGCCACAAGTGTGAATTATGGGCGCATACTTTGCCGCATATCAGCTCTGCTGCTGCTGCTGTCCATAAGGCAGATTAAATTAAATTGTCCTTTTTCATTTCGATACACTTTCGAATGCCCCTGGGGGGCTAGCTTCGTCGGCTCGACGGCTCGTCAGCTCCATTAAGCCAATAAAGCTTTCGTTTCATTGGATTACGTATGCTGATGTGCCAAGAGGAGAGACAGAGACAGTGAGAGAGAGAGAGAGAGAGAGAGGGAGAGTGTGGTCTAGCATCCGGTTACAACAAAATTGGAGCCCACAATTTGTGGCCTGATGAATTGCGCAAATAGTTGGCCAAAACGTCGACAGTTGTCACTAATTTCGGCAAATACGTTACGTTCAATAATGCGGCACAGTAAATCATTTTGCTCTAGTTCCAGCTGCGGAACTAGTTGCTGTCCAGTCGACGCGCAAGTGGTCAGGGTAATTAAGGGAGAGGAACTTCGCTCGCCCCTTCGGCTGGACATTAAATGCTGAGATAATCATTTAATCCCGGCACCAGACGCACTTCGATTAACCATTTCATGTATTATTCATCAAAGTTCACTTTGCTCTGCTCATTTCCTCAGTTGCTTCATCTAGGCTATCTAGATTTAATAAGCGAATGCAGCGAACCTAATGAACATCCTGTGTTTGTTTGGCCAGGACGCGCGCATTGATGCCTCCTTCATTTGGCTTAATTCAACCAGAAGCGATGCTGATTGTGATGGATAAACTATCGAGACTCGTGTGAGTGTGTGAGTGTGTGAGTGAGTATGTGAGTGTGTCAGCCACTCACACTTGGCTGACTTTCAATTGAAATTTCATTTTTGGCATGAACATTGATTGCCACGCCCACTCCGTTTCGGGAAACTGTTGCCAAAATCAGTTCCTTTTGAATGATGATATGTTCTTGCAGTTTAGCTTGTTTACCAACACTGCTCCTCCTGCTCCTTTTGTTCTTCTCCTTTCTCCTCTTTGGCTGACAATGCCACATAACGGCATATTATCGATTGCCAAGATTTATGTGCCTCTGACATAATTTATTGATGGAACATAAGGCAATCGAAAAGCAAAAAAATAAGCTAAAAGGGTTGCCCGCCCATAAATCTCAGCGTTTGTCATAACTGAGCGAGAGAGAGAGAGAGAGAAAGATGAGAGAGAGCGCATCATAGAGACAATGGCAACACCTTCTATACGACATGCCACATGCCACATGCCACATTCCTCTCGTGTTAAACAAAACCCGCAATCAGCCCACAAATTTGTTGCATTAGTGTGAAATTAAATTATTGTTTACATGCGCGTAATTATGTTTTGAGAGCAACTCCTGAATATGCCGGCAACCCCTGGCTCAAGTGTTTGGCAACCCTTCGTGCAACATGCCACAAAAAAAGACAAAAAACGAATGAATGAAAAGTTGTTGCTTGACTACAAAAAAGGCAACGCCAGAGACAACCCTCGCAACAGCGCGTTACGAGATTCGATTTTAAAATTACAAAGGAAAAATTGCTAGAGTATGAGTGTGTGAGTGTGAGTGTGAGAGTGTGTGTGAGTGTGAGTGACTTTCACAGCTCGAGCTAAATGAGCAGGCAGGCTAGGCTGACAGCAAGGGAGGTGGCTGGGCTGTGCGATAGGGTGAAGGCATTTGCATATATGGTCAGCCCAGAGGTCAATTTCGAAATTTAATCGTATTCAATTTTGAGTGGATTTGTTTTTAATCCTTGCGGCTTTGCATGCAATCACAAGTCGAGACCATAAAGAACAAACATAACAGATAGCTAGATATAGCATTTAAGCCAGCTTTAAAGAGTCCGAAGTTAAAGCAACCCTCCTCTGGCGCAGCCTCAGCCTCAATCGGATTTATATTTTCTTTAAATAAAAAAACTGCCACTGGGATCGATTATTGCCGTTCAAATTCGTATAAAACGTGCACCGGCAAACTCCAGACCCTGCACAGAAGGAGAGAGTCAATGAGGAAGAGTGAGAGAGAGAGAGAAAGAGAGAGAGATGGAATGGCAGCATGAAATATTTGTGCAAATCCGTCAAGGCGCATTCACAAACAGCAGTCGAGGCCAGAACAGCTTTCATTTATTTCAAGAATTTCGCAGTGCATTCAAATGGAACTTTCAGATTCGCATCTCCATGACAATGCTCCACAAAGGGACAAACGGCAAGGTTCAATGCGCTTTTCATGTGAGCTCAAAAGATTTCCCAGTGCTGTGGAAAGTATGAAATATGACAATATTTAAAAGTTTCTTTTTTAAATTGACTAACAAATACTTAAATTTAATTTTCTTTAATTCATAAATATTACTTGAGCCAACTTGGCCTTATCGATAGCTAGATATTGTATTATAGCTAGATAATAGTTCTTATAAAGATAATTGGTGAGCTAGATTTGCTCTGCTGTACTCTCTCTCTCTCTCTCTCTATCTCTCTCGACAATTCCACTTCAAATTCCAGCTGACCCTCTGCTAGCTCAGAGTATTCTTAAAAACTGAACGCATTTTCCCGCTGTGAGAGTTCCATTGCGATGATGTCAACCATTGAGCTGAGCAACTATTTACGTCCTCCCACATATCTTGAGGACGCGAAAGAGGAAAAGCTAAGCATATATTCATATGGACATAAATTGCAGTTGTGCTGCCATTTGTGGAGCAAGGACTCTGCTAATGAAGTAATTTATATGAAAATCATGGCTTAATATCAGCTGAGAGGGGATGAGGCATGTCCACTAAACTGTCGCCAGTTGCGGCTCAATTGAAGTGGACAAACGTGCGGTCCACTCTAATTGTGTCAGGGTGGCTCTGTTTGCTCGCTCAAGAGTCACATTCAATTAAACACACAATCTATATGCCAGCTTCGACTAGATTAGCCCGATCTCTCAGCCAGCTATATCTGCTCCTCACTCTGTAATTAACATGTTAAACTTGGCCATGGAACTGATTGCGGAAAGATTTCAAGTTGTCGTGGCGCGTCAACTTTCGGCTTCGATGAGCAACATTGTTGCGACACTTAAATTTGCATAATCAAAATCAAAAACATGATTTCCATGAGTCCTGCTCCAGCAGGAAACTCCGCCTCCTGCTGTTCGCCCTGTCAATATGCACAAACGCACTTAGCCACTTGGAAGCCGCAGTCGTCTTTTCAAAATTATGCAAATTCAATTTGCTAACCACGCCCCTCTCGCCCTTACCTTCGCCCTCGGCTGCCCCACCTCATGCAGGTCACCTCTCCACCCCCTGTGACATTTCCTTTCCAAATTCGAACCACCCTCGGCAGCAAGTCATAAATTCGAGTAACTGTATTAATATAATTGTTGGCTCTGGCAGGAGTCGTGGGCCACAGCCCTGGGGCTGGAGGAGTGTCGCCTCTTAAAATTAGATTTACTTCCATTGAGCAACGCCCTTGGCTGGCTGCTCCACTTTAATATGAGAGCTGGAGCAAGTCCATTTAACATCGAACCTTCATAATTTAAACTCGTTTCTTATCTCTGCCATATTTTGCAGTTTTTCTCTCGGTTATCCTTGGGCATCATGATTCATGTTTAGTTCCAACTCGCAAATCGTTTTATTATTCAGCCTCAATTGCAGCACTGCGGCTCCTATCCTATAAATAATTAATTTAGATGCTCGCCTTTGTCCCGGATGCTTATTTATGATACTCTCCTCAACTCAGCTCAGCTCAGCTCAGCTCCTTAACTGTTGCTTCCTTTGAGATTTGTGGTTCGTGGCAGGCCATGATTCAAGTTCCATTAGATTTAAGATTAGAATTCATTCGCCCAAGCAACTAGTCCAAATTTATGGCTGGCCATAGATACATTTTGTTATTGAGCAAACTTTCGCTTGCCTCTCTCTGGCGCAAACAAACAAATAAATATTAATATTTAAAATCTGAAGGTTTAACTCTGAAACTAAAGCCACCAATTTGAAGATTTTATTTTGATTGAAGCTCTTTTGAAATTTTATTGCACTTAAAGCTAGAAACAAATAAATGTATGATAAATTCTAAAGGATTAATGTTTTTCAAGGTTTGATTTCAATTGCTTGATTGTTAAATAGATATAAAGATAGGAAAATCCATATATCATATAGAGAGATAAGCGTAAGTAGAGCTTGAGGATAGATAGATAGGTACTCAAGTATAGAAAGTTACTTACATTGATATCTAGATCTATCTAGCCAAATAAATATTATGTTGATTTTCAGTTGCTGTATAACTTCACACTTTAACTCAAGTAGTCAGCTTAGCTTGGCTCTGACACTTTGGCAATTGTTAGCCATTCGAGTTAAAGTTTCTTTTGACAACATCCTCAATGTGAGGCTGGCATTGGCTTTGGCAGTGTCATTGGCATTGGCATTGACATTGGCATTCCATTGATGTGCGCTGGATAATGCGTTTATGGGTTCTGCAGCCGTTAACTGTCCATAAAAGTGCACATTATTGTAATGTTGCACTGTGGCTGGGATGGCACTTTGAGCCGGGCGAAACGACAGGACATCCGCTGCGTCCACTGTCGGAGGGACTAATCTGCGGCAGTCGAAACTTGGCTGCGTGCCCAAGAGGCGAGCGGAGAGCGGAGAGCGGAGAGAGGCGAGATGTCCTGCTGTTGGACTGGATTAACGTGTGGCACGATTTTTATCATCGAATGGCATTCGATTGGAATGCCTTTTGGCAGTGCTCCTCAAGGTATGCAATGGCCATTCTACTTAGCCATAAGTGTGATGCCACCCACTCAGAGCTAAGCAGCAGTTCAAGCTGGGAGGAGGCAGTCGCATCCATTAGATGAGAGAGAAATGCCCAAAAGCGTTGCAAATCTTGTTAGCCCTCGCACAGAGCCCTCAAGTGCACGCCTCGTGGCTGAGGCTGAGGGGTAGATTGACAAAGAGAAAAGTTCATAAAGCGGCCGCAAATGTCAGCAATAAAAAGATAATCATGATTTACAGCCAGCCTCAATATGTGGCCCGGAATGTCAGTCAAATATGCCGAGAACTTTATTGCACAGCATTCCAAAGGCGCCAGCGAGCAGGAGGAGCAGGAGAATGAGACGGTAGCTGGGGCCAGCAGGAGGATTCTCTGCGATGCTGTTCGCTGTCAAATGTTCTTGTTCAGCTGTCAAGCGTCATTTTATTAGCATATTAATTATAGCCAGCTCCCAAATGCCCCCACAATAAGAGCATTTAAACTTTGACACCTGCGAGCGCAGGAGGCAGCCCAGGAGAGTCGACGAGAGTCGAGAAGTCAGCGCAAGCCAAACTCCATTAATCTTGGTTCGAGGTTTGGGCAAAACAAATCGCTTTTTTATGTTAATTGAAGCTTGTTTTTATTGTTTTCCAAAGTTTTTCCTGCTTTTCTTTCTGTGAGCGAAACAAAGCTGAGCGGGTGGGTGAGATGGATCTGGGAGAGTCTATAATTAGTTTGTTATTACAGAGTTACATGAGATATAGAAAGATACATAAATGTGCACAAGTAGATGTGAAGAATGAATGAGATTCTGCTTAAGAAAGTGATAGATAGCTAGACTAGATAGCTAGACTAGCTAGAGCTTTATGGATAGATGTAGATTATGATATAAAATGCGCAAGTAAAAGAAAGATTCAGTTTACATTAACAACAACATTTCCCAATGATCTTCCATTCACATACCTAATATCTGAGGGAAGTCTTTACTTTTACCCAAGACTCAATATATGTAGATTCCTTAACTAAGCTTAGCCCAAGTCCAACTGCTCGACCAACTGAACAACCCACACACAGTCTCAATAAAAGCGAACTTCAGGCCTAACAACATTTGTCACGAGTCTAAGCATTAGTAGACCCCATATCAATGGGCTTCTTTCTCTCTGTGTGGCTCAGGGGTCAGCCAGTAGAGCTCGCTTACGGCAGATCCACTTTGATTAGCGCCAGCCAGACACAAATATTATTTTACACACATGACGCAGCAGCTCGAAGCCAAGCTGAGTTTTATTTATTGGATTTCATTCAAGAAGAGAGAGAGAGAATGGAATTTGGAGGTGTTGAAGGTCCCAGGACACTTGCCTCGAATGTCCATCAAAAGGACGCACAGGAAACTCAGCGACTCGCTTAAAGGAGAGGCGCATAAATTATCCTTTTCTTGCGCAAATTTACGCCAGACAAGTGCAAAATAATGTTATGCAATCCAATTTGGACAGCAGCAAGCGAGCCCAAGACATGGACATGGACACAGGACACAGGACACAGGACATGGACTAGGAGTTGGACTTGGACACAGGAAGTTGCACATTCATCACTTTGTGATGAACTCGTGTGCGCATGAAGCTGCCTTCCAGCTCGAGCGAGCCAAGTGTCAATTTGCAAAGGCATTAAACTCGAGTTGAGCGCGCAGCACAAAAGAAAACACAAAGGATAATCGTGTGTGTGAGTGTGAGTGAGTGTGAGTGTGAGTGTGTGAGTGTATGTATGTTAACTTGTGCCGCAAATGTTTTCACGCTGTATTCAAGTCTAACTCCGGTGGGAAAGGGTTAATTACAGCCATCGTTATCTGTCCCATATGAGGCCATGCGAGTGTCCTGGCAAATCCTTGCCATGCCGAATGCGTTTACTCTAATTGTGCTGCAACATTTTGGCAACAAATATGACATATTTTATGGCTCACAGAGGCCTTATCTTCTCAGCTCGACTCCACAAGATTTGCCTCGCTCGGCTGCTGCTGCGTAATGAAATAGAATTGCTCCCATTTGTACTTTATTAGGGTTAAGTTCGTTTCATTATTATCACAGATAATCTGAGTTTCTGTGTGTGTGTGTGTGTGAGTGGGCGTGGCATGCGCCTCTGCCGTTGTCTGGCAGAAACTTTTGCTGTAACGAATTCTAATTGACTTTTGCTCTAATTTATCGCACTCGCAGCATTCATTTCGTTGCATTTCTCAGCTCGAAATGAAAAACATTTCTCAGTCCATAAAATGCATCGTAAAATCATCCACCTGCAAAAAAAACCAAAAAAAAGAGGAGAGAAAAGGCCAAAAAAAAGGTAAAAAAAATTGTTGAAAAATTTGCATAGGAAAATCGTAAAAATTTTCCTGCCTTTCCTTTTTCCCTTTTTTTCTGTGCGCACTTTGAGGCGTGACGAAGCGAGGAAAAAACTCCACGCAGCCGAAAGAGTTAAGTGCGCGCCGAGCTCAACTTTTCGCTTCTCTTCAAAGAAGTTTCTGAGCCTGGCTAGAAATTACAGGACGAAATTAGTTAATCCCCGCAATGGCCAGAACGTGAGCAAATTCGTGAAAGAATCTTAAGCAGTTGTCACAAATTTAACGTTCTCGGTGGTAGCTGCCCAAGAGCAGGTGGGCAGAGCATGAGGAGGCTGAGCTGAAGGGATGTGGAAGCTGAAATTAGACTGTGTGAGATGTAAGCAAATATAATTGTTGAGGTGTAAGAGATGATAACAAGCAAACTCAAGTTTTAATTGTAATATATATCAGTGTTTTTAAAAAATATCTAAATATTTTCTTTAACTACTTGAGAGTGGAAGAGAAGCTAGCGGTTGGGCAGAGTTTATTTAGTAAGTAATTCGCATATATATATAATATCGCATATATGTATATATAATATATAATTCGCATATATATATAAACAGCTCCAATAATGTATCCAAGCCATACAAAGGGAAACTAGCTCAAGTCTAGACTATTCTAAGAAATATGAACATAATGTGCAAACAATGTGCAATGTGCAACAAATAATTTAGAATTTTGAGGTAATAAAAAACAAATGAAATTTAACAAATTTGACCTAGAAACCTGCTCGAATTTTGTGGCACACATGAAGTTGGCTTAGCTGGCACAAGTGTTTGGTTTGGTTTGGTTATTCCTGTGGGAAATGCTCGGCTCGGTCAGCAGGTTTGGCTGGGCTGCAACTGGAGACTGGGCACAGGACACAGGATACAGGACACAGCATGAAGGACACTTCAGATTGCATAAGCAATTGTGGCAGCCGCAATGTTGACGCTGCGGACTCGATGGAACTGTCAGTTTTAATAGGGGCGAGCGCTTTGATGGCGTTGATGTGCTGGCCGTGCTGGCTGGGCTGGCTGGGCTGTAGCATTCATCGATTCTCGATATCCCGCGGGAGTCGTTTCTAATGAAGGACAACAAACGGCCAAGAGGAATGAGAATAGGAGTGGGAGTGGGAGTGGAACAGGTCGGAGTGAGCTGGCAGGGCAGGTCTTTGCTCATTTGCTGAAATTTTGACGCTTTATGAGGTCCCTTTAGTGCTGAGTGTGCGCAAAAATGTAATTGAATGAAGCGCGGAGCAGGGGTCAGCTGCAGCAGAGTCGCGGTCAGGGGTCAGTGGAGGCGAACTGGTCTAAGGTCAATGCGAGGCCGTGACTTCTTGAAGCCAGCCCATAAAATGTTTGTCTTCCATTAGACCAACATACATACATGATGACGCATGAAACGAAGCCAAAGACAATGATGACAATGCTAACGATAATGACGACGGCGATGATGATGATGATGATGATGTTGCAGCTCAACAGCTGCTGCTGCATAAAGCAAAACACATGACAGAGTTATGAGCTGCTCGAATCTGGCTTTAAAATATATCTGCTGTTCGCATTCGCGTGACTCGCTGCTCCTGTCATGACTCTGGTCACGAATGCAAATGAACATGGAACGAGCGACGAGGAACGAGGAACGAGGAAGCAGGAGGCAAACGCCTCGACTCGACCAGAAATATATATTGAAGCTCATGTTACGGGCATCAAACGTTTCGTTTGGCTCAGCCCGTTCAATAAATCGACGACGAGTCGAGCTTCATTTGCCTTAGCCAAATTATTTCATGACAACTTATTTTGGCCAGGCCAAAGAGTAGCGATAGGGAAGAGAGCCAGCGGTGCAGGGATTCCTTGCAACACACGCCCTCGCGCTGAGCTGCTCTGAAAGTCTCTCAAGTTCTGTTGCCTTTGCAAAGTTTCAAGTTTGCACTTTTGCAGTTTTGCAGTTTGCTGCTGCAAATGCTAATTAGTTTTTGCTCTGGCAGGAGGCAAGCGTCGGAGTTAAGGATCGCCGGAACTACTAGTCGCCTCTCATCTGTCACGTACACTTCACAAGCTGACACCTGAGCGCTCGAGCAGAGCTTCTATAATTAAAGATATTTTTGTGTGCTACAACAGACTGTAACTAGCTTTTCTTCAATGTAAAGTTGAGTTGCTCGATGACCTATATGAATAAAACTATTTTCTCCATCTTCCAGCACAACTTTCCTCTAAGTCCCTGACTATGACTATCTATTTAGGAGTCTAAATATGCATTTATTCATATTTTATTTAGCTAACAGATATTCATATATGTATGTAGTTTTTTTGTACTTCTAAACTCACTCTATCCTCGCCCTTTGTCCTCGTCTGCTGGTCTCTTCTTTAGCTCTCTCACTTATCAGTGTAGTTGAAGCTGTAGCTCACTCTGCAGAATACTGCGATCAATGTTCTCAGTCGTCCTTCAAGTTTTACTTCCTCTTCTTCTACTTGACTCTTAGCATCACAATTCATTTAATTCACAGTCTTGCATCAAGCATGACTGCATCGAAACTGAAAGAGTTTTCATATTCCAAGTACTTTTCTTACAGTTTTATTTTCATTCTAATTTCTTTCTCTTCACGCGTAAGTTTCATTGAATTCCCTTCAAATCCATAGAGACTTGATAAAATTTCTCAAATTTTAAATTCCATTACTTAAGACACCCACCTGAAAAGGCTTTAAAACTATTTCTTCAGTCAGTTAAAGCTGTTTCCTCGACTTTTCCATGGCTTTTCCTGCTGTTATCATTGCATTTTATTTGCTGCTGGCTCGGCTGACATTAGCTTTGGCAGACCTTTTCCAGCTGTCGAGAACCTTTCCTTTCCTTTGGTAGGCACAAATTCTAGCATCTTACGAGCTGCCAATAAAAATGGGAATTCGATTCGAGGCGGGCGGGTCGTACGACACGGCCTAGCATGGCACTTGGACCTCGGCAAAAGGTCGTCCCATTAAATGTAACTGCACTGTAATTTACATAATTTTCTATTCATTGCATAATTCTGTCAATTTCCAATACATTATAATTTGTTAAGAGAACGCAATGCTGTGAGCAACCCTCGTAACAAGAAATTATGCAAAATGCACAGAGAGAAAAAACTCTGAAAAAAAAAATGGGAACAAATTATAGCGAGGGGCTCTTATTTGTAATTTGTTTTCGGCTTAAAAAGATTATTTTATGGTGAAAACAGCCCGCGGCCAGGCTCTACAATATGTCCCAAAATAAAAAGAGAAAAAAGACAAGACAAGAGAGAAGGAGAGTGGAAGGGGATGGTAGAGAGCGAGAGAGAGAGATGTAGATGTAGATGCGACCTGTGAGATAAAGCCAAAGATGCTTCAGCAATCGGATATGCTCCAATCACGTCGCCATTATGAATGCAAATCAAGTGTCAATATTCGGGCAAACATCGCATTTTGCACACGGATTTTCATTTGGAAAACTCGCAAATTCGCATCAGGAAAAAATTGGCAAATGGCAAAGTCCGCAGAGCGCAAATCAGCAAAGCAAACAACCAAAAATCAATTCGAATCCCAAATGTCAATTCACTCGAACTGTCATAGTAGAGAATGAGAGCAAGCAGCTCCTCCCCTCGCTCTCTCTCTCTCTCTCTCTCAATCTCTCATTATGTGTGTTTCTCCCATGGCATACTAATGCGAGGCTTAAGTGCTGACTAAGCTAGACTAGGCTCAGGTTATATATACCATATATATTGATATATTTATTTATTTATTTATGTATACAAAAAGCTTTTTAAATCTAATATATAAACATTTAGAATACATTTTAAATTTATTATGTATATTTAGTATTTATAGTATTTATTTGGTATTCTCTGAATTTCACTTACAGACTGTTAATAACAGTGAGCAGGAGCACCTTTTCCTTGCATAAATAACATAGTAAATAATTCACAAATTCTGTAAAACATTGCTAAAATTCAATAATAAAACTTATGAATGCCTGTCGATAGTTCTACGAATCGAATATATTTGTGAAATGAATGAATGAAAAGATAGCCAAGCCAATGAGCTTACAATGAGGTAAGTCAACGGATTCTCCAATGCCAACCTCGCTATAAACTCGCTGACAAACAATTATCATTCATAAGAACTGAGAACTCAAACTAAATAATGTATTTTAAAACTTGTTTCATTAAATAGCTTCTCATTTCTGCAGCTGTTTCACCTGCAGCACCTTAGGAACTCATCTTTTTTCTCATTGTTCAAATCTCATCCCGGAAAAAGTCGTGATGAAAAGCTGCAGAGTTCATTAAAGCGTGTCGCAGCTTTATCGCCAACTGGGGAGTCATAAGCCAAACTTCTGTCACACTTTTCTCTCTGCTACTTATCGCTTTTCATATTCAAATATCCGTTTCTCCCGCCCTCTCGCTCTAGCTCTGAGGTAATTAATCATTCGCGCTGCGGCAGGAGTGAAAAAAATGTCTCTCGAGATAATGTCAACATAAATTGTTTTGGCAATTTCTAACAATTTTCCTCGCATTATTTATGAACTTTTCTTTCTTGTCGCATTTAAAGCTGACTGAAATTAGCCTTTGTCAGTGGGCGTGGCACACTCGAGGGCAGCAGTCGAACTCGAAATTGGAGTTGGAGTTGGAGTTGGCGTCGTTCTCTCTTCATTTTGAGGCATTCAATTTGACGTGTTGACTTTGGCCTTTGGCCAGTTCGCTTGCTGTGCAAACAAGGACATGCGGACACACGGACACACACACACACACACACACACACACAATCCTTGAGCTCGACTAGCCTCAATTCGTGGCAGCCCCGCCCCCCTCAACGCCTTCTCCATCCACCCTGAGCGGACTGTGAATGCGGCATTTAATGAGCCTGTCAGCAGTCAGTTTATTCAGACGAGTGCACAAGGCTCAGCTGCTTGCATACACAGCTGAGAGGGGGTTGAGTGGGAGTCGTCCTTGCTTCGGCTTGTCCTGCCAACCCCCTTTGCTTGTCCTGTGGTCAGTTGTAATCACAAAGTTTAATGAATGGATTAGACCAGGGCTAAAGTTGTGGGCGGCTGCTGGTTGCTTCTGGTTATTCTGTGGGTTTGCTTGAGCAGAGAAAAAAGCGTGTGAAAGGTTAGAGAAAGTTATTTATGTATGCGTATAGTATATATAGTTTTATCGATCGAAGGGAGGAGACAGTCATACAAAGAGAGAGAGAGAGAGAGAGAGAGAGAGAGAGAGGGAGAGGCCAGAGCGTCGGCTCGTCAACGAGCTCGTTCACGATCGGACAGAAATCTTGTATTTGGTTGAGTTCTATGAAGCAAAGAGTCTTTTGTATATGTATTGGGCTGTATGTGGGGGTAATCTTGAGTGTGAATGTGAGGATCGATTGCATAGACTCTTTGAGTTAGCTGCACACTTCGTGTGCAATCGTATTGCTCTCTAAACGATGCTCTAGGCAGAAGCATCACACGAACAGAGTCTGATCACATATACATATATACAAATTATGATAAATGCTCAAAATATATTTATAGTCAACTTAATTATGTATTTTGTTCTCTGAACTCAGAAACTCAGTAGAATTTTGTTTGTTTTATCTGTTCTCTTTAATCATGCCTATTTTTATTAGATTTTCGAATTCTGTTGATTTAATTTTAAGACACTTCCGTTTCGGCACGCGAACATTCCTGCAGCCACGCCCACTTCGGACAGAGCAGTGGTTGAAGTTAAAGGCGTTGCAAGCTGAAGTTAGCAGAATCCTTGTCTGTGAATCAAATTAAAAGTCATTTGTTTTTGGCTCAAGCTATATACAAAGATATATCATGTATATAGTATAGTTAACATTTATGAGTTCTTTTCTCTTGCTCCGCAATTGGACTGCATGATTAATGTTTCAAATGGCACATGCGAGAATTTCATATGAAGCGCTTCATTTATTAGCGGAAATGACTTGAATAAGTTGACATGAGCTAAAAAAAAAAAACATAAGGGAATTTATTATCTTTTGTTCTCCTATCAACATTTAATTGCATGTTAAATACTTAACGTGAGCACCAGCATTAATATTAATTAGACAAATGATAACTGATGCAGCGCAGCCCCCAACTCATTAAGTCACAAAGGTAAATGAAGATATTCAACATGAAAACTTCCTATATATTATATAGATATTTTATTTATTATAAAGATGTATATGCAAATGACTTGTATTCATAGTTTGTTTAACTTATATATGCGTTTTAAATAAATAAAATTAATTAAAATCAGAATTAGATGTTTGCCTTTTCTTTACATATCTCTACATTATTTACGTTTGCTAACATTTCCTTAACAGTGGTTCGTGTCTCTGCTAGCGTGCCAGTGCGTTGAGACAGACAGTGATAGCAATACGCAGTTGAATGCGTTAGAGCAGCACAAACCGACACAAGCAGCTGCCAACAGCCTAACGTTAGAGTGCGACAGCTAGTGTTCGCTGGCAGCCAAAAGGGGAATTTGCCTTATATACACACTCAACGCTGATTGGTGGCAGCGAATTGCTTATTTACAGCTGCAAGAGACGAAGCGAGCCCCAACACACACACACACACACACACACAACTGCGCGTACCTCCTCTCCATTTGGCGCTGGGTGCGCGTTTCATTTGAAGGAAATCCATCATCGTCAGCGGACGTTCGTTCCAAGTGGCAAACGCTTTGTAGATGGCGGCGACTCGATAAGCCACAGGACACCAAAGTTTATAAAGGACCAACTATCTAGAGCCAAGGCACCTGACAGCTAGTTGAATTACAGTTACATATCAAACATGAGCGAGCGAAAACAAATAAGAGAAAAATACACTTTAAAGAGCAACCCTTCCTGAAGAGGGTTGCAAGATTTTTTCATAGATTATTTATGAACTCTGATGGAACGCGTCGGCCCACAAATTGCGGGGTGTGAATAATTCGTATTGCCAATTATTGGATTATCATTTGAGGTTTTCACCTTTTGCAAGGAAATGCGTGACGCATAGAAGTTACGAAGAGCTGTGAGGCCTTGGCTCGAGTCTGTACGGAGCAGATTCGTGCTATGACAGGCAGGGGTAACCAGCATTGGCCCCCTCTCCTAACTTTCAAATGAAACTATTTTCTTTTCGATTGTCTGGCCTACGTTTATTTCGAGTGGGTTCTGCATAGGTCTATTTGCTGTAGGAGAGCCGCACCGGCTCGTAGTAGTAGAGGTCGGTGCCCTGGCTCGTTATCACGCGACTCGCCATGCTGAATCTGCGCACGTCCGGCACGTCGTCCAGCTCAACGCTGACCATTCCTGTCCTCGCGGGCAACCTAATCTTTTTAGACATTTTCATGCTCGCAGTGGCTCCGCCGAGAGTTTCGCTGTCCGCTGTGAAGGCCCTACGGTCGGCGGATGAGCGACGCCAGGATTTGATTGACTCTCTAATGCTCTGGCGGCTGCTGCCCGCATGGACTTGCTTCCGCGAGCGACGAGTTGACTTCTTTCCGTTCATCTTCTAGCTGTCCGTGCCTGCTCTGGAGTCCATGCTGATGCGAAGCAAACCAAACGAAAAGAAACTAAGGACAGACACATCAATTTTATAATCTTTTTTCCAGCTTCACATGCTTCCAGAAACTGAACTAATTAAATGAACTTAGTCACAGATTTGATGGCTTAGGCAATACCTACTGTATGCTCTCATTATTGTAGACCGTAACTCGCCTCTGCAAACGCATGTCACTCATTTTTGATTATCGAATCGAACCACAGGCTTGTGGTAGACGAGGTCAGCGCCTGCGTTGGGATTGGTAATCCTCGTCGCAGACTCTCTTCTCCTCCCCGAAACAGCCACCTCTTCGGGCACGATCTCTTGCTCTTTGGCTGACGTGACCGAGGACTTTCGTTTCGAATTCCTCACAGTTCTGTGCGTATTCTGCACGTAGTCATTGGTGCTGACGCGAACTCCGGCTCGAAGGGCATCGTTCGCGCGCCGACTGGAAGCCGTCGCATGCCACTGGTGAGCGCTATCGCTAGCGAGTGTCGTTGGTTTCTTAGACATTACACCCTCTGAGCATATCACCGGAGCAGCCCTTAATCAATACAACATAATTTTGAGCGCGGCTCTGTCAACGATAGCGACATTTTTAACGAGACCCGAACTAAACGTTTGCCTACGGCAATTTTCGAAAATAAACCCAATCAAATGACATTCCAGGCTTACGTTGATTGGAAAGGTTAGGCTGGGATATTTGGCACTCAGAGAATGTTTTCATATAGAAATTTATATAATATAAAATGATATTATGGGTTTCATTCTATTACGACTTCCTCTTTCAACATCATAACCACCTAATCCTCACCTTCTGCTTCAAATCTCCTCTTTCCCATCTCCATCTGTCGTTAGCCCTATAAATTCTTCTGCTCCCTCTTAGTCCTTCCCTCAGATTTCCTCTCCCACTCTTTCCATACTCATCTGCAGATCTTTACTCTATAAGCAGAAGTATGACTTGAAATCAGTTTCAAAGTTTCGATAGCAATTATTTGGCATTGCTCAACACTGCTCATCAAGTTCTATCGGTGTTGAGCAACACTTTTCGCAATGATCTGTCAAAAATTCCATATAGTATATAGAACAATTCAGCCGAGCTGAGGTTAGTAACAAAATGTTATTCGTAGCGTTCAGATGAAATTGTGCTGAGAAAGGCGATAGAAAATCAAAGTGACTAAAGAACTTTTAAAGGAATTTGAACTCATTTCTCGAAAATTAATTTGCTGAAAAGTATTGAATTAGCATAGGTTAAGCTGAGGAGAAAAATAAAAGTAAATCTATTGAGAGGTAGGATAAAATACAGATTTCATAAAACCCTTTCACAAGGTCTGGAGAACTCGAATAAATATTCGTAAGAATCAGCCAACGTCGCTAATCTAATAGAAGGAACTTAATCCGAGCTAAACTTAAATCAGAAGACGATAAATGGATTCATTTGATGATGTCGAAGCGCTGCTCGGTGAACTAGTTCCCCCACCGACGACAACGCAGCTGCCGGATTTGTGTCTACTAGATCACAATGAGAACGATGCAGGGATTCAGCTGCTGGATAATTGGGAACAGTTAACACTCGATGCCCTTAAGATGCCCGACCCTTCTCCCGTAGCCGAGCAGGATGCACAGATTGATGCTCGACTGCAGGAGGAACTGAACTCGCTGCCTATGGTGGAACCGGAGCCAGAACCTGAGCCGTCACCGGTTCCCGTTGCAATGCCCAAGCCGCACGCTCAAGTACCGCCTACCATGTACATCACCCCCCAATTTCAGCAGCATCAGCAACAGCAGCAGCAACAGGAGTTGCAGCAACAACAACAGCAACAACAGCAGCAACAGCAATATCTTTATCCACAGCAACAGCAACAGCAGCAACAACATGTTCCACAGCAAGCATCTCGCATATTCTACAAGCCTCGCACTATGCAGGAGGCATCCAAGTTCACCATCAAAATGCCAGCAGAGGGCGGAGGAGTCAAAACGTTGCCCAACTATGGGGCGCAACTGAAGATGCCCTCGCAGATGCTTCACCCAGCTGGAACACTGGCCCAGCAGCCGTACAAGGTGATGGTGGGCAATCCACATGATCGCTTCAAGAGCGGCCAGAACCGAATGTTTGTGCAGAACGCGAATCCGACAGCGTTTCCCAAGACTTTGACGGACTTCATCAAGGCCAAGAGCGGAATGGTATCCGGGCAGAATCAAATGCGCGGTCTGCTGCCCAACCAGATGCTGAAGCCACTGACACAGATGAAGCTGCCCCTGAAAGGAGATATGAACAATGCGCTGCGTGTGCAGCCACAGCGTCGGGATCTGGCGCATATGCAAGCGCCGCTCGAGGACGACGAGGTGGACTTCGAAGAGATCGGCGTGGCGGACACCTACTCCTCGTACTGGCCGAGCAAGCTGAAGGGCGGCTCTCGGCATCCCGATCCTGTGGTAGAGACCGCCACACTGTCCTCCGTCGAGCTGCCGGACATCACGTACGAGCTGGCGCTACCGGACAAAGTGAAGAACTCGGACAGACTGAGCGCGCTGCAGCTGGAGGCGGTGACCTATGCGTGCCAGGCACACGAGCAGCTGCTGCCCAGTGGCCAGCGAGCGGGCTTCCTGCTGGGCGACGGCGCTGGCGTTGGCAAGGGCCGCACCGTAGCTGCCATCATCTACGAGAACTATTTACGTGGGCGCAAGCGTGCGCTGTGGATTTCCGTGTCGAATGACCTGAAGTTCGACGCGGAGCGCGATCTGCTGGACATTGGGGCGAGCAAGCACCTCAAGGTGGCCTCGATGAGCAAGTTCAAGTACAGCCGCATCAGCTCCGAGGAGAACGAGTACTTCAAGCGTGGCGTCATCTTCTGCACCTACACGGCTCTCATCGGGGAGTCGGCGAACGCCAGCCCCAAGTACAACACGCGCCTGCGACAGCTGATCAATTGGCTTGGCAAGCGCTTCGATGGAGTCATTGTTCTGGACGAGTGCCACAAGGCCAAGAACCTGAGTCTGATGAACGCAGGCAAGTCCACCAAGACGGGCACCACAGTGCTCGAGCTGCAGCAGCTGTTGCCCATGGCGCGGGTGGTTTATGCCTCGGCAACGGGCGCCTCGGAGCCTCGCAATATGGCGTATATGGTGCGCCTGGGACTGTGGGGTCCAGGCACCTCCTACTCGGAGTTCTTCAAGTTTGTGAACACCGTGGAGAAGCGTGGGATTGGTGCCATGGAGATCGTGGCCATGGACATGAAGCTAAGGGGCTCGTATATCGCGCGTCAGCTCAGCTTCAAGGACGTCAGCTTTCGCATTGAGGAGGTGCCCATGTCGCGGGACTTTCACAAGCTCTACAATCACTCGGCCGAGCTGTGGGCCGAGATCAATGAGAAGTTCCTCAAGGCCTGCCGGCTCATGTGCATCGAGAACCGAGTCCAGAAGATAATTACCTGCCAGTTCTGGTCGGCTCATCAGCGATTCTTCAAGAATCTCTGCATCGCCTCCAAGGTTAACCACGTGGTCAAGATGGTGCGCGACGCGGCTCGCCAGGGCAAAGCTGTGGTCATTGGGCTGCAGTCGACGGGCGAGTCGCGCACCCTGGAGCACTTGGAGCTCTATCAGGGCGAGCTGACGGGCTTTGTGTCCACCTCGAAAATGATCATACAGTCCTTCGTGGAGAAATACTTTCCCGCACCCACACGTGAATCGCTCTACAAGTTGCTCAACACGGGCACCTTTGAGCCAGAGACTCGATCGAAGAGCTCCGGCGCAAAGCGTCCTCGCATGATCCCCGAGTGGTCGGACGATGACATGGATGCGGATGGTGGTGACAGCGACATAGATATGTGCGACAACGTCTGGAATGGTGACGACGACGATGAAGACCGTTTGAAGCTGGGACGCAAGCGTCGCGGCCGTCCGCCCAAGCCAGACAAGGGTAAGAAGTCCAAGTACAATCCTATATCGTAGCAACAATCACTTTAACTCGTTTCTCGCAGTAGAGAAGGTCACGATGCAGGAGCGCATACTGCAGCATCTGTGCAGCAACATGAATTCCAAGCTCGAGGAGGATGATCCTAGCTTTGATGTCATGAGGCCGCCAACGGCGCGAATCACGGAGCGCGATGTCGAGCGTTGCATCACGGTGCGAGAGAAGCTGCTCGAAAAGATCGAGCACTTGGGCAAGCGCATGCCGCCCAACACACTGGACAAGATCATCTCCAAGCTGGGCACCAAGGTCGTGGCCGAGATGACGGGCAGACGCGGACGGGTAATCAAGACGGACGACAACACCTATCGCTACGAGCAACGCGGCGAGGCGGAGACGAGCATGGACCTGGTCAATTACATGGAGAAGCAGCGCTTCATGGAGGACACCAAGCACGTGGCCATCATTTCGGAGGCGGCTTCCAGTGGCATCTCGCTGCAGAGCGATAGGCGCTTGGCGATTCAGCGACGCCGACTCCACATCACCTTGGAGCTGCCCTGGAGCGCGGATCGAGCCATACAGCAGTTCGGACGCACGCATCGCTCCAATCAAGCGAATGCACCGGAGTATGTCTTCTTGATCTCGGATCTGGGCGGCGAAAGTCGCTTTGCAGCGACGGTGGCCAAGCGACTGGAGAGCCTTGGCGCGCTCACACAGGGCGATCGACGAGCCACTGATGCGCGGGATCTCTCGAAATTTAACATTGATAACAACATCGGACGGAGCGCCTTGGAGAGCGTGCTGCAGCAAATCACAGGCGAGAAGCCACTCGAGACGATTCACATACCGGAAAACTACAAAGGCGACTTCAGCTTCGACTGCTGTGTGGCACTCTCTGGCGTGGGCATGCTGAGCGTCTCCGAGGACATCAAGGGTCATCAGATCTTTGTCATCGAGAAGGACAGCAACAACATTCCCAAGTTCCTCAATCGCATCCTCGGCTGCCGTGTCGAGGTGCAGAATGCCCTGTTCAAGTTTTTCCTCAACAAGATGTATTCACTTATCCTACAAATGAAGCGTTCCGGGCACTTTGATCTCGGCATCCTGGACTTGGATGCACACGGCGCCAATGTCACAGCCACCAAGCTGATACGCTTCATCAGAAAGCATGCAACCGGTACGGCGGCCACGGAGCTGCATACCATGCAGGTGGTGCGCGGCATGTCCTACGAGCTAGCTCTAGCCAAGTAGGTGAACTTGACTAAGTCCAAGAGACTTGGACTTGGCTAGTTGCTTTCTGAATACTTCCTCTTCAACATCCTCCTTTCTCTCTCTTGCTTAGATTCAAGAAAGAGGCTCGCCAGGAGCACGAGGGCTTCTACACGTTCAAGCAGGAGCGCAACAATAACAACTGCGCCATCCTCTGCCTGAATGCTCAGGCAGACCAGATCGCGACCACCGATCCCAGCAAGCTGAACATGAAGATCTATCGACCCAACACGGGGCCACAGGTGCGCACAGAAACGCTCAGCTCGATTAGCAATCGCTACGTGAAAGCCTCGCCCGAGGCAGTGCAGCAGTTTTGGGACATGCAGTACAATCAGTGCTTGCGGATGTGCTCCCACATCTACTGGAATCGTCGCTGTCCCTTCGGCATCAAGTGCGGCGTGGGTCTCAGGGTGCGCACCTACCACGTGCTGTCGGGCCTGATGCTGCCCATCTGGGATCGCATAGCGCTAATCATCGAGAAGGACGGCCGCAAGATCCAAATGATACGTGTGAAGACAGACGCGAACAAAAAGATCGTGGGAACTGTAGTGCCCGAGGGAGTTTACCAACAGCTGGTGGCCGACCTAGCCTCCGATTCTATAGTCGAGAGCAAGGACTTTAATATTCTTAACTCCTAACTCTGAAATCAATCAATTAACAAAACGTAGACGTAGGACGTGGACCCTACAAATGATAGATTGAGACCCTAAAAATGATTGAATTGCATTGAAAATTTCTGTTCTTTTAATACTTTTTATTTTTTGCTTTTCATATAGTTTTTTTTTTTGTAATTTTTGTTTTTTGCATTGAAAGTTGGAAAACTCACAAGATATAATGAAACTTATAAGTAGATTATAATTTAATTAGCGTTTGCCAAATAAGAATCTAAACATAGTTTAACTAGTTGCGCAATGTTGCGTTCAACTTTAGATACAAATTCTCTGTTCCCATCTCTTGCATTATAGTTTAGATATACTATTTGCGTTTCTGTTTTCGTATATGTTTATAAAGTTTAGCATTTATCCTATTAATATAATAGACATAAAACTGATTAAATAGAGCGTTAGGTGTTTGCCAAGGCTCGCCAACTGTTTGTATAAATTGCATTTGCGTATAAAAATAGAAACTCTAATCCTCAACTGATTTCGACGGCGCATATGGTAGGCTTTAGCTTCTGTTTTGCTACGTTGCCTGTTGCTGCTTGAGATATGCACGAAGCTGCTCTCCTGCACTCTCGGTGTCCTCTTCTTCTTCTTCCACGTCCTTGAACGTTTCGCTGTCTTCGTGATGAGCCCATTCGTTGCGCTGGGTCTCTTCTCAGGCACTTTACGTGTTTTACAAACAGAAAAGTTGACCAAAAATAATCGCAATTGAAATGTTTTTCTTTTCTTTTTTTTTGTTCCTTCTAAATGGTATTTCTATTAACTGGAGTTTGTGTCATGCCTTATAAATGTTACTGTGATATGTGGGCGGGTTCCATGCACCCAGCAATATCAATCTAAGTACGTTTACGAATATATAAATGTTTTCTTTAGCCACGATCTGTCATGGACTTTTCTTCTGCTGATTTCCTCAATCTCATTTGTTGAAACTCCTCTCCTCCTCCTGCTCTTACTCCTTCTAATTGCTAAAGTTGAGCTTAAACTTGTTTTCGCACTTAATTTTAAAGGCTTTCTCGTAAAAAAAATCTATAAATGTTTGCAAGAACCGCAATTGAACTCTTAAGATAACTATACGAAACGATCTATCAAATCATCAAAATCTATGTAGGGTATATCTTAAGCATAACTCGCGTTGTTTTCCACTTCAATTAAACATTTTAAAAAATAAGAAATTAAGTGCCTCCGATTCTGTAAAAGACAAATAAACACACACAATAAATGTTCATATGCAAGTTACTTCAAGGCGCGCAAGACGCAAAACGCACTCGAGTCGCGCGAGAAACGCGTGCAAAACGCGCCTGAGTCGCCTCGCCGCGAGGTCGACTGCTATAATCGGGATCTGTATACATATCTATATATTGCCCGACTGGCACCTAACTGGCTGTTAGATTGCTTAACGATACTCGTCTTAAGTAAATTATTTGCTGCCTACATAAAAACGCGCGCGCGTTTTCTGAATCGCGCGCGACTTGCATCGCTCAAATTGGAGGCGGGCCGCGTATATAGCGCAATTGGGGCGTGAAACTCATGGACAGATTGTTCAGATTATCGCAGCAATTGGGCTGCATCATGCACGCAGCGCAGAAAAAAGTGAACAGCGCCAGCTGCATGGGCACAGCTGCCCGCGCGATGCGCCACGCCCAACCGCGAGGCTTCGCCTTGGCGACGGCATCGTCATCGTCGTCGGAGCTGTCCAGCATGGTGGCTGGATCCTCGGGTGGCTCATCACCACCGCCGCCTGCGGCCACTATGCGCTGCATGTGCTCCACAACCTGTTGCTCCTGGTCCTTGGGCAGCGCCTGCTTCTCCTGCTTCTCGGCAGCTGGACGAGGCTTGCGTCCGTTTCGACGTTTGGGCGAGTTCGTGGCGGATTTGACTGCCAGTTGCTTGGCGTGTCCATTGGCCAGTGACTGCTTCTGCTCCTCATGCTCTTTATGCTCCTTCTGCTCCTTTAGCTTCTCCTGCTGCTTCTGCTGATGCGAGGCAGCGGTGCGCACAATCAAATCTCTGCACGTATTCTGCAGCTGCTTCAGCTCCGCCTCGGCGCTCTCCATGCGCTCAGCAATCGAACGCATTGCGGCGCTGCCTGGCGCTAGGGCCAGCTCCAGCTGCTTGGCCAGACGACGCAGCACACCCAGACGGCGCTCGCGCTCGGACAAACCGCCATCGGAGGTGGCGCCGCCGTCTGAAATGCCCGAATCGGACAACGAGCCATTGGACGCTGTGAACTTGGCAATGTGATAGATGTGATTGGGATCCAGGTGCTGCTGCACGGCGAGCAGCTGCTCTTGGCTGACGTTGACCTTCTCCGAGAGCAGCTTGGCCACCAGCTTGACATTCTGAGCCAGCTCCACAGGCGTCGCCTGTCCCTTGTCCAGGGCACCCTCTAAACCCTTCAGTGTGCCGCGGTCCTGGCCAAGCGCCAGCTGGAACTCGCTCAAGCCGCACTCCAGCTGACGCCAGGCAATCAGCGAATTCGTGAGCATCTCCAGCTGCGAGTTGATTCTGAAAAGCAGAGAGCAGAAGATTAGTCTGTGATCTATGTTAATCTATATACCGTTCACTTACCTGGCATCTGCCTCATCCCAGGCGCTGTACATGTCGCTGACCTCGTCCTTGAGGTGCTTGTGGAACTCCTGCTCGGCGCTGATCAGGCTGGACACGTCGCAGGTGCCAGTGGAGGCCTCCACCACCTGGTTGCCATTGCTGTCCGTCACAGTAATAGCCACGCCTCCTGCCTGCTCCAGCTCGAGCTGCTGCTGCTGCTCCAATTGCTGGTGGTGCTGCTGCAGCTTCTTCTCTTTCTGTTGAAGTTGTTCGGACTCCTGTTGCAGCTGCTCCTGCTGCAGCCGCCGCTCCTGCCGGGTCAGCCAGCTATGCACAGAGGCGTTCAGGCGCAGCATGCTGGTGCGATAGCTGCTCAGCTGTGTCTGATCGTGCTGTGAATGGAAATTCGTTATATTTCTCAACTCAGCTGAGATCTTAACTCGAACTCACCTTCAAGGCCTCTATGGCCACTTGGATGGCCGGCTCTGTGTCGAGTAGCTCCGGTGTGGACGGATCGCCTAGACGGCGCAGCGTGTACTTCAGTGCGCTCATCTCCTGCTGCAGCTTGCGTGCGCTGGCCGCATTCTCGCTCCAGTTAAGCAAATCCTCCCAGTTGGCCAACAGATCTGCAAAGCAAACAATTTAAACCCAGTCAATGATGCAAGCCAAATTTAACTAGAGAAAGCCAAAAACACGCGATAATTGGCGCAATTTGAATTTGAATTTGAATTTGAATTTGAGACCCTTTAAACCTTTCCATTTGCCTCTCTCTCTCACCCTGACTCTTTCTGTCTGTGAATATGTAAAGTGAAACTTTTGTTTATTTGCACAGGGACACGAAAATGATAAAAGCTACAAAACAATAAACATTTGGCACTAAGCGCACCAGAGTGGAACAGTTGGAGGGTAATAATCTCTGTGTATACATATGTATATAATATCTCTGTATATAATATCTCTGTATATATAATATTTGTGTATGAGTTGTCACACTGAGAGCGTGTGGGAGTCAGACAGCGTCTATTCTTTGCAATTGCAGCAACAGGCGACGCCTCATATAATAGAAGACTCTATATACCCAGTAGTTACGACTGTATGTAGAATGGGTATAAGGGCTTGAAACTAGTGAGACTCAAGAGAGATTAATCAGGCATAGTACATCTGCAATTGAATAGAGAGAGAGCTGCATAGACTAAGAAAATTGTTGAAGAATTTTACTGATAAAGCTGAAGAATAGACGAAGGATTACAAAATAAATGATTTCAATAGATCAAACAAGATTTCTATATATAATCAATTTATGCAAATCTATTTAGCTGAACAAAAAATGGAAGAAATGCAGAAAGCTATATGATTGATATCATAATCAATATAAGAATTCATGCGTAAGTATTTCAATTTGTACAGGGCATCTTCTAGTCTGTATTCCCAATTGTTTGCTCAACAAAACTCGTGGGCAGTAAACCTAAACTTGACAAAAACTTCAAGGCAGACGCTGGGCGAACTTGATTTGTTAGACGACTTTGCGAGTCTGTCTGTATAAAGGAAAAGGTTTTCCAGAACTTACCCAAAACTAAAAGATAATACTGTATTGCTAGTAAGAGTCCAGTAAAGAGTCTCTAGTACTCTAATAACTGTGAATCGACTTGTGACAAGGCGTCGACCCAACTGAACACTTAATTGAATTGTGCAAACGCATCTGCAAGGCAATTACTTTCACCCAGCAGGTTGAGGTTTATCTGCAGCTTGAGCTGAGCTTGAGCCTGAGGCTGCTTATAATACTAAGTGCACACACCCGCTACGATTGTCAGGCACTTCACGTACGACGCACTGCTCTGCACGCACTTTGGAACAGGAGCAGCTTCGGCAGCGCACAAAACCGAACTTGTTGGCAGTCGAGCTGAAACTGGTTGACTGAACTTGTGTGTGCCGCGCGCGAGCTGCACTCATGCGGCGAGCCAAGCCCGCCTCAGACAGAGCAGCTCGAGCGCAACAAAACGATCGAGCAACTAGCGCACAGTGGGACGAGCATGATGAAAGCAAATTGAGCTGAGAAGAGATCTTTAATAGTCTGCTCAGCTGAGTGATGACAATCGATAAGTGTTATGGATAACTGAAAGACTTTAAGGTCTAATCTAAATCGATCAAATATTTATAGCAACTTGCAATATATTTTCACATATTAATAACAATCGCTTATCGATAACATATTGCATGCATTTATAGCTTTCCTTTTGCTCTACTATGATTTCAGATAGCATTTCAACAGCTTTCACCCACTGTGCAGCTTTTCCATTTCCTCAGAAGCTTGCCCAGTTTTATCTCTCTCTCTCTCTCTCGCTCTCGCTCGAGTCCAATTGATATCCGTGAAGGATGTCCACCTCGATCGTCTACGCACTTTGCAAGCAAGCGAAAAACTCGTAATCTTAAGCGGATTGCACAACGCAACGCAACGCAGCCGAAGGTGAGGGCTTTGCACCTGCCTGGCAGGTGGGGCGTTGGCCGGGCCAACTAAACATTATCAGGCAACAACCCGCCGCATCGCTGCCATGATTTGCACACTTACACTGCAGAAGGGGCGTGCCAGGTGGTTGGGGTGGAGTGGGGCTCCTATCTACATCTATCTCTATAGTGAAAAGCTTGATCATCGTAATAACGCGCAGTGGAAATTAATAATCTGCGCAGCGGGATAAACGCTTAAAGAGTGCTCATAAAATTGATTAGCCAATTGCTAAGCAGTGGAAATTGCTCAAAACTTTCACTTTAATCAACAATTAGCGCAATAATTGCCAATTGGCAATTGCCAATTGGACTTGCAGGCAAATTTGAATTCTAATTGGAAAACTCTTTCGCCTCTGCGAATTTCTGTTTATTTTATTTCCTTAGTTTCTTTTTTGGTTTTTGCTGCATTTTTGCTGACTTTGCCAAGTGAAATTTGTGTTTACATTTCGTCACGCTGCGAAAATTGTTTAAGCAAACAAAAAACAAGACGGAAAAATGCAAATGCAAATGCAACCACAAAATGCCATGCCAAGGGCATTGACACGCCCACAGCAGCTGGCAAAAAGAAATCACATTAGATAATAAGAGAAATTCAAACTAAAATTTGTGCAGCAAATTCACATTCTCGTAAACGACTTTAATGTGTGGGCGTTGCTCTCGAGGAGGCCTTGACAAGTGTTTCTGTAGATATTTGCATGTGTTTTCAGTCAAATGCAGCTGGCGGGAAATCTAACAAGCAAACACTTTCTAAAGATCTCAATGCTTTGTGTCTGTACTCTCTATATGCATTTGTCTCTTCAGTCAGCAGTCTTTCCTATCTCCCAATCTCTCCCTCGCTCTATAGATATTCTATGTGTCTTTCATTCTCCATCTATCTTATACCTCTCATGTCTCTCTATCTATCTTTCATCTCTCTCTATCAATCTTTCATCTCTCTCTATCAATCTTCTATCTGTGATCTCTCTCATCTCCCTCTATCCATCTTTCATTTCTCTCTTCTATCTATCTATCTTCTATCTGACATCTCTCTATCTATCTTCTATCTATCATCTCTCTCTCTCTCTCTCTATCTTCTATAGGTTCCCCATTCTTTTCCTCCATTTTCATTACTACTTTGTCATAGTAAAATACTCTATAAATCCCTATAAATTCTATAGCTCTCTCTCTCTCTTTCTCATTTCATACCTTGGCTTTAGCTATCTGCAACACCTTCAGTCTTTACTCTCAGTAAGAGATATTTCTTCATAAATTTTAATGGCCAATATAATTGCTCATATAAAAGTAATTAACAAGTATTCTCTATCTCTCTCCCCTTCTCTTTCTGCCTCTCTGCACTCTACAGCAGCTGTCATTGCGATCATCTACAAATAGATACATTCTGTATAAACTTTTATTTACTTGGCAAATAAACAAAATATGACGAATGAATGCCTAAAACTGTCAACTGTTTAATACTCGCCATATAACAACTATATATATATATATACATAGATCTTTATACGTTTTTTACTATTACTCCCCAAAAGCGTTTGCTTGTCAAAGAGAACATTTTACCTTTGGCCAAGTCCAGGCTAGGCACAGTTACAATCCCATTCCCCAGTGCTCACATGCTTCTATACGAAACTAATTTCAACTCTCTTTTCTTATATTATTTTTAGCCATTTAAACAAATGCCAAAGACCTAGTCGAAATGGGCACAAGGATTCAACTGCGTGACAAGGACCCATAAAGCGAAATGAGAATGCGACAAGAGGCGAGGTAGGGCGTGGCACGCCGAGCAGCGAAAGGCGGTGCCAATTGCCCAACCGGCACGATTCTTGTCTTCAGCAGACACAAAACATATTTATTTAGTAATCGAGTCGAAGATGGGCAACGGGACAGGGTTGCCAACATAGCCTAAAGACGAACCACCTCAGCAAAGCTTCGCACATATTCTTGAATAATTATGTGAAGCAAACAGCCAAGAAATAAACGATGACAACAATTATATATAATTAGCAAAATATTTATCAGAAAAAAATGTAGCCAAAAGTAAACAACAAAAATGCTGCTTTGGCTTTTTTAAAGCTGATTAGCGAGTGGAGCGACTCATGAATCGAAAGAGTTAATGCGATTAGCATAAAGCCGCCAAAAAAGTTGCCAATCTATTAAATCTGTGAAAGTCGTTAGCTGCGGCTGCTTAGCAGCAAATGTTAATTACTATCTTAGGCATTCATTAAATCCAAAAATAGTTGTATTTATAACTACTAATTATAATGAAATATTTAGTATCTAAAATTTGAGTTAATTTTTTATGAGTTTTGCATTTGAATTAAAAGTTTTCATTTGGAAATACAAAACTTGACTTTAAAATGCTTCACACAATTATTTTGAAAGCTTCTCTTAACATTATATTTCCCTCACTCTCAATTATATATATTTCTTCATATCTCTTGCTATCAATCTTTTCGACTCTCTCGCTCCGTTTTCAATATCCCATTCTAAGCAACAATCTTTATTTCGTTTGGTGTATTTTCTGTCTCTTTTCTTTGCCTCACTCTCTCTCTTTCTAGTAGCCTCTTATATTGCTCCTTTACTACTGCTCCTCTCATTGCTCCCTTCTCTAAGTCTCTCTCTATTCAGTTACTTTTACGTCATTTGCCCTTTACTTTTTCTCCCTCTCTATCCTGATCATTCTTCGCTTATCGCTCTCTCTATCTATATCACTTCCTCTCGTTTGTCTCACTCATTGATTACATCTGTCCCTCGCATGATTAATCTATCTCTGTTTCTCTCTCTCCTAAAATGTTACCTTTCTCTAGGAATGAACTCAATGTTAAGAAATTTGAATTATGCCGCGAATATTCTTAAATGAATCCAATTTTCCAGTACAACGTTGACTATAAACTTGCAACTCTCTGGCAACACTAGAATCAAGAGTTATCGCTCTTGTCATTTTCCGCTTGAGTGCAGTCAAAAGTATTTTTGGATAGGAAACACGCCCCCGAAGTCAAACGAAATGAATGCAATTTGTTCTCTAATGGCAATTCCATGTGGGAAGGTGGAGCTCACCTCAAGCTCTGCTGCAACAGCAGCAGCAGCAGAAACCGCATTAGATATGAAATTGTAAACCATTTATCATACTGAAATTTCAGCTTCAATGCGATACGACTTCAGTTTTCAATGATTTAACAACAATTCCCAGCGAATTGAAGGTCGACCGCAAATGGGGCCAAAGCAAAATATAATAATCGAAAGAATAATAAAAATCAAAACATTTTTTGATTCTTATAATTAATGGATAGAATGACGACAGACTTTTGCCTTATATAAACAATTGTACAATTGTCTATATATATATATGGTTATTTTTGCTTTTGTATTCATTTTGACCCACGTTGAACCTAGGTTCCGGTTTTTGCCATTGCCTCAGCTTGGGTTCAACGTTTTTCCCAGTCTCTAGCTGGAAAATAAAACATCAAAGCGGAACGCTAACAATTGACCATAAAAGAGCCCACTACTGTACAGGAGTACCGTTAATGAGTGTATGAATGGATGAGTGTATGAGTTTACGAGTGTGTCAAGCTGAGCGTGAATAAGAGGAAGAGCCAGAGTAGCGTAGCTTAGCTTGGGCCATAAAGCTCGATGGCCATAATGCAGCGCCCTATAAAAGAGGGAGAGACAGAGAGAAAAACTGCAATTGCAATGCAACGTTGCCACGCCTACATTTCTCGCCCATTTGCCCATGGAGAAGTTTATGGCTGACAGCGAGGTTTAATTAGCCATGGCAGTCGAGCAGCGACCAACCCAATTTGGCATCAACTGTGGCATGTGGCAACAGGTGGCTAAAGTCGGTCAGCAGAAGAAGAAGAACATGCAGCAGCAGCAGCAGAAGAAAATCTAGCACAAACGGTTTTTCCTCAACTGCTTTTCTTTTGCAGATGCATCAGTTGAAGAATGAGCTAAAGACTCTGAAAGTAGCCAAAGATGTGGAACAAGATATGAATTAAGAAAAGGGGAGAGATGGGTGAAGAGGAGAGAGAGAGAGAGAGAGAGAGAGAAGAATGAAGCTCTCTTGCAGTCCACTTGGATTACACAACATTTGCTGCTCTCCATGATAAACATGTAAGATTTTTATTATCTCATAAGCGCTTTTTATGTTCGCATTACTCAAACAGCACTTTAAGCGCTTTGTGTTTCAGTGTAGTCTAATTGGATTTTGAAACAAGCATTCAGTTATACATAATATATATTCCACTTAGCATTATCGGCTCATATGGAATATATGTATATGGACTATGTATGCATTGGCACAGTTCAGGGCTTGCCCCTGAGAGGCAAATTCAATGTTCTAGGAAAAAAGATAACATTTGAATACACTGAGCGAAAAGTTGAACTTAATTGCAAGTTTTATGGAAAGTTTATAGTATATTAAAGTTTGCTCAACAGCTACTATGCTCGTTTTTATAGCTTAATAAAGTGTTGCCATTTTACACTGAGAAAAATAAAAGTGCGAGAGTATGAAATATGACAAAGTTCGCAGAGATGATGTAATATTTGATCATGGCATATGAAATAATCATTGCTATTAATCATTGCTTAGAGAATTTCTAATTTATGCACTGAGTGAAAGTTATTCTAAATAAGAAAATCTATATGAGAAAAATCGAAAAACGATGACAGAAGAGTTTGGGCAGCTGCTCTTTGATCTTGTTCGAACTGCCTCCTCCTAAGTAAACCCCTACCTTTAAAATAATAATAACAAGTTAACTTCATTAATTAGGCCTCTACTAATTTAAGCACAGCGAGCAGAATGGTAAGCCCTAACTTAATACAGTTTTTCTATGCGGTCCATGCATAATGCATAAGCTTAAGAGGCTTTTAATTTAGCCACCACTGTCAGCCTCTGCCCTTGCCCCAGTACCTGGCCCTCCCGCTGACCATTCCACATGCTTACTTATTTCACTTTCGTCAGCAGCATTTAGTAACCAATTAGTCTGCTCTAACGTCTGTTGCTTATCTGCGATCTTTGTTTTCTCTGAGTTTTCGTCTGCTTCTTCTCGAAAACATCATTTACACCTCTTTGCAGTTATGCGCGATAAGTTTTCCCTTTGTTTGCGAGTCTGTTTGCTTTAGCATGGGAGACATCTCTGTCTCGCTCTCTAGCGTTATTTACCTTGCTCCGACGAAGAGCGCGACGTGGAGGCCGATGAGCTGGCCGACAGCATGCCACATATATCCGTTTGCACAGCGACACTTATTTTGGACATGATTGTCGCCAGCTGAGCTTGCTCTAGCACACGCTATGGTGCTCTCTCGCTTGCTCTTACTAACTCCTGGCCACCCTTTGCAGTGACCCACTTAACGCTGCTTGGGCAGCCGGCTCTTTTGTACGCCAGGCGGCGCCACTTGAAATCAATTTTCGAAATTAATTTGCGTTTTAAAACATTTCAATTGATTGTTTACTGTTGAGCGCGGGGCGTTGCTTTGTTGAAGATTTGTTTACACGCTGTGCGCTGACCTCGAAAAGTTGGGAAACTCGTCGAGTAAACAAAAAGAAAACTGAAAATGCCAATGCCAAGCACACGACACGATGCGCTCTTATACTGCACTCTTATACAGTCTTATATGCAGGGTGAAAAACACGCGACTTTTATGAATGGGTGGCAAAAGTTTGACGAGGGTTTTTGAGATTTTTAGTTGTTGTTGCTATCACAGTTGTTATTATTATTTAGTTTAATGGAAATGAGATTTTTGTATTGTAGAATAACAGTTGTGCGAGTTCTTACAGCGCGCGGAAGCACAGTAAATTACAGTTAAAAGCAAATACGACAACGTCGAAGGCGAAGAAGAAGGCGAATGCGAAGACGGCGACGACGATGACGACGGAAGAGAACCGCTTGGAACGCACGCTGAAAATGAACTGAGACTGCGATGTTTCAATCGTTTTTGGCGCAGCAGCTTTCAGGTAGACGGCGACAAAGTGAGAGAGAAAGAGAGAGAGGTAAATGGCTGAGCGCGTAGCGGTTAACTTTTGAACTTGGCTTCACACATGTATGTGTGTGTGTGCGTGTCTGCTCGGGCACTGCTCTGCTTAAGCATATTGAAACACACATGTACATATGTGTGCGTGCGCATGCGTCGATATGTATGCAGAGAGCGACGACGACGTCATTTTCAAAAGCAGATGATACGCTATGATAGCAGCTACCCAACAATAGCAAGTGACGGACACAAAAACAAACACACACACACACATACGAGCTACAGACAGCTACGAGCTACAGTTGGAGAGCCACAGTCAGAGTCACATTCGAAACGCCACCTAGCGCCCTTTCTTATTAATTGCCTCCATAAATTCATTGGCTTTACAGTTTACGAGCTATTTGGCATTCTTTCAACAAATCCAAATTAATAAATTAAGCAAAATGACGTAATTTGGCAACGAAAATTTTCGCTCTTGTTGAGGGTCACAGCAGCGTTTGATCTTAATGCGCATAATTTTAAGCAAATTTATCACAAACTAAATATACAAATATCTATATTACGCGACAGTTTGAGGGGCATGCACAAAGCTAAGAGACAGTGTAGCTGAGCACAGTGGCTGCACAACTGTAAAGGGCTAACTTATATATCTTAAATTAATTTATCTTTGAGTACAAGTGTGCGAGTGGCCCATAAACCGCTATTTGTGCGACAATTCAAATACAATTAGTAAATAAAAATCAAAATCAAAATAAACTAAAAATTAATTTTGGTTAAACATTTGACAAAAACACAAGCATAAACGAAACAAGTACACCAAATTAATATTAAATTTAAATATATATAGATGTAAATATATGAATACTCTAGACGTAGGGTACAGCAGACTCGAACAGTTTGAAATACATTGGTGTTTCTTTTTTCTTCATATAAAAATGATTAGTTTTTATTTGCCAAAAAAATTATGCAAAATAATAAATATTTTGTTCACTTTAAGATAAGATTAAAACAAATGCAAATTAAATTCGATGCAAAATGCGTTTTGTCAAATGCAAAAACAAAATTTTTCCAAGAAAAAATAATTACAAAAAAATAATGTAAAAGAATAATAATAATAATAATAAAAATAATCATAATAATAATAATACAAAATTCGTTCGCTTGGCAAAAGTTTGATAAGGCACAGGGCAGGTTTGAGAGCAACTGGTAGCTCGTTTCTTAGCTTTCAGAGCAGCCCCCGAAAGCCGGCAAAGAGACGCTCCAGCCGCCCCATGGGCCGATTGACCAGCGCATAGAGCGTCCGCAGCGTCCCGGCCAGAAATCGATAGAGCGTGAAGTGCTCCAGCAAATTGCCAACATCCAATACAAAGTCAATCACTCGGGCCACAAATCGCGTTATGGGCGCACACTTGCACTCGACTATGGGCATGGGCGTGGGAGCAGCAGTAGCAGCAGCAGCAGCACCGACAGCGGCAGCAGTAGCAGCATTTTGTTGTCCAGTTGCAGTTGCAGTTGCAGATGTGATTAGCCGACAGCCTCGCGGCAAGGACTCACCTTTTGTCTGGCCGGCGCACTGAGTCGATAGCACTGTACCAGGCGGACCCCTCAGCACAGCCTCCAAGCAGCGTATATTGTCACGGCAAGTGTTAATTATCTCGTTCTGTATAGCAAGAGAAAGAAGAAAGGAACATTAATAAAAGTTGTTTAGTTAAACACATCATAGAGCTAAGATTAAATTGCAAACTGATAAACTTGTCCAAATCATTTTAGATCAAGCTTAGCTAATGGACAGCTAAGATCTTAAGTTCTCTATTTTATATAGCTTTTCAAGAGCATTCATTTACAATGATTCAAGAGAATTCTACCATATTTGTTGTCTACAAAACTATAGAAATTGACGACTATCGGACTAAATTATACAATCGCCTTGTATAATATATATTTATATAAAAACAAATATTTGGTACAAGGTAAATAAAACTATTTTGAAATCATTTCATATAGTAAATCTTTCAATCTTCGCTATTCACTAATTCTAATGCATCTCAGTCTCATTTCTCTCTTTATTATTATCTATTATCTCTTCAGATTCTTCTCTTTCTGGCCTATGCCCACATTCAACTTACATAATCCTCTGGTCTCAGCAGATGACAGCGTATCTTTAGAGCACGCGTATCCTCGAGCCTGTCCTTGCTCTGCTGCAGCAGCGAGCGCATCTCCTGCTCGCCATCCTCGGAGTCATCGCCGCTCGATGAGGACGTGGCCGGAATAACCTTGATGCATTTCTCCAGATTGCGAGAGGAGCGTCTGCGCTCATCGGCCGTCACAGTGCGACGGCGTCTGGTTGAGGTGTCGCTCTCGGAGGTGCGACGCAACAGCGATTGAGCCGAGTGGCTCATCGAGCCACCGAACTCCAGTTTACGACCCACCGAATCGGTGCGAGCGGGCAGCTGAGCTGAGCTCTGAGAGTTCTTGGGCGTCATCAGTGCCGTGGCCGAAGAGGAGAGATTTGCTGTGTTTGCCTGATGCTGCAGCTCGTGTTGCTGCTGCAGCTGCTCCTGCTGCGAGCCAATGGCATCAGCCATGTCTGCAAAAGATTAGAGCATTAGAGTTTGATGTGCCACGAGATATACTCTGTAATCATGTGCCTTACCCTGACAGGACTTGCGTCGCACTTCGAGCGTCTTGCGACGTCGCTCGTACTGCAGCTCGAGTGCGCGTTGGCGACGCGCGTGATCGACGCTGCTGCTGATTGTCTCCTGGTTAATGTGCAATGCCTTCAGCTCGTGCTGCTGCAGCGAGTCCATGCGCGGCGGCGAAAACGAATCCAAGTTGTTGGCGGCCGACAGCGAACTGCAGCAGTCCGACTGCGAGTCAATGAAATTGCTAGAAAAGCACAAATCAAATCAAATCAAATCATAAGACAAAATCATATATGAGATATATGTATATGGTCTATAAATAGAACTTGGCTACTCACCGATAGTCATCGCCGAATTCCAACAGACGACGCGCTGCATCCGAGTCCAAGCCCTCCGAATAGTTCTCTGAATTGTATTTCTCTTGATAGTTATCCCAAGCAGTCTCCGAGATGCTGCTGTGATGCTCCTCAGTGCTCAGCTCTATAGAGGAATACAAATGTATAATACGCATATATATTAGATATCAATTTTATAGGGTATGCGCAGGGGGTTTCGGGTGCATGTTGCAGTACCTTTTGGCCTGGGTACGAGCGTGCGAGCTTGCGTAAGAAAAACATATACAATAGATAGACAGAAAAGTATTTTAAGAGCGGGCCATTGAATGCTATTGAAACGATTTTGAATGATACTGAAGCAATATCTGTATATAATGAATGAATATATATACACATGTGCATAGTGCTATATATTAGCTTATATGCTTGCATATCAAAGAGTGACAATTCATTTAGTTTCCTTAAATAACTTTGATCTCCTTTTACTCTGCAGATAAAGACTTCAATTTTCTTTTGGATATTCCTATTTTATATACAACTATATCTCATTGATAAGCACAACAAAATAAGCCTCATTACGTGAAACATATTCAGTTCCTTAAACATCATCAATTTTGAGCTCTTTTAGCATTTCAGCTCTGTTTAGTATCTTATCGTTTACTTTACAATCGTTATATATATAAGCACTTTCAATATATAGAAAAAAAAAAAAAGAAATGCTATCTGCAGCTGAAAATACCCTCACAGACATTGTTAATATTTCGATTTGATATGGTTTATGTAGGCATGCCAAACGAGTGGTAAAGGTCATAATTTCAATTTGATTGAGATATCCGCAAAAATTAGTTCTATAAAAAAACTACAAGAAGAAGTATAAGCATATATAGTATAGAAATTGTATCAAGATCTTGCTTGCCATTAGAGTCCAAGTTTTATCTCAGAGGAGGAGGAGATATACTCTAAAGTCTGTCCATTATATCAACTTGACTGTTCTACCAAAACTTTCTCTAAACTTGCTCCACATCAGCTGTTCTACGTGACACACCTCATGACTGGCGATGAATCCGAATTGGATGATATCATGAGTTATTCTATATCACATATAAACACGGAAATGGCCACTCCTCACATCGTTTCAATAGTATTCCAAGGCAGTCTAGCACAAGAGAGATAAACAGTACATTGTCTTGCTTCCCCACTCACCTGCTTGCTGCTCATCCTCGTGCATGTAGTTGGAGAGTGCTGCGAGTGCACCCAAGCGAATCTCGCTGACACGCAGAGCGGCTGTGGTAAAGGAGCCGACGCGGAATTTAGGCACCATAAGCTGTGACTCCGAGTCGGCCTCAGGCGTGGGCTCGTCCTTGACGGGACTGACCTTCTGTATGCTGAGCAATGCATTCGTGAACTCCTGCAGCTGCTGCGAGGACATTGACTCGCAAGATTTCATCAGAGTTTGCGTTAGATCTCCGTGTGATTCCGAGCCCGAGTCGGACTTCCTGCCCGCTGAGGCGGCGGACATGCGCTTCTTGCGCGCTCGGCGACGACGCAGCGAGCCCTTGCTGTCCGCCTTCCTGGCTGCATTGCTGCCCGTGCCCGAGGAGGAGGCAGTGCGTGCACGTGGACCTGGCGACAGGGAGTCCAAGGCGCTCTCGCTAATCGAGTGACTGGCCAGACCCGTGCCAGGCGAGCTCTGGCCCACGGCTGTGATCGCTGTGGTCAGCTGGGCAGCATCGGTGGTCAGCTGCGACAGGCAGGAGACGCTCCACGGGCGCTCGGACTTGCGACGCGATTGCGTGCGCTTCACGATCTTCACATTCAAACTCTGATTGCTGCTGCCGAAGCCAAGCGGCGTGGCTGGCTGATGGATGGGCTCAGCCGAGCCGCCAATGCGCTCCGTTGAATTGCCATACGAATTGGTGCTCGTCTGCATGCACGTGGCAATGGAGTCGGTGAAGCCCTCCGAGGAGTCCGAGTTGGCGCCACAGGCAAGATTCGTCTGTGGCATGGAATCCGTTTCGCTTGCCTCGCCCGAAGCCTCGCAGTCATCCGGCTTGCTCGGCACCTCGAGATGATTGCGAGTGAGCAGCTGGGGTGTGGAGGGCTGATGCTCAAGCCATTCCTAGAATACGAATTAAGAAGAGATCTCATTAGAGTACATTTTGAGTTGTGCTATTTGCCATTTACTTACCTCGACGCGCTGCTTGATGGGTCCGGGCATTTGGAGTTCACGTTTCTTGACCGTCGACGAGATTTTGATGATGGAATGTTTCTGCTTCGTTGGCGTCTTCAACGATGACTCCTGAGCGTCGCGCACCAAATGCTCCGCTTCGAGCACAAGCTGCTTGATTGAATCATGCGAGACCTTGCCCTAAACAAAAGAGAGAGAGAGAGAGAGAGAGAGAGAGAGAATGGGAGAGAGAACGTTAGTTAATGAGCATAGCGAATTGAAGAGTGAAAGAAACAATTGAGTGTAAATTGAGGGCGTATGAGGAAGTGCAGCTAACAGCTTGACGAGCTGTACGACAGAGTGTGGAAGAGCGAAGGGGAGCGAGAGAGCTGATAGAGAGAGAGAGAGAGTGAGCTAGAGGTTGTTGCCTTATCTGCAAGTTCTCCGAAATGCAGCAGCAGCTACAAGTTGCAACGGGTTGCTCCAGTCTATCGCTCGCTCAGTTCGCTTTGCTTTTGCTATTCATTAGTGTTATTCATGGCATTCATTTGTACAGTCATGTGCATTCACTCACTTCACTCTATATCATTTCTTATCTTTAATTTCTATTTGCATTTTCGTTTTATTTTTTGTTAACATTCTTATCTGGTTGCTGTTGCTGTTGTTGTCTTTGCGGCTCAATTAAGTGAATCAAGCTAAAATTTTGCTCAAGGCCTTGCCAAATTGTAATTTCAAGCGAAACTGATGTCATCTTAAATACCCTGCAATTAATACAATTTCTTTGTTTCAACTTGGCAAATGTACTTGGCATTTTAAAAATGCTCCATATAAGTAGTTCAATTGATCAATTCTCTATTTCTATAATATACTTCTTTAACCTTCAACAAACATGAGACAGAAAACAAAACCAAAATGTAAATTTGACAAAATATATTTGATTGCTCAACCAATTAGAACTTTGCGAGACAAAAATAGTAAAAATCAGCGAAGCGTTGATAATGTTTAAACACTTTTTGTACGATTGAAGGTATTTTTTGTTGCCCAACTAACTCGAAAACAAAGGCAAACGTTTGCGTTAACCTTTTTACAAAGAGGCATTAAAAATAAATGTTTAATTGCAAATTGTTGAGGTGTGTGTGCGAGTGTGTGTGAGTGTGTGTGTTGCACAATTGAACAATTCCAAGGTAGATTTTGTATATTGTCTTTCAGTGACTCAGTTCGAGTTCCAGATAGATATACCTATATATGTATGTATACGTTTGACATATTTACATTTGACAAGTTTATCTGGAGTCTTTTCGTATCACACTCTCTCAAGCCAAGTCAAGCGTCTGTCGTCTGTCGTCTGTGTTGAGCACACGCTTCAAGTTTATTGCTAATCTTTTGGCTTAATTTAATTAACAGTTTCCTGTGGACAGGCCACTCCAAACAGTTTGAGCAGCATTGCGGCTGTCAAACTGCACACGCCGTGCTGCAAACGGAAACAATTTTCCCAAATGTGCAAATGTTGAACGTTTTATAAAGTTGGAGTTACAGCAGCAGCAACAGCAAGCAGCAGCAGCAGCAGCAACAGCAACAGCTGCTGGAAGTGGCACTAAAAAAACCAACAGCAGCAACAATTGAAAGGCCTCTGCGATTGGGCGTTTGCGATAATTAAAGGCAATTATATGGAGTTTGGCTTTTTGCTTAGCCATTGGCCAATTAAGCGAACAAACTGGAAACTTTGCTCGCTGGCAACTAAAGCTGGCAGCTGCTGGGACAGGCAATACGAAGAATATTGTAAGCGATAGTTAAGCGATAGTTTGATAGAATAGATTTACTATGCATTTCTTGTTCTCTAGTCTTCAGATATTTATAGACGATAGTTGGACTATATATGATTTCTTCTGATATTGGTTCGATTAGATTTTAAGCTTTTGGAAGAGTTGAAAAAAGTGTCAGAGCAAGAAATCTTAGCTTAAATGCCTGCCAAATTCTTCGATTAGATGTGCAATAGTTAAACTCACAGCTGCATTTCTAATAAATTTAATCAAACATATATTATATTTACATCACTTACTGGAGCAGTTAAAGTATTCACAATTTTAAAAAATTTGAATTTTTATTTTTTCTTTATTTATTTATTTTAATTTATTGTTTACTCAGTTTATGTTGCTCACGCTGTCATCTCTGGCGCGGCTTTTTTTTTTTTTGGAAAACACAGTGGCTGACAAACTGTTGAAATGTCTGCAGACAGCTCAAGCTTAGCTTTAGCTATTTTTTCAGTTTTTATTTTCACATTTTTTTTTGTTTTTGGCAGCCTTGACAATCGTCGTTTTGCCAATTTAATTGCACTGCGGCACGCAGCACGCAAATCGCGAAATTTAATCGCACAGTTTGACAAGCACTGCGCGCACTTAATTACACGAAAAAAAAACACAATTTGAAATGCAAATTACGCAAAAAAAAGAAAAAATCAGACAACAAGTTAACAATACTAACAATAGCAATAACAATAACAATAGCAATTGTAGCTAAACTAATGCAGCTTTGTGGCTTTCTATTGTTTTGTATCTTTTTGTAACAGTGTATCTATGAAACAGTGTATCTTTTGTAGCTGTATCTGTATCTGCATTTATATCTATATCTCTATTTGTATTTGTATCTGTAACACAACCGGCGTCGATGACTCTGCGAAACGTACTGAAAGTTTTGCCTGGCAAAACCGAGCAACGCAAATTTTAGCTGATAATGATTTTTGCACAGTGCAACGAGATTAGATAAAAAAGCTGTCAAAGAAAAAAACTATCGACTCAGCGTCATCGATCAGCGTTTGTCATCGATAATTGCGCCGTGTTTACTTGCTCTCGAAATTTCTAAATACGATCTTGGCTTTCTTTTAATTTCTGTTCAACAACTCAATTCGATATGATTAGATTAGTTCGATTTTGGCGCAGTGTACGTCATTGATGTTCAGCCTTTATCAGCTTGCGCTAGCCGCGATTGCTTATCGCGCATAAATTAAACCGAAATATAATATGTATGTCTATTTGTTATATATAAATAAATCTCAACTTGCGAAATTTGTCAATATTAATCAATGCGCCGCGAATTTCACTCTCAATAAATCAACGCACGCAACAGGAGAGGAAACTCTGGAGCCGCCGCTGCCTGAGGGACAGTGAAAACAGTGCGTGCCGTGATTGGAGCTGCGACTGACTGACTGAGCAGAGCTCTGCCGTTGCAATCGAGTTGTCAGCGACAAATGCAAATGATGCTCACACACACACACACACAGATGAGCAACATGTTGCTGGTGTCTGGCCAAATAAAAGTGAGAGTTGAGCAGCAACAACAACAAGAAGAAGCAGACATTTGCCCATGTCCAGCCAGTTAATAATTGCTTCAATAACAACCAAAGAGCAGTTAGTGTGCAGGCACACGACAACATGAGAAGCGCCAAGAGAGGTGTTGTATGGAGGGCTTGCTTCACATGAAAATATAGAGGCGTTTACGATGTGAACGTGCGCAGCTCGCTGCACACAATGAGAAGTGCAAAGAGAGGTGTTGTATGGAGGGCTTGCTTACTCTTTGAGAGAAGCGCTGAGGCATCATGCAAGTTAAGTCTGTATATCAAACATGTGTGAAACAGAGCTGCAAAGTTCTAAAGATGTGCGAAGCGGATGTCGATGCATAGCGAGACGAGTAGACGAAAGCTTATAAGCTCAAGTTATTTGCAATCTTAGCATTTTTTATTTATAATAATAAAAATGGATTGAGCATCATTAAAATTAACACAAATAAAAATGTCTTCAGTTTCCGCAATTATGTTTTTTTTTAGCTGTTAATAATTTTAATGATCGTCAAGTTGGGTTTCACAGATTTTCTAGTTGTATTTAATCTGATAAAGCTTTGCGGTTGTTATTGCAATGTGTTTGAGATTAAAAAATAATTTATTTGCACAAGCATCTTTTATTACTTCTTGATTGATCAGCAAAGAGCTGACGAATAGAAAAAAAAGGAAAATAAAATTATAAAAAAAACATATGATATATTAATGAAAACAAGTAAGCTCTAGCAGTAAATACTTGACTAGGAGACACCATGAAACACACGCAGATCTATTATAGCAATCATGATTATGAAATCTGCCCCGCCTTCTTCTGCCCGCTACATATATTTTCACAATCACATTATAGATCGCATTTCGCAAAAGACATTAATTAACCTCTATTTCTACAATGCAACATTTCTCTACATATTCAACTCATCTCAACAGCTCAACAACTTTTTTTTAACAAATTGTTTTGCCAATTTAGCAAACATTTCCGAGACATTTTCCACTTTGCTTTCATTTTGCCAAACACTTGTCTATCCGTTGGCGGCCTTTTGATTTCCACCCGCTGCTTTTCACAAAAATAACTTCGATGAATCTCTCAAATTACAAAGATGATCGTTTACAGCCCATTACAGCGCGGCAACTTGTCATTGGACATGTTTGCTGGACATGTTTACCAGCAAATTGACACGAAAAAGCCACAAAAAGAGCTTAGAGAAATTTGAGGCAAATTCAAACACACACACGCACCACTGGACCACTGGACCACCAACAAAGTGCTTCAACTGCTTCGATTGATTCGATCGAACTCGCAACTCCTCGTGTGCATTTCAAGCGAAACTGAAACCATGAGAGCCCAACTCAACAACAACAACAACAAAGAGGAGCCGTCGCCCAGCTCAGCTCTCCCTCCATCCAGGCTCTCTGCCAAGCGATCATGGTCACGGTTATGCGAATGTGCGACACGCAATGTCTACGACTCGCCGCGGCGCTGGCTGCCACAACAAGATGACAAATTGCAAAGTACCGTGGAATCTACATATACTATATATATATATATATATATATATATATATATTTCTCTCTTGTAGTGTGGCGATGAAAGGGAAATCACAGCACACAGTCGAGTTGTGGGCAGTGTACACTGAGCGAAACTGTATGCAAGTTATAGTTATGTATATGAGAAGTACATATAGGAGATGTGAAACAGATTAGAGATTATGAAAGGAGAGAACAGAATACAACACAAGTATGAACAGTGTACACTGAGAGAAACTAGATGGACATTCGAGTTTGGGCATTGTATATAGGTATACAGATATAGATCTAGCTGAGCTTAGAGCTGTAAAGAGTACACTGAGGGTAATTTAAAGAGAGGTATAGTCTTTATAGTCTATCGTAAAGTAAACTCTAGAAGATCAATTGATTGCTTTGCTCAGCGTGTGACTTGGAGAAAGCTAAGTAGAAGACACTCGTCCAGTCCAGTGACTGGGCACAAACGAAGCACAGGAAATGCTTCCGCTTCCTTTACACACAAAGTTTCATAACGATGACAAATGCAGAGGGAGATGGAATGACCAATAGAAAGAGATAGGTAGGGAGAGATGGGGAGCTTAGACTAAGCTCTTTGACTTACCTTAGTTGGCGACATAGTCGCATTGCTGCTGCTCGCCTGCGATCTGCTGGACTTGGACGACTTGGCGGGCGAGCGAGGTGGCAGACGATTGCCTCCATTCTGCTGGGCAGTTGGACTTGAATTCCCATTGCTCATGTCGCTGGGCCAAACGCTGATGTTGCAGATGTCCGCACGACTATAGAAACTGTTGCTGTTGTTGTTATTGTTGATGTTTTTGTTGTTGTTGTGGCAGAGCAGCTGTAAGGGTAACCAAAAAGTTGTTTTAATTAAAAGTTGTCAGGCAAAGCGAATGCCTTCAAATGCCTCTGTCTCATAATCAATCAGCTGGACGCAGAGCCATTTCCTGCTGCTGCCTTTGCTTCGTGTTGCATGGCTCTATTACAATGTGCCTGCCACCAATATACCCATAAATCTGGCCAGGTCGAACGTGTCCTCGTTGCAGCTGAAGCTCTGTCTGTCCTTTGCTCAACTGTCTCGCTGTAGACCCTTTCCATATATACCCTGTACTTAGCGGAGAGGACAGAAGAGGGTGTTTTGATGGCAGGTTAAAGGTAAGGGATTTCTCTCTCATTGGCTTCAGCTATAATCGAAGTAAAGCTATTACCAAGTCTAGAGAGCTGCATAAAATCATATTAAGAATTTCACTCTATGTTTCAATTTCACTCGAGAAATGAGTATCTTTGCGTCATTCACTCCCGACTAGAGCACTCTGTCCTCTTGAGTTGCCTTTGTTTCTTTATATTTTTGTATGCCCCAACGAAGAAATAAATCACACGTTTTTAGTTAATTTCGTACTTTCCCATTTTTGACGTGCGCTGCTCAGTTTTTCCTGGACTATCGCCAGCTCTGACTGACTCTCCGTCCATCTGTCTGTCTGTCTGCCTGTCTCTCTTTCAAACTGACAGTCAGAGCAGCCCAGCAGCAGCAGCAGCAGGCAGTCGGTAGTCAATAGTTGGGCATCAATTTTGAATGGCAGCTGCTGCCGGGACGGGAGTCGATCGCGCAGTTGCTGCATGATTCGCTTTCATTAACCCAACTGCTTAATCATCAGGTGCAGGGGAAACCAGAAAGCAGCGCAGTCGTCGGTAGGAAAAAGAGGCGGTAGCCATTTATTGAAAAGGTGCTTCACCAAAGCATCCGACCTAGCTACCCTCCTGCTCCTCCTGCTTTACTCTTAAACTACTCTGTTTTGGGCTAATGGCAAACAAAGTTGCAACCGACAACCAACAAAGCAGCAACTTTATTGACACAACTCAACGAGCGAAAGAGAAAGAGAGAGACAGAGCGAGACTCAGAGTCTGGCAGACAGGCAAGCGATCGAATCGAAATCGAATGCAACTCAAACTTCAACTCCAACTTCAACTGAAAAGTCCGAGACTGTGGGAACCTGTGTGGCATGTTGCTGTTGCACACTCTGCTGTCTGCGATTTGTATTTGCGAATTTTGAAATTTTTGTGGTCTACAACACATAAATGGTTAGGGCATAACAACACTTGAGTTCTCAGCCCAGCTCTCATCTCTTGTCTTATTAGCCAGCTCTGTCTGTCTGTCTGTCAGGCTATTAGCAAATAAATGAACGGATGAAAGATTAAAGTTAAATCAACTCTCGTTATGGTAATGAATATCATGCAACCAATTGACATTCAGTTTCAAGCTGTGCAGCTGCGGGAGATGTTGCTAAGCACATTGCGATAATGGTAAGTTTACCAAGTTATGGCAAGAATAAATAGGTATCCTAGTGCTAGACAATAAAGTCGTAGACATAGTCGAATACACTATCAAATGACTTTAAAGAGATTAAAGAGACTATGACAATAGAAAGATAGTTAAGTTATGACACGGATCCTAAGGCCTTAGACTACCTTGGATCCAGAAAGATCTGCCTTACTAAGTAAACTCTGTGGAGGTTTTGCTAGTGTTGGACTTATTTAATACTTATCTTCTTCTTCAGAAACTTCTACTAAAGCCCTTTCTATCTCTGCTCATGTAAGTGTCTATTTATCTTCTTTTATATTATATATATTTCGCTATTCCCCAATAAGTTGATTCATTTAACTTGTAAAGCTTAGATAACTTTATCTCGGCCAACACTTGACTCGCTCTACTCACCTGTGCTGCATTTCCATTTGTGTTATCAGCAACAGTTGCCTCAGCAGCGTTCTCCAGATTCAGCTTCAGTTGTTGTTGCTGTTGCTGTTGTTTATAGTCGAAGCGCGACTGTTGCTGTTGTTGTTGTTGCTTGTGAATATTGTTGTTGGCATTCAGTTGTTGCTGTTGCTGCTGGCTAGTGTTGTTGTTGTCGCTGTCGCATTGCATTTGTTTGTAGCAATTGTTGCTAATGATGTGTCTTATGTTGCTGTTGCTGCCATCGCTGGCGCTGCCATTGATTTGAAACTGAATGTCCATGTCGACAATGTTGCGCTGCATTTGGGTAACCCGTGAGGTGGTTGAGGTCTCCGTATGGACACCGTTCGAATTGGATGAGGAGCAGGCGCTGCTGCTGTCGTAGTTGCTGCTGCCGCCACCGCTGACAACAGTTGCGATTATTGTTGCTGTTGTTGTTGCTGCTGTTGATGCTGTTGCTGCTGCTGCTGCTGCTGATGTGGTCAACAGCGTCTCCTTGTTCTCCTTATCAGAGTCGTCGTTGACTCCAGCAACGGCGCCAGACGTTGTCGATGAGATGGCAGCCGACTGCAGACCATCGACAGTGGATGTTGCTGCTGTGGCACTAACAGTTGCTGCTGTGCCTGTTGCTGCCGTATAGAGCCAACCCTCGTCGTCGTCATCCGATGAGGCATCAGCCGATTTCAGTATCTAAAGGAAGGTTAAAACAAAACTTAGTATGCAATATACAAATGAAGCATAAGCTCAAGCTCAAGCAAAAGCAAAAACTGTGTGGGCCAACGTCAAAGTTTCTGGCTTCAACTGTGGCTCTGCCTATGTAGCTGTGCTGTGGCAATGCTTGGCACAGCGCGATGAAGATGAAGTAGTAGAAAATGAAGTTTAATTAGCGTTACTTGCGCAAAATGGCAAATTGTAACTTGTAGTCACAGCAACAGCCTCAACAACAGCCACAGCAACAGCAACAATTGCAGCTACAAATTGTTGTTGTTGCTGCTGCTGAGTGGCAAAAATCTTTTGAGCTCGCCTCAAATGCCGGTTGCCGCTGCCAGCGCGGCCATGGCCCGCTGCAACCTCTGCTCAGAGTAGGAGTTGCCGCCGTGCCGCCCTCTAAGTTGTTGTTGCTGTTGCTGCTGCTGCTGCTGCTGCAGTTGCTGTTGTCGTTTTCTCTGTTTGCAATTTATATTAATGCTGTGACGTTTCGTTTGGTTTGTCTAGGTGACCTTAGGCTTTGCATGCAGCCAATGCACTCATCACTTGGCTTGCAGCTCGAAGGAGCAAAGAGCAAACAGCAAACAGCAAACGGAAAACGGCAACAGCAGCTGTTGCAGGAGCTGCAGCAGCAACAGGTGAACACACAGGTCTCAGTGGCAACTCCCACTTGTCATACTTGAATAACTGAATTTCATTTGTATTAAATTAATTTTCAAATTCCTTAAGCAAACGATTTTAAATTATGGAAACTCGAAGGATCTATAGAGAAGAGCTCTGTCTGCCTAGGAAAGAGTTTTAGCTTCTGTCTTATATGGTAAGCTAATTTGCTGAGGCTAACCTAAGGATGTTTCCTTGACATGATATGAAATAGGTTCTTGGTCCAGCCAATTGTCATAAATAAAGCAAAGTTTTCCCTTTTTTTCTCTTTGTCGATCTTCCCTTCCTTACTTCTTGCATTCCTTCTGTTCTTTCTTCCAGGCTTTCTAGCTTTCCAGTTTTCCTTCTTTCCGTCTTCTTACAATCTAATATATACTATCGTAAAATCGTATGTAAGATCACATCTCCAACCAGCAGCTTTTAAGTTCTAAGTTCCATCGGCTTCTTCAGTTGCCTAAAGGTTTAGGTCATTTAGATAATTAATCAATTTCTTATACAAAAAAAAAAAAAAAATGACGCTTTGATTAAATAATCTAGCTCAACTTTGAACTAAGTAAACTTTCATCATGAACTCAAAGCTCAAGTTCATGGAAAACCGACAAATAGAAAACACGGAACTATATATTGAAGAGGCTAAAGAACTGCCTGAACTCTGACTAACTATAGACCCTCAGGCGCGGGCTGAAAGTCGTTTAATGATTAATGATTAATGATGTAGCATTATTATGTGTGGACTACCAGATAATGAGCAGCAAAAGTTAATTAAGAAATTGTTAGGCATGCCAAAGACTAGAGAAAATATATAAACAAATATGAATATATATATTTATATATTTATATATTTATGATATATGGTTAGTTTTTGGATATAAAGAGAGAATTAATGGCAATTTAACACATGCGAAACTCATGCAAATTGAAGTGCATTCGGCATGGGTGTTTTTTGTTTTTACGTCGATTGTCGATAAGTCGATAACCGCAGCGAATTCGCTTTGGCTGATGATTGAGGCTTAGAGTCGATACCAACACCATGAAAGACCGTTCACCTTTTCTGCTGCTAACGGTACTTACTTCGCTGGCACGTTCCACCTCATGATCCTCTCCAGCCGGATCGGTGCCGGCGCCGCTCGTCTCATTGTCCGTGTCCAAGTGCTTGAAGTAGAAAATGGCGCAATTCTTGGACTTGCGATTGGATCTATTGAACTTGGAGGTGTCATTATGACTGCGATGCATTTGCGACTTTCTCAGCACCGTCGGCGACTTGTTCAGATCGTGCCCATGACCGTGACCATTATGGCCATGCCCATTGCTGTGATGTGTATTGGGCGTAATCACTGCGACGGCAATGCTCTTCGATTTGCCATTGTGGCTGCTGTGGCATTGGGGCGGCAACATTTTGTTGCCGTGTCGCGTCTGCAGCAGCGACAAATTTGTTAAATTTGGCGTCGAGCTGCTGCCGTTGCCACTGTTGTCGTTGTTATTGCCACTGATGCTGCTGCTACTGTTGATGGCGTGCGACATATTTATATGACCCACTGTCAGCTGAGCCAAGCGCTGATTGATGGAGATACCGCTGCAACAGGCGCCCCCGCCTCGCCTCAGCTGCTGCACCTGCTCCAGATCGCTGCTCTCAGAGTCGGCCTCAAAGTCGGTGAGCGTAGCCGCTGCACCTGCCGCGTTGCTATTGTGGCTCAGGTGGTTGTGGTGGTTACTCTTGCCCGGTCGCCAGGCGCGCTTGGCAATTACAAAGTCAACAACGTCAGCGTCGTCGTCTTCCTCGTCCGCCTCGTCACCAGGCTGCGCGTCCGGATTGGTGTGTTTGTGTGGAACAGAGATTGGTTAGGCAAATGCATTTGCGGGCAGTTAGAGTAGGGGTCACGCAGACTCATACGCACACACACACACACACACACACACATACACACACTACTCCACACTCATGGACGATCACATTATTTACATGCTGCTGCAGTGCTGCCAACTTGGGCGGAATTTTGTGACTGAATATTGTTGGGATGTGCTTTTGATTGTTCCGGAAAGTACTTCATAAGTATTATAGATTTTGGATTTGGGATTAGGTTAGGTATATAAAAGAGCTGAAAATTCTATTTAAAATGAATATACAGCGCTGCTAACCTATCTAGCAAGTTGACCAAAGTATTATTCATTATATTATTCGAATGAAGATTTTGAGAATGCTATCAACTTACTGAAAATTAAAGTTAGATGCCAAGGCACAAGTTTCGTTTATTCAATTCTATATTTTGTGTACAACTTTTCAACCTATTTATATTATTTGTAGCTGACAACTGAGGTAGTAGCTTTTAGCTTCAAACTTAATGTATGTGATTTCAAAAAGTATATCTTGAGTAATTCTTCTTCTATTACTACTACTTCTTCTTCTACTTTTTCTTCTTCTACTTCAACTTCTACCTTATCTTCTGAGTTTGAACTTTTAAAGCCTCGAAATTTATTCAAAAGGCCAAAAACACATTCTTTTAGGGCTGCCAACTTTTTCCTTAATGATCGCATATCATTTTTCAGGTACCTTAAAAGCTGACATAACTGTTAAGGTCAGGCAAACGAGCATCAAGCGCCTGGTCAACTCGTTTATCGCAAAGGTCAAATCGTTCAGTTCGCTTCATTTGCAAGCTCAAGTTCTTGGCTGTTGGTTTACAATTTTGGAGTTAGGAATAATAGGTGGAGGTTGGTTAGGTTTTTGTTTTTAGGTTCGAAATAAGTTGACAATACTGTAGAAGGCATGCACAAGTATTCTAACTAGCATTAACAACATACACAACAACTACAAACAAACAAACATACAAGAAGAAGACAGCGCAGAGAATATGCGCACAAATTTGGCATATATGCAAATGTATTTGATGCTGTTTACCTTTTGGGTTGCGATACAATCGCGTGACTGATCCTCAGCTTGGACGCTGGCAACGACAATCTCTGTGGCAGTTAGCTGACAGCGCTGCAACAGCTCCGTCGAGTTATGGCTGGGCGCACTCTCGCACTCCAAATCCAAATCGGAAACGACCTCGTTCAGATCGTCCTCGGTGGCTGCGTCGCCTTCTTCGCCCTCGTAGCCAAATGAATCGTCTTCGGAGTCGTCGTCGTCATCCAAGCCGTTCTATATGAGAAGCGAATAGAGAGGTTGTATAATGAGTATCGAGTAGAAGAGTAGGTGTTTGAGTAGAGAGAAAGTTAGCTGGAATATAATTAATCTGCCTACAATATTTTCTCATTTAATTAGAGTTTACAGGGTATTTGAAAGTCCAGCGAATTGTTTGGCTTGTCTGCAATATGAATTTCAGTTTTTAATTGGCCAACTTGATTTGGATCTGAGGAAAGCATAAATATTGCTCAAGCAGCCGCTGGTCAGTCGCATTTTCACAATTTTCACACATTTCCAACACAATTTCCCATCACGTAACGCGATGACTGTTGCGAGTTTCCTTCTTCGCATATGTTATAATTGCTTTCAATTGCTGCGCCGGGACTGGGGCCAAGTGCCAGACAAACAGACATAAAAAATATATATACATAAAAGAAAAGAAAAGAAAAGCAAATGAAAACACGACAAGCAGTTGCCCAGACAGATGATAGATAATCCAAAAAATAAAAAAAAAAAAGAAACGAAATGAGCAGGAGGCGGTGGAGGAAAAGCACACGTCATGTGGGTGGCTATGGGAGGAGGCGGCGCGTACTCATCCAATGCGAGGGCGGGCCTTGAAACCTCTTGAAAATATACACGAAAAACACAAGTGCTCAACATTTACATTTGGGAAAGCTAAACTAAATAGTTGGCAGCTTAACCTCAGTTGACCTTGCCCACCCTTTGCAGACCCCCAGCATCAAATTTCCATTTTACATTCATTCAAGAACATCATTTGCTTTTGCAGCTCATAAAAATTAAAAAAATTGTATTATTAGCTCATCGCAAACTGTAAAATTTGTTAATGCCTAACATGTTTTTCCCTCTCGATTTGCGCAATCTTGAGTGTACTTTTTTTTGTGCTTTAGGGGCATTGGAATTCCATGTTAACGATGCCTGCTGAAGGTCAGCAGCAAATAGTTTGCTTCTATTCAACATGAAAGAGCAGGTAGAGTTGAATTGCTAACAATTTGTATACCCTAGCAATGATTGGGATAGATAAGAGAAGCATTCTAGAGAAATTATAATAATATTGAAAATTATAATAATATTGTAATATTATAATCAAGAAGATTTCTCATGTTAGGAAAAACAATTCTTGTCGAGTTTAGCTAGTGAGAGAAAGGTATTTAGAGAACTATTCTATGAGATCTACCCACCTTGAACAATTCACTGAGTATCTAGACATGATTTATGGAGTATTTGGCAGCTTTTCAAACACTTCTGCGAGGCGCCTTTAGCTTGGTTTGTTTACATTCATAAAGGCAACAACAGATCTTTAGCCCAGCGAGTTTTCCTTTGAAAACAAAGCAGCAGGTGTAATTGGGCCAGACAAACAACGTGAAGGCGAAATGCCAATGGACACTACAAGTTAATTTAATGATAAACAAACATGAGAAATCCAAATCGAAATCAACTCAGCTGCATAGGCCTAACGCCCGCATTTAGAGCTCTTGATTAAAAATAAATCTAATATGCTTAGCTGAGCATTTTCAGTTAACTCAATCCAATAAAATCGAATGACAAGCTAAAGAAAGCCATTAAACCTTTTTTTCTCTGCTCTCCCTATTTCAGTTTAACTTCTCTTTGGCTTTGGTTGGCTTTGGCTTTGGCTTCGCCCACCACAGCCTAGATCTGCTGGCTGGCTCTGTCGGGTCTACAATTTATGAACTTATTATGCAAAATGCATTTACACACATACAGAGACAGATCCCATCAAAAAGGTGGCAACGCCTTCCCCTTGGCGGTTGTTTCCTTTGTTACCTTTGTCTACCGCCTTCGACTGCCTTCTTCTGCTTTAGCTGGAAATTAAGTTCAAGTTTATCGCAACGCACTTCACGCGAAACGAATGCAGCAGACGGGCGGAGAGGGGGCGTGGCTGTGCAGTTGGACACGTGACGTGAAATGTTGTTGTTGTAGTCGGTTGGTTGTTGTTGTTGTTGTATGTTGCCAGCTTAGCACCTCATTTGCCCGGAGCTGAGCTGAACTTCGGTCTGTGCTAAAACTATCATTAGGACGCGAGATAAACATCGGCCACGTACAGTGAAGCCACACTAACAGCAACAGCAACACGCAATCTTTCGTTCTGTCACAGTTCTCATGTCATTTTCTCTTGCTCTCTCTCTCTCTCTCTTTTTCTCTCTGTTTCTTTTCCAAAGAACTTTACTTCTTTTTATAATTTTTTTTACCAACACGAAAAACAACTCGAAATGCGATTGCTCGATAAGTTTTTTGTGTTTCTCTTAACTCAAAATGTGTGTGGGAAATGTTTACAAGTGCTTTAGCCTGGCTACTGTTTTTTCTGCTTGTCTCTCTCTCTCTCTATCTTTATTTGAAATTATGAATTTCTCACACGCCAACATTTAATTATCACTAAATGCTTTCATGTCATCGATGTGGAGCTTTACTCTATTAACATATAGCGTTCGTTTGCAGGGGGCGTGTAATTGTCGTGCAATCGGGCAACGAGACGAAAACAAAAAAACGTGAGCTGCAACTGGAAATTGTTGTTAGTATAATGCATGCCCCTATATCTACCTATTCACGAAACAAACAAACAGTGGAAATTATATATACGTAGCTGACAGCTCACTTAAAAGGTACTTGATCAATTGCATTGTCATTTGTGCACTTGGGAAAATTAGATACATCGAAGAAGTATTGTGTGTGTTTGTACATTAGCAAGTCTTTAGCTAACTTGGCATTTCATATGATTGATATGTAAATTACTTATGCACACTTATGATGTATGGAATGCAATAAAGATCTAAAAGGTATTACATGATGTAGTATAGAGACTTGAGCATATGGGATTTCATATATCATAGAGAACTTTTGTAATTGAAGTAACATATATATCACATATCATAATATACATACATCATTTCACTTTAATTACTTAAAACTTTGCTCGACTCTAAAGTCAGGCAAACATCCGATTTTTTGCTCAGTGTACAGTTTATAAATACAACAAAAGCACAGCTATTCAAGGTTTTTAAAAGCTTGGATTTTATGAATGAAGTGACAAATGTAAACATACGATTATTATAGATCTGCATGCAAACGTGACTAGGAAAAATTAAAATCAAATCAAATATCTTGATAGAGCGATGAATCTCTTAAGATATTTTCAATAACAAAGAAATTAGCTTGCATTTTTAATGCATTTAACAGCAACATCAATGCAAATATATTGCAGACATTGGCAACAGCAGCAACAGCAACAGCAACAAGCGCCATGACAACAGCAACAGCTAAAGCGTTGACAACCCGCAGCTACATGAACATTTCCAAGACATATGAAAGCAACAACAGCAACAACAACAACAACAACAACAACAACAGCAACAACAGCTTGCAACATGCTCAGCTTTTTGCCACACAAACTCTGTGCAAAAGTATGCGATGACAACAGCAGCACCCGCTGCAGCAACAATATTATTACCAGCATTGCTGTTGTTGCTATTGCAGAAAACATTTCCTGGTGCAGCAGCAGCTACAGCAACAGCAACAACAGCAATGCTCACAATTTAGCACAACTATTACAAATCGCATTAGACGCTAAATTTAGCCAAGAGTTGGCGTTGGCCAAAGCAGCAACAATTGCTAGAATGGCGACAATATTTGAGCAGAGATTTAGGCTGCCTGCTTGGATGACTTTCGACTGACCCTAATATGTTGACAGCGGCTGCACAGCTGGCAACATGTTGCCGCAACACGTGCGTGCGTGGGCATGTTGCTGTCCCACGCATTGCGCATAATTTGCAGGTAGTCGCTAGATTTAAGGTGTTGCTATGATGAATGGCAATGCAGAATTGTTGTAGACCAACAGAGGCTGACAATTCGCAGTCAATAAAAGCGATAACTAGACAATGAGAGACAGAGTGGAGAGCGGCGTATGCTAGAAGAGAGTGGGAGAGAGATATAGGCAGTTAGACAGTTGAACAATGCAAACAAAGGCCGCTTTTTGACATTTGCCAAATGTCAATATGCCATAAATGCAACACGGGAAATATCATTGCAGGAAATTGCAACAAAAAAAAGCTGAAGAAATACTTTGTGCGGGTGGCTGACAATTAAATACCCTAACTGGCAGATTAGCTGTGAGGTGAGATATAATAAATACTGAATAAAGTGAGATGATTGCATTGGTGCTATTTTTTTCACCTGCACTGTATGCTACTAGACACTAGATACTTGACACTAGACTCTAGACATAGGATTGTCAATGTTAGATTCTAGAAGTCAGATATCAGATCTCTCATACCAGACACAATGTACCAGCTACCAGAAACTAAATACAAAATACTAGATACCAAATGATAAGGAATAGAGCATGGGTATTACTGCTTGAGTGCTAGATACTATAATACATGAGATCATAGATATCAGACACTAAATACTAAATGTTCAAACCTACATATATGAACTTGTCGTCTAGATAAATATGACTCCATATGAGCTTCAATATTAAAACATATTTATTTATAAATTTTAAAAATGACTATTCTATTATAAATAAATATTTATTTATATAATTTAGAAATGATCAAGTTCTTTACGTCACGTGCTCAATAAGAACATCTTAAATGCCCAGCTGCAGCTAGAGTATAGCTCAGCTTGTTGCAATCGAAGATGTCTCTGTCTCTGCCATTGTTTTTGTGCCCTGTTGCATTAGCCGCTGATTTATGTGTCTGTCTCTGTGTCTAACTATATGTGTGCCTGAGTGTGTTAGTGTGTGGGTTAGTCTGACGCGTTGACAACATCAAACACAGCAGCAACATGTTGCTGGTTGCCTTAACTGTTGCTGCTGCTGCTATTGCTGCTCCCATTGCTATGTGGCGGCATTTAGTTGTTTACATTTGGCTTCATCTCCTCTCATCTCCCCAACTGCTGCCGCAGTTGCTTTCTGCATTGTAATTTCCCCATTGATTACATTGCGGCCACATCTCGTTTGACTTGTGCTCGTCTTTTTCCGTTCCGTTCCATTCGCCTCGACTCGATTCGATTCGATTATAGGAATTGGAAGTCGTCGTCTGTTTACCAGCTGCTGCCACAATGAAGCAATTTGGCCATGTTGCTGCTTCTGCTGCTGCTGTGGCTTTTACTCTTGTTGTTATTATTCTGAGCTATTTCTTACATTTTTATTGCTATCATCCGTTGGCTGGCTCTATGCAGGGAACTCCCGTTGACTGCCATTGTTTGATTTTGCAATTAATCATTGGCAGACAAATGTTTGGCATTTGATTGAATACGTTCAAAATATATCTTTGTTGAATCTGGGTTGATCTACATATAACTATATAAATTTAAATTTAGAAAATGTTCGAAATATGCTTTAGTTTTCTAGTACAGGAAATCTCTTTCACTTTTTCTTTCACTTTTGCATTTCATTTTCCTATGCTTTCCCAACAATATGCAGATATATTTTGTGGTATCAAATTTTATGTTTATAATCTTCCGCTAGAGTCCACACTATGAACTTTTTGCTTAAGGTGCTATAACGTCGTATAGTTATATACATGTTAAGGAAACAATCGATTATTTCATATGAAATTTATTTGAGAATCATGAAAGCATTGTTATAAACTCTGGCACAGAAAGATTCATGTCATTTCTTATCGATAAACGTCAGTTTAGTTTAGTCAGTTGAAGAAGAGATTCATTGACTCAACGATATACTACTTTTATAGCTCATTTCATATTCCATGTTACCTTTCCTGTTTGACAAATTCAAATAACAATTTGCAATCGAAATTTCATCACGCTCCACGCATGCCATATTTTCAACTTCAATTTCGTTCCATTAGTTAATATCTGATTCGGCATCAAAGTTGGCCAATGTACAGAGCATAATGAACAATAAATGCCAGATTGAGGCTCACATTTGAGCGCGTAATTGAAACGGAGAGCCAAAAGGCAAGCCAAGCCCCAGTCAGCCTCGGCCTCATCATTAGCTGCCACTAAAAGTGGATCAACTAACGGTCAGACTGGCAGCTAGGCAGCCACTCAACCACTCAGCCTGGTGGTGCTTGCAGGGGATGTGGCCACATTATAAAACAATTTCTCACAAAAACCCACCCAATTTGCCTGCTAACCGCACGACGAGTGCTTTTTTTTTTTTTTTGTTGATCATTTTTTTGGCCAAGCTTCCAATTACAAGCTGCATTTGGTTAAGTGTTGTTGTGGTCGCTGCCACCGCTGCCGCTCCTGCTGGCTAACGGCTAATTACTGTGCCCAGACCTCCAAAACGAAAGTGAGACCAAGAGGCGGTAATTACCTTTTTGGCCAGCTGCCGCTTAACGGCCTTGCAACGCGCGCCACCAAACACACAAAAACAAAAAAAGTGAAACCTGAGCATAGTTTTGCATTACATATAAATAGACGTATATATAATTGTAAGTAAATGTATATCGACTCATTGTTTAGCGTTTGCTGGCATGCAACAGCAACAGCAACAGCAATGGCAACTGCTTCCGCGTTGCTATTGTGGGTGGCACGCCCCGTTTACAGGTTTACAGGTTGTTGCAAGAAATTTACATAATTATTGTGATTTAATTTTCGCATTTTCCGGGGAAGCAAAACACACAGACTGGAATACACACGCAACTGCAATAGTTACAATTTGTAAATGTCGTTGTAGTACAACATGCAAATGCAGTTCCGATTCATGTTGCACATGCAACAGCAACAACAGCCCAGTTAGCCAGACAGACATATGTTCGCCCGTCAATTATTATTCAAAGCGCATTCGTTCATTTTCATGCCTCGCATTGCAGTTCGATTTATGAAAGGCTTTAAAAAAACGTAATGTAGATTCGAGCACATTCGAGAGTCAACTGATAGACTGGCAGATGCCCTAAAGGCATATGTTTTTAATAGACGAGGCAACAGCATTGCGTGTACAAGTTAATGTGATTACAACAATCGATATTTATCGATATTAGTAGAGCTGTGCTACAAGCAGACACAGGCTATAAAGTGAATGCAAAATTTTAATATATTGCAAGTTAAACTTTGTACTTGATATATATCGATATCAAGATAGACAAGACTAATAGATAGACTGCTGACAATAAAATGTATTAGATATTTATTAATTTGAAATAATAAATTGGTCTACCATGTTGCATAATCTACAAATGCCCTCTAGGCCAATACAGACAGCTATCATGCAAATACTGATTTAGTATATTACATCGAATTGTTAACTTTCTACAACGCATAAACATTTTATTATACCACATCAGTCCATTGCCTAAAGGGTATTTCAGAGAGATATGCGCTCGTTTTTGGCAATTATTGATTTGCATTTGAACTTTTATTTTTGTGGGTATTTTTCTAGCCGTTTTTGCTACCGTCTTTTGTATGTTTTTGGCATAGCTCGAATTTCGTTTGATTTATGCTTGGGGGCACTTTGATTGATGTGCCGCAGCATTTAAATATTTGACGAGCGGCAATTAAATTTCATAAATCGTTAACATTATATTGATCGACGTTAATTGGCTGTTCGATTGTTCATGATTGGAAATCCAATTAGCTTCGCTCGTTGAGTGTTGATAAACGATAAGAGAGAGAGAGAGAGAGAGAGAGAGAGCGAGAAACTCTCCCTCAAGGTTGCCAAAATAGGTGTAGTAAAAAGTTGTTATAGATCATTTTATAAGAGCTGCAAAAAGTTTCCTCTATAGCGACACAAAGTTTGAGTAGAAATTCAAATTCTTTTCGTGCTATCAAAAATCATCTTACATTAACAAAGCCAAGGAATTTCCTTTATCTTCATCTTTCTTCCATCTCAAGTTTAACAAAGGCTTGTTTAATTTAACAGCAAGTTTAGCCTGAACAGCAACAACAAATGTGGCCAGATGTGAATCTGTTGTCTTTCAACACTTTCGCTTGGTGTTTGGCCTTCGTTAAATCAATCATAAAGTGCATTGGCCTGCTGGTTAGCCAGTTCTGCATAATAACAACATTACATATAATACCCTATAATTTCTGGCCAAGAATAAACAAGAGTTCGACACGGCGACCGCTGACGCAGCAGGGCAGCCAAACAGTTAAATATAATAATCAAGTGCAATCAATGTAATTCGATTGCGAACTGCATTTGTTTATCGAATGTGGTGAAGCGCGCAAAGCAATTCATGTGTACGTGGGCAGAGAGAGAGACGTGCAGAGAGAGAGAGAGAGAGAGAGGGATAGAGCGAGAGACAAAAGGCCAGCAGAAATAAAATGAATTTTTATGAGAAGTCGCGATCGTCTCGCTGGGCACGTCGTAAATTTGATTTGGTTTATTTTCATTTGCTTTTGTTTTTCTTTCTTTTTCATTGTATTCTCCTCATTTATGATCGCTTTCCACAGAGGCTGCTCCTGCTGCTGCTGCCACGTCTGGTGGCAAGTTCGAAGTTTGGCCGTGTGTTTGGCGACCTCTGGGCCAAGTTTGTTGCAATGGGGCGCATAAATTTCACTTTTACTTGCCGCACGTTTAATTTAGCTTTTATAGGTGGCATAATTCACAGCGTGACACTTTGTGGCAACAAATGTTGCTGGCAACATGTTGCAAAGCGCAGCTATACACATACATATGTGTGTGTATGTGAAGCACATGGCCAAGCGGCTAGAAAAGTGTTGCAAATTATATGGCAGCAACGTGTTCATTGCATCGGTCATGCTAGCATTGAGGGGGCGGCGCTGGCAGGAGAGGGGCGTGCCTTGTGGCTTGGGGGCACAAACGAATGCAAATTGTTGCATCAGCGAGCGCAACGAAATGTGCAGGAACATGAAATTGTTTCTGCAGGAGAAACTTGGCCACAAATGAAGCAGTTGCCGTTGCAAGGCTGCTGCAGCATGAAATGCTCCAGAGCCGCAGGCTTGACAGGCAGCAGCTGCTGCTCCACAGAGGGCAGCCAGAGCGTGTGGGTCAGTGCGTGCCTTGCATGAATTACGACATCCCAGAGAGATCATGGCACGAGTCTAGCGTGGCGGGGCGAAGACACACTCTTTAAATTATACACAATTAAAATGTTGTTACCGGCTTTACAAAGCGATTTGCAATTATTTATTGCAGTAGCCGGCTGCTTGGGGTGGCTCAGAACTTTAGCCAGGAAACGTTTAAACTGGCACAAATCAGAGCACGAGCTGCCAGAGGAGCCTGAGGAGCCGGAGAAGGAGTTGCCCCAGCTCGAGTGCTCTGTAAACTGGGTCAATGTGATTATAGGCAAAGACTTTCACTAGCCAGCTGTCAAGTGAGTGGGATGAATGAAGACAAAGAGATATAGAGTGAGATGGAGATGGAGAAGGAGAGAGTGGAATAGCGTGTGTGGGCCTAGAGAGAATTGAGAAATTATGTTGGAAAGGTTAGAAAGGAACACGTTATGCGAAAGTCTTACACAGAAAGTGGGTGAACTTTATTGAGCTCTTCTATGAATCGATAAATCGAAAAGGAAGCACAGAGAATCTTGAGCTGAATGCAGCAAGACTTTGGCTAAAAAGTAATAAAAGACTCTTGGGAAGTTTCCTATATAAGTTCAATAAAGTAATCGAAGTTCAAGCTGTGCAGATTGGAAACTTTAAACTTTTTCCTTCTCTTAAATAATTTTCTTTATGTTTATATTTGATCAATAATACTTAATCGTTGGCTTTAATTACTACATTTGCCGCTCAACTCAACTTTTGTAAAATGTTTGTTGTTCCATTTAGTGCACCATTATTCTATTTGGTGTGCCAAATAGTTTATCAACTTATAGATAATGGTTAATCGATGGTTTTAATAGCTTTGCTTACTTTGCCTTGCCTTGGCGCATATTGCGAAGCTCGCCAAACATTAAATTGCCCACAATCACGAAACTATCTGTGCCTGGAGAAATTGTACTTCTCACAGAGATTTTAATGTTTCTGTCGATTCGAAGCGACTTCTGCTATTGGGTGCCGTTGAGGCATTTGAAGAGCTCACATTGCCGGCATTTTCACCAAATGAATTAATTAAATCAGCGAGCAGAGACACTTTTGTAATTAGAAATGTCCGCAATTGGCAACTGGCCGGCCGCAAGAGGCGGACACACGAAAGGCAGCCGCAGCCAAAGGAAAGCAGGCGCCAACACACAATGCCTCTAAAGAGCAGGCATCCACTGATGTGGTTGCATTTCTATTTTCCAAGAATTCAACGTATGCCTCTACGTTTTTTTTATATTTTTTTTCTATTTAGTCAGATAGAAAACGAAAAGGCAGCAACTTTAAGCTAATCAAAGTGATTTCTCATTCGAGATTTATTTTTATATATCAAGTATCTGGGTAAAGTTAAGAGAGTTCCGGGCCCAGGGCTCGTATCAGACATTAACTAACATGAAAATAAACTCATATTCCACAAGTGAAACTCAATTTTCGTATAAGCTTTTGACTTGGTTTCATTCCATTCATGTTCCACCTCTCTATATGATTCCCTATCATATCTGTGCAAAATTTATATTTAGAGTTGGGTTTTCTTTAAGACTTACCGCTGTCGAGCTGCGTTTGCGCAGTAAATTATCCAGGCACAGCTGTAGCTCAAAGGCCTTCAAGTAGATCAGATGATAGCGATCGCGCAATCGTTCCAAATTGCCTTCACCCTTTCTTGGATGGGCTGTATTGTTGCTGTTGCTGTTGCTGTTGCTGTTGCTATTGCTATTGCTGTTGCCGCCAGCTGCGACAACTCCAGAGCCAGTCGCAACTCCAACGCTGGGCGTGGTCAATTGTGCTGCATCGGAGGCAAAGCCGCTGCTGAGACTGTGCGATTTGGTGGCCGAGTCGCTGGTCGATTCGCTGGAGCAGTTGCTGGTTAAGGAAGCAGGCTGCTGTGACTGCGACTGTGACTGTGACTGTTCCCGTTCCCTTTCGGAGGCGGCGCGTATGCAAGCGCTTACAACTCGAGCGTGTGATACAATTTCATGGTACAACACCTGGAAATAGACAAAAAGAAAACGAATCAGAGAAATGAAAATTAAATTGCATGCGAAAGGTGTCAAATGCGAATGGCTGTCAGGCCAATTGGAAAGCGAACACACATGACGTATACTTAATATGGCGCGCGTGCATTGGCCACGTGATTTCAAGCCAAGCCATCGCTTAGCCATGCCAATTGCCAATAAAGTTGTTGCCCCATCACAGCGCGTGGGCATTTGCTTAGGCTTTGGGGCGCAGCTCTTGCGATCGCGCGAGTCTAGACAGAACTCTAAATGAAGCGACTGCACCTAAATGAACACTGTGCGAAAACCTTATGCAGTTGAGCTGGCAGAGTGAATGAATGAATGAATGACGGAAGTTTTTTATATTTATATATAGATGAAACTCTTAGTCAAGTCAAGTTCTTTCCTTCTTCTGAGTTTGTCTAGAATCTCTAGCATCTACCCATATTTTTTCGTGCAGTGCATTTAACTCTTCTCATAATAAACTTCTCTGCCTTTGCCTTTGTCTTTGCCTCTGTCTCTGCCTCTGCCTCTACCTCTGCCTCTGCCTCTGACCCTGCCTCTTCTCTCTACCGCAGCCTCTGCTGCATTTCCGTTCCTCTGCAGCAATTGTCTTAGATTTTCATCACTCATTTGTCATTTTTTTTCGGCAGACGACTCAAACACAAACTCAAGCCCAAACCCCAATCGAGACAAAGGTCAAATCCCACACATTGCATAAGCCAATGATGATGCATCCGTCCATTGTATTGTCGAAGATTAATCGATAAATGGTATTGGCTAAAAAGGCTTTCCGCATCCACAGTCGCCACAGCCACAGACAAGCGTGCGATATTCAATTTATCAAAGGAGGAACAAAAAAAATTGGTAAACAAAAATAATTACAAATGTAATTGACACGCAGCAGGTCAGAGTTGAGGCCAAGTGGGCTGTGGGCTGTGGGCGTGGCAGCGTCAAATGCCGCACAATGACACCCACCTAGCCAGTCAGCCAGCCAGCCAGCACACACATGAGCATTCGCAATTGCCGCACTGTGCGGTTATCGTACATTGATCTTCATACAACAGTTTAACCTCAACGAACTCTTGCATCATGTTGTCCGTTGGCTAAGTAAACACCAACAACAACAGCAACAGCAACCACAATAGCTGTCAGCTTAAGCATTAGAAATCGATAAATATGATGAAGCGACCAAAGTCGTCGCAGCTAAAACCACCTGGTAGACATACTTATGGCACCAACTGTTTGCATCCTGTGCATTTCACCAGCTCAAGTCATAAATTTACCATTTTCACCTGTTGGGCTGCTCATTTGTACCTTTTTTTTTTTTTGCCTTCCTCTCTCTCGCTCTCTCTCTCTGCTTCCCCTTCTCTAAATGCAAATTGAAATGTCATAAAAAGGCGTTCGTCCATCGATCGATTTGCATATGCCAGCAATTCCTCTCTCTCACTCTCTCTCTCACTCTCTCTCTCTCTCTCTCTCTCTTACTGCACTCTACTCCTCCCAGTTCGTGCAAATCTCTTATGCACATGATTATCATCGACATTTTGACATTTGATTAAAGAAATAAAATAAAAAGTTTTGCAGCAGCTGCTTCGGCTAGCGAAAGTCAACTTCCACAATTTCAATAAGGAAGTTTTTCACTTTTACTAAGCATACCACTATGGAGAGTTCTCGAAATTAGTGTCTCGATATATCAGAGTTGTTCCAATTGTATCTAAAGTATAGCAATTTCATGTTTTATCTACTTCCAATCATACATTTCTTATCTAAATTTCCTTCCACTTTATATTCAACTCCACCCACGCTCAAATCAACTTCTTCCACTTCAATGGCTTTTCCTTTGGCTTTACAAATATTTAAACGAGCGCAAATCGAATTCTATTTTATTGGAATTTTCCGCTAGATAATTTTCTGCATCATTACAGCGAGTTGAGTCAGAAATTGTTTGCATTATAATATGATTATGATATTTTTGCTGTGTTGCTCTTATCATTATATCTAATTATGTGGCTCGACAAAGAACTTGTTCCATACGTCAAGAGGTGCCCAAGGGGGGAGTCTTTCTGTTTTCAGAGGCTTGGCTGTTTGCCAAATTCATAGCCATTAGCTGAGAGGCAAGTCATGAAGCGCGTCATGAAGTTGTTTCAAGTTCTTGGCAGAGGAGCCTCCGCCACGAGAAGCGTCTGTGACCTGGGCAGGTGTGTGGAGGCGGTGTGGGTGTGGCAGTCAAGCGGCTGCCTATTTGCGATAGTTGCGGCTCATTACGAGCCGAAGAGCGAGAGCCACAAAGAAAACAACAAGAACAGCAACAACAACAAGACTCAAGCTAAGCCAAACAATTGCTTGGCCATAGAGCAACGCCTTTCTCTTTGTTTAAACTCAGCCAAGAGTCGAAGTCGGAGTTCGGAGTCGAAGTCAGAGTCGAGTTGGAGGCTGTAGACTTATGGCTCCACTCCCCAAACTTTGCACGACTCTGGGTTTTGGCAATTTGGCGAACCTCTTAATGCATTTTGCACACGCCACCCACCCAACTGAGAACACCAAAGACCAAACTCCAACTGCAAGCCAAACTCGGCTCCAGTTTCAGAACTTTGAATTATAATAAAATAAATATGAGCCAGAATTTTATGCAAAAAGTTCGTGACTAATCGGCGTCTGAACTTGAGATGTTACCTTCTGCACTGTGTTGTGATTGCAATTGAGACTTTGATGCACTCAGCCAGCAGCCAGCAGGCAGCAGCCATGCAGTCAGCAGTCGGCAGCTGCTGCAGCAGGCGCCCAGTTGGCAACATGTTGCGAGACGAAGGCAGAAAGAGAGAGAGAATTTATTGGCTAAAGAAAAGTGAATGCACAGTGGGCGAGTAATTGAATTGAGCACACAGAATAGACAAAGCAATATATAGTAAGAGAAGTAAAAATGTTGGGGTCGAGCGTGCTTGACTGTGGAATACTCGAATCTATAGAAGATTTCAACAGTAGAGTCTAGCTCTAAAACTGAGAAAGATACAGTTTTACTACATTAATCGGGAAAACCTTCATACCCTATTAGACGAGGTCACATTTCAAGTCTCTAGCTGTAATAGATGAACGAAAGAACAAAAGGTCGCATTAAGGGCAATTGCACCAACACCAATATGCTCTTTTCACTGCATGAACAAGTATACAAGTAATGTATCTATTGTTCTATTGTGCTACAACAGATTCAAGGTCTATATAGAGGCAGCTCTGGGCTAAATTTATAAACAATTTGAGATTTGATATTTATAAAACGCTTCAAAGTGTTTATTTATCAATTGTAATAGATTATTGTAATATGCTTAGCAGAGAACTGAAAAGGAATTATCTATATGAATTGTAGTAAACATTGTAAGCAGGAAACTCGCTAAATTTATGTTCATCGTATTCATAACAAATATCCCGCATCATATGATGTTTTATTTGAAACGTTCTCTAAGACATTTATATTCTATATATTTTTTTCTCATATTTAATCAGTCATTTCATAATATTTTCATTCATCTCAGCTGTCAACGCCTCATTTCGTGCTCATTTTCTGCTCGAATTCCCACTGCAATCACGTTTTCAGCCTTAACATTTATTTTTTGTTTATTTTTCAATAACTTTTACATAATTTACATAATTCTTTATGATAGCCTTTCAGCTTGCTTATGATTTGTGTGCATAACTCGAGCAATTTTTCCCAGCTGGCGCCAGTTGAAAAATGACTTTCGACTACATTTTGCCCAGCTAAATGCTAATTGGACTCTTGTTGGCTACATAAATTCCATGCACAGTGGGCACACTTCTTCTGCTGCTTCTTCTAGTTGTTCTTCTTCCTCTTCTTAAGGCTAGTTGCAACACAGACAGAGGCTGTCCTCCAATTGTTGTTGCTGGCCCGCATGACGCACATTCGCGCAAAGATCTTCTAATGCGTTTTGCTATTTATAAAGCTAAAGACTGGGCACGTAGCCTGCCTCTGCCTGGCTGTAGCTGTGGCTGATGTCTCTCGATCGAGGTTCGTTGACTCACGAAATTTTTTTGAAACAGTGTTGAGCAATAGCCAAGAATAACAACAACAGCAGCAGCCACAACAATTAACTAGCTACAACAACATTAGATTCATTATCGAAAATGTCAGTACGTGACCTCGACCGCGTTCTTTGAATATTTATCGCCCCCCTTAGACACTGGGCACAGCCTACGCCCCTAATCAGTTGAGATGCTTCTATGTGTTCATCCGTCTATATATATACAACCAAACATATATATATTATCTGATTCACAAGCATACTCACACTTCTGATCAATTTCAAGTCTAGAAAGCGTGAAATTTAGCTCATATAAGTTCAATTCTCACCTGCCAAATAATTTTGCCAAAAATGAAAATTTCTTTTGCATAAAGTCAATGAACGTTGCTTCAGCAACAACAACAACAAACTATGCAACACTTCCAACATGTCACACATACTATAAATTGGAACGCGCACATTTCCTTTTTTTTTTCAGCTTTTTTGCTAGCACATTTCTGAGTGAAATAGTCACGACATTTGGAACACTTCCAAATGGCCAAATCGAAAGCGACTTTAAATAGCCCCAGAAAAAAAGAAGTGAGAGAGAGAGGGAAGAAAAAATTAGATACAAAGTCTGCCCGGTTTGGAACACAAACTAATTTCGGCGTGTGCGCTTCCAAAGCAAACAAGTTGCGACTTCTCTAATTACCTCAATGGAGCAGCAGCACCAGAAGAAGAAGAAGAGTGGTGGAAGAGAAGGGAAAAGTGGGGGAAACACAAATAACACTTTTCTCTTCTGCTGCGGAGGAGTTGGGCGAGCTCTATTGACAAGATAAATGACAAGAGGAAACAAGAAGAAGCAGACAAACTGAAATTGACACTCAACAAAGGTGTGAGAAAATGAGAAAATGACCAAAGATGTAACAGTTTCTCAATGAAGATATTAGACGAAAAGTTAGCCTAGAGAAGTGATTGATTGAAGAAATAATTGATAAATATATATACGAATGATGATAATGTATAGAACCAAACGGTGTTATCGATAGATATGAATATCCATATGAAATCTATATATCTTAGATTATTTATTCTTCATAAAGCTTTGAAAAGTATCGATAATAGTTCGTTGCTTTATAAAGTTCCACATTTTCGATAGATAGAGCGCAGAGCAGATTCAATAACTCCACAAACATACCCCATCGATAGTCTCCCCTCTACAGGGTATATTTGTGGTGGGAGTGTGAAGGAAATGACTGCATTTAAGACTTATTGTTTGACTTATGTTTGGTGTTAAGTGCAACAACTCGCACGTATTTTGTCACCTGGACAATTAAGCTGCCTGGGAGCCAGACATGCCTCGCCTAGAGCCGAACTCTGTTGACCCACAAATGAGAGCAGCAAATGGATGTCAACTGATGCAACTGCAACGTGCTTCAGGCGAATGCGCCGGGAATTAACCGAAACAAAGATGAAGAACCGTTCTAAACATGCGAAAGAGAGAGTCGTTCGCTGACCAAAATGTCCGGTGATAGCACAGTTAAAATCCCCGACACGGCCTATTGAGTAACATATCAGAGACAGCAGCAGCGCTGAGTGAGAGAGTGAGCGAGTGAGGGGGGGCCTTTGATATCAAAGCTGACAACGACACGGTTGACATAATCACGTTCGAGTGTCACGTTCGTAGCCGGCACGATAAGACGACGACGACGACAGCGACGACGACGACAACCGAGACGAAGTCGTCGTCTGCGCCTTTTGTTGCCGTCACGTTCTTGGCAGATGTTGTTTGCTGTTGTTGTTGTTGGCCCCCATGTGGTCCACTCGAAGTTGCAGCCAAAGTCTGCCTGCATCCAAAAACTGTGGCCAAGAACAAGTTTGCCGCTTGTCAAGCTTTTGAAATTTGTTCAGTTTTTCTCTTCAGTTTTCTTTTAGCTTTTGACTTTAGCATTAGCTCTGGTCTCATTAAAAACATGTTACATGGCTTTAACTGCTTTAACTGATTATGAAATTGTTGGGCTTTAACTGTTTATATAATTATTTTTTCTTTTTTTACAACTACTACTAATCAAAAACAGTTTTGTTAAGTCAGTGAATGACTTGTGAGCTACCCTTTAGTTAGGTACTTTTACGTGTATAGAATGCAGTTGCATATAACTGTGTGTATATATGAAGTATTAGAAAAAAGATTCCTCAGAAAACTCTTCTGTTATCTTGCTCGTAAACTAAACAATTCAGAGTATTTTATGTGGCATGCCTAACTAGGAAATATTTCCTTTTTTTCTATTTACCAAAGCACAATTCTTTACTATATATATCCAATAATCTATATATTCCTCTTCAACAATAATCTTCAATAGTTTTCCTTAGAGTCATGATAGCCGATGTCCTCTATTTTTTCTCATTTCTCGCATTTTCAATGATTTCAAGTAATTTTTTTCAGCTTATGCCACAACAATTGAATCATCAACGCTTGATGAAGCATTCTTCAAGTTAGTTATTCAAGAGAGAGCAATGTCTACCTGCTCTGCTCTGTTGCATATAGATTAAAAGAAAATCCTTGGCTTTCTCTGTCATGGCATTAAATTTCAATTATTACAACATCAGACGGGCCATGCCATGGCCTATTGGGTCTGCTTTCTGCTTTCTATTTATTGCACAATTAACAATGTCGTTAGCCCAAAAGTATTTTTTTTTTTATTTTTTTTTTTGTTTTGTTATTTTGGGATCTTTCAACTAGCGTTACGCCTGATGCCAGCTGTTAGTACATTGACCACAGAAAGGCCGCAACAGGGTAATATCATTTTAATTGCCGCAAGGCAGAGACCGCAATAGAGTGATAGAGAGATGGAGAGGGAGAGGGAGAGAGAGAGAGAGAAGTTGCCGTCTGCTTAAGTAACTGCCACCAAGTTGATCTGTAATCAACCTTCGAATGAAAGCCCAACCACGAGGCGGAGCTCGCCCAGCAGCAGCCTTGCTAACGGCTCTTGGACAAAGTTTTGACCTTGTCCATTTGGCCAACTGATGGCGGTCATTTGGCTTGTTTTAGTTTTTTTTTTCTTTTCCTATAGACCACATTTGGCAGACACTTAACGAACGTTAATTGCACTCGAGTGGCCTGAAGATCACACGACGAGTGTTTTGAAAGTGTTTTCGGTGCTTGTTCGACTTTGTTTTTGTTTTCAGTCAATTTGGGGGCAACGCCGTGTTTGGTAATCTGATAGCTTCGAGTGCAGATGATACTCGAGTGCTGGTGTCAAATGTGCCACAGATTTGGGTGAAGAGGTTCACTGAACTCGCTGCAGAAGGTCGAGCGCAGCAGATGCTAACAGTTAAAAGAACAGTTTGGCCGCTAGAAAGCTTAGCTCATAAATGGCTAAGGCGAGCGGGTTTTATTCGGAACTACAAAGTAAATTTACAAACAATACTATAGTTGAAGCTGATCTTTTTCTCTTTATATAAATGATAATCGATACGACTCTCTCTCCCTCTATCTCTCTCTTCATTTAACTATAAAACTCTTCATTTGTCTTTTACTCCTCAGCTTCCGTAAGTAAGCATGGGATATTTCTTACTCTCTAGAGAGCTGTTAAGCTTACTCTTACTCGAATATGAGAGAGATCTCTACCTCTCATATACGACCGTTTTAGCATTACTGCCTTCCCTCGCCTTCTCTCTTCTCTCATCTCATCTCTCATAATCCCATTTCGTGCAAATCCAAATCGGATTACAAGTCCATTGTTAATGGCAAAACATTTCTCATGATTGATTTTACCCCCACCAAAATTGGTCAGCAGCAGCAGCAGCCGCAGGAGCAGTTTTACAGGCTGCAAAACATGGATATGTACAAGATGTGCGCAGATGAAATATGGATATGGAATGGAAATGCATATGACTGCCGATATATCAGACAACAACAACAACAACACAAAAAAGCTAAACATTTCTCAATATTGCATTGCGCTGACATTTTCACAAGCAACGGCGCATTTTCGCCAGTTTTTCCTAAACTAAAGCTGTCCATGACAAATGATTGCTGCAATCAAATGAAATTAGTCAATGAAATTGGCAAACATTTGGCTAATTAGTCTACAAAAACAAACGAATACAAAATATACATTGTGAAGTCGTCTAATTGCGCAACATTTGAATTGGACAATTACAATTTTCCTTGCAGCATCGCCTGAAGGCTGCAGCTGAGCTAATCATCATCATCAACAGCAGCAGCAGCAACAGCAACAGAAGTAGCAGCAGCGAGTGTCTACTGTAAATGCAAGTCAAGGTCAATAGATAGACGCTGCGGGTCACTCATTGCTGCTCTGTGTGGGCATTGATAAGCCCAAGACAAATCATTTTTACTCTGGCCACACTAATCGTCAGCTTTTACGATCCAATCGAACTGGGGATCGAGTTTACTTTATAGTTGCTCATAATGATTATGGTTGATGTTGCAGTTACTCTTAGCTGTCAAAAGTATTTCGTAGCCAAATGCATAATGCAGAGATTACTTTTTATACTCATAAAAACGCTGTAAAATAAAGTTTAGAAGATACTCAAATGATTCAAATTATGATTTATATACTTTAATATATAATTAAATCAGAAAGTACTTGCAAAAACTATTCAAAATCTAAATAATATCGAAATAAAGACCGATTACGATCTCTTAATGCTAGCTCGAAGTAAGCTTAGCTCTTTTATCTCTACAATATGTAACTTTTATGATTTCCTGTAGACAATTTCATTAAAATATACACTGAATAATATTAAAAGCTATCACTAAGTATATATAAAGAGAAATTCATCCATTTATGAACAACACACTTATTACCTAAGCAACGCCTAATTTATTACAGCACTTTAAAGCAGAACTTCATTCATTATTATTATTATTATTATTATTGCAGCTAATGGCCAATGCAATTGCTGCACTTATAATTGACATAGACTCAAAGCATAAAGATTATAATCATGATAATGATCAGGCAGTTGCCCGATTTGACCTCCATTGACCTCGCATTGCACATCCTCTGTCATATAACAGGTTGCCAGCTTTCTTGGACAACTCGTAATTGGGGCGTGGCAATGCACAGCACATAAAACACACAAAAAAAAAACGCTGCACAATAATTGAAAGCCGACATTTTGGCAAATTAAGTGCCCATAAAAAAGCCAAAACAGAGTTGTACAATGGACAATGTAATTACCAAAAACTAACAACGGAATGAGAGTGTGTGAGAGAGAGGGAGAAATAAAAATTCATTACAAATACAAAATTGCACAAGTGAATTAATTAAGCTAGAAAAATTGTTATGAAATGAACGAAGATCAAATACTCTAAAGGAAAGGATAGATCAGATAAGATATATATAAATGATATATACATATATAATGAAATGAATATAAATATATACTCTTTAGCTCATGATATATCCATTGGTGAGAATAACTAGCCTTAGTCAACCCATAGTCACTTTTTTTCACTTTTCATAAACATCAATTCAATCCTTAATAATTACTTTAGTTTTAATGAATATCTCCTCTTTCGCATACAAATTGTCATTAGTGTCGCTTGCAGGCCTCTATCGAATTTTAACGCTATCTCAAATAAATTTGTTCGTTTCATTTAACATTGCAAATGAGTTTTGGGTTTCAGTTTTGGCTTTGTTTATGTTTCTTTTTGGAGGGGCTGCCTTGTCCTGGGGGGCCACAGCAGACACCAGACAGGAGACAATGGAAAAACTTTCACTAACAGCAGGTGGAGATGCACACATGCACAGCAAACACTAGCAACAAGTGGCATCTGCAGCGTGTTTTTTTTTTTTTTTTTTGCTTTGGCTTTTTAACAATTACGACACCTCAATTTGCGAGCAGAGGTAAGCCAAACGAACCGCAACACAGCCAAATGCCCAGAAGCTACAAAATCAAAACACACATAAGTCAAGTGCAGCACCGCCTCCTGGAGCTCCTCCAGCTCCTCCAGCTGCTGCTGCTCTCTACTCTAACTCATTAAGCGGCAAACGGGTTCATAACTCTGCAACATGCCGGGTCACAACATGGGGGTCAGTCTTAGCAACATCTCAGCATCTCTCATACTTCCGAATAGATAAACGTCGCAACGTCGCATGTGAAGCGAGCTGGCAACATGTTGCCCACATCTCGGAAGCTCTGGCAGCAATTGATTTTTAAATGCAAAAGGGAGGAGTGTTCGTGGCGTGGCCTGGGTTAAAAGGTAATCTACAAGCTGCCTACGTGCTTGGCCAGCAACAGCAATTTGGGACACTATTTAAGGTACTTACGGGCACTAATATAAATATTATTAAAAATATTGTGGGCCGAGTTCAATAACACCCAATACAATTGGTAGTTAAGCCTTAAGATATAACCTAGCCGATGTGAATTGAGTTGAGTTGAGTTGAGCTGTGGTGAAAGAGACCGCAGCAGCAGAGCAACAACAACAATGATAGGCAACCAGCTAAGCGTGCTTAATGTTCAATTGTTTAGAGTACATTGAACTGAAACTGTGGCAAGAAAAAGCATCAGAAATCAACTGAGAAACCAACTGGCAAAGAAAACAGCTCAAGAGAGGAGTATATATAGAGGCAGAAAATGTTAAGAAAACAGAATGAAAGAATTGTTATTATATAAAAGGATAATTAGTGAGGGAATGTGAGCAAACTGTGAGGTAACAATTAAAGTGTTGATTGGAACAAAATGAAAACTGAGGAATTAAGTTTTAATAGTAATAGAAATTCTGAAATATGATATAGACAAATGACAAAGCAGCGATAATCAATAATTATATAGTATTAATTGACTAAAAATTAAAAATTCTAGAACTATCAAAGCAGATGAAAGATGTTTGATAAAAGAATATAGAAGATGGAAAATAAAGAACATAGAAGAAGAAAAATTAATAAGGAGAGAAGAAAGATAGAAGAGTTTCAATTACTATTTCATGATTTAGGATAAATAGATGTAGATTTTATATATACATATATATATTCACAAAAGTCAGTAAGAATATCAGATAAAACTAGTATATACTTCAAATTCAATTGAAATGTAACTCTAAATCTGACATTTCTCTCCATTCATATATCTAGCCCATTGACAGGCAACACATGTGGGCTGCCCACAAAGGACAACCTGTACAGGTCTCCCACTTTCGCCATCTTTGGCTATCATCAATTAGATGCATCTATAACAAACGAATGCCTCGAGATTTGCACTCAATGCCAGTGAAAGTTTAACTGATCTGCATTATGTGGCAAAGCGACAATAGGACCATAACGAAGACATCCTAAAACACACACTCAATACACACTCGTTACACACACACATTCAGTTTGCCATTCACACATCAACGCCTCTTGATTTTTATTGCGTCTGCAGTCGATCGATTAAAGTACATAAAAAAAATTTGCATAGCGTGGAAATAAAAGCAAAATTTATTGGCAACGCGTCGTCGTCGTCGTCGGAGTTGCAGGAGACTTTGCTGAGCTTGGCAACTTTATTAGCAATTTGCCAAACGACAATTTGAATAAACGAGCAGTGCTGGCTGCCACCAGGTAGGCAGAGAGCAACAGCAGCACACCTACCACTTGCCACAGTTGCCTGATTGAATATGTTGCAAGTGGGCTTTTGATGTTGCCAGTTGTGGCAAGACTTAACTGGGATTAATCAGGCTTAACGAATTTTATTTGTGGGTCAAAGAGAGACAGGAGAAGAGTCTGCCTGGCGACACCCTTTGTTTGGGGCAGCTTTAGAAAGTCTTCTTTTTTTTTTTTTTTGAGTTGCAAACTCGTGCAAATCGCAAAGCAAATATTCAAATTGGGAAATTTGCAATTTTCACCTGTGTGTGAATCTAACACGTGGCGATTGCCTTTGTCACGTTTTGCATTTTTGGCTATTGCTAACAAATATGAGCGCTGGGCAGACGTGCTCCCATCCTGGCTGCAATCGTGGCGACTCAATTGAACAGACAGCACATTTGAATGGCAGCACAGGAAAAGCGAAAAGCAAAAGGTTTTTCACTTAAACTTTTTGCTTGCTTGCGCCATATCAAACAGGCGAATCGCTGCATTGACAGAGAGCAACAAAAAAAAAAAAAAGCAGTACAAAATCAAATGACAGCAACTATGCAACAGCACAGCAACAACAACAACATATTGTAGCACTGCCGGAAGACAGACGCTGCAGACAACAACAACAACAACAACGAATTGTTTTCAATATGCCTTTGACAGACAGCCGGACCAGAGCACTCGACCAGAGTCGAGTCCAAAAACTGTCAGACGAGAGTCGAACTCGAACTCGAACTCGGGTCGGCAGCACACTCTATAGATAGACAGCCAAGCAGACAGAGACAGAGAGACAATCTGACAGTGCCCAAACAGATGCAGTTGGGCCTAGGGCATGCCCTGCGCATTCCGCAGCGCATCTCGCTTCAAAGCGCTGCCTTTGTTTCGTTGGCAAAACGAAGGTCCTCTGTGCTTGCGTCGCATTCACTTTTATCAAAAGTAATTGCTCGCTTCAGTTCGATACTGATCAATGATGTTGATCATCATAATGATCATTGCAATTCGCTTATAATCAAAGTTATCTGCGCAGCGATTGCAAAGTCAACGTTATGCATAATTAGCTAATTGCATGAAAGCCTAATAACAGAGTAGGCTAGAGTAGAGATAGATAATCTAATGGAGCTGTTTAAAGATGGCGAAAGGAAGAAGCTGAGTAGATGAGAAATATAAGTATAACTGATAGGGGTATTCATTCAAGATTTGAATAGAAGTAATAAATAGCTCTTGATAGAAATAAGTAATTGAAGCTTTTCGATCTAGAGATATTCTTTAAAATAAGCAGACAGAGAAATGAACAGCTTCCAACTCAGCAGATTCTGTTTGTAGCTATATTGATTATATACTTATACATAAAATACTTTCTTCTATAGCGAAACTAAGTTGCTTTGGCCTTCAATGAGGAGTTCGCCTTTGATTTACAATCATACTAATTTCCCTCTTTTCGCAAAGCTCAGTTCATTTGCCTTCCAATCATAAGAAACACGTGGAATGCCTCTCGTAGTAGCACTCTCAACTGAAGTCAACTCCAACTGAGTGGCTCAATGATAAATTCAATTAAATTATAAAACTTTATCGATAATTTGTTCAATACAGACTCAATAATTAGGCAATAAATCAGGCAATGAAATGCGAAAGTCCATTGCATCGAGGCAATTAAGAAATTGCATTCATAACAAAGCGCGAAACGAATAATTTGTGCACTCAAAGAGATGAGTTGAGTGAAAGCGAATGAATGTTAATTGCAAATCGTTAAATTTTTCAAGAAAGAGACCCTGAGGGGCGTGGCAGCTGCATAGCACTTATATACTCATATATAAATATATAAATATTTGCAATACATGTGTAAAAAAAAAACAAATCTCAATCTGGATTTCATTTTGGTTTATTGAACATGGCAATGTTTCGTTCCTCTCTTCGCGCTAGCCATGAAAAATTGAAATTTGCACGCAAAGCCAAAAAATTATGACTGCAAGACTTGGCCTGGCGAAATGGCATCTTGTTGTTGATAGTTCAACATGAGAAATGGCAATTTTAATTGCGGAAGCAAAAACTAAATGAAAATAGAAAAACACAACAGCCAAAACCCGAAAATAGCTGGAAAAACTTACGCAACACATGTGTGTGCGATTGCCGTTGAGGGAGATCACAGATCTTCCACTTTATATGCATGATTCTTACCTAGAAAGAGAAGAGAAGAAAGAGACAAAGTTAGTTGATGCTATATGCAGTTTATTAGATTATATATATATTTAGAATAGAGTCAAAGAAAGCAATAGAGATGCATATGAGAGTTCTTCATTGCTTGAATAGGCAATATTCCATATTCCTTATTCCATATCACATATCACATATTCCATATTCCATATTCCGTATTCCAACTCTTCCGTTTAAGCTCAGCATTTCAGTGAAACAAATATCAAGTATGTTCTGCTTCATTGCAGCATCTCTCCCAGAGCTATTACTCTCTATGCTAGACTTTCGAAAAGCATTTGCTTTGATTTGTTTTGTCAACTTTTCGGGCGACCCAATGAAATGCACTCTAAAGCCACATTAAATTTATGGCCAAGCGAGGAAGAGAAGAAGAGAAAAACCACTTCCCAGACGAAGAGAATCGACAGGGCTATAAATATATAATTTATATCTAAATAGGGGCCACGGCCGATGTTGTTTAGATCTTGTTGAACGACAAGCTTGACAACAGGCACGATGGACGCTGATCATGATTTCAATTCTTAAGTGAAATGTTTGGCCACACTTTGGCAGTTGAATAATCGCCAGATGCCCAGCGGATAAACAATAATAACAAATGAGAGAAATCCATAACATATGTAGAACATATACATTCACAAAGAGATAGAGAGAAAGAGAGAGGGAGAGAGTGCATGCATATGCCCTGTTATGGAAAACACCAAAAATGGGCGCCATATCAGAATTTACAGAGTTGGTGTTGAGTGGGGGAAGTGGGAGTAGGGAGTGGGGAGGCGCTGTTATAGTTTGTTATGCTAATTGAATGAAGGCAAACGAGAAAAGCCTATTTTCTAGCCAAGCACACAATTTATGTCTGACTTCAAGCCAGCAACAACGACAGCAGAAACAACAACAACAACAACAACGGAAAGGAATGGAAAAGGAAAGGAAAAGAAATAGATTTTCACCCAATTTTCTGGCTGTGTGCATGTGGCAATGGTGCATGACATTTTCCAAGTGAGCGGGTGTGCCAGACACGCGACAAAAATGCAGCCAATGCCCGTTCGAATGCCTGGAAAGTGTTTTCATTCGAGCTGCTGCATTGTTGATGCAGACGATAACAGGGCAATCGATAAAGCATTCAATATCTATAGTTGGCCCACTTTATAACAATATTCAACTGATAAGTTGCATTAGTTTGGGCCATAAATTAATGAAATTCTGATATTCTCCTCACATATAGAGGAAATACCCAAGTTGGAGTGTCAATCGATTAGATTAGATTAATTGATATGGAAAAAACTATTAGAAATGGAAATAAGTTTCGTTGAGTGTGTCATATAATCAATCCATTAAGCTGTTATCTTTTTGAAAATATCTGATTTACTTTAATAACGAAGCGTTTCAAAAGGCAATCCGACTATTGAGCCTAAGAGACTTTACTATCAAATTATTATGAGCAAAGCTTTATATGTTAGAGTACTTTAAAATATGATTTTCGACTTTCTTTCACTTATAATATATAATAAATATATTAGAATAATACAACTTTAGATATTTCTCAATCTAGTTTACTATTTTAATTATTTAGTCATTAACTCTAAACCTAATCCTTATTTGAATTCAGCTCGCATTGCATCCCATAACTTCTATTAACCTTTCACTATACTTTAAACTCCTTTTTTTAGCATATGCCAAACAGCAATTGCTGCCTCAAACACATATTCAATCCCAACTCTTCTAGCATAAATTTCCACTTAATTTATACACTTCCTCCGCGCTCAGTTCAATTTGAGCAAATTCTCATAACATAAGCGAATTCGTAGCACGTTTACAAATGTTTATTTAGCCGAGCTTTGTTGCGCTTCAATGGCTACCAAAATGCCAAAACATTTCAAATTTATTATTGCACGAGTCAACGAAGCTGAAGCTAAAGCAAGACATCACACAAGAGGAGCTGCGGCTAGAGCAAATAAATCTTATAATACGAGGCGTAAATACGAGCTGCACAGTGCATGCAAAATGTTTATGCAAACAACGAGGAAAACAACAATAGCTAAAAGTAGCAAAACGTGGCCAATAGGAAGGAAGCCAAGGCCGCAAATAGGAAATACAATTGCCAAAGCTTGGGTGGCATACCAGAGATGAGTAGAGGAGTGGCAGGGAGTGGGGTGAGGAGTGCTGCATGCATGTATGTTTGTGTGGCATGCAAGTTGTGTTGTCATGTTTATGTTTGCATGTTGCAGCCGCAAACACTGGCCATTCATGCATGACGCCTGGCACAGCTGGAGATCAATGTCCCATCGAAGCCACCTCCCCCACGATGATGAGCCTCACTTGCTTGCTAGCTTAATGCAGGACACATACAGCCAAAAGGACGCAACGCTCCCAGGCAGACGGCGCGTCTTCGGGTTCAGAGTTCAGTTCACAAAACAAAAAACTTTCTAAGCCATTACAAATTGTCAGCGCCAGCAGCTGGAGAAGCCAAGCCAAGCCAAAAAAACACAAAATGCAATTTCATGGCTTGTCAATCAATTTGCTGCTGCTGCCGTTGCATTTATGGAGTGAAAACTGTAGCTGTGCCTGCAAAGGGCGCCAAAAACTGTCATTGGCCAGCTGATTTATGTGCCACAATAGTTCAAATTTTTCGCTTTGCCTTGACTATCTTCTGTCTCTGCCTCTGCCCTATCTCTGTCTTCTTTCTTTTTTCAATTTTCTTACCTTTTTTGCGGTCAGAGGTTAACATAATATTTTTTGATTGCATTTCAATTTTCATATTGGGCCATAAATCTTGCACAAGTGGCAAATTAAAAGTCATAAATTATTGCAATTCCAATTGCCAATTGCCTATTGCTCGTTGCCAATTGCCCATTCCCATTGCCATTACTTTCTGTGCAACATGCTGCGCGGCAACATGTTGCCAGCGTTTGTTGCCTAATTTGCGCTGCGGTTTGCCTTTTTACATTTTTTCACCAGAAATTAGGAGTCAAAAGGTGTGCGAATTGTAATTGAAATTTGTGTTGTCATTTCATTGGACACCTGTCATAAGCTGCCGCCACAGCAGCCGCAGCCGCTGCAGCAGCAACTGTTGATGCAGCCGCGGGTGGCAAAGCATCGAATCGATGCCAGTGCTGCGCTGTGTTGTGCACGACTTTGACTTAGTCCACACATAAATCTATATAAAAGACACGCTGTCTATGAGCAATCTTTGCCGGCACTCCCCACAGACATTTCTGAGCCACTTCGAGTGTCTAGAAAAACCCATTAAAAGGTGACCTAAGTCGACACAGTTGCCATTTGAACTGATGCTACACTCATCTGGCGTTCTCTGAAGCTGTACGAGTTGTTTTCTCTATATATTTGTTGAGTGGATTCTCTTATATACTATGCAGCTTGAGTAAATCGCATCAAGTCTCCCTTGACTTTATCAATTCTTATCGCCTTTCTCTGCGATTCGTTAAGCCATAATCCTGTCATCAGACAGTTGTTGTCTTTATATTTTAATCATATCAGCAACGGACCCATGTAGCTTTATTCTCTCTCTGTTCTGTGTGATCTTCTGCTCTCTATTTCACTCTCCGTTTTGATCTCATTTTTTCTCTCTTTATATTAATATTTCCCTCTTTCCATTGCTCTACTTTCTACTGCCCCTCTCTTTTCATATTTCTCACTTCTATTATCTCCTAGTCTCTTTCTAGTCTCGACTCGACTCTTATACTCCTTCTCGATCAGCTCTCGTTTCGATCAGCTCTTGTTTCGTCAATATAGTATTTCCCATTTTCCATTCAATTCAAGTAGTGTAAATTCAGTGTGATTCACTTGCTAAGCTAAGCTTACAGTAATCTCATTTCCCATTTCCTCTCCGATTCCCCGTTTCCCCTTTTCCCACAAAAGAAATTCAATTATCACAAATCATTTACATGAGCACATATCGATATTCGATATCGGAATGTGTAACAAAAGATCGCGTTTCGTTTTCGACACTTCCGTTCGTTCGTTTTGATTTATCGATGCAACGCCCCACGCAGCCTCGACTGTAATCCTAAACCCCCAAAACAAGCGCTCCACAAAGATGTCAAGCCCAAAATAAATACATTTTTCGAGAAATATTTCAACAAAATCATTTGCCACAATACAAATCAAAGCGTGGGATGTGGGCGCCTGCTGCTCAATTGGGAGAGAGAGAGAGAGACAACATGAGCTTAATTATTTATAAATGATTTTCGAAAAGGGAACGGCAAATGCATGTTTCACATGTCATTTCGGGAGTTTCAATTGGCATAGTCCCTATGAGCTGGCTTAGCACCCACGCCCGCTTGCGGCGAAGAAACAACTGAATCTAAGCTGAACCTAAGCTGAATGTGATAATACTATAATAAAGTTTTCAACGCTTACAAAGCAATCACCTACAAGTCACATGCCACATGCCAGATGCCACATGCCACATGCAACTACAACTGCCAAGACACTGCAGTTGCAGCCAAGACTTTGTCATTCCGCTTGGGAAGCTGCTCGCGTGACGTTTTCTCGGATCGCATCTCTCTTGCGGCGCACTTTCAATTGATGAATTTCATGTTGATGTGTTTATAATGTGAAAAGGCTTGGCTTGGCTTAAGAGGATTTGATTTTGTTGGATTTTGTATAGAGCTTCGATTGGCTAATGGAAGAGGTTAAAGTGCAAAGTGAATTTGTAGGCAATCTACGAAATATACTAGTAATTCATATACTATACTGATTCATATAATTCATATACTCCTTAGTTCTACTCTATAAATCAATTTAGTTACAGCTTCTGATATATCTTAGAATATACCCTGCACATAATAGCTCTTTCAATTCCTTAATAAAATTATATTGAAATAGGCAACTTTTTAGTGTCCACAACTTTCCAATTGAAAACTCTTTTGTTGACTATGTAATCGCAGTATATTGAAAGCCTTGAAGTCGTCGTTAGCCCAATGCTGACTTATCCAATTGTAATTTACTTTAAACTTTGTCTATTAACTTTTAATGTTATTGGCGCCTTCAACTTGAGACAAACTTGCCCCAAAGACAAAAGACGCAGACCCAACCAAAAGCCGCACCCAAAATAACATTTTTGGTTTTTTTTTTTTATATCCCTCATCAAAGTTGGTTCAAGCGGGTCTATTTGTAATTCAAGAGCATCACGATAAATCGAATTGTAATAGATGCTTAGCTGCGATATGAGTTTTGCCTCTGTGTCTGTGTGTGTGTGTGTAGCTGCGGCTTTAGCAGAGGCTAGGCACAGTTCAAGCCAAAAATTTGTAATGATGATGAGCTTTCTATAAGGTGAAAGCCACAAAGAACGGCCTGAAGACGCCCACCAGATGTCGACACAAATTGACTGCACCCGCAGCATAAGTATTACTCTGCCAGAGTTGCAAAAGCACATACATAGTATTTTAATTGCAATTTATTATATAAAAATAGTAGCAGCAGCTGCAGCTAAGGCAGGCAGGCAAGAGTTGGCAGTTAGTACCTAAACATTGTTGAACAGAGTTGCCAGACACACAAAATTAATTGAATTTTCATCGTCACTAATAAATGTTATTGGTTTTGCTTTAATTAAATTTTAAGCTTCCATTGGACGTAAATAGCAAGAAATCGGCTGTAAAGCCTCAATCTGTTAAGAGTTGTCAGCTCTACAATTACAATTTGAACAGAATTACTAATGCACAGACTTTAAAAGAAATTTAAAATCAAAATTTAGTAGCTTAAAGTAACCAAATATGGGATGTAGTCTAAAAAGGATTTAAAGCTTTGGAGCTGTAAAGTTAAGCAATGCAATGTTAGCCTGCTTTAATTTCTAATGCAAAAAAAAGTATATAAAGCATTTAGCAATTAATAAGCATAGCCTCTCTGATCTACCCCATGAAAACTATATTTTAAAGCGCCATAGGCAGCTATGCTCATAATTTTGCTTGCGATTCGCTCGCTGAGCAACTCCAAACTCTTGTTCACATTCCCCAGAGATGCTCACAACATTGTCATGAAGCAGCGGAATCGATTGGTTTCTAGCTTCTTTTTATTTTTCCTCTGATTTAGCTGGATCAGAGCTCTGCCAGCATTGGTGTGAAAAGTGTAGAGTGTGGAGCGTTTGCATTTCCTATAGATTATGGAAATTGCGCTTGTTAAGCAGCAGCAATTGGGACTATCTATCTATCCAGTAGCAAGCATCTCCAGTAGCTACCAACAGGCAGGCGTTGCCACTTGGTGTTCGCCTAATGCCATGTTCTGTGCAGCTAAACAACTGGGATTAAATGCGACCAGAGCTGCAATCAGTCGACAATTGTTGATTGTTGGCCCTGTTCAAATGCCACACAATCAGAGTTTCTTCCAAGTGCAGCTCGAGTGTTGCTTCTTCTTACTGCGAAACCCATTTACCCATGACCAGACGAACGCCCCTTTCTTCAGCTGCAACGCCCACCTGTCATTGCAGGCCCTGCACCTGCCGTGTGCTGCTTAAGTGCCTTGCTTTATGCACTGAGAAGTTTCGACACAAAAATGTGCCTTAGTACCGCCTGTAAAACTTTTCACAGGTCTGGTGAATAGTTTTGTTCTCTTAACTAGCTCTAAAAGTTGCCAACTCCAGCTACACTGAGCAAAGTTTTTAGCTTAAGGAGTGCATCAAAAAGAATTATTCAAATTTTATCTATTAAAATTTCACGCATATAATATTATAATATTTAAGGTCTAAAGCTTTTCACTTCTTTCATCACAATCTACACTTCTACTTCACATCAATTTTATTAGTTTCCATATGTCTGTAGTATTTTTCTTGCAGTGTATTGCCGCTTAGTCGAGCATAACAATTGCGTCTTACATTTTATGTGCATTCTTTTGCTGCTCGGACTGCATTCGCCTTTTGCCTTTTGTTTATTCGCGCACCGAAAACATTTTCAAGTTTTTCACACTCGCTGCAAAACTATTTGGTTTTGCATTTCCGCTGCACACACACACATACATTTTAATGGGTAATGCAACATAGTTTAGAGACGAATATTTCCGGGGTTTATTTCGTTCAATTTTTTTGTGCAAAGTGCATCAAATGGCACTCGTCAATTATGCAAAGTAAGAGGCCAAGTTTGGCTTCCTTTAGGCCCTGGCTAAATGAATAGGTTCGGCTGGCCGTCTAAGCCGCTTTGCATAATTAGGCAGTTAACCCGCCTTCATAGAGACTTTTCATTTCTCTCCCTCTCTTTGCTTGATGAACCTTGCGTCAAGTATTTGCATAAGTCACTCAAAAGTGCAAGGCACGAATTTGATGCGGGTGGCCATCAAGAATGCAGACGAGACGCGGCAAGAGAAGAGAGAGAGAGAGAGAGAGAGGAGAGCGGAGCGAGGTTAAGTGAAAGCCTCTTCTTCACATTGACAGTGGCTATGGCCATGTGTGGCACGGTGCAATAGCTGTTGCCTGTTGGCTGTTGGCTGTTGGGCTTAGCCTTGTGTTAGGTGTCGACAGGGTTAGGCGAATTAATTTCTTTACGGCTCTGTTTGGCCCCTGAACAGATGGCCCCACAGCGATAAGCTGTACAACTGCGACACAGACCCAACTTGGAGACGACAACCAAAACCGAAAAAAAAAACACCCGAAAAGAAATACAAGAAATGAAAACATTTCATTTGCTTTCAGCAATTGCTGCTGTTGCTGCTGCTGCTGTGGTTGTTGTCACTTTTACCCAGGCGAGCGAGTGGAATACGCTCGGGGGTTCGGGGTTATCATCTTAAAGACATCTGCAAAAAATGCAAACCCGCAAGGGGGCGGCACAAATGCACTGGCTACAAGCAACAAAACAACGCTACGCAACATGTTGCAAGCGACTCGTCGCAACTTCCAAGTCTTCAAGTCTATGCAAAAAAAAAAAAAAAACAAGTTGAAAACTATTTGAATGGATTAGAATGACTCTCGAATACTCGCTCAGAGTTGAATGAGAATTTAAAGTAGAAAAAAAGAAGAAGAAGATATTGAATCTATTGAAGCTGTTATGTAGAAGAAGCTGAATATAATATATCTAGCACAAATCGTGAAGAAGAACCCGATGAATGGAACCTAGATACTTCAATTACAAATCTAGAAGAAGGATCTATTGAAACTATAACACATCTAGAGAAAGATGAAATAGTCGTCATTGATCATCCATTCAGAAGAAGCTATCTATCTTCTCCCTTCCTTTAACTTTCAAACTGCATACAAAACACATCAGCAAACCAATAAACTCTTTTCACTTATGGAACGAGCATAGCGAGCATAGCAAAGTGTTGACTGCAGAGAAGAAAAATTGCTGACTTTTTGTTTTTTTTTTTTTTTTTTGCTGGCTTCCGTTGAACTTGTCCCTCCTGCTAGCTCATCCATAGCCCCCTCCAGCACAAGCTACTCGAGTGCCTCGACAGCCTCTCCATTAACAGTCGTCGAAGGTCAGCCGGCGTCAAAAGCCTTTTCATATTCGTGGGGGCGTCTCCAACTATTCAGCTGGACACGCAGCTCGCCAGGCAAATGAAATGCTTAGCCCAAAGGAAGCCAATGAACTCGGTAAAAAGTTTGTTTGATGGCGTTGCTGAAAAAGGCACTGAAAACTCAGTTGATTAGAACCGCATGTTGAGCGAGTTGAGTAAAGCACAACAAAAACCATAAAAGGAAATTGTTTCTTGTTTGCCACTAAAAATTATGAGCGCGGAAATCAGTGAATGGAACGAAACTATTAAAGTGTTCGGAATGAGAATGTGTATGTGGAATGGGAATGAGAATGGAAATGGAAAAGGAAATTGGAATGGGAATTAGAGTACAAGCAGAACGGCAGCATGTGCTGTGCCACGAATGCCAGTTTGCACTTGACCCTAACTGGGTCTCGACTTCTCTTCGCACGAGAACCCAAAGGGGGTACGTTGGCAATGTATGAAACAATAGATTGAGACTGAGAGCGCTAGCATATGGCAGATGTTAATTATTTTTCTTCTCTTTTCCATATAGAAAACATGAGACCAAATGGCACTGTCATGTCTATAAATATAGATTTGATGTTTGTCTGTAAAGTTTTGTTGGCTTAGGTTGCGGCCATTTCACCTGCAAGGGTGGAAAATGTGTGTGGAAAGCGGCGAGGGTATGAACTTATTGAAGAAATATTCTTAATACATTATTTGATTAAAGCTGTTGTATATATAAATATAAATACTGCAAAGAAAAATATGTATATTTTTTTATTTCTAGAAATTTTAGCTTTTTTGCTTGTGGTTTCATTTCCTAACATATATTTCATATTCAAAACTAAAAGAATAGATTTATATATTATTTTTTAAAAATCTAAATTCTTTTTATATTGTATAAAATTCTTTCATTCTTTCCTTCATTAAATTTATTATCTCTATAACTGTGTACATAAATTAAATAATATATATAAATATATTTCGAAATTCAACAAAGCGGAAGTACCAAAATATAAAACTGAAAAAAAAGCTGACTGTTCAAATTTCTCGTTAGAAAAAAAGCGAACTTAACTAATTGTCGTTCGGGCTACAGAAATAATGCCAAACAACATTAATTTATTAGTTGAACCCATTTAAAACAATAAAAACTGTATAAAAACAAAAACTTTCTACAATTTGGTTAGCTTTGCAGCAAATGACAGGATGAATTTCATGCTTAATTCTCTGCGAGTTCTTTTTTTGTTAGTTATGTCAAAACACGGCACGAGGCACAGCGTTAATGTTCTCTCTCTCTCTCTATCTGCCTGTCTATCTCCCTCTCTCTCTCTATCTTTCTATCTCTTGAAACAAAAACAAAGTGGGTTAATTGCAATTGCAGTTAATTTCGTCATGGAGTTGCTGCTTTATAGCGAGTTGCGAGCGAGTGCTACACATAGATAGATAATTCTCCTAAAATTAAAGCCGTTACGCATTGCGAGCTCTCTGTCTCTACTTCTCTTTCTCTCTCTCTCTTTCTGTCGCTCTCCATAGATGTTCGTTTGCCAGTTTCCGGTCGCATTTTGTGCTTTATTTTCATTTTAGTTTTAGTTTTTTTCATCGTCATAATTTAAGTGCTTAGCTTACATTTAAATTATGTATTATGGTTGGGGAAATTTGCTGAGGCAACTGGTTGGAAAACTTTGCCGGCTGCTCAGGCAAATTACGTGTACACAGCCCTATAGACCGGCCGCCTGTCTCATAGCCATATGTTCGTTGAAAAGTAGCATATCAAACCCCCATTCGGTCGGTTCTCTTTCATATATGTATATGATTTTCTTATCGGCTGCCATTGTGATACCCTCCACCGAATCACACGTCATATATCATGTTGTAATGAGGGGAGAGTTGCATTTGCCTGATAAATGTTGCACGAATATGTGACCGAGAGCAGGTGCCCAACGCGCCTTTTACCTAATGTGTTTTTCCACTCACTGAACTGCAGTTGGACAAAGGATTTTTTGTTGATTTCAGATAACTTTTAGTTTTTCCACTTCGTTAGCAACTGCGACGCAACTTTGTGATTGAGGTTGTCATTTGGTGTTTATTAACTATTTAAATTGTTGAGGCAACATTATGAGATCATTGTTAGGTTGCAGAGTCTATAGGGATTTTGATCTTGCTCTCTAACTCCCGCTCATCCTGCTCAGCCTCACTCTATCTCACATTCTATCTTTTTCTCACTCTCTATTTCTCTGCCACTCTCTCGCTATGCATTTATATTTCTGCACTTTAAGCCAATTTTCAGTTTCTGATCAAAGCTACATGAAAATTGTATTCCCTTTTCGCCAACATATAATCAGTTTGCGACTTTCTACAATCCTCGTTTATTGAGATTTCCCCTTATACAACTTGTGTCATCTTTAATTATATAGCAACTGTTTGCATATCTGGAATATCTCTTTAAGCAAACGTTAAAGTCGCTTGGTCAGCGCTTGAGGTCGCAATTAATGCGCTTCAGTTCAGTTGGGCTTAAATGGCACAAGCTCTGTCTGTCTCTCTATCTCTCTCTCTCTCTCTCTGACTCTTTCACCCCTTCTCTGTCTGCTTGCATGCATTTATGCTCGCTTATGTCTCACTCTCTGGCTGAGCCCTTTTAAAAGTGCCGCAATTTGCAAATGAGGTAAACTTGTGGCCAAAAAACAAAGAGATCTCTGTGCAACGGTATAATTAAGTTGGCCTCATCAGCCATTTACGGCTTTAGACAACAACAAGCTGAGCTGAATCAAGTGCGCGTGCTTTGTAGCATAAATCCTAACCACCTAACCACTGAACCACCTAACCACCTAACTATCTGGCCCCCCGCCTTCACTACAGTAGATTTTATTGTTTGCATTTGCGAACTTTCCATGGCAGCCACGTTCTGGACTCTTTTTTTGTAGCTTTGTCTTTATGGCCATAAGAAAGAGAGAGATTGTCTAATTAGATTTTTAAGGCCATTCATTATGCATATGGAGTGCTCGAATTTGGCACGCAAATTGCGCTCACATTGAGAGTCGGTGCTGTGCAATAAAAAATATATTATATGTATATACATATATATTGCCGTCTGTTTACAGTTGCAACGGACTCAATTGGCTGTGTCGGCATTTGGTAAAAGCCCAAAGACAACAGCAAATGCAACGATATCTCAGCACGCAGCCAGACAATTGCATAGCCGGGCACGCCCACTCGCAAATATGCCGCCCCTAAATGAGCAACTCATATAATCACAAATTTGTTAAGCCAAAGACTTCAATTCAGCTGCACTGCAACTGCAGCTATCGATAGCCATTTAAGTCACAGAAATTAAGGCAGGAGAAGTAGAGAAAATTGTTGTTACTGACGTAGATATACCCTGTTAATACAGCCTTCAAGACTGAAGATTGACAATTGAGAGCAATAAAGTCTCATTCAGTAAATCTAACAAAAACAAGTTTTCTCTTGCTTAATGCCTAGTCAAATATACCCCTTTCAGGCACTACAAACTGAGTATATCATCATTTTATCTGGTATGCATTGCGCGATTTGCTTTAAGCCAAGGCTTGGCCCACCCAACATACAGCTCAACGACAATTACATTAAGTAATGTTCAGTGTTGTACAATTACACAAAAAATACTCACAAACTGTAGGTACAATTATAATTGTACAGGTAGATCTTTAAACCATTTAGATTTGCTTACCTGCAAAGAAAAAGAAAATTTTATTAGTTTTGCTTTTTGTTCTATTTTGTTGACTCGTAAAAATATAAGACTTGAACTTTGCTAACGCAACAAATGAGCGTCTAGAAGTGCTCTTATATATAGTTTTATATATACATACATATATATCATTTAAAAAGATCGTAAAGTGTTAAAAGTGACGAAGAAGTCTATTAAGAAAGGGGAAAAAAAGGTCTTGGCGTGTTTTTGTGTCAGTCCACTTAAAGTGGCGACAAAGTTGAGCACTTTAATTGTTTTATCTCTCTTTCTCTCTCCCTCTCTACTCTTCTCTCTCTCTCTTTCTTCACGCATTTATACTAATTCAATTAATGACAAACCAATTTTTGTCCATAGAAAAGTCGTAAAATAACAGAATATATTTGTTTCTCAACTAATAAAAAACCAAGAAACGCCCACAAAATGAGTTTTAATTTTTCTGTTTTTTGTTTTCATTTGTAAAGCTGAGCTGCGCTCTTCGCTGAGTGCACATGAGTTAAACGAACGCCTCATTCAGATGATTCATTGAGTTAATTATGCCACGTTTTGTGCATGAAATTAAATTTGTTTGTTTAATTTGTATCTTTACAACTTTTCTGTGCAGAGATTTTATGGATGGGAAAATATATATATTGAAATTTAAAATAATAACTGAAAAATTAGGCTCAAGAGTGGGTGCATCTGAATCTTTATGCTTGAGAGCACATTCGCATATTAATAGAGTATTCAATTTCAATCCTAACATATATTGAATTCATGATTTCTTTATCCTTGAATTCATAGAGTAGTCAGAGGAGTTTATTTCACAGCACATTTATAAATAAATAAACCAACTCTTACAACTACTTTAAATGATAATCAATATTCAGTGATAATGATAATCAATTAAATAAAAACTGAAATATTACTTTCATTTATGGCAATCGTTTCTTTTCTTTTTGTGTGACGCATGAAACAGGCTAAAAGCAAGCCATTCATTCATTCACTCACTCATGTACTCATTCACTCATAGACAGTCGCATTAGCTGCTATCTATTGGCTCTTGCTTGGTCTTCCGACGCACGTCTGTGTGCAACGGCTTTTCGCCGAGTTTTCATTACTGTATATTGAAAATCAAATATTTTCACAGCTCTGGCGTTAATTGGAAAATAAAAATTAAAAAGCCAAGCTTGCGATATTTATAGTTGATGTTTAATGAACAAATGAAATTTCGACATTGTTTCTGGTCAGAAATCTGTCTATGTGTGGGCCTAGGCAGTGCATAATTTAGAGCAGATAAAGCTGGAGGTGCGGCGACAGCACAGAATTTAATTGAGATTTACGTTCAAAAGTTTGGCAATATTTTATGGAGTGGCTGGAGTCACTTTGTAATCAATTAAAAACTTGAGCCTTTAAGCTGAAGTTGTTACCAGCATTTTGACCCAGAAAGAAATATGTAGCAAAAGGCAGCAAAAAAAAAAAGGCAGCTGCCAACACTTGGGAAGCCAACGCTAGGCTGAAGCCAAACAGTTGCTGCTGCTGCTGCTGCCTTCTCTTGCCTGGCATTTGATATCAATGATGTCTTTGTTTCATAAATAAAATTATGCAAACGCAGCAGGGGGCCAGACAGAAAGAGAGAGAGAGCGAGGGGGAGCGACATGCAAACAGAGATTGCAAGCTAAAGATGTGTTGCTGCCTCTGCGAAGGCCGGCTCAACAAACTTGTCAGACTTATGACAAGGCACAACAGCAACAGCAACAGCAACATTGTTGTTATTTTTATCTTGTGGTTAAGAGTCAAAGGCAACAAAAAATTGATATGTTTTTGCCAGTCAGGCAGGATCAGTGCGTAAAAAAAAAAAAAAAAAAACATGAAAAAACAACTGAAAAGTGCAAGATTTAATGCGTCTGCAGATACACTAATTAAATTTATTTCCATGGCTGTTGTAGTCAACTGATTCTTAACAGGTTTATCGTAGAGCTGATCTAAGCAAATTCTACATAAAGTAATTAAAAGTTATGTAAAATTAACATGAGCGAGCTATTTGATATTTCGTAAGGCTAATCTGTTTTGAGATCTTCGATTGTCGGCATTCGCGTCTCGATCTCAATTCTCGGCCTAGAGTCTTAGTCTTCATGTAGACCATCATTCATCAATCTGAGCTTTGACCTTAATATTTCTAGTTTCTCATTCTTTAAATATTCATTATACATATTTGACAGCTCTCAGCTTTTACAACTTTTTGTCTCTGTTACTTAAGCGATACCAAACCTGTTGGACTTTTAGCAAGTGTATGTGCAGAAGATGTATTCAAAAGCTATCAATTACTTAACTGCGCAAAAGAGATACAAAAAGGTGCTCAACTGATTGACACCCTATACAAAGTTGCTTCTCTTTACACACAACAATAACTTGGCAATGCAAAGATGAAAGCTTCAAGCTGAGACTTTGTTGAGTATAGAATATCTTATTTAATATTGACAATCATTATTCTGATTAAATTCAAATATTTACAAAGTAAAAGTCATATCAAATTGCCCTGAGCAACTTGCACCTTTGCGGTTACTAAAGCGAAACCAAAGAAACACAAAAATTGTCTCTCGGAATGCAAAAGATGTATTCAAAGGGCAGCTCAACTGAATTATATAACTGCGCTCAAACTTGCTCAAAACAAATCAGGGGCAAATTAACATTTAAACCCCAATTACAGGTAATATACAAGCAACAGAAATTCGTCAGCTACAAATGAGCTGATAAGAGTTACACGGATGCAGCTTTAGACTTGAGCTTTGTCAAGTCGTACCAGTTCTCTTATGAAATTGGCACCTTTTGCAGCTCGCACTACCTGCCTCATTATTACCTCATTGCTCAGCAGCTGGAATTGCTTTACATTTTCTTATCGTTAGTGAAAATCAACGCGAAGCCAAGCTAAGGGCCACTTTCGTTTCATTTCTGTTTTTATTTTCTTTTGAATTTTTTAAGAAACGAAAGTGTTTTTCATACAGGCGCAAGTACCTCATGGTACGCTGCTTCTGCAGTGGCTCCATTGGCTTCAGTGGCTCCACTGCTGCCAACTGCAAGTGGTGTGCGTGATAAACCAATTAACTGCAACACACACACACACACACAGACAGAGTGAACTCTGTTCGGACAACAAAAGTCCAGAAATCTGTTGCATGAAAGTGAAATTTATGTTAAGGAAAACAAAGCGCACACTTCGGGAACTATAAAAGTTTTAGATGAAACACAGCATAGAGAAGTGAAGGAGAGAGAGAGAGAGTGTGTGTGTGTGTCTTGGGCGTGGCACACACGAAACAATTGTTTGACATGAGCTCAAACTAATGGCCAGCCTCTTTAGCCTCAGTTTTTGTTTATTTTGACACACAGTCAAAATGTCAGTCAGATGTCATAATTAGAAAGAGAGAGAGAAAGAGAAGGGGAAATGGATTTGTTCTGCGCGCATTTGATGGAAAAACAAAGGAAAATTGAAAGTCAAAGCCAAATGAAAGATCAAAATAGACCAAGTAGAAGCAAAAATATATTAAAAGACAAGTCAATAAAATCGAAGTAATTCTATTTGTATTTCAAATCCAATTGAAGTCTCATTGGAATTCTCATTGATATTGCTAAAGAAAATAGTTTATTTATAATGAGATATTCTTGCTAAAGAACTAGTTCATCAAAGGGAAATGCCCAGCAGTCAAATAAGAAATTTAAAAGTATATTTCCTCTTAGACTTATCAGTCTTTCAACTAGTACTCTCTCTAGTTATCTCTCTTGATCTAGGAATCATAAACATCTCAATGAATAATTCAAGTCTGAATTATATTTTAAGCCATGATTTGCACACGCTGCTTTATCACTTAATGACCCAAATGATATATAATTTATCATTATATATCATTATCATCAGATGTGATATGTGATATGTGATTAACATCATTATCAGCTCTTCAACGGCAGCGCCAACGCAATTGCAGCACGCAATTAAAACTTAAGCTCGAGCTACTTAAATTCAATTGCGTTCTTCAATCAGGAAAAAGTCAGATACAGACGCAGTTACAGATACAGATAGATCACTGAGAGTGAAAGATAAACTTAATTGACTCATTAAATGCACAACTGAGGCGTCACTTTCCCCATACAATAACAACAACAACAACGACAACTGATTAGATAAAAATTGTAGGTAATTTATCACTCAAGAGAACAAATTACTCAAAATGTGAAAAAGAAGAAGCTAGCAGCTGACAGCACTTGGCTTTAATTGAAGCCATGCACAAAGCTGTAGCAATGCCACTCATAAATGTATCTATGTGTGCTTTTAATTGTATTATTTGTGCACATATGTATCTATATTTGTGCATATTTGAATAGCCGAAAATGAAATAAACTACGTTATCATTATGCAAATTTATCATTTACTTCAACTAGATATTTATTAATCTACATGCATGTCTGGTATATATGTAAATATATAAATGTATCTGTATCTATAGGTTTATCTAAGTACCTACTGTATCTATATCCATGTCTAAATGTATCTTTTATCTCTATATCTAAAATGTATCTATATGTACTGCAGATAGATCTGTATCTTTGACTGTATATATATCTATAGCTTTATCTTTACCGACATTTAGAACTCTATCTATATCTTCAACTTTATATATCTACTATATTTATGTCTTCATCTCTTATTTATATCTATATTATCGTCTTTTAATCCATTAAGAGCTTCATCCAGTACTCGTAACCGTAACAATCCCTAGCTAAGCAAATTTATAATTAAAGCTACCGTTCGTACAATTATTTTAATTTGGTTTCCTAGAAGAAGTTTAAACCCAAACTGAACACAAAATTGAGTGGTTTACAGAAGTTCTTTGCTTTTTGGTTAGAAGGTTTGCATGTTGGGTTAACGGAAATGTGATGTAAGCAACCAACTTGAATGTGGTGTGAATGGCAGCAGCTCATGGGCTAGGCAAGGCAAGGCAAGGCCAGACCCAGCCAAGACAGAGCAGCAGGCTAGGCAGCTGGCTGCTGGCTGGCTGGCTAATAATCTATTTGAAGTTGGGGCTTGGCTGGGCAGCTAGCTAGTTAGTTCCGTCGTCGTCCAAATATACATATGAACATATATGTAGACTCTACATCCACTTTATTATTACAACATTTTCCATTTCGCTTCGCTGAAATAATAATTCGCGCTTCGTTGTTTTACAACTGCCACAATGCGAACGAGAACAACCACAACAACAACAACAAAATCAGCCACAACAACAACTAGAATTGCTGTAAAGAAGTCAAAGCAAATGCCATTGACCTTAAGGCGAGGCAAGTCCCAGTCGCAAGTCTCCAATCGTTCTGCAGCTATAAATCCAGAGCAGACGCTGTCCACCACAATTGCCTTGGCCTGGACACGCGCAACAGCAGCAGAGGCACCAGCAGCTGCAATGTTGCACGTTTCAGCTGTTTTACCTGGAATTGTCGTCCCGGGCATTGCTTGAATTCGTTTCTACATTTTCCACATCTCTCTCTTCTCTCTCTCTCTTTCTGTGGATCTCCTTCGTTCTCTATGTTTTGCTCGCTTTGCTGTTGTCCAACACTCAACGACTGTCGACACTCGACTCTGACTGCATCTCAAACGCGGCTCGACACACTTGTCGCCTTGTCCAGCCTCGCAACATGTTGCCACAGCTTCTCAACATTTGTGGCAGAAACTAGTTTACTATTTTACTAATTACAGAACATAGACAGAAGACAAGCCATAAATCGATTTAGCCAGCTCGACCCAAGGCAGTTTTGGCTGAGAAAATCAAATACAACGAACAAAAAAAAAAACATTTTGACCAGATGCAAAGATTCAACCAACGATAGATGATTAATGTTGCCTGAGACGTGCCCAAAAAACAGTTAAAATATTTACATTTGTCAAGCTGCGACAAGCTACCAGATAAATCTAACATTTTTACCCAACTCGCACCCAAATTGTTAACCTAAAATTCAATAAATATCTGCAATACTTTTCGAGATTGATCTATTATAATAAATGAGCATTGTTCCTCTGCTTGATCCCAAGTTTAGTTTTCAATCAAATAGCTTCAGTTATGATAATGCTCGTTGTTAGTCTAATAAAAGCTCTTTTTAATGCACTTACAAATCCTATTAGAGCGTTCATACGAACACTCCTCTATACCACTCAAAAACCACTTTAAACAAATATATAAGAAACAGAGAAAGAAAGAGAGGGAGAGGGTGTGTGTGCGAGAGAGAGAAAATAATAATAATCGAGGAAAAACAAATCGTTTTTCCAGCATACTTAAAAAATCTCATTACCCCCGAAAATAATGAGGCCCCGTTCGTACTTGTAGCACAGGCCACAAGCAACAGAAAATATTAAAGCAGGTGAGAGCATATTAGAAAAGAATGACAGACGAATAGTTACCCTATTTAAATATAATATATAAAGTCAAATATAATCAAACTAAACTAAATGTTAAGTCTTTAGTATGCAAACATAGTTTTCAAAGTTTTCTGTTATATATTTCCGATTTGTCATATATCTATCCTCACTTATGTCCATATACCCGCTCAACATGTTTACAGGGTATTTTTGAATCGAAATTACGTGCAAATTCCAAACGATTTCGTATTGGTAAAGTGGGCGTCGCATTCGTTGCGAAGGCGTCTAGCATCAATTTCGAATGGAGCACGAACTTTTGGTAGCTCCAGCAGGCACTGAAGACATGAAGACACATGATTATTAATTTGATTTGTTGTATTTTTCAGGCAATTTGCTGCGCTTTCTTGTGATCAACCTCCAACAACAAAAAAAAACACACAAGAGAAAAAAGTGAAGAAGTGTTGGCTGAGGCCGAGGGTATGGCTATGGCTAACGCGCATAGACATTTTTCATTTCGAAGATTTCACTTTTCATTGTTTCTGGAATGAGCGAACATTTCAATGTCAATGAGTGGGCAAGGCCAGGCCCGAAACAGTCAGTCAAATTGCTTTCCAGATTAGATTCAAATTGTTAGCATTTCTATGATTGTGCTTGGAAAATGCTGATCGTATCGATCGTGCTATATCCCATAAAGCAAATCTCATTAACAACTGGCTAAACGACTTGTCAGCAGGCATGCCAAATGCATAAATCTTTTTAAGGGGAGCTGAACATAGATGCCAAGATATTTTAATAATATTAACAGCCAGCGTGGAGTCTGCTGCATCGACAATTCTAGCACGCGCACTCTCATGACAGCGTCCCTCTCCCTCACCCTCTCTATCTCTTTCTCTTTCTCTTTCTGTTAAGATTCCTGTTTCCTGTCCTCTAGTCGCTTACCTTGCGCTATGATCATAAACATTTTGACCCTGAGGCTGCGCAAAGACAGAGGCTTTAATGACCATAACCATAGTACACATGCCTCACTCTCTCTCTCTCTCACACACACTCTCTCTCTCTTTGAGTACCTCGCTCTCACCCATTTCGTTCTTTGAGCTAGTTGCTGTATCTTTATTTTATCATTTGTTTTTATTGCGCTCGCTGCATTTATTTCCACTTACTTTGATGATTACGTTTGCATTTGTTTAGCCCGCAGCTGGAAAAACTGGGAAAACATTCTGCAAATGAGTTGCAACGGCAGCAGCAACAGCAGCAAATGGCCCAAAGGGGTCTCTGCGGCACGTGTGGCACACACCTACGGCTTGTGGCAGGCGAAATACAAAAAGGAAAAAAGCAAAACTGTCAAACAAATGCGAATGCGCGTTTGTCATTCTGGCAGACAGCAATCAAGCTGAGCCCGAACTGAACGGGAAATTAGCGGGGAGGATAAGGGCAGACGCTTCTTATGCGTTAATTGAAACTGCCAGATGCGGAATGTTCAACATAATGTTATCCCTAGTCATGACAGCCGCAGCAGCTCACAAAGCATATAGAATATGCCTGGAGATCGCACAAAAATATGGCAACATCTGCTTGATAGGAAATGGTCTAAGGAATTCGACTTCAGCTTGAGAGATGACTACACTAAAAATTCCCTATATATAAATATTGATTTATAATCTGAATAAAGCATAAATAAACTAATTATAGATTCTGTCGTAAGAGTGTTCTAGCCGAGAGTGCTTGACTAGAGAACATCCTGAACCAAGCGCAAAGCTCCTCTTGCAATTATTTGATCATTCTTTCAGATTCTCAGAAATTTTCCACTTTCGGCAACTCTTTTACTAGAGCTTCAACTCCGACATACGGAACACTCTGAGTCATAGCGAAAACTTACGCGAATCGAACCGGCACGCTGCAAGATGCAAAGTTTGCACAATAAAAAACAGCGTGAAACGTCCTTAAAACAAGTTTCGGCCACGAAAGAAAATAAAAACAAGTTTTAAGTTAAACTTAACGAAATCAATTCAAGAACCTGAGGCCAGGAAGGCCAGACAGAAGAAACAGCGGCACGTAGCACGAGTTTGTCGCGCCGACAACTGAGAGGGAGAGAAAGACCGAGAGCGAGATAAAGAGAGTGAGAAAGGAGAGAGAGCGAGGAGAGCTCAACGAACTGCGCCCGAAATTCAATAAGAAGCAACGATAAACAGCAGCTGATAAAGTCGAAAAGGTAAACTCCGAAAATTAGTGAAGAGCAAAGCAAAACCAAAAGGAAGCGCCAAGTGCGAGAGAGAGAGAGAGAGAGAGAGAGAGATAGAAAGAGAGAGAGAGAGAGGGAGATAGAGATGGTGAGAGAGATGGGTTAAGGTAAAGGGCGAATGCATTTGGATTCAGGTTCAAAATGCAACAACTTGTGGCACGAGTGACAAGTCCAAAGCCCACATATGGAGGGCGACAGTCATAACAATTATTTTTATGCTGGGAAAAAGTATTTTTAACTGCAAGTGTGCGCGTGTGTGTGTGTGTGGGTGGTTGAAGAGGGCAATAAAATAATCGATGAATGAGAGAGGGAGGTTCGACTCTATCAACACTCGCCACACTTATTGAATATGACCAGCAAAGCAGACCCAAAGGTTAGATTCAAGTTTCCAGAACTAAATCAACCACCACCAATAAAAGAATAGAATGGCATAGAAATCTTCAAAAATAAAAATAACGAATGTCAAATATACTAACAAAGTGTGAAAAAGCGGAAGCAACGGAAATTTATATCAATTCGATTATTTTATCTTTTAAATTAACTCATGATCGTTCGATTAATAAAGAAATTTATTAAATATTCTAAATAGACAATAATAGACTTGAACTAGATAGAACGGGTTCTATGGAACTCAAGAGAGAGACATGGACTTTCCTACATGATAAGATAGGCATTTATATTATAAATATAAATGATTAAATTTCTCTTTATTTGTTGTTTGTATTAAAATTTGTCTTTATATTTCTCTTTTTTTTTTATAGAGAATACATTCACTTGAAATTTGTATCCGGAAATTGCGAAAGTTCTGGAAATTGTAAATCGACTCGATAGTTTGATATTTTTTGGAAGTATTTGTAGTATTATCACAGCTTAACTAAAACAGATTTCTTAGTGAAAGTCGTATTCCGTTTCGATATATGTGTATATAGAGTACTTAAAGATTATATACCTCTATGAATATATGCCCTACAGTTGTATAACTATTCAACTATTCAATGTATTTATACCCTCATACATATCTTACTTTACCTCTATATCCTATGTTCTCTCTGCTCATCTCAACCAATGCCCACATGAATTCGCTCTCTAGCAAACATTCTACTCTAAGCATTATACCCATATCCAAAGACCAAAATAAAAGTGTATAAAAGGAATGGCAAACACCTTCACACAGCTGGCAAATGCAGGTTTCCTACACGACCATCAAATTTAATTGCTGCGCTTTGTTGTACCAACAACAACAACAACAATCACAATAAATTGAAGCAACCCTCGCTTGGCAATTTCTGTTGTCCAAAACACGCAATCGACAAAAACGAAACGAAACGAAACGAAATAAAAACGCAATGAGATGCGACGTCATCGTCATCGTGTGTTAAAAGCTGTGAATGTATCTGTATCTGTATCTGTATATGTGTATATCTGTATCTGCATCTGTATCTGTATCTGTCACAAAAGGTTCAATTTGAGCAGCTGCAGCATAGCTATGACTCGACTTGGATTTTGGGTTTTAGGTTTATCATTGGCAATTGTTGTGCTTTTTAGCTCTAGGAGCGTACAGAGCTCTCTCAGGGTGAGTCAACTGAGTTAATTTGTGTCAATGGCTGCGGAAAGGATGTGGCCAGCTTTGGTGCGCAACAGGATGTTGCAAATTTACTTCAACACAGATGTTGAGCTGCATTTTGTAAGTGTTTAGGGTTGCGGCTTTGACACTCCGCATACTGAAGGGTTCAACCAGAAACTGTTAACGGGGCAAAACAATTATTGAAACATATGTGAGTAAAGTGAAGGAGAAGAAGAAGCTAAAGAAACAGTTAAACTTCATAGAGATTTACTGAAATGAAGGCAGGCTGCGCTGCGAGGCAGCCAACTGCTGTGGCAATTAGCTTTAAACACTATTTAAATAAATTGCTTGTTTTTCTTCTCCATCTTTTCGTAGCAAGCAAAGATTTAAGATAATCGCAGCTACAACTTACGCACAGTTCAGCAACAATCAATTTCAAAAGAAAAATGTCGAAAACATGCAAAAACAAAATAAAGAACTATAAATTAACATGAGCGAAAAAAAAATACTTTATGTTGCCTAAATTCCACTTTTGCCTGAACTACAAAGCAACGCTATATATATATATAGCTATATATACCCATATGGTATATGTGTATGTGATCTTTTCTTGTCACTTTTTTACGCGACACACACGACTTTTTGCGCAAATCTCTTCTATATGTATGGCTAGACTTTTAGACATATAGAACACTCATGAAGCGAAACATAATTTTATTTTGTCAAGTAACCAAAAAGTAAATAGAGAAGCAGACGAAGCAAGGCATATGCAAAATATATGCCTCGTATACCTCAATAAAAGCTGCTAAATGTTCACAAAGTTAACAGAATGAATAAGATATAATATATTAATATATATATACCTTCCATATACAGTAAACTCTCGCTAGTAGTGACTTTTTTATATGAGAATTGCGTGATAATTGAATTTTATAAATATACAAGAATATTAATTTTTTAATTTAATTAAATATCCACTTCCAAGTATATATTACTTTATATTTTTTAATTTAACAAGTTTTATTTTTAATTTTAAAAATATATAGTTTTAGAAAAATAAATTTTTTGCATGCTTAATAATTTGCATTAATATTTTCGTGTTTCTCTTTTTCTTTAATTTATTTTATTTTTTTAATTCAAAGATATAAAAACAGTAAAAAACAATATGCAAAAAGATTTAAAAACTATCGAAAAAAATATAACAATAATTGATAATAAAATATTTTATTTATAAATTTATAACAAAAAAAATTACGAAAAAAAAATCTTTTGAAGCAAAAAATAAATTTTTAATATATTTTCAGTGAATTTAGTTTTTATTTTCACACAACTTTTTTACTTAAATATATGCACGCATAAATTCTATAATATTAATTAATTTTTGTGACATTTTCTCAGCAAATTAAAAACAACTCTAGAAGACATTCATTTCAATTAGCGAGTGAGCACTGTAATAAGAACAATAATTCATAAGACTTCAGACATCAGACCTACCAAGCGTGTGTAGATTTGTGTTAATGTCGCTTAAATCCAATGTGGTTGAGTAATCGACGAAAAGACACAAACAACAAAACAAAACAGAAACAGAGTGAAAGAAAGAAAGAGAGAAAACGTATCCACGAGATATTTTATTTTATTTTTTTTTCTTCTCTTCTTTAATGCAGGCGAAGGAAGCTGTCGTGGCTGAAGATGCCGTTGAAGAGGAAGTGCCCAAAAAGAAAAAACGAGAGATGGAGGCAGTAAATCAGAGCAGGGCAAGATTCAATTCAAGAAACTGGCGCTGTATATATTCATATATATATATAGCTCAAAGTATATGTATATATGGACGATCCTTTTATATATCTTTGTTTGATATTTTCGGCACATGTTTCGTACACTTTTGCTGCTTCGCAAAGGCAGGCAGGCCGAGTAGTAATTTACCTTTTTGTTTTATACTTTTTGAGTTTTCATAAAAATTTTTTTTTTTTTAGTTTCAGTTTAGGTTTCAGTTCATGCGAGAGCGTCGCGGCGGCTACAGCTGCAAGCGCTTCACACACAGATACATTCACTAATACAGCGACGCGTTCTGGTTCTCTGAGTTCGCAAAACACGCGGAGTTGGGGTAGAGAATAAACACTCAAACACGCATATGTATATGTATGTATGTATGCATATGCTCTTGCAGGCAAACAGAAAATGCCGCCTGAAACTTCGTAACTTCGCCTCGTATTTATATGCACTACAGTTGCCCCGGCTTGTGTCTCTGTATGTGTATGTGTATGTGTGTGTGTGTGTGTGCGCGTATGCGTGTGTATGTTTCGAGGGAATTTTTATGCTGGCATTTGGTTCTTATTCAGTTTGAACTTCACTTTCATATTCAGCAGTTTTTATCATTTGTATATGCTTCTCTTATATATTTCTATTTACATTGGGAAATGCTCTTAAATGCATTCAGTAAAGAAAACTCTAGCACTTTTCACTTAGCACGTGTGGATGGGGCAAAATACTTGTAAAATTGAGAAATTCTTTTATTTTTTGTTTTGGAAAATGCGCAAGAAACGAGCGCGCGCGTTTTTCTTTCATGCGTCTGTTGCAGACAACATTCGGCCGTCCGTGGCGACGTTTGCATTTGAGTAGCGCTCGCGTGTTACTGAGGCCGACGCTCACTGCGCAGATACATTTTGCTTATGGCCTGGCGCGTTTATCTGCGCGTTCGCGTATCCGTCAGATACACACTAACACAGACGCGCACTCACAGCAACCGAAACACATGTACACATGTTGCGTGTTGCCGCTTGGAGTTGCAGTCGCAACTGCGACTCAAACATGTTCGAAGTTAGCTTTGCAACATTTCGGTTTGGCCACCAGCATGTTACTTGGCAACATTACTGTTTGGTTGGCGGGTGTTGCTTGGCTACATTTGTTGCGCTGTTTGCATGAAGCTCTTTCATGGCATTGTCCTTGGCAGCATTTGTTGGGCTGCATTGGTCAAACACTCTCATACATGTTGCTTAAGTACAATTCCTTCTAGAATGTTGCCTGGCTTCATTTGCTGAGCTCTTCACGCATATTGCTTGACAACATAAGCTTTGCAGCTTTGCAACATTTGTTCCAATTGTGTTGCCAGCATTTGTTTGCTTGGCAACATACAGCATATTGCTGTATTGTTTACTCTTTCACATTTGCAGTGCTCCTATGCATATTGCCTGGCAACATCTGCTGCACTATTTTCTGAAACATTCTCCACCCATGCTGCTGCATGTGTAATGCTCTTCACGCATGTTGCCATCTTTTGGGTTTTTATGGCAGCCAGCAGAATACAGATGTTAATTGTAGCTATATCTATGTATATGCATAGGTATCTGCATCTTGAACTCGTGTGTGGGTGCTAAATTGTTCATTATTGTTTGCCTGGAATTTCGCGCATTAACGTTTGCGTAGGAAATGCCTAGCAGAACATTTCTTTCTCAGGGATTTCTGAGCTGACTTCAAGGGTCTTTGACTTTTGCCACTTGGAAGTTCAAAGGTGTCAAAACGGTTCTTTAACAAAGAAATTACGATGTCTATTTATCTATATATGGAATATGCATTCATTCATAGAACCTTTTCTCGTATTCCATCTATTATTCATCCCACTCTAGTCAAATTCTCTGCCTTTTACATCAACCATCTGAGCAACAACCTCAACTGATTTTTAGCAACTTTATTTAAATAAACTATTTTGCATATTGCGCAAACAGTTTACGCTTGCGTTGCTAATTGTCTTTTAATGTCCGCCTCGCTTTATAATCTCTGCAAATTAATCATAAACAAAACAAAAGAAATGCGAAAAGCACAATTAAAAGACAAAACAAACTCAATCTCAACTAATATTATGCAAGGGCCTGGCCAATTTTGTACCCCCTTTTATCTTTTGATTAATTTTCACAAATTTTAAATCATTTTTGATATCAAATTGAAATTCAATGTAGCTGCGGGCGGTGATAGCTACTACGGCTAAAAAAGGGAGACAATCTCCAAAATAAAAGCTAAAGAAAAAACAAGATTTGACAAATGATCGCAACACACATTCAGAAAACTTGAGAATGGCTCGCAGCTGTCAAAACAGAGAAAGAGAGAGAGCGGGAGAGAGACAACAACAGCATAAAATTCATGTAGAACCCCCAACTCCTGCCTGTAAACAAATTTATGTAAATTTCATAACAAGCCCAATTATTTATATTGTAAAACATTGCACAAAATTTGAGAGCCCAAAGCCCATTAATTTATGCCCGAAAAAAGATGCGTAAAATCGTTACAAAAAAAAAACTATATAAAAAAAAAAGGTTTATGGCAAATTTGCGGCCATAAAGTCTTAGGGCTCGATCAAGCCAAAGAAAAGGGAAAACTCGTAAAACTTTGATGTATCTTAAGACATTTGTCACAACGTCGAGACAGAGTTAAGCAGAGACTCACAGAGGGTGGAGAGAGATGCGGAGGGAGAGAGAAGAGGAGATCGGTAGGTAATTCTCTTTCGGCTGTTGTAAAGCTTATTTATATCGATCGTTTGCCCAGCTCACACAATGCGCTTCATTTATAAACTGAACCCCAAGCATATCAACCTTGTCTTTCCTTCCCACCTTCCCAACCTCGCTCTATATATATATATATATATCTGTCTCTCTCTCTCATGCTCCATTTCTCACTTTTATGAAACTTTTATTTGTGCAATATACCTAAAGCTACTTCATTGCTTTCTTCTACTTGATCTATATTGCGTATTAACATAAAGTCTACATATATACATATGCATATAGTCTGTCTGTCTGTCTTGTCAGGTTGAAGGTCTGCTTCATTTGTTGATAAGTTTAAAGAATCATATACATGTTTATTCTTGCTACCCGTTAACCAAATGTTATATTATAAATAAGTCTTTACTTTTCCTTTGTTTGATACTAAATGCTTACAAGTAAATGTTCTATAGTCAAAGTATTGACCTAGCAGCTTCTCTGTATCCTACTCAAGGCTATTGCTATAAGCCACATTCTACTGTTCTTACATGCAGTTATATATACATTCATATTATTGTATATGATTTCTCTTTATACTTCCTCTAGACTCAAGGAACATATTCATACATTTCCATTCCATGCTCATCTATATTCATTAAGCTAATACTAGTATCAAGTCTCAGCTGCTTCTTCTTCTTCTTGTTTAATTATGCTGTTTATCTTCATCTTTCACTCTCACTCTACTGCTCTCCATGTACATACGAGCCGCTCACGTGCTGTCCATGGACAACACATCGAAGGGTTTTGCATAACAACAATTTTGACATCAAAGCATTTAGTAGCGACTGACGGAATTGCCCCTCCCCCAGCTCTACGCCTCCACCAATCCCACTTTTTTCTTCTCTTCTCTCCTGATTTATGGTTCGTGCTACTTACGTGGCTATAAAAATACGAGTAAAACGCAAAAAGATCAGCTGCGGGTAAAAGTTGATTTTGTGCTTACCTGAAAATAAACAGAAATTCAAAATTGAGAGAATGAGAGAAAAATTAACAACAACAAAATGAAATTATAGAAAATGAAAATACATTTTTAGATCATATCTTGTGGCAGCTCATATTTTGGTCTATCTACAAGTCGTAGATCAGCACAGCTGGCAGTTAATTAGCCAACAGTCATGGCCACAGTCATAGCCTAGGCTAACCTCTATGGCGGACCAAAAACTTTATATTTGCATATCGTTTTGGGAGAGTTTGAACTACTTTCGCGTTTTGTCGCTTTGGCCTTTTTGCTTGCGCACAATTTATGCATTGTTTGCAGAACTCTATTTTTGTGTTGGCCAAGCGGCATGGCTAACAGCTAACAGACCGGCAGCTCGACAGCCGTGAGCCGTGACGGCGGCAACTAGAAGCGCAGCGCGCAAACTCATTTTCCATCGGCCAGAAGCTAAAGCAGAAGCAGAAGCAGAAGCTTTCACAAATCGCAAACACAGACGACGTCGACGTCGACGTCGACGTGGAAAAACAGTTAAAAGTTGCGAGTTCATTGTGGCATGCACCGACCAAAGCGGCTGCCATCTCCCCTCCTCTACCCCACCCCACTCTGCTTCTGCCTTGCGCCTCCCCTTTGAGCTGGAAGTGCGCGCGTTCTACTGAACTGCCGGCTGAACTTTGCGTTTGTTATGAGTTTTTAGCCAGGTTAGATTCAACGACGGTTCTTTTACTTTTCTTCTTTCGCTAGGTCATCAAATGGGGTATATCGGTTGCCTATAATTTGAATCAATTGAACTGATAACTGAATATGTTAAGCTTCGCTCTAAACCTCTAGCCTATGCTTTTCTCTCATCAATTTCTCTCCCACTCCTCCACTCTCTGCCTTGACACAGCGCATCTGGCAGTCGGTTATACCCGTTGCACTTGCAATCCTTTAGCAGCTACTTTATAAACACATAACTGAAAGTCAACTTTGGCGCATACAGTTAGAATAATGGTGATTGATAAATATTGTCTATGCACGATTCTCTCCACTAGCTGAGCTCAGTTTAGTTTAATTGAAGTCTCAAGCGCAAGGTCTCAGTCAGTCAGTCAGTTAGCCAAGTTAGCATGGAGTAAGGCCCAGTTTTCCGCTACGTCTCTAATTGATAGCAACGAAAAACCAAAACTAAAGCCAAGGCACAAGTTCGGCTGTTGTTCTACTTGTTGTTGTTGCTTTCACCCGCCCACATCAGAGTGGAGCCACAGGAAGCGAGCTGCCAGCTGCCAGCATTTTGGCAGTTAACTTTGGCCAAAACAGTAGTTGATTCGTTGCCTAATTGTTTTGGCAGCCAAACAACATTTATGCTTCAATTTATGACTAAAGCGTTTCATTTTTGTTTACTTTTTTTTAAGACTTTGGATAGAGTATTCTGAGACATTTTTATATTATTTTTTAGCTGAAATGAAATATTCTCGGTTGTCTGTTCTCTCTATTTGTATTATAAAGATTTTTCAAATCAAGTCAATTTTATATCAATCTTTTCTCTGATTTTCCTCCAAAAATATATCTTTATAGTATTATTATTAATTTGCATCTGATTACACTGTTCCTTTAGAGTATTTAATCTTCCTCAACAGAATTCTAGCTACTTTTTTATGGAACACAACATGTGAGCTTGCTGCTTCTCCTTCTTCTTCTTCTTTCGACAGTTCACTTTCCAAGGCATTTTTGTTTCAGCTGCTGTGGCGCAGTTCGTTGCGCTAGTTTTCTATTCTTTGCTTTCTTTTTGTCTCTCGACAATAACTTTAATTTCCCATTTTCCACTCGCATGATAAATAGAAAAGTGAATTGCCTGCAGTAAAGAAGCAAAAACTAACAAAAACACAGATCTAACAACAACTTTCGAGTTCTCTCTGTGCGCTCTGCAAGAGATGGGATATCATTTGATAAGCGAGCCTGTGCGTTGCATTGGCAATGTCGTAAAGTTTTCCATTTCAAGGCATCACAGTTTAGCTCAACAATTTTCCGCATTTTCCTGCTTCTGCTGCAGGAGCTGCTGCAGATAAAACATGAACACAAAATGCCAACAGCACAGACTCTGTGCAGGAGGACGCAATCTTGGCAATTGCTGTCGATGCGCTCTGCGGCATGCCACAGTCGAGCAATAAAAAAAATAATAATCGAACCACAGCAACAGCAGCAGCAACAGCAGCAACTGCGTGGTTGGAAAGTTATAGCTACAACCAAATAGATGAAAGGCAACAGCAACAGCAGCAGCAGCACGAGCAGCAATAGCCAAGAATTGAACAACTTGACTATTAGAAATGTTGCAGATTGTAATTCGATAATGAGAATGCGCCTTGCATAATATCTGGAACACAAGTTCGACAGGAATGCGCTGGGGAATGGCTCATAAACTTTTACACCAAATTACAGCGCCTCCATAAAGACCTCGATAAACTGCGAAATTCGAAATCTCAAATGCTGTTCGCTTAACATTAATGTTAACCATTAACATTAGCAAATGGCCCAACAAGGCCTTCCGTAAGCCAGCAACTGCAACAGCATTTAAATCTCTTTATATCACGCGTTGCTCTTACGATTATAAAATACATTTGCATTTATTGTTGAACTTTAATATTTTATTTAATAGTTTCCCAAAACAAATATATATATATTTATTAATTCACATTTTCAATTTGCAGATATAAACTCAGATGACGTAAAATTCAAGGTTCAAGGTTCAATGTCAATTTGTTGAATAGATTCTGTATACTAATTTGAATAAGGAAACTTGAATTTTTGAAAACGAATAAAGTTTTAATTCATGTTAAATTTACATATACCTCAAAAAAAAACTGTTAAGCCTCAACTCTCCAAGAAATCTTCTAATTTCCCAAATGTTAAGTATTTCCTTTGATAAGCTCAAAAATATATGTAAGATAAAATATATACAAATACTATTAATTGATGCATTTCAAATTGCTGTCTTCCACCTCTCTTTCTTGTCATTCTCTAAATACCAATATACCCTATTCATTGCATGCACTCGCTTATTTGCAGGGTATTCACAAAGTGTAAAACCCACAATAGGCATTTGGAATGCACCAAAATCGCTGAACTTTTGAACTGCAAAATGATTAACAAGATCTCGACATGGAGATCTAGTCGAGAGTCCATTGAGATTGCTTTGATGGCTGAGATCGCGCGATCGCCGCTGCAGCGATTGTTGTGCTTTGTGTATTTGCTTCAAGAGTTTTAGGTTTTTTTTTTTTTCTATATCTTTCTTTTTCTATATTTTGCGCAAGCATTTCGCACGCCAAATTGATTTCAATCACTGAACAATAAACAATTTTCATAGAATTTACACAGTTGAGTGCATTCTGCTGCTGCTGCTGCTGCTGCTGCTGCTGCTGACCCAGTGCTCCATAAAGTTGGGCAAACCGCAAAGCGCTGGCCAATCTCCAGCTGCAACAACAACAATCAAACGGCAAACAAAACGCCAATCTGGCGGCATATGAAAATAGCAAATCACTCGACGCCTGCCAACGAGTCAACTGTGAGAGAAACTTGCAACAGATTGTTGCAGCTAAGTGCTGAGAGCTCTGAGCTCGGCGACAGCTGCGCCTGCGTAAGCTTCTAATGGACGCTGGCAACGCCCACAAGTCCTGCCTGGGCGATGATTTACGAGCGGCTCCTCCAAGTGAAACTCTTTGCCATTGTCAGCCAAGGTGTGAAATGTTTTGCCAGACAGAGCACAGAATCTTGGCCACAAGATATATATTTATATATATACATGTCTCTCTTTCTCTCTCTTTCTGTATCTCTGATTAATCGCTGCGCTTTGAAGTTCAGCGTGTTGAGTGTCAAAAGCAGCAAAAAGCTGCAAACAAAGCGAACCGACACAATGAGCGAGTGTTAATGAAGCAGCAGACGAAGCAGACGGAGCAGTCGGAGCAGAGCTTGAGCAGGAGTCGTGGAGTGCTGCTGCTGCTGCTGCTGCTGCTGCTATGGGCCACCCACGCACAATTGTTGCTGCCAGTTTCCAGTGCAGTTTTGCAGCTGTGCATAACGGCATTTAGCAGCCACCCACTCAGCACCAGGCCAGGCAGGCCATGCCCCAAGAAGGCAAATGTGCCACAGCTAAAAGATCCAATAAAAGATCATATAATATATACAAGAGATATAGAGAAGAAGAAATCTGTAGACTGAACTTGCACTTGGAACTGAGATCTACTATCGTGGCACAAGTGAATAAATGACTAAATGAATGAATGACTGAGTGAGTGAGTGAGTGAGTGCATGATTAATGAATCAACTCGCTTCGAGTGCTAAGCTAACAAATGATGCATCCTTTTGCTGTGCATTTATGATCGCTTTTGATAGCTAAATGCAAATGAGATGATTATGCATTTATCGATTTGTTCAATCTTCAGCTTCAATTGAGATGCGAAAGAGTTCGAATTCAAGCTGAAAGATTTGCCAAAGTTCATGTGATAGGGCAAGGTGATGAAATAAGATACAAAGCGAAATTTAAAGCACTTTTTACTGTATATTTATCGATTACTAGTTATCGAGATAGCGATGAGATCAAATTTTCAGTTTGAAGTAAATTGATGAAGTAAAGAAGATATATATAAGTTTTTGCTGATTGCTGCATTACAAATCTGGCTCCACATATTTTAATGAAATTTTAACAATATAGAAAATTAAGGCGTTGCTACTCGCAAAATCAAACTGAGAATAAGTCTCACAACAATATTTCATATACCTTTATTTACGATTATCACTCCCTTCTCAAATCACATATCTCAACAGCTCTCCTTTGCCTTTCTTTCGCACATACAATCCGCTAAACGAAGGCAGTGACCCCTATTATATAAGCTGTCGATTAACATTGGACTCGAGTCAAGCACCCACCCGGCGTAGCAGCATAACTTGCTTAGATTTCACACCAAGAAGCCCCACACAAAATGCGCTTAGCCGCAACAACTTTTACCACAAATCGGATTTCCTGGCAACGATTTGTGGCTGGCCAAACTTGGAGACACAAAGCAAGAGAGACAGAAAGAGATAGAGAGGAAGAGGCAGAGGGAGAGGCAGAGGGAGAGGGAGAGGCACAGAGACACTCTCTAAGGCAAAGTAGATCATGGTAAAAGTGCCACTGAACCGGAGCAGGAAGAATCGCTGCAGTTAGCGCATTGCGCATCAAATCAAATCAAAGACAAATGCCACAAATATTTCCCAAGGAAATGCAAGAGATTCTTTTTGTCTATCAGTTTCTGTTGCTGTCGCTGTTGCTGTTGCTGTTGCTGTTGCTGTTTCTGTTGCTTCTCCTTGAGTTTTCCAAGAAGTGCGCACTCTGAGGAAACGCCATGCCAAGCCGACAAGTTTTCCCTTATTTGCCAATGTTGCCCAGTTGCCACAGTTGACAACCAGTTTCAGTGCGGGCCAAGTGCAACGAGAATAGAACCAACTGCCAAACGATGTTTGTTAAAACAATCACGATACAAGAGACAAAGCCCAGAGCAGAGCGGAGCAGCGCAGCGCGGAGACCAAACTTTTAATAGAGAAGAATTATAAGAAGATGCACTGAGCGAAAAACTATTGAATGGGAGTAGGAGTAAACGGTAGCTGACAGAGTTTATTATTGTCATCATTGAGTGGAGAAGGAGTTAAACTATAAAACTGAAGAGCTTGTCTATATAGCAATATATTCAAATATATAGACAAACTGTCAAGTTTAGGGTTGAAACTGGACTCTGTTATAATTGAATGTAGTGAATGTATTTGATTGAAAGTTGACTTCATTTCATAATGAAATATTATTCAGCTTAATCAACAACTAATTCTAGTCTATTCTAATACAAATCTCAACTAATATTTAACCATATTTCATGCTAAATCTTATGGGATATTTCTCACTGTGTAGCTGTCGAAGCAGATGGAATAGAACAAGCCCAGGCAGCATGAGCTTTGGCATTGGGTGTGGAAAAACTCGTTTGCCGCACTTTGATAACGTGCCAAAATAGCAAAATAGCTAAAAAGAGGGCTAGCTGCAGAGGGCCAAACTAATTGCGCGCAGGCGCGCCACGCCAACAAGAAGCCAATCAGCTAGAAAACAAAGACAGAGAGAGAGAGAGAGACAGACAGACAGTGAGCGAGAGAGACAGAGAGAGGTCTGGCAATTGCCCAACCCGAGAGTTAGATCTCATCATCATCATCATCATCTGTAGCCCCATTGCATATTCATAGTCATAACGAGAAGGCTCCATCTCGGCGACTTGCTGCTTGTAGTTTTAATTTGGCTCGCCGTCGCCTCTGTTCACACGTCGTGCAGCAGCTGACCCACTGGCTGCCCCCTCACCACCCCTCGCCATTTCCCACCTTGACTAGCTGCTCATATGCCTGGTTATTTTAATTAACCCAAAAAACATTCAAGCAAGTGCGCAAAAACTGAGTAGAAAGATACGCTGGAAGTGGGGTGACAATATAGGAAACGTCTAAATACGAAACGTTAGACGGGCCAAAGATTATGCAGCCAAATGGGCATAAATCAGCGTAGAGGCGGAAAAGAGGGCGCCAAGCAGCAGCGAGGTAAGTGTAACTGCAAAGCGGGCTAATGAATGTATCTGGCAGATACATCTGCATGGAGCGACCACGACAAATAGACTTATAAAGCCAGCTAGCCGAAATGCAAACGCCAACTGGAAGAGGCAATAAAAAGCGTTAACAAGACAACAACCAACAACAGCAACAACAACGGCCAACAACAATTGACAATGTCAGACAATAAAATACACTTAGCTTAGACAAGAAAATGAAGCGAATGAAAATGAAGACGAAGATTGAATACTCTGTAAATGGTCGAAATGGAGGGAGTATAGAGAGAGTGAGAGAGTGTTTATACATATATATATTAAAAGAAAGTAAGATAGAAAAACATGGAGTGAAAAATCAAAAAACAAGATATAAGGAACATTAGGCAAGGAGAGTGAGACGTAGAGAAAGAGAGAGATATATATAAAGAGAAAAGCAGAAAGAGAGAGAGAGAGAGAGACTTTGTAGAAGGAACTCTACTATTGCAAGGAAGATCTTGTCCACTCTCATCACTTTACTTGTATCCAGCTCAAGTCTATTTAGTATTCTTTATAGTGTGACCTCATTCAGGTCATTAAGTATTAATCCTAAAGTGTTAATCGCCTCAATCTTGATTTTTATTTTTAAATTAAACATACTTAATATTCACTTCACTTCACTTCTCTTCCATAGAAACATAGATAAATCTCGTATACCCGAAAGCTAGAGTACAAATAGACTGCCTTCTCGCTAGGCTAGGCTACCTAGAGCCACGCAGTAAAAGCTCATTTCTTGGCCTTCAGACAAATGCCGCTGAAATTTGTTGTTAACAATTCTGGGACCAAGCAAAACACATAAATTTTAGAGAGAAGGAGAGAGAGAGAGAGGGAGCGCTGCCTGTGTGTAGTGACCACAACAGATCTAGGTCATCCCAGGTAGAGCCAGAGGAAGTGGCGCGTGATCCATTGCGGATTCGATTTGGTCAACTCCCGTTTCAAGAGTTTGGCATTAATCAATTTGCAATCAGTTTGGCAGCGCTCGATGCGTGCGCAATTCTCAGCAGACTCGGCAAGCGAGTCAACCTGGTCACTGGCAAATGGTCTTTTCATTCCCAACTCAAACAGTGCCAGCCACAATTTATGGCCTATCTTCAATGCGCTTGCATCTCTGGGCCAATCCGGGAGTCAATTGACAGCAAAGTCCAGTCGCAGCGACTCTTGTGCCTGGAGCGCAATTCAAATTCCATTTGCCTTTTATCAATTCAATGCAAATACATTTCAAAACAGATGCCAGCACAGAGGCTACAAAACACTGTGTGTGCTGATTTGAAATGCTATTCAATCACAAAGTTGATTTACACTCGCGAAATGGGAAAGAAAACAATCATTGGGATTGCTACATATGCGGATTCTCAACTCCAGTTGGAGCTGCCTTTGAGGGTTTGCTAACAGATAATGTATTGATAACAAATCGACTAAGATGAGCATATTATCGATATCGATAGCTCCGATGATTATTTTGAATATTACTCGTCAACAAATTAATAAACATTCACACAAAGTGTGAGTAGGTTGTCAATAAATCTATTTCAAGAGCTTCCCGATCTCCGTCTCTTCACATAGATTGCTTCCACTCATTTTTCCTCTAAAACCTCATGGCTCTCTTTCTCTCTCGCACACATTAGTGCTGAATAAACGGAACAATTACCTCGAACAAAACGTCGCATCGTTGCATCGCTTCGTTCTGCATTAAAATTAATCATTTTGTGGGTCATTCGAGAGTTTTCCCAACACACTTTCTACACTCACAATCTGGCTGGCTGTACGTTCTGTAGATCGCTGTGGGTCACACTTTAACGGCTCCTAAGTGCTATGCCATATATCAAATTTAGCCACATTTATAACCCTACAAAGCTCATCAGCTGCCAGCAGCAGCCTCATCATCAGCTTTAGCTCCCACCATAACGTCACGTCATTTCTTGCATTTCTTTTTCCCCTTCTTTTTATCATTTTATGAGCTATTTCATAAATTTAATTTTCTCCATAGTCATTTGCAAAAAAAAAAGCACAACAAAAATCACAAAGTCGTTAACAAGGTGGCGAAAAACACAATATTGTCTTCATTAATCAGCAACAGGCAACAAAAAGGAAACAAACACAAAATACTAAATACTAAAGCTTGCTCAAGGCACTAACTGCTTAGAGTCCCGCCTCCTCCTCCTCCTCCCGCTGCTCCTTCCCAGGCAATTGGCACTCATCCGAGTCGCGTCTTGAATTTGAGCCAATTAAATGGCGACACTCGCAGTCTTTAGCTGCAGACGTGGCTGCCACACCGCCATCCATCCATCCGCCTTTCCCTTTTCCTCGACTCGCGCAACCGAATCGCGGTGCTAATGATGAACCTGAATGATTCGCTCGAAACGTACAATGCATTTTTCATTGTTCGAGGCAAAATGCAGCTCATTGGAGGAAAATTGAGAAAACGTTCATAAAAACTGATACAGTGGAGTTTGCTCTACTGTTAGATGCTCTGTTAAGAGATGCGAACATTCATTAGAAAGCAGTATTGTAAAGCATAAAGGAATAAGTAAAGTATATCCATATATTATATACTTTATTCTGATTTTGCCAATCGATAATCTTACTCTCAAACAATCTAAAGATGCTCAACAGACCAAGTTTCGTGATCAATATATACCGATATCAGAAAGATAAATAAAATGAACAATATAGACTTAACTTCAGCTGCAATGCATGTTCAATACATTTCATGTTTATCGTTATCGAAAAACGCAACAAGTAAACGATACAAATTTAATTTATTTAAAAAACTTCTTGGCATATTTACTGATATCGAACTTAACACTTACTTCTATTCCATATGGATTCTAAAAATGATTTCTCGATACAAATTTCAACTTTATAATATGCTCGCTGGCCTGCCTCTCCTCCCATCTTAATTGGCACAGGGTATTGGTATCGAAATCGAAAACGATATCGAAATAAATTGTGCCCGAAAGTTAGTTTAATGTTCAGGAGTTGATTTTAAAGTTTTTTACTTTTATAGACGAAATTTATTGTAAAACGTTTTCTTCTCGGTTTTCGTGGTTTTTATTGGCATTTCGATTGGGTTACAGTTATCGAGCTTTAGTTTCGATTTCCTCCATTTGGAGTTTGCAAAGTTTAGTTGAAATATTTTCGATTGCGGTTTGGCTTTGTTGTGCTATTTTTTATATTTTTCCCGCATGTGGCTGGAAAATGAAAATGTAATTATGACAGTCATAAATTTTATTTGACTTGGACTGAAAATTGCCATCGGTATGTGTGGAGCTCGATGACGAAATCTCTGTCGATCTATGCTAGCCAATGACGTGGTTTTTGGTCTTTGGATTTTCGTTTCGGTTTCGTTCGATCGAGCTCATGTTAGAGCGGCCCAGCTTCATCGACCATCGACTGGGGTTTTGGGCGCGACTTTGGGGCTCTGTTGTCTGTGGTAATGACTTCATTTCGGTGCCTCGTGTTGTCGTCATCGCATTTGTTATTGGCTTTGAATGAACTCCGTCTGCATTGTTATGGCCACATACACATTTGATGTATGGCTCATGAAAATTTGTCGGTAACTTTGATAAATTGTAATGATTTTTTTTTCTCGAACTTCGTTTGGTTGTTTTTCCTAGGGGTGTTGTCTTGTTATTTTTATTATTTTTACATTTTCGTTTTTTTTTTTCGCTTTTATTTTACAATGTTTTCATTTTGTTAATTATCAACTTAAATTGTTAATTTAAATCACGAAACGTTCGAAATGAGTTTAACAATAGCGAAAAGTGAAACTCGATTGAAGCTAGGCGCCAACTCCTCCACTTGATAATCTATCCACATCTCCAACCCGGTTCCTGATCTTGAACTGCTCTTATGAGCTGTGGGCGTGTTTGCCAAACAATGTCAAGTCTCAAAGGAGAAAGGTTTTCTCAAATTTCGATTGGATTGGCCAAGAGGGTGTTCGATTTGTTTTCGTTTGCCAAAACTCAAATTGAATTGTTTTCATAAATTGATCTCCAAGTTATTCACTGATTGACTTGATCCAAGTGGATGACAGAGATGAAATATGTTAAGTTCACATTAGGTAAAAGGTTGTCAGGTGTGAGAGACGATGATCAAACTAAACCAAGTCTGAATACCTCAGAAACTAATTGGATATAAATAGAAATTAAACTAAAATTAAAATCATTATAAACAGAATTGCCATCTCACACAAGTTTCTTCAGTAAACTATCGATATCAAAGCTATAAATCGATACAATACAATCTTAAGCATATCAAAGAACTTTTAACTAATATTAACATAGACAAATGAAATTCCATTGAAAATATTGGATTTGCTTAAATACTTTAAGGTATTCAATTTTCATTTCTCTCTCTCGTCACATCGATTCCTAATTGAGCAAGCAGAGTCTATTAACAACTACAATAGCAATTGCAGCAAACAGTAAAAAAAGAAACATTTAATGGAAAGTTGATTTTAAGGTTCATTTGCTGGGCCAAATGAAAGTGCAACGAAATCAACAGATTTTTATAGCTAAATCGGTAATATTTTATTGGTCAGCTGGCGCATAGCATATGCTGGACCGCGGGCAACTATATTGGGCTACGACGGCTACCTGATTGCCGCCGCTCTAACTTATTGGGCGAAAGGTTTAGTTCCAGCAATTGTTATGCAAATCGAGTGCTGAGATTGCGGAGGACATCGACAACAGCAACAATGGTCAGTGGGTAGAATTGGACAAACAACTGGCAAACAAAAAAAAAAACAAAAAAATACAAAAAACCGATCCAAATCGAATTGGCGGCGGCTTTAAATTATGGCCGCCATAAAGCCCAAACTAGCGACAAACTCGAGCACTTCCTGGGCGCCCCAAAACTGGAATCCGGCAATGCACAACCCGCATAATCAATTGTCATTGTCATTAGGTTACAGCGCTTTGCTTATGGCTTGCATTGGCTTCGCTTTGGCCTGGCCAATACCGGCCAATACCACCTTCACTTTTCTTGTGGAGACAGGGAGAAAAAGGCAAAAGTTGTGCAGTACCTTATACCCTGTAAGTCAAAGGGTTTCCAAAGTAGCACTGAACGAATCCTTAAGACACTATAAATATGTAAACATATCATTATACAGGGTATCTTTTAGTCGAGCAATTATTTTTTATCAATTTAAAGTAAGGCAAGTAAAACACAGTCATACCAAAGTAATGCCCTAATAATACTTAATATTTTTATAGGGTATACCATAGTCGAAATATGATAAATGAACAAATTTTATTATTGGCTACCTCATAGTCTATAAAACTCTACGAATGTAGCGAATGTCTTTCAAATGTATTCCAATATAATAGCTGATTTTTAAAAATTACAGGGCATTTCATAGTCACATATACATTTTAACTGATTTTCAATGTATTCATCTACTTTTCTTAAAATTTTAAATTACAAACTCAATCTTGCTCTACATTATTCCTAGGGTATCTGCCCAGACAAGCTACTCTCGCACTTTTGTTCACTTTTGACTAATGGGCATTTGCCCATTTTTGGGCCTGGGTCTTAACAGAGACATCCTTGTTAAGCTGACACGCGCAACATGCGCTCGTTGCGACCAGAACGAACCGTGGCAAAGATTTCAATTAATATTTGGAAAGTTCGCATTTGGCAGTTTTAGTTTTACCCAAGGGGCCAACCTAGGTCTGGGCTCAAAGTCCCCAACTCGAGTGCGTTGGGAGCTTGTTATGGGAGCATGAAGGAGCCTGAGCAGCTGGCCCGCATCCATGCAAGCGGCAATGCATCCTACAACAAGCGAGCCATGAATTCATATTTGAAAGATAATCAGCCGCTGGCTGACAAATATGTATACCCTGTTCGATTAGAGAGCAACACTAGGTATGCTAGCAGAAGAGAGCTTGCCTTATCAATTATGATTCAGATGGATAATTTAATATAATACAGTCGAGTCTCGATAATTCGTAATGGCAAGGGAACAGAATTTTTTACGAATTACGGAGGTTTTCGATTTACCGGGGTTTAAAAATCAAAATGCGAATTGAAGGGGTTTTTATATTTCACTTCGTTTCAATAATTTTATCTTATTAAAAATAAATGAAATATACATTCAATTCAATATTATGTATTTAAAAACAAAATTAAACATAAACAAAATCATATTAACGAAAAATTAATATTTAAAAAAAGCTCGTAATTTTGTATTGTTTTATGGTTATTTACCCATCCATTTAGCCATTCTAGCCATTTTTAGCCGTTTTTAGCTCTTTTTCTGGGTTGTCTCACCAACTACCTCTACCTTCTTTCTAACCTACTTTCTAATCATATTTCTATCTCTTAATCATGATTCTGTTCATAGGAAGATGCCCATTCTTATTTATCCATCCATTTGCCCATTAATGCTCAATCTACCTTTCTGGCTACTATCTAGCCATTTTTAGCGGTTTTTAGCCGTTTTTAGCTCTTTTTCTGGTTTGTCTCACCTTTCTACCTTTCTACCTTCTTTCTAACCTTCCTTCCTTCCTTCTAATCATATTTCTATCTCTTAATCACGATTCTGTTCATTGATCGATGACCAGTCTTATTTACCCATCCATTTGCCTATTAATGTTCAATCTACTTTTCTGGCTATTATCTAGCCATTTTTAGCGGTTTTTAGCCGTTTTTAGCTCTTTTTCTGGTTTGTCTCACCAACTACCTTTCTACCTCCTGTCTAACTTTCCTTCCCACTTTCCAATCATATTTCTATCTCTTAATCACGATTCTGTTCATTGGTCGATGACCAGTCTTATTTACCCATCAATCTACCTTTCTGGCTATTATCTAGCCATTTTTAGCCGTCTTTAGCTCTTTTTCTGGTTTGTCTCACCTTTCTACCTTTCTACCTTCTTTCTAACCTTCCTTCCTTCCTTCTAATCATATTTCTATCTCTTAATCACGATTCTGTTCATTGATCGATGACCAGTCTTATTTACCCATCCATTTGCCTATTAATGTTCAATCTACTTTTCTGGCTATTATCTAGCCATTTTTAGCGGTTTTTAGCCGTTTTTAGCTCTTTTTCTGGTTTGTCTCACCAACTACCTTTCTACCTCCTGTCTAACTTTCCTTCCCACTTTCCAATCATATTTCTATCTCTTAATCACGATTCTGTTCATTGGTCGATGACCAGTCTTATTTACCCATCAATCTACCTTTCTGGCTATTATCTAGCCATTTTTAGCCGTCTTTAGCTCTTTTTCTGGTTTGTCTCACCTTTCTACCTTTCTACCTTCTTTCTAACCTTCCTTCCTTCCTTCTAATCATATTTCTATCTCTTAATCACGATTCTGTTCATTGATCGATGACCAGTCTTATTTACCCATCCATTTGCCTATTAATGTTCAATCTACCTTTCTGGCTACTATCTAGCCATTTTTAGCCGTTTTTAGCTCTTTTTCTGGTTTGTCTCACCTTTCTACCTTTCTACCTTCTTTCTAACCTTCCTTCCTTCCTTCTAATCATATTTCTATCACTTAATCACGATTCTGTTCATTGGTCGATGGCCAGTCTTATTTACTTATCCATTTGCCTATTAATGTTCAATCTACCTTTCTGGCTACTATATAGCCATTTTTAGCCGTTTTTAGCTCTTTTTCTGGTTTGTCTCACCTTTCTACCTTTCTACCTTCTTTCTAACCTTCCTGTCCTACTTTCTAATCATAATTCTATCTCTTAATCACGATTCTGTTCATTGGTCGATGGCCAGTCTTATTTACCCATCCATTTGCCTATTAATGTTCAATCTACCTCTCTGGCTACTATCTAGCCATTTTTAGCGGTTTTTAGCCGTTTTTAGCTCTTTTTCTGGTTTGTCTCACCTTTCTACCTTTCTACCTTCTTTCTAACCTTCCTTCCTTCCTTCTAATCATATTTCTATCACTTAATCACGATTCTGTTCATTGATCGATGACCAGTCTTATTTATCCATCCATTTGCCCATTAATGCTCAATCTACCTTTCTGGCTACTATCTAGCCATTTTTAGCGGTTTTTAGCCGTTTTTAGCTCTTTTTCTGGTTTGTCTCACCTTTCTACCTTTCTACCTTCTTTCTAACCTTCCTTCCTTCCTTCTAATCATATTTCTATCTCTTAATCACGATTCTGTTCATTGATCGATGACCAGTCTTATTTACCCATCCATTTGCCTATTAATGTTCAATCTACTTTTCTGGCTATTATCTAGCCATTTTTAGCGGTTTTTAGCCGTTTTTAGCTCTTTTTCTGGTTTGTCTCACCAACTACCTTTCTACCTCCTGTCTAACTTTCCTTCCCACTTTCCAATCATATTTCTATCTCTTAATCACGATTCTGTTCATTGGTCGATGACCAGTCTTATTTACCCATCAATCTACCTTTCTGGCTATTATCTAGCCATTTTTAGCGGTTTTTAGCGGTTTTTAGCTCTTTTTCTGGTTTGTCTCACCTTTCTACCTTTCTACCTTCTTTCTAACCTTCCTTCCTTCCTTCTAATCATATTTCTATCACTTAATCACGATTCTGTTCATTGATCGATGACCAGTCTTATTTATCCATCCATTTGCCCATTAATGCTCAATCTACCTTTCTGGCTACTATCTAGCCATTTTTAGCGGTTTTTAGCCGTTTTTTAGCTCTTTTTCTGGTTTGTCTCACCTTTCTACCTTTCTACCCTTCTTTCTAACCTTCCTTCCTCCTTTCTAATCATATTTCTATCACTTAATCACGATTCTGTTCATTGGTCGATGGCCAGTCTTATTTACCTTATCCATTTGCCTATTAATGTTCAATCTACCTTTCTGGCTAATATCTAGCCATTTTTTTTTTTTTAGCACGTTTTTAGCTCTTTTTCTGGTTTGTCTCACATTTCTACCTTTCTACCTTCCTTCTAACTTCCTGTCCTACTTTCTAATCATAATTCTATCTCCTTAATCACGATCTGTTCATTGGTCGATGGCCAGTCTTATTTACCCATCCATTTGCCTATTAATGTTCAATCTACCTCTCTGGCTACTATCTAGCCATTTTTAGCGGTTTTTAGCCGTTTTTAGCTCTTTTTCTGGTTGTCTCACCTTTCTACCTTTCTACCTTCTTTCTAACCTTCCTTCCTTCCTTCTAATCATATTTCTATCACTTAATCACGATTCTGTTCATTGATCGATGACCAGTTCTTATTTATCCATCCATTTGCCCATTAATGCTCAATCTACCTTTCTGGCTACTATCTAGCCATTTTTAGCGGTTTTTAGCCGTTTTTAGCTCTTTTTCTGGTTTGTCTCACCTTTCTACACCTTTCTACCTTCTTTCTACCTTCCTTCCTTCCTTCTAATCATATTTCTATCTCTTAATCACGATTCTGTTCATTGATCGATGACCAGTCTTATTTACCCATCCATTTGCCTATTAATGTTCAATCTACTTTTCTGGCTATTATCTAGCCATTTTTAGCGGTTTTTAGCCGTTTTTAGCTCTTTTTCTGGTTTGTCTCACCAACTACCTTTCTACCTCCTGTCTAACTTTCCTTCCCACTTTCCAATCATATTTCTATCTCTTAATCACGATTCTGTTCATTGGTCGATGACCAGTCTTATTTACCCATCAATCTACCTTTCTGGCTATTATCTAGCCATTTTTAGCCGTCTTTAGCTCTTTTTCTGGTTTGTCTCACCTTTCTACCTTTCTACCTTCTTTCTAACCTTCCTTCCTTCCTTCTAATCATATTTCTATCTCTTAATCACGATTCTGTTCATTGATCGATGACCAGTCTTATTTACCCATCCATTTGCCTATTAATGTTCAATCTACCTCTCTGGCTACTATCTAGCCATTTTTAGCGGTTTTTAGCCGTTTTTAGCTCTTTTTCTGGTTTGTCTCACCTTTCTACCTTTCTACCTTCTTTCTAACCTTCCTTCCTTCCTTCTAATCATATTTCTATCACTTAATCACGATTCTGTTCATTGGTCGATGGCCAGTCTTATTTACTTATCCATTTGCCTATTAATGTTCAATCTACCTTTCTGGCTACTATCTAGCCATTTTTAGCCGTTTTTAGCTCTTTTTCTGGTTTGTCTCACCTTTCTACCTTTCTACCTTCTTTCTAACCTTCCTGTCCTACTTTCTAATCATATTCTATCTCTTAATCACGATTCTGTTCATTGGTCGATGGCCAGTCTTATTTACCCATCCATTTGCCTATTAATGTTCAATCTACCTCTCTGGCTACTATCTAGCCATTTTTAGCGGTTTTTAGCCGTTTTTATCTCTTTTTCTGGTTTGTCTCACCTTTCTACCTTTCTACCTTCTTTCTAACCTTCCTTCCTTCCTTCTAATCATATTTCTATCACTTAATCACGATTCTGTTCATTGATCGATGACCAGTCTTATTTATCCATCCATTTGCCCATTAATGCTCAATCTACCTTTCTGGCTACTATCTAGCCATTTTTAGCGGTTTTTAGCCGTTTTTAGCTCTTTTTCTGGTTTGTCTCACCTTTCTACCTTTCTACCTTCTTTCTAACCTTCCTTCCTTCCTTCTAATCATATTTCTATCTCTTAATCACGATTCTGTTCATTGATCGATGACCAGTCTTATTTACCCATCCATTTGCCTATTAATGTTCAATCTACTTTTCTGGCTATTATCTAGCCATTTTTAGCGGTTTTTAGCCGTTTTTAGCTCTTTTTCTGGTTTGTCTCACCAACTACCTTTCTACCTCCTGTCTAACTTTCCTTCCCACTTTCCAATCATATTTCTATCTCTTAATCACGATTCTGTTCATTGGTCGATGACCAGTCTTATTTACCCATCAATCTACCTTTCTGGCTATTATCTAGCCATTTTTAGCCGTCTTTAGCTCTTTTTCTGGTTTGTCTCACCTTTCTACCTTTCTACCTTCTTTCTAACCTTCCTTCCTTCCTTCTAATCATATTTCTATCTCTTAATCACGATTCTGTTCATTGATCGAGACCAGTCTTATTTACCCATCATTTGCCTATTAATGTTCAATCTACTCTCTGGCTACTATTAGCCATTTTTAGCTTTTGGTTTTTAGCCCGTTTTTAGTCTGTTTCTGGTGTGGTATCCTCTTCTACCTTTTACTTCTTTCTAACCTTCCTCCCTTCCTTCTAATCATATTCATCACTTAATCCCGATTCGTCATTGGTCCGATGGGCCACACCAGTCGATTTTATTATCCATGCCGATTATGTTCAATCTAACCTTCTGGCTAATATGATAGCCATTGTAGCCGTTTTTTAGCTATTCTTTTGCTGGTTGTGCTAACCTTTCTACCTTTCTACTTCTTTTACTTCAGGTCCTACTTTCAATATAAGTCTATCTCTTAATCACGATTCGTCTTGGTCGAGGGCCAGTCTTATTTACCCCATCATTTGCCTATTACTGTTCAACTCTACCATCTTGCTACTATCTAGAATTTTTTTTAGCGGTTTTTAGCCGTTTTAGCTCTTTTTCTGGTTTGTCTTCACCTTTCTACCTTTCTACCTCTTTCTAACCTTCCTTCTTCCTTCTAATATATTTCTATCACTTAATCACGATCTGTTCATTGATAGATGACCAGTCTTATTTATCCATCCATTTGCCCATTAATGCTCAATCTACCTTTCTGGCTACTATCTAGCCATTTTTTAGCGGTTTTTAGCCGTTTTAGCTCTTTTTCTGGTTTTGTCTCACCTTTTCTACCTTTTCTACCTTCTTTTAACCTTCCTTCCTTCCTTCTAATCATATTTCTATCTCCTTAATCACGATTCTGTTCATTGATCGAGACCAGTCCTTATTTACCCATCCATTTGCCTATTAATGTTCAATCTACTTTTCGGCTATTATCTAGCCATTTGTAGCGGTTTTTTGCCGTTTTTAGCTCTTTTTCTGGTTTGTCTCACCAAATACCTTTCTACCTCGTCTAACTTTCCTTCCCACATTTCCAATCATATTTCTATTCTTAATCACGATTCTGTTCATTGGTCGATGACCAGTCTTATTTACCCATCAATCTACCTTTCTGGCTATATCTAGCCATTTTTAGCCGTCTTTAGCTCTTTTCTGGTTTTGTCTCACCTTTCTACCTTTTCTACCTTCTTTCTAACCTTCCTTCCTTCCTTCTAATCATATTTCTATCACTTAATCACGATTCTGTTCATTGATCGATGACCAGTCTTATTTATCCATCCATTGCCCATTAATGCTCAATCTACCTTTCTGGCTACTATCTAGCCATTTTTAGCGGTTTTTAGCCGTTTTTAGCTCTTTTCTGGTTTGTCTCACCTTTCATACCTTTCTACCTTCTTTCTAACCTTCCTTCCTTCCTTCTAATCATATTTCTATCTCTTAATCACGATTCTGTTCATTGATCGATGGACCAATCTTATTTACCCATCCATTGCCCTATTAATGTTCAATCTACTTCTGGCTACTATATAGCCATTTTTAGCGGTTTTTAGCCGTTTTTAGCTCTTTTTCTGGTTTGTCTCACCTTCTACCTTTCTACCTTCTTTCTAACTTCCTTCCTACCTTCTAATCATATTTCTATCATCTTAATCACGATTCTGTTTCATTGATCGATGACCAGTCTTATTTATCCCATCCATTTGACCTATTAATGCTTCAATCTACCTTTTCTGGCTACTATCTAGCCATTTTTAGCGGTTTTTAGCCGTTTTTAGCTCTTTTTCTGGTTTGTCTCACCTACTACCTTTCTACCTTCCTTTCTAACCTCCTTCCTTCCCCACTTCCTAATCATATTTCTATCTCTTAATCACGATTCTGTTCATTGATCGATGACCAGTCTTATTTACCCATCCATTTGCCTCTAATGTTAATTAATACTTTTTTGGCTATGATCTAGCCCATTTTTGAGCGGTTTAGCAGTTTTTAGCTCTTTTCTGGTTTGTCTCCAAACTACTTTCTACCTTCCTGCTAACTTTCATCCACGTTACAATCATATTTCTATTCTTATCAGATTATGTTCATTGGTCGAGACATCGATTTACCATAAATCTACTTTCGGCTATATCTAGCCATTTAAGCCGTTCTTACTCTTTTTCTGGGTTGTTCACCTTCTACTTGTCTACCTTCTTTCTAACCTTCCTTCATGCCTTCAATCATATGTCTATCTCTTAATCACGATCGTTCATGATCGATGACAAGTCTTATTTACCCATCCATTTGCCTATTAATGTTCAATTACCTATCTCGGCTACGATCTAGCCATTTTAGCGGTTTTTTTTAGAGTTTTAGCTCTTTTCGGGTTGTCTCACCCTGTTCTACCTTTTTCTACCTTCTTTCTAAAACTCCTTCCTTCCTTCTAATCATTTTCTATCACTTATCACGATTCTGGTTCATTGATCGATGACCCAGTCTTTTCTCTTAATTTATCCACAATTTGCCCTATTAATGCTTCAATCTACCTTTCTGGCTAATACTATAGCCATTTTTAGCCGTTTTAGCTCTTTTTCTGGTTTGTCTCACAACTACCTTTCTACCTTCTTTCCTAACCTTCCTGTCCTACTTCTAATCATATTTCTATCTCTTAATCACGATCTGTTCATTGGTCGATGGCCAGTCTTATTTACCCATCCATTTGCCTATTAATGTTCAATCTACCTCTCTGGCTACTATCTAGCCATTTTTAGCGGTTTTTTTTAGCCGTTTTTAGCTCTTTTTCTGGTTTGTCTCACCTTTACTACCTTTCTACATTCCTTTCTAACCTTCCTTCCCTTCCTTTCTAATCATATTTCTATCTCTAATCACGATTCTGTTCATTGATCGATGACCAGTCTTATTTACCCATCAATCTACCTTTCTGGCTATTATCTAGCCATTTTTACCCGTCTTTAGCTCTTTTTCTGGTTTGTCTCACCTTTCTACCTTTCTACCTTCTTTCTAACCTTCCTTCCTTCCTTCTAATCATATTTCTATCTCTTAATCACGATTCTGTTCATTGATCGATGACCAGTCTTATTTACCCATCCATTTGCCTATTAATGTTCAATCTACTTTTCTGGCTATTATCTAGCCATTTTTAGCGGTTTTTAGCTCTTTTTCTGGTTTGTCTCACCAACTACCTTTCTACCTCCTGTCTAACTTTCCTTCCCACTTTCCAATCATATTTCTATCTCTTAATCACGATTCTGTTCATTGGTCGATGACCAGTCTTATTTACCCATCAATCTACCTTTCTGGCTATTATCTAGCCATTTTTAGCCGTCTTTAGCTCTTTTTCTGGTTTGTCTCACCTTTCTACCTTTCTACCTTCTTTCTAACCTTCCTTCCTTCCTTCTAATCATATTTCTATCTCTTAATCATCGATTCTGTTCATTGATCGATGACCAGTCTTATTTACCCATCCATTTGCCTATTAATGTTCAATCTACCTCTCTGGCTACTATCTAGCCATTTTTAGCGGTTTTTAGCCGTTTTTAGCTCTTTTTCTGGTTTGTCTCACCTTTCTACCTTCTTTCTAACCTTCCTATCCTACTTTCTAATCATATTTCTATCTCTTAATCACGATACTGTTCATAGGGAAGATGCCCAGTCTTATTCATCCATCCATTTGCCCATTAATGCTCAATCTACCTTTCTGGCTATTGCCGTTTTTAGCTGTTATTAGCTCTTTTTCTGGTTTACCTCACCAACTATCATTTTCACACTTCAAATAAAATGACAAAAAGGCGCCATGCATAATAGTTGCGAGACCTAACGGCAGTTTAACTTCCAGCAAAATCAAGAATTACGAATTGCAAGAGGTTTTGAAACGAAATTACGAATTATAAGAGGCAAGATCAGCGCCGAGTGGGCAGAAAAACTACGAATTAACGAGGTGTCCAAAATGTATGGGATTCTTACGAATTAACGAAGTTTTTTCAAGGGACCAACAGTTTCTTACGAAATATTGAGGTTTTCGATTTAGAGGGGTACGAATTATCGCGATTCGACTGTATATGCAACAGTCTCTCTTAACTTAAATCGTAAAATATCGAGTCAAATTTCATGCAATTAACTTTTTACTCTACATGTTTAATTGTTAATACAGGGTATCTGCTAGCCTATCGCCATCCAATTCAAATGTTCCCATGCCTTTCCATTCGCCAATGGCTGTGGCCACAACGAATGCATCCTCCATATTGACAACTGCTCCAACTGCAGGTGTGGATGGGACAGCCAAGGGGGAGTGGGGCTTGTGGGGGTAGGTGTTGGGGCTGCTGCTGCTGCTGCTGCGGCTGCGGCTGCGTGCCGCCTGCCAAACAACAATCGACAGAGACAAACGCCTAACAACTTATTGAAAATATGTTTAACCATTTTGGGGCAATTGACATTTCGGCTGCCGACTCAAGAGTTCCTCTCTATCTGCTCCCCACCCTTATAGGCAGCGCCACATCCCGCCCCCCTCTCTCTCTCTCTCTCTCTCTCTCTCTCTCTGTCTTCCTTCAATTGCCAATCGACGACGTGACAAAACAATTGTCGTAAATCAGTGGGCCAAAACGGAGGCGATGCACTGCAGCAAGCTGATTGCAATTTTAAGTTTTTCTTTTGTTTTTGTTTGTGTTTTTTGTTTCCTTTGCCAATGCAACAAACACATTTGCTAACAGTTCGCATTGTTATTGTTTGTTGTTTGTAGCTTGTCTGTTTATCTGTTTGTTGTTACTTTTGTTTGCTGTTTACTTTCATTTGGCTCGTGGCTCGCAAACCACCACCAACAGCTGCGGGTGGGAACTGTAATTCACATGCATCATTTTAGCTGGCTAAAGGGGATCAGATCGAGACCTGCTGAATTCCGCTTAAATGGAATGTTCAATTAGCGCGAAAATGTTCAATAAATAAGAGTAAAGAAAGGCCATTGTTATGCAACACTTTTGATGTAATAGAAAAACCAAAGAAAATATTCGAGAAATTTTCTAGCAAAATCATTTCATTCAAATTTTTTGTTTAAGCTGAGATTTAAATGCGAGAGATTGACTAAGTGAAGAGAGAGTGACTAAGCGCAGCCTGAAACATATTATAGTAGGTATATCGAGATAATGTATAAGAATGTATACCGTTCCATTCTGCCTGACCCTTATAGGTGGCCCTCAATATTCCCACTCTAACTCCAACCACAGCAATGAGAAAGCATAGGAGATTTGCCTAAAGAGAAATATCATGAAAACAGAATATGGAGCAGTAATGTTTCCACACATTAACTGATCTTTAGCTTTAGATTTAGTGGTAGATAGAGAGAGAGAGGGAGAGAGGAAGTAAGAGAGAGAGAGAGAGGTACAGAAAGAAAGCTAGAGAGTGAAAAAGAAAGGAAACGAAAGAAATATATAAATTAGAAATATATAAATAGAAAAAGATAGAGAGAAGAAACAATAGAGAGAGAGACAGAGAGACAGACATACAGAACAACTCATTTCGACATTCTAATCAAGAAACTATGTTCTTTAAAATACTTGCCAATCTGTCATCTGAAGCATGCAAATTTCATTCAAACAAACATTTGCTCATTTGATTCTTTCTATATTTATTCCAGCAAAACTTTCTTATATAACACGCACAATGCCTCTCCCGCATCTCTCACTCTAGCTGTCTCCCATCCTCTCCTCTCCACTTAGTCAGCTATCACATTATCCAGACAGCTGTCTGAAGCTGTCATGGTCATGTTCAATCAGCCCCAAAATGTTGCACAGCCAAAGCCAAGCCAAGCCAAGTCAAGTCAAGTCAAGTCAAGCCAAGCCCCCAAGGCTAAGCAGCGCAGCAATTGCAGCTCTTCCGTCTTAGATTTGTGTGCGAGGCTCCCTCAGCACCTAGTTTAGCTAAATAACTCACATAGTTTTTCACAGGCTGCGCTCATTGCATAATTTTCAACTACTATACATATATTTTACATATATACTTATAGATAGATAATAATCCCCCTACCAACAAGACATTAAACAAAACTTTGGAAGGTGTTGCAATTACATTGACGTCCGCTTCTGCAGGCTCAAGCTTTCGGCTCTATCAGACACAGACAACAGACAATAGGCAGCAGCAGCAGCAATTGTAAGTTTTCTTTTTTTTTTTTTATGATTTTCTTACAAGCAATTTTCACTTTTTAGTACAATAAATGAAAATGAAAACAAGCCAACATTGTCTAAGGTTTACATTTTGAGAGGAAGTCGCTGTAGCTCAGAGGGGAGAGAGGGAGGGAGGGAGGTAGGAGATACCCATCTCAATCATTGCCTCAGTTACACAATCTGGCTGAGGCTCAATGGGCAAGTGGCTGCCGCATGTGCCACAAAGTCAAAGTCATCGCAAATGAAAAGCAAAATGAAATGCGTGTAATTTTTCTATTCGCTTCGTTACACTTTTACCTACGATTAGTATCTCGACGGTTTTTTGTGTCTTGTTATCAAAATTTATGTATCTCCGTCTCTCTCTATCCCTCTCTGTCGCGCTTTGAAGGTTTTCCTCTGGGCTTTGAAAGTTTAATTTATTGGTCTTTATATTATAAACAGCAGCATTTTATGAGAAAATTACCCGAAAAATTCAAACGGGTCCAATTACCATGGCTTACGCAACACAGTTTTTTGCATTTAAAAACTCAATTAATAATTAAAATTAATTATTTCCAGCGATTTCTAAAGCGAAAAAAAAACTCGCTATACTTAGCAACATGCTGCTGCCTTACGCATGTTGCAGCAGCATTTGCGCCCTAGCCTAGGCAACACACTTTCAAGTAAACCAAACAAAACTTACCGAGTGTACTGCTAGATGGCGTTGCAACTCCGAATTACAATATAGCGTCAATTCCGATATAGTTGGTGCATTTTCCAATTTATTTTCCATGTCGCGTAGCCAGCGACGCAATTCCTTGGGATCTTCACACAAACCTTCCTGGCGTTGTGTTTCATCCAAAATCTATAAATAACAAGAATTTTTTAAAGAAACGCAAGGCAAATTTAGTTTTGTTCATTTTTAGCACAATTTGCTGGTGACAAACTTAGCTAAATGCTGAACTGCTCAGGTTCATGCATGCAATTTAGTACATATATAAAAGTTGCAACTACCCAACGCTAGCTGGCGCTTGCACTCTACTCACATGCAATTGGCTGCCCGTAAACTTGGACTCGCGTGATGTTGGCTGCGCCTCCTCAATCTCAAACCGCGCCTCTTTGCACGTATCGAGCAGGTTTGTGTCCATGATATAGTTATAGTTCGTTTGTATGGCCGCCCAGAGGTCGTCTTTGCCCGACGAGCCAAGTCCCAAGGTGGCGCTGCTGTGCAGACTGGTCGAGCTGCTGTGGCTGTGGCCGCTGCCCCACGAATAACGGTGCATTTTATTGCTATTGTTGCCGCTGGAGCATTTGCTGCTGCTGCTCTGTGAGTTTTTCTGCAACGACAGAGAAAGAAAGAGAGAGAGATAGAAAGAGTGATTCAATGTGGTTGTTAATAAATGAGTAATTTATTTGAGTTGCCAAATATAGATGCGATAATATGCTTAGCCATTTTCGGAGTCAACTAGCTAACCGCCCGCCTACCTCCTCGCCCCCTCAACCACCTGCTTGACAATGAATGCTCCACATTGCAAAGCGCGCGCAATTAATTGATGAATTTTTATTTGTGCGCGCCAATTTCTTTTATACACAACTTCGTCATGCTTAGACACAAATCGAAATGAAATGGAATTGAAATCGCAATTTGATTGAGTGACGCGTAATTAATTGCATTGAATAATCAATCGTCAGCTGCTGCAGCGACATCTCATTCTCTGCGACTCTCCTCCTCCTCACTGCCAACTCAGCTTGTAAAAATGTAATCCGCTTTCCGCTTTCCGCTTCGCTCAGGAATGCGAACCAAATCGATAAATCATAAAATTGCCAATTGACACGCGGAAATGGAACGTGTGATTTTTGGCGCTGAGCAAGATTCCAGTTGAGAGAGCCTGAGAACCGATCATTCCAGATTGAATTTAACAACTATTCAAATTATTTACAATAATAATAATTTCAGCTTGTTCTAAAAGTGCAATTTACATATATTTATGATGAGGCTAACAAGATAAAGTAACTGGAGTTTGACTTTAATGCTACTTCAAACAGACTTCGAGCTGCATATTAATAGAGCTGACTAGTGTTATGAAACTTATTCTGTAAAGCATTAGATCAAATATTTCTAAAAACCTTAATCCAAAAGAACATCAACTAATCTAAACTAAAAGTTTAATTTGAGATGTTGCCTATTAAAATTTAAGCAGCTCACAAAGAAGATTTAATTTATTTCAACGAATTTTTATTATAGAAAACTTGTTCAAATTTAACATAAAAACTATTTCCCCCTCTCTTTCTCTCTCTCTCTCTTTGTACCTCTCTCTATGCGTTTCAATTCCTTTCATTCCACTCAAGCACTTCTCTCAGCTTAAGTGAAACGTTTTGGTATATAAAAAAAAAAAATAATAACCATACAGAGCAATTTATTAACCGTTATACATACGCCTCTCTCTCTCTCTCTAACACATTTCGCTTGCATGCTAATAACAAAATTAAAATTGATTAATAATTTATTAAAAGCAATTTCCGCCATTGACGCTGGCGACAAGAACGAGCTCAAGAATTCATATTCTAACGGCAACATGTCATTGAAGCCAACTGAGTCTAGCTCTTGGCCCCTCTCTGAGCCATCAACGAACCAGCTGAACAACTTGTTGGCGTGTGGAACGCAGCATCAATGAGACAGACAGAGAGAGAGAGAGAGAGAGAGAGAGAGACAGAGGGGCATAGAGAGAGAGGGCAGTAGAGACACAGGCGCCATGCACATAAATATTTTGCAACTCTCAATTGCAAATTTATGCGCGTCTCTTCGTAATCCCACCTGACACCACTTCGACTCACCTTGAGGCTGTTGTAGGGCCGCTCCAGATGCAGCTTGGCTTGGATGACATCACGTCGCTCCTGCTGCAGCTCATCCGCTGGCAGCGAGGTCATCGATTGTGATATTTTCATATCATTGCCGGCTGCAACGCCAGCCACACCACAGGCACCCACACCTGCACCGCCATCCACACCACCAGCAACACCACTCGCACCACATCCAATCACATCCAACATATTGAGCTTTTGCTTTTGTTTTCTTAGCGAGCTGCTGCGACTGCTGCTCGCTGATTTCGTTGCGGATTTGGTGGTGCGTGTGGCGCCCATTGCTGGCATGACAAAACCAACCACATCCTCCAATCTCAATGTGGTTGTTGTTGTTGTTGCCATGTCTGTCGTTGTTGTTGTTGTTTCTGTTGCTGTTGTTTTAGTTATGTCAGTGCTTCCGTTGCTGCACTTCATTGTGATGGCCGCTTTATCAGTCTCTTGGTTGCTAAATGACGTCTCCTCTGTGGCCACGCCCATGTCGATTGCCAGCGCCGCCATCAACGCCTCTGCCTCAATCTCCACTTGATCCACTTCATCCACATCGTCGTCTGCTCGATTTCGCGTTGCTGTGGCAGCTTCCATAGTGTGGCGCTAATTGTTTTTGGTTCCGATTTCCATATGTTTGTTAATTTAATTAATTTGCTTAAAATCTGCTTTAAATCGTGTTTCGTTGTTGCTCGTGTTGCTGGACTTCAGAGTGCATAAATTTGCATGTCTGCCATCGCTGGGCGTTCCATTCGTTTCATGCCATGCGTTCCGCTGTGCTGCTTCGACCTTTATGTGGTATTTTTTTGTTTTTTATTTTTTCTTCGACTCGGCTCCAGTTCCTGGCGGGATTTTTAATTCGTTTTTCCGTTCGTTTGCTTTTTATGCAAAACTATTTTCGTTATTTTCTTGATAAAAAGAAAAAATCACAATTTAATCGTGAATTTCACTGTAATTAAAAGAGAGAGAGAGAAGCGTTTAACGCGAATTAGTCCAAAGCACTTATAATCGCATCAATTAAATACAAATTTCAAATGAATATCTGTAGATATATGCATGTATATGCATATGTATATGTTTTATGTATATGCATCTATGTATGTATATAATAGTTAATGCTTAAATTAGCCAGCAGCTGAAGCTGCTTCACTTGAGGAGGAAGTAAGAGATCAGTGAGCAAATGAATATTATGAATATTCACAAAGAAAGCAACAAAATCAGCGATTTTTCATTTAATGAGAAGCGCATGGAAGAGCAGTGAGCGAGAGAGGGACAGCAATGAAGAAAAGAAAGAATGAGAGAGCATAGGGAAGATGTAGATAAATAGAAGTATTTAGAAGAAATAGGAAGTGACAAAGAGAGACAGAAAGAGAGAGAGAGCTTTCTTCTCTAACTAATAAATGGAGATACATATATAAATATTTATTTTCAAGTTCCTTTAACTCTCACTTGTCTCAAATTCAACAAATGCCGATAAGAGATGGAAACGAAATGAAATATGAAACAACATCTCTGGGTATATCTGGGAAACGTATTCTCTTGCAATATTCTCGCCGCCATATTGACACATGTAATCAAATTCGTGAATCAGATTGCAAGCAATCAGGACAAAGCCATCTTAAATGGTTGCACAAATTTGTAATTGCCAAAGAGAACAGCAAAAGAACCGACAGAGTTGTTAGCCATATATATGTATGTATATAGCGTATATCATATGTGAATCGCATAACACCCACACAACAATGGTGGTAACTGTAAACAGCAATTAAAGCCAACTCCGACTGACAACTACATAATTACAGTGGAAGGCCAACGACTCGAACGCCCAAAAAGAGAAGCACAAATATTACTTAATTCCCCAAGAAACAAACAAACAAATACTCGCTCAGCTGACCAAAGGGGCGACACAGGGGACGGTCATAGAGGCGGTCCCTCTGTCTGTTTGTCTGTCTGTCTGGCCAAAACAATGAACACGATTCTAATCGGGAGCAATCAAATTTTCATACGAAATTAGTCGCGAAAACACTTGTGGGCCATATTCGTATGCAAATCGAGCCAAGCACGTTCAGGCCAACAACTCCGACTCGGTCCAAAATTGGCTGCAAGCGTTTATTTAGCCACTTAAGATAGCATGAAACAGCAGCAGCAGCAGCAGCTATAATAGTTAAGACAGCAGCAGCCACTGCTGAAAACAACAAACAGGAACAACAATTACGCATATGTGTAGGAAGTGTGATTTGAAGTGGACTTGTGATATACCCTGTAAATAGGAGTAGGAGTAGATGATTGACAGCGAGAGGGAGAGAGTGACAAAGACACAGAGAGTGAAAGGTGCAGGGAAAGGCAGTAATAGAATAAGGAAGAGAGATATAGTTACAGAGAGAGAGAGAGAGAGAGAGACAGATAGAGTGAGCAAGAGAGAGAGAGAGAGAGAGAGAGAGAGAGAGACAGAGACAGAGACAGGAAAGAGAGAGAGAGAGAGAGAGAGAGAGACAGAGACAGGAAAGAGAGCGAGAGGGAGAGAGGATGCAGCAAGATAATGAAAAAATATCGGTCTAAGAACGAAAGAAGCCAACTGACATATAGAAGAATACATCGATATATCCCACATACAACTTGATCAATGATCAACCCAAATATACCCTGCAGTTTCAATGGCAAAGGGGTTGGCAAGCGTAAGCCGAAAACAATCGCAGTGATCCACACACACACTCACACACACACACACACAAAAGTGGGCGGGAGGCGTAAAGTTGTCGGCGACTGTCTGGACAGCGAGTCGAGTGGGTGGCTTTTGCTGTTGCTGTTGCTGCTGCTGCTGGTGCTGGTGGTGGGGCTGAAGGGGCGTGCCGCGACACACAAATCGACGTTAAAAGCAGTAAATAACGTTTGCCAGCCATTATAATTGTTGAGAGCCACAAGAGCAACAAAAAAAACCAAGAGTTTTGCCCGCGGCACAAGTCGAGACCGCGGGGCAATTTAAAAAAGGCCTCGACTTGCACTTTTCGCTGTTATTTTTGATTTTTCTCTTTTTTTGGCGGTTCTTGTGGTTTGTTCGTGAAAGCGAAACTTTAACTTACGGCCAAAAGTAGCCTACACACATACACATGGCCAGTGCAATGGGCCAATGAATTGGCCAAGGCAATGGCCAACGTAGTTAAGCGAATCATATAAATAGATAAACATATGCACATACACATAGTGCATAGATACACGCATATATTTATTTATGGCTTTGAGCTGCACAGCACTTCTTGACCAGGCTTTTAGGCATCAACTTTGCTTTTAACAGCTCGCCAAACACTTTTGGCTTAGTCACTCGCAAAATAGTCAAGAGTGAGTACACCTAGTCCCTGTGACTGTCTTCCTCTCTCTCCCTGTCACTCTATCGTTCTCTCTCCCTCGCCCTGCATGCAAATTTCGCTATTTGCATTGCTGAGTGGGGAGAGAGGAAGAGGGAAGGGGCATATATCCGTCGCCGGCCTCTTTGCTCCAAGTTTCATTTTGAGCCATGTCCAGGCCATGACTCATTGAAAAACAATCACAATTTTATGGCTTGACTTAAAGTGCTTCTGCACATTTACATTTCGAACGTTATATAAGGGGGCCCATTACCTAATCACATAATTAATAAATCACTCAAGCTGACGATTGCTATGCAGAATCTGAAATTGCGAAAGATGAGCTAAAAGTGTTGAGAGAACTGACTGTGAGACATCTGGATTATAAAGAATTGAAAAGAAGCTCTCTTATATCACACTACATAGTTAGTCTAGTCATTACAACTACATCCACATATATGAGCTCTTCCATTACTTTAATCTCAGAGTTATGCTCCATAAGACTAAGACTTTCCACATCAATAGCAGCCCTTCTATCTCTCCATCAGTAGACTCAAATGCCTCACAAATTTAATGGATTTTAAATCTCTAAAACTCTCTTTCAACTTCAACGTTTAGCCAACTTGATTTGGTTATGTTAAGGTTAAGTGGAATCAATCAACACTGAAAACAACTTAATTAGTGTTGTAAAACATAATTTATGGTTAATGTGACAAGCCACAAATCAAGCACTTACCGAAAAAGCTATGCAAATTTGAGTCGAAGCCGAAGCGAAAGATGAGCTGAGCACAAAGGTGATTTAACCTAATGCCCTCTTCACAGTTGCCATAGCTTAAGGGAAGAGTGAGAGCGAGAGAGAGAGAGAGATACACCTGCTATTCGACGTTACATAACACAGCCAAGACACTGGACCGACAGGCAATAGATGCGGTAATAAACGACTTAATTCCAGGAAAAGTTTGCTTTCAAAGCGCCCAAAGTTTATGCCAAACATGTTCAAGACATATACAGAAGAGGAAGAAGAAGTAGGCAAAGCACACACGCGCTCGCAATTAATAAACAAAAAGATTAAGCAAAAGGGCAGCAGGGGGGACACAAGAGACATACATAAAAGATGACAGCAAATATTTGGCTAGACACAAAAGCCACAAAGCGCGACGAAAATAAAGTCAAGAGAAGCCTTTGAAAAACTAAATTACAAAAAAGTTGTGGTCTCCATTATTTATAAATATAGGAAGAGAGAAAGAGAGATTCATATCTCTATATGCGTAGCACACAAAGATAAACTCATATCATCACAATAGAACTCACAATGGCTACGCAAATTGAATGAAAATCAAAACAAACTTTCGTTTTTCTTTATGCTTCTCTTCAAACTCAAGATCTTTGATCTCTTTTTATATTATCTAATATCCAGTACTATGTAAACACTCTACAAGTTCTTTAGTTCCACTTCTGCTTCTAGTCTCTTGAAATGTTCTCACGCAAATAACTCACATAATTGACAGCCGTTGTGTGCGGGCACTTTAATAGACTTGACTCAACTAGGGCAACTTTTGGACGTTCGTGTCTTATATAGTTCAGATTAGATAAGAGCTAATAATAAAGAGAAGCAAATGAAATGAACAGAATTTGCCATCGAATTCAATCAATCTGCTCAAAACTCGACTACACACAATACATATATATATAGTTGATATAGAGTCTATATATAAAGCTGTTACTACTTTCATACCACTTGAACTGATCAAAGTTTGAACTAATGAATAATTGAGTCATCGAACAGTAGTTGAGTGCTAAACAGCTTAAAAGCAAAAGTACAGCGATACCCTGTAAAAGATTAACACGATTCATGCCTAGTAACAAATATCTTTAATATATAATATAGAAAGATAGACAATTGTTTATATAGAATATTATAGAATGTTTTAATTTCATTGTAGAAAAATTTAAAAATATAAAACGGAAACTCATAATCCTATCAAAATGTACTTTTTATTCAAATAATTATCTTCTATTTTCTTCTAATAAACCTCACTTTCATTCATGACTTTACATTTATAGAAACGTCACGTGTTGCGTGAGAAAATGCGCATACCCCACTGTAGTAAATCTATAAATAGCCATGACTAAGCTTCAATAGTATTTCAGTTAAAAGCTAGACAAAACGACGACGACGACGACGACGAATCGGTCGACAACAGATGACGACAATTTATGACAAACGTTGCTTAGACTACATTCCACAGGCAGATATATATCTATATATATATTGCATAAATTATCATTCTATCTGTGGTAATTCTTCCAAGAAACGTTTGCGACGCATTTGGCCAGCTTTGACCAACTGAATCAAGTTGGCCGCGAGGCAACATGCCATAAATTGTTAGCCAGTTGCAGCATGCAGCAGCAACAACCATAACAACAACGACAACAACGGCAACAGGCAATGCAACACCTAATGAATTGTTAACTGCCTGGCAACATGTTGGCCAAAGTTGGGCACACACGTGAAGCTTTTGTCGTTTGTTATTGCCAAATGGCCAAATTGCAGGCAATGCGCCAATGACAATAACAATAACCATATTGACTTGTATAAAGCAACAACTACAACAACAACAACCGCAATAGACACGATTCCAAATGCCGTCCAATCAAAGGAAACCTTTTGCCAACCAGCTCTCAGCTCTCAGGCGCGGAGCTAGTTGTAGGGTATTTTTTAGCGGGTTCAAGCGGCATGTCAACCTCAGCCACAAAGCGACCACAAACAAGCGACGACGTCGGCGACAACTTGTGGCCCACCTAGATAACCAGAGCAGCAAGCAGGCCGCAGTTGAGGCAGGCGCAAGGCTCAGGCGCAGGGGTAGCTAACAAAGACAATGAATTGTTAATTTTGTGTTTTTGTTTTTTTTTGCGCTATTTGTGGTCGCTCGAGCTAGTTTTTGGTCAGCAAATGCAATGAGACGAAAGGGAAGGCGAAAGGGTAGAGAGTAGAGCAGCAGCAGCAGCAGCAAGGGCCAAAAGTTGATGACAGGAAGATGCTCTAAAATAGTACAATATAGTAGCATTTGCAGCTAGAATGAAACAACAACTACACACTGAAGAAGGAGAAATCAGAGAAGAGAAGAGAGTCTGCAAAGAAACAACGATGAATGCGAGGGAAAAGGAGAGTGGACTAGAAGGTGGATTATCTAGATAATATGCGGAACAATTAGGAATTACTTATGACTTTATGAATATGGAACAGCAAGTGCTATAAGAAGGGAAAAATGGAAATGGAAATGAAGTCGCTATGAATAAGAGAAGAGAGTCTGCAATGAAGCAAGTGCTAGAAGGTGGAACAAAATGGAAATGGAATAGAGTTGCAATAAATGAGAAGAGAAGAGAGTCTGTAATGAAGATTTGGTCACATATAAAGGCAAATGCAATAAATGAGAAGAGCAGAAGGATGATCTAGATAATATGCAGAGTCATTTATAATTGTATGGATCAACAAATGCTATAAAGAGTAGCTTAAGGAGGAACAAAGTGAAAATAAAACAGAGTAGAAGTAAAAGAAGAAGCTTGCCGAAATAAGTATGGAATAAGAAATATTGTTCATCATTTACTTTGGTCAATAATTGCTTCTGCTTACACTCTATTCATACCTCCTGAATTTGTCTTAATATATCAGCTATTTAAATTATATTTTCTATATTTTTATGTAGTCATCTCTCCTACATCACATTTTCCTCATACAAACACAAACTACCCCATAAATCAAATCATTTAGCATAGGGTATTCGCAGTAGAAAAACATGTGCCAAATGTCAACTGAAAATGAAAACATTGCGAATTCTTAAGCCCACAGACGTTCGTGGCCGGCTTGCCTGCCTGCCTTCCCCGCGGCCCCTAGTCACATATGCAGCAACATGCAAAGAGGCAGACATCGAGCCAAAGGGGAGACTTACAGACTGTAAAAATATTTGTAACCAAAAAGGTGGGAAGGTGGAAAGGTGGCAGGGCGACGTTATATGGCGACATGGAACATGGACACGAACAGAGCAGAGCAAGAAAAGCCACAGCAAAAAGGGGGACAGCAGGGGGCGTGTAGCGAGCAGAAACAAAAGGCGCGCATTTTTTGTCTTCGTTATTTTTTAGGCTGATAGCTGTTAGCTGTTGGTGCAGAGCAATTAGAGAATTGGCCCCATGGCAGACCCACATGTATCTGGAAAAACGAAAGTTATCGAGCAGCGTGGACAAATGTTGAACACATGCAAACAGACGCCCCGAAACGAGCACCTGACTACAGCAGTCAACATAAACCTCCCCCCTCCGCCACCTTCTTTTGCTAACTGCTTGCTAATCGCCAAGTTTTTTATTTTCCAACTTGGTTGACCAGGCAAAGCAAATTTGTCTGTACAATTTATAAACACATTTTTGGAGTTCCACATTTTCCACTCATGATAAATGTGTCGTGTTTTCGTTGTTCGAACAAGTTGCCATTTATTCTCGAGTCTATTTTAAAATGGGCTAAGAAAAACCAGCTAGTTAGTAGTTTCCCGCCTCCCCAATGGCAGCAGCCACAGCCACAGATTGGCCACGCCCCGCCTTGTCTCGCCTCGTTGTCTGTCCGAAAGGGAAGTCGTTTGTTATGAACCGACGACAGGTGGCGCGGCTGTAAATAACTCCCGAAACTAAGTCCAAACTAAGCTACCAAATTAGCAGTCTCTGCGCAGGCGGGCATAAATTATGGAACAGAGCTGATTAGGCTACTGCCTGCCTGCCGGAATGTCTCACTCTTAGTGTTTCGAATGGGGGCCAATTGTGAAAGAAGCTCGAGAGGGAGTTGAGAAACAATTGACTTGTAGCTGACATGGCAGTTTCAAAAGAAATGACAAATGTAGCGGAACAGCTTTGTTATCTATCTGCTTAGCAGAGAAAGAGTTTGAGGTGAATTCAGAAAGCTAAAGTAAAACAGAGACGAACTATTTCTATAATGGAGATATGGAAAACAGAACAGAGAGGGAGATAAAGCTGAACAGAAAGAGAATGCATTAGCAATAGAAGGAAAAAGAGTTAACTAACAGATAAAGAAATAGATATGACGAGTTGAATAGAGACAAGATTCACATTGAGAAATGTTGAATGGAACAGGAAAACGTATGAAATTAGACGCAGTAGGGCAGCTGAAAAAGAAAGGGATATGGAGAGAATGAAATAGGATATAGAAAATAGTGGAGCACAAGAGAATCTTCCGACTGGGAGACACAATGGAATCAGAACATAAAGGAAGACAAGAAAGGACAGAGAGAGAAAGGAGAAAGAAAAGAGAGTGAAAACCACAAAAGAGAGAAATCTTACGACTACGATAAGGAATGGAATCTAATATAAAGAAATCCAGGAAAGGGAAACAGAAAGAGAAACGAAAACAATGATAGGTACAGAGTTAGATGAAGTACATTTCATATCAGCTCTTTCTACAAAGCTGCCCTCCAATACACATGCTCTTTCTTAAGTCGGTTAACCCCATTCGCGTCGCCTTGACCCAAATACCCAGTTCAAAGCTAACAAAGATCACTTTTTCAGTTAACCTATTTCAATGTCAAGTGCATTGTGCATCAATGCAAACACCATTATCGTGTTGGCCATTAGCTGGCTGGCTAACTAAGCACCATTGTTGCCCACAGACAAGCTGTATTAAAAACAAATTACAAAGTTAACCAAACTCACATTAACTCCAAGTGTGAAAATTGACCAAAATGTTGTTGCTGTTGCTGCAGTTGTTGTTGTTGGCTCCACTCCAAAGCAAATGTTGTCGGATGCCTTTCAATTCACTTTCTGCAATGAGAAAAGCGTGAAATGCGTGTTAAAACGATAGAAAATGGAAAACAAATATGCAAAGATTATGTGGAAATGTGCGCAAAAGATGAAAATCGAATGAAGCGGAAACCAGCTGAGGCCAAATGACAACAAATAAAAATTGTTAACGTGATTTTATTAGCACTTCGCCTGAGCTCCAATTGCATAATGCTCAGCCAGTCAGTTAGCCAGGCAAAAACTGAGCCATAAAATGGGAAAATACTTTTACCCATTGGCTGCGTCAACATTTGTTTAGCAGCATTTTTATGGCAACCTTTCGCTCGAATGATAAATCAACCTCAATCTACCAATTCCAACTCCCACAACAACAACAACAACAACGAAAATAAACATAATTCCTCAAAAGAAAACGTCGCACGACATTTGCCTGCCGCTAAATAATTTCCATTGCTTTAGTTTAAAGTTTTCCTTGGCTTTTCCTCTCCGTTCTTCTCGTTGTGGGCGGAGGTGGGAGGAAATGCGAAGCTCAGCTTAGGCTCCGTTGGCCATAACAATTCATTATCATTAATTATATTTGCACTCCAGCATGAAAAATGCCCAAGCGAGTCGATTAAATTGAAAACAATTTGCCCGCAAATTTCAATATTTCTTTCGTCGTTAGCCGTTAGGCCAAAAAAGAAAAACAACAGAAAACAAAACCCAAAATCGACCCCAAAAACATGGCCAAAAAAAATATGGCCCATAAAACATCAGCGGGGCCAGAAATCAGCAACAACTCGCCAATAACAATTTATTGGCCATATTAACCCCAGCGAACTCTCTCACTTGCCGGCGATCGCAGGGGGCGTGCAGCAGGCGGTGCTTGGGGGGGCGTGCAACAGCAACGGGGCCAACGCGATCGATGCGAGTTGTGAAAATATCATTTACGGCCAATTTGTAAAACCAAAAAAAAACCTGATGCTCAAAGACAGAACTGCACGACGAAGCTTAAATACCCTCGCCTACAAAGAAGTTCCTTCTTGACTGTTAGGTTAGGGATCTATAACTAATTGGGTTGATAGACTGAGTCTTATGATATAGCATAGATTGACATTTCACATGACACAGGAGAGTATGATATGATATGCCAGATTATACTATAGTAAAGTACTTATTGGACTCTTATATGGAGATGCTATAAAGAGTCTTTTGGTGTAGTATAGATCGGTATGGGATATGGGGTATGGGAGAGCAGAGTATAAACTCATATGCTGGAATATCTATGGTATAGTAGACTATATTATAAGATTGAAGAGGCAAAGATATGTTAGTTTACCATAAATCAGAGGCGTTCACCATGTTAAGACATCATTTTACATAATCCAATTGTAATAAAACGTTGAATAACAATTAAACTAAATAATAAAACTGCAAAAGCTCTATTTAGATCAAAATTGATTTGGTCTGCTACAACTCAAAGCCAAGAAATAGTTGTAATGCCCATTGTTCAAATGGCCAATAAAAAACTGAAATCCCAGCGAAATTTTGCACGAACAACGCGCTGGCAAAACAAATCATTGTCGATTTACTTTGGCAACATCAGCTATAGCCCTCCCTCTCTCTCTCGCTCTCTCTCTCTGTCTCTGTCTATCTAGCCTTAGCACTCTCGCTTTAGTTAACTGCGCGCGCTGTGGTCAAGTTGAAGTCGGAAATGGGCACAATCGCCATCGCCGTCGTCGATCGTCAGCGGTCAAACAGCAATTGGCCAAAGTTGGCTGCCAACTCGTAATGGACCAATTCGACGACGTCAACATCTTCGGGCGATAATTGGCTCCCTTTCCCAGTCAAGTTAACATTATGATTGGGGGCGGCTAAAGACGCAGAGATATCAAAGAAAATCTCTCAACAAATATTCTCTGCATACTTTTATATAAATTTATACATTCATTCAGCAGGTCTCGCCGCTTACAGATTTCGCATAAAAGATTCAATATATGCGGGCAATATATTTTTTGAAAAGAAATCGTAGGCAGTGCAGTGTGTGGGAAAAACTCTTCTGTGTGTGGTTGGCATTCAATCGCTCTCAGGTGAGCTTTTCAATCAATTAATTATTGAAGGCGTCATAATAGCTCTTCCAACGAAATTGGCCATTAAAAAGAGATTAGCCGGAAGATTGAATATAAATTGCTAATTAAATATTGTAAATCAATTATTAAACTGATAAATAGAAATTTAGCTGAATTAAGCTACAATTAGTTTTAAATAAATGTATATTTAAATCATGAAAAATTAATGAGTTTTTCGGAAAGAAACAATCTAAATCTACTTTTCTGCTTTTTAAATATTTGTTCTAACTTTGTTATATCCTGGAGTGACAGACTTATATATTCCAGATATACATATTCATATATCGAACTACAACCAACTTGTTCTTTTTTACTAAAATTCTAATCACCTTTTCGGTCTCCAATCTCAGCCAAGCAAAACCCAAGAATGCCCCTCTCTTATACGCTTTTTCTTGCACTGCATACTGAGTTCTCAGCTTTCACAGGCACTGCAACATTTGAAGCAAATGCAATCTCATATCTCGCAGCTAAGGTTTTGCGTACAGGCAAACAAAATGAAATTCAAGTCGTTCGCTGACTGCAGCAGAACGCGGAACCAAACACGACAATGACAGAATATCAGCTGCAAGTGTGAACGAAAAGAAATTACATTTTTTTTTAATCTTTTTTGGCTGCCTGAGCACCAACAAACAAAGCCAAGCTCAACTGACATATAAAACTTGGATATCATCAAAAAGCTGACAGACTGACAAATAAAACTTGGATATCAAGAAGCTGACAGAAGACTCTCCAGCCATGTCGAGTGATACAAGTGTGAAGTGGATGTCAGGTGAGGGAAATGAATATGTTATTTCATGGTCAGTTAAAAAGTATGCAAAAAGGCTAAAGGCAATATGGTAAAAGGAAATGCCAAAAGTGCGCTAATGAAAGTGAAAAGCATCCAGAAGAAAAGTCAAAGCGTTGTCGATTTCGGCCCACTTGTCGTCGCTAGCAGCAGCAGCAGCAGCAGCAGCGCCAGCAAAAAAATGCATTCGAAATGCAGTAGAAAGTGAAATGCGTTGGCAACACAAATAAAATAAAATAAAATAAAATAAAAACAACTTACAACAGCAACAAAACCAACAACAGCAGCAATATAAAAACCAATGCAAGACCCAAAACAGCAAATGAGCCAAAAGATGCTGGAAAGATACGAACTGCAACAGCTGAGGCAGAGGCTGGGCGGTAGACATTGTTAGTTGGGCAACTCTCTCATATGACCTTGTTACATTGCATTGAATCGCGCATGCGCGATATGCGAATTCTGTGACTGCTTTTGCCTTCATCGCTGCCGAGGAGCACATAATCAAGAAATATTTGAGATTCACTTTCAGGAAAGACTGCAGCAACGTATGGGAGACAATCGTAGAAGACGCAACGCAACTAACAGGCTAAACGAAAGTCCAAAGCAATAACAATGCACATGAGTGCGCATAGGGGAGTGCACGACCAGAAAATACTCTACATTTCATATGTATGCTTGCTACAAGAGTCAGGGCAAGTTCTTTGCTCTTATCGATATCGAATATAATTCAAAGTTATTCAAGAGTTTTACTGATATTTCCCTAAACTTGCTTCCATATAGAATATATGCTGTAAAAGCTCAAGTTTGCATATAATTATATATACCCTTCCAAACAGAATCAATACTTACAGGGTATAACAGCTAGAGACAACTCATAGATAAAATATCTGTGGACTTCTCATTGACGACTCTTGAAGCTGCAGTTGCAACTGAAGTGTGTGTGTATATGTATGTGTGTATCTGTGTTTGAGTCGTCGGCAGATGTGTGGGCTGCAGAAGCAAATGAAATGCCACAGATTCGTTTGATAAAATGGCAGGCGACAAGTTGAGAAAGAAAAAGTGACTCAGCGAGTGGATGAGTGAAAGAGAAAGAGAGAGATATATATGCACTGAGAGAGAGAGAGATAGGGAACCAAACAGTAGTCAGCCCCTCCTTACGCCTCCGTCAACCCTCAAGAGACGACATTGGTTTTGGAGTTTGACGTCTGCCTCTCTTCGTATAGCTGTCAATGGAGCCATAGATAAATCTTCGAGTTGTCAATGCGGCGGTGGAATGTTTTTTCTTTCTTTCTTTTTCCTTCATTTAATGAAAACAATAGCAAATGGCTAGCGGAAGATCTCGAGAGAAAAGCAAGAGTTAGATATTGGGAGACAGACAAACAGACAGAGAGAGAGAGAGAGAGAGAGAGAGAGAGAGAGAGAGAGCATCATCATATTAGCCGCATAATTGGGCCATGGCAAACGCATTGAAATGTCTGTAATTGATATGTTTACAGCTTTATCAACGTTGCCACAGTAGGCAACGCCAACTCTGCTGGGTTTTCGCTGCTTTAGCTTGATTCAATTAAAATCACTCCATGCTGTGCGTGCGTGTCTTTGTGTCAAGTTATAAAGACATGCAGCAATTAGATGACTGATTTGTTTGGCATCAAAAACACTTTCGATTTCTTTGTGCCCATAAAGTGAACAGCATATGGCAGAGCCAAGCAGATAACCAAGTCCAATTGCTCGCTTATCTAAAATTGCATCAAATACAAACCACACACTATATTGGACAATAAGTTTTAGATTCAAGTTTGACGTCATTGAGCTTTCTAAATGGCTAGACTTTGATATCATCATTAAAAAAAAAAATTCATTTTAATAATTTTTTTTTATTTTAAAAACTTTTTAATTTATTAAAATTTAATTATTTTTATTATTAAAATTAGTTTATTAGGCTAAAAATATTTTTTGTATTTATTTAATACTTTAAATTCATATTTAGTATTTAAATTATTATTTAATAATAATAAATATTTAATATTTTTTATTTAATTTGCTTTATTTTTAAATTTTGTTATTTTATAACTTGACTTTTTAAAACTTTCAGCTATAAACAAACAAAAATCCAGTTTGTTTCCTTGAAAACTTAAACGCATAAAAACTGTTTTGTGATTTTTTTTTAGGTCGACTGATTACGTAAAAGTCCTCGTCAAGGCGTGTGAGCCATAAACTGGACGCGTAAACAACAATTTTTGATTGACTGATCGATTGTTGTGCATGAGCTCACTCTAGATAGAAACTGCGTACAATTGGGTTGGCAGAGCAGGCCAGAGACAGGCCAGGGACAGGCCAGGGACAGGACAAGACAGGACAGGAACTCAAGGGGCTGCCGAGTCGATGGTAGCTTTGAGCCAGTTGTTGGAATTCGGCTAATGGCATCTGCGAAATGTTTATCTAATTGTACAACGTTTGCCGATTGTCGCGGCTTCTTTTTGCTTACTTTTACTTTAAACACAACAAACATGCCGGTCGATGTCGATGTTTCCTGTGCCACAAGACACAAACTGCAATTGCAACAACAACAACCCGAACAACAACAACAACGTAACAACCTCGACATGCACATTGAACACAGTATTTTCTTTAATGATTAATTGACTTTTGCACTGTTAGAAACGAAATAAAAAACGTACAAGAAATAAAAACACGTTCGATCTTTGTTTTATCAGCGCTGGAAAATTGCCTTTTAATTTCCCGCTTAACGCCATTTTCTTCTGCCATTTCTTTTCAATATTTTTATTCATTTGCAAATGCGTGTCTATCGCATGGCTACATATGTATCTTTTTTCGTCTCTCTCTGTCTCTCTCACTCTGTGTGTGTTTGGGCATTGTTTATGACGTTTTATCTGGTATGTCGGCTCGGCTTTCGTTCGTGTGATTAATTTATTGTTCAATACAATTGCGTATGAATTATTGAGATACCGGTCAGAAAATGACATGCAACAGGCCGACATCGCCTCAGGTGGCCAACGTGAAAGATCTTGCATTGTATGCCAACCCGGTCAGGCGAGGCCAGCTGGCCACACTCAGGAAAAAAAATATATAGATAAATAAAACTGCACCAAAAATATGCATTTCGTTGCTGCTGCTATACGATACACAAGCTTGCGCTCGCACTCGCACTTTCACATTGAACCCTGGCTGGAAAAAAAGGCACTGGGCCAGGTGAAACGTGCCAATGAGCCTGGCCTTCGACTCAAATGCAGCTAATCTCTAATAATCATAGGGGTTAAGCTTCATCTGATTGCGCCAAGCACATGCGAACAGCTGGAAAAGCTATGTGAATAGAAAATCCTGAGCTACCAAATGCTTTGGAAGAGGGAGAAATTGAATAAAAAGCGAGATAGATAGCAGGAGAAATAGTATAGGTAAATGCAATTTATAAGAAAGTAAAGCATCTCGAAAGAAAAGCTAAATTTAGCTGAAGAAAATAGGGATGAAATAGCTAAGAAAAATTAATTAAGAAATCAGAGCAAATATCTTTCAAACTATGACTGCAAATTCTACTCTCACTCTGCTCTAACAGTGTGACTCGAACAAGCATGACTACAACACTTGAAAACTAACCATATATTACCTAAATATAGATTAACTTTTGGCAACACACTTAAGCTTTCTTAAGCCACGACTACACAACTGACTCAACTGTAGGAAAAACTGTGAATAGTTGCTGACAAGACTGAAGACTGAAGCTGAGAAATCTAAGACTCATACAAATTAAAGTAAAACGGCTAATCAAACTATGAACAATTAAACAATTACGAACCTACAACTTTATAAATTGAATCTAGTTCTAGAATCACAAGACACAATTCTTATAGAGTGACTACTCTTGACAGTAAACATTTGTTAATCGTTCGTAATCAATGTATTATAGTTGTTGAAATGTAAGAAAAAAAAGATCTTGTAAGCTTTGCGAAAGCTGATAGATGCAATTTCCTATTTCATTATAAAGTTTCTATATTGTAATTTTGAAAGTATAAACAATTTATTTATTAAACGCATGCCGAAAGAAGAATAAAACTCAACTCACCGAAGTGCTTAGGTAGTAGCAAAGGTGCATTTGGCTTATATATATAAGCCCTATAAATATATATAACAGTCTCAGCCCTACTTCCTTTTGCCTTCCTCTTCTATAGTCTATTATCTAATATCTAAAACTTTGTTTGAATTTTAAGCACTCCAAACTAATTTCAATTGCATCCTAATTAAGTAGGAGTCTAATCGCCCAGACGAATCTCTAACATTTAAATAACGCTCGCTAGACAAACGAAAGCGAAACCTAAACAGGAACAGCTGCCCGGCTGCTCGGCTACTTGGCTACTAGATACGTGTAGCATGTGGCATGCAGCATGTGGCATTTCTCCCAAAAGCAAACTGAATGTCAATGTGCCGTAGCTGGCCTCCGTCTGGCTGGCACTGTCAACATTTGGCGTTGGCTCTTTATGGTCTTCTAACATGCAAACTTTGCCTTTGGCTTTGGCTTTGGCCAAAATATAAAAAAAATTCGCGGTCATCGCGTGCCACAGCTAAGTTTAGATGGCGCCGCCTCGCTTTTGGCCTAAGGAAACAGTTATTGTTGTATTTGTTGTCTCTTGTTGTTGTTGTTGCTGCAGTTACCCCTAAATTAGTTGAACAAAAGTCGTAAACATTTGCTTTTGCATTTTAATTAGACAGCACTTGTGAATGTTGGAAAATTGTGGGCGGTCTTTTTTCACCAATAAATATTCCAAAATTCGCTGCACGTGAAAATTTAACACATTATTATTACAACAATAACAGCAACAACAACATCAACAATCAAACAAGCAAAATGTTTGTCTACATATGTTTTTTTTTTTCATATTTTATTCAATGGTATTTGTGATATTTTTGTTGTTGTTTGGTTTTGATATAGCGTGTCGAAACGACGTTCAATGACCGACCGCCAGGTGGCGTTTCTCTGCAATTTGCATTGTTAATTGTCAAGTAATTAAGCTAACGAAATATTCATAAATGAAAAGAAAGAAAGAAAGAGAAAAAAGTATTTCAAGTGGCATGCCAACAAGACTCCAATTGGAATTGCAATTGAAAGCTGGAGTTATTATAAGCATTTGCTAATGACAGTTAAACAAGGCCCAAAAAGGAGTTGATTGAAAGTGAAAATGCAACAAAATATGAGTTAATATCTAAGGCCAAAACACTTTGATTTTACTAATCAACATAGAGTGATAGCGAGTGCTATATAATGACATGGCGAATCAATAATGAAGTAGAAATTTAATATTTGCAAATCGTTGACTAATGACTTGAACTTTGAATAGAGTAGGAAGAGAGGGCAAAGAGTTAGTGGAGGTACAACTAGGAGACGTTCAGAGATTGAGGCTATGAAGAGGAACTTAGTATGCGGGCGTAGCATTATACAAATATGAGCGCGAAATATAGCTCAGAAGATAGAGTTGAGAAGGGAATGAAAGGGATGAGAACGAACAAAATGAATAGAATGGACTTCAATATGAAGCAGAATTGAGGACTGAAAAAGTGCAACCTGCATCTGAGTGTTATCATTTCAACTCATTTCAGATCATTCCATATTCCCCCTATGCAACTCCCAGTTCACCCTCAAGCTGAGCTCACTCTGAATAACAACAGAATAATAAGAAATGAAACCCATAAAATGAACGCTTAAAACCCAAGAGGAGAGAATGAAACGCTGGAATGAAAGAGTTTCAAGCAATTACACTGCATAATCAATAGATGATATTATTTCTCTCATATTTTGTGCTGATTAGAAAAATGCTACAAGTTATGCTTGACCAAAGTTCAAAGCAAACATTTTCGCCTCACACACACAGACACACACACGCACACACAGACGCTTCATTTGCATAGACATCTTGCAGCTTGAGGCCGGGCAGAGTCCATTAAGAATGCAATTTGCTAAAATCGCCGCGAGGCTGACAAATGGCAACTAGATGATTTAGAGGGGACAGAGAGGGAGAGAGGGACGAGGTACATAGAGTAGTTGCAAAGTTGTTGGACAGTGTTGACCAGCTCGCTTGACGGCTTGTTTATTAATTTGTCAAGACTTTTTGGGCTATGCGCCAAAACTGATGGGAGAAATTGCATGGCCAGCAGGTGAAAATGTGAGAACGACCAACAAAAAGACCGTTAGAAAGCAGCTAAAACATTGCAGGTAGGCTGAAAAAGTAAGTCAACGTCAGGCAAAGAACTTGGCTTGATGAATTATGCCTTGACTGCCCATATCAGCCGCATTCGGAAGTTTTCACTCTGACTGGACTTTCCCAATGCTGGAAATTGTCAATTGGTGTTTTGTTACCATCGTTTTATTTAATTTTAATTTTTATTTTTTTTGGTAGCTAGGCGCTGTCGGATTACGTGGGAGTTCGCTGTCTACTAAATTACATGATATAAATTTCATTTTCGCTAATGGAAAACAGCTCACAAGGAGCCGAATTGTCGGAGCCCAAAATAAAACTAAAAAAAATTATAATAGATAAAACAAGGGAAGGCTAAATGGAAAATAATGACTAGAAGATACCCTGAGAAAAGCAAATAAATGTTCAAAAATAAAATATATATATATAGTGGGAATTGGAATAACGTTTATAAAGAAAAAAAATCAATAATTAAAGATTTCTAGATTTGTATTCTAAACCTTTCCTCTCATAATTCTCAACACAACAGCATTCAAAGTAATTGCTAAAACTGCGCTTGCTCTAGCGGCTCTCATTTCAAGTCTCTTCTTTCGCTACGTCAATTCAGCTCGAAACATGTTACATAGATTAGACTCAATCAGCATGCACTACAGCAGATACAACAAATTTGAGGGTATTAAAAAAATGTAAACTAAAATCACATTTCACATTCGTTGTCAGAGCCGACAGCGTTGACCAGAGACCAGACAACAGAGACAGCAGAGCCAAGCAGACAGCAGACAGTAGCCACTGACGCCTGTTCGGCCTGGAGACTGCAGACTTCCAACTGCAACTGCAACTCGAACTCCGCCTCCGCATTCCGTTTTCCATTTGCTTCTGTTTTCTTTTATCCATGGAGACAAGTGAATGTGGAGTCGGACTATGAAGACAACACCCGCATTGATTTGACTGCCAGTTTCCTCCGCTCTCTACTCACTCTCTCTGTCTCTCTCTATCCTCTCCAGTTGACCAGCTCTCAGCCTCTCTCTCTCTCCCTCACACACTCTGTACGTCTCGCTAGTTTAATGAGTTGATTTTCCGTCTGTCTCGTTCGCAGTTGTTATTAGGTAAATTGCAGTTGGGGCCAAGGTGAAAAGTCTATCGTCTGGGGGTTAGCCTAATGTTAATGTTAATGACGTTTTTAAGCGACATCATGACTCGAAGCTGAAGTAGCTGATGATTGTAGTTATTTCTCTCTTGCTTGCTGTTGCTATTGTTGTTGCTGCATTTACAGGCAATTTAATTAATTTGACAGCCTCGCTGTCTGCTGCAATTTTACAAGCTGCTCATTTAAAGGCGGGCAAGTGCAGCAACAGCGAATGATTAGCATGGAATGTGATCGAAAGCGGAAACCCTTTTCACAAATAGTTCACGGAAGTGGAAGCTACTAGCCCATTAATCAAACCAGTAGTTGACAACCCTTAAGAGCACTAAGCTTTAATATTAGCTCAGAGACTTACTCTATGTTAACGCTCTTTAAGTTAAGCAAATTATCTCTCTCTCTCTCTCTCTCTCTCTAGAAAAGATATGGTATTTAAACTTTTTAGCTAGCTTTTTGGCTTTGATATTAATTTATAAATAATCGTTGCATAAAGTAGAATTGGGAAGATTTAACTAATAATAATGTGAATAAAAGGCTTTATTTATTTATTTTTTAAATTTCCGTATCTCCCTACATAAGCACTTCTTTACATCAACTCCAATCAAAAATTAATTCAAAATCAAATCTTTGCTCTGTAACAACTCAATTAATTCCCTTTGCAACACTCAAATTAATTCACTTTGAATAACCTCAATATCAATTTATTATAATTAAATCCCGCTCTAGGCGTAGTCTACTTTTCATATTCCCATCACTTCCCCATAAGATCTCTTTAGGCTTTCAGCTATTTCGCAAAATTTACAAACAATAACATCTGAAGCATCCCCCACCAGCCGCACGACTCCCTTACTTCACGCACCTTCGCTCAACACTCTTTAAGGAAACTCCCAGTGCAGCCAACTGACATAATTCCCAAGGAAAATGTTAATGTGCATTAAACTACAGTTATGTCTCAATTGGCCAGAAACCAGTTTCAAACAGCCAGCAAAGGCAACACAAAATTACTTGATGAAAAACAAAACAACAAATTTTTCAATTTAATGTAGGTAGACAACAACAAAAAAAAAAAAAAGAAAGAAAAGCAAGCAAACTTGAAAAAACCTCGAGGGGAAATGCACGCACACAAAAGAAGAAGAAGAAAAAACCTTTCCTGCTTCGGCTTTCCCACCAGGCAAAAACGCATGCCAAAAAGTTGGTCAGTGAAAATGAATTTCCTTTTTGGGCTTGGCTCACGAGCAATAATCAGCCGAACAACAAAAACTATAAAGTAAAGGATGCAAATGGCGATAAAAATCTCTTGAATAATGAAAGAATATCTCTCGCTCTCTCCTACACTCACTCTCTCTCTCTCTCGCTCTGTGTGTTTACGTCTGCCCACGCAGTGACACATGCGCGAGCGCCTAATGGAGACTTTAATCGACTGCGCCAACAGGCCGGCAGTACCCCGCTTGCTCAGCTCTGCTTCTGGTCCTGCTCTTTTCATGTGGCGCCTCAATTGTGTTTTATAGCCTGTCAACTTGCCCCCGCCACTGCCGCGCCTCTGCCGTTTGCCCATCCATTCAGTTAACCCCCGTTATTGTATTGCCACTGCACTTTCTGTTTAACTGTCGCAACTTTGTTTACGGCACGCAAGTTTTTTTTTTTTTATTATTATTTATGCTGCATGGCTCCTCCTCCACAGGGAGCCCCTGGTTCCACTCCCCCTGCCCACGCTCATACAGTTTGCAATTAAAATGCGTGCAGTTCCCTTGTCGATTGCCAGTGGAGCGTGGTCGAGTGGATGCCACTTCAAAGTCCATACAGCTTCGATACGCTTCGGTCCGGTACGGTCCACATGCTGCCTCGTTAAATGCTGCAATTTGATTTACGAGTCGATTGCCACTACCCCCATCTCCCCGCCTCAGTTAATATTTGTCCGACTGTTACCCAATATCATTTTTATATATTACAAATACAAACGCTTCGAGGCTCCCTCGCTCAGGGTCGTTCCGTTTGGCACGCACTTAGCATATGAATTTTATTTGTTTGTTTGTATTTGTTTTATATCTTTCATGTTTGCTTCTCTTTCGACAAAAAAGCTCTTCCGAAATGTCGTTTGAGCACAAAACTCATTACCACACTGTCCCGCATAATTCACTGAACAATTTTTAATGGGCTTGGCTCAGCTTTAAAGAAAAAGAAACAAGACACGCAGCCAAAAGGCGAATAGAAGAGAACCCTAGCAACTGCGTTATATAGAGGCCAACACCTTGATTCGTGGAATCTAACTACCTGGCTTGACCTCAGCACTAGGCCGAGTGTAATGAGTTGTAGATCGTTCTTATTGCTGTAATACGATATGTGCGTTGCATAAAATGTGCTTAAATGCCATTAAGCGATAAAATATATATAAAACTCAAATAAATCTTGTTTTATTATGTGAATGGAAACTGAAAACGTTGCTTTACTTTTAATTATTCTTAGTAACTCTTTGAATAAATATATGGTCTAATATGGTCTAAGAAGTACTCGCATATCTATCTAGACTAGAATTTTAGGAAGCATTTTCCGCATGAAGTTCTCTGCATATAATTACTTCTAAATAGAACTCTTTTGGATATTAAAGTGGTTGCTAAGACGGAATTCCAAACTGAATGAGACACTGTAACTAAATACAAATCTTGTATAAGAAAGAACTTCTCAAGAGACTAGAATGTTCGTAATGAAGTCATACACTCCAAACCTAAGCATACCAAATGTCCTCAAAGAAATCTCCAATCACACCAGACAGACACCGTAAGAAACTGAAGTGCCCGACTAGACACCTAGCTTGACAGACTCAGCTCGTCGTCCTGATCAAGTCTTTCTTCATTATTACAACTCCATAAATCGTTCTCATTTCAATCATCCAAATTATATAGCTTCAATATATGACATACGACTACACCCACGCGAACTTCCCTGCAGAGCAATCTAAAATCAAATTTCTCACACATATAATTTATTCATGTTATAATTAACAGTTAGCACCTTCACTTACAGCTGAATATACCTCCAAAACTAGTTCTCCTCCTCCCCCATTAAAGACTTTTTTTGCTTTATTCTAGCACCTGTTAAAAAGTGCTCATAGTCATAGCTGCATTCATTAAGCGCTCTGTGGTCACAGACGAGTTATTTAAGATTACCTGTCAGCCCACAAGCCAAACGTTTCTCAACTCAAGCTGATAAGAAAAAAGAGAGTAAAGCTAAACGAAGAAATATAACTCAACTTTCCAATGACCCCATTTCGCAGTTCAACTTAAATTCCCTACCTTATACCTTATATATACGTACGTATATCTGGTGCGAAACCTACTTGCACACTTGTTTCTTTAACCCATTTGTCCCGAGACACGCACGCATCCGTTAGCCAGGCCCTGCAACGAGAGGGTGGAGACTTGACACATAAATCTCTTTAATTGCCTCACGCAACGCGAAACCGAACTCGTCCGACTTCCAAGTCACAAAGGTGTCTTGCAAGCGGCAATTAATTAAAAGCAAGCGGCACTAAATTAATTTAATGCCTATCTTCAAGCCACAACAAAAATCGCTGTTTCATCATTAACACTTCAACCAGCCAAGCCACAATCGAGAAAAAGCTGAATGAATAAAAGTCAAGATGTGAAATGCAGCCGCAGCTGATTGCATTTATCAGATGATCCGATAGTGTAGAAAGGCAAGAACTCTGAATTATAGATTCTAAACATATGTAAACTATATTCAATTAGATCTCCTCTTATTTTATTGAAAGTTAAAGATATAGAAGAAATTTTACGTCTATATTGAACTAAGAGTAAGAGTGCTTTAAGCAGGATTGACCAACTATGAAATAGCTTAAACCCTGTGTCGATCTAGATAGAGTCCGCCCAACTATAGCTACTATGAATTCTATTTCCACTGGCTCTAATCTATCTTCCATTATTAATATACCCATATACTTTTATTTTTATTTTTAAATAATACTGCATTCAAATATCTATTCGTCATGCCCAACTCTCCTATCGCTTTTCCATTACAAAGATAACATATTCTTAGATATGATCTATTTATCTATCAATTACTCAAAGTCCGATGACTGTCCATTTATCGATTTAACAAAATAGAAAGTTATATCGATAAAGAATTATATATATATCAACACCAATTGAGTAATTAAAACTTGCAACTGTCACCTTTCACGCTCAAGTTCTAATTGAAAACGGGGCGTGTTCCAGGGGGCGGGGGCCATTGTGTTTACCTCTGACCGTTAGATAAACATCAACCAATGTCGCTTATATTTGCTTTTGGTATTTAGTTTAAATAACGGTAAAAAAAAAGTGTATCCATGACTGCATGATGCACGCATTCACGCCCATTCTCCCTCCTTCCACACCGAAGACAAAAAAAGTTGCTGAATAATGGCCACGCCCCGCACACCCAGCCGACATATTAAAGCGTGTAATTAGTTGTGGATAGATGGATAGCTTCATATGTGCGACGGTAAAACTCTGCATGGTGCAGTTTTTCCCGTTGATTGACTGACAGCAGGCACTGTCAGTCAGTCAAAGCGGCAGACAGCGCTTGCAGTTCGCAGGTCGGAGGTCAAGTGCAGCTGAAGCTAAGACTTGAAACGTAATGGAGATTCTATGTCTATGCCCACACCCACACTCGAGCATTATTGTTGTTGTCGTCGTTGTTGTTGTTGTCATAGCAATATGAAATGCTTGTCTATGCCGCTGCACTTGAAATATGAAATGCAAGACAGACAGCCAAGTCCATGGGCATAGTTTATAGAATACCCCCCAACTTTTCCGGGTTGAGGCTTATGCATTCAAGTTGTTTAGAATGCACCGCATGCAAAGCTAAAATCAATAACAATTAGTTGGCAGTTTATGCAGGCTTTATAGAGCAGTGGGAGGTAGTTGGGGAAGCGGTGCATAGTTAAGTTGATTTTAATGCAGCCGTCAAGACAAACTGAAAAGCAGCTCAAATAAGCAGCTTAAAGGGAGTGGGAAATACAGAGTTAGAGAAAACACAACATTAGATCTATATAGACTCTAAGAATATGCATATCTGTTAGCTTGGCATATTCAATGAAGTCAATAGAACAACCATAAGCTTAACAATTACAGAGAATAGACCATAAAATATGGAATTCGGAAATGAAACAGACTTATCTTCAGTAACCTCATATCACACTCTACCTTGTTACCTGACTACTACTCAATCTCTTTCCTGCTTTCAAAAACAATTGATCTATCTATATTTCATTCCATATATATTCTCTTACGTCTATCTCTCACCCATTCCATTTCTCGATCTATCTAATATCATTTGGAAATTCCAACTGTTCCTATACATCTATGAGACAGCGTCTGGACCTCAACCAAGAGAGGAAGCTATATTGCATAGCTTCTCTTACTTAAGCTCTCTCGCTTCCACTTTTGCTCACTCTCTCGCTGTCTCTCCCACACACATTCCAATAATTTAAGCAATTGAATAAACATTTATCAATCATGCTTAACAATTAGTTGGGTAAAACAATACGCACCCTTCGTTCTTAGCTACCCGCTAATGCCTTTATTTACTCATTGCTTAGGAATCCCACATATATCCCGTTTCTATTCCCCTCAATCCACATATTTCTCACATATGTTAGAGTTGGCGAACATTTCTCAGACTCGACTCGAAGAATCAACCGAAATATATATATATATGTATATATGAATATGCGGGTTCCATAGACGCCCCCACCAAATGAGTTTCACGTTTGCCTTTTCGTTTGTTATTCATAATTTGATATTTTTGTAGGTTTTTTGTTTTATTTCTTTAGCAACTAATTGAATTTCAGACCAAGTTCTTGGCGCCTTATGACATCATCAGCAGTTTTTCAATTCATTCCCATGGCATAATTATTATTATTTATTTTTTTTTTTTTTGGGAGTGGCTGCCATGTAACGAAATCCTTTTGGCCAAAATCTCAGACACGAGTCGTATTAAATTGTATTAACGACAAATTTATTGCATTTGTTAACAGACTTGACAACGTGCTCAATTGCTGAAGGGGGGCGGGCATAATGAAAAGCCACGCACTGCTGGAAAACCAGCTAACACACCCACACCAATCGAGCGACGGAGGGGAGGGGGTTAAACGACTGCGACTGCGACTGCGATAGCGACAGTTTGACAGAAATGTCAAATTGGCAGGCAAAACAAACAACGGCAACAAAATTTGAAAATTTACAAATTTGAATGAATGACTGGCGCAATGAATGAATCACAGAGTGAGTACCTGAGATAGGCGAGTGAGTGTGAGTGTGAGTGAGTGAACGCAGTCCTCGGGCTCTATGCAAATATTATGCATTTAGTCGATTGCCAATGCAATTGGCAAACAAGGAAGCAATGCAACAGCTACAGCAACAGCAACTGCCTGTCAATTGAGCGAAATGAAGGAGACGACAGCAGCCAAAGGTGGAGCATTGCGATGCTGCAGCAAAGAGACGACGCAGCAGACGCCGCCGCCAACGAGACGCCAAAACTAGTAGGGGAAATAAGAGAGAGAGAGAGAGAGAGAGAGCGTGTGATCGAGAGAGTGATACCCTGCAACTAGTTGAAGTAACACAAGCAGCAACACTAGGCGATAACTCAAACCTTTTCTCTCTCCCGAGTATGCTCTCACGCAATATACCCCTCGGTTTTAATTAGTACAGGGTATGCCAAGCAGTAAATATTTTTCAGCCAACGACAAGCCAACATTCGTCTAAGCAAAATTAATGAAATTGCAAATGAAACTCGACATTTAACGAAATGAATGCTACAAATGGCGCATAATTGTTTGCTCAGGTGGTCAACAACAACTGAGCAGACCCGATAGACCCCGTAGACCAGGTAAACCTGGCCATTGAACTGTAGTTGGTCAAGAGAATCCAAACATTCGTAATTAGCAACACTTGATGAGCCCCACACACGTGAGAAGCCCTCCACGAAAAGAGTGCTGTTGACCTCTTAGAGAAGAAGGCTAGAAGGTCTGAGCCCACAACGAATTGATCAACGTTGCAGCGACTGGGCAACGATTGGGCGCGTCCACCTAATGAGATCTCATTAATTTGATAAAGACGATTATATTATGCTTTGGCTTCTCATATGATAAATGAGCCAAGACTTAGATGCGGGCCTCAAATTTGTAGCGCTCAGCTCGCTTTGAAGTTCACTTAAACGAATCACGTGAGACCATGACAGGAAAATAGATCAATAAATATATCGAATGAAGATCAATATTCATTATTTTACTCATACATAATTTTAAGAGTGGTGAATAAAAGGCCCTCTAAATATGATAATAGGCAAAGCTGATCAACATCTTTTGCATGTTTTCGATTTGAAAATTTAAAACATTTATCATGAGCGCTCTAGTAAGGAGTGCCCGACTAGCAAATACCTTGAACTCTGCTCAGAGCTGATATGTGACATTCAAGCTATCATTTACATATATTATCATGTTAGAGCTTACGCTTGCTCTCAAACAGAATTCGTAACATGTGTATATATCCATTATATACATATTCATACCTCCTTCACTTCGTAAAAAAAATGTTTTTCTTTTTATTGCAATTGTGCCTTATGAATGCATTCAGGTTTATTAGCCCAAGTCTGGCCTACATTCTGTTCTTATATCTACCTCTTTTTAATTATTTAGTCTCTCATTCGGCTTGGTGGCAATGACACACTCCTCGCCACAGGCAGCCAATACGGTGCACAACAGATCCTTGCCCTCGCCGAATTCCAGACGTAGAAGACCGCCCAATTCCCCTTCAGGCACCTTGAGATCCTCACGGATCTCCCCATTATCGGACATGAGTATAAGGAAACCATCGTCGCTGATATCGGTCAGCTGATAGTATTCGCGTTTCACGTGAGGCACATCAATGTTATAGGTCGAGGGGCAAATGTCCTCGTACTTCTCCTGTGTGAATATATCGATGCCGACCAGATGGACCATGGCTTGCCCGTCCTCGTCTGTCTTCGATGTGGACATGTCGACGATTTTGCACGGACGTCCCTTCAGCATGACGAATCCATTTGTACGCAATGTCGAACATTGCATCGGGTACGTTTTTGATACACCCGAATAGGCAGAATCAAAATGAGTGTCCTCAATTTCGTACATCGAATTGAATTCTTTGTTTCTGGACTTTTGCAAAAATTAAATTGTTTAAATGAATTGTGAGCTCAATTTTATTGAAACTGACCAAATGCTACCAACTCAGACCCAGACTGGATTGAAATTGATTTAATTTTCAGTTTTTTGCTCGGATTTATAGCAACTCTCGACTCGTCGTTTTATAGACAACCGCATTGCGAGAGCGCATCATTTATGTTTCCAAAACTTGTCCAAACTTGTCCAAACTTGTCCAAAGGTCGTAAATTTAAAGCAACATCGCAATCTGTATATGATTATTATTCATTCATAGTCAACCCCATATATGTAAATCAACCTTCTTTGTCTGATCTGCACGTGCGTAAATTTAAGACTTTTCGATCCACTGGATTTAGCCTAAGTTGGATTCAGCTCAAAGTGGGAGTTTAATGTGACGACTTCGAAATACCCTGACCATCTAGGACAACTGAATTTTATTGCAGATGATTTCCACTCATTATGGGGGAAAGAGGGAAATGTTGGCCTTATGAAATAAGAAATAAGAAATAAGAAATGGCGACTAATGTATATTTCAACAGAAGCAATAAAACTTATGATACTATCATATAGTTTCTACTGAAAATTCAAAGGATATATCCTCTCACCTACTTTCCAATATTCAAGCAAACAAAAATGTAAATCTAGTTCAGCATTTTCCTCCACAGACTCAAAACATGTGCAAATATTTGATTTTGGGGCGGAATGTTTGGGGCGTTAAGGTGTCAGCAGGGCGTTCGCCGCTGTCGACTATGGTAATCAACGGCACTTTACGCACTTCCAACAACGTCAACAGCAACAGCACGCATTGCTGTGGGGCACAGACATCGCACACTTCACACATACACACACGCACACACACTCACAGAGCAGCAGCAACCAAATGTGGGCCAATGGCGCTCACCAAGTTGGTCTTCCACTTTGGTAATTAAAGCCATGGAAATCAGTGCAAGGTGTGCAGAAGAAATTGTGCCTGGTGAAAGAGGCAGATCAAAGGAAAGAGTGAGAGAGCTGTAGACAGAGTGAGGGAGGGAGAGAGTGAGTTCAACAGTTGGCGCCACTTGTTGCTTGTTTCTGGTTTGCCGCGCCTGCATTTCCTGGAATTAAAGCACTTCGATCTTCCCATTTGATCGCACTTACCCAACAAGGTGTGTCAAATATAAAGACCTCATGTGACCCCATTTAACATCGAGTGAACATGCTGTTCATCATCTTTATTAGATTTACATACCTGAAAGAAAATTGAGAAAATGTTTAGTTACAAAGAAACAGATAACTTTAGGGTAAACTCTAGTCAGGCATGCACTCTACTCATAATAACTTATAATCCCCACTTGGCCTAAAAGTGAGTCTTTAAACAACTTCTTAAACATCTATTGTTAGTCATTCTAATTTTTACACAGGTTTTCTCCTTGTTCTGAACGCCCAACCCAAATGGCCACTTAACCTCTATTTCCAGCTAATGTCAATTGCTTTTGCCCAGTTTTCGCGACATAAATCAAGCCAAAAGGTAAACATAAATTGAGCTTAAGCATTCGCAAAACTTATTAATGTGACAATTGACGAATTGACTAAAAGTAAAGATCATAGTTAAGACGCTTGTTGCTTGCTGTCTATCTGTCTGTCTGTCTGTCGTGTCGAGTTGTCAGTGGTGCTGCGAGTTGGCTGTGGCTGTGGCCTAAGCCTTGCGGTGCGGTGGCTCCAATTCAACTGCTTGTTGTTATTTGTGTATTCGATTTGATGGCTTAAATGTTAAATTGGTTTGGTTGGCTGTCTGGCAAATGCTTCGCAGCGACATTAATTTACAGTTTGTCTATAGTTAAGAACATGAAAACTCATTAAAACATGCTGCAGATAAGCAAAAGCTAACGACAACAACAACAACAACAACGGCGACAACGACAAGGAGAAGAAACTGGCAATAAGACATGGCTATAATTCAGTTGCCAGCAAGCCACAAAAACACACTCGAAACGTGACACAGTCAACAATTTATTGACACTTTCAAGACACTTGGCAAATGCGTATACCCTGTGCACAAATCAATAACTTAACTTTTTTGAAGAGTAACAAATGAAATACCCTGTAAATATGATAATAAGCGAAGCTCTTTAAAATCTTTTTCATATTATTCGATTTGACAATTTAAGAGATTTATCATGAGCGCTCTAGTGAGCAGTGCCCGACTAGGAAATACCTTGAGCTCTCTCGAGAGCTGATATGTGACATGAATAGCTATGCGGTAACTAATAGACCTATTGAAATATTTACATATGCACTTGTATATGTTATCATCTCTCTTTACAGATTATACTTACTAGCAAACAAAATACATACGTACATACGTGTCTTTATACCCTATATCTATATATCGTACCTCATTCACTTCATAAAAAAATATTCTTCATGCTTTGCTTTTTATTGCAATTGTGCCTTATAAATGCATACATGTTTATTAGCCTAAGTCTGGCCTAAATTCTGTTCTTATATTTTCCTCTTTCTACTTATCCAGTCCCGCATTGGCCTTGGTGGCAATGACACACTCCTCGCCACAGGCAGCCAATACGGTGCACAACAGATCCTTGCCCTCGCCGAATTCCAGACGTAGAAGACCGCCCAATTCCCCTTCAGGCACCTTGAGATCCTCACGGATCTCCCCATTATCGGACATGAGGGTAACGAAGCCATCGTCGCTGATATCGGTCAGCTGATAGTCTTCGCGCTTCACGTGCGGCACATCCATGTTGTGGGTCGAGGGGCAAATGTCCTCGTACTTCTTCTGTGTGAATATATCGATACCGACCAGATGGACCTTGGCATGTCCGTGCTTGCCAGTCTTTGAGGTGGACATGTCCACGATCTTACACGGACGACCCTTCAGCATGACGAATCCATTTTTACGCAATGCCGAACATTGCATTGGGAAGGTTTTCGATGCACCCGAATCGACAGCATCAAATTGAATCTCATCATCATCGGCCATCGAAATTAGGATTGAATTCTTTGTTTCTGGACTTTTACGAAAAATAAAATTGTTTAAATTAATTCCGATTGTGAGCTCTATGTTGTTGAAACTAACCAAATGCTGCCAACTCAGATTCTGATAACGTAGTCAGCGGCGACTTGGATTGAAATTGATTTCGATTTCAGTTTTCTCTCACTTTTCAGCTCGGTTTTATACGAACTTTCGACTCGTTGTTGTAGAAAACATATTTATGACTCCCACAAGTTATATTCATTTAATGCATTCGCCTAGACAACTGCATTGCGAGAGCGCACAATTTATGCTTCCTCAAAAGCCAAACTTGGCCAAAAGTCGTTAAAATGAAGCGACGTCGCAATCTGAATATGATTATCATTCATTCATTTATCATACGATAGTCATACGCATATCCGGCATTTCTTCTTCTTTCTTCTTTCGCGATCTGCACTCCGAACGTGCGCATAATTAACACTTGTCGATCAAGTGGATTCAGCTAAAGTTGACAAAGTTGCACTCAAAGTGGGAGTTTAATATGACGACTACGTAATACCCTGGCAATCTAGGGAAACTGAATGATTTCCGCTCATTATGGTGGAAAATGCGTGGATGTCAAAGCAAATGCAGAAGAGGGAAATGTCAGCCATATAAAATGACTTTGCTGCTAAGCAATGGGAATAATATAAGTTATTATTATATAAGAAAGGTGAATTTAAGGATATTTCCACAGAAGCAATATAATTTCTTCTGAAAATTCAAAGAATATATCTATCAATGCGTATACCTTGTGCACAAATCAATAGCTTAATGGGATATAAACAAGATGAGACATTCCGATTAAGTTTATGCCTTATAGGAACTGATTTCTTTGTGTTTTTGCCCTAGTTTTAAATACCTATACTCCCTTTTAAGCTAATATGATCAGTTTAGCAAACTAGCTCATCTATCAATATTGAGGACTAACTCTACAAGAACTATCATTAATATAACATTTATATAATCCACTTGAAATAGATAACAGCCTAATAAATAGTTCTAGATAACAAAATTATTGACTGCAAATGCTTAATATGTAACTTTGCAGAGATATATTACTGTGACAAACGATAATAAATTCTATATATAATTATGATTTATTGAGAATCATAAATACGTATACATTCTCTATAAGTTTTTTTTTTTTTTTTGTAAATTATTTATAGTAGTTCCCTAGGGTACGCATGTTTCGATTCGCTTTTTTTTTCAATTTGTTGTCAATTATGAGTTGTTGTTGCTGTTGTTGTTTCTCTTCGTGGCAGGCAGGCGACACGTTTTTAAAAGTCGGCTGATGGATTGATGTGGCTTCACGTGGCTTGCACAAATACAGAGAGAGGGAGATATACACACACACACACACACATACACACTCTGTCAGTCACTCACACACATCTGTAGTGTGCTGGCAAATGTTCTGCCAAGTGAGTCACCCACCAATGTTGTTTGTCACTAATCATTGCTGCACCCCCCTTAGTCACAATCACCAACCCCTCGATACCCCCTCAATCATCACTCTAACACACGCTCTACCAATACGCGCTCAATGGCCGAATGAGCACAAAATTGGAACCGCATGCAGCACGCAGACAAACTGCGGACCGACAAAAGACAGACGAACGAAAACAAGCAATGAGCAATGAGGCCTGTTGGACTTAGAGATACCCTGTAACCTCCCGCTTAAAGACATTGATAATGAACAAAGCTTCTATCTCATGCATGCGACCCCATCATTGTGGTTACAGGGCATATTTAATGCTGCTGCAAAACATAAGTGGAAGTGCCAACTGCATAAACTGAGACTGTCAGAAACTACGTCCCTGAAATAATATCGATTTCGCTGTTTGGACTTTGCCTGCTTTTTCGCCTGCTGTTGACTCTTCTGCCTTTTGCTGCACCCTCTTTGTCTTCTTCTCAATTCTTCTTCTGCTGTTTGTGCGCTGGTTCCGATTGCCGCATTTGCCACTAAGAAGGCATTCACCTCATTTCCTGGACGCGCGGCCGCATCAGGCGTTGAAGTGGACAAGCAACAGCAGCTGCAGCTGCCCCATGCCATGCTCTCCGCTCCCAATCCCTGGCCCCACCCAACATGACCAAAGGCGTTGCCACAGACAGCAGCAGCAGACAGAGCGAGAGAGCGAGAGAGGGGAGAGAGACTAAGATAGAAGACAGACAGTTGCAACCAGAGATCATTGCATAATCAAGCGTCATTGTATTGGAGCTGCAATGCCTATCTTAATATCGATCTGACTGACTGATGACTGATGAACGTCGCTGATGCTAGGATGGGTTTTACTTTCCTTCTCTTTGCTTGCCAGCGCGAATCTCTGCAATTGATCTGACGATCTCATTATATACAATTCAACATAAATGAAAGTTCCTTAATGGCAGCTCAAAGAAGCATCAATAATTGATATGAGAAAGGAATTTCAAGGCTATTATCGTTAAGCGAAATCTTAAATGAGAAAAAAGTAAAAATTATTGAAATTGTATTGGAATTTCTATATAAGATATACATACATATAGCTATTTACTGATCTTTGCATAATTTATATGAATAGTTCTGAATTTGAATATAGTCGAGATAGAGATATTCAATCGTCTCTTACATATTTAACATATTCATATTTCGTCTTCATGTTTGAATCAATGATCAATGATAAGTCTACGGCAGCTCCGGGTATATTATAGCCCCATAATAAACGATGCTCATCTGACCATCTCAGCCATTATTAATTGCTGCTTTCTTGCACAGCAGCCACTCAACTGACTGATCCACTCAACTTGATAATGATCGAGTTTATGAACAACAAAGTCAAGTGCCAAATCTACAATCTATGTTGCTCACTCGCCTGTCCATGGTCTATGCCAACCAGCTTTTACTTGTTCAAACATGCCTTTCTCAGGCTCCCATATTCTTTGATATCTTTCTAATCAACTGGTTTGGACGGGACAGTCGCCTGAAGGCTTTCAACTTATAGCAGGATAATCATTATCAGTTAGCACATAATAACTGCAAACTGCGCTCAACTTGAAGCGTCATCCCCGAGGCACGCCGGTGATTAGCGGCATCATAAATTGTGCACTTTATCTGTGCAGCATGATCGCACGTTGAGTCGACGACAACAACAGCAAATGAGATGAAGAAGAAGAAGAAGAAAAAAACAAGAACAACAACAACTAACAAAAAGAAAAACGAATGTTGCGTAACGGTTCTTAAGCCACCCAGTTGAAAAGTTTTCGCAGTTTTCCCAGCTTGCGAGCTCAGGCCATATATGGCCAATGCTAATTGCTTTGTCTGTCTGTGCTCATGCAGTTTTTACTGTAGTTTCTTCCACTACATCTATACAGATAGACATTATTGTTTGACCAAATTGTATTGCCTCTTGGCTATTGGCCCCAAATGTGAAATGCGAAATGCAAAATGCAAATAAATCCAAGTCGAAGAGCAACTCGCAATATGCGATAATTCCAGTATTTGTCTTTTGGCTCCAGGCGTCGGGGATGGCCAATGGTCGTTCGATTTATCGATTGTTCGATTACACGATCGAAACTGGGGCTGGCCCTGCACTGCCTGCAGCATAAAATACATATTATTTTTTCTGTATTTTCTTTTGGAAAGTGCGATTGCATAAGTAGGACAACAGGGCGTTGCCTCGACTCCTGCTGATTGCAACCTGCCTTCGTATTGGGTTACACTTTCTCGGTGGCCAGATCAAGCTCACAACATAATTTATGTAAAGAACTTTTGATTTTAGGCAGGCGAAACAAATTTGTGACCCAATTTCACACCTCTCGATCGTCTCGATTGTCTCGTCTGATCGCTTCCCACGACGAGTGGGCGATCGTTCGCCCGCCCCTTAAATGTTCAATTTAAATGTCAGAAAATGTCACACTGATCGAACTTAGCGGCTGCTTTATGTCTTATATGTTCCCTTAGTAGATAAAACCCCTCCCCCAGAGCACAAGCTCCAGTTGATTTACTGCTGGCCAAGAAATTGCTGAACGTAACAATGTGTCTCTGCTTTATTTGTGTGGAGCTGCTAAAAGCAACACGTAAAAAAATGCAATTAAATTCTTTAGAATCGAGCAACGATTTTTCTGGGTGTGGCTTTCGCTGCTGGGGAAACTGAGCCATGGAGGAATTGAGACATTAAAGTCTTTTGTAAATTGAATTTTTTTCAAAATAAACTTTTGTGTAATTGCAATTCGAGTTACTGTGTGAAGTCTAAAGAGGTCAGAAAGCACTCAGGTTTTACAGATCATTAGATTTTAAGGCTTAGCTTGAGCAACAAAAGGGGCAATAGATCAATTACTGAAAGAAATTAAACTTGGAATGGATCTACATTGTTATTGATTCAAATTTAAATTGTTATGTACACAGAAAATATATCTTCACTATCAAATTATAAAGTTTCCCTATATTTGCAAATCTTTATATAAACTTCCACAGATTCATCGTTTTCTTTCTTTAATCTCCGTCTTCGATAGAGTTTTCCTTCATGCATTTTCATCTATTTTACATTTCACATTGCCGACATCGTGCAGCTCCTTACTAGTCTAATCATGTCCATAGATCCTGCTCTGTTAGCCTGCTGCGCACTATTTCGCACAAGTTGTTAACATGATTGAATGCCTCATTTAGACGATTTATGTGCTGTGAATGTGGCTGCTTTTTGGATCTGGCTTCTTTTTTTCTTTGCTGTGCTGGTCAAAACTGTTAAAAGGATAATCGCCAGCATGAAAAATGAATGTTGAACCCTCGCAGCGCAATCTACAACCTGCAGCGCCCGTCAGCCTCTGCCTTCCCCCCGCAATTCCCACGTTTCATCGAGTTTAAGCGCGTGCAATTTGTGGCATGCAGCAAACTTTCACATGCAGCGGACAGGCAAATTAACAGCAACAGCAACAACGACAAACAATATAAAGAGCCGTAAATGCCCCACAAACACCCACTAACTAACTCCATATGCATATAGGCATTATATATATATCTCTCTCTCTATATATATGGCCTCCGAATGAAAGTGAAGTGAAGAATTGATGGACACGCTTTTGCCCAAGCTGTGTGTGGGCGTGGCACATTCACATGACAAACCAGGCAAACAAATGATCCCCGCAGCTGCTCCAATCGATGATTACAATGCATAGATAACTATCGAAGCGTAACCAGCTCAGTGGGCAGGCATTGCAACGCAATGCTGCTTGCCAGAGGGACACACAGACGGGAGACGGGAGACGAGAGACGGGAGGGCCTTAGCTAACCAGGATCGTCGCCTGATCGTCTGATTTGCTTAATTGCATAAATTTTTATTTGCTCGCGTCGATGGTGCATGAGATATGCAAATGACGCCCGATATCCAATATATATGCCCACGGGCAGCTGCTGCTGTTGCCGAAACTAAGCTGAACAAAAAAAAAAAAAAAAACTAAGCCGAAATAGCGAAAAGTCGCGCATTAAATCACACACACAGAAATTGTAGCAACCACAGCAGCTCCTAGGCCAGGCTCATAGGCCAGGCCAAAACCAAAAAGCCCAGACGTCGTCGTCGTTGACTTTCGCTGCCTTTGAAATGCAAAAGGAAAAACTAAAAGTTTGCAATATAATGTAGGTGTATGAGCTGTGGACGAGAAACCGAATACCCAGTAAAAAAGAATATGATGAAAGGATTAGATTGAAGAGTACGAAATAATATATATTATGATTTACTGACGATAGTTTATCTGTTGCTATCTTATATAAAGTCAAGACTTTGTCAAGGACTACTTGAATGATTAAGACAAATAGGAAAGAGTCATATCTGCTGCAACTGAAATGCTATATATACTATAGGCCATACTAATATAGACTACCCTATACTACACTACCCTCTATAGTCATACCCTGCAAGAAATTGAAATTTAAGCCTATAGAAATTCTTCTCTTTTTTTTTCTCTCTCTTTCGTGTGAATAACAAAAGCAATCAGGGTCGCGCAGCTTTTCTTTTGTTCGCCAAAATTTGACAGTCAGCTTTAGTTGCATCCTGCAAAAACTGAAAACAAAACAAAAACAAAAGCATTTCTAGTGCATGGGAATTTGGTAAACTGCAAGTTGGACACGGGTCAATGACAATATTGAGATTCGTCTCTGGCTAGTGTCGCCTCGCAAAGGTCATTTGCTTGGAACTTTTACTTTTGTTTATGGACAATTTTAAGAGAGGATTTGATTTGAGTGCGAGTTATGCAAGTGTGGAAAGTGTGTTGGGATTTTTATTATAAATTTCCTTTTTTTCTTAGTAAAAAGTAAAAAATAAATATTAAATTGCTTCATATCAATTTCTGATAATTTTAATTTACGGAACTTTAATCTCTGACCTTTTTAGTGATTTCGAGTTATCGCTTATTCATTTGATGGCCTTTCCAACACTCTATCGTAATTTAGTTGATTCATGGCTAAGAATTTCCACTCTTACTTCATTATATTGTACAACTCATTGTCAGCCACGCCTCCTGCTGCCCAACCAAATACCAAATTCATTCTCCGTTATGCACTTCAGCTCAAGGAATGCACAGTAAATCATAAAAAAAAATTAAGTAAAAAAATAGCTTGACTTGGCCCCTATACGAACTTGCATGGAGTTGAGTTCTTGAACTATTTTTAAACAAGAACAAGAAATTTTATACAATATTAAAAGAGTGAGAAAGAAACTTTAATGGGGAGGAGTCGCTCCGCTGCCTTCGGCCTTATCGCTGTGGTTCAGAGAGCGCAATTAAAACAAACGTGCGGATAAAGATGAGGCCAAAGCAACAAAATGATGATGGCGATTATGATGCAAGCAGGCAGACAGGCAACTAGAAGAACGATTCTAGAGTTCTAGAGCTCCCCTCTTATAAATTGAGCAACTGCCCCAACTATATACCTATCTACTGCATATGAGTATATATATATGGATGTGATGGAAGGGCTTTGGGTTCTATTTTTAGCACTCGCTGCATTTTCGCTTTGAAATGTATCTACAAGATACGAATGTAGCAGCAGCAGCAGCAGCAACCCAGGCAAAGGCAATGTTGACAGTGTGCCTAATTCAAGTAAACTAAAGACACACACACTCACACACACACACATCTAGACATTCTCTGGCTGCACAGAAATAGTTGCACATTCTAAAGATAAAGAAAAAGAAAAAAAATAAGAATGCAAGTGTCGCCATGGGCTTGGCGCTATTCCAGGCGCACATCCCGGCAACAAATGTATCTGTGAGATACAAATATATCTCTCAGATACATGTTGCACACAATCGCAGGCAAATGCCATTTGACGCTTAATTCCACAAATTCCTCGCCTTTTCGATACAACACTAATTGCTAATATTTTTAGGCAATATTTAAAAAGCATTTTTATTTCGGCCATAAACAGAGTGCATAAAAAACAACATAGAAACGCGCAGCAGCCTGTCCCAAATTGTTTTTTTCTTAGCCGCAATTGACAATGGCTGCGCTGGGGGATTATTTAAATGCCTGACCCCAATGCCAGTGTTGGGCAATGAAAAAAGTGCAAGCGTGTGTGAGAGTGTGGGAAAGCACAGAATTAGGCACATGCGTCTGCTTCCATATAATTGCATGCAAAATACATATGAAGAATAATTAAAAATACCAATAAAAAAAAACTATTTATATTTAATTATCATTTTCTCTCTCTAGCTTGATCTCAACAAGATTCGACTAGACTTCATCACACTTTATCGATTTCAGTTATGTGTAGAAGCTTGACTTTAAAAACAGTCCACAAGTAAAGTGCTCTAGTCGGGAGTATACACATTGGAAATACCCTGTACCTTGCTATTCCAATAAGAATCCCCATGTTCAATGCCAAAATTTCTTTTACGATTTTTTTAAATAATTCATATATGTATATTAATATAACTCTAAACTCTAAATGAAGTACTCCAAAATCTTTAACAAATTAATACGAATTTTTAATTCAAATATGCCTCGGGTCACCGCTTAGCTCAAATTAGTCAACCCATTAGACTCGATTCCACTAATGAACATTATATCATCAGCAAAAAGTAATTATATTAAATTCTAAAGCCGCTTAGTGAAAAAAAGGTAAAAACGTAAACAATTTAATCTGCTGCTGTCGCAGCGCTAAAAGAATGCATTGCAAACTTTTGTTGTGAATTGTGCGAAACTACAAAGCAAATGAGAGTGAGAAGAGGAGAGAGAGAGAGAGAGAACAAGAGCGAGAGAGATGGAACAACCAACATATTGTTAACCGGTTTGAAATTAATTTGATTTTTATATATAGTCATATACATATGTATCCACACTACATTTTCAAGGTTGATTTCGTATGCACAAAAGCCAAACAACGAATGTTGTCAGCAGCATTATAAATAGGGTCGGAGCTGCCGATCTGCCTCTGTCTCTGTCTCATTGTCGATTGTTTAGTCTTCGCCTCGTCTTTTGCTTTAAGATGCGCATTAGGAAGCGCTCTCTTAATTAATTCCAGCTGCCGATTGACTTTGGCACAGCCGGCATACATTTATTATCAGCGCTGAAGATCGTTTAGCAGCTCCTCAACATTTGACACAATTTGTAGACTTGTGCTGCAGCACTGGGTTACGCCCACCTTTAACTGCCTTCCCCGCTCTATGCAACTGCAGCACGCGAGCGGAGAAACTTTAAAAGTCACAAGTGCAACACAAGCTGAAAATTGTGAATTTATGCCTGAGGCAAAAGTTGAATACTCTCGTGGCTACGTTCGACTGGCAGAGGTCTTTTGGTCATGATGAACCTATAGAGTAGGCTGAATGAAATTTTGATTCATACAACAACTCTAGACTTCAGATGATCATTCATGTCTTCCACCTAGTAAGTATGATGTGGTTGTATATATCTGAATATACTAAATATTGTATATAAATTACAGTCTTCCAACATTGATTCATTTATTAATGATAATCATTGAAATTCATTATGATTTTTGAATGTAAATGGAAATCATTATATAAAATACCGAAACTCAATTTTCAGATAGCTTTCGGATGAAAGTGCTCGAACCCCCATCACTTCTTCATTAATAAATGCAACTAACTGTCTGGGATATGCAATACAACTCATTCACAAGGGTATTACAACAACAACAAGCGGCTGCTATGCGTGCATACAAAGATAACAAAATAAGAAGAAGAAAAACTGAAGAAAAAAAACGATACGGAAATGCAGATAAAACCTTTGGAAAATTAATGAGCTGAAAACAATGCGGACATTGTTAAGAAAAACAGACAGACGGAGAATGAGGATGAGGATGAGCTTGAGGAGGGGGGTGGGGCCTAGTAGTGGGCGTAGGGGTGAGCGTGAGACGCGCAGAGTTCAATAATTTGACACAAAATGCCAAGGATCAGCTGCAACAACAACAACAACCATGGCAGGAAATATCCCTCAACTCAAATACGACAAACTATATTGAAAATTATCGAAAATGAAAATAAAAAAAGTAAAAGTTTTTTGTTAAGTGAAGTTAATAATAATAATGCTTATTAAAGATGCTGATGATGATGATGATTTACTATAATAATGATATCGCAGGCATCAATCAAATGGCAAAAAAACGAAACGAAACGAAACGCACATTAAAAGCAATCAAAACAAAACGGAAAATGTGTGAAAAATTCAAAGAGAGAGAAAGAGAGAGCGAGAGAGAAGGAGACAGAGCATAAGCTGTAAAACTAGGTAACAAAGGTGGGTCAAATATTGCGCCATAAAATGAGTACAACAACAACAATGGCTGGCAATACAGCCTCTAAACGGTTCGCTTTTCATTTTACACCTTCGACGAAAAACAATTTCCCTTCTCCTTGCCCTACCTCAGGTCCCCCCTCTCAACAACCTGTAAACAAATCAAAAAGCAGGTCAACTATATTGGCACACAGCTTCGAGGAGCACAATTTATAGATGTAAGTTGTTGTTGTTGTTGTTGTTGTTGCTGGTGACGGGTGCTGCCAACTTGTCGATAATTGCAAAATTCTTAAGTGCTTCCCATTCAGCAAACGAGCTGCTGGCAGACAGCTCCAGATATACCCTGGAATTTCGTTTGAAGTCGCTCAAACTGAAATGTAAACAAAAAGTGTTTTCAAATCAAAGTGGAAGGGAGAGAGCGAAAGATAAGTAAATGGATTGAAGATATAGGGTGGAACCCGCTTGCATATAGTGCTCACACGAGTGAGTATATATTTAGCAGAGTAAATGTTGCGGAATTGATTACTGAATTTATACAGTTAATGGAACGAATGGATCATAAGAAATTCTGAAAAAGAAACATTCTTACAGCTGAGTCATGCATCGCTGGGTAGCAAATATGCAAAAGGAGCATTATAAATCGAGGGAATATATACATACATATATAAAGTGGAGTTGCAGAAAGATAGAGAATAAAGTAGAAAGAATAAGTGAAGAAAATTATATATGAATCAGACTTTTATATGCAGCTTGATGAAAGATTTAAAGCGAGAAGGATGGAAAGAGAAGATTTATAGATATTAATATAGATATAAATACATACATCTATAGTGAAATATATCAATTTATTATTAAATATATATGAATGCCTTTTTGACTTTCTCTATGCATCCAATACCTAACCTATCCCATGCTTGTCTAGCCCTTTCCTACATCATTCCATCTTTGAGGCATATTACTCTCTTCATTCTATATTCCATATTCTCATATTCCACATTTGATATGCTTTCGTAACAAATCAATAATCCCAGAGATCATCTCTGTTCTTAAAGTCCAATAGTTTAGCCTACTTTATCGAGTGTGTTCCAATACCATTCAAGTATTCTACTCTTTTCACACAAATTCTCTCTCGTCATCTTTCCGCTTTGAAAGCAGATCAAACAACTTGCGTTCATTGCGTTCATCCACAAAGTTTTCTCAGGCCATTTCACTTGCAATTAGCAGTTGGCCCAAAACATAGCCACTTCCTGTTTTGGCCGCAAACGAAAAAAAGCCAGAAACTCGTTTAAAAATGATTTCAATTGATGTTCGGCGCCTCAGTTATGAATCTTTGAATGAACTTTGAGTGCGATTGGCTTTCACAGGTGTCTCCCACGCCCGAAAAGAAAACGAAACGAAAAATGGCGATTAAGGCTCGTTAATTTCTTGACTACTTTGTGTAATAGCTTTTGGCCTAAGGCCTATAACGGCTAATGAGCCATTAACACGCTTATCGGTCCTAGACAAGTTGAAGGCGGAGGCAACTGAAAATGTAAGCCCGAAAAGGCGTCGCACGTGAGCGCCAATTTTTTTTTTTTTTTTTTACTTTTTTTTCTGGGTTTGAGGTCAGGCGCGAAAAGTAACTAAATATGAATTTCCTCAATTAGATTTTCCAGGCACGATCCAAAGTATAGGCCATGGCATATAACGAAATGCAAATCGCATTAAGACGCGCTTTTAATCTGCGCTGCAAGGCATCGCCTATAGCTCTATCTCTATCCCCCTCCCTCTGTCTCTCTCTCTCTCGCCCATCTCACGTTCAGTTTTTGCAGAGTTGAAATCGCCTTATGCGCTAAACGAATCTCTTGTCTGCTGGGTCACCAGGTCAAAAGCGAGTCGCAAAGCCAAAAAACAACTCCAACAACAAAAGCAATAATAAATAAAAAACAAAAAAAAAAGCTGTTGCAAGCTGTGTGTGGAGATCAATGGAAATCTATAGGTAACAAAAGGGCATTCTTTTGGAAAGTGACTATACTGGAACTGGAATTGGAACTGGAACTGAACTGGATTGGCTACTGCCAGTTCTCATGCTGCCCCAAGCAAGAGAAGAGCTCAACACTTATGCTCAAGTGCCGCCCTCTAGCGGCCATCGCGGCATATAATATGCGAAAAGAACATAAATAAACAAACGCAACTGGAAGAGTAAACACTTATAATAGCATTAATATTTTCTGTTTTTGTTTATTGTGAAACTCAGCAGGATCATTTCGTAAAGTGAAGTGTTTTCAGCATTTCTATCTCCCTCTATCCCTCTCTCTCTCTTGCTCTATGTGTGAAGTGATGTGGGTGAATGGCAGAGTGAGCGAAGAAATATGTATGAGAGGATTGAGTTAATAGCCTAATTACAAGCGATGCATAGCCAGCTGTCAAAACAGTCCATTAGGACTTTAGGAAACAGCGAACAACTCAAAATCCAATTGGAATATGCAATATGAATTTAACAATTCGCCGCAAATTGTATTTGAAGAAAAAACTTGCAACACCTAAATCCAATTGGAATCAAATGCCCTTGACAATTCGCCGCATTCATATCAAATGAAAAATTTCAACTATTAATCGTTACAACTTCTACTTTCTATTGCATTTAAAGTGTTTGTTGCGCAGTTTCATGAATATTTTATTACATCAAATTGAACATCAATCGGTGCAGCAATTGGTATTGCAGCCCCCGCACAGTGTTTGCTATCAGTCGATAGACAGAAATGGCAGATAAATAAAGCAGCCCACGCACAACTGCAAATGCAACAACAACAACGACAGCAAATATGCCGCCTGCTGTCATTCTACAGTTATTCACAAATACAAACACACGCATACAGAAAGCAGCAGCCGCACTTTAAAGTGCAAGTGTGTGAGTGTGTGTGAGAGAGTGAGAGAGAGCAAGCAAATAAATATTATCGCAGTCGGCGGTCGGTCGGGCGAATTCAAAGTTATTACGAAATCGCAATCGAACATAACGGTAGATAGCAAAAGCAGCAGTAAAGCAACCACATACACACAAATACACAATAGAAGAGAGGCAAAGCAAAATGAAATTGAAACATAAATTGCGCGAAAAAGCAGAAGAGCAAATAATACAAAAATGAGACGTCTTATTGATAAAGTTGCTACCAATATAAAAAATATATTTATAGAATGAATTACAAATAAGAATTGCATTTAGCTTATATGTATTTACACTTTTTGCATAACTATCCATAAACTGAGCGAAGTTTTGCCTCCATTTACGTTTACGATTCACTGCAAGCGCAGCAGCAGCGAATGGGAAGACAATGGCGTAAAGCACATAACAAGCGAATAAGCGTAGCTGGCAAAGCAGCCAGAACAAAAGTTGGCTGCAGCAGCAACAGCAAAATAGAAAAGAAAAGCCAAAGAACCAAATGCCAGAGAAAAAGAGTAGGAAGCAAAACTCACTCACACACACGCATACACAAGTAAAGTTTTTTTTTTTTTTGCTGCTGCACTTAAATCGACTTCTGGCTCTCTTCCAGTGAGCGCATGGAACGTAAATTAATTTAATGTGCTCTCATAAAATGCTTCACTCTTTTTTTTTTGTTTTTTTGTTAGCAAGTGACTTACCTGTTTTGTTGTTGTTTAGCCAGCTGCTTCGTTGAGTTTGCTGAATGATTTAGTTTACAAACGCACACACTCACAATAAATACACAACACGAGATTTTTTCAATGCGGCAACGCATGCGCAACTCGCAAATTTCAATTGGAATTTGAACCCCACAGCACACAGCACATGTAAAGCGCAAAATCAAATGCAAAAGCAAACACAAAACGTAAACGTGCTTCTTCTTTTCTTTTGCTCACTCATACACAGGGCGAATTTGTCGCCCTCACACACACACAATTGCACGCACTGCATTCGCCGTCGGGTTTTTTCTTTTCTCAGCATATAAGTGTGTGCATGAGTGTGTTTATATGCATGTGTGTGATACCTGCTAGTTGCTTGTTTTATGCTTTAATTTTAGCACATTTAGGTGCTCTTTGTGGTGCTCGCAATTTACACTCAGACATTCAGAAATATTATTTCATCGGTTTTACTCGTTTGGCGTTTGCGGCACTTTGATTTCCGTGCACATGCACTTTGTCGGACACTAATACACACACGCACACGAAACGACTCCAACACATATACATACAACCATGCAGATGTATGCAAACAGCTTTGTATTTACCGCTGTTTCATGGCAAAATTATTTCAAGTAATAAAAATTAAACCGCAACTAGTGGTTTGCACAAATAGATCAATCAGCGACGCACAATTAAATTTATAAAAAACATTTAACGCCTTTTCTTCAACTGCTGTGCACGCGCGACGGCGGCCATTTGTTTGAAATGAAACAACACAGCGACGCGAATAACGTCCGCTACGCGTCTAAACCGCTCGAAGTTGTTTTTGTTTATGGTCAAAATTAGGGATGTTAACATCGGATACAATTCAAAATATGCCTCAACCTATCAGATACTATCGATTGCTGTACGCGATATACAACAGACGAGGCGCTACGGAAATAACAATGACATTATATATATAAAACTTTAATGTATTATAAAAACTTAAAGTAATTAAATATTTCCCTTTTTTTTTTTGAACTATCGCAATAAAAATAAAGTAACTTTTAAAATGCACAGGTATAAAATTTAAATTTTACCGACTCTTTGCAGTGCGATAGTCACGCTGAATTGTAGCTGCGTGCTGTGTTTAACGATAATCGATAGTTTGTGTAACCATTACACTGAACTGTAACCAACAGAATAAAAACAAAGAACTAGCTAAGCGATTTTTTGATAATTGTTTATATAGAGTATTAGAGCAATTGTTGTGATGTCCCGTCGCAGTCAAGACATACCGATACGCCCACGCTACGGCTACAGCGAAGAGGCAGACGGCGAGGATGCCAGCACCAGCCACAACAAGCAGCGGAATAACGCCTGTACGCCAGCTTCCTATTCAGAGATTCCTTTCCTGGCGCAATACGCAGGAGCTGTGCCCGAACATGTTCTGCAAGATCTCACGCCCACAGCTGGAAAAGTGCCACCAGAAGGCAGCGATAGTTACCAAAACTTGGACTCGGGCGATGACGATAACGAGGAGGATGAGGAGGACGAGGACGAGGATCCGAGCAACAGCAACTCGAAGGACTCGAAAGACAGCTCCAATGAGCAGAGCAAGCACAGCAGTCGTCTCCAGGCGACGCAGTCCAGTAAGTGCCTCACAGTTGGCAATTAATCAAATCTCAAATCTCCTCATCTCCTCTTGCAGGCTTTCCCTATGAGCTGGAAGGAGCAATTGCGGCCAGCGCGGGTGCTATGCATCATTTCGTTGCCCACAACCTGGAGTCGAAGCTGCGCGCTGCCTCCGAGCAGAGCAACATCTCGGACTCGGCGCCCATCTCCAGATTTCTGCAGTCGCGCAACGTGCCCGAGGTCGATGGCAACGTCCTCAGCGACATCGAGCTGGAGGCGCAGTACCTGGCCTCATCCGTGGACAATCTGATCGAGAACTTGGGCAATCTGCTGCACTCCATCAGCAGCATCACTGCCGACAACGTCGAGGTGCACAAGAACGCCGTAAAGAAGCTCACGGATGCCCTCGATGCGAATATCAAATGCCAATATCAACTACTGGCCAAGACGGAGGAGATAAGCAAGTCGATGCGGCCCACCGAGCAGCTCAGTGTGCGCATGTGAGTTGAGTGATCTCAGACTACAATTAGAATCTACTCTATAATATGTGTATATATATTCATATTCACAGTCGGGAGATCAAGCGCCTGGTGGACATGCTGGATAGCTCAATGTAGGAGGAGATCAGCGGCGGGATTGGAGGCGTGGAGCTCGCTGCTGCATTTGAGCAGAAATTGAATACGCCCTGTGCTTTTCTTTAAGCCTTAACATTCCAATTTGTTGCTACTCTAGTCATTTTACTATAATCAATTAGTTTAAATTAAAAATATTAGTAAAAAGTAAAGATTTAACAAATTTTAAAACTACCGGAAATCGATAATAAATCGATAGGCTTGGTATTTTTTAAACAGCATACTGTTGAAACTAAATACACGAATACACTATGTGACCAGCTCAGTCTAACTGTATTTCATTAAGCATTCAACTTGTTTTGGTATTTTAAGTACTGATGCTCTCGTATTTTTCAGATACTATTTCACAGTCACTTTGGCTCACTCAGTCTACTAAAACTCTTTGAGCAACGCGTACACAAAGTCGCTCGGTCCGCGGGCTCTCGTGAAAAAGTGTGGAATAAAATAATATAGAAATAAAGTTTTCATTGTGTTCCTCATGCGTGCGTGTGTGTAAAAAAGAGCGAGCGAGCGAGAGAAAACATGGCGAGTGATTTAATAACGCAAATTCGATTGCACTTTCTATAATTCCCAACAAATTATATTTTTGTTTGTAATGCGGTCCAAGTGTTTGCGCGCAGTGTGAATGCTTGTTTTTTTTTCTTACAATATTTCCTTCCTTTTCTTCGCGCCCATCAACATCAAAATTAATGAAAAGTAAGCACAAATACGTTTGTATATTAAATAAGTATGCGTATGAGTGGCTGTGTATGCGTGTGTTTGAGTGGCTTTTTGCTATGGCAGAGTGAAACTCAAAATGAATTGAAAACGATGAACTCAAAGTAGCGCACGTAGCATATGTATGTGTGCGTATGCATGTGTACGTGTACATGAATGTGTGTGTGTATGCATGATCGAGTGAGTGAGTAAGCGAGAGAGCGTGTTTTATACACGTTTTCAATTGCATTTTTAACTTTTTTTTTTTGCTTTAATGTTTTGTTTGTATATAGACAGCCATGTTTTATTGCCTTTTGAATAACAATTTGAATACAGGGTGGCGTTTGTTTGTATACACCCCTAGCTAAATTTAATTATTTTCCATTTATTTCTGCTTTTGTATACTTTGCCATATTGCGCGTCAGCCAAATAACTGTGAACTTCCATATGCTGGCATATGCGGGCTCTCTTTTTTTCCTTTCTTCCTTCCTTCCCTCATGAAACGCACCCCGTACTGTTTGTTGTTCTAAATTGTAGAGAAAACTTCGCCGCAATATTCATTCACATTTTTAACGACTCAATTTGTTGTTGCACAGATAGTGTAAGCAACATACATACATGTATGTATATGCGAGTGTGTGTGTATGTGCTTCTTCCTTTCTGCCCAGCGCTGCGTCATCACAAACAACATGAAAGAAATGCCGCCAGCGTCGCCGGTGAACGTGAGAGCAGAAAGAGAGAGCGGGCGAAAATGAGTGTGTGTGAGTGGCTGTGTGTGTGTATAAGAGAGCGACAGCAGAGAGCGAGTGTTTGTTGTGTGTCATTCATGCAAAGGATACTGAAAAGCATTTGACGTCGGCAGCGCTGCCTACGTTGACTGCGCACAATTAGCTGTAAAATATTTAAAGGCAAATGAAATAAAATTGTTGCACAACTTGGTGTTTAGCTAAGAGAACTTCTACTGCTCTCTCTCTCTCTCCATGTATGTATATTTCATTCTCTCTTTGCACTCCACACTTGTCAATTAGTCGTCAAAGCGAAATTCAAGGAATCGCAGTAAGCATCGCCAGCTGTTTGAAAGCTGCCCAAGTGGATTTGCGTGTAGTGTGTTGGAAAGGGGAAAACTCAACCAATTGGGATTCAAGCTGCAGTCACGATTACTTTCAGCTGCCATTAAGTGTGGCAAAGTCTGCGACTGCAAATATCGCAATAATATAAATAGCATTAATAATACAGTACAGTAGTACCTGGCAGAAGCGATCGACATATAATCAGTTAGCTATAATTAGTTATTGGAAATAGAATTCATTTAATATTTATTTTATTTGAGAATTCGTGGAAAGTAAATATTTAAAAAAAAATAATTTCGTTTGTATCCAATTTGTTTTAGTTTAATTATTCCCTAATTAACAAATAGCCAAAGGCTAATTGATGTCATTTGAGGAAGAAATTTAATTACTTTGGCCGTACAGCAACCTAGTTAGTTAGCAGCATAAAATCTAATTTGCCTGCTCTCTGCTCTATTCCTTTCCTTCACTCAAAGAACTTTTCCATATGCCTATTAATGCATGTATGTGCACGTATGTGTGCGTGTGTGTGTTTTGTAGCCATATGCTTACCTGCGCTGCTAGGCGTGGGAGATGCTCCCTGCCTCAATTTCTCATACCTTCGTCTTTTAAAACTGTAACTGTGCCATTTTCTGAGCTAAAAATATGTAATAGAAGCATACACACACATACACATATTCACGCACGCACACACGCACACTCACACATATGCGTATTAGTTTTTGTGTAGAATTAAGTCTGCCCACGACACAAGTTTCGCGTTTTGCCGCCGGCCATCCGACCCTCGACCTAAGCCTCTTCATCTCTCTCACTCTGGCTGTCGAGCCTTCTTGCTGATTGTGCAAAAGAAACTATTTCTGACGCGCTCGTAATCCACTCCGCGCCTTATGCCAGCTACGTAAATCCTTACGTGTCTGTTGAAATAAGCAAAGCAAAGCAAAGCACAGCAGAGGAAAGCAGAGCAGTGCCACCCACCCACTGCCGCTAGGTGGCGCGCCCACGTCAGCAAAGCGACAATTTCGCGAGTCCCCCGGGCAGAGCCTCTCAACGCACGGCGCCCGAAGAGAGTTGGAGAGAGGAGAGAAGAGAGTGTGGCTCTGCCGCAGCTGGCGCTTGCGCAGGCGCCCGAAGAGCGACGCCTTCAACAGCCTTCGGCAGCACTGGCAGCGTGGCAGAGTCTCAGCAAACGGCGGCCGAACCAGACGTACGCAGCGGGCAGCCTAACAGAAAAGAAAACATATATTAAAAATAAAAATAAATTAAATTTATTTGAAAAGAAAGAAAAAAACAAGGCTCATCCTCGCATAAGGTGCGCGCAGCAAGCTCAGCTAATAATAAACTGGAAAACGTTTTGCTGATCTCAAACAATTTCGCTCTGAAAGTGCTGTCTGCCTGCTTATACATATAAGTGTATGTGTATGCGAATGTCTGTGTGTGTGTGTGTGTGCAGAAACTTCAAAAAATAAGTGTCGCAATTTGCAAACAAATTCAATTTTATTAATAAATACGTATATCTCTTGTTGTTGTTGCTGTTTAGCGACTCGCCCAAACCGCAAGTAAGAAAAACAAAAAATCAAAATAAAACTCGTTTTGCCGTTTTGTGTGCTGGGCTGCTAGCTGCGCTGTTTGTGCTCTGCCGTCGCCGCTCAGCTCTGCTGCTGCTGCTTCTCTTCTTCTTGAATATTGTTGTTGACGTCTGCGCCGGTCGATGTGGCGCTGACGTCGACGCTGCCTTTCTACGTAAATGCGTGTGTGTGTGTATATGTGTTTGTGTTTGTTTGTTATGTTTGTCGTCTCAGGCTGTAGCAACTCCTTGCGCTCTGTCTCTCTCTCTCTCTGCCTGACGAACAGCGGCAGCGACGTCAACGCGAGCGTTGGCAGCAGCTTTGCAACTTTTTCTTGCTTTTATTACTGTATGTTTATGCATATGTATGTGGATGTGTATATATATATATGTGTGTGTGTATGTATGAGAACCGGCTTTTTGTTTGCATTAATTTTTGTTTTCTCGTCGCACATATTCATTTTTAGTTTTTTTTTTTTATATTTTATTTTGTGTGCTTCCCCCCTGCCAATTGCCGATCTGTCGTACCCAACAAGTTGTTAATTTTATTTTTTAACACACACACGCACAGCTTCAAACGAAAGTCGCCAATTGGACACAATTTTAAGCCCAAGAACATTTTTTTTTTTCCGTTCGCCTTGCCTTCCAATACAAAGTGCGTAGCAGAAGAAAAAACACTTCAATTGGCTTATGTGCGTGCGAGTATGTGTATTTCTGTCTCTGTCTAGGGCTCTTTCCCTGGTGCGTAATCTACGAATTTGTTGTTGCTATTGTCTTACGCTGCTTTGTTGTTGTTGTTGTTGTTGGCGCATGTTTTTATAGTTTTTGCGTAGTTTTATATTTCGGCTCTAGGCAGACATACAGACACACACGCACACACATACATCGACAAATAGGCAGTCACCCAAAACGTTTCTCATATATGTAAAGGCGTCACACAGTGGTTGACATGATGTGAAAATACAATACAATCATTTGATAAAAACTTGCATGAAAGATAAGATTTATAAAAATATAATTGAAATCGAGTAATTATATTTTATGTAAATTTGAGATATAATGTAATTAATTATACTATTTTAACTAATAATTAGAAATTGTGATTTTTTTTATTTTTAATAATTTTAATACGATCAGTATTATTATTAAATATTATAAAAACTTGAATTTTCTTACTTTGTACCACTGTGCAGCGGCCCGACAGAAAGACACAAAAACAAAAACCACAAATTGGCATCGTCTGGCAACGTGTATTTGATTGTCGTTATTGTTGTTGCTGTGCACCAAAGATGCCAATGGAAATTTTCGAAAATGTAACGAAAATTGTTGATTTCCATGTTTCCAGTGTGATAGAAAAAAAGTGGAATTGCGTTGCAGCTTAATTTTCAATTAGAATGTAATGCCCATTAATATCAATCTATATAAAATGTAACTAATTAAAATTTATTTTGTCTACTTCCAGATTCTCTTCTAATTCAACATGAATTGTTTATAAAAATAAAAAATAATTCATTAATTTGTAAATATTTGATTCCACAATCTCGATGTTACACAAGGCCCGGACCAATCGGAATTTTGGTCAAGCAAAACATAATTTTTTGTACAGCAAATCAAGTCCTATGAAAGCGCAGAAATACCGTTAAATTTTGAGTCTAGCCACAAGACCAAGCAAATCTAATCAAATCCAATTAGAGTCGAATTGGAAAAGTCAACAAATGCAAGAGAAATAAGATAAAGCGCTTTCAAACGAGAGCCGAGAGCAAAACAGAGAGAGAGAGAGAGAGAGCGAGCGAGCGAGCGTTGGAGAGTAACACATATAGAGATAGACCAAGAGAGAGAGAGAGTAGGAGATTAGCAGTAAGAGAGAGAGAGAGAGAGAGAGCACCAGGGGATCGTTTTATCAATTCGCATGCGCCAATGAAAACGTCGCATCCTTCACACGCGTCCGATTTCGTCATCGACTACGCCGTCGTTGCCGCTAACAGTTCCGCTACCGCCACTGGTTCCGGTTCCGGTTCAGCTGCAACAGAACAGGAGCACATTTACAGGCCACGTCTCAGCACCTATGCAGCAGCAGCAGCAGCATCAACTCCAGCATCAGTAGCCCCTGCGCATGGGCTGGACGTAAAGCCAACCGTCGAACAGATCAGCATCGGCATCAGCTGCGATCTGAAGCCCATTGTCTATCTCGACGCGGAGACACGGCAGCCGCGACAGCGCAGCGTCATCATCAAGCAGCACTCACAACATAATCAGCATCAGCAACAACAACAACAACAACCTCATCATCATCATCAACAGCAGCAGCAACAACATCATTATCAACAGCAGCAGCAGCAGCAGCAGAAAACGTTGTCCAAGTCAACAGCAGCGGTCAACAGCAAGCGAAAGCGCGAAACAGGTGAGTTCTATATATATATATATATATATATATATATATCTGAAATAAGTTAATATACTTCCAATAAGGGAACTGTAACTGAAACTAGATGTATATAAAGATTGTCTAGAAGCAGAACTGGTAGAAGAGAAAGATACCATGGATATTTGAGCTAATCAGCATAATGTGATCCTACTAGAAATCATATTACTCAAGTAGTCCGTGAACTAGTTCCCGCTAGAGAGCTAAGGAGTTCAGTTCTAATTAGCAATGCATAGACAACCAAAGGAAAAGTTTTTTAAAATATCAATCAATCTAATAATTTAAATTTAGTTCAATTCAATGCAATTTTAAACACCTTCCGTTCCCAACTGACAACATATGGAATATTGAATATTTCCATTGAATTTCTGATGCATTTCTTAGAGAATATTTCATCAACTTCATGAAATTATCTATGGGCAAAGGTCAAGGTCAAGTTACGCCTTGCCCCGGATGTGAATAAATTGAAAAGGCTGTTATCGATAAATTTCATAAATTTATTTATATTTTTATAAATAGAATATCATATACAACATATGTGTATTTTATTTATACATTTGAGTTATAAAACATAAACAAAATTTGCCCTAATCTAAATTTTATCTCATTGCTGATTCATTAGGGGCATTCCGTTCTGTTTATTTATTGCATTGAATAAAACAAATAATGCTCGAATATATTTGATATCTGAAATTTATATCCTGTGCTGCCGACTTGAATTGTCATAACTTAAATCATGCACTGTTATCGTTATCGTTTTCCTCTTTTGTATCGAACTCCAGACAACAATTTATGATGATTATATTGATATATGTTCTATATATAAACAGTTAGTCTGCCTCTTCCCTTTGTCATTTGTTGCTTATCAAGGGTAGCCTCGCTTCATATAGCTGTCTCTCTCTCTCTCTCTCCCTTCTCTCTCTCTTCGTCTGTCTCTATTGATAACCAAACAATAAACGTGAAACCATGCGAAATTGTGTTCATGTTGTTGTTGTTGTTGTTGTTGTTGTCACTTGGCTTCAATTGGAATTTGTTGCTGTTGTTGCTATTGCTCGTCCCCCTTGGGCTTATGTGTGAATACCTAGACGCTTATCATCGTTCTCTTTCTTTCGTTCTTTCATTCGTCGTCACCCCGTCTTCAGCTTTCCTGCTTATCATCATCTCTTCCCTCACTTTGTCCTCTATCTTCTTTCATGTCTCATTTGCCTCTCTTGTCATTTCGCACTGTTTCCATCTCCGATTACTTTTGCCAGCTCAAACATGTCTCTTATCTCTCGTCTCTTTCAGCTCTGTTTGTTGATGTTTTTATTGCCTCTGCTGCCCTCCTTTAATTTCTTATATGTATTTATTTCACCCATGTCTGCGCTTTGCTTGTTTATTTGTTTTCGCTTTTACTTTATTCTTGTTAGATATAGAGTTGAACTAAAATCTAATGAGTATCTAGATTTCTTTATAGTTTTTCTTTTACTTGTTCTTGAGCTATCGAGCAATTCCTAGCACAGTCAGTTACAATTTCATATGTATATGAACTCTGATGCCATATATCATTCCAATAATCTTATCGCTAGCACATTCCTAGAGGCCTATCTCTATTTCCAATAAGGTCAGTTTTCTCATAAATCTTTGATAAAGCTCTCATGATAATTGTTTGCTAATCTTATTCTCTTCCTTTTATCGATAACATTTGAAAATTCATCCCTTACAACGCACATTTACTCGGATCGCTATATGTATCGATAACTATCTTCGCTCTCAACTATAGTGGTTTAAATATCGATAACTATTTTCTTGCGAACCTCTAAAACTATATTTTTATATATTTATTGAGCGTATTTCTATTTAACTGTGATCTGAGGAGCTTTGAATTATTCACACTCGTAAATTTCATATTTGATTAGTTTAAATATTTTCTAAGATAATAAATTTATTTAAACCTACAGCAAAGTCAGATAATGCTTAGTTTTTGCTTTAATTTCCTTTCCTTTGCCTTTTTCTTCGAGTGTCTCAGTCAATTACCCACCCCTTAATTGTCTATCTGTCTCTGTCCCACACTGTGCGTCTCTGTCTCTCTGAGTTTACATTTAAATTTTGTTTTCTTTAGTTTTTATTTATTATTTATTTTTGTATCTGTCTTTCGCTTATTGCGACTTATAAATTGTTGTTTGTATTGCTATCTCCCTCTCGGCCATTGAACATTTTTTATTTGTTTATGATTTTCTGGTTTGTTTTTAATTTTTGCCTGTTTTGCTTTTCGCTTGACTTTTATCATGAGAATACGTTGAAATACTTTTTGGAGCTGTTTTTGTATTCTAGTAATATTTCTACTCTATGTATGTGGGGATGTATGGATGTGTGTGTGTGTCCGCCTGGAGGTGTGCGGGCTATAAAAAAATAAACTGTTTTTTGTTTTTGTTACTTGGAAATGGTTTTGCTAAGCACTCGCTCCTCGATAAGCAAGAAACCGCAATTTGTGCTGGTTCCCTTGAGGTACCATCATGATTTCTCAAATGGGGTTCGATAAGTACTCGTAATACCCGTTAAATCTGCTGCCTTCTAGTGCCTGGAACTGTGGAAGTGAGCACATGTTTCTGGAATGCGCTCTGACTTTACTTTTTCGAGATAGAGCTGAAAATTTCGTTGAAGAAACATTTGGAATTAACGTATGCCCATAAATTTATCTGTATATTAGCAATACCTGAAATTCCAATAATGCGCTAAAAAAGGAAGCCTAAAATCGGTCTGAAAACCTAAATTAAACAATTGTTTGATAATTTATTTGATACTCTGAATTCTTGCAAGTATTTGAGCATAGAGTTCGACTTAAAAGCTACTTTGAACCTTTGTAAACTAAATACCAGTTAGTCTTTGATGGACTTTTTTTCATCCACTCAGAATAGGTCTCATGCCATCGAAGATCTCATGCTCCACTTCCAGCGAGTTCTCTTCAATCTCTGTGTAAAATCGGTTCTTTGTAACAGCGAGAATGACATAAATAACCATCAATGGTCTCTCGACTTTTTTATTTTCCACTTTACAGTTCTCGCTCATTCTCTACTTCTTCCTGCTTGTACTTTCTCCCATAAATCTAGTTGGCTACAAATTGCACAGAAATCACAATTTTCGTGATCTCTGGCAACTCTGGCTATGCCCTATTATTTTGCAGTGGGTGAAAGGAGTTAAACTAGCTAAATTCCATGTGTGTAAGTGTGTATATGCGTGTATGTGTGTGGCTACAGGCTTGCAATTTCACTCAGCCTACTCACACAGACACACAGTCGCTCACACACACACACACATAAACAGGCACAAGTGTTGCCTGCAGCTCTCTGTGCAAAAACGAGAATCTTCCAGTCTGCTACTTCTGCTTCCCTCTCTCCTTTGGCTAGCGTGTTGCTTATGAAGCTCGCTCTCCTCTGCTCTCACTTCTCTTTTGCATGTCTTCCTTACGCGGCGTAAGTTACATCAAAGGCATTCTAAGCTAGCGACAGCACCCACCCCACAAATGTAGGAGCAAGTGAGAGAGGGCGTAAGTTGTGTAGGGTGCGTTGCTCATATGCCAATCACAGTTGCTGCGTAGCTTCGCTGCTGCTGCGCTGCTTTCAGTTTTTGTTTTTAAGTTCGCTTCAGTTTTTGCGTCTCTCTCACCCCGCCGCCGCGCTGCCAATGACAAAGTTATTTTTATTATTGCGTACGTCTGCGTGCATGTGTGTGTGTGTGTGTGACTCTACAAGAACCTGTAAACACCACAACGCAATGTATGTAAATGAAATATTCATGCAAGACGTCACGTAGCGCAGCGTTAAGGCGAAATTCCATGACATCTAAATGTTAATTTGGTGTAAACAAAGAGAGTAGAAGAGTTAACGACCGACCCCAATGCGCCTATATGTATGTGGTTGATACTGGGCCTAGACGAGCTAATTGGTAACAAATCGAATGCAATCGAGTGAAATTCATCGCACCTGTGTGTCAAGTGCGTGATCAACTGGAATGGGAAGTGGAAATGGGAATGGAAATAATGGATTTGGTATAGCCGAATCGAACGGCATTTGCAATTGCTGTCAATTTGAGTCTTAGTCATATTCGCTGCGAACCTTGTGGCCAAATGCGAGACCTCGACAGTTAAAATGAGCTGCGCTTAGCTGAGGTTAAGGGAAGGCCACTCCAAGTGGGCGAGTGCGAATGTTAACTAAATACTAAATGCGATATAAGCGATATACACATGCATAGATACATAGTATTCATACACATGTATGTATATGTAGCTCATTTTAGTCTATGCAAATGTTGCTAAACATGTTGTCTGTCGTGCGTATCTCAGCAGCTGCCTGTCGCAATACACGCACGCACACTAATGCTAGTATGTACAAAATTTCAATAAGCTCGCAAAACATGGCGCGTGCGACAGAGACAGAACTTTTCTGTCTTGTCAAAAAAGAACAAAAAAAAAAGCAAACATAAAGTGTTTAAGCTAAGGTTGGGTATACGCAACTAGAAAACTATGAAAAATAAATATATATGATTTTTCTTTATGAATAGACTTTATATATTTTCCAGGGTATATACAATTCGATCCAATCATAAATCTCTTAGAATGCTTTCTTTGGAAATTATTCTAATTTGAAGCAGGGTATTTGTTAGTCGTGCTGTCACATGTCAAACATCGCCGGCTTTAATATTTGCTATAATTTTGTAGCATTGAAATTTGTCTGCAAATAATGTTATGTTTTGCTTTTTACAGGGTATGCACCAAGACTAATTGCATGATTATTGTGCCTCGTAATTTCTGTTTGCATTTCAACTTGACATTATTTTTATTTTACTTTATATTTCGGCGCAATTGAATTGAATGATGCCGCCAGTCGACCTTTCCGTCAGTTTCACTCAAATGTTTGGGGTCTAGAAACATTTGTAGATTACATAAATACTAATATTAGATATGTAAGCATTTACCGCAATTGTAATTAATATATATATGTTATTTTCTTTCATTGCAGGTAAGCAATTGCAACTTGGGAATACTTGAGTTGAAAATAGAGCCAAGTGAGTTTAGCTACTTTTAGTATAATGATTTTGTTTATAGACGATGATGATATATTATGATCTGAGGAGCAGTCATTAATGATCGAATTGTACAGTTCATGGCTGATTACTTTCGAAAAGATACAGATACAGCAGCTATAGCAACAGCAACAGCAACAGTCGCCCCTCGTTCTCTCAGTGTATGAAAGATTGCTGGACCAGTTTTTTGTGTTTGAGAACTTGTTTTCAATTTTAATTCATTGTTTTTTTGTTTTTTTGGGCGCACACTTGCACAACGAACGCAATTTATGTGTGTACACACACTGTTGTTGTTGTTGTGGTGCTTTTTATAATTTGATTTTTTGTTTTTTGGGCAACTTTTCAATGGAGCCGGCCTCCAAGTGCAGCTCCAACTTCAACTTTTCAAAGCGACCCTCGGGGCGGCACCGAATGGAGGTCAAAACAGAAGAGAAAATTTGCCAATAACAACAACAACAGCGACAGCAATGCTGCGATCAACAGCAGCAGCAGAAGCTCTGCTACTCTCCCTATCCCTCTCTCTCTCTCTCTCTCTCTCTCACTGCTCGTTGCCTTGAAGATGTTGTTGTGGCTGCGACGTCGGCTTCAGCGTTGACGTTTGCTTTACTTGTTTTATTATCGTTCTTGCTGCAGCACGTAACTGTCGCAGTCTCTGTGTGTATGCATGTGTGTGTGTGTGTGTGTGTGTGTGTGTGTGTGTGTGTGTGTGTGTGTGTGAGTGACAATGCAGGCTGGTTTTGTATGTTTGTTCAATGCCCTATCTGTCTCTATCTCGCACACATACAGACAGCGCAGACACACACGCACGCACGTTGTCTATGGAAATTGAATTTAAATTGGGTTAACAAGTGTTAATGGACAATTCCCAAGCCCAGTAAATGCAGCGAACAAAACGAACGAATGAACAGAAGCGCAAAGTACAGTAAACACAAAGTACCGTAACTGCTATTATGTGTTGCCACTGCTGATTACTTTTTTTCTGTTTTTCTCCTCTTTTTTTTTTTTTTTTTTAAAAGATATTGAATGCAAAATAAGCATGAGAAAAGGGCGTGGCAGACAAAAGAATCAACGCTGGAAAGGCAGCTTATGGAAGGCACTGGAAATAATATTAAAGAAAAGATAAATACATTTACATACATATATATGTATATGTATGTATGTATGTATAAATAGATATTGTAAGAGAATTTTTCGTGCTGTCGCCTTTTGTCAGTCTCTCGACCCAATCTTAATGAAATCATCAGCATCGCCACCTAGCGGCATGTTCTGCGCCTAGATTATGCAAAGTAACGGAACACACAAAAAAAGGTTGCGCTCGCCTACAAAATAGAATCAAATTAAATAATATCAAAGCTGCTTAGGGTCGAGGAAAATCTCTCATGAAAAGCGCTGTGCAGCGAAATGTGCGATTAAAAACAGAAAGAGACAGCAATAGGCACACAGCCACACATAGAAAATTGAACAAAAATAGAATTACCAAGTTGCACAACCAGCCAAGTGGTCGATGGGGGCGTGGGGGCTGTAGGCGGTAGAGGGGCAGGGGCTGGGTAATTGCGAGTGAGGCTCCGTCACAACACATTAAACGCAATTATAGAAAGTCAATTGAGAAACGAGCGACAGCAACAACAACAACAACAAAAGCAGCAGCAGCGGCAGGCTACAAATTGCGCGGGCGTCGCAGTCGCTGTCGACGTCGGCGTCTGACAGTCAATAGTGAGCAACAAGCGCAACCCCCTTTTCGACAGCCTTTCCCATTTGCATGCGCTTCGAGTTTCACTGGAAATTAATCCTTTTGCCATTGAGCAGCTCAGCACAACACACACAGAGAGAGAGAAGTACACACTCACACACACACAGACGCATACGCTTATCGGCTCTGCCTTTTGCCAGCTTAGTGCTTGGCTTAGCAACACAAAGCTCACTACTTTGTCACTTCACTCACCATTTCGCTCTCTCTATCTGTCTTCCTCGCTCTAAGTGTGTACTGCTTTGCTTGCAATTATTTTCTTATTGGACTACTGTGGGTTTTTATTGCTTGCGCTTCGCTTTCTACAGGTGTGCGTTGCCGCGTCGCTGCAGCGGCGGTGACTAATGCTCAATTTGTTTATTATTTGTTTATTTGTTGTTGCAAAAACAAGTTTTAGCTGACGTAGAAAAAGATTTAGTTTTTTATATTTAGTTTCCAATTGGCAAATTTGAGCATTTCATTAAAATTATATATTATTTTCTTTCTCTCTCTCTCTCTCTCTCTCTCTCTCTCTCTCTCTCTCTCTCTCTCTCTCTCTCTCTCTTTATCTCTTTGTTATGCGTCGTTCTTCATTTGCACAAGTTCTTTGCTTAGCATTTTTTTTAAGGTTTTCTTTTGTTTGGCTTTATACTCGAAACTAAAAAACAAAATGCGGAAATTTTTGTATACAAATATTTATATAAATTAACAATAACTGAAGGTCGCAATTTATTTAAAAATAAAATTTTGTGGAATTTCCGATTTTAGGCAGAACACAAAACAAAAATAAAAATAAATCAAAAATTCATTTGATTTTGCTCTATTTTTCTATAGTTTACATAAGATAAATTTTAATTTGTCTTGATTTATGCAGAACAATTTTCAACCTTTAATCGAGCATTACCTTAGACATGCAAATACCCTGTAATATATCAAGCAGAGGCTAGTTGAAATATCTGGTTAGCATAAGTCCAATTAGAATTCATATAAATTTATGAAAGGGTATCTGTCAGTTGTTGGCTTTTTAGTTGCCTTTATTTGTGCTCTGCATAATATTAAGAAACACACGCCAAAGTTATGCGACACAAATGTTGCTCTGATTGGACCCTCAACAACCCATTCTAACCATGCATTCCTCTGTCTCGCCCCCTCTCTCTATCTCTCGCTCTATATCACGCTGCCTAGCCCACCACAAATTCGCTGCAATTTGTGTGCGCGCGTGTGTGTGTGTGTGTAAAATTCTCGTGTTGGAACTCGTCCACATAAGAATGCGACTGGCGAAATTGTCAAACGCAACTATGTTGCACTATGTATGTTGTAGTTGCTGTTGTTATTGTTGTTGTTGTTTCTTGTTTGTTTGTTGCTGTTTGTTGCTGTTTCTATCTTTTCTCGCCCTCTCTCCCGCTCTTTTTTCCATAAATGTAACGGGTGCTGCTGTTTCTGCTGCTTCTGCTGGCGTAGCTCTTCTACCATTTCGCCTTAATGTCTTTGCTTCGCCACAACAACAGAATTTCGAGCTGCTTTGTTATTGTTGCTGGCGACTTCCGTGTATCTTTTACTTCAGCTTCTTCTTCTTTTTATTCTTCTCGTTTACTGTTGTTGTTTGCACTAGCTTACGCGTAATTAAGCTGAAAAAATATTCATGCGTTCATGCTAGTGCTCTGCGCTGCGCTGCTGTTTCGTCTTCTGCTTCTTGCTCCTGCTGCGTCTGCGTCTGCTGCTGCTGTTTTTATATTTTTGATGGCCATTTGCACGCGGCGTCGCATCGCTGCTGGCGTTGCCTGTTGTTGACCGCTGAGTAGGGCATTTCTTCTTATGAGCTTGTTGTTGTTGTTGCTGTTTTTGTCGTGGCATATGAAAATGAAAATAGCTTTGTTGCACGCGGCTCTTGTTCGTATTGCTGCTGCTGTTGCCAGCGGGTTAAAAAACTGATTAGAATTTTAGCATGGAATTCTATTTTGGAACACGACTGCTGATTGCTAAGCATTCCAGCATGGAAGTTGAACTGAGCAGAGTGTTTAGGTTTACGATCATATGGTGAGAAAAGAGCGCGCTCTCTTCCGCTGCCATTTGAAGTATAAAGCTTTGAGAGTGTGTGTGCGTGTGTGGATTCCATTGTATAAGAGTTAGAGAAGAATTAAAGCTTTGTCAATATGTTTGAATGGGAATGAGCGGGTGCATTGTTTAGCTACTTTAAAGCTAGATAAATTGTGGAAATAGCATGGAAATATATGTTAATATTAAATTTCCTCTCAAAGCTCATTAAATTTGCTTAAAAGCCATGCGACATTCCACTAATACCGATCAAAGCCAAAGGCCTCAAAAAGCAACAAATTATTAATTATGTGTAATTTCATAAAAAGCTTAACATTAATTAAAACGTTTTGTATAATTTCTATAATTAATGGCTTGTATTAAATTAATGCTTCGCCTGAATTATTAATACAACACGAAAGCCAAAACAAGCCCCACCCCCAACTCCAGCCCCCTTTCAGCTGCTGCTTTCTTCTATTTTCGACTTTGCCAAAAGCTGTACTCAACAGCGCCGCCAACAGTGACTGCGACTGCGACGTCGACGCTGCCAACTGTCAACAGAAATTGAAAAGCTGTCGACGGCGCCAACTCTTCTCAGCTTTCAGTTGGCAGCCTATTCGACGCCGCGCCAAAGTGAGTTTCACTGTTCACCCTCAGTCACCTCTCTCTCTCGCACTCTATTTTCGCCTTCGTCTCTCTCTCTGCCTGCCTCTCCCTCTCTGACTGCTTACAATAGCGTCTGGCTGCTGTCAATTCGTCTGCACCTCGCCCGCTCTCTTCGCTCGCTTTGCCTGCCTGCACTTTGAGCACTTTGCTTAGGAGCTGCTCACTGCTCTGTCTTTATCTGCTTCTTCTTCTTCTTCATCTTAACTGTGTTTTTCTTGTTGCTGATATTGTTTTTGTTTTTGTTTTTATGTCGCTGCCTACTTGAATTGCTCTGCAGCTTTAGTTTTATTTCGTTACTGCTTCGCTTCTCATTTGTTGGCCTTATTAGTCATTGCAACATAACCTCACATAGCGCTACAGCTACAGCTACAGTTTGCCCCGCCCCTTATAGAAGGCATGGCTTAGTCATGCTGACGTCGTCGTCTGGTTTTGTCCCTTACCTTAAACTAAGCTCATCAAATATACACATTTCATCGATTTGGGTTTTTTTGTGTGGGTTTTTGGAAAAACTGTAAACAAAAGTTCTTTTTGGTATGGGAATTTTCTTTTGGTAATATATTCATATATAATTCTATATATTGCCTTAAAATAATCAAGATTTCTATGAAATTAAGCCTAGTGCTCTGAAATTTTGAATATTTCAAAGAACTTGAGTTTTTTTTCCTATGATTTCATAGAAAACTCTCTTCCCTTTTCTTTTACCCTCCTTCTGCGTGTCCTTGCATATTATTTTTGGGGCTTTCCTCTATATCACCCACTGCTGCTTCCTCTTCCTCTTTATGTTTCAGTTCTTTTCCTTGACTACTTAATTCATAAAGTTTTCGAGTTGTTTTTTATGTTTATTTATGGGGAATTTTACCGCTTCTTTTTATGGCTGACCACTCGATAAGGCAGTCATCCTGCCTATTTCCTGGGCCCCAGCCACGACCTATGTAACTACAGTTCGTCCTTTTCGTGCTATTTGCAAATATATTCACGGAAATTTCGAGTGGTTTATTGTACCGTTGGGTAAGGGCGGGAGTTGGTCGAATATATGTATATATGGTAATAAAGGGGTTTATACATGTATATGGGTATGTTTGTATATATAGCAAGAGAACAAATTTTTAGATTTATAGAAATTCTACATATATATACAGATATATTATATACATACTTGTTCTACAATTCAGCTCAGGGAATTATACATAGATAGTTAGATATATTTGATTGTGTGAGCTGTAAGCTTTTGAAATCGCTCTCAGTTAATTCAATTTCTTCTTCCCCTTCTTTAAGCCTTTCTCTTTCTTGCACCCACAAATTCTCAGCAGTTTTCATTTCCGTTTGAACTATTTTCCTACACAGGATACATGGAGCAGGTGTGTTTCTTGCTAATGCCAAACTCACGTGGGAATAAGGTGCTCATTTTAAGGGTCTTTGAACTGCTTTGTTGTTGGCGTCTTTGCAGCTCGTAACATTTAATGTGTTTGTTTTGGTTGTTGTTGTTGCTGAATTTATTTCTTTAGCTGTTGCTCGAAATGAAACACACTTGAATAATAATTTTATGTTTATGTTTTCGCCAAGCACAAGTAATCGAATATTGAAAGAGGGAAAAAATAAGAAAAATAAATGCATATATACAAAAGATATATATGTATTTATTGTATATATATGTATATTTGTAGCTGGAGACAATTGCATAAATTGGTCTAATTGGGAATATTGCCAAATTCGAATCGATTCAATATTTTTCATATCAAAAATAGTTTCCATTCTCTATCGAGCCGCCTTTCTCTCTCTCTCTCCTCTCTCTCTCTCTTTCATTTGCTTCCTCCTGCTCTTTCTGATTAGAAATGCATGAGAGGCGTGCCAATTGCTAACTAACTTGTTTTTCCTCTCTGTCACGCCCTCTGACCACAAAGGACCACGCCCACATCGATCCACATGCATAAAGCAATTATCTACCTATTGATATATTTGCATGATTTTGTTGAGTCGAGCAAAGTGCATGCAACTGTGCCACATTGTGTGGCAAGCACTCGGGGGACTCGAGATTCGCATCGCCCCTAAACAAACAGCATATAGAGAAAGGTATCTCTTTGTGTGTGTGTGTGTGAATATAATATATATAATAGTATATATGTACATAGATATATTTATATAGAGTGCACTAGTTATTGTTCGCTGATAGTGAAGCGTGTGGCCACGCCCTTTAATACTATTTAATAACCTCATCAAACAGTTCAAGTAGATGAAGGGGAGCAGCAGGAGGAGGAGGAGGAGGCAGACTCTTATCAACACATTGCATTTATTGACAGTTGCTCAACTTGATTCGCTTTGCCTCCTGCCAGCTTGCGGCTTATCAGAGCAACAACAACTATTTCTGGACGAAAATAAACTGAACTATCTCTTGTTGAGTGAAATGAGATTAAAGTAAATAGAATATATAGAATAGAGTATACCCGAGTCGAGCAGCAATCGAAATTAAAAATTAATCTTTCTCTACATACTATATTAGTTAATATTTTTCTTAGTATTTACTTTGAATTTCCATTCATATTCCATAGACTCTTTGACTTCAATAATGAAATATTTACAATGGATATTTACCTATTCACTTCAATTTGACCCGTTTTAGTGGATTCTGAAATTCCTCTTTAATATATTTCAATATCTCTATATATCTTACATTCTTCCTTAGGTTGTTCATCCTATACCATTTTACTACTCAAAGAAAATCTGTAAACATAATAAATTTGATATATGAATCGAATTTTTATATTGATTAGGCATGAAATAACCTAATGCAAAAGCTATGCGGACGCGATTTGATTAATGAAATTCACTTCTACATGTATTTCATCAATATATAAATATATGTATATATGTATTTCTCTATCTTATCGCCAGACAACAAACCTTATTCTCTGTTCTACTGCCCTCCACTTGCTCTTCTTTGCCCCTTTCCCTTCTCCTTCTTCCATCGTCTAAGCACTTTAAATGTTAAGCCGAAAATTGCATTTATGCATTTCAAAATATTTGTGGGGCCCCAGCAAATGGCAAAAGGCAGCCAAGAAGTAGTTGGCAAGGGATTAGACGCACATGAGATACCCTGTAATGAAGCAGCACTGATAGAGTTGGCAGAGGCTCGCAGAGAACTTGATGCATTTTACATATCAATATCTCTATAGCATTTGCATCTTTAGCTTGCTCTTCATATATGCACTCATCAGTGATGTCTGCTGTTCTCGATTGCTTCCCAGGGTATTTAAAGCCTCGGCGTCAGTCATGCAAAATGCAATGTTGTCTAAGTTTCGTTGTTGTTGTTGTTGTGGTTGCTTGTTTGTTGCTGCTGCTGCTGCTGTTGTTGTTGTTGTTGTTGTAAAAAGCACTCGACACGACACAAATTTCGTTCATTTACACAGTGGGAAGCGAGCATTGAGTGTGCTTAAGAGTGTGTTAGTGGTTGAGCGAGAGGCAGGCAGACGGGATAGGGGTGGGAGGTGCTGTATGTGGGTCTGTGGGGGGTTTGTGTGGGTTGCTAATGTCGTTGCACTCGCCCAGTCACCGCACAAACCAAACAATACGGCATAAACAGGACAAAATAAATATTGCTTGATAAAAATCTTCAAAATTATTTCATTAATGTGAGAAGAAATTTACAGAAGCTACAGTAAAGAGAAACATATATAAGAATATAAATATATAAAGTTATCCATAAAATCTACAATAAATTAAAAATATTTTTCCTTATATTTATATATGTACAAATATAAATTGATTTTCATTTAAAGTGCATTAAAGTTAACTATAACAATTTCGAACTTGGTTTGAGAGATTCAAGTACTTCGCGTTCACTTAATGCCAGACTTTACTGTATCTACTTTCGACTGGCTTTGGCTCAGTCACTTTTTACTGCCAATTTCGAGTGCATCAAATGCAACAAGCGAATCAATGGAATGTGAATCAATAATCACAGAGTCTTACTGTTTCTTTTTCCTCTCCTGCTATATCTTCTTCTTCTTCTAGTTGATTTTGTTTTTCTTCTGCTGTTTTCTTTAAAACTTGAAATGCAATTTACGATTTCATTTCATTTCAATTGAAGGCTTCGCTTTGTTTGCACCATTTACTGTCACTCCCTCATCTCCCCGATCTCTCCCTTTCATCCACCTTCTCTTCTCATCCTCGTCTCGTTTGCGCTGTTTGCGCTTTTCATTTCGTGCCTCGATTTTTGCTTTTGCCACAATTTTCCCTGTGCCCTGCATTTTGGCCAATCAAATTGACACGCTTCGGCCCGCCTCCTGTGCCCATTTCACACGCCACTCTGCGCCTCGCCCCGTTGGCTGCCACGCCTCCTCTCGCGCGTCGCCCCTGGGTCGGCCTGCGTCGCGTTCGCCGCAACCGCCGCCCACAAGCGTCGCTTTCCATTCGAGCTTAGATACTGTTTTTCCTTTTCATTTTTTATTTGCATTTAAATTACGTTCGCAATCATCGTTCATTTTTGTTATTGGCATTTTCATTTTGGGTTTTCCCTGGGATTTCGGTTTTCCCGGGTCTGTGGGGAAAACGGTTTGATTGAGTGGGTGGTAAAAGAGAAGTAGGTGCGTTTTATTATCGCGGTAAAGCAGATGGATCGGAGAGTATATATTTGTTGAGCATTTGGAATTGGAAGTGCGCTTCAGTGGAAAGGATGGAATGTGTTCCACTGGAAACTATTCCAGTGTGGAATGCATTCCATATGGGATATTACTAGAAAAGTACAAAGAAAATGAATCTTGTGAAAATTGATTAAAATCGAGTAACATTTTAGATAACTTCTTTTGTTTTATGTTCCATCCGGTCTTAGCTGGCATTCATGATGAAAACCAGATATCGTAATCTAATTTGAAGACAAAAGATAATATATAAACTAATCTGGGAATGAGTTTGTAAACGTAGATGAATCACGTTTCATATTCATTTTATGATTAACATTTTTTAATGAATGAGATTGAGTATATGAATTAGTTCTACAATAATAATCTTTATAATCTATCAACTCTATATGAAAAATATGATATATAAATATGATATTCTTAGCTGAATCATTTCCTTGTTACAAATAATAAATACTCTAATTCGTTCCATGCTATAAGAATATTTAAAGATCATGGCATATCTATTACTTCTATGTACATATATAGACTTGGTGAGTTGGAAGAGTTCTTGAAGAGATTTGTCTTTCTGCGGCTGCACACACAAGTGATAAACAGCATGCAGTTCGTCTTGTTTCTTCTATGCTCCCCACTCTCTCTTCTTTTCCTCTCTCCTCTCTCTCTCTCTCTCTCTCTCTCTCTCTCTCGCTCTCGCTCTACTTGTTCCAGTTCTGGAATGACTCGTTAAACTTGTCGCGATGCCTGCTCAGCCAGTTGCTGAGTGGATGACTCCCAGCTGTGGCTGTTGCAGTCGCAGTCGCAGTCGCTGCTGCTATCTGCTTGGACTCGGTGCACTCAATTCGCCCCGCTCTGCGCTCTGCCTATCATGTCAACTCGCCTCGAGCGTCGCGGCGTTCGTCAAGTGCTGACCTCAATCGATGTTACAACAAACAGCTCAACGGAGATGTCAGTTATAAAAATATCATGCACTCTAAATATGCATGTATGTATGTATGCATGCATGCATGGAGTTTCAAGTGTGGTTGTTATTGTTGTTGTCTGCTGCCGCTGCTTATGCGGCATATGTTTCGCTCCTGTTGTCATTTTCTGCCCTTTCGCTGCCGACGTCGTCGTCGCCGCCGCCGTTGTCCGTCGCTCGCTCATCTTATACGTTATTTGGTTTTGGCTTAGCTTTTACAGCTGCCAAAATGCTGGCACGCCATGCCACGCCCACACTCGAATCGCATAAATTTGCATACGTGTGTGTATGTATGTGAGCTCATACACTCACACACTCATATGCCAACAACTCGCCCATTTCCGCTGCTGCTTTGCCGGTTCTCTATGCATGCAGCGCAGTCGCCTGCGGCTCACTTCGCCGCTGTCTCGCCCACGCTGCGCTGCGCGGCTCTGGTGCCGCCGCTTGCATTGTGCAATACTCGCCGCAGTCGCCTTCCCATTGGGTTACTTTAGGTCATTGCAGTTGACGTCTAATGCTCGCTTGAAGGACGCCGTCTAAAGTATCGCTGCAGCTGCTGCAGCAGCTACTGCTGTTGTTGTTCTTGGTAGCGTCGGTAGTGTAGCCAAGCAACAAAAATAATGTAATTATTTTTAGCGGATAGAAAAACAGTTGCAGATGACTGAATGCCCTTGTGGACAGATACATACAAATACATATGTATATGTATGTATATAAGAAATCAAGAAGAAGCTGTTTCACAACATAGCTTGAAAAGGCTATATGTCTCAACAGTAGTTTTAAATGCTATGAATTGCTAATTTCAAAATATAGCTAGAAAAGGCTAAGTGAGCCAACACTAGTTTCTAATGCTAGCTCTATGTTTGTGGGCAGCGCACAGCGAACGTCGTTGCGACCTCCAAGCCGGCTGCGCTGCTGGCGTCGTTCGTCAACATTTGGGTTTTTTTTTTTTTTTTTGCTTCTCGCTTGAGAACAGAATTTTGCAATTGTGTCTGCATACGTTGAATCATTGAATAGCTTAGCTATGCTATTAGCATTTGTTGAATTGAAAATCTTGTTTTTGCTCAATTTAGCTATAAATAAAGCAACTTTCACTCAAAAAAAAAAAAAAAAAAAAAAAAGAAGACATTAGGCGAAAACTTTGGCTATGCTTGTGAAACGAAATTTCCCTTAATTTCATTTAATTTTATTTTACTAATTTCTGTTGTTGTTGCTGTTGTGATTGTCTTATTGTCAACTGCATGCAACATTTAACCGAAAAGCAACAAAGATATCGTGAGAGCAGAGCGCGACGCAGTAGCAGCGACGCAGCAAAACGTGCAAAACATCGACGTTGACGCTGACGCTGACGCTGAAGCTTTCACATGGTCGAGAAATGTCGCCCACATTGCCTGCATGCGTTCCACATGCTCAAATGTATTTGTGTGCATGCCTATGCATGTCCATATGTGTGTCTGTGTGTGTGTGCATGCTTATGCATGCGCGTGCATGTGTATGTGTGTGCTTTTACCTCATTTACGTTGTTGCTGTTCTGTTGCTGTGTGTCGAAACTCTTAAAAAATCATGCTGGCGTAAATCCGCGCAATTTAAATTTAAATTGCATTTTGTATTTCTTTTTGCCGCTTTTTCTGCAATATAAGTGAAATTTTTCGTTGCAATTGTTGCTGTTGTTGTAGTTGTTGTTTGTTGCTATCGTTAAACAAAATACATATAATGAAAAAACCCAACAGCACTTGAAATGCATTTTTCTTGATTTCTGTTGCTTTCGTTGTTGCTCGCATTTAATTTGTAATTGATTCTGTTATACGCTGCCGATGCTGTTGTTGTTCTTGCTGCTGTTGTTGTCGTTGTCGTTGTCGCAGCTGCTGTTAATGCACTCGCAGCGAAAATGAAATACATTTTAATCGGGTACACAAGACGTGAGTGCGAGAGAGAGAGAGAGGGAGTGGCTTTTTCGCTTTGTTGTTGCTGGGCGCAAGTTTATTGGCGTCATTGACGTTGCTGGCGCAGTCAGGCGACGCTACGTCGAAGTCATCATGGACGTCGACGTTAACGTCAACGTCGCTGCGTGTGCAATCAAGTGTGCAATGCAATTACACAAATCAACACAACACAACAAGCGCATATTATATGCTATTATAATAGAAATAAACATAAAAAGCAACAAATATAGACACAATTTGGGCGTAGTTGTTGTTTATTACTTTATGAGTTGTTGTTTTGCTTTGCATATTGTGTATATTCACACTTCCGTTAGCCTTAAAAATTGCAAAGTGTTGCTGGACACATGTTGCTCCAAAGCTCACGCTCGAGCGATATCGATAACGCGTGGCACTTGCTGTCTCGCTCTGGCTCCCCTTTATCTTTTGCTGTTGCTTCTGGCATTCAGCCTGCTGCGGTTTTATCTTGTTGTCATTTGATCGCCTTTTTGATTTTTCAAGTTTGTTTTTTATTATTATTTGGTTGTTTTGAGTGTGTATTTTTTTCTTCTTCTTGTGCTGTGAAAGTACATACAAGGCATGTTCACCTTATTTTTTTTAGAAAGGCAATTGGCGACATTTTTCCATCATGTTGCTGTTGCTGCTGTTGTTGCCAGGCTGCCATTTTGTATCTGTGCCAGTTTTCATTTAGGCTCGTTTTTTCTTCGTTGTTGCTCGCTGAGCATGAGTTATTGTTGTTGCTGTATTATGTAAATGTTGTCAGTATAAAAAATATGTTTAAAATTCGCCCGTAAGCTGCTGGGCGGTATGCGCCCAAGCGCAACATGACTTCGCCCAATTATTGTCGCCTGCAGAAACTGCAACTTTCTCCATGATTCTGACATGTTCTGGCAACAAAAGCGCAATTATGCAGCAACATTGCTGCTGGCAACTTTGCTCTTGTTGTTGACATTTCGAAATGCCTGTGCGTGCATTGCTCTCATTTTGAGCAACAAATATTTGCACAGCTCCCGCTGCTGCTGCTGCTGCTGTTGCACGTCGCCCGCTACATTTGTCTTGTCAACATGTTTATTGTTTCGCTTCCCCTTAATCAGCGCTATTCGCCGTCAACATTTTCGTGGCGAATAACCTGTTGCTTCTGGAAATTATGATTATTTTTATTTAATTTCTTTTATTATTGTTGCTTCTTTTTTGGCGTCTTTCTTTTCGAGCGTTTCTTATCTTTCCGCTTCCGTTTTGAGGTTTTAAAATGTTTTTCTCGTTGTTGTTGTTAAAAACATTTATCGCGGCTGATTTTTTTTAAAGGCAACTCTTTTGTTGTCGGCACCCTCGACTTCCGCTGTCTGCGTCGCGTTTTCACCAACTGCAACATGCAACATGAAATCCAATTTACATTTGCATTTACGAAAGTTGTGTTGCCCCAGCTTTCACCCACAGCATAGCCCAACTAAATGATTCTATGTAGCTTTGGGATTTTCTGTTGTTTATTTAGAATTTGATTTCAAGTCGACTTTGATGCAATCTCTGGCTGTAATTATTATTTTATAGCGTCTGCACGTGCAGCTGTCGTAATACGTATACACAATTTTATATATGTATGTAGTCTGTCAATAGGTCTTATCTCTTGAATAGCAATTGCAATTGCAATAATAATTGTCAGAGCGTTTATTTATTTAACTGACATAGTCCAGAACCGATAACCGATAACAGATAATGAGCGAGAGCCAACGATAACTCGAACTAGGCAGTGCTTGGCTCTGTTTCCAGTTAAGTCGGGAATGCTCTGGAATGTTGATAAATGGCCAACAACTGTTATATAAAATTCCCATTTAACTGAAAATCTAAATAAGAATTGAATAAACAATCTCTTGAATAAAAAACCTTAGTATAGCAATTATAATTTCTGTAATATTTTAGTTTCTGTTATCTATTTTTACACTCTCTCACCTGGCGCACTTTTACTTGTTTTTAAATATTCTCTTAAAGCAAAGTATATACAAGAATATATATAGAAAGAGAGCAATATGCTGACTTCAATATACTTTATCCTCAACGCTTCCATAAATTCCCATCAAATTTCAATTACGCGAAAACACCTCATATATATGTACCTATCCCCGTCCTCCCTCTGCTCCTCAAGCTCCATTAGCAGACAAAAGTTTCCTTGTGTATGTAAGAAAGGGGGAAAACGGAGCGAGGCTGACTTTGGCTTTTGTTCTCCACAGCAGCTACCGTTACGTTCAACACCCGCATGTCACGCCCCTGCCTCGGTGCCGCCTCCTCCTCCTCCTCAATGTTTTACACTCTGTTGAGTCGCGATTTATGCAACAAGCTGTGGCTAAGGCAAACGGCAAAAGGCAAGCAAAATCAAAAGCAACAACGACAGCGACAACCGTTACGCTTGCCGTTTTTTGTTTGCCAAAACTGCGTCACGTTGCAAGTGGAGAGGGCGGTTGCTGCGACGCCCGCTGCAGCAGCAACTGCGACAGAGATTTGCGTAAGCGAATTCGATTTATTGTGCAACTCAACAATAAATATGCAAATAGATGTTGGGTCGTTGGGCGAGTGACAGAGTGGGAGGGGGCGTGGGGGATGCTGACACGTAACTTGTTGCAGCGGGTGGCATGCAGCATGCAGCATGCCGCATGTGGCAGTGCCACGTGAGCCAAAGATGCAAAGATTTCGTCATACAAAATTCTCGGCAAGTCCTTGGCCACTGGCGTTCGCCTTGGCTGCTTGCAGCCTTCATTCGGATGGTCGGGCTGTGGCATGGCAGGCGATTAGGTGACTCGGTGGTTGGGGGCGCTTGCTTGACTCAATTTGTACGATTGTCCGACATTTGACCTTGGGTGCAAATACTGTTGCTGTTTGCATACGCCTTACGCTTGACAGTTGTGTCAAAGAACCGACAGCTAGACAGAAATTATATATATCACAAGATAAATCTATATCGATATCAATACACAATTGTTATCCGTGTAAACTATAGCTTATAAGAAATTAACTGTATACAAATTTCCAATATATCATCTGAGTTATATCAAATACAAAGTATGCTTTAAGTTATCGATAGAGTCGAGATATATTTTAGCATTTGTACAAAATGATTTCATTCTCTTGCTCTTGCTCTTCTGACACATAACTATCGATTATCAGTTCGCTGTCGATTAATATCGATTTCATAAAGGTGTACAACTCCCAGTTTTAGCTGAGTATCTTGGATATTTCATGACTCTACTACTACTGGGTATTTACAAGTCTAATTAGAATCTTTATTTGCTCTTCGCCTCTATCCATTTTGTAGTTTACCTTTCAATTTCAATTTCAGTTTGACTTTTCGAATTGTGCGCTATTCCTCATCGGGCTTTGCATAATTTATTGCATTTAGTTTTCATTCGCTACGCCATAAATTTTCAGTCACATTCAAATGTTGTGCGCCCCCATCTCCCACTGCCACTGCCACGCCCCCTTCTTGTATAGGACATTGGCATCGCGTGTGTCCTTAAATTTCGTTTTGATTACAACTCGCAGTCACATTTTGTGTCCGGCTGATGGCAGAAGCCGCAGGCCAAGTCAGCACCCGCTATGGCTGCCCTCTGACCCCCATCCCTACATACTCTATCATAGCCCCATCCCTCAGCTCCTTTGAACGACCTTCAGCTGGCTGCTATACAATTTCCCAGGCTTTTCCGCGCGTGGGTTCGCCTCGCCTCTCTCGTGATATAAAAAATTCTTTTTATTTTCCGTGTTCTCTCGCCGTCGTCGCTGTTGTCCTGTGCGCTATTTTTATGTCTTTTTTTTCTCACATTTGTATTGAATGTCCTCTGACGTAAATTAATTAAATTATGTAATAAGCAGGAGCAAGAGCAGCAGGAGGGGCGTTCCTACTTAACCAGTTCTAAATTTAGCTGTCACAATACAAAAGTCAACAATGTCTAATATGAGATAATTAGTGAGGCGAGATTCTTGGGAGTAGGTGTAAGAAGCAGAAGATGGGGCATGATATTGAGTTATGAATGAAGCAATTTGCAAGTCAACTTTGACCTATGCACACACAATAGCCCTGGCAGCTGTTGCGCATTGAGCGAACCGTTCCGTTCCGTTCCGTTGGAACTTTCTGTAATTGGATTGTTGGAAATGGTAAAGAAATCAATAAAATGTATTATAATAATATTTGTTAATATATATGTATATATTTTATTTGAACTATCGTAAGAATACAGTCGATATGACCATATTCTTCTCGCTTTCTATTTCCGTTAAGAAGCACTTCTTTCATAAAGAGAGGTATATATGTATAGATTCTTATTAAAAGACATAAATGCTATTAGAATCAAGAGCTAAATTCTCCTAACTCTCTCTCTTTATCTATCTCCTTACTTTCTTAAACGCACTCACTATGTTAAGAAAGGCATATTGGTTTAAGCAATATCCGTCTTGCTGTCCGCCCTTCTATTGATTCAACGAAGAACAGACTAAGCCTCTTTGAAGGCGTGGCAAGCCGTGCAAGTCAGTAAAATCAAGTCATGCTTACGTGTTGCATATGTTTATATAACAGAATTTATTTCGGGCAGTGTTATACACAATGTAGAACTTAAAACACTCACTGGAATGGTGAGTTAGAGTCAGCAGCAAGTGTAACACTCATAGAGCACTCTCAAGATATGTCATACTCAATAGGCTCTACTACTACAAAGACTTTTGAATATATACAAAAGGTAGTATATGCTAAAACTGAGTTAGCTCTTATAATTTGATCAGATATCTCTCTCTATACATATATATATATAGATATATGCTTGCATATACAAATTTATGTACACACATACATATGTGTATGTATATACACATGTATATATGTATGCATGTACATACCTGTTTAAAAACATGATGACTCTCGGATACCTGCCACAATGGTCCACGATCTGCCTGGGTAAATATATACCATATAAAGATCAGCTTCCTTATGGCATATAGATATGTATATTTATATATAGGTATTTGTTTTTATTCAGGTAGAATACGCTTTATTTCAATTATAATTATTGCGACTTGTCAGCCATATTTGCGACTGTTTCAATTGGCCAAAATGCGCGTTTGCATTTCGTGCCGTTTTCTTTGTCAGCTCTGAGTGACTGAGAGATATATTCATGCGCATATAAATGTATATATATACGTATATGGGCTATATCGGTGCATGGTCTGCCATGAGTAGCTCGCTCGCTGCTGGCTGCTCGCATTTTACAATTGCCTGAGCTGTGGCACAGTTTGCGCACAGCTCGAGGAGAATTTCAAAGAGAATAAATCAAAAATGCTATCCTCTGTCATTAGACGTTTGCTAAGAAGAGGTTGTTGCAGCTGCAGAGATGCCCTGTCAATATATATCCATTTTATTAATATCTATCTTCTCTCTTCATTGCAGATTGCGATTGCGGCTGCGTGGACTCGTACAACGGCGGCAGCGGTCAGGCGCAGGCAGCGGCAGCGGCAGTGGCAGCAGCAGCAGCAGCAGCAGCGGCAGCAACAGCAGCAGCAGCTCATAATATTGTGAGCAACAACAGCAGTAGCAGCAGCAGCAGCGGCAGCGGCGGCGTCGGCGGCGTTAACGGTAACGGTAACGGTGGCAGCAGCAGCCTCAAAACGGCGCACGCTAAGGTTGCCACATCGGGGGGCCATGCTAATACGCAGCCCCCCAGCAAGCGCTCCAGCAGCGGAGCCGATGGCGACTATCAACTGGTGCAGCACGAAGTGCTCTACTCACTGTCGGCGGAGTATGAGGTGCGTATATATGCCAGAGTTAAAGTTCAAATGAGCAAGTGAACTGGTTCAATCAGTGATTGATTGAACAATTGAGTTCAAGTTGAATGAGTATATTCAATAGTAGAGGTATTCCATTCAGTAAAAAAGAGAGATTAAAATGAACTAATAAACTATTTTGGGTCAGTTGATCAATTGGCTCAACGTGCATCGATTAAGATTACGTGAAGAATATATATATTCCATTGAGTAGTCATTAATGTGAAATGAAAACAAATGATGAACTAGATGATATATTTAGCGTTAGTGACTTATCTAACTCACCTTTCACTTTCTTTTCATATGTAGGTCCTGGAGTTTCTGGGCCGCGGCACCTTTGGCCAGGTGGTCAAGTGCTGGAAGCGCGGCACTTCTGAAATCGTTGCTATCAAAATCTTAAAGAATCATCCGTCGTACGCGCGTCAGGGTCAGATCGAGGTATCGATACTGTCGCGTCTCAGCCAGGAGAATGCGGATGAATTCAACTTTGTGCGCGCCTTCGAGTGCTTTCAGCATAAGAATCACACCTGCCTGGTCTTCGAGATGCTTGAGCAGAATCTCTACGATTTTCTCAAGCAAAACAAGTTCTCTCCGCTGCCGTTGAAGTACATACGACCCATACTGGAGCAGGTGAGCTAAGCGCAAGAGTAAGTGAAGGAAATGCCTTTACTCACCCCCCTTCTCTTTGTCTCGTTATCAGGTGTTGACTGCCCTGTTGAAGCTGAAGCAATTGGGCCTGATTCACGCCGATTTGAAGCCAGAGAACATAATGTTGGTGGATCCAGTGCGTCAGCCGTATCGCGTAAAGGTCATTGATTTTGGGAGCGCCTCGCATGTGAGCAAGACCGTCTGCAATACGTATTTGCAGTCGCGCTATTATCGGGCGCCCGAGATTATCTTGGGTCTGCCGTTCTGCGAGGCCATCGATATGTGGTCGCTGGGCTGCGTAGTTGCCGAGCTCTTCCTGGGCTGGCCACTGTATCCGGGCAGCTCTGAGTTTGATCAGATTCGCTATATATCGCAAACACAGGGCCTGCCCACGGAGCACATGCTGAACAGCGCCTCGAAGACATCGAAGTTCTTTTACCGGGACGTCGACTCCACGTATCCGTTCTGGCGCTTGAAGACCACTGAGGAGCACGAGGCGGAGACGAATACGAAGAGCAAGGAGGCGCGTAAATATATCTTCAATTGCCTGGACGACATCGGGCAGGTGAATGTGCCTACGGACCTGGAGGGCGGGCAGCTGCTGGCCGAGAAGACGGATCGTCGTGAATTCATAGATCTGCTCAAGCGTATGCTCACCATTGATCAGGAGCGACGCCTCACACCAGCTGAGGCACTGAATCACAGCTTCACGCGACTCACCCACCTGGTCGACTATGTCTACTGCAACAATGTGAAGGCCTCTGTGCAAATGATGGAGGTGTGCCGACGAGGCGACTTCCATACGTGAGTATACAGCTAAACTTATCCATCAGGGGTATATTTATTTATACTTTCTCTGTTTCCCTTGTTCAGGGTACAACCTGCGCCCACGCTGGTGACCAACTTTGTGCCCAGCAGCACGGAGAACATGACCTTCACCATCAACAATCAGCTGACCAGCCAGGTGCAGCGTCTAGTGCGCGATGGCCGTCCGCTGGCCTACGAAGGCCTCTACCAGATCTATGGCGGACGCAATGTGGCAAGGCAATACCCGCAGGCACGCACCGATACTTTCCAGCATCAGCTGGTGTCCAACATACTCTGTCCGCCCTCGTACCAGGCCATGCCCAGTCCCACCAAACACGTCGTTGTGGGCAGCGCCACGATGCAGCCACCGTTGCAGGTGCCGCCGCAGCAGTATGTCAACGTGCCTGTGCCCGTGTCCATGGTGGAGCCCAGCTCTGGGCAGCGCATGCTGTTGACGAATCGGGTGCAGGCTAGTGGAGTGGCCTGGCCGCAAACCGGACGCCAGATGGCTCTGGTGCCGTCCTGGCCGCAGCAGGCGCCGGCGCATTCGCTGATCGTCGACTCGACGTCGCTCTTCAATGTGGAGGAGATCTATCCCAAGCACCATCTCAACTTGCCGCGCAACGATCTCAAGAAGGAGTCGCCGGCTCATCATCTAGCGTGCGTATCGTAGTTCATTCACTCAATTTCAGCCCAAACTAATTCGCATTCTCTCCATTCTGCAGCAAGGGCAGCTCATATCGTGTGCCGCGTCACGAGAAGAAGGAGCATCAGCAGCTGTCGCCAGTGAAGAAGCGCGTCAAGGAGAGCTCGCCACCGCATCAGCAGCGCTATCAGCGCGCCGCCCACGTCTCGCCGCAGTACCACGCCCACCACAATTGCAACTATGGCGGTGGAGGAGGAGGAGGCTATGGCGCAGGCGCCCCTGGCACCGTCGTCGCCAGCTCTGCCTCATCAGCGAGCAGTGAGTGTCGACTAATCAATTGGCTATGCCGCGTTATAGTTTTGTAGCTGTTACTATAGCTATATCCCAGATCGGTTATATAGTTAACTTTGTCAGTTTCTTTTACCTGAACTTGTCGCCCCGTTGACCAGCTTTGTTTGTTCAATTTTCTGTTTTTTTATAAATGAATTTATTTATTTCAAATTAAAATGTATTAAAGTTAACATTCTTAGCATCTAATGTTAATTAACTAAGTTTTATTATGAGCAAAGCTTACTAATCTGTTCATCCCTGCCTTTCAGATATTATCAATGCCAGTGGCAGCAGCTCGTCGGGCTCGCATCATCATGCTCCGGTGGCGCATGCCCCGCACGGCAGCAGCAGCAACAGCAGCGCATACAACAGCGCCGGCCATCACATTGTGGTTAGCAATTGCAGTGGCAACGGCGGCAGCTCGGCCGTCAGCTATCATGGCAGTAGCCAGCCGCCGCTGCATGCGCATCAGCAGCCGCACGTGAAGCAGCCCACAATCACCATTCACGACACGCCCTCGCCGACAGCTGTCGTGGGCGACGTGATCACCATATCGGACAGTGAGGACGAGGGCGCCGATGCAGCTGTGCAGCCAGTCAAGCAGCGCGCACATGCGCAGTCACAGACGAGCAGCAGCCTTATGCAGCAGCAACATCCGCATCAGCAACATCAGCAGCAGCATCAACAGCAGCAGCAGCAGCAACAGCAACAGCCACCGCCGCCGCAGCACTCGACGACCAATTCGCATTGCCGCAGCAGTGGCGGACAGCCATTGCACGTGCAGCATCAGGCCGTTAATTATGGTAATGCCCAACATAGTTCCATGTCCAACTCGAACAGCTCCGCGAATGCCAGCAACAGTAGCAGCAGCCAGCGTTTGGCCAGCAAATGTGTCGGCCAGCTGGGCGGCAGTAGCGGAGCTAATCATCATAGCCATCATAGCCATCACAGTAGTCACCACAACAGCAACAGCCAGCAGCAGCAGCAGCAGCAGCAGCAGCAGCAACAGCAGCAGCAGCAGCAGCAGCAGCTACAGCAGCAGCATCACAGCAGCAACAGTAGCATTAACATTAACAATAACAGTAGCAGTCAGCAGCAACAGCAACAGCAGTTGCCGCCGCCTCCTCCCCACCACAGTAGCAGTAGCAATAGCAGTAACAGTAGCAATAATCATCATCATCATCATCATGCAGGCTCGCTGGGCGGAAGCGGAAGTGGAAATGGAAATGGCAATGGATATGCTGCTGCTGTTCTAGACAACTGCGCGCAACAGCAACAACAGCAGCAGCAACAGCAACAGCAGCAACAACTGCATCAGCAACAGCAGCAACAGACTTGCTATCAGTCAAACTCCCACAGTAATATCAACGGCAACAACAACAGCAACAGCATCAATAGCAACAACAACAGTCATCACACCACTTCCAATTCTGCTTCCACTTCCAACCAACAACAACCTCAACCACCTCAACCACTACACCACCATAACCATCATAGTCTACAGCTAAATCCCGCACCCATTTCCATGAATAGCACCACAATACACACTTCTTCCTCCTCCTCCTCTTCTGCTAACCTCTGCCCCAATCCTGTAGCTGTTGCTCATGACATTCCCTCCTCCTCCTCGGCCTCTAACACGTCTCAGTCGCATCTCAGTCGTCATAAGTCAACGCAACAACAGCACGTCCATCTAGTAATTCCATGCGTTACCGTAGGTGATCACGATCCGGAGGATGCGCGACGACGTCACCATGCAGCAGCAGCCGCCGCTCTCGGCGCGCCCATTGGAAGCAGTCCCAAGCATCATCATCAGCAGCAGCCACAGCCACAGCAGCAGCAACATCATCATCATCACCAACACCAGCCGCCGCCGCCGCCGCAGCAGCAGCAGCAGCAGCAAGTGCAAGTGCAGCCGTCACAGCAGACGCCACACTATCAGCCACCGCCGCCTCAAGCCCAGCCACCGCTGCAGCAGCAGCAACAGCAGCCCAGCATTAAGTACGAGCCGGGGCAGTCCCAGAAGAAGCGCATTCTGGCCATGGCACAGAGCGAGTGCAACTATCAACCGCAGCCGCCGCCACAGGTGCAGATACAAGTGCAACAGCAGCAGCAACAGCAGCAACAACAACAACAGCAGCAGCAGCAGCCAGCGCCGCCTGTGGTCAGCCTGCCACATATTCCAACCAAGCAGGAGCCAGCCGAGTTCTATCCGGATTATCCACCTCAGCAACCGCAGCAGCTGCAGCTGGAAACTAAGCGCAGCTCATGGGCAGCTGGCTCGAGTGCAGGCGCCATGCCGCTGGCACATCCCAAGCGCGAGGCGCCGTCCGTGGCGCCCGTGAGCTATGTGGCGCCCACTGTTGCCCCACCGCTGGCTCACTCGAAGAGCAGCTCGAGCAGCTCCTCATCGATCAGCGCTGCGGCTGCTGCTGCTGCAGCAGCTGCTGCCGCTGCGGCCAATGTGGGCCCACCGTCGTGGGGTCCGCCTCAAGTCTATCGGCAGCCATCGCAGCCACCGCCAGCATCGGCATCTGCGGGTGGCAGTGGAGGTGGTGGTGGAGGGGCTGTTTCCTCCCAACCACCCGCTGGGCCGCCGCATCATCATCACAGCAGCCACAGCCATCATCATCATCATCAGGCGGGCACGCCGCTGGGCGGCTCACCGTCATCGACAGCCGCTGCGGCCATGCTGCAGACGGACATATACGCGCAGGGCGATATGTATCGCAGACCCACCGTCTATGTGTCCCAGGCAGCGCCCACTTATGCGTATGCGAACCGAGCGGTGGTCGCCCCACCACCAGCCCACAATAGCTCCAGTCGACAGGTGGGTGTAGATAAGTTACAAATTACCTTCCAAGCAGTCTTTCTTTATATTAATGCATGTACCTCTAATTACCTCTAATTATCCAAATCTTTTATTCTTAAATACAAAGTAATTGAAGTGTGATTCTATTTATATTATTTTGAAGTGAACTACATTACTTCTAATTACTAACAATTACGTTTGAAACTACTCGATAAATACTAGAGTAATCAAATATAATTACAGTAAAATTAAACATATTAACATATTGATGTACATTCGATTCAACAAATACTTTTGACAATGAATAATTACTTTCATTAATATACAGATTTATTTAAATACATTATACAATCAACAATTACTCAATACGTTTAATTACTTTAACATTTAAAAATGTATGAACAGCTTCATTTAATTTCTCGATTTACTTTGCCTTCCACAGGTTATACCATCCCATCCATTGCCGGCTCACATTCAAATCCCGACACAGTATAGCCAATTCGGGCCATTGAGTCCCGCCCAGGTAGCCGTCAGCAAGCATGCGGCGCACTTTGCGCCCACCAACATATGGTATGGTGCTGAGTAGCTTGCTGAAGTAGGGTGCACGAGGGTTGACGCGAGGATGCCAGAGGCCACCACTGACAACAACAACAAGAACACAGCTCCCTTTCCTAACTAATCACACACAGAGCGTAGAACTTGATTACTTGATTGATTGGTTGATTGATTGATGCTCGAGTGAGTCGATAATGCCAGCTAGACATCAATTTAAACTGGTTTTCTATCTATGTTAGTCTAGTTCAAAGATTTTACTAATCAAATACTCTTATACTTGCGTTCGTTTAGATCTTTTATGGCCTCGGCTGATGGCGTCGACAATAACAATAGTGACAACAATAGCAACAACAACAACAACAACAACAACATCATCAGCAACACCAACAACAACAACTTTGAGGAGCAGCAGGAATTACAGAAGCTGCAACTAACGCAATGCTGGTGGTTTATGATGCTCATGCAACAGAGCATTATACAGTACAACAGCAACATGTTGCAAGAGACAGCGTCAACAACAGCAACAACAGCAACAACAACAACGACGACAACAACAACAACAAGTGTTGCACGCAGCAAAAGTCGCCGCAAACGTTAAATCTAATTTAGTTGTTTAATTCGTTTTCCTTTTTTTTTGAGATTGTCGATTGTTTAATAATTCAATTGCGAATTACGATTTAATAATTTAAATTAAGAGTTCAATTTTTTTTTTCAATTTTATTTAACAAAATGTTAAGCATTTTCTACGCGCAGTTTAGCGTGTAAAGTGCAACAGTTTACATACACATATGTAATTAACACTCACACATATATGTATATATATATATATACAGATATATATATATATATATATATATATATATACGCACACACGCAACAAAATCGAACGAAAATTGATTGAAGATTTTCTTAAAGCAAAACAAAAAACTAAAGCGTTTCACTATGTGTGTTGTATATTTTTTATTAGAACTACTAAGTGCATACTATATACTATATATACACATAAATATATAAACATAAATATATAAAGCAAGGAAGTAAAGTACATAAACTAAACGCTAAAATATGTATTCGATAAACAACAAAAAACTTATGATACTAAGTGCTACATGCAAAACACATAATATGTAATGTAAAACTAAACTAAAACTAAATCTTAATATTATATATATATTTATATATATACTACACACACACACACATACACGCGTACACATGCAAATTAATGCAAATTTTCTAAAACAACATTTTAAGATAAACAAAAAACATGTTTGTGACAACAACAACAACAAATTACTTAGTGCTAAATGCATAGTAACATTTTTTAGACTCTTTTTAGCAAGTACCTCAAGAACTACAATTAAATATGCAACAACAGCAACAACAAGCAGCAGCAGCAACAACACAAAACAAATAATGTTATGCAAAAAATTGCCTTTTTACAACAAATAACAAACAAACAAACAACAAAATAAATAACTTTAGTGAGATAATCATAAACAAGAAAAGCAAAACAAGAAAAACAAAACAAAACAAAAGTATGATACCGCAAAAACCTTACTAGCAATCAAAGCATACATAAATATATATACATATATACATAAACAATTTATAGTAGTTAAACCTAGCGATATCTAAAAATAATTGATAACTGAACATGCGATATATATAGCTAATAAACATAGACATAGACAGACCTTTTTTTTGATTTTGTTGCGTCAGCCAACACTCACACACACTCTCATAAAACTTAAAATCTAAGAAGCTAAACCTACAAGATAGGGATATATATCCATAGCGATATATCTGGGGCTTTGTACAAACGTATAACAAATTAGATGCATTGTATTTAGCAATAACTTTATATATAACGGATTTTATCAAATCAGATCAGGTACAAGGTCAGTGTTGGAGAAACACCCAAGCGTCACTTACTTATAGAAGGAGCGGAAGGAGAAGAAAGAAGCAGAAATTGATAAAATTTTAATTTGTCTAGCCCCATAAACTGGGGCTTTCTTTTAGATTAAGTTTCTCTGCGTTTTAGTTAACCTTTTTCGTGCATGAATTTTGAAAGAACAACAACAAACACTTATAAGTACAAAAAGGCAAAACAATGTAGCTATAATCGAACAGTTTATATAGTCTTCTTCATGTATCATGTTTGTAATTTAGTTTTTTCTTTGTAACTTGTGTTGTGTGTCTTTAAACTTAACTCTCTTTTAATATGTTGAAAAACAGACGCAGAGATTTGCTTATTTAACATTATTGTTTGTATGGCAACTACGATATATGCTAACTATATATATGATAACGATACTACTATCTAGCTATATACCCATTTATATATGAATGTAATGTTTCTTGTTAATTAGGTTTCTTAAAAAGTATTTTGTAGTTAGTCGTAAAACTCTTTTGTCAGATCCTTTTATATGTATGTTTTTTGTTTGAATTGAATTGGAACTGTGGGCACTTCCTATTATGATTATGATACTACAGATATATGTAAATCCAAGTAAATTGTAATTGAAATTCATGTTTATGCATGCGTCTATTGTAATCCAGCTGTGCACGAATTAAATGTAATATTGAAATCTAAATATATATTTATATATATATATAGAAAGCAAGCAGATCTATTTGGTAACAAAGTCTAGCATATAATTATTGTGATGTAGTTTTTAAAAAATCGATGCAAAATACAAATTGATGTCGGAATTTTTGTCCTTGTCGTAATTAGCCAGTAAAGAAGAAGAATTAAACAAAGCAAATTATAAATACAAATTACAAATTACTAATTAATTGTAAAATATATATATATATATATCTATATACCATATGCATATATAATAATATTAATAATCTATGTTAACTATTTAGTACACGACGCAAAACAGAAAATGAAAAAAAAAAAAAATGACTAAGCAAAAAGGCAAACAAGAAAATTTTTAAATTTTTTATTTTTATTTTTAGTTCTTAACAATTTTTAAATGTCTCTTATTGAATATACGAACTTAATGTTTTTTTTTAGCAGCTGTTAGACCTTTAGTGTTGTGACTTTAAATGATAAATCGCCACAAATATATATACATACACCTATAAATCTAGATCTAGACTCAGCTACAGCTGCAAAGCCATTGCTGTCAGTTGCCGCTTGCCACACGTGCGACATGTCGCCTGTGGCAGCTCCTTGATTTCTGATTCTTTTGCCTTCTTGAATGGCTTTTTTTGTAGCTTTCTTATAGACATTTTGTGGACCATAAATAAGATATATATATATATTTAACATTTAACAAAAGTCTTGAAACAAATTAGAGCGTCTCATGCTTGTCAAGGTTAATTTTCCTTTTCCTTCTCCAACTAACTAATATATGCATAAAATATATAAACTATAATTAATAACTTTAAACAAGAAAACTTTTCAATTTCTACTCAATGTGTGTTTTTTATATAATATATAGAGAGAAGCAAAACAGAATAAAACGCTTTAAATGTAACAAAAACGAAACGTTAATAGACTTAAAAAGAAGAAGAAGAAAATTTAAATATATATATAAAAATACCACTCACTAAACAAATTTAAAAAAAAACAGACATAGACACATAAATATATACATATATATATATATATAAATATCTAATTAAATTTGGTAATTAAGTAAAAATTTTAAACTTAATGCAAAAATAAACAAATGTTTTAACTGTGTAGCCTTAAAAGAAAATCAATTTACAAATGAACATTAAATACTATATGTGTACTACATAGATATATATATATATATACATACTTGAAATATCATATGATTGAACATAATTCTAAACGTACTAAAAGTTGATTTGCCTATCATTTTTATAGATACATATATAAATATATATTTTAACTTTGTTTTAAAATATTTTACTTTTATATTTCACACACACAATTGCATACATTTTTATATTGTATAACAGACACACCTACACACACATATATATATAGCCACAACAGCATAAATTTACTATTAACATAAATGTTTAAAAATATGTCCTACAACTACAAAAACCAACAACAGCAACAAACATAAATATATATATATATATATATATACGATTAACGAAAGCATATTTCTTTCTTATTTGTTTTCTTTTTTATAATTTACAATTTTATTTATATTCCATTTGAGTTTCATAATAATGTAATCAAGAAGCTAATCAAAAGTTTGAACAAAAAGCAAATCAAGAAGAAGAACAACAAATACAAAATATATATCCCACCAACAAAATTAATTTTAAATAAACATAAGAAGAAGAAAAGGGACAATTTTATAACTACTTAACTGATATATTGAACGAGATATATATCTATAAATATATGTATGTTTAGAGTCTACTTTAGTTTGTCCTGAAGCTCATCATGAATTGCTTAGGCTTAAGCTACAGCTGCAGCTATATATCCCTCTCTCAATATATATATATATATATATGTGCATATATGATATGGATGTATATATATATATCTAATTTTAGTTTACTCTGAATCAGGTTTCTATAGTTGCCAATAGATTGTTAATTCATTTCCAATACACACACACACACACACACACACACATGTTGTTTGACCAATTCAACAATTTGATGAGCTTTTCGAAATAATTTGTCGCTTTGGAATGTGTTTCATACGCAAGTTATGTGCATTTAACAAGCTAAAAACACAACAACAACAACAAATACCAATAATAATTTAAACAAGTAGTTATAGTGCTTAAGAGACACCGATCAACAATTTGAATTCGATTTTGAATGGAACGAAACGAAAACAAAGAAAAGTTTATAACATTTGACGCTGACAAACAAGATTGATAAGAACCCGTCCATAATTAGATTTTGTTCTCTTAAAAGACAACAATGAAACCAAAATGAAAAACCCAAAAAACCCGAAGCATATGGAAACGAGCAACACCTAGTTATATATATATATATATATGTCTATATATGTATGTAGAGTAATTCAAGGCTTTGTCGGCGCTCGAAAATCGTATTAGACTAGGAATGAAACAAAAATAGTTCTACGCTCTCTCTACGTGTTTTTTCTTTGACTCGTATATAAAATATATCAATCAATATATTAGGTGTATAAATAGTAACTAAGTTTTGAGGGTCTTTCATAGCCGCCTGAATGCATTAAAAATGCGTATTCCGGCTCAACTCTATAGAAAGCCAGTAGCAGGCACACAATCCTTGTTAGCCAGGATATCCTGTCATCTTCCTTTGTTGTCGTTTGATGAGTTTACTCTGAGCTGAACCCACCTGATGCACAGCATTCACTTCATGCCATCAATATTCGGTTTTAGCTTGATTCCTTATAGAACTCGATTTACGTACTGCTATCGAGAACTGTCGAGAACTATTTCAATCTCGTTTGCAATGCAATTTCAATGCACAACTTCCATAGTCATTTTATTTATTAATTCCTATTTAATATATGTATATACTTAATATCGTCGTTCGTTTTCGTTTTCTCTTGGATTGAGTTTTCAGGCAATCCAATTTGAATATCGAATGTAATTCTTCATGTTACTGGCCTGTAGCTTGGTCGAATAACAACCAAAGTATGGGTCATGTAGCGATTTCAAGACTTCTTCAAGTTCTTGTTCTCGAACACAAATGAAGGAATTTTATTTGATTGATGGAATATCTGCTTCGCCTTATATAACAAGCGAATATCCATAAGTTCCAATTTTCATCAAATGAAAACTTGAATGGAACGGGAAATGGGATTATAATAATATATTGCAAATACTTTTAGTGGAAATAAACTGAAGCTTAATATAATTGAGATTAATAAATAATCTTCAAGCTTCCCTCACAGGCCCTCAGAACTTAGTCGTATACCTATAAATATATTGCATTTGAATAGAAAATTTTGCAAAATCGAATCTCGAAATTGTGATTCGGATTGATATTTAGATGTTTTAAATAAATACAAACAAAAACTAAATACGGTATATTTACATAAACAAAACAAATACAAATACATATTACAAAAAAAAAATCAAATTACAAAAACATATATATACACTATATTTTATTAAATACAAAATATTTCAAATAACCAAAAAAAAAAAAAATTAAACAAAAGATAAACAAAATGTTGATGTGTGAAATTTATAAGACTAGCATATTTCCTACCTAACAAACAAAGTAATGAATATATACGTTATGAGATATATATATATATACAAATAACTATGATATATTAACTAGCAGCTAGTTCGATTCCACGATTCCAACTAAAGATACAGAAATATTGAATTTAATATTTAAAAAAAAAAACAAATTATAAAAAAAAATCGTCTAACAAATTGATCGTACCTTTTTGCTGATTTAAATGGAATATATATATAGATATGTGTGTATGTATAGAATTCTTGTATTTTAGTGTGTAAAGCGTGATGCTAACGTAATCGAAACAATATGTTTTAAATGAATATACATAACATATATATATATATATATATATATATATATATATATATATATATTTAATATATATATATATATTTGATTAGCTCGTAATGCAACTTAGATGATGGCACTTTAATGGGATTTGCTTTTTTATATATATACATACATACATATGTGCGTATACATGCTGTACTAGAGTTAACTGAAGCATATTTATATCTATATATATATATATATATATATAGCTGTGTGTGTGTGCGTTAACTTTTAGGCATTAGTGTAACTCTTGCGACGTTTCAACAGAAAAAAACGAGAATTTAAATATTTTTATATGCAAAGAGCCCAAAATGAATCAAATCGAATCGAATCGAATCGATAAACCAATAGCCAATAGAATATATAGTTAAGAGCAAACATAAATTATATAGCTGAAAAAAAAGAAAAACAACAACAACAAAAGAATGAAAATCAAAGCGCGCACACATTTACGATATTTAGATTAGTTTTTCTTTTTCCTTTTGGGCACCAAGTCTTATAGCATAACCGCTATCCCCACACACTCTCTCCCCATATTGAATATATATATAAACTTCCACTTGTAGCATGTACCTAAGCTAATATATATACGAGTATATAGTTATATATTCTAGATACCTAAATGCATGGGTTAGACAACGAATTGCCGGGCAAAAACGAGGGAAGAACTTGACATAACTTAATTGAATGAAAAGAAAAGAGAAGGAGTAAGCAACAGCTCCAGTCGGGCCTCATCGGCTGCATAATACTCGTTTACAGTTCAGTTCAGAGAGCTACCCAATGGGCGGACCTAGCAGGCCTCTCTGTGCAGTTTATTCCCCCTCTGGCTCTACGAACTGATATTGGATATGGGTTTCTCTATATCACTACGTAAACGAGTATAAGTAACAAAGAGCATAATAATAATTTGGCTTGTACATTCCCTGGGCCTTAACCTCCCCCCGCGCCAACAAACAAAAATAAAGAAGAAATTGAACTTTCGATTAGCAACGATTTGATAGGATTGTCTTTAGCTAACTTAAGCACATATGATGCGGAATCCACACCAACTCACTCCTATACACACTTAGAAACTTACTTATATTTTTAGTAACTTAACCATGTGTACTGAATGTATTTCTACTTGGTGTCCTTTACTTAAAAAAGAAAAAAAAGCGAACAAAAATATTTATATATAAAATAAAATAGATCAAGCGAGAGTCTTAAGAGTAAGCGTTCAAATGAAATACTTCTTATATCAAAAACCAAGCACACCGATAAATTTAGCATATATATAACAATATCTGTATGAAGTATGGCATACGATAAGTAAATATCGTATATCGTATATCGTATATATATATTATATATCAAGTACTAACTATGGAGTTATATAAACTTATTCAGATATGCGTACCTTTTTAAGCAACTAATTCAATGTTAATGTGAAAGCATATATATCGATATATATGTATGTATGTATGGGGACTACCCCTACTTAGATGTGCTAGGGGAAGGCATGCAACACACCGTCTCAAGACCAAATAATTAACTTTAACACAATGAGCCGCAAATTCGTCTATATATACATATTATATATATAGCGAAAATCGAAGTAAAAACAATCGCGTTACGATTTCAAGCCGTTAAATAACAGAATTTTTAGTCAAGTAAAAGGTAAACGATAAAAGGTAAAAGGTAAAAGGTAAAAGATTAAGCTGTAACAAATCCCATTGATAGATAATTTCGATAATACGATATAAGAACTTTTGACTTTTATGGCTGTTTAGAGATTTTATAATACATATATACTTATGAGATAAAACAAATACACCTAAACACATACATCTACACATTGAAACTTTTGCCCCATAGAGAACTTTCCCCACTTTGGACGCCCCATGAAGTGGCAATCCTCAACTTTAACTCTTAAAATTTTTTTCTCTTTAATCTCTATGTCTCTATCTATATATATATATATATATATATATATATATATATATATATATATATATATATATATATATATATATAGTATGTACGAACATATAAAAACAGCTCTTTGTCTGGAATCTGGCATAATCTAAGCCCCGCCCTACGCTCCGAGTAGCGAATATTTGTAGCCTCTAGAAAAAAACTAACGGCAGAAAGAGAAGAAACAAAAATGAAAAATGAAAATCAACAAACGAAAATTGTGAAATTTAGTGTCTTTACACTTTAAAGAGTATATACAGAAATACAAAAAATAAAGATAAAATAAAACTTAACTAAGTCGGATTGAATGTAGATCGGGCTACGGCCACGTTATTTGTATGAGAGCATAACTCACACACACACACACAGACACACGCTGATGATACACACACACGCAGTTATAGAAATACGTGAATACAAAATACAAAATACGTTTACATACAAATTATGATAAATACTCGTACTTATGCCTAAAAGGATAAACGTGTAGCTAATATCTACGATCAAACAAAACAAAAACAAAAAAAAAAACAAAAAACAAAAGCAAATTACAAATAAATGTCTATATATTATCTATATGGAAAATATAAAATACAAACGATTAAAAAAAAAACAAATACTAAAAAAAAATTATCAAAAGATAAAAAAAGAGTTTTTTATATTTTGGAATGTAAATGAAATACAGAAAATGGATTGGGGAAAAGGACTGCAGAGACTGCTCTTACCGGGCGTGCCTGGACTAGAAGATACCCTGCACCCCAAATAGAGTTGTTAAGTATGCAAAATATACATAATCTATGTATTCATCCCATTTAATTTCAGGTCTCCAGATCTGAGAACGGAATTAAATAATCGATTTGAATAAGAAAAGTAAAAGGAAATAAGGATATTTACAAGTCGAACACACCCGCTTGCTGTTGCTCTGTTCATTATGCTTCATTATGTGTATATAAATTGTCAAAATTGTTTTTGTTTATGGAAGGAAATCGAGTTTAGTAAGTAGACGATGTATGTTCAGTCTGCAAAATTCCAAATCGTCTTTAGTTTGCTTAGAGAATCCACAAATATTTATTAGCTTACCAAACAAGAAAGAAAAAAACAACAATCTATATATACATATAACAACAAATTGTTGATATATATAGTGTCTATGGTGAAGAATCGTAGCAATTGCAATTATTTATCATAGATTTCCGATAAGTGAGTAGCTCGTAGCTCGTAGCTCGTAGTCGCTGGCAGCGTCTCAACAGCAACGTGCTCCGGTTGTTGCTGTTGTTGTCGTAGCGCTCTGCTTAGCACAGTTGGCAGTTGTTGTTGTTGTTACACGTTATGAAACAGCGTCTTTATGTTGTTGTTTAAGCTGATCATGGGCCAGACGCTATCGGAACCGGTGACCACCAAGGATTCGGCGCGCTGCTCCAACGCCTCATTCCTCGTGGGCAGCAGCTGCATGCAGGGCTGGCGCATCGAAATGGAGGATGCCCACACTCACATTCTGTCGATGCCGGACGATCCCTCGGCCTCCTTCTTCGGCGTCTACGACGGGCATGGCGGCGCGGCTGTGGCCAAGTTTGCGGGCAAGCACTTGCACAAGTTCATTACCAAGCGACCGGAATACTTCAACAGCTCCATCGAGCTGGCTATGAAGCGGGCCTTTCTGGACTTCGATCGCGAGATGCTACACAACGGCAGCTGGGGCGAACAGATGGCCGGCTCCACGGCCATTGTGGTCCTGATCAAGGAGCGGCGTCTCTACTGCGCCAATGCCGGCGACTCGCGCGCCATTGCCAGCGTGGGCGGCTTAGTGCGCCCCCTTTCCATAGATCACAAGCCCAGCAACGAGTCAGAGGTGAAGCGCATTCTAGCTGGCGGAGGTCGTGTCGAGAACAACCGTGTGAATGGCAACCTGGCGCTGTCCCGTGCCTTGGGCGACTTCATGTATAAGCGTAATACCAGCAAGAAGCCGGAAGAGCAGATTGTTACCGCTGACCCGGACGTGATGGTCTGCGACATCAGCGACGACTGGGAGTTCGTTCTTCTGGCCTGCGACGGCATCTGGGACGTGATGAGCAGCATCCAGGTGGCTGAATTTGTGCGCGAACGCATCGCCATCGGCATGCAGCCGGATGTGATCTGTGAGCATCTGATGAGCTACTGCCTGGCACCGAATGCCTATAACTATGGACTTGGCGGTCGACAACTATGACCGTGATACTCGTTTGCATGCTGCACAACAAATCCTACGAGGATCTGATGGTGCGCTGCGGCGGCTCCAAGGCAGGTGGCGTTGGCGATATGGGTCCAACCCTAAAGGTAAACATACCTTATTTGTCTCTCTTTATTTCAATCTTCATATATCTGATTGATTTTTATTCAATAGTATTCATTGCCGAAACCTACCACCAGCCGCAATCTGGAGAATTCCTAATTTGACATCTTTGGATCTGGGATTTGCAGACTTTGTTTAATTTTTGTTAATCGTTTTAATTTTTTTTGGCATACTACATGATTTAGTCAAAGTTTAATCACCCAGCTTTACCGATATATATTTTTGTACATACCCTACATATATATGTGTGTTCGCATACGTGTGAATGTGTGTAGTGTATCTATAATTTTGGTAAACAGAAGTTATCATCAGACAAACCCCTCAGCACCTACCCAAAAATCAAGCAACATAACAAATTTCAAGTCGGATATGCTATCATTAGTCAGTTACAAAAAAAGAACAATTTCAAACGCAAACAGGCAATAAAATATTGATACATCAGCTAAAAAGTTTGTTTAATATAGCGCTAAACTGACTGTGGACGACAAGCCTTTGACAATAGATGGCGCTTTAGTTGTACATTTTGGATTTGGACTGTGGAATATGGAATACAAGTGGAGTATTTCGTTGTGCCTATATTCATTACCTATCTCTATATTAGTATATAAACTTGATTGGGTGAGTCAGAAAAATGTCATTTAATTTGTATTTGCAAAAAAATATTCAAGTATCAGATACTGTTATTTAACTACAGCTGTGTGAGATGAACCCGTCAACTGTAGATGGCGTTTTGGCTGCCTATTGCAAAACTATGATGATTATGATGTATGTATATATTTGTATTTTAATTATGACAGCTAATATATAGCTTTTTACAGCTAATATATTTAGCAGTTTTACAATCTAATCAATAATATAATGAAGGCCCAAATACGCTCAGTAGAATTTATGCATAATATATAAAAGCTGTCATCAGCCCATCCAGCCATAGAATATTGTGTGAATATGCTATATATTCAAAGAATGCTATTTAAATTCCAAAATGTATTTCTTTAAGTATCATAAACCTTCTTGCAATATCAGCAAGCCCAAAAAAAAAAAAAAAAATAATAACATCAACAATTTCTTCATTTTCAGGGATCGGTGGATCTCACTCGTTTAATTTGAAATAAATGTGCGTTTCTATAATACATAATGTACTCTTTATATATACGAAAATATATACGATTATATATAAGTGTATGCATATACAATATCTTTGGTCTGTTTCAGCTGTATTTTTTCTTTTTTTGTGTAGAGTATACAAAATGCAGTGTGCTTTGCTACAACAAAATTTGCGAAAGAAAGAAAATTAAATAAGAATTCGAACAGATTATAAACAATAGAAGTAATACAAAGAGAGATACACAAAAATGTACAAAATAATATAAATATATGACAACTATACAAAGTATATATGCATGGATATATGTATGTATGCATAATAGATATATGTATGCGTGTAGAGGCTAATTAGTGTTTTGTAGTTATGTCAATTTGTTATTGCACCACATGCGGCCGTAAAGTGCTTAAAAATAACGCGACACATGCCGGGCCCGATCACCCGACCACCCGACTACCCGAACACCTGCACCCGGCGCCCGAGGCAGGAGGTCAGCTTAGCCCGGCGCATGGCGCTCTTTAAAGATACAAGACTAGAGATTCGCTCGTTTCTTGGACTTCCGTGCCGAAAGCAGGAAATCGCAATGCCTTACAAACAAAAGAATTCTAATTACTCTGTAAGTATATATGGCAAAAAGTATATATATATGTAAGTGTGTGTAAATTCTAAAATCAGTGATATATATATATCTGTGTGTATATATAGATTTATATAATGTGGTTTAGTGCTAAAAGAAAAAATACTGGTTACATGTTTTTCGCAAGTCTCTAAATCCTCGTTACAACTAGGCGTAGATCGATTGAGTTTCTTTTTCCGTCTGTCTCTGTGTCTGTCTGTGTGTTTGTTTTGATTGGAATCGTCTACTCTCTAACGGTACTTTAGCTCTTTTTTCGTATTTATCACATATTTGTTTACTACATAAGCTCCTAGAAAATCGAATGCAAAATGGGATTTTTTTTTTTGTAGTTGGTTTTGGTTAAGTTTTTGGTTAAGATTTTTGTTTTTGGTTTTTGATTTTTGGTCATCTCAAAATTGTAAATCTCTCTCTCGTTTGTCTTTTTACAGTCAGCGACTGGGCTGTTGTTGTGGTGGGCGTGGCTAGGCGACCATTGCGTAGTTGCCGGTCAGCTCAAAGGGACTCGTCTTGGCCGAATGCGTGAAATTGTTCTTGGGCGAAAAGTCAACGGGCTGCTCCTGCTCCTGTTGTTGCTGCTGCTGCCGATTCCTGTCCGCTTCCTCGCCAGCAGCCGGCTGATGGGCATAGGCCTGATGATGATGCGGATGATAGGGCAGCGCCAAGGGCAGCGTCAGCGGCAGCAACTGCTCCTGGTACATTGCACCCGGATGCTGTAGCATTGTGGGCTGCAGCAAGCCATTGCGCTTATAGCTATCGTAATGCTCCAGACGTCCAGGATAGCCATAAGCTAGAGCCTGTGCCTGAGCTTGAGCCTGACGGCGATCCTTCTCCTTCTGCAGCAGCTTGTGTGCCAGCGTAGACTTGGCCGAGTCTGGCAGAGCCACAGCTGCGGCCGCTCCACCTGCCTCCAGTTGCTCCGAATGCTGCTTGGGCATTGGCAACACTTGGGCGGTACGTGCCGGCGCTTCGCTGCGATTCTTCATGCAGGACGACTCCTCGTGCTTGTATAGGTAAGACTTCAATGCGAAAGCCTTGCCACAGCGGGCGCAAGTGTGTGGCTTGGTATTCGAGTGGGTTTGGATGTGGGCGCGCAAATTGGACTTGTCCGCAAAGGCTTTGCTGCAGACGATGCACTTAAAGGGCTTCTCGCCCGTGTGGGTGCGTATGTGGCCTTGCAGCAACCAGGGCCGGGAGAAGCACTTGCCACAATACTGGCACTCGCAGCCCTGGTTGTGGGTGCGCACGTGCATCGAGAAGGCGGGCATTGATACGTAGACCTTCTCGCAGAACGGACAATGACGCGCCTTCTTGTCCATGATTGACCTGGGCAGGAGGAGAAGTTTGAATAAGTACATAGTCACAGTTGATGGAGGCTAGTCTCACCTGTGTGTTTGTCTATGACGTGCCAAATTCGAGGATGTGGAATATTTCTTGCCACACTCGGGGCATATGTGCTCATCCTCTAGCGAGCTGCCGTTGCTGCTGCTGCTACTGCTGGTGCTGCTGGCCGGATTCGCTGATTGCTCACTGGATTGGCTGCTGCTGCTGCTACTGGTGATGCTGGCGCAGGAATTAGAATCGGAGATGGTGGATCGACGCAGTTTCCTGCGGTCGAACACCTTGTGGCTGTAGAGTTGTAGGTCGAGTCATCATCCGACGAGGCGTAGAAGGTGTTGTTGTTATTGTTGTTGCTACTGCTGGCCATGTTGTTGCCCTTAGCTGCTGTGCTGAGCGGTCCGGCCGCCAGTGTCACATTCGCCAGCTGCGTCAGATTGTACAGCTCCTCGGGTATGGGCGTGGCCAGCTGATCCTTGGTCATGGCGTCTGCAGTCGAGCAGAGTAAAGGAAAAGAAAAAGAAACATGAATTCTATGTGACTCATAAAAAAGCTTAAATCAAGCTGCATATGCGCAGCAGGTGCAGTACACAGCATCAACAAATATAACATAGATAAAAGCTGCATCTGCTGAATTTCTTATATTATTCTATTTAAACGGGTTCTGTGGAAAGTTGACTTGAAAAAATGAGAGACAGCAAGCATTAGTACTAATCATGGGTCATCAGAGGTAAGCTCGAACCAAACCCAACTTCTATACAGCTCTCTTGCATCTCATAAATATTAATAAGTATTGCCTGTATTCGCATTAATTTATAATTTAATTTATTTAATAACTTATTATATGTTATATATATTATATTATATTAATAACTTATTGTGTTTAAATAATGTTTAAGTCAGCAAAAACTGTGGAAATTCGAAAAGCAATAAAGAGGTTTTTTTATCAATATTGAATCAAACTGTCTTTTTATTTAACAGGGTTTATTTGCTGGCAATGAACATTCAAAAGTAAACGGTAGAAAGTATGGATTATGCAAAAGAGCCTTGCATACCTTAGGGGGCTGTTGTTGTGGCGGATTCGGTCTAAAATTTGAACGGCTACTTTCAGAAGTACCAGGCGAACAGAAATTAGTAGCAGGGTGTAAAATGTAAGTTAACAGTGCCCTAACAGAATACTGTTAACTAACATAATCCTGTTACTGCACTGTTAACTAACATAATTCTGTTAACTAACATAATTCTGTTAACACTCTGTTAACATAACATAATTCTGTTAACGCACTGTTAATAATCGATCTTTCATAATAGCCTTGCATATCTTAGGGGGATGTGCACTGTTAATGCGCTGGTAACTAATATTTCTCTCCCTACTTACCATTTCTGTTCGCCTGTTACTTTACCGAAATTTCCATTCAAATTTTGAGCGGCCAGCGGCCACAACAGCTGATTAGGGTTGCTGACAGCTGAATGTTACCAAGACAATTAATTGATTAACATTCAAAGTAGATTTCGAGGTGTCTCCATTCCATGGAGGCGCCCGATAAGAAATCATACATATACATATATATTTGCCCATCTATATTCTCAAATAGATTTGTTAGGTTTCAAGGTATTTAGGTACGCAAGAACTACATCCATGGTATGCTGTAACCAAGAATGTGTATGTCAATTGGGAACCATTTGCGATGCTAAAATACATCGCATTCTTTGTGTTTGTTTGCAAAACCTTGGAAGATTTCTTCAATATGGATTTGATTGAATTTCCAAGTTTTATCAACATTTGATATTAATTAATTAAAGAACGCAGATCAGACGGAGTTCTCGTCTGCCTGTTACATACATTTTAACAAAACCGCTATACCCTGCATTAACATTCTCTATATCTTCAGGGTATGTAAATAAAATATATATGTCATTTGTGATGTCTGTTAATTATAAATATACTTTTGCTATGTCAACTAATACATAATTTAATGAGCGCTAGACTGGCCAACGCTTAGGTGGGCCGACAGCAAATGGTGTGGCTGTCGTGTTGGTCTGTTGTATAGGGTATGCAGAATTCGTTGAGCTGCGTCATTTCTTTTATTTTTATTTCATCAATTTATAATTAAGGACGAGCCAAGAGGCCAGCGTGGCCAACGTTGTCTGCATCATCGTCGTCACCTTGTTGCCATCGCTGCTCATACACACACACACGGGGCGTATGATTAACGTCAGCGTACAACCGGCTCTGGCGCACTTGTTGGCTGCATTTTCTACTATTTTTTGTTTTTGGGTGCATCTGCGAAATAAATTCACGTCGCAATGCGCATAATTTTGCATGTTGTCTTGGCATTGATTAATCTCGCACGTAATTGCAACCATCTCCAACGAACGCAGTGCTAGCTAGTTAAGCTATCCATCTATCCACCTAACATATATATTTATCTATCTTATCTATCATAGCTGATCTATTTATAGCATAAAAGCATATCCTAAGTTTTTGGGTTCCTTAGCCTTCTGCTGAATATTCAGGAGCCGAAACTAGTCTGTTTACGTTTTCTATCTTATGATGCGTTTAACAAAATTTATTTTTCACTAAATTTATTTATCGTATTTCTATTTATATTTAGAAACTATTTATAGTCTCTTATCTGCAATACTTTCTGCTCCTTTGATTTTTTATGATTTCTGCAAAATCGTTTTCTATTTTTTGTTAAATTTCTTTATAAAATGATAATTGTTGTTATTCCGTGAATCGATCTAGATTTTAAAAAATGTTATACGATGAACTATTCAAATTTCCAGGCAATCAAATTTTATATTTCCGATCGCACTTCGCCTTTGTTTATTGTTGAAAGTTACCTCCCTCCCTCTCTCTTTATGTTTTTGTAATCGTCTAAATAATCGATTAATTCCTATTGCCACAACAACAATAACAACAAATATCGTGTTGGCGGGGGGCGGAGGGTGGGGCTAGCGTTGCGGAGGTCATGTGCGCCTTGGCTTTGTTTGTTTTTCTTTCTTTCTCGCTGCTATGCGTTTTCCGTTTTAGACTTTTTGTTTGGCTCGGCCTGAGGCCAGCCGCGTGACGTGGGCGTGGCGCACGCCCACCTAGATCGTAAGAAAGAACAGCTAGTGGGCAGCCATTTGGCCTAAACAACTAGAGACTTTTGCAACCTGTTGCGTCTTCTTGGCGGCCAATTCTCAAAAGTTTTTCTCTTTTTGTTATTCTTTTCGACAAAAGAAAAAAAAAAACATTAGAAATGAAATTCATTTCGTAGAGTACATCAAAATGTTTGTAGCCATAAAAATAATTTCTTGTGCAGCACCAGAGGCAGCACCAGGGGCAGGAGCAGGGGCAGGGGCAGGGGCAGGGTCTGGGGCAGCGGCAGGTGGCAAAGAATGTGCACCTTTAACTACAACAAAATCGACCCATTAAATATTGGCTATGATCTATGCGAGTGGGAGCCACACCAGACAGTTTGTATATATATATATACATATATGTATCGTATATATCGTATATATATCGTGTATATATATTCATAAATTTGTGCCTAAGCATTTATTTATACTCTTAATAAGTGTAGACCCCGCAGCACCCGCTGATGTGCCACAACCACCTGGTAATTTTCGCCCATTTAGCCAGCATACCTGTTCCACAGAAATTTCTACTAAATTATTTATAGTATTTTGACTGAGAAATTTGGCGGTTGTTGTTGTCGTTGTTGGGGGCTTTTTCTGCCAATTTCATGAAAATTGGAAACAAAGCTGACAAGTGGGAAATTTGTGGCTAGCTATGCATGTATTTTGTTTTCCTTTGGCTTTTCCGAGACCTCCGCAATGTTGTGCCATAATTTTGGTCGATGTCAGTTGAGCGCAAAAGATGAAGATGAGGACGAACCGAATAAGAGGCAAAAGTCCGAGAGTCGCATGTTTCTATGACAGGCCGTTAATTAATTATTCGTTGGCCCGTGCTGCGATCGCAGATCGGTAATCGCAGATGACATCTCAAAGAGCAGGAAAAGCACTGCTGCACCAGCATTTAATATTAATTGGTGCAGGCCACAGACATAGCCACAGCCACAGCCACAGCCACAGCAGCAACACACAGCACACATTGCACAGGGCTAGGTGCTGCTCTCTAGGGGCTGGGGACTGGTGACTGGGGGCATATGTGACACATGTTGCTATAAACTCAAATCGAACTGCATTAATTTGGTTTGGGCAATTTAAAGCTGATCACAGTGGAACTCAAGTGTCAACTATGACTGCATTCAATAAGCAAGAGAGTAAGAGAGAAAGATAAATATATATATATATATATATATATATATATATATATATATATATATATATATATATATATATATATATATATCTAATTCATATTTAAGTTCCTCTTTCTTATAATAGTATTAACGAGGAGTAGATAAAGAATTGCTTTTGCAGCGCTAAACAAATAAATTCTTCTCTGCTTAATTGACTCGAGCATTTCGCTCGCAAATCAAACCATTTTCTGCCTTATTAACGAATTAATTTTAAAATAAATTCTATAATGCAAAATAATCTTGAATAATCACATCTCATTTATTTGACTGTTCTATTACGGCTAGCAGAGAGTGTATTTAACATCTCTGCCACATGCTACCTTTCATCAAGTCAGCCCCCACAGGCCTCAGGCCTCAGTCCTCAGTGCTCAGGCCACAGGCCACAGTCCACGGTCCACGGTTCGCATGAGCCAAAAGTGTTTCGAGTGCATTTTGAAAACCCGACGCACAATGGACATGAAAATGCTTTTCTTTTATTTGTCTTCTATTTTCATGCTTCTTCTTTTTTCTTTCTTATACATGTATATTTACGGGCAAGAATCTGCGCAAAATGCGCTCGGGCCGAAGAAAGTTCAAAGTCCTGTTAATGTACACAAAGCAAAGAAATGTTAATGGCTGACGTTGATGAGGGGGCGTGACGGGGTAAGGGGCGGGGGATGGAGGCAGCACTGGCCTCGCTGGCCTTAACAGCGATGGACTCGGTGGCTCGGTGGCTGCGTGCCACAGACTCGAATGCGCGTTTCGACTATTTATAGAGGTGGACGGAGAAAGAAACAAAAATAGAGAGAGAGAGAAAGAGAGAGGGAAAGACACACAGAGAGAGAGTCACAGCCAGGGCAGGAGAAAATACGCGCATAGTTTACATTTAAGTTCAAACTTGAAAAAAGATGCAAGATGCACGATGCACAATAAACAAATCGCTGGGCAGTGCGGCGCCTGCTGTGCCGGCCCAAAAGTCAATGCCACGCCAATCAGTCAGCTATGCGTGTGCTACAGGACTCGCCCCACCTACACGACTTCCTGCCTGTTGCCCCTTCCAGTTTCGAGTTGATCGTTTTGTTTATAGTTCCATCAGTGCTGGACTCATTGCCAGTCGCATTGGGCACATGTTTACGCCGCCTAATTATAAACAAGAACGGGACACAAAGGATCTCTGAGCTATTTAAATGCATACATACGTACATAATATATGGTAAATGTCAGATTGATGTAAATATCATATAATGTAAATACAATTCAATTTGGTTTACCTGTTTACTGATCAGGGATTTTACATACATGTATACATATGTATATGTACATATATGTAATTAGATTACTATGTATGCATCATACATATTAATATTCGACATAATTTCACTGTAGTTGATACACCTGGTTTGTTGAATCTCTACTCTCTTTAGGATTATATGAACCATATATGGATTAAATATGGAATACTTGTTTTTCTTGTAGATACTCCTCCTACGACTAAAACTATTGGTACTAATACTATTAATACTACTATTACTACTACTACGACTAAAACTATTGGTACTAATACTATTAATACTACTACGACTAAAACTATTGGTACTAATACTATTAATACTACTATTACTACTACTACGACTACGACTACTACTACTACTACTACTACTACGACTACGACTACTACTACTACTACTACTACTACGAGTACGACTACGACTACTACTACGACTACCATTAATATTACTTTATACACATTGTTTCCAAATCATTTCCTTGAATTCTACATCGTTTTTGTCGATTAGAACAACGCATGGCATGACTTGGCTGAAATATAGTGAGCTCTGTGTGACATATATACTCTACACTTTATACTCTATATTCTACATTCGAAATGTTTACGCAACTGACGTGAAAGAGATGGCATGTAAGTTGTCAACAGCTCTTTGAGTTGTTGTTGTAGGGCAGTTTCTGTGAGTGCAACCCATCTGCTTGGCCCGATCATTGCCAATGCAAACACATTTCTCACGTAAATGTCAAAATATCAAAGAAAGCATAATATTAATTTAACAAGTGTGGCCTGACAGTTCTCTCTCCCTTCCACGAAAAAAACAAAAAATGTTGCTCATTTGCCAAAAGATTTGTCTTCAATATATAGTATACGAATAGCTCAGAGGTTTTGCTTATTGGAGCAATTGTGTAATTCGCAAATCGGGATAGCCATAGAGAATAAGCAACCCCTTTACTACAAATAGTGTTACACATATGCATATATACTTACTATGTACATATATCAAGTTGGATACTCACCCTGACTGTAAGAAACGCTGTGGATCAGGAAGTGAGCCCTGCGTTGGGGGGGTCAACTGAAGCGTGGTTGCTCCAAATGGATGTGAATGGATCGCTGTTGCTTGGCTCTCAATATAGACGATGATTCAGCCGAATGTTTGGTGTCGAAGCGAAATCAATATAATATATCACCACGCACAACACTCGGCTCCTCCCCCGGCCTCTGTTCTGCGCTGTCAGAATGTTCTTGGTTCACGATTTGCACGAACTTTTCATCACAAGGAACAACAAGAAGATACAGATACAGATACAGATACCGATTGAGAATGAGATACGTTTAATGCACAAGTGTTTTGTTTTCGGCCCGACTACTTGATCGATCCGCTCCGATCCTCAGCTAATGCTATTGCGGATCGCTGGGCAGGCTGGCAATGTTTTTGCACGGTGCGCGCACTTGCTCTTTATGGCTCTCTCTTTCCCTCTTTTATTTTGTTTTCTCTTCTTTTGGTACGAACGCAGCGAGATCTCGGAAAGAACTGAACTTTCTTGGCGATGGCACTTACAGTTTTTACATCTCTGCCGCTGCCGCTGTCGCCGTTGCTGCTGTTGCTGACGTCGAGGAGGTGACGATGCCTACGCCGACAACCGACAACCGACAGCCGACAACCGACAGTTGAGAGCCGACAGCTAGCAGCTGTTTGTCCGAGGATCGGCCGCCGAATGCCTCTCGGCTCTCCCCTTTGGAACAAGTGTGTGCGGTTTAAAAATAAATTGAAAATAATGTTTTTATTATGCTCCCTCTCTCGCTGACTCGCTGACTCGCTGGCTTGCTGGCTCGCTAGTTCGCTCATTCGTTCGCTCTAACTCTCCCGCTGCTATGCCGTGCACATTTTCCAAAAGGGAAACACACATACGTACGCACACACGTAATCTATTCGCCGTGCTTGTTTGTGTCTGTGGCTGCGGCAAGGACCACTGCGCAGAATATTTCTAACGCAGCGTCAAGTTGGCAGCCAGACAACGGCAGCCAGTGTCAAAAACCTCACAGATCGCTGCTGCCCCCATGCCGCTGCAAGCCCAAGAGAGAGGGTGAAAGAGAGAGAGAGAGAGAGAGAGAGAGCCGAGCGTGAGTGAGAGCGAGAGCGGGAGTGAGCGAACGCTGCGGTTGGCAGCAATTTCGCCGGTTCAGATTCAGATTCGAATTCTGGGCTGTTGGTGGTGACGCAGTCGGAGCAATTTGGCATTTTGAAATAGGTGTTTGTACTTTTTGCGTGGCCAGCCAAAGATAGATCCGCTCACCTGACGCCGCCAGAATGCCAACCCCACTCCCTCCCCCGCTCTACTACCATACTCTCCCGTTCATGCCGTTCTCAACTAACGTCTGCGACACAGGTGTTGTCGGCAGGTACTCTCAACATTTGAGTTGTTCAAGCGTATTGAACTTAATGTCGCTCTGTCAGGTGTTGCCACGGCAATGGGGGCTTTGAATTGGGCATAGGTCTTACGTATTTGCCATATTCTATAATCAAATATCTCAGCATGTTCTATATTCTATATGCTCTATATGATTTATGTATCTTGTTTTTGCCTTGATTTCTTTCTGGTTCTAAGTGGATTTTGTTGTTGCTGCAAGATTTATACTGCTACCGTTGCCGTTGCCGTTGCAGTTGCACGCATTAAATATATAGAGGAAAATTTACAACTGACTGCAGGAACTTGAAAGATTTCAAACCGAAAATGTTAAATATATGTACATATATATTTAGATAAACAGAGCAATAAACTGTAGTAAAATTTTTATTGAGAATTGTTTATCCCAAGTGTTGAGAAACATGTAAATTATATAATGCTAAGAGGAATCCCTTGTTTATTTGTAATTACTATTTCTATTTTGAATCCAATACATGAAAAATAAAATTTATATACGAGTATTATATATTGAAACTTCTGCAGTCAGTCAAAGAAATTGTTGTTCGATCCGATCCGATTTGTATAAAATGACATTTGGGCAAAAATTCAACTTAAGTCCAAATGTTAAAAGGATCAACTTCAACTTAAATAATTTATACATATATATTTTCTTTTGTTTAAAACTTCTCTTGGCATCTTCGCATTGCTGTCCGTTGCTGGAATTTTCACACTTTTCTGTGGCCTCGACCCACGCAATATGAAAACAAAGAAAATCGAATTGGCCTGCAGATAAAGATGTGCGATTCTACATATAGCTATAGCTCAGGGCGTTTTGCTGTCTGTGGGCAACATGGAAATGCAATTTGAGTGCCACGAAATTACAAACATACACACATGTCTATGTAAGCACGTATGTTTGTATATGGAGGGTTAAGTTAGGCCAAGCGCCATGCATCACAGTAGCAGATCAGCTTTTAGACCAAGACACTGGCGACAAAGCCGAGTGGTTGCTGGGAAGCGGGGAAGGGGGCAAAGCAGTGTGACATGTGCTAAAGACATTCGTGGCAGCTTGCGTCGAATTTAATCACGGCAATTAATAAAAGCGAGTCGCCTGCCGCCACAAAGGAAGGAAGTATCAGAGCAATGAGCCAGATGGCGAGAGAGTGAGAGAGGGGAAAGAAGAGTGCATTCAATGAGCTGAAAGTTGCACTGCATCACCCGGAGCGTCGAGTTTCTGGAAAAGTGAAACGCGACTGGCGGCCATAAATCTATTTTGGTCCTGGTTCCTCAGCCAATCTCCCACTGCTCTCGACACTCGCTAAGACCAGGGGCCTCACTTGCTGCGCAATTGCAGTTGGCGATGCCGAAGACTCTTCTTATTTTTAACTCCATCCTTTCTTTGCGTAGGTAAGATGCAGTTGAAGATGCTCCCATAAATTCCACATAACAACAAAGCCCGAGCAGGGAGGTGGCAGGGTGAGCAGAGAGGAGAGCAGAGGGAGAGGGAGAGGGAGAGGCAGAGGCAGAGCAGCTTTTCCAATTATTTACACAGATAAATAAAGCGAAATCGCCTTAATGCGAAATTCAACAGGCAGACAAAATGAAAATGAAAACAACAAAAATATTTCGCATTTCGCTGCCTATTCATTTCTTATTATTTTTGTTTTTGTATAAATAATATTATAATCGATTTCAATTGAAAGAGTCTTTAGCTTGTGATTTCATAAATTATCTCGTTAATCTCTTTCGAATTGCTCAGACCTCGTTTGCAGCCCATTGCAGTGGGTAAAAAGTGAAAATGAAATGAATTCCATTTTTAATCGGATCGAACTTGTGAGGTCAAAGACTGGGCAATAATCAAAGGTAGATAATTAGAAATATATTAAAAGCTAAAACTAAATTCGATAAAAACTTTGTTAATCATAATATATTACTACTATGTTTACGTGATCCACAGTGCAATAGGCACTAGAGCTATGATTTCCGATCTCTGCTACCTATATAGATATTCATGTGATCCAATTCTGGTTTGAGCATCTGCTCAAGTGGCTTCATTTCATTTCGTCACCCAATTTTGGTGTTTTTTATATTTATTGATTATTGCGTCCTGTTTACCGTAGTTGTTGCATTGTTTAAATTATTCAACAATTAGTCAAAACATTTGTTTGTATCTGGAAAAAACGGATTGCTCTGTGTCGGATCTGAAAAGTGGTCGACCCTCGCCTCTCGAAGCAGAGCCGGATATGCTTGTAATTCCTGCATTGGAAGTCGAATTTCAAAGAGAAAAAACAAAGCATCATAAAGTTCTATTTTTAATATACGACAGGCAATTCAAATTAGGGGGAGTTGACGACTGACGGAGGAGGTCAGCGCGGAGGAGAGCGGGCGAAGTGGGCGAAGGTGCAGCGGGACTCGATCCCAAGCTATATTTGAATTTAAAGTGCAAGTGAAGCGGCCAACGATTCCAAAGGTGGCTGCCACTTTGCGCAGGGTGTTGGAGCAGGGTGGAAGGAGTGGTGATAGGGAGAGGAAGAGTGACATGGCTGCATGCGCTTGGCGTGTGCCGCCACTTGAAGTGAAAGACGAAGAGACAGAGAGGGAGAGAGAGAAAGACGCACAGAAAGACACTGCAATGCATCTGCAACAAGCAGCGGGCAACCTGCGGCATGCTTAAAGATACGCATGGCAGACATACACATACATACATATGTACATATATCCGTATCCATTCAGCTACAGTTTTAAAATTCAAAGAAACAAAAGCGGAAATGTTGTTTTCCTTTTTATTTTTAACTACAACAACGAGAAAACTAAAACAAAATCATCAAGCCCATCATCATAATCGCCGCTGAATGTTTTATATGATAATCGAAATCGTTTGGTCATTGAACTTTTCATATTTTGTTGGCATTATCAATATCTAGTAGAACTATGTATATTATCTTTAAAGAAGTTTAAAACTGTGTTTAATATGTTGCCAATCACATGACTTATTTAATAACAGCCCTGTCTATGAGTTAGCAGAATCAACTCCCTTAACAGCGGTAAATCAACTATTTATAGTTACCATCATTTTTCTATATTTTTCAAAATATTTATGAATACACAATTATTGTGTATTTAAATTGCAATATTTTTTTTTTTTCGTATATACTTTAATGCTTTAAATACCTCTAAATGACATATTCACACATACAATTTTTGTTGTTAAATAATTCAGAGTATCGTATTAATATCTAGAATTATTACTATGATAGTAACTGTTTCCTCTTATCGCATAATAAATTGCTACATATCTGGCCAAATTGAAAAATGCGCGCAAATTTGTTGTCTGTGACAATATTAACAGCGTTAACTTTTAACAGAGTCATGCTATCGATATTTATGGCTCATCGCTAGTGACACAGCGATATTTTCAGATATCGTAAAGTTATCGACAACAATGTCATATTCGTGCTGAGCATTCTGCAAATTCTCGAAATTTTCGCTCATTGAACGGCGAAAAACTATGAATTCGCATCGTAAGTGGTGATAGACACGTGTAAAACTTCACGCAAACATTTGCAAAGTTATTTCATAGCAGTTGCAACGCACATATTGCATACACTGATTGCTAGTAAAAAACATGGCGCCCACACCGTTGCCACTGGAGCAAATGCCTGGTGCGAATGCGGGTTACCTACCAGCCGGTCAGGAAGGAGGACCGCGCATTAACACCATGTCCATGTCGGTGCTGATAGATTTCATCATACAGCGGACCTACCACGAGCTAATGGTTCTAGCTGAATTGTGAGTAAATTGTTGTCTGGTAAATCCTGCAACTGGCCTAATTATTCTTGTGTACTTTCTACAGACTGCCACGCAAGACGGACATGGAGCGAAAAGTGGAAATTTATGCCTATGCGTCACGTACACGACATTTATTCACACGGCTAAATGCGTTGGTCAAGTGGGGCAACTCGGTGTCCAAAGTGGACAAAAGCTCGCAGATAATGAGCTTCCTGGATAAGCAGAATATGCTCTTTGTAGAGACGGCAGACATGCTGGCTCGGATGTCGCGAGAGACATTGGTGCGAGCACGTTTACCGAACTTCCACATACCCGCCGCTGTCGAGGTCCTGACCACGGGCACCTACAATCGTTTGCCAACGTGCATACGGGAACGCATTGTGCCACCAGATGCAATCACACCGGCGGAGAAGAAGCAAACGTTGCTACGCCTCAACCAGGTCATACAGCATCGTTTAGTTACAGGCAAATTATTGCCACAAATGCGTGACTTTCGTATACGCAATGGACGCGTCACCTTCGAGGTGAAACACGAGTTTAGTGTGTCCCTCACCGTTATGGGCGACAGTCCGACTGTGCCCTGGCGTCTTCTAGACATCGATATTCTTGTGGAAGATAAGGAGACAGGCGGTAAATAACAAAGACAACGACATCTTATAGTTAATTATAATCCCTTCCTCTCTCTTGGTAGATGGCAAATCGTTGGTGCATCCGCTGCAGGTCAACTACATACACCAACTGATACAGGCACGTCTTGTAGAGAATCCGAATGCGTTGAGCGAGGTGTACAACTGCTTGCACTACTTCTGTCAGTCGCTGCAGCTGGAGGTGCTCTACACGCAGACGCTGCGCTTAAACTATGAGCGACTCGACGACAACAATATCAATGTGGAGGAGTATGTGCCGGGCGTTAAGCTCACTGTCTCTTATTGGCGCGATCTCAAGTCGGAGCTGGGCTACCGCCTCACTGTTCAATCGGATCCCAGTGAAATAGGAAGACCTCTGGTGGTTGTTCATGTGCCCTCTTTGGGCGCCAAGGAGTCCGCTGAGGTGGCTGATAGAGCTGTGCGCTCAGAGCATCTCTCCATGGAGCGCTTGATAGTGCATACCGTTTATATACGATCCGTATCTCGCTTAAGTGATCTCAAGCTCGAGTTTCAGGCTTTTCTCAAAGACGTTGACTGTGAGTGTAAATGTTCGCAGTTTGTTTAGCTTTGGGTTCATTCAGAGATTAATGTACCTCTTCCTTCAGTTAACCTGCAAGGCACGCCCGCAATTTTGACGGTGCCCGTCCTGTCGCCCTGCTTACGCGCCGAGCAGATTCACATAACCATTGACACGCACACTGGCATGTTCCGCTGTCACGTACCCAAGCATTTGGACTGTCCGATTACGGATGAGATGCAGGACTGTTTAAATACGGACCGCAGTAAATTGCCGGCTTTGCTATCGGAGCTGCGTTATTGGATTACCCATAGACGATGCGAGAAAACCTTGCAACATCTACCCGCAACGGCCACCGAAACTTTGCCTTTTCTCACTCAGCCCGAACAGGAACTCTTGCAGCCAGGCCGTCACAAGATCTATGTCAAGCTACATCGGCATCCAAATATTATCCTGGTAAGTGAACATAAAACCTTGAAAAGTTTCTCCTTAAATAGCCGTCAATACTTTTAGGTTGTTCAACTAAAGGAAAAGTCTGCAATGCCCAATGAAATGGAGTATACGTTCCATTTGGGATTTGTGGTCTTTCAAAAGGATGAGAACGATGTCATAGATGAGTCGACCAAGCAGCTCGTTTCTATTGTTGCTCAACCGCCATCAGACGTTCCCAAACTGTACACAAAATTAATGCGGTTGATTGAGTTTGACACGTTTGTAGCAACCCATGGCCCCGGCACCGAAGTCGATGGTGAGTTCTGCCGGAATCGCTTGCGTAAGCAGATATAATTGTTTTTGCTTTATTTTTAATAGAGGTGTCCCCGCATAAGCGCAAGTCGAATGGCGATATTTTGGCACCACCCGCCAAGCAGCAGAAGACCATCTTCCCTGCATATTTCATACCGGAACTTGCGCATGTAGTGGCAATGTGCGATGAGAAGATTCCATTCCTCAACCTAGCTCAAACGCTTTCCAAGTACCGCATTCCGCATAGCGGATTGCAAGTGGAAGCGAATGCAACTTCGTTGGTGCTGAAAATTTTGGCATTGCCTAAGCCAGGTTCTCATCATTCACCGGGAGCGACTGGCGAACAGAAGCCAACGCCGGCACCCAGCACATCATCGGCGTTGCCAAAGATCGAATCACATGTTTGGGATGATCTTATGCGGCGTGTTCTGTCTATTTCGGTGCGCTCACAGACCAACAAAAACAGCCAGGTGCGCATCTGGGTCGTCGAGTTTGTGTTTTATAGCACGCCGCTGCAAAGCACTCACCAGAAGGAGCTCGGTAATCGACGTACTGTCAATCTAACTTACGAGCAGGCCAATCATGATTTCTCCAAGACAGTCGAGGATCTACTCAACGATTGGTCTAAAATTGTCTACCTGTACACGCTCGTTTACGATTTCGCAGAGCAGCTACGCAACAGTTAGTATAGATAAAATCTAAAATCAGCTATACAGTTTCTTATACTTACGTAAATATTTTTATATATTTTCATAGAGCGTCTTAGTCTTGGGGACATCCTGGTGGTCAAGTCCTACACTTACGCTAACTTGCTGATAGGCTATGGACCCAAGAAGGAGGTCAGCTGCAATATTTATTGGTCTGTGCAGTCGCATGGCTTTCGACTGACCTTCGTGGGCGGCATATCTGCTGTGAACGCGCACTCCATGATGCGTGACCAACTGGCGCAGCATCTCAATCAACAGCACAGTCTCACGACCATTGCGTATATACTGCACGAGACCTACAATCCGATGAGCTCCATAGCTAAGCTGCCAGTGCTGCCTCTGCTTGGCATACCGGTTAGCCATAGACACAACTCTATATATATAGGCAACTCTATAATTCCTTCTGTATTTACAGCGCCCCCAGGTGCCCGTGCTATCGTTCTGCATGCTGCCACAGTCACCATGCTTGATGCGTCTGACCTATCAGGCTGTGTATTGTCTGGAGCTGCGTTTTCGTGCCAATCGCCTTGTATCCATTCGCGATGGCGCCAGCAGTCGCTTTGAGCGTAATGTCATCGAGGAGTTCACGCCCATTCAGGGCCTTAAGGCGTTCCTCTCCAAGTACGTGGATGAGTCGGCTGTCTATAGAGGTCGTGCCCCGCATGACGACGATAATCCGTTGTCCCCCATGGGCTTAGAGGATAACTTTGGCGGTCCGAACAGTGTGGCGGGAGTGAGCGCAGGAGGATCTTCGCCTTTCCTGGGTGCCGGCATGCGTGGCCCACAGTCTCCACGGGATAGCGGTCTTCGCTTTCCAGCACCGCATACGCCACCCTCCAGCTCCAATCCGCACACACCGGCGAGTCCGCATCCCAGCTCTAGTGGCGGTGGCGCCAGTGGAGCTCAGAGTCATGCGAATTTCAATTTGACATCGCCCCCAGCACCGCATATGCCGCATCCGTCGCCTGGTGGTCTGATGCCCTCATCGCCACTGAATCCACAGCCAAGTCCGCACATGGTTCACAGTCCAGGACCCAACACTTTGTACATGCAAAGCCATCAGGATTCGCCGTTTACAGCCATGTCTCCGGCTAATAACAACTGGCCCGGATCGCCAAGCATGCCACGTCCCTCACCCCGACCAGGACAGAGTCCAGAACACAAGAGCACGGGTGGAGGCGGACCAGGTGTGGGCGTGAGTGGTGCCGATCGTAGTGGCACACGTGGCACTCTCAATCGACCCTGGGCTGGAGCTGTGCCCACGTTGCTGACTCATGAAGCGTTAGAGACACTGTGCCGGCCTAGTCCACACCCCAATAAGGATATCAATGTGGCTGATATGAGTCCCCTTGACCGATTCTTGGGCTGCGTTTACATGCGCCGCCAGCTGCATCGCAACATTCAAAGCGAGGAGACGTTGACGGCACTCAACTCAACGGAGCCGGGCGTAGTGCTCTTCAAGGTAGACGGGCTGCAGTGCCAAGTGATGCTCAACCAGCTGCACATGCAGTCGCTGCATCTGAAGGTCACCCAGCTGCCGCCCATGCCAGACAAGCCCACTTTCCAGCTCAGTCCCGACGATCTGCTGGTCATGGAGCAGTACTTCGACACACGAGTAGCCGCGCCGCCTTATCGCCCCAATGCTCTGCACAGCTTTTGCCGCCTGTTGAATCTGCCCGGTCATGTGCTGAAGGACTTCGTGCAGATCATGCGACTGGAGCTGAAGCCCGAGCTGGGAGGAGATCAACTTAAGTGGACCGTGCAGATGTGCATGCGTATGCCGCCGTCGAGCATGCCGATAGTGCCCATCGGCAATGCTTGTGTTGTCCTGGGTCGCATGAAGATCCTCTTCTTCTTGCACATCACACGCATACCATACAACGGCAAGGACTGGAAGGACAGCCCATCGATGGTGGTGCCCATTGTTTATGACATCCCCGCAAATCAAACGCAAGTGGCCGAGAGACGCGAACATGTGCTAACTCCTATGTTGGCTGCGGCGAACAACTTGCTGCGTGGCTTCGGTGACTATGGAGTGCAGCAGAATCGGTGCTCGCTCTTCCCGGCCCTCACCGAGCTGCTGTCCAATCTGGCCGTGGATCAGCCGGCGCCGCCACCTAATCAGGCCATCGGCGCTCCTGTGGGCCTTGGCGGCGTCGTTGGCGTTGGTGTAGGCGTGGGCGTGGTTGGCGCTAGCCCCAACACAATGATGCCCATGCAGCAGTTACAGCCACAGGTCGGACATGGACCACAGCTTGGCCCGAATCCGGGTGGTCCGCAGTGATGAAGGCGCAAGCGCCGCGCCTCCTCGCAACAGCCGTGAGGCGGAATCCAAGGCGCAATTGCGACCAACAGACACAAACACATGGAATTCCCAACTATCATTCATTTATTTATTGTTTAAAATACGAGACAAGTTTGCCACATTCACTTGCGTCCACATGAGGACAGGAGTCAAGATCAAAATCCAGATCCAGATTGAGCTATATAGAGAAATCTAGTATCCAGCTACGCAACACAATACGAAATTATTGTACAAAAGAAATGCACTAAGTACATGTAATAAATCACTAACTAACTGTAAAGCTAACTACTCTAATCGTAAGAGCACTTGCCTGATTGATTTTGTTTTTCTTTTGCTTATATCATTTATCACATGGGTCCGACGTCGAGCGTATCTGTGAGTGCTTGCACCGAGGTTAGTAAATATTTTCTTGTTTGTATATCTTGTATACCCTTGCAGAGTAGAGCCTTGGGGAAACTGAAGAGGATGAATTTCTTTTGGTATAGAGTCGTTTAGTACTTCTTACAGATCTTTGTTATTGAACGGACAACTGATTATTCGACTGTACTAGTCAGTAATAGTAAACATATGTTGATCGAATTCACGACAGAAATCGGATTAACTGTGGTATAACAGGTCGACTACATGATAGGCTCTTGTCTTTTAGCCAGGGTATACAAAATTCGGCTAGGCCGAAATTAGCTAATGTTCTAACTGCTTTGATTTTCGCTTCTTTTTTTTTTGGCTTGATTGCTGCTGCGGCATCGACGCTTCAAGCTGTTGCAATTTGCGTGTTGTCCATTTGGTTGGTCAGCTCGGCGATGCCCTCCTCCTCCTCTGAGATGAGATCGACCCAGTACCGCAGACGCTTGCTGCGCAAATAGCTGGCCGAGTTGTCAAACACAACGGTGTCTAAATAGACAGAGAGAGACAGAGAAAGCATTTAGCACCTATATTTATATGTAGAGTAGGTATGTGGGTAACTCACATGTGGTATTGGGCCTTGTGGAGATGAAGCCCGCCTCGTCCATTTCGTTGGAGTAGACGGTGCCAAGCGGCACCTCGCTGCGCTTTTCGCCCGTCTTATTGTCCACGCTGTAGATACCAAACTTGATGTCGTAGTCGAAGGTGCGGAAGTTCCACGAGAGCAACTGCTCCTCCTGCTGTCCATTCACCTTGAAGTTCAGCTTGAGCTTGTCTCCCTTGGGCACTTGGGTGTCCGTGAAGCTCTTGTCGCTCTGCTGGCTGCTCTGATCAACGAAGAGCTCCTCCGGCAGTTTGCCACCCCACACCATCATGGACTTGCACTGCGGATCACCTAGTTTGTCTACCAGCTGACCACCCCAGGCCTTGGGAAAGTTCTTGGGATCAACGAGTGAGAACAGAGACTCTTGCCACTTGTTCACGCCGGACTTGTAGATGTGAATCTTGCTGGTGGTGTTCTCATCCAGGAACTTCTTCACTATGTTGAAGGCCACCGAGAAGAGCTTCGGCGCATTGATGATGTAGCACATTTTCAGCAGCTCTGGGAAGTTGGCCTCGTACTGCTTCACAGACGAGATGACACACTCGGCTGCTGGCCGCCAGGCGAACTGCTTCAGATTCATCGATTCGCAATCAAGGAAGACGACCAACTGACGCGCCTTCCAGCCATGCTGCAGGCTCTGCTCATAGGCAAGCTTCATGAAGCGCTCCAGCAGCAGCACCAAATACTTTTGAAACTCGAAGCGTGTGACGCAGTGCATCATGCCCCAAATGTCAAAGTTGTAGAACGGACAAACGATCACTAAACAGAGTGGGAGTAAAATGAAAGGGAGGGAGAGAGATGAGTCATTGCTATCTACATAAGTAAAAGTTATATGTAAGTACCTGGTGATCCCTCCCTGTCGTAGCCCATGACGCCATAGGGCAGATAATCGCGCAGCGCCTGCGGAGCTTCCCATTTCTCTATGTTGTCCACATTCCACATGGCGCGCGTCTTGAGACACTGTTTGGGGATATTTGGGATATCATTGTTCAATATAGTATATATATATGAAGATATATAAATCAATTACATGATCTAGCAGATTATAACAAAGACACCTACCGCCTTAAGCATTTTCTCTGCAGCCTCCACATTCCATTTGCGAGCTACAGGAGAAGAGGGGAGAGCGAGAGAAATACAAGTTAGCTTATAGCTGATTACCTGTAACACTTGTAACTCACCTCGGAGCCAGCGTAGTAGAAAATAGTCGTCATGCGTCTCGTTCAGATCGGGGCTCATCAACTGACGGAACTGCAAAAGATGCAACAAATCAATTAATTTAAAAGCCAAAGCTAAACTCAAACTACTTTGACTTGGGCCAATATCTGTTGACACTATGGTTAATCATGAAAAAATACGTAAGATCCGATAACTGCGCATTAGCTAAGTCATATCTAAATTAATAAGCTGATAAGAATTTAAAATAGTTTAATGCTAGCTATATAAGATTAAGACTTGAATGAGGTAAATAAAAACATCAATTTTTAATGTTCAGTAACTCAGCTCTCCCTCTCTCTCAAATTTTTGTACAGGTGTTAATTTTGACGAATACCGTTAATCAGGTGACTGCAGCTAGGACGTAGCTCTGCATATTAATCAGCCAATAATCACAGTCTAAACTTGGCCTTAACAACTGTTAATTTCGAGCTGAATCAATGGCAAATTTAATATTTGTGTGAATGTCAATTTGAGTACTCTCTATAATTGATAGAGTGGGGTATATAGTAACAATCATATGATCTTTATAAGATGTCCCTTGTTAAGGTCGCTTAGGGTAAGGCTAAGGGTTCGATTGATTTCAATTTTCTTATATTACCCATATTTACAGGGTGCTTCTAGTCGTTCTACATTTCAGTCTCTCCAAAGGTCAAGGTTTTGATTAATTGTTTTCTGTTATATTTTTATTCAATTCAAGTTCAATCGAAAAGTTGCCCACGTTGAATTGAGGCAGAGCAAACAGAAATGCGACAAATCGCAAAAGATTTCAACTTTCAATAATATTTCTGAATTTTAATTAAATTAAGGTGCAATTGCTCAATATTTGAGATGTGAGATGTAATCGAGTTGCGGTTACGTGTTTCGATTGTTCAATTGAGCGTCGCAACGAGCTGCCAAAATAGCGAAGCTTGGCTAAAGGCTGTTCACTTGGCAGTCGCTCACACTTGGCTTGCAGCTCGCCTAACTTGGCTAAGCTGCGTTTAGACCACACTTGAAATTCAATAACGAGGCCAAATGCCAGTTGCTTGAGCGGTTTTCGTTTTCATTATTTTGCTGTTGCTTTTGCTTTTGGGCTTGAACTGCAGGCCAAGTTGTTGGCGCTGCTTCATCAAGCTGAAACATGATTTTCATTTCAATGCAAGGGACAGGGGCAGGGGCACGGGCAGGGACAGGGCTGGCGGCTTGAGGGGCAGAGCGGGTTGATGGGAAGACAGCCATTTGGCTTGGTTTTCATGAGCATTAAGTATTTTTAGCCAACTTCCTCATAACTCAGCCGCCGCATGCAGCTGCCTATTGTTCGTTTTGTTTTGTTCTTGTTTTTCTACCAAAGTCGCAAACTTGGTCAAGATTTTTAACAGTTTGAAGCCATATAAAACAAGTTAGTTGTAAAAATAACAAAAAACAAAAAACAAGGCTAAGAAATCTTTAAAATGCTTTTGGCAGCTGTTGGCGAGGTGTTGATTGCTGCCTTGAGTTGAGCGCAGCAGCATTTTGGAATTCAAATTGAATGGCAAATACAATGAAATGAGTAAGTGGTAAATCAAATCAGAATCCAATGGGAATTGTAAATAGACGTATAGAATAAGAATGCTATTAGAGTTGGGATATGTATTGTTCAGTCAGGCACTCCCTAAATGCTCCTACTCCAACTTATCTATTTGTCTACTACTCCGAACTTAACGGAAACGCAAAGCCCTTGACTTGGTTAGCATTTTAGCCACTCGCTTGGCTCTTAGCGCTTAATCAAATATTGAAAGTATAGTTTGGCATTTGGCTCATTCGGGACTTTCCATACTCAGAAAACCAGTTGTTGAATGCGTGTAGAAGTGAGAATCAAAAAGAGAGAGTGAGAGAGAGAAGAGAGAAAGAGAGGGGGGAGGGAGAGAATGACAAGAATGACAAATACCCAAATGCGCTGACTTCATTGCGATTAAAATTACCTATGGCTGTGTTATCTGAGCTAAACTCTATATGCTCTCTTTTCTAAAGTTTGCAAATCAATTTGTATCGAATTGACAACAAGTTTGATATAATTATAGATGCTTGCCATTATATGAATTTATCATCAATATTCCCCATCTAATTTGCAGTGCTTGCAGGGTGTAGCATGAGCAGAACTCATTAGCATGTTGTGCGCACATACAAGGCATATAGATGTACGTACATATATCTATATATATATATTTATAAATGGATTACCTATATATGTACATACATACATAATTGTTCAGTTATGCTGATTACTTCGTACTTGGTCAAAGGGTCGCAATCGGGGATCGTTTCATGCCATTTTGAGATAAGTTAATGACAATTTATAATTGCGCTCGCTCTACCTTGAACTGGTTTTTCTAATTGTGGCACTTTAAGCTAAGTAAACAAGTATGGATAGGCAGATTGTGTGCGGGGGTTGGGGAAGGGGAAGCGGAAGGGGAAGGTGCAGCAGCAGTATTAATAAACATCTGCCAAGAATGTCGACCTGTCGCAGCTGTAAGTGGATGCAATAACTCATTGAGTGAGTGGGTCACAATTTTTGTTTTCATTTATTTTTTACTTCAACCGTTTGACCATTTTCGGTTTATTTGTGGGCGTGCCAGGGGCTGGCCATGCTGATTTGTTGTCCAGTTGCAGCCGAGAACAAACGCAACAAAGCGCAACAGCTGCACATGCTGCCGGCCACACGTTGCACAGTGGGCCACGGTGCAAAGTGGACACTGGATACGGCTCTGTGCTATAGACTATACACAGACATATATATATATACATATGTACATGCATACATACACATGCACACGCTCATTGCTGACACGCTCCATTGAGTGGGTCGTGTTGGTTGACTCAAAGCTCTAAGCGCATTTAAATGCGCAATTTATCATATTGGCAAGGCCAAAGAAACCCAAGGAAGACATGATAAAACACGATACGTATGGTAGATGCATATGTATATATGTGTGTGTGTGTGTATGCATTCATGTTTATTTGTATTTAGTTATTTTGCAATGCAAATAAAAACGGTAAGACCGGTTCATTTCTTAGTTATTCCTAGCTAAATGAAATATTTATTAACCGCGTTATCACAGCTGACGCCCACTCAGGAGACTAAATTCTTCATCAATGTGCAGACTTTTACTGCACACGCACACACACTTATACACATCGCGAGAGAGAGAGAATATAAGAGAGAATATGAAGATGCGTTACGCTCTCTCACCTGTTCCAATGTTTTGCGCTGCTCGGCGCTGATTTCGGGCAGTGGACCAGACATTTTATATGTGTATGTATATATTTGATTTATTTAACCAAGAGCTGTTAAATTTTTGCCAATTTAATATGTTATGCACACATACACACTCACACACAGGCGCAAACTCAAGTTTCGTTATCTCTTTTTGATGATGCGTCGTTATTTCGCTTTTTGGTTTTATTTTTTGGTTTTTGTCTGTTTAAATAAAATAACAATTAAAAACTTTCTAAGCTTGCGTATGTTTTGTTGTCGATTTGGGCTGCCAGTTGCATATTTCAAGCGCAATTATTTGGTATTTTACCCAGTCAGCTTTAGTTGACCCTCATCTGGGCCGAGCTAATTACAACAATTATACAAAGCAACAGCAGTCACAGTCACAGTTATACGCACTACGCAAATACACGAATCGCGGCGTCAATTTTCGTTTATTTTTGTTTTTGCTTTCAGCTGCCGCCGGAACTGTAGCGAACGGAACTGAACTGAGCCCCCAATGCGATGCGTTTGACGAACGAAAACAAACTGAACTTTAATTCGAAGCGGACTTGCTTCTTAAAATGTGCTCAATGTCCGCTCTCTTTGCGGTGAATTAGCGCTAACGCCAACGACGAAGAGCGCGAGCAGAAGCGATAATAAGAAGTAAACGTTCTTTGGCGCTCAGCTGTTGCGTGCGCTCTTTCTGTCTTTATCGTACAAGTGGGTGCATTGCAGCAATAAAACGTTCTGCTCTGAGTTTGCATTCATGTGATGCATATACATAAATATATATGTATGCATATATACAATATAAGGCGAAGAGAGCAAGCAAAAGCGACGACAGAACTTAACATTCTTGTGCACTCAGCTGTTGTGTGCGCTCTCACTCTCTTTCCATTACTAGTGTAGGTGCATTACTGCAGTGTAAACGTTCTGTTTTAAATTACAAATCATATACATATATAGATAATTATCAACTTGTATAGGGTATAACGATTTTATCACTGAATTTGCTATTATTCGTGTTTTTTGTTATATCAGCAATACTTTCTCACTTCATATCAGCAAAGTTTGCAATTTTTTGCAGTCGATTTGTTATATTTGGATTCTTTTGTGCGCTGTATTTTAATGGCGATTTTTTTTGTTTTTATTTTATTTTATTAACCGTTTCGAGTGTTTGTTTTCACAAAGCAATCACTTGGTTAGCTGATAAGATAATTTAAAAATACATTTTAGATCTCATCAGTAAAAGTACTTTGACCTACTCCTTTTGGCCTTTTTGTGAGCTAAGACGTTTAAATCAGAGTATTATAATACGGTCACCAAATAATTACTAAATCATGCAAAAAATGAACATTAGATGGCGTTGGACATGTGAGCGATACGCTTAAAAGTATGCAATGCAATTTATGCTAAGTGAACACTAGATGGCGCTGCTTAATGTTAGGGTGACTAACAGCAGATGGCGTGCCCTAAGGATTCAATGTTTGTAAACAATATATGAGTTAATAATATAAAGTAATAATAAAGTACCTAGCATAAGGTGGAACTGTTAAGAAATTATATTTTTGAATAAAAGAAATCTTGCATTGCATGCTTATAATCTTTAGCACCATAATGACGTTTAGTTTATGTTCTGCTAAAGAGTTTTTCTTGTTATTTCTTTTGAATAAAATTTGGTGTTATGCAATGCTAAATAAATACACAGATGTATATAAAGTGTGCTTATTTTTTGTATAGTTAAGCTAACCATTTGCTATTCTGATTATGCCTGATTAATTTGTTTGTGGCCGCGATATATCCTGTGGCTATGCCAAACGATCGATCGACGTCGAAATTATATTGGCCATAGCAATTGTATTTTAATAATCAATTCAATTGAATTGGATTAGCTCACCTGTTTCTCCTCCATTCAGTCAGCTTACCGAGGAGAGGGCTTTTCCGCTGCCCAGCCTCTGCTCAGCCTCCCTATTCCTAGCCCAATCGATTTTCGCCTTTGGCTGCATGTGGAATTGCTTATTCGCACTTGAGTTTGAGAATTTACTACTTTTGCGTCACAGACGTGCCAAAACTGAATAATTCAAAAAGTATATATATTGAATGATATGTTTATGAAAACAAACAATAGTCGGACAGAGATGCCAACACATGATAAGCGTAAAATTTTATGAAGTTGTTGAAATTTCCAACTGCCCATTAAGCAAATTGCCAGAAATTCAAATTTGTTGCCAAAAGGCAGCGAGAGACAAAGACAAACACAGACAGACAGATAGAGAGTGGAGTGGAGGGCAGAGGGAGAGGGAGAGCGGAGAGCGAAGATGGTTTAATGTGTTGAATTTACCTTAGCTTAAAAACATAATCGAAATTTGTTTTGAGAGATTTACATAGCAATAATTGTACATAGCAATAATATATACATATATATATATTTCAGCACGATGTTGTTTTTCGCAAGGCATCAATGAAAGCCATAAGAAAAACAAGCAACTCGGGCACCCAACCCAGCACAGCCCAGGCCAGCCCAGTCCCATCGATGGGTCAGAGTTGAGTGCTTGAGCAGGTAAATCAACACCTGCAGCACATAGAATTCCTGAGCATAATATCGACTAATTTCTAGATAAGTCTATGGCGATTTTCTGTTAATTTGGCATAAACTACAACATGGCTTATTGATTGCCATGTATCAGTGTAGATTAGACTATGTTTAGGGCTAACCGCGACCGTGGCAGAGGCGGAGGTGGAGGTGGAGGTGGAGGTGGAGGTGGAGGCGGAGGCTGACAAATTTATCTGCGCACAGTTTGTCAGTTTCTTCTGCTTGGTAGTTTCTTGGGTGCGCGTGGGCGTGTATGAAAAAACAAGGCGCAATTCAAGTAATTCACGCAATTCACGTTAAACACAGCCGAATAAATAAGCTGCCAGACAAAAAACACAATAAAGTTGCCCATTCCCCCTCCTTGCTCCTAGCCCATGGCGCTGCTCTCTCCCACACCCTCGGGCCAGTCAATCAACCCATAGCCAACCAATTGCCCCCTCGCAACAACTTTTAGCGGTTTGCACTTGAAATGGGCAGCAGCATCAAGCTGTCGACCACCCGCAGATCAACACGATTCACACTGGGCTGGTCAGGCGGGCAGGCAAGCGATAGAGGATCTGCAAAGGATCTACGTCATGTGCCAGTCGATGATGCAGTGCTGCGTCCACAGCTTTGCAAAATACGCAAAAAGTTCAACATAAATAAAGCATCGCCCCGATCTGCTTGGGTCTGCCTCATGACGTGCCACGCATTTCGACTGCGACTGCCCCACGTGACGTCACAGTCGCAGCATCATCCCAGCCAGCAACGTGTGCACCCCCGTAAAGATCTAGTTATTTATAGCGATCAGCGGGTATTATGATATAATCGAGATATGTGGCATACACATAAGTCATCTTTGCTCAATATTTGTTTATCTCTGCTTAGAGAGGAGTCAATGTTCTTCTATCCTATCTTAACTACTCAGGAACTACTCTTATCGTCTATTTCAGTCGTCATATAGTCATAATGGAAACTTTGTACTTGATTCTTGTTTCTTTTGTGTTGAAAGTCTGCTTGCTCTACGATCAGTTTCCATAGTTAGACAGTTATTCGCGATCTGTTTTGAGAGCTTCATTCTCTTTACAATTCCGATTCCATATCAATTCCTATGGGCGTCTGCCCCAAGTCCTCTGCAACAATCCCATTTATTACTTATCAAGTCTCATCAGCCAGCTGAGCCAGAGTATATAGTCTTCGGCTAAATGACCTTTCCCCATCTTTCATTTTTTGGCCAGCTCCGAGAAGAGCGTATTCTATTTTTGGGCGATTGCACGAGTTTATATATTGAACATAAACAAACAAACGATAAATGCGAATGTGAATTAAACAAGTGAATAGAACAGTTCACTTAATAATATGCTATTGTTGTTACTATGACGAGAGTCCTACAAGCAACACACTCTATATATCCCATATAGATCTGTATATCTCAGTGTGTAGCACGCAGAGTGCGAGTGGTTTGATTCAGCTGCTTCCGAATACTCAAATGTCGATATTAATCAATATTGCTAAATGATGTGCAATTAGTTGGCAAACGTGAATATCTAACTGTATGAGTCGTACTTCGCGCGAATCAACAATTAGATAGAAAGATAATTTAGACCGAACGAGTTGAACTTGCGTCTGTTTGGTTCCTGGAACTCGAGATATGCTGGAAAAATGATTTGCTTGAAATATGCTCCTAAGGAATTCTTAAGGTGATCCATAATTGGGCTTTGGCTATAAGATAACAGATGAGCAGAGAATTAAAGTGCCTGACAGATATGACATATATCAAAAGAGCAATGAACTTTAATGACTGTGCAGATGCGTGAGAATATATTTGATATATGCATGATCTACATATGATATCAATATGATACAGAGTTTGAGCATTGGGCAGATATTTCACATAAAGTACTTGTTGTGCCAATTAATTCGAAATTTCTCAAATCTCAAATGCGAAATCGAGTTGAATCGAATCTAAACATTAAATTCATGGAAAATATTTTAGTAGTGTTTCGTTTAAATTGGATTACGTATGATGCTGAAAACATTCAAGATGATTCCCATGCTTGCTAAATAAATTAACGAGCTTAACATTTTAGATGCTTGCAAGAAGGGAAGACGAATCTATTCTATATACGTATAGGTATTTCTGCAATCTGCCGGTTAATATTCCACTTCGATCGACTGATGGAAATTCCATCTTTTATCCTCCGCTTTCATCTTCCATCTTCCGAGTTCTACAATTGATATGAGAGTGGACTCATTGAATTCCCCTTTTGACTTTTCATTGCTCTTTGCTTTAATGGCAATCGAGTGGTTAAGGTGAGTGTATGAGTCACCCGCTTCCCAACAGCCTGACAGCCTCTCTATCAAAAAATTCCTTTGCCAAGAAATTTGACATTTCACGAAGCACGGCAGAGACAGGAGCAGCACGTGTCCTTGCATGCTAGCATGGGATCTACACTTGGTCACCCATTCCCATCTCTCCTCGCCCTCTTTCGCTCCGTTCCCTTTTCTTTTCTATTCCCCGTCCGATTTCCTTTTACTAAACTGTGCCACAGCCCTTACTTTCGCTCTCGCTTACTGTTTCGCTCTTGCTGTTGCTTTAGACTTCAACTTGCAACCTCATGATGTGCGTGCAGTTGCGCCTAATCCGCGTTTTAGTCGTTTATCCTGCCCAGACACAGGGACACGCGGAGCTGGAGCAGTAGCTGCCGCTGTAGCTGGCACTGGAGTCAAAGCCTGTCAGAGGCGGAAACTGTTGCTGTCTGTGGCCCTTGTTGGACATGATGCGGCGTATTGTTGTTTCCTGCTTGCTTTCGGCTTTGACAAACAAATTAATAAGAAAACGGGGGCTGAACAGGGCGAGGCTAAGCTGAGCTGGACTGGACTGGGCTGGGATGGGCTGGGCTGAGATGTTGTGGTCTGGTCTGATGTGTTACCCCCGCCGTTTGTCAGTTTGCCTGGTCATAATACGCGTAATTTAGCCTTTGTAAGCAAATGGCAGGCAGCACGACCGAGCAGCACCCTAACCAAAAGGACCGAGAGGACCTCTCCGTGCGTTCGTCCTTGATGGCAATGCTCGACATAATGACTTTTGATTACAGCGCCATTAAGCGAGGCCAACGGATCTCGACTCTGCTCAGCTCCTTGTACATCTGTTTGATTTTTGGCTTTGTGCGCTCTCTATTGGGCAGGGGACTACGACGAGTCGTTAGAGTTGTTCTTACTAGTTCCACGGCTCATTGAATTGGCTGCGTAGTTCAATAGCTGCAATAACTTGTCTTTTATTTGAGCTGAGAGGCGTTTGGTCTTTCATTTGAGTTGAATTCATAGCAGGGAATTTGATTTGATAGCACAGCGAACGATTTTTATTGAACTACTGAAGTGGTTCAAATGAGCCGCTGATTAATCAACGAAGCTGCTAGATGTTGTAGAGCATTGTTCAATTCGAATTATAATTTAGTTGAACAAGTATTGGCAACTATTCGGTTCATTACTAGTTCCAAACTCTGAGCTAATCGTAGACAACAGAAACCAAAATTAGATTGCATAGTAACTTATATGTATATCAGTTTAAGTAGTAGTTCAAGTGAACTAGAAGTGAACAGCAAGACATTATAGCGCTCATGAGCTGCGGAGATAGCTAGAATAATATTTCATTCAATATAATGGTTCATTTGAATCATAATAAGAATCGATGTACTCGTGAACTACTCATAGATAGTTAAATACAAATTAGCTTTAGTAATGTATACTAGTTCGTCGGTTCACTAGTACTACGTAACTAGTTCAATTTAATAGAATGAGGTGTACTTGATTCTCTATTGATTCAAAAGAACTAATAAATACTGTGTCGCTCACAAACACAAATGAACTACAGCTTTATAGTAGTTCAATGTACTAGTTCATTTGGTGAACACTTCAGTTCAGCTCTATAGATTTGCCGTTCAGTTTGCCCACCGCAGGATGTCGCTGGCTCGTAAATATCACCCACTGTGCATGGGATAAGCCGCATTAGACGCAATCCAATTCAATCCATTCAAAATGCCAAATTGCTTCAACACACACACATACGCACACACACACGCACACAGAAGCAAATGAATTAATGCGTATACTTCAATTACCGTAATGTCAGCAACCGTACTGCCCCGCCCTGGCCACGCCCTAAATGCTTGCCCCTTCTGCGTTTAACGGAATTGCGTTTTAAGTGTCCTTTTCGCAACGATTTTCCGCCTGTCTTTTTTTGCTCAGTTTTCCTTTAACGTTGCCTGCGTCGCAGTTCATTTTCCTCGAATTGTTTATTGACATTTGGGCAGCAATTGATTGCTGCCTCAGCCGGTGCATGGTGCACGGTGCACGGTGCATGCAACATGCTGCATGGCACATAGAGGCTGTGGCAGTTGCTGCGTCCATAAATTAGTCAAGTTTTTCTCTTCTTCTCCGCCAGCTTCGTTCATTCTTTTTTTTTTCAATAAAACTGCACACGTTGCGCATACGCCGCGTGGCCACGTTTGCCCATCGCTTGTCTTGGCCATCAATTTGCGGCTAGCTGGCAGTCAGGCAGGCATTCAGTCTGCCTGTGCGTCCGTCCGAATGTCTGCAGCCCATGGCCCATCCCTCCACCACTGGGCTGCCCACCTGCTGGCGTCTGCCCATCAACATGAACATCAACATCAACATCAATTTCAAAGTGCATTCGCCATGTTGCACAGGTCGCGACCACTTGGCACACTTCAAGTTCTCCCTCTCCCTCTCTCCCCCTCTCACTGTCTGTGTTCGACCTGTACGGTGCGACCTTTTGGCATCAGTACTCGCATAATTCCTCACGGTCTTCGTGCTGCCACTTGGACTTGGTAATGCGCATGTAATCTGCACAAAAGTTTGCCATTTCTTCTGCTTTTTTGTTTTTTGATGGGGGCGTGTCTCAGTGCCTCCTCCCCATGTTAGTTACATTTGCAAGCAGCTCTTCATGTTTAATGCTCTGCTTCTTATTTATTTTGTTCCCCTTTCCCTCTCTGGCTGTCTTTTTTTCCTAGTTTATGTGCATTTCCATTGCCTTGTAATGGCGTCCATTTCGCTGAAAGTTTTCCAGCTCTTTTACAAGTTGCCAAAACTTTGTGCGCAAACTTTTTGGTGTCAAAATCAATTTTGAGTAAGCAACAACACGAAAAGACAGTAGAAGTGGAAATGTTGTTTATGCTAAGTACAAGTAATTCACCTGTGTTGCACAACATGAAGACCAAGAGCAAGAGCAAGAGCAAGAGCAAGAGCCAAAGGAAGAAGAGGCAGCATACTAATTACTGCCAACAAAATTAGCTGCCTAATGGAAGGCAATTACAAGCAGCTTAGAGAAGTCTTAACAGCGCAAAGCCTTCACATTAGCTCGAGCCAGTTGCAAAAAGTTCTCAAACTCATTTGAATAATGCGCCAGCATGCAAATATTGATTGGTTTTTACCTCAGAGTAGAGATAGAAATTTAACAAAACTCTGTAGTAAAAAGTTTCTGCTAAGATTTTATGTTTTTCATGTGAAACATGGCAACATTTACAGATAGGATATTGTATCTATATTAGCAGATTTAAGGCCCAACAACTTTTACGTTCACTAAAACATGAGCTAACATATGTTAATTATATTATATAAAATATATGCAAATAGTGCAACAATAACAATATCTAAATTTAATGCACAAAAATTGATGCAAAGCCAACATTAGCTAACAAAAGCGTAACACAAAAATCATTGTAAGCATCTATCAAACAAAACCCACAGAGCGAAAAAACATTATTATTGTTGCTGCTGCTGCTTATGCTGTTGCTGTTGCTGTTGCCACAAACAATGTAATTGCCACATCCTGTTGCAAAAATGCATTTACATTCGCATACGTTGCAAATGCTGCAAGCTCAACTCGTGTTTTTTTTTTTCATCTGTTTTCTGTTCTCTTTTCTGCTTTGTTTTATTTTGTTGACAGTTGTAAATTGAAATGACGCTTGGTCAAATTGCAGGCGAAATTAAAATTAATTAAAATTTGTCAAATATCAAACGCATATTTAAGCACAGTTATGCTTATGCAAATTAATTGCAGCGCAGTTCAAATGAAACTATGGAAATATTTCATGAGCATATTTCAGAGAAACCACAAATTTACATATGCGCATTCAGTGCTGCCATTTGTAAATATATATTGCATACTTGGCAGCACTCTATGTGTGCTTTGCTAACAAAGAAACAATTCTTCCTATGCAAACATGATTTAATATGCTGTGCTATACATTGAATTGCACTGTGTAAGCGAGCTGTTCTAACTTTGCTACGTATTGAGTTGTTCCTATGTAGGCATTGGAACTGAACAGTTCTCTCATAACTTTGCTACTCCTCTTCCGCCGCTCATATTGAATTATACTGTAAAGTAACTGAACTGCTCTATGCTAACTGTGATACGTACTGAGTTGTTGCTGTACGAGCATGGCTACTCATCCCGTGTAGCTATGTAAGCACTGCGAAGCTTTGTTACATTTGAGTTGCACTGAGTAGCTGCTGATCTGTTCTATATGCGTATGTTAACTCTGCTTATAGTCTGCTACTCTTCGAGCTGTTCTATGCCTGTGTAGCCTTTGCTACTCAACGAGTTGCTCTATGTTAACTGTGCTCTGAGTTGCTATTCAATGCGCAAGCATTGCCGAACTGTTCTACATACATATGTATGTACATATGTAGCTTTGCAGTATTCTGTTACTCAACGAGCTGTTCTATGCTATGCTTTGCTACCTGCTTACCTACATGCATACATATGTAACTGTTTTGTTCTGTATGTAGCAAATCGCAAACTTTCTCTTTATTTTTATTCTCTTCTACATATTGAATTGCACTGAGTTAGTCGAGCTATTCAATGTTATCTGTGTTCTCTGCTACTCATCAAAGCATTCGCTGTTAATCGACTAATTCACAATTCTCAGTTGCTGTCAGAAGTGAATTTATGTTTAAACTTAAATGAAAGCAAACTGTATATAAATTATTTTAATTATAGCTGTATGTATTCACAATTAGGCTACAGTTATTTATTGCATTGCCCTCACACGTTTGCATTGCCTTTCGCTAATTGAACAAATGTTGCATTTAAATTAAATTGATTGCAGCGCACATCAATCAATCAATGCATCACTGTCCTGTCAATAAACACACACACACACACACACATCCATACAGATACACACTCAGCTCAGTTCATTTAATAATCGAGTTCATTTAAATGCAATTTTTCATAATCTATTTAACATAATCTATCTAATGCCAGATTATAATGAATTCCCCCTACGCTAGCTGCAGTTGATTGCTGATTAAAATCAAAATCAAAATCAGAATCAGGCAAGCGCCGTTCAACCCCTGCTACTGCCACACACACACACACACACACACACACACACACACACATACACGCACACATACGCTCTATGAGTGAGTGAAACCACCTGCCCACAATTTGAAACCTTCAAAACAAAAACAACGAGACGAATAGGAGAAGAAGCAGAAAAATCACACCTTGCGTCCTGTTTGTGATCCCCTCCGATGCTGCTGCTGCTGCTGCTGCTGCTATGGCAGCATCTTTTGGCCTCTAGCTGGCGGCTGCTATTTGTAGACAACTTGGCAAACAAAATCCTTGACATGCACACACATGCATGCACACACACACACACACACACTTACACATAGACACTCTGACTGAGGCGACGACTCCTTTGCTCTCAGCTCAATCGCAATCTCAATCGCAATCGCTGCTTTTCTGTTTGCCAAGTATCTAACGCTGTTTGTGAACAACTCAAATTACCATTTCGATTCAGTTTTTAATGAGATTTGCCCGCTTTCATCTGCCACTGCTAGCAGGCCGGCGGGTATCCTGCATCCTGGCCTGCTCTTGTTCTTGTGTTCTTCTAGCTGGCACGAGTTATGCGCTTGTAATATCATTTTCCGCCAGCTAGTCTGTCGCTCGTCCTGCGAGCAGCTGCTCTGTTCCCCCTCTCCTCAGTCTCGGCCTGCTCTACAAATGTGACTATCAACTCGACATGGCAAGTGCGCTTCATTGCACTCACTTCTCTCCCATGCTCCTGCTCTGGCTCTGCCTCCTGCTCTGGCTTAAGCTCTGACTCTGCGGTGGACAGGTTGGACTGGTGCTGCGTGTCCTTAATTCCGCTGTTGTTGTCGCTGCCAGTCGCCGGTCGTTTGGAATCAGTGAACCAATTAATGCCGCGCACCGGCACAGGATGTTGCGTTCATTGTCCATATTGCTGACTTGTTGTTGTGCTCCTGCTCCTGCTGCTGCTCCCGTATCCTGCCAATGCTCCCGTAGCGACTCTTGCGCGTGCCTCTGACCCGTTAATGCCAGCAAATGTTTTTAAACACATTTATACACGCCGCTTCATTTGGCCTCTACAAACGCCACACACACACACACACACACACAGAAGAACAACAACAACAATCCACGTGCATTGCTTACCCCCGACCCTTCTCCTTCCCCTCTCCCACCTCCTGGCAGCCGCGTCTGCCACTTGTTCCGGTGTCGAGTTGCACACGGCGATGGCTTCAATGCCACGTCTCCTGCCCGCTCGCCCAGGCACCATTCGCTGTTTCCTTCAGACCAACAGCTGCCCCATATATCCGTGTGTGTGTGTGTGCCTTATATGAATTGCGTTGTAAAGGTTGCTTTATTGATTTGTAAGTTGAAAATTTAATTGAAACTCGTTGGCTGTCTGACCCCGCTCTGAGCCATGCCCTGCTCTGAGCCATCCTTGGCTTCGTCGGGCTGTCGAGAATTTATGAGGTCAGCTCGCTGGCTGGCAGCTTGTTATGTGGCCGATAGCGATGTGGCCACTGGCCAGGCTCATATTTTGTGTGTTGCCCTAATGAGAAACCCAAAAAGCAAGAAAGAAACCTCACTCTCTGTGTGTGTGTGGTGTGTGTATGTGTGTGTGTGTGTGTGTGTGTGTTTATCTGGTCATACAAACTGCCGAGCTTGGCACTAAAATCTAATTACCTGGCCAGCGTGTGGACTTATCTAGGTGTTAACAGTCCACTGACCGCCAGATTTCAACTGCAGCTGCAGCTAATGAAAATTTGCCAAATATAAATGAAAATAAAGATTCAACCAGCAAATATTTTGTTTTGCAATTAAAATTATAATTGCGCACAAACTAGAAAGGAGATTAAAATCTAGTTTGGCTTAAATTATTAGTAGGGCTTTTTATTAGAGTTAAGCTGGCTCAACATCAACTGAAAATTATAGGCGAGACTAGAGACAAGGATGGCGCCAATTGAACGAGGAAATAAAGGAACTTCATATTTTACATTCACTCCAATAGACTTCAAGTCTCTTCTTAATAGAGACAGCAGCTTACCATGGAATGACTTGTACTGCATTCCAAATTGATCCTGGAAAAGAAATTGTTTTTACATCATTGTTCCTGCACTTCCTCCAAATCCAAATGTAAATTCCACTTCTTGCACTTTCTCTAAATTTTGTGACACTGTGCAATTAAGGTTAAACTACATCTATTTGCCCCACATTCCTGCGATCTGGCACTTGTCAAGGATGTGCTGCTCACCCGAAATAATTGATATAAAACAACGATCGTATTCCAAGCAAGCAGAACAATAAATCCCGAAACTCGCAGACATTTAACCTCGACGTCGTCTGTCGATGCACAAAGGTCGCTCGCTCCCATTGTGTGGGCCCCCGAGCAGGCACTTCCGATTTGGCATATTTTGTTACTCCCTCATTCCTCTCCCTCTCTCGTCTTCTGCTTCTTGTTCCTTTTGGTCGCTGCGCACGCGCCTCGTAGTCGGAGGGGCAGGAGCTGAGGGCGCTGAAGGCACTGAAGGCGAGCGGCTGTTTAATGTAGAAAAACATCTGTCCCGGCAACGAGCGATTGCTCCTCAATCAGTGCGCTTCCTGCCAGGGCAACATGTGTGCACACACACATACAGACACACACACAGAGACAGACACACACGCGCCCTTGTTTCTTTGTTTGTGTGTTTGCACAAAGGATGCGCGTGCTGCGCTGCAGCAGATGCCAGAGTTTATCCTCGGAATATGCATGCACACTTTTGCACTACTTGCTGCAGGGCTGAGGGGGTAGGGGAGGCAACGGGCAACGGGCAACGGGGCAAACAAATCACATTCAATAAAACCAAGAAAATTTTGCACGTGCATTTGATTCGTGTGCGAGTCCAATTGTCAAATTGTAATGAAAAGTAAAAGGATGCCAGGCATCGACAAAGGATTATTATAGATTCTAGAAGAAAGAGAAAATAAATTTGATTTAAAACCAAATCGGCGATGATCACAGAATGAGTTGAAAGTTTGTTCACATTGAGATTTCTTTTGCTCAAATTACAGCTAAATCTTGAAAGTTGTTGAAACTTTGCCACTAGAGAAGAAAAGTCCTAAGCCGACTTTGATTACGACTGCTGTCTGAGTCAAGTTTAATCATTATTGAATGAATTGGGATTGTAACAAACTTGAGAGAGTGCATGAAATCTCTTGCTTTTTGTTTGTTCCATAGTCATATAAAATCATATAGAAAGTGCTCGAGTAGAGAGTGTCCAATTTCCATTTATTCCTCATTCCAATTATTACTCCTCTTTTGTTTATCTAATTGCCATAACTAATTACAAATTTCCAATTACTATATGTAGCTTAGCTCAAAGACTTGGTGTTCGCTGGTGTTGGTGTTGGTGTTGAATCAAAAGTTCTAGGAACAAATGACAGCAGCTGTGTAAGCCAATCTTTCGCATTGTGTGTGAGAGATTAGTGTAATCCGAAAGCACTTTTGGAGTGAGTGAAGCAACAGCTCCATTACAGTACACATATAAATCGCTTTAATTGGCAGCTGCTGCGTGGGTGGGCAAACAGCAGTGAAAGCTGCACTCAATCAGTTTGTTAACACGCTCGCTGACAAAGTGCGGGCAAACAGCTCGAGCCAGTTGAACGTGCCGCTGTGTGGCAGCAGCTGACAGCCATTAGCACATGCAACAAAGCAACTTAAGACAGTGCGACAACAGCACGAATAGCACTTGGCTCTTGTAATTCGGTTGGCTACGTTCATTTCGTATCCTGCAAGTGCAACTGCAGCCTGATGACGATGTCTGCCTGCAATCAGCTCAATCCAAAGATGCGCACGCCCTGCCCGTCTACCCCCTCTACCCTTCCTCACTTCTCTGTCTCACCCTCTCGTTTTCCACTTTCCATTTAGCTCTCGTCTCGACACATCAACTTCAACTCGTTATCGCATCGTATATCGCTTATTGCCCGCTTCTAAGCGCCGTCTTGCTGCCTTCAGCCCTTTGCCCGGATATGGCTGGAGATGATGAGCTCCTTAGCGCTACTTGCGCTTCCTATCAGATTCCAGCAGCTGCTCGCTGCGACGCGATGCTTTGCTTTAATGCTCTGCGTATTTCTTCCGGTCCATACCCTCTATCTACTATCACTCTCCCTCTGCCCTCTGCCGTTCTTGCTCTCTGTCTCTCTGATTGTGTCTTGGTTTCAGTTTCAGTTTCATTTCAACTTCCCCCGAAATGAAATTTCAAGTTTGCTTTTGCAACGCTTTGGCACGAGCGCAGCTTCCATCTCGCTGTCATCGGTCACGAGCACCTCTTTAATCCCACTCACATCCCAAATGAATCTCTTTTAATTGTTAAGGCTACTGAAAATGGTTTATGCTCGCCTTAATTAGTTTCAGCTCAGCTATCAAGCCATAAGCTAGATGAGATCGAAGCTCATCTATTGATGAGGTCACGTTCACTTTCACTTGCTTTATTAGCTATAAAGCTTTATTTTACACTAAAGTGCAATCTTCACTGAAATGCAATCTTTTAACCTTCAGCCACAGCAAGGCAGCAAGGACGTCAGCTCTTCCTTATTGCCCCACATTTGCTTTAGCCTTGGCTATCCTTTTGCCAGTTAATTACGCTAATGCATTACTTTTGCACTCTAAGCATGCAGCGCATTCATTCCCTCACTCATACATTCACACTCGCATATTCACATTCATTCATTCATTCATTCATTAAGCCATTTCAGTTATTCATTGCGCTCATCCATCGACATTCGCCGAGTTGCTTTCTTCTTGCTCTTTTGCTGAATAGCTGAGGGGGCGTATGGGCGTGGCTGCTAATGGAGGTTGCATTAATATCGTATTAAGTCAAATGCCGCCACAGAAGCCCCACGATATGCAAACACCTAGCAAAAGTTGAGTCTCAGCGAATGCCCCCCTCCAAGCCAAGCCAAGTCCAGCTGTTCATTTCTCTAGTTGTTGTTGTTGTTGTAGATTCGCGTGTATTGCAATGGACACCTAATCCAATTGAATTAAAGTGGTATTTGCATCAGGAATTGGCATTGGCTAGGGCAATGCAGGTGTTTCTCTCTCTCTCTCTCTCTCTCTCCTCTCACCCTCTCTTTGTATCTGTCTCTCTGTTTTTACTTGCCCAATTCGACATTTGAATGTGTTTTTCCTTGACTCGATTCAATTTCATTTGATTTGATTTCTTTCTATCGTTTTCGCTTTTATTTCGATGCAACGACGACGGGGACTGCGACCCAGCCGGAATATTCGCATTAAAAAGTTTTGTCCATTCGAGCGGAAATCAAAAAGTTTTATTGAGTAAAAGACAAACGGACAAGGCGCCGTGTGTGTGTGTGTGTGTGTGAGAGAGAGAGAGAGAGACAGGAGAGGGTAGTGCAGTGTAATCCATGTCAAACTTGAAATAGATTACATATATATAAATATATATATCGAAAGAGAGAGCTTTTTCTGTAATACGAAAATAACATGAGACATTTGTGTGCATGGGGAGAGCGAGTGGAGCTGCAGCTGACGATGCGTTTTATTGCCACGTCCTGCGGCACTGGCCGAGTCCAGCTGACAGCTCATCCAGCGGAAGTGATCTAAGATATACTCCAAACCTCCTTCTCCTCCTCCTCCGCCTCCTGCTTTGCCTTCTCCCACTCCTTCTAACCCCCTGCAGCGACACATTTGGACAGGAAAACGTTGTGTGTGGGAAAAACATTTCCGATTTCACACTCAAATTGCCTGCCTTAAAGCGTTGAGCCAAATTTTCCAATGTTTATTTACAATTTGCAATTGAATTCATTCAAGAATTTTAGATCAACAAGCGCTGTGGGCAGAGAGACAAAGACAGAGACAAATAGAGAGAGAGAGAGGGAGAGGTCGCTGCCAGAGGGCGGGGATAGTGTGAATGGGCGGGGATTGCGTATACGGCCCGTTGAACGCAAGTAAAGCTGATTAATTGCATGCAATTAATAATGAGCAACGGTAAATGGCAGGTAATAAATTGCTCACACAAACACAAGCACACACACACACACACACACACAGCGACAGTCAGAGTGTGAGGGAGAGGGAGATACAGACTTGGGTATGCAATATGCAGGCCATGAATGAAAAGTGAAAAACGGAAAATGCTTTTTAGTAGCTCATCATTTCTCCTACTTACTTAAGCACTTTTGTTTATGCATACATCAAAAGTTCAAATTTAGTGCAGATTGAACAGATTAGACGAGAGCTATTTTTGGCCAAAGAAGAGAGCGCATATATAATATATATATATAGAATATACTTTAATTAGTTGCTTCGTTTGCCACATGAGAAAGATATTCATCAATATTGTGTTGTATAAGAGTTAATATAATTGGGAATTGATACTCTACTTGCTATCATTCATCTATTCATCCCAACATCCTTTTCGCTTTATATATAATTTTATATTTAAGTTCTTGACTTCTTTCTCTTGCCTCTCTCTCTTAGCTTGTTAGTCGAACTACGGAAATTACATTTCCTATTAGAGTTTCATTTCGATAAGTCAGCCAATCCACTTTTCATATCTATCTATATCTATCTTTCTATATATATCACATCTTAGACTTATCTAAAATTCTCAGCTGTAGCTATTAAATCTTCTGCATAAATTATGTTTAGTAAGTATTTGAGATCTCTCTCAGCAGCTCGGCAGGATCAACAGCTTATCGCGACCCCAAGAAGCCGCAATTATAGCACTTCCATTTACCATAATAGATCATTTGAATAATGTAGTCCGACTAGTGGGTGTTCCCCGCGCTGCCAGTGGCTACAATTATGCGATCAATGATTTATGATCTCAGCACGCCCCGCACTGTCATGATCTATGGCTGACTAGCTGCAGTCAGCTAGAGCTGAGTTTACTCCTACTTTTGGGGGTAGTTCCGCTTCCACTTTTCCGGCTCTTTCGACTTTCCCTGCACGACGTCGGCTTGCCGGCACTCTAATTTTTATTGGGGCTCTTCGATCCCGCGCTCTGAACCCTAACACTCGGCTCTAATGTATGTAAATTTTTTATGAATTGCTCGCCGCGTGCATTTTCCGCTTGGAGTTTTCCTCGGCTCACGAGTTTTTCATTTCTCTTTATTTTTTTATTTTGGTACGCGCCATTAGCATAAGTTGTTGTTTGTTTGTTGTTATTGTTGTTGTTGTTGTTCGACAAGTGACTCTGGCTGCCGTTCCTGCTGATGTTGTTGCTCTCTCTTTTTTTTTGGTAGTTTCTATAGTTTATCTAGAAGTCGATGCAGATTACGCTAAGTATGTTTGGAAAGTGAACTACTCGGCACTTTGAAGTGGCGTTCGATCCGGCTGCGATTTGTTGCAGGTGCATTTTCCAAATGTTGGGAAATCGAAAATTGTATTTTATTGGAAAAGCGAAAGAGATGAGAGCTCGCATTAAATTGAGAACTTTATGGAGCCGCCCTGCCGTCGTGCTAAACTAAACAGAAGGTGCCAACAGAGCGACAGCAACTTTCATAAGCCGCTTAGCAGCGATTCGCATACCACAGGAGGCGGGAGGGGGATCCCTGAGAGATAAGCGTAATGAATAGCCAGCTGTCTCTCTCTCTCTCTCTCTCTCTCTCTGTCTGTCACTCTGACTGGCAAACAAAACATAACAATCGACTGCTGTATGTAAGCATGTGTGGCACTGACCCCAGGCACCGCAGAGTTTCCCACAAATTAATCAGGCCTGTGGCAGGGGCAGTCAGCAGCGAGCAGCGAGCAGCGAGCAACGAGTTGCGGCTCATTAGCGTCGTCATGTTAACCATTAGGACAGCTTCTAACCCTTATTAATGGTTTCGGTATGTGGCTTAATGACGCAAGGACTCTGATCGAGTCCAGTCGAGTCGAACTTGCTTCGCTGCTGAAGCAGGTAGCAGCTAGCTACTCGCTCCTCGCTCCTCACTCCTCGCTCCTCACTCCTCACTCCTCGCAGCTCTTGACACTTCCAATCACAGCAAAGGCAACGCGACTGAAAACGGGTTTCGTAACTTGAGCGTTTGGTCAGTTGCTGTTGCCGCCATTGCGTTGATCTTGGTTGAACAAGGCCACGCCCACGGGCCAGCATCTTGCGGCCATTTGACCAAAGATGAGTCGGATTGAAAGAGACAGAGAGAGAGAGAGAGAGAGAGAGAGAGAGGGACTATTTGTGTGTGTGGGAGAGATGGTGTGGCAAGACAGAAAAGATTTATCAAATGCAGCTCACGCTGAGGCCAAAAGCCAAAACGCTTCGCTGCGCTCGCGCTGACACCTTGGACTCCAGCTGGCAGCGTTCAGGTGTGCATAAGCGTGTCTTTGCCCCACTGTTGCAATACAAACACACACACACACATATATATATGTATATATATATTCGACTGTGGGGCAGTCAAAACTAAAGGACAAACTATTTTCATACAATTAGGCAAAGGCCCAACTCAACTCAACTCAACTCAACTCAAATATGAACTCCACTTGGCAAAACTTGCCAGCAAACTTTGACTGGCCACAGAGAAAGGGAAAGAGAGAGAGAGACCGAGAGAAGGAGTTATAGAGAGAGAGAGAGGAAGCGGTTCACATTTTGTAACATTTTACTAAGAAGGGTGGGCGTGGCAAAGCTCCTTGCATGCAGTTTGAATCTTATGCAAATATTTTTGGATAAGCCGGGCCCAAATGGAACTGGCCAAGTGTGAGGTCTATTGTGTGCGAGTGTGAGTGTGCGTGTGTGTGTGGAGCTGTACTGGTTTTAAATTGAGCCTAGGGCTTTTGTGTGCATGTGCGTGTGCGTGTGTTTGGGCCCCAAACGTTTTATGACTGAAATATAAACTCTAATGGATTTCAATTTGAATGGTTTACATTGAATTACTCGGCCAGAGGCGGAAGGCAGAGCAGAGCAGAACGAGATGCTCGATTAGAAGAGCTTTAAGCTACAGTTTTATTGAATAGCTAGCTGAGGACTTCAAGTGCCTATAACGAGATTTGTTTGAGCATCTAATTGGATTTTGTGACAATTAAAAAAAGAGGAAAATTTTATATTTTCTTATTGATTCGATAATTGAAACTTACCTCAAAATTATTTAACTTCAATGGAAAATTTCCCATATGCATGTATGTATGTAATTCAGGAGGAAAGTAACTTTTTAGCATAAACATTTTAATTATTCTGCTCTTTGAGATTGCATCTCAATTTAGTACGATCATGAAATTCCATCAAACCATCAACAAAGAAAAATCTCTTCTACGCAACGTGTATGCAAGCGCTCTCTACTACTCGTTGTCGTCTCTCTCTCTCTTATACGCAACTTGTTCGCTGGTTCGAACAGCTGTTCACTGTTGCAACGTATAAGAGTTCGCTGCCAACATGTTCGCACATGTGTTGTGTTTGATTGCGAGAGAGAGCGAGAGCTCACTCTCTCTCGTTTGCTCTCTTTGTATTATTTGTTGTATTATTGTGATTAGTTGTGCTTTGTCTTTGTCTGGCCGGCCACTTTGTTGACCAAGTTAGCATAGAGGGCCAATTTGTTGACGACTGCAACGGTTCCACTGTGCCCAGCACATTGGCATTGTTATGCGCCAAGCGTCGCATTCTTTGGTTTTTCGTGGTTCTTTTAGCCGCTTCCTTTGGGCTCGCTTCTCTGCCGATTGTTGAGTCTACCTCTATGTGTGTGTGCGTGTGCGTGTGTGTGTTGGATTTCTCAATAAAACTTACAGCACTTTCCGTTTTTCGTGCCACCACAGTCCGCAGTCAGCGTCGCTGCTTTGTATGCCCAACGTGCAGCGGCGTCTGACGACGACGAATCGCACATTGACATTGGCGATATTTGCAGCTGTGTCCTGCCGCTGCTGCAGCGTGTACTGCACTATTGTCGTGGTCTTGGCTGTGGTCGTGGTTGCAAGATACACTGCACGAAAGAATTGTTTCAAATTGGTAAGTCAGTTGGAATTTTCAAATCTTAATTAAATCTAAATTCAAGTTTGAGCACGTGTTTCATTTACTAAATTTTCGTCTTAAACACATTTGGCTTAAACTATTTAAATTTTAGGGCTACACTTTACTCATAGCTCAAGATGTTTTGCATTTAGCCAACAGCGCAGTCTAAGGTACTTGGCTATTTCTTCAAGTGCGCTCTCTCTCTCTCTCTCTCTCTCTTTCTCTCTCATTGAGCGGAAGCAGCTAGTGCTGTGCCAAGGGAAGCTTCCATAATTATTCTAAGCTGAAGCGCTGCGCCCACCAAAAAAAAAGAAACAACAACAACAAAAAAAGGAAGCGTAATTTGAGTCATGCGGCATGTGGCAGGGACGCAGTTTAGTTGAACATGCGGCAGGTGAGCGATGCGGCCAACCAGTTTCAGTTTTTCTTCCTCTTCTTCTGCTTCTTCTTCGTTTTTCGGTTGCTGCAAATCCTTGCACAATTCCCGTTTGGCAGCCTTTCCTGCAGGATATGCGGCAAATTGTGGCACAGTTACTTTTGCCCAGCCGTCGCCTGTTGTTGGCCGTGTGGCACGAGCAGGCAGCCACAACAACAACAGCAAAAACAACAACAACAAGAACAAGCCGCTCACAGCTCGTATCTCATTTCGGTTTCGCCTCTATCTTTGCATCTTGTATCTTTGTATCTATGTATCTTGTATCTGCTGCAAACTTTTGCTGTTGCTGTTGTTGTTGTTGTTGTCTGTTTGGCTTGTCGCACATCTGTTTTGATTTGCAAGCCGCAGACGTCTGCCTCGGCACACACCTGTCCCCTTACCCCTCCGCCTTACCCTACAGTCCACCCACAGTCTGCGCCATCCGCACGTAATCACTTTTTATTGGATTCTTTTATGTTGCGGATATTTTGTGCGTCAAAATCGTCTAATCGCCAGCCACGCCCCCTCCCCCCAGGGGCATAAAACGCTTTTGGCTTTTCGCTTTTTTTTTATTATCGCTTTTTTCTCTCGCTTTTTTCTTTCGACTTTTTTGTTGTTGAATTCAAAAGTAAGAGTAAAAAGAAAAAAAAACTTCGTTAATTGTCTTTAGTGTAAAATACTTTTGTAAACAACTTTTTGTGATAGTGCTTGAAAATTATGCGCATAGCTTGTCTTCATTTGAGAAAGGTTTATAACAATTAGTATATAATTTAGGTATATAATTGAGCTTGAAGAGAGTTGGAAATAACATAAAAATATATATTTAAATATAATATTTTGTATTTTAGTTTTTTTTCAATATGCATTTCATTTGCCTCTCTCTTCACATGTTTTTTTCGCAATTTATTTGACTATTTCGTCCCTATTTGTCATATTTTCTGAATTGATTTAATGGCAATTCAAGTGTATTTTTAAAAAGAAGACAACAAAGTTCAATAGAAAATATAGTCGTATGACTGCTTTATATGCTTCACAAAAATATCTTTAAATTTAAATTTTAGCTGAATTTTCCCAAGCAATTTCCGAAACACACAATCAAATGCTTTGCAATTTGATCCATTTATATAACTATAAAACTCTTTCAACTTTCACTTTGTCCTGCTCCTGTACTTTGACCTTTTGCACAGCAGCAGCAAAAAGTATCTATTAACATTTGGGTGCATTGTATCTGGCAGATACTTCATGTGGGCTATCTGACTGATTCAATCGACGCATCTTGTTAACACAAGTCGCACATAATTTGATATGTTTCGCCTGCTGCCGAATGCCACAAGCGACAACAGCAGCAACAATCGAAGGCAACATCAATGCTGATGCTAATGCTGATGATGATGCTGACAGCTGATGAGGGCCGCCTCTGGAATTGGAGGGGAATGAACTAGTGCGACTTTCCTCTCCCTGTCTCTCTTTATCTAACTGCATCTCTCTTTCATTGATGTTGTTTGCTGTTTTACAATAGATTTGATTTGAGATGCGAGTAGGTAGGGACAGGGAGCAGGAGGCAGGGAGCAGTTTGAGTTTCATTTCGCTTATTAGCTCAATGAGGGATGACTGCCAAACCGCATAGCAAGAGAATCAAATTGAATTGAATTCAATTTAATTTCAATGATGGCGCTTATGTTGGCTAATTTTTCTCGGCTGCCGACTGCCAGCTGCCTAAAGCGCGAGCCTGGGAAAGCGTCAACAATTTTCCATTTCGAAAATCTGTTGATAATCGCGATAAATGCAGTTGTTGTTGCTGCTGCTGATTATTGTTATTAATCGTCAAATGAGCGACAAGCGGCTGACCCCAATGCATGAGGCTTAGAGGGTGTGTGTGTGTGTGTGTGTGTGTATGTGTGTGTGGAGCTGTGTCTGAGCATGGCTAGCGGCAGCGTCAGCTGCAGGTCGCTGAGTAATGAGACTCGTTAATTGTGTGGCGGCTGCTGCTGCTGCTGCTGCTGCTCATCAGCTGGACGCAGCAAGCGCACCTGCCACCAAAACCGGCTCCTGGCTCCTTGTCTGTCGCTCCCTCTCTATGCCTCCCTCTCCCACTCTTTGCATTTACCGTTGTGTTGGCCAAAACAACCTGACAACCTGGCAACGCGCTTCGAACCACATCGAACAAGTTCGTCAGCGGTTGCCCAAAAGGGGGCGTGGTAGGGGTTGCAAGGCGAGCTTTTGGGTGGTTGCTCATTGCATGACGGCCTGACTGGCTCACTGGCTCACTAGCTGACCGGCCGGCTAAAAAAAGGGGTGCCAGGCAACAGCAACAGCAAAATGAACAAAAATAAAGAAGAAAACACTAACAACAAACGGTGCTACCCTGAGCTACAGTCACTCCTGGCTAACAGCGCCTCCTTCACTCCACACCCCACACTCCACACTTCACTTGCCCCACGCCGCTTCGAGGCACATTGCGAATCTATAAAAGTATCGGAGCGCATAAAAAACGAGCTCAGTAGTGAACGGCACTTTGCAACGGGCAGCGGCTAACGGCAAACGGCGACGCTTAACGGTGCGAAAACAAAAAAAAAAAAAAAAACAGTTAGCCGAAAAGGACGCGCTGCAAGTGCTTAATGTGTCCTGGCAACGGGCAATGAATCCAGCGAATCCCTCAGATACAAGATACATTGAGCGGCTCTAGCTGCGGCCATCTCAACTGCTCCGATTGCCGTTAGCATCGGCGTTAAGCAGTGCCAACTGTGTGCAGTCGGCAGTAACTTGTCAGCATCATTGGTGAGTGTCAACACACATACACATACACACACACACACACACACACACATACACGCATTTGCGCACACACAAATCCATCAGCTTAGAGCTCGCCTTTGTATCTGCGTCGGCATTAAACAGCTGCGGACCCAAAAAATTACTGTTGTAGCTGTAAATTGATACAGAGCTCACTGAGCGAAAAAGTTTAGCAATACATTCAAGTTAGAGTGTGCTAAAAACCAACTATGAACTGTATAATTGTAAATATATTTATTTTTTTATTTTTTATTTATATATTTACAGTTTTAGATATACTGAGAGTGTTAAACATTTGTGGGCAACAAGAAGAAATAAACAAGAAATACAAATATTTTAGCTTTAAAAAAGTGATAAGTTCAAATAAAGTTTTTGTTATAATATTTTTTATCTGAAACCCATTTTGAATCACTAAAATACAATTTCTGTATAGTCGAACTTTCTGCTGAGTTTCTATACATACATTTACTCAAATATTTCAAAATTTCCAAGTATTAGTCACTTCTTATTTCTCTTAGTGCACTCTATGGGCAGTTCCAGCTACAACCATGCCACAGCATCCTCGACAACTTACATCCTATGCGACACATTGCGTATACGCAACGTAAACAGCAGCAGCAGCAGCAGCAGCAGCGCAGTAGCAGCGCCGCAGCAGCTCAGTCTGTTTTTCTATGCTGTGTTTGCATTCGCTCTGCTCTGCTGCATTTCATGGCTGATTCTCGCTGTGTTTTTACTGCCAGCTGCCCCGAAAATGCTTTTTTATGAATGAATCTAACTGGCTCGAGGCGCGAGTGCCGATGATAAAATCTGAGGCACGCAGTTCAGTTCAGTTTGGCTTCGATTTGTATTTATTTATTTAATTATTAATGTGGGTTGCTGATCTAATTTCGTTTTAGTGCCGTGCCGCGGCAGTTAAATGCTCGTAGTTCTTGTATCTCTATCTTGTATCTTTTATCTGTGCGTCGGCCAAGTGCTACTTGGCCAATTTGTTTGTGGCTGCGTTTGCCATTTCCATTTTCATTTGCGTTGCTTTTGATACAGATTTTCGAGTTCGAGTTCGAGTTCGATTTGGATTTCTTTTTCTTTTGTTTTGTTTCATTCAACTCTTTTGGCAGCCTAAATTTGAATTCAAAAAGCTTTTGGCCGCACACACATCTAGTTTCTGTGTGTAGGAAGGACCGGCGACAGCGACGCAGGCAGCTCTCCGCCTCCATTCCCCCTCTCGGAATGGGACTTTGAATACCAATTTCTTGAATGGGATGCGTGGGTAGACGCACGCAGCGGCACGTAGCCAAAAACGTTGCAAGAGCTCGCAGATAAAATCACAGCTAGACGAGATCCTAGGCCAAGCCACAAACCAATAATCATTCACAGCTCAATTATTGAAAATGTACAAGTGAGAAGGTTAGATGATTGTTGAACTATTGAAATCTCTTAGCAGCAACAATGAGTAATGAGTTTGTAGTTATCATTAGCATGGTCATTTATTCATCATTGCCAGCATTAGTATTAGCTCTGCTTTCCCAACGATCAGTGTTAATATCTGTATCATTTTTATTATATTTCAGGCATTTATATTGGCAGCATTCGCTTCAGTATTAGCATGACAATACTAAATCTATAATTTACATTACTATTATTGACATGATCTGTTACTTCAACTCAAGACTATACTATAGTCTAGTCTCATATTTCAGCTGGGAGTTACCAACTCAACTCAACTTCCATTTCGTTCCTTTAAATTTACCTCAATGTATTTACATATATTTCCACAATTATTATTATTACATAAGACTCTCCCACTTTATTATGAATGCGCTTTGTAGTTGATTTCGACATTGATGTTTGTCCAACAATTGCTCAAAGTGTTCAACATAAGTATTTATGTTTTTGTTTTACTGTTTAATTTGTTTACATTTTGCTTTATTGATTTATTTATTCATTCACTAAAGTATTTTTTATTGACTTGCTGCCGTTTAACGTTGTTGTTGCTGATATTGTTATTGCTATATATATATATATATATTATTTTTTCATTAAATTATTGTTTCATTCATTTACAAGGTTTAACTGCCTTGGTGCGTGCGTGTGTGTGTGTGTGTGTGTGCGGGGCGTAGGCGTGGCCAGCGCCTGGTCTTAACGCCGCTTTGTTTCCCCAGCTGTCTGCTAAAAGTGCATGCAAATTTTGCGTGCGACAGCAGCCGAGCTACAACACCAACAGCAACAACAACAACAACAACAGCTATAAAACCATATATCATGCTTATAAGCACCCATGACATCAGAGCAAGAGCAGAGCAGAGCAGACAACACCAGACTAGCTGAGCAGCTGAGGGAACAGCGAGATGGGATGGGGGACAGCTGAATGCCGTCGAGACGACACACGACGATGATCGACGCGTTGCCTTGAATTTCCACGGCCTGTCTAAGAGAGAGAGGGAGAGAGAAAGAGAGAGAGAGAGAGAGGCGCGAGACCTGAAGCGATTATCTCAGGGGGCCGCAGTTGCCTCAGTTGCGAAAAAAAAACCCATAAAATTTCAAGCGTTTGCTACTTTTTAAAAAATGGTACGCACTGCATTTTCTTTATTTTTGTAAATATATATTTGTCTTTTTTTGTAATTATGTCAAGTTTGCTTTTTTTTTCGTTAATTTTTTCTTACATTGAGGTGTGAAAAGAAAAACCCATTTCAAGTGCCGAAAAAAAAAAAAACTAAAACTAGAAGAGAGCGAAAGAGCGAGAGAGAGACCTGAGCTGACCCCTTTTAACTGTTATATATACATTAATAAATATAAGAGCTAGCGAAGCGCGTTAATAGCTTCTAACTTAGAGTCAACTAATTTGCATAGTTAAAGACCTTGAGAGGAACAGAATAAACAGCCTGAAGCATCAGCATCGCTCATCAGCAGCTGCATGCGACATGCGAGACATTGTTTCAGTTCTTTGAGGAGCTAATAAATTAGAGCACTTTATGCTTAGGAACTTTAATAAATTTACCTAAAGCTCTTGCATAAGCGTAAAACGTAAAACGTCGCCGCCTGTGAGTCTGTGTTTGGTAAGAAACCAAAACAAAGCCAAATCAAAGCTAAACCAAGAAGACGACCAAGGTGAAGAGGAAGAGAAGAGAAGCGTGAAAATATCAAATAGATAAAGAGACCCGAAGAGAAACGATGTGAAAAGTTGCAACGCGAATGAAACAAAAGGAGAAGAAGAAGAAGAAGAAGCAGCAGCTGTAGGCATCAACAATGGCTCGGAAAATGTGGAAAATGTGTCTTGGGAATCTTACGAAATGCAGTTTGCTTGAATTAGATAAAAGTTTAGGAAATGTTTATGCCAAAAGTGAAGCGAAAGCAGCCGCGGCATAGAACGTGGCAAATTTCTTTCCTTTTAACTGCTTATCGCAGGTGGGAGAGAGAGCGAGAGAGAGAGAGGGAGAGAGAGAGAGAGAGAGAGAGAGAGAGAGAGAGAATCCGCAACTGAGCGGCTACGGAAGTGCATCACACGAAATAAATGTGGGTAAAAAAGGTAAAGCAGGAAAGGTGTTTTCATTTCTGCTTTTTTTTTTTGCAAGGCAAATGTTTTTAGCAAATGCACTGAGCGAAAAATTGCATTGAATTGTAGTTGAGTATGAACGTTATTTTTAGTAAATCAAAGGGAGCAATATTTTGGAGAAGCTACTAGATAATTGGAAATTTTATTAATCTCTGCCAGCTAAAAGATACACAGTTGCTTTCAGGATATCCCTAATCTTATCTAACTTTTTCTCTCAGTGTAGATACATTTGACTACATGGTGTAGATGCACATGCTTAGCTATGCAGCTAAAGCAAGACGACTTCGTCGTTGTTTTCTGCACGTGAATATTTCACACAAAGCACAAAGCGAGCGGCAAATTACGACACCCAAACGTCAGCGTCGACTGAGGCAGCGACTGCAATAGCAGCAGCAGCAGCAGCAGCAGCAGCAGCAGCAGCAGGCAGCAATAGCAAGAATGCCTAACCAGCGCAATTTGCAAATGCGAAATGCGAAATGCGAACTGCAAATGCGAGCCGTGAATCACAAGCGGCAACAACAATAGTTAAGAATGCGCCAAGGGAACTCCACACACTCATCGCTTATCGCAATGCAGTACCCCCTTAACACACACTCACAATCACACACACTCGCACACTGCCCCCTCCCTTCCCTTTTGCAATATTCATTCATCGATAGCGCGGTGAAAATTTCGTGCGCGCGACCAAAAACAAAAGCGCAAACTCAAGAGGCGCGAGATAAACAAAGCACAAGTGCAAACAAACAAACAGACAGACAGACAGAGACAGACGGACAAACTACAGATGCAGATGCATCTGGCAGATACAATTGCATCTAAGTATCTGCGCGCTGCGTAGCTACGTGTGAATCGACACTAAACTGCATAGCTGAAATTCTTGAAGACAAACGCAAAGAGCAAAGCGGCTAGCAGCAAATTAGCAAAGCTGTCGAAAACTTTTTGAAAAGTGAAACGGAACCCAGACTCAGGGTCGACAATGTATCTCTCCCTCTCCCTGCCTCTCTCTACCTATCTATATATATATATATATAGATACAGAATTTCGAACTGGCTGACTCAGGCCCACGCATTGGCTCGCCACTGAAATCCGCATCCGACTTATCGACCCAAAAAAACAAGTTTTTCCCACGGCGTCAAATGCGGCGCGTGGGCAAAAACCCCAGATTGGAATCCAATTGGACATAAGACTAGTCGACAGCATCGAGTCCGATTCGAAACCATTTGACGTCAGAGCTGCGACAATTGACTGTTATAATAAACATAACACCTTGCCTTACTCAGTTCAAGCTCTCCACGAATGCAAACTATGCCTTAGGAGTGTCAGCAGGTCGTAGCGCCCGCTCGCCTCGTGAGTCGGTTTCTATTTGCTCAAGTATTATCTGATTTCATCTGAATCATAAATGTATTTACGTCATGTGATGAATGTTTTGTTTGAAATTGGAAGGGGATCGGACCAAAAGCCAAATTAAAGAACTAAATAATCATACTATAATCTATTAGCACTCTTAGCTCGGCTAATCATATAAAATGCCATTTCAAATAGATGAAAAGCTGGAGTGAGCTTTGCTGTGTGAGTGCCGACTGATCAGATACACTATCGTAAGATAATGAAAAGAATTTCAATAGGAATTTATTAAAATGAAAGTTCTAGCTGAAGAAGTGCGATTAGCAAACTAAGACTCACATATTGAGAGCGAATGCGACAGAGAAAGAGAGAAAGTTAAATAAATTTTGCTTTTAGAATATAACTGATCGTCATGAAACTTCCTGCTCTTTTGGTATCTCTAATATTATTTTCTTATACATATTTTAGGGAAATATTTGCTCGAAATATTTATTGCAACTAAACATTTGTTTATATTTAGCATTAAATAACAATTACACTTTCAATAAAAACAGTTGGATTGCATATTCCATCAGCTCTGGTCACTTAATCTGGGCCATAAATCAATTTGGAGCGATAAAAAATGATAGCGAATCAAAAATAGTTGTAAATAGAGCGAAATATTTTTTGATAAATGTTCAAATGTTGGTTCTTCTCTATCTCTATCTCTATCTCTCTCTGTCTGTATTCTATTACCTTGCAAAATGTAAAATGTGAAAAGAAATTGGATGTTTGTGCAAATATGCGAAATGAAATGAAATATTTTAGCAATTAAAAGCGACAAACGACTCAAATGCAACATACAACAATTTTATTTCTATTTCTATTTCTCGCTTGGCCACAGCAACAAATGTTTTGCATTTAATTTTAACAACAGCTACAAAAAATGCATGAAGACAATAAAAATACAAAATAAATAAATAAATCCAAATACTTTATAAGCACTACAGAGACAGACAAAGAGAGAGAGAGACAGATACGTTTTGTTATGTTATGTTATGGCAGGTGCAGGTCCCACGCCCTCTTTTTTGGGCATTTATTAAATTGGCTTGGGTCATTTGCAACTTATTTTAGATACGTGGATACGCATGGATATTGCAGCTCTGATTGTTACCGAGTCGCGCGTTCATCAAATTTGCATTAGCAAATGAGCGCAGCAAAGAGAAAGACACAAGAAAACGAAAAAGAAGAAGAAGGAGAAAAAAGCGTTTCACAGTTAACTCAATTAACTTATAAAATGTAAACTATGCGAGCCCCAACACCAGCAACAGCAATAGCAACAGCAACAGCAACAAGAGCTCGACTAAGTTAAACGGCAACGGTGATTAACTCTTGGCCACAGCAATCCAGAGTGAAGCTTTCCATATATGTAGATGCGTGCCTTGAGATACAGATACCGATACAGATACAGATATTTACGTGAATGTATCTACAAGCTACAAGTTACGCTTTGCAGACTCGCGCAGTCAGCTGAGCGCGAATAATTACCACGCCAAGTCTTCGAAGTAGACAAAGAGCAGGGAAAGGAGGAGAGGGAGAGAGGTGCAGTGTTCAGGCCAGTTGAGGCGGCTCAGTCAAAGCTTTGACTAAAAATAGTTAGCCCAGTGAATGGGTATCGAGCTGCTGGCCCCACTGGCCAGGCCAAGTTGGGTGGCTCCAGCGCCAGCATTGCTAATGTGCTTTGGCAAAAATGTGATAATCGAACGACGGCAGCGGCAGCAGCAGCGGCTTCAATATCGGTTCAATGTGCGAGCTGTGGCCAAGACTAGGCTGAGATACATTTACACACACATTTAGCAGCTATTGAACCCATTAATGAACCCATTTGCTTTTCTAAGCCAACAATTTTCCCAGCAAATGAAAGTCGCACCCAGACGAACGCCCAATTGCCAATTGCGAATTGCCTCGATGATCTTGGCTCTGACTCGAGATACTTTCTATAAGTGTGAATAAGAGCTGTATTACAGCTGTAGTTTTAATTCAGCTTCTGCTTAATATGTGACTTGATTTTCTCTTATGTTAAAGGCCTTTGGGTCAGTCTACCCAAGTCTAGGCAAATAGTTTCCTTGGAATCTATCAATTGTGCCTCAACTGAAATACTGAAATTTCTGCCTGAACTTTTTACCCACAAATAATTCACGCATTCCAGCGCTCTGTCGCACTTGTTTAACTAGCTCTGCCCCTGTTTTCCCCCTAAGCTTTTCCTGCTCGCATCTGCTTTGCTTCGAGTCTTGTCCCTTGTTCTGTTGAGGGCAGACAAAAGCCTTTTCATGCCATTTTCATTTCCATTACCGTGCGAATTGTTCTAGCTGCTTGCATTTTGCCTCTCATTCCTCATTCCTCCATCTTCTTGTTGGTTTCTTAAACATTTTTTTTAGCTGCTTTTGTTGTTGTTGTTGTTGTTGTTGTTGGTTTTCTATAGTAAACTCATGCGTTGAACCAACCTGGTCGCATAATTGCCTTTTGATGTTGATTTTGTTGTTGGTCAGCTTCACATTTGCCGCCTGCTCGAATCCGGCCTCTGCGACTAGTCGCAGCGCACATTAAGTTAAACATGAATTGTTATGATTTACAATGAGAAAAATTATGAATTAATTATTCATGGCGCTCTGCAGGAACCAACCAACTGCCAACCAACCGCCTCCTGCTCCGCTGAGTCACGTTTAACTTGCAGTTTCCTTATTGCGTGGCTTCCGTCGAATGCTTCCTAAAATGCTTCATGTGTGCTGTGAGGGGAGGGAGGGAGAACGAGAGAGAGGAGCTTGCACTTATAGACCAATTAGCTAACGGAACTACGTGCAAATCGTTGCATCTTGTTAACCGTTCGATGCCAACTCATCTGAGATACTTTTGCATCTGCTGCTGCTGCTGCTTGTGGCTACTTGGAAAGCGGGTTAATTGATGGCTTTTGCTTTAAATTGCCACGCTCGACAATCAGCGGTGGCAATTGGCGCACATTCGCCTGCCCGGCTGCTGGCTTGCCTAGGCGCGCTGCAAACGTATCTGTCAATCAGCGTATCTGTATCTGCGGCTGTGCATTTGTATCTTTTGCATGCAGTCGCGTTTTGAAGTTAATTATCAAGTTCATGTTCGTGCCGCAATTTCTTAAGCTTTATTAGATCAGTCCAGAGAAATTTCATATAATCCAGTTTACGAGCACTTGCCCAGCAACCGAAGCAGCCCATAAATCAAGTGTGCCCACCAGATCAAGTCGATTTCAGTGCCATCTGCGTGCCATACAACAGGCCCAGAATCTAGTCAAAGACGTTGTCATCTATGCTGGAATTGTTATGCATATGTCAATTACACACACACATATATATATGGAATATATATATAATTATATGTTATATATGTATATATAATCGTTTGCGTGCTAAATTTATTGATATGTCAAAACGGCCCTCTATAGTAGTGGACTCCCCTCAACACCTCCTCCCACCCAATGGACTATTTTTCGCCTTGCGACGAGTCGTTGACCTGCCTCGAGGCCTTACGCCAAATGTGCTTGGACATGGTTAAGTTACAAGATTTGTCGAAGCTCAGAAAATTATATTTTAAGTAAATTTATAAGATCAATATTACTTAACTGTTCTTATCTTCTACTCTTTTATCTGCACATTCAAATGCTTGTCAAAGCATAAACACTTCCCGGTCTTCTGTTTCGCTCAGTGCACATATTCTATGCATATTTCTGATACTGTTGCTATCTCTTCCGACTATTTCGTCATATATATATGTATGTATATAGTCACAATTTTTAGAGTGCTGTTGCCATCGATTTATGGCATAATCGAAATGTTTAGTTTTAATTCAACCGAAAGTTCCATTTGCATATCCCCTGTAGCCGACCCGCTGCCACGCCCCGTCGCTCTGCCGCCCCATTCAGCTGTTTGCTATCTGATGTTGCGTGATTCACTTTCATATTTGTTGTTATTATTTATTTTGTTGTTGTTGTTGTTGCTTTACTATAAACATGATGTTTGTATTCTTTGGTGTTGTTTTATTTTCGTTTGAGTGTCGTTTTCTCATTTCATTTTATATATAAACATATAAATATATCTGTTGTTTTTCCCTATATATTTCCGTGTGAACTTCCGTTTTTGTTGGCCGCGACAGTGCGAGCAGGAGGAGCAGCTGAGCTCTGCCTGGAAAAAAGGCAAAAGTTTTGGAACGTGTTTGAAATATTGATAGCAAGTGCAGAGACCAGAGACCAGAGACCACAACAGCGGCCAACACAAATACACTCAGTAATGCGGTGGTTGCAACAACAAGAACAACAACAATCAAGAGTCTAGTAACACCTAGCGCTCTGGTTGCCTGACCAAATGCCTCCTCTACCTCCAGCTGCACTACCCACTCTGTTTCTTTCTCTCTCTCTCTCTCTCTCTCTCTCTCTATCTCTCTTGCTGCATATCTGCCCCTTTCAGTTTGTTGCTTTTGGCGATTTTGCTTTGCTTTTTACACTGCTGCGGCAGTTTGGCTAGCTGCAGGGCTGCCTGTCGGGCTGTCTGGTTGTCTGGTTGTCAGACAGTCGTCCCCCTTTTACGTTGCCATTAGACAATAACTGGCAATAATCGTTGAACCGTAAAATAAACATGGATACGCGCTGCACTTGTTTAGGTAACACCAACTAACCAACTAACCAACCCGCCAACCAGCCAACCACCAACAACAATAGCAACAACAACAACAACAACAACTATCAACGTCGCGTGGTCAGGTGTCGATGTCGCTTGTCTGTTGTGCTGTTATTGTTGTCGTTGTTGTTGTTGTTTCTACCTTTTGCTTCCACCTTCTCGCCTGCCAGTTATTATGTCTCGACAACTGCCTGCTGCCGGACGCTAACTGATTTGTGCATTGACGCGAAGTCGTAGAAATATTCAACATAAATACGTGTATTATTTGACTTGAGTTCGTTCTCTCTGCGCGCAGTTTTATGCTTTCTATAAAGCAGCTAAAAAAATATATATTTAAATATTTTATATGAATAGTTTGGTATTTTTAGTTTTTACTTATTTTTAGATATTTACTTTTGCGCCCACGCAAGCTGATCTTTCAGTATTGGCTAACAGTGGACACAAGTCCCATATTGTCTAGTGGTTAGGATATCCGGCTCTCACCCGGAAGGCCCGGGTTCAATTCCCGGTATGGGAAAACTAGTTCTTCTCTATTTTCATAAAATTTATTAGTCAAGCTAATCAGAATCGATAGATGGGTCTAATCGATAACTGTGCACAACCTGACCTGACCTGACTTTCTTAGCCAATTATAAATTATTGAAAATAACCCAACATGTAAAACTATTTTGCTTGCACATTTACTTAACTTTTGTTGATTAATATTTAAGCACGCTTAGTGGATAGGCGCAAGGACTGTTGATCGATTCTTGACATGAATAGTTTTAGTTCTTAAATATTCATATTTTAATAATGAGCGCTGAGCAATCGGAGCTGGCTATTCCTGCCTTGAACGAATGAATTTCTATGATAGATTGCATAAGACTCAGGTTCGACTCATCGCGAACACGGAAACAATTTTAATTGGTCTTTTACATTTACTTTACGACTTTAATTTTGACTATCAACTGCGGAACTGTGGCACATTTGTGGACCACTCGATTGCCCAATGTGGCCAATGGAGGGGCGGGCATCTGGTTCCGTTGCAAGTGCGAGTATCTGAGGTTCATCAAGAGCAAGAGCAAGAACAGCTTCTGTCGAAATCGCTGGCACAGATACTCAACTTATAAGCGCGCTGCTTGCTTGTAGGTTAAGTTTAATGCCCAAAAATTTTAACGGCTAGCCAACAAAGAAAGAGAGAGAAAGAGAGAGAAGGAGAGAGTGAGAGAGGGAGGCAAGCAAGAGCTTGTAGCTGGGCAAGTGTTTCACACAGTAAACACAAGTTAATGAAATTAAAACGTAAGCAGCAGCAGGCAAACGCAATAAACACAAAAGAAATTACAATTAAGTTGAAAGCAGGCAAAAGTCGAGATTCGAGTTTGCTTTGGCCCCCCGCACACACACACATACACACTCGCAGTCGCACACACACTTCATTTGCGAGACGTTGGCGTGGCATGCAACCTAAATGGAAATGAACTCGCGTGGGCCGCTGCAGTTGAGCCCCATTTCCTAAAACCCCAGCTTGCTCCCCTCTCAGCTGTTGGCTGAGGCCTCTATCGCGATGCTCCATTTGTGCAACTGCTGCTCACCTCTCGCTCGCTCTCGCTCTCGCTCTCCTCTTCTGTCCAGCTTCAGCGCCGCACTTGCTGCCCTCTCAGTCCCTCTCCCTCTCTGTTGCATGACATGCGGCTTTTAATCGCATTCGTTTCAATTGCCGGAATTTTATTGTGAAATGAGCAGACTCAGGGCGCTGAGCTCTCCACCTAGCCCCTATCTATCCATCCACTCTCTCTCTCTCTCGTTCTCTCCTCTTGAATAGCTGGCCCTACCGCGCGACTTTCTTTGTGAAGTAAAGTGAAGTGCACAGTCAGTCAGCTCATCCCCTTAACAAACGAAAGCTCCAGCTCTGTCCCGCAGTTCGTTTCATAACTTTCTGCCCCTAACGCTCTGCGTTGCCCAACACTATTTTTTAATTGCGAACGCCAAAAGAAAATAACTTGCAAATATAATGTTAATGTTAATGTTAATGTTAATGCTGTCTCTGCATGGGTGTGCCATAAAAAGTGAAAACTGCCAGCGGCAGCAAAACTCTGTTTTCTTTCTCTTTGAGCCTCTCGAATATGCATGCATGTTTTTCTTTTCAATTATATAGTTTTTCTTAACAATTTTCTCGTCATTGTTGTTAATGTGTTTCCAGTTGCTGCTGTTGTTGTTACAACTTTCATTGTGCTCACACCCAAACAAGCCAAGCAGCCAAGCAGCCACCCACCCACTCAGCCAAGGTCGCTTCGAGTGCTGCCAACTTGCTATTATTTTATTTTCCATTTTTTATCTGCATTTTTTCTTCACTTTTCACAAGTTTCTCATAACTAACATTTAAGCCCAGTCATAATTATTAATGTGCACATTTCTCTTTCTCACTCTCACAACATTTCTTTGTTTAACTTGGCTCGTTCTTCGCGCTGCCCCGGGCCCCTCTTCTCTCTTCCACCTCTCACTCATTCGCCTTTGCAACTCCTCTTGCTTGGCTTACCCGCAGTGCTGGTAATTAAAATTTTATTTAACACATTTCACTTGAATACATTTGCCCTCTCTCTCTCCTTCTCTTCTCTTTCACTCGTGTGCAAGTTATATTTTCTTTTCATCAAATATTTAAAAGACATTCACATTTGCTGCACATGCAAAAACTTATCCTGAAGTAACTTTTTTCTTTCATGTATGTCATATGCATATGCCCAAAGTTTCGGGCAATGCAAAACTCTGCAAAGCCATAACAGTATAAGAAATGTTAATAAGAGCGCTGTTAAGTGCTTAAGAATAACAATACAATGTTATGGAAACACTTATACAATATATCTTATAGAGGGAAACAATACAACAATACTCGTTCATTTTTTATAAATCTCAAGAGCGAATCTGCAGTCATATCTTAGCCCAAGGTTAATCCTTGCAAGATTCTGTTCCCAGTTGCGATTCTCTAGACGGGCAGTATAAAACTTATATACTCATTTCATTCCATTTCACAACTATAATTTTGAAATAATTGTACGATATTTGGAATGCAACTTGAAATCAATTTATGAAATTAAATTATATGTATATGATGTTGGTATTTTAAATTTCTACCACAACTTCCCTTTAAAATGTATTTATTAATCAAAAATATGATAAGGACTGTTTTTTGTTGAATGAGTTGGGTTTATTTATTTATAAATTACAATTTAATTTAATTATGGTCAGTTTAGTTTTTTACTATCGATAAATAATGAATAATAGCCGCTTTAATAAACTATCTATGGAAACAGTTGAAATGCTCGTAGACTATTTTTTTAATCAATTTATTTATTTAACCATGAATCAATAAATTGAATATGGGTAAAAAGTGTAAAGCACGCATATTTGATAAATACAAATGGAAATAATGCAAACAAAACACAGACACACACACACATACACTGCACACACACACACACTGAGAGACAACATTATGCAAATTAAATATTTGCTAATGCAAATACAAACACAAATACAAACTCAAAGCCGAATCAAGTGCTGCCGCAGTGGAGCATGAAACTGGGGAGGGGGAAGGTGGCAGTCAGCGCTGTTAAGGAGGTCGTCCTGTCAGTCCGAATGCTTGCATAATCCACTCATACATACATATGCATACATTACACACAGGGACGCCAGAAAGTTCGATTTTTGGCACCGAGACGAGTCACGGAGTCGATGCGAGAGAGTCGAGTGTTGAGTCTCAAGTCCCGAGTCTTGATTCTCGAGTCTCAGGTCGCAGCCAGCTCACGTTTGAGTTGTTTCAAGGATATGTGCGTGTCCTGAATGGGCACAGCGGCGCATAACTTGCGTGCGAAGGCCACACAACACAAACAACAACAGCGACAACAAACAACAACGGCAACGAAACAGCAAAGAACAACAAAAGGTGAAACGCTTACGAAACAAGAAATTATGTTAAAGGACATTAAGGACATGCCCACACCTGTCGATATTTGTACAGTTTTTGGCGTGCGTTCATTATAGTTAGTTCAGAAAGCCTCGGAGCCAGGGGATCTCCGTCCTCATCTCCGCTCTGGTCAACCGGTTTTGTGGCATTGCATCCTGATCAAAGATGGGAAACGCAGCATTTCCGTTGCGCAAAACTCGTTTGCAAGAAAGTGTCCTGCCTCGACTTGCCAGTTGGCCGAGGCGCCCCAGAGCTTACCGTTCGACATGTGTACTGCCCTTGCTCTTGCCCTTGCCTCAGCCCCTGTCCTCATTTGACTTTTGTTTTGCTTGTGTAGCAAACAGCTCTGGAAGGCAATCACCATTAAAACTCATTACCAAGGGCAACACGCCATGGCCAATACGACTCAGGACACTAAAGCTGGCCACAAACCGACTATAAACCGGCTTGGCCAGGACTACGATTGCGACTCCGATTGCAGTTCGCAATCAGTCAAATTCAAATTGAAAGTCAAATGAAAATCAGAAACTGCAACAACTTACACTTTGTATATTTCTAGCTAGGGCAGCTAAACTTTAATTTCCTATCTCTGGCTATATCAATAGACTAATTTTGAACGATTTCCTATGTTAGCTCTTCATAGCATAATATACCCTGTATACCTACATGCATATACTCTATACTCTATACTCTATACCTTATTCCCTATAGCAGGTTAGCTGACCACTGATTTGATGCACCAGAGTATACATTTGTCAGACTTGCATGAGACAGACGTCTAGCAAGATGACTTAGCAAAAGAGAATATATTTGGTATAGGTTCTCTAGTGTGCTCTATGGGGTCTCGTTCACTGGCTCTGGCAGTTCGAATTTAGCAGCGGAAATAAATTTGTTTGTCGAAAAATTCGCTGTCTAGGCGAGAGAAATAAATTCCGACTGTTTTATTGCCGTCTGGTGACATTACATGCGATATTTCGAGGACTAGGGCAAAGCTAGTGGTGGGGGGCGGTAGGCGTGGCTCATTGAGTTGGCTGGCGCCAAATCAAGTCAAGAGAAATTGCGCTGCAGTTGTCGCAGCGGCCAGAATAAGGAACGTGGAAATTGTTGGACGGACAACCTTGAGCTAATTTGGCTAGGCTATTACAATCTACTCTCTCTCTCTCTCTCTCTCTCTCTCGCTCTCTTACATGTGTGACTCACTCTCTTTGTTTCGGTATCTCTTTGCAGGGGCCAACAACGGGCCAGACGAAATTCCTCCCGCCGGCAACAACATGACAGCCGCTAAGTGGGGCACCGTCACAAGGCAGACGGCCCAAAAATAGACGCCGCAACGCCGGCAAGACATCGGAAATGCTCCTCTCCTCAGCCACAGTGTTGCAGATGCCGCCGTCACAGCCACGCAGCAGCAACAGCAGCAGCAGCAGCAGCAGTACCGGCCTGGTGCTGGGCGTCTGTCTCGACCAGCTGATGCAGCAGCCCCACCAACTCAAGAAGTTGCCAGACAAGACAGAGGCAGAGCAGGAGATATCGAAGCAGCCGCAGTTGGCAGCTAGACAAGCGCCTTGCTTCATTGTGTTAGTCTCGCTGCTCGAGGTAGGTTGACCGGGCTGACCATTTCTAATGCAAATGCCCCATGTCCCGACCCGAGGGTTGATTCGAAAGAATGCCGCCGGGTTGCCATGACGGCGTACACAACACGCAAGGCAAAACTCTATTTGGGGGTGCACTTAATTGCTGTCACAAGTGCAGCCAGATAATGTAGCGAAATAAATGAAAATCCTTTCTACATTAACTCGAGGGAAGGCCCAGAGTGGGCGACTATCATCTAACAATTTACATATCTAACTCTTCAATTGAAGCAGTTTATATTTAACTTAGTTTAATGGCTTTTCCTTTTCGTTAAAACTGCTTTCCATATCGATTATTTCACTAGATTTGTATAGAACATGTTTCTCTTAACTCTCAACTCTCTTAACAAAGACAAAGGCTTGACAATATTTAATCAATATATATTTATATATATTTTAAGTTGATTTTCCTTCTCTAGTTATTTTTTACAGCATCTGCATTTAATTCAAGCTCAGAGCTCATGCTACAATCCGTGACCTCTGACCTCGTGGCTGGCAGAGCAGCTGTTCAGTGAGCTCTCAAGCCCTAACTTAAGATGCGTGCCCTTTATTCGGCCAACATCTCAAGTTATTGCGCTTCAGCGGTTGCTACTGCCGCCTGGGGTTGCTGCTCTAGTGGATCCATGTGGGTGTCCCGGAGTCAAGCAATAATAGCTCTCCTGATCATATTTCAGCCCCCGTTGGCTTGCGTGCCCAATCCATAGCCCCATTCCTCATTTCCCACTCTCCACCTTCCGTTTGCCACTTGCAATTCCATTTTTAATGCCACACACACACACACTCACACATGTGTGTGCGTAAGCTGGACTGAGGCGAGTTGTGTGGCACATAAATTGCCCGGCTGGCCGCAAAGCGAGTGGCAAGCGGCATTTGCAAATGGCATTTGGCTTCCGGGCTGGGCAAGGATATATCAACAGAAACAGGAGACCAACATTTGGGGAGTGCGTGCGAAAATCCAAACACTTTTTGCGTCTGCACTAGTGTCTGGCTCTGCAGACTGGACGCCGCCTGCCACAAGAAGCATACACATCGCAAAAAGGGGAAAGAGCAACAGAGACGGGGCACTTGGCAAATGGAACAAGAAATTCGCCCTGGCATTGGCGACGTCTCGCCGCTGTCTGCTACCAGTCTCGTTCGCCTCGGCTGCATCATACACAGCCCGAGGGTTGCTTTGCCTGGCCTGGCCTGGCTTTGGCTGTGGCTTTTCCTTTGCTTTGGCTTTTCCTGGCGCCGAGCAGGGTCGACATAAAAAATGACTTACATTGTGATGGCTTTATGGCTGTCACCCTTGACAAGACTTAGCTGCCAAACTAAGCCCTTCAATCGAACCTTTAAGCAATATCTTAATCAACTTTCCTCCAGCAGATCCTTGTCTTTGTGTACGTCGGCGCTGCTCCGCCAGAGGATTCGTTGCTCATTTATCGGCCGGATCGCCGTTTGCAACTGTGGCGCTTCGTCTCCTACGCCTTGCTACATGCCAGCTGGCTCCATCTCGGCTTCAATGTGCTCACCCAACTAGTATATGGCCTTCCGCTGGAGCTTCTCCATGGCTCGGGACGCACGGCTATCATCTATTTGGCAGGCGTGCTGGCTGGATCGTTGGGCACCAGTGTTGTGGACTCAACGGTGTATCTGGTGGGCGCTAGTGGCGGTGTCTATGCTCTGCTAGCTGCCCAGTTGGCCAATCTACTGCTCAATTTCGGACACATGCGCCAGGGCTTCGCTCAGCTGCTGGCTGTTCTTATCTTTGGTGAGTTTCCCTTTCCCCTGCCCGATCCCCGATTCAGCTTCATTCGTGATCCTCTGCAGTCTCCTGCGACCTGGCCTACACGCTCTACTGCCGACAGTTGACTCTGACGGAGCTAACACCCAATATCTCCGTCTCCTACATAGCCCACATGACGGGCGCTCTGGCTGGCCTCAGCATCGGCCTCTGTTTGCTGCGGCAGCTGGATGGAACCCTGCGTCCGCGTCTGCTGCGCTGGATGGCGCTGGGTGTGTGGACAACTTTCAGTGGCTTCGCCCTGGTCTTCAATCTGATCAACACAGTCACGGCCCAGCTGCTGGCCGAGGAGGAGGGCGAGGTGCTCAAACAGCATTTGCTGCACGATCTGGGCATGGAACGCTGACAGCCACATCCAAAGACTGAACCCAGTCAAGTCTCGAACTATGCTCATATCTGAACAATAGACTAGTCATTAGCTCATAAGACATTCCAGGACAACGTGCTCAAAACAATATACACATCGAACATATATATATCTAAGAACTTGCCCAGGCAAGGGCGCTCAAAGGCGAGGAAGAATCGAGAGAAATGCTAATCTTATGTAAATGCCAAAAATGAGTTTATGGAAGGAAATTCTCAATTGCTAATCGAGCGAGGCTCAATTCAGAGACTTCAAACAGTGCGGCTTAAGACAAGATCCTAGTGCTATGCATCCTATATATAAACAATATTTATCAGATAATATATAGAAATATAAAATCAAGTATCAATAAGTCTTAGCTAGGCTACAACTAACTACAAATTCCATATGCAAATGAAAGTTTCAAAATACATCAAAAATATATCTATAATAAATCAAGCATGCCAGCGTTTTTATTGGGTTTGGATATGATGAGAGATCTATGATCGATACAATTGAAACAATTGAACTTATCAGCTGCTTAGACTCCCAAGAACAGAAATGGCAATCAGAATTGAAATTAGCTATAATTACCCAAAATATGTATGGTCTATCTAAAAATGATTGCAATGATTTTAAGAAATACAAAAATGCTGGAGATTGAAAAAATTCTTAGAAATTTTGCAAAATCATTCTCTTAAGGGTAAGCTCAAAATTAAACGAAAACTTTTGCATAAATATATATCGTAATATTTATACACAAGAATATATTTATATTTATGATAATTGAACTAAAAGCCATTCAAGTCTTTAATATACGCTAAACATATTTATATAACACAATTCCACTTGATTATCGATCGTCTAATAGAACTCAAGCAAATCAGCTGTAAAATTTAACGACTGCATGACTTCTGACCAAGTACACTTTGAGTTCTGTTGGCCAATTTATGAGTTCAATATGAATGCATAAACATGCATTAGTGTGTGTGTAAGTGAGTGTGTGTGGTATTCAGCATGTGCCAGCGGTAACAGCAACAACAACAACAACAACAACAACGACAACATCATTGAGAACAAAATGCAATTCACAATTGGCAAACGAAAAGTAAATAACAAACAAAAAATTAGCCGCTCGATTTTGTTTGTTGGCATTGCCTCATCGAGAATTGGCCTAATTAGGCACCAGGGCCTTAGCTCAATTCGAGGGGGGCTGGGAAGGGTGATGAGAGGCAGTGGCAGCGGTTGGCTTTTGTTTTGGCTTTCGGTTTCGTGTCGCAGTTTGCTAAGTCAAAACAAATAACTTTGAGCGTACTCAAAGAGCGGATACCCTATAGAAAGAGTAAAAGTGCTAGTGTGACAATGTAATGTAAGTCTATAGATACCCTATAGAAATGTGGGAAGTGCAGCGACCCTATAAGAATATACGAGCAAACTCCAACGTCATATACGTCATATAGAAATCCATTAATAATTATCACAATGAGCTCTGTTGCTAAATACGTCTAACTCTTATGCACTCTTCACTCTCAAGCATATTATAGGGTACTCAAGCACAGATATCGAAATTGTAAACGCTTCTCTGACCGTATTTGCGCTGAAATTTAATAACTCGTTGCTGCAATTTGGCGCATTCGATTTCTGCTGCTATTGCTGCTGCAACAACAATATCAACTGCCCCCTGCCCACGCCTCCCTACCGCCCACAAGGAGCAGCAGCTTTGACGAGACATTGATGGTTCAATCCCCAATCGACCCACCAGCAAGTGGAGCCAATTTAGCAAGCTGAATGCGATTTTTATATGCAACCTGTGCAGCTTGCAACTTGCAGCTTGCTACACACGGACGCAGTGCCTGAGGATCACAGCGAATCGCATCGCATCGCATCGCATTGTATCGAATCGATTCGGATCGAATCAGTAGCTAGCTGGGCACGTTTAAATCCTCGTTAAGTCATCACCAGGTGAGCTGGTTCTGCTACGTTTGACAGCCACGACCAGTGGCGACATTTGACAACAAAATATTTGTGACATTAAATGCTGTGGCAGGCACATCCACATCCACATCCACAAGCGCAGCCATGCCATGCATCTTGGCTCATCCCCATTCTGGATTGCAACTGCAGCTACGTGCTCATTTCACTAATTTAATGAAGACCTTTGTGGTGGCGCGTCCTGGCCATTGTCTCGACATCGTCTTCAGATTGATGAGCTCGCTGTAGACCACATATGCCAGGGCCAGGCTCAACCGCGACTCTTCCCTACTTCCCTCCTCCTGCCTGATGCCTGCTGCCTGCTGACTCTCCAGCTCCCTCTGATTGCTTTCACTGGCTGCTGCATCAATAATTTGTGTTCGCCGTTGAAAATAATTGACCAAGTTTGTCTGTTTGCGGTTCTGGGTAGCCAGACGAAAAGCGTTGTGGCATTTAATCTACTTGCAGCAGGCCGAGCGACCGCGGATGACAACGACAACTACAGCGGCGGCACCAGCTGCCAAATGACGACAAAAACAGCAAACAAAAATGCTACGAATCAGCATTGGCCAGGCTCTTAGTCTTGGTCTTGGTCTTGGTTTTGGTTTTGGTCATGCACTTGGGTTTCATCTGGCGTCTCCTTTCAGCCACTTGGTCTTGGACTTGGACTCGCTGCACTTCGCGTAATTGAAATAATTTTAAGTGAAAAATCTGCATTCAAAAAATATTTCACAAGGCGCACAAATGTGAGAAGCCAGCAAAAAACAAGCGGCCGCTTACATAAGCATGCCATTAACAGACTAACAGATACCCTTTCCAAGAAGATAATCAAATAAGAGAGAATGAGAGTAAGCATATGAAGTATCTACTAATATGTTGGCATCTCTAGAGATAGATATTCTTTGGTTCTCTATTTCTTGCTGTAGATTTCAATCCCCACTTAACTTAGCCCACATGCTACTCTCTGCTTCTCAAATGCCCCAATCAACAGACGGCACTTTTATGGTCGAGGCAGTGAAATTTACATGCGCAAATTTAAACAGTCGCTCGGTGGACAAAAAAAAAAAAAAAAAAAAAAAAAGATGTGGAAAGAAAAGAGTTAACAGTTTGCAGTTTGCAGTTGGTAGTTTGGCATCCGGGCTCATTTGAAGTCATCTTAATCCTTGGCATTAAGGCAAATTGCTGCGGCAGCTGCTCCTTTGCCCGCCTCGCCCTCAGCTCTTGTTCAAGAAATGAACTTTAAAGTTCAGAGGGGCTACGTACACCAAACACTGATCAACGATCACCGATCACCGATCTTCGATCGTCGTTCGTCGATTGCCGAGCACCGTAATTTGCTTAATTCGACGCTCAGCCCAGGGTTTTGGGGGCTGGAACTGGGTCTGGAGCCACGTAATGGGCGCTCAGCACGCGGCTGCCACTCGTCAATTTGTTTGGTAGCCCTTTTTATGCGGCTGTCGCTGACGATCGACACGTTCAGGATGATCCTTGAATGCTTCTTCAGCAGCCTGAGCAATTTGGGCTTTGGACTCGCCCGCGGGCAACTACAAGCTCAGTTTTTATCACATGGCTGCACTTGCCGCATTTTTCGGTGGCTGTAATTTCCGATCCAGACATTATATGAGCACACCCCTTCAACATGAATTCAATAGCTTTGCCAACTCTCGGAATTGACAGCACAAAAACTATTTCAGGGACAACTCTTTTAATAATTGCCAAATACTCGATTCGAAAACAGATGCAGATGGAATAGAACGACCGAATGGAATTTTCGAATACTTTTTCATTGGGCCACATTTAGCTTTATCTGGAATTTGATTTTGAAAAAGTTACACAACTGAAATTTTCCATTAACTGAAATTTCCCTCTGATGTATATTAAGTGGGAGGAAGAGAGAGATTGATGCATAGGATACTATTGACTTCTCATCGCCCAAATACTGGTCCTCATTAAAAACTTGTTATTCTTTTTTGTCTACATTATTTAAATGATATTTATCAGCAGTACCTCAATGTTAATTGACATTGCTGTCAGATGGCCTCAGCTTAACTTATTTCATTGATTAGCAAGTTCCAATTACCAATTACCAATTAGCAATTAGCAATTAGCCATCCATGCATCTCATTAAAGCTGCCAGCGTGTCTCGTCTTTTCGATATTTGGGGCGCGCAGCTCTCGGTGGCCTCCATAACTCAGCTCAATATAAATCTGTTAACAAAACGCTTAATCCGTATTGTGAGTTTTATTTATGGCCATTTGATGGCACATTATCGGATCAGGCATATGGCACTCGCCACTCGGTATTCGGCATTCGGCATTCGGCATTCTCCATTCAGCTCCCGACACTCGACACATGGCTCATTGGACAGTTGGCAGCTGGCTGCGCCTCATAATTGGATTCGTCACAGGCGCTCTTGTGGTCCTGGTCATAAATCGCGGCCTGCTTGAAATGCAAATTTTCGGTGTTGCCTGCCCCAAAGTTGCTGTCTGTGGCAGTTGCATGTCGTCGCTGCATGTGAGTGTGTCCGTGTGTGTGTGTGTTGGGGCATGGAGTATCATCGGCAAGGCATCAAAGTGCCAGAGCGCAAATGTTCGCCAGCCCAATTAACGGCAGCAGCAGCAGCTGAGAGAGTGCATCAGCAGGAGCAGCAATCAGACTTCACTTGAACAGCAAATGTTTGCAATTAAGCCTCGATTTTCGGCAAAGTGCGTGGCTTCTACTGAACAACAACAAATACAGCAACACCAACAACAACAACAACGACAACGACAACAACAGCAGGAGCAGCACGAAGTCAGGAGTTGCTGGAACAAGAAGCGTTTCATGTTCCTCACTGGCTGCTTGTCGATGCGTAACAAAGGATAATCCACAAAACTGACTCGATTCTGCTGGCTGCACCCACCACAAAGCTTGACAACGGACAGACACAACACCAGCAGCAGCAGCAGCAGGAGCAGCAGCAGTATCCAGTAGACAACCCACGCCTAGAGCTAAGTAGACAACTATAACGAACATTGCATACTCTAACTATTACATATTCAACCTAATGGAAGGTTAGATGACACCAGCCAGAGAGGAAACAATATTTTAATTTTAGTTATCTTGACAATTAAATTAGCCAGTTGTTGGTCTTGGCTAAAATGTCGAGCTCTGCATTTGACAATAATTTCTGCATTGCAGCACTAACAACTCTCTTGATTGTCATTCCTTAACTATGAAATTGACTTGCCAAGATCTTTACAACCTTAAATATTACATTTATTTCTGCCTCATCACACACAGCTTGTCTTAGCTAATATGCCCTACACCAGCTCAATTACTTGAACTACTCGAGCTATTGTTTTAGATATCCCAACTGCTGGTTAGGAAAGTTGCTTACTGCGTAATGCTTCGAGTTACCAACTGCTGCTCCAAGCTAATATACTCCACTCAAACACTTACCACAACGCCTGCTATCGCCAGCTCGTGTCCACACCCAGGCAAAGGCGAGAATTGCACAACATTTGACAGTGTTCACCCGCACCCAACGGGCAAAGTAACCCAAGCAGCATTCAGTTCAAATGTATTCTCGCTCTTCTTCCTCATCCTCTTCCTATTCCTCTTCCTTTTTCTGTGCAGATTAAGTGGTCTGCGGCCTGCTGCTAGAATTGAGCTCGTGGTTCAAGCAGCGCGCATCTAATGCCAGTTGCATTAATTAAACACTTAAACAAGTACCTGACCAGGATTCTATCTGTCTCTCGTCTCTCTGTCTGCCTTACACTCTGTCTGGCTGGGCCAATTAACTTGGCCCATCAATTTGTAACGCCCGAGAGAGGCTGAATGTGTGTCTCTGCCTGTGTCTGCTGCCTGGCCCATTGCCCATTTCGAAACCATTTCGATCAAAACATGTCTGGGGAAATGGAAACTCCAGCAGGCCGCACAAGATAACACAAAGAAGAAGCAGACAAAAACACAGCTCAAGAAAACATCAATGCGCAAATATTGAAAATCGTTGCGAAAAGTGGCCATAAATCATGTCTGCGGTGGCGTCGCTGGCGTCGACTGCCCGCCAAGTTGATTGAAATCGCATCTCTGATAAAGTGGAATTAAGTTCTGTTAGCCAAGTGGCAACAACAGCGGCCGCAACTGCTGCAACGGCCCAAGTTTCAGGTATGCAAAGGGGCAATATTTTACAAATGATAAGTTGCAGATGCGACTGCAGCAGCAGCAGTAGCGGCAGCAAATGCAAAATATGCAGACAAAATATCACAACTCCAGCAGACAGCGTTGCCAAGCTACACTGTATTCCGGCAACACTCAATCTCATATTTACTTCGAGTAAGCCGATCACACTGGAGCCAAGTGCATGAAACTTGAGTGAAAAATTGTTGAGCACTTAAAGATGCTTTTTAATAATTTTTTTTATTAATTTAAAAATATAAATAAATTGTAAAGTGCCTTCTTAAAAAAGTAATCTGTCTTCTCATTGTAAATTTAAAGAGTGTTGCTTGAAACTCATTAGATATGCCTTCTGTATTTCTCACTGCTAACCTAGGCCTCACTTCTTCTCTTGGTATACTATATTCCATTGACCTTCTCATTTCAGTCCATCAAATAGAACATAGTAGTATATCCTCCTCAAAAGTATATCTATATCTTGTACCACTATTCACAGTGAATCATTATCAAGCGAGCTTCGCATCTGTTGTTGCTGTTGCTGCTGCAGCCCCTTCCTTCCGACAATATTTGTTGCTTTTATTATTGTTGTTGTTGCTGGTGGTGCATTGTTTACTTAGCGCAGACCAAAACAAAAATTGAGTCGGTTAGGCATCCCGTGTCTGGAGTCCCGGAGTTCACGCAGCCATCGCCAGCGAAGCGTTTGCCAAGCAACGACCACCGAGCAGCAGGCAGCATGAAAATCGAGATGCATTCAAGAAGATGGGGCAACAGTTGGAGCAACTGCTGCTGCTGCTGCTGCTGCAACTGTTGCTGCGGTGTCTGTGGCAGCGGCTGCGGTTTAGCCACACTGCTGGAATCTTCTTCAACAACAAATTTTATGGATTTATTGAAAATTGAACGCACTTGAACGCGCAAACTGCAACTGCAACTGCAACTGCCACAGCCTCTCTGTCTGGCCCGCTGCAAAGAGTCTTGTTTGGAAAACAAATAGCAACAAAAACTCGGAGAGTTGCTGCAGACCAGGTCGACGGCAGCAGCGGCGGCGGCTGCGGCAATGGCTCTGGCTGCCACGCGTTGCATTTTGTTTGTTGCCAAGTTTCTGTGTGGGTGTATTGGTGTTGTTGTTGTTGTTTGTTTACAGAAACGCGTGCGGCCAACAACAGCAGAAGCAAGAAGTAGAAGAAGAAGAAGAAGAAAAAGAAGAAGAAGAAGCAGATTCATAAGCACAACAAGAGCAGCGAGTGCAAAACGATGCCTAAATTTGAACTCAATTAAGTTTCCCTTTTTAGCTGCAGCCACAAAAGACATCTGCCCAGCATCTTGGCACGCCCCGCTGCAGGCAGCATCAAAGTGGCGCCTCGAAACGAGTTCAACGAGCTGGCTCACAACTGAGCCGGTTCTCAATTTGATTTAGTTAGAGCTTAGTCTGAGTCGGAGTTCCAGTTGGAGTTCGAGTCGGAGTTGTAGTCGGAGTCTCAGTCTCAGTGCCAGTCTCAGTTTGTTGGCAAACGCCCACATAGTTTCCCAGGATGTCATAGCATGGAATTCGCTTTCGATGCATGTAGCATCCACGTGGGCTGGAGTCGACGCCACGCACATAGCTGCCACGTTTCAGGATCTGTTCTGTTCTCTATCATGCAGTCAGCGTGTGGACAGTGAAACCGCAAACACCTCGAGTCGCGCAATCTGCGCGAATCTATCTATTCGGCAATGTATAAAAATAAAAAACTGTATTAACAAAATTTCCAAGAAACGTGCAACAATCTTTGTTCTACGCGAAGTCCGTTAAACCCCCTTTACGCCTCTCCCACACACACACACACACACACATAAACACTCATAAATATCCACAAGAGCGATGTGAGTGTGTGTTTGTTTCTTTTTTAAAAAAATATATGGCTGCTCTTTAAGTTTCGGGGCGAAAAAGCAAATTGAAAATCTTGTCGTTGGTTCGCCCACGCGGGCTGCCTTTGATGAGGAGCTGGGGGCAGGGCAGCGGCGTGTGTGGGGCCGAACGGCGCCTGGCGACATTTGAAACAATTTAAGCGATAAACTGTTCAATCGCCCAGACAGGTGGCTGCCCCACAGAACAGCAGCAGCAACAACAGAGGCACAGAGGCAAAGAAAGAGAGAGAGATTGAGAGAGAGAGAGAGAGGCAGAGCCAGAGGCAGCCGAGCGGAGGTGTGGTCTGTGGTCTTTTGTAGTCGTGTCACATAAATTCATTAATTTGTCGCACTTTGCGAATTGCCTTAAAATATTGTCAGCTTTATGACCACTTTAATTATAGCGACGACGCATTAAAGACTAATGCAAGAAAATTAATAAAACCAAAAATTAATACAAAATTTTTTCAAATTTCAAACACAACTCGCTGGCAGCCGAGGAGAGGTGCGCAGGTGTAATGGAGGTGTGCGTCGAGGCAGTGAAAACAAAGTGAATGTCGTTATGAATGTTTGGTCAATTTAAATTTAGCAAAAATATGCGACAAGACGGCGATCAGCCCACCGTGGCGAATGAATAGCACTCAAAATAGATGTAGCACCAGTTGCTGATGTTTATAATAGAAATTATACTCTTAGCCGAGCTAAGAGCAGTTGGGCTATGCAGAGGAATTCGTTTTGTGAAGAGAAATGTACTTTTTATTGATTAGAAGAGGGCTTTATCAAAATAGAGAACGAGTTGTACTCTGGAAAAGAATTTTGATTCGATTGAGATTGTGCAATTATGAAACATAATTGAGTCATAGAGTAAGTAATGTAAGAATTGTTGCTTTAGTGAAGAGTTTGGCTAATCTAAAGTTGATATATGTATGTTGAAGCAGCTGAACAACGAGCATTGGAAACTGATGATATAAATTCCAAATATATATATTGTATATAAAATATATAAGTAGGATTCACTGAAATTCAAAGTTATAATACAGTAAGGAAGTCAACTAAAATGAACATGCAAGTCCAAATATATTATTTAACATTTACATTACTTAAGACTAAAATTGCCTTAAAAAACATAATAGATATTAGCTATATATTTACTTAATGTATATGTAGGATATATAGGATATAATATAATCAAAGAGTATTCGTGATTCATGATATTTGTACTTGACTTTGGCATCTTGTTTTATATACACAAAATCGTACGATCTTTCACAGACAGTGTGATCTGTGTGATCTGTCATGTATTTTTAGTTGGCCCGCGCGGCACAAGCAAAATGTGAAATCAAACGAGACAATTTGCAAATAAAACAAAGTATAACAAGACAAATAAATAGAAATGTTTGCTGCATATAAGACATGTATATACACATACATGTACATATATCTATAGATATATATAGATAGCCTGGCCCTATTTGGTCTATCTATTGGCCGTCAATCAACGCCACGCCCACACGTAGTTCTATTCAATCAGCCAGTCAGCCAAGCCACTAAGTTAGTTTGTCAATCAGGCTGTCCCATTAGGCGCGACACTTGGCTCGGTTAACGGCCTTAACTCTTCAGCTCTAGAGCTCTAGAGCTCTACAGCACTGGGCTGCTGGCTAATCCCGCCTTATAAGCAACCGAACCCGGGAGTAGCTGCAGAAATCGTATGCAAATTTGAAATTCTTGATGCCCGGTTCTATGGGGCGACAAATATGGAGACATGGCTTGCCTACGGAATGAGCGTTGGCCCAGTGGCTCGACCAAGCGCTCGGGCAGTGAACGGGGCAGAGACATCATGAATCAAAAATTGTATAAATCGTATCAAGAGATCTTCAAAGAGTCAAGGTCTTTCGTAGCTTGGACGCACGGCCCACATCTGACAGAACGGGACGAGGCGTGGCAGCTGAGCATAGGTAGTCGCATAATTAACATGCGACAGCGAATGCCAACAGAGAGTAGAAGCAGAGAAGAAGCAGCAGCAGTAAAATAATCGAAAACAAAACAAAGAGTTGAAGAAACTATATAGCTCTCGTGGGTGTCAAGATTTAATTTCATTTTGAGTTTTTTTTTATTTCGTATATAGCATTAAGTTCCATTGCACTCTATAGGAGAGAGGCTGGGAAGCCCCTCGCAGCGGCAGCGGCAGCGGCAACAGCTACCCACAGAGAATTCTGTGTGTTTTTAAGTGTGAGAGATTTTTTATGATTTGTGCAGTTGTTTTATTAGGTTCAGCTAATAAGTAGGGCTATCTATATACACTACACACACAGCTAGCAGCGCTACATATGTATCCATGTAGCTACATAAATAGGTACATGGTTTGTTGCCAAACAAAACAAATACTGAGCTCTCAACTGGGGCGAGGGGCAGCAGCTTCTGCCTGCAGCGAACTGTGGCAACAATTTGGAGGAAATTTGAAATATTTTCTGTATTGCTTAAATTAATTTATTTATGGTAAAAATTTAGTTTTCAAAGTTTTCAATTGCTTCAAACTTTACAATATTTATTTACTACAACAAGTCTAACTAAAATGAAAATGAATCAAATTGGAAAAGTCAATGCGAATTAATAAGATAATAAGAATGCTAATGATATATATAATGATGACTATATAATAATCAAATTTTAATGAGAATTATAATACTCATGATTATATTTGTCAAGGGAATGGGCAACAAAGTGAAATGAAATAAAATCATTATTATATACACATATTATTATTTCAATATATTTTAGCTTGCTTAAGAGGTCAAGCAAAGCGGAACCTGTCTGTGAGCCTTATCTAGTCTACCATCTTAGCTCTTTAACAAATCTGAACTTATGCTTGCGCAGTTAATAAACTTGTGTTGTAACCGCTCACTTTGCCACACCGCTCCCTCCTCTACCCTAAGTTGCTTACAACTAATATGGGCCACAAGCACGTAGAATTACACACACACAGAAAAAATAAAAATGCTCTAAACTGAAAATCAAAAAACTTTTGCATTTTTCATTAATAAAACGCGGCATTGCCCGGTGGTCTCCATTCGCTCTATGAGTGTGTAGCACAGTAACACATATTGTGAAGGGGTCAAGAAAAGGGGGGAGGCGGGCATTGGGGAGCGGGCACGTAGAGACGCGCTGTACATGAGAGATATATATGAGAACATTAACGCGACGTAGTTGGCGTTGGTAACCAGTTACATTTTATGACTTTAGTCGAACAGACCGTAGATGGAGAGCGGCTAATGAAAAGAAATGAAGCCCGAAAGTAAATGAAACAAGTTGAAATGGCAGTTGGCCCCGTTATGGGCAAGCGCGTTGGACGGGGCTGGGAGGAAGGGTCAGAATGTGGGGTGGGCAGGCGGCCCGGGCCTGGCTACGCAACATAAATGAGACGTCAAATGCCAAAGAAATGAAAAACGTTAAGCAGCATTTCAGATTTTTTACGGCTGAAAATTTTCAGGAAATGCGCCGCAATGCAATGAACCCCCCCTTTTAGTACCCCCCTCCCTACCACCACTCGATAACCCGTTGACTGTCCAAAAAACAAAAACTGTTGTCGCTGACAACTAAATTAAGCTTCGGGGCAAACACTTTGGCACCTCGGGCGGCAGAGAACGCGGGCAAACGGTAAGCACAATTTTCTCACCGTCCTCGGCTGACCTCGGGTTGGGGACCCGCAACCAATTCGGACACCCAAGCAGCGAAAATGGCTCTAAACGCCGATTATGAAGCTCAAGACAGAACAACAGCAACAGCAACAACAACGATAAAGAACAAGAACAATAATGAAGAAGATCTATATGGATAAGGCCGAAACGTATATACACTTAGGGCACTACAGAGTGGACTGCGCTAAATCAACTCAGCTTATCTTCCTGATGAAAAATATATATTTTATGTATTTTAATAATACCCTTTATAGACAGTTAAAATGGCTTTGTTGATATACCTCAGCTATATTTTGGGAAATATTCCATATACGTTCAATTCATAAGCGTTACAAATGGCATAAGAAAACGTAAATACTGCTCTCATAGGGTATTAAGAACAACAACAAACTATGCAGACGTGGCCAAAGCGAGCGAGTGATGACATCCCTAGGCGAAACAAATAACGTTGTTTTTATAGGTCGTACATGTGACACAGACCTCCCGTCTACAGAGAATGAGAGACGCCTCTCTCCTCCTCCCTCCTCCCTCCATCCTTGACAAGTCCAGGGAATGTAGCGTAAAATTGATGTTGAAATAAAACACGACACCGTTGAAACAGGCCCAGTTTTGTGGCCTGGTCTGGCCTGGGTGGTTTATTAATTATGATGGAACGCGGAGCTGCGCGCAAATGTTTAGGATTAGAACCTGCGGGGCAAAAATTGATGATGGCGCCAATGCGACTAACCCAACAAGAAACAAGAAAAAAAATAATAATAATCTCAGTTAAGTCGCAGCTTCCGCAACGCAACAAAAGAGCCGACAAAAGTGTCGCAACAATTTTGACAATCGAACTGAATTTGATTTATGAACTCGAGTCAAAGTATAGAATTTGTACAAATGGAAGGAAGACTTCAGACTTAGACAAACGACGACAACATTTATTAATGAATTCCCGATTTATCATTTACGACGCCATAACTTGCAATTTATGGATTTTCGTGTTAGTCCACCACATACCAATTTAGATATAGCGTATATAGCCGCTCTATAAGGACATTTCCGCCCTTGCTTAAAGAGCTTTGGCGCTTTTCTCCCACTTACGATTGATGCGCTGATGGGCAGCGGACATTTGTATTCACATCCCACGAGGCTGCCGAAATAGGTTGGAATATCGGATCACGACACATCCAATAAACCTGCCATATTATAGGTGTCGACTTTGAATCGAGAAACAAATTGAAATTACCAAATGCATCTATGAAATTTATCGCAACGACACGAAGAAATTTATTTAACGAACATTAATCTCAATCTTCAGAGCTACGATAATACTCCCTCTCCCGCTTCCACTCCCACTCGCAAGTTGCCCAAAAATTTGTCTGCGTTTGTTATTCTGGGTTGAAAATTTATTTTTAATATTTTCCGTAGCGAGTCGAGTCGAGTCGAGTCTCTCGACCCTCGCCCCGCGCCTCTACCAAATGCGAATTCCCATGGCTTCATTGTGGGCGATTCGAAAAACATAATAAATTAAGAATATTTATTTGTTTGCGGTAATTGTGCGAATAATTGATGATTATGTGTTTTATTCACAGCTGCAATTTGCAGCCAAATGCATAACGAATGCGACTCGACCGATGTTGAATGCTTTTTAATTAAATTTTTGGTATAACAAAAAGGTCAAATCAAGTTGACCCGCTGTAATAGTTAAGCCAGCCTACATTACCAAATAAAGGGGGGGAGAGAGAGAGAGAGAGACAGAGAGAGAGACAGAGAGACTAAATATTTGGCTTGCTTTTAAAGCCAAATACATATGTTTTTGCTTATATCTATTAATTCAAAGTTGGGTATTTAAATGTATTTATAGGAATATATAGAATATATTTTATATTTTATTTATAGGAATATATATAGAATAAAATTTATTTGTATATAAAAAATCTAATAAAATAGGTATGTCAACATATGAACAAATGTAAATCATAAACCTTTATTTTTTTTTTTTTCTAGTGAAAGCAGTGTATTATAAATATTATTTTATGCAATGCAAGTCCTTTCGCAGCTAACAAAGTTAAAGAAATTAGCTGAAACAAATCGGCCAAAATTCAGTTTTGGTAGACTTTGAATGGGATTAGAGAGTCGACGGCGCTCGTTTGCTAAATTCATACTTGTTTCATAATTACTTTAGGATTACTCAAACAAAGTCAAAAGTTGCCCATGTTGAATTAGGAAATTAGTTACCCAACAATTTCAAGTCGCATATTGGTTAAGATATCCGGCTCTCGCCCGGGCCCGGAAGACCCCGTCTCAATTCCCGGCATGCGAAACTTCTCTCTCCCACTTTTTTGTTGTCAAATAAATATATTACATTTTTTCTTCTTGTTTGCCAAAGAGAAGGTTGAGCAAGAAATGGTCTTTTATTTCGTTGGCATGCAATCTAAGCGTAAAATAAAAATGTAATTTTCTACCCTATTACCGCAGTTCCTCAAGAAGAAACCCTCCGTTAGTATGCCATTATTTAAGCCCGTATAACTTTTGGGATAATTTTCTAATTCAATTGAGGCTCACAATATAAAAGGGCACAGCAAGCGAGCCGAAAAGTGGGCCAAAGATACAAAACCGAAACGAAACGAAACGGACAGATTTTACGAGCCTGCCTAAACTGAAAATAAACTACAAATGTTTACACAACTTGGCCCGGAGCTACACCTACGTCAATGATACCCCGGCAGGAGGCAGAGGGCAGGAGTAGAAGGAGACAGGCAGGAGCTGTGCCAAGTTGTTGCAAAAATTGAAAAACTTTTACTAGTCGTCTGCCGTTCGCTCTATGATAATAACAACTACTCAAGCACGCCCACCACGCCACGCCCACCAATGATAGGCAAAGCGTGAGCGGTAGATAAATACATAAAAATTCGGCAGCAAGTTTTCACACACACACATCTTCCGCAAGTTAAGGCATAGTGAAATACATTCTATCTACAAGAAGGCAACCAACTGTCGAGCCACTTAAGCTGCAGATACAAATGTATCTCAAGCTCAAACTGAAACTGAAGCTGAAGCTGAAACTCCAGCAAAAATGCTCTGCAGCTCTGACTCTGACACAACTTTCGAGTGCATTTGACTGTAGAGTTTAAGCCAAAAAAGGGCTGCTTGTCAGTGGAAAAGAAAATCTCTCTGGGATTTGCATTTCCATGTCTAATTGTGCGGAAAATTGTATGAAAATAATTCGCCAAATGAGAGCGTGCCAAATGCAAGAGCACAGAGACCGAATCCAAGCAAATATTTGAACAATCGAAATTTCCATTTCAATTGGCCAAGAATTCCCTTTTGAGCATTTCGAGTTTGCGGTTTGTGGCTGAGCTTAAACAGACGTCGCCAATCGGACCTAGTATCGTAGTATCGTATTACCCCCACCCAGATCCACCCGCTGTCCTTCCCGCCACCTGCTTGTGCCTTTGTAGCTGCGTTGGTTGCGGTTTCGCAATTTTGTTAAAGATACGAAGCGCCGATACGCGTGAAATGTGTGCGCCGAGGTGAGAACAAAACGCTGCTAGACCGCAGACTGAGCCGCCAAAGAGGGACAGCTCTATGGGCAACGAAAGAGAGAGGGAGAGGGCATGCATAGTGGTTAAAGTTTCAGCTAGAAATTACTTTCTACCCAAAGTACCTTGCGTAAGCTAAGAGTTAGGCATAGTTGGGATAGAATTGGTAACAATGTAAGCTTCAATATCTCTCGGTCATATTACATGTGAAAGTGGAAGATATTGAACTTGATTAACTGAATCCTTTTATAAACTTATTATTTTAATAAACTCTTAAGAGACTAATATCCAACTCAAAAAGTTACTACATATTTGAATTTCATTTTACTGCAATGCATTTTTTTCGAGTGTAATATTATTACGTGCGCTGTCTGATTAATATTACACATTGCACACCCAAGCACTCGTCCTTCCCTCCCCACCGTTACTTTGTCCAATTGAAGAAGCTACGATACACAAACCGCAGCAGAGCTAACGATGTAGTGCGGCCAGGCTTAACCGCTCGCATCTCGAAGCACGGACCACGGAGCCAACAAGGCCTAATTGCAGCTGTGTGCATACCACGCCCACACTTACACCCATACCCACGCCCACGCCCGTACCCACCAGATGGGTGGCGGTTGACTACCAAACAGATGAGATGATTATACAGTTAAGGTTAAACATACGCCTGCCACGATGCAAATATTGATATACTCGCACATACATGTACATTTGCTTGCATATCTTATGGATATTTGGTTACACCATTGCCTTGTCCAGTTGGATTCCAGTTGGATTCCAGTTGGACTGCAGCTGATGACCGTATCGCGTGCTGAGGACATTTCCGTTGACTAATTTTTCACTTCCCCCCACCCACAGCAGCTAATGAGCAGGGCAAAGTGCAATTTGATTGAGCGAAATGCATAAACAAATTAAACTCGGAAATTCTTCGGGGCGAATATATTGGCAAGCAGCTGTGCAATGGCGTCGCGTGCAACAAAATGGCGTCAATTACCGTTGACACGTGCCCAGATGTGGGCGTGGCGTGACGTGACGTGACAATATGGGGAACATGTGATTAAAGTTTCATTTGAAAATTGATTAAACTGACAGACAGACATTATTTAAATTAATGCCATCCATTTGCATAGCGAAATGAGAAAAATCAAATTGCATTCAAAAGTGAGGCTATGTTGCGCACATAACCTCAAATTTGTCACGTGATAAACATTGCTTTCCATGTAGATAGGGATACTATTTAGTGCAGACAAACACTGTAGGATGGGATTAAAATATTTAGCTGAGCCATAAAAGGAAAATATAAAAAAATTATAACAATTTTATATTATTTTTTTTTATACTTTGTTTTATATTATGTTTAGTGAAAGTTTAATAATAAAATCAATTTCCTTCCTTTTTAATAGCAATATATTCTATTTTATCACGAATGCAGAAAGAGGCAGGGAGAGAGAGTAAAAGAAAACAGTTACAATTGACTTGAACTCCGTCTCGCATACATTTGCAACTTCCAGGGATTCCCCTACACAGTCACTAAATCAAAACAAATCAACAAGAAAGGTGAATAGCAGGTAAAAGGAGACGAGCACAATGAAGAGATTACAATTTAGTTATTCCTACTGGCAGCCCATAAACAAGTTAGCTGCAGCCTTGTGTTGATGCTACGCTCGAGATAAGGATAACCAAGTGCAGTGGCGCTAACAGGATCATAAATCTAACGATATAAATCTGTGAGAGTGTCTCACTCTCTCCCACTCTTACTCTCATCCCGCTCTCTCTTTTTCTGTGTGTGCGTGTGCGTGGGCGTGACTTGTAACAATTTAGAACCCTCCTCACACGCGCAGATTTTGAATTACTTTCATTTTTATCGCCTCCTTCTGCTGTTTCTTGTTGTTTTTGGAATTTTATTTAATATAATTTACACGCGAGCTGCGTAGACTTGGAGCGTTAGGACAAAAGACGCTGACAACTCACTTCATCATAAATTCACCTGTCGTTGCGAGTTCATCCTGGACCGGACCTGCTTCCGCCTGTATCCTTATGTCACTAGCTCTACCTCTGCCTCTGCCTCTGTTTCTTCAACTTCTTCAGTCTGTGTGGGCAAGTGCGCGAATATTTCGTGGAATTTGTTCGTGTAAACCGAAAAACTCAGTTGGCTGGCGCGTCACACGAATTGAAATTTCATTAGTTTTACGATATGCGACCATAAAGAATTATCAAGAGGATGGGCACGCACCTTAACGGCATGGACATGGACATGGACATCGACTCATAAGTTCGACTCAGAGTTACTACGGGTATATACATATGTATTTAGTTGTCGCCGTTTTATGACCCTTCGCTGGAAGGCCGAACGACTCGATGAATTATGGAAAGCGATTTACATTCTCCCACTCATATTTTTATATATTTTTCTACTTCTCCTTTTGTTGTTGGTAATGTTTTTCATTGCTTTTTATTTATATTTTTATTTGCGAATGCATGAATTATGGATATTTCCTTATGGAATGCGCTCGGGCATGCATACAAAAGAACAAACCAACCCCCCCAAAAAATAAAGATAAAGAAAAAAAAAATAAAAATAAAAAAAAAAAAAATCGAACGCCAAAGAAAATTATGCGAGAAAAATTTGTTATTGTTGTTGAATTTTCTTGAAAATTTATTGAACAATGTTTTCTTTTTTGGTAGGGTTTATATAACGAAAACAAAAATATGTTATGCTTGTGCTTGCGCCATTTATCAGTGGATAGCAGATAGAGATATATGTTATATGATTTGCAAGGATTATAAATTGAATAGCAACGAAATGATTTATGATATTGCAAGGGATATACTTAAAAAGTAGAAAGTAGTGGGAATTAGTTAGAGATAATGATGATAAATATGTTGTTGAGCTTTCTCTCAATTTTAGTAAATTTAACTTATAAACTAGAATCATTTGCATATTGAGATGCAAGAGTGTACTTGCTAGGAGTGCTGAACTAAGAAATTCTACTCATCCATCCTTGTTCCATCCTTAATGACTTCTGGGCTCAAAAATAACTTCTCTAATATATCTCAAATCAGATATTGTTGAATATACTTTCTTTCTAATAATTTAGCATGAAATTGAGAGCCAGCTGCATATAATACTTGCATTGTGAGTACAAAAATACGAAATGAAACATATGTACTCTTAATCTTGCCATTTTATAAAAACCCTGACAGTGCACATTTCCAGCGCCAGAGGGCGTTTCGTTTATTTGTCACTGCGTTGGCAGCTTTTGGACATCCATAAAAATGCAACATAATAAATATAAATAAATATATATACAAATATATACATACAGACATATATATATATCTATATGTAGTATGTATGTGAGAGAGATATAGTGAGAAGTAGAGTAATTGTTATATTCTTAACAATATTCCGGAATATTTATGACCTATGCTCTCCGTCCTGCTGCTGCCGCTGCATAGCTCGCTCTCTGCTAGTTTTTGGGTATCCTGTGTTCCGAGCCGGGGGGGATTTTTCTGCTGCGAGTCGCCATTTTGCTGAATGCGTGAAAAATGTTGCGAAAAATTTTAATGCGCTCGCTGCGGGCGCCAAATGGAAATGGGAAAAATGGAAAGATGACAAATGATTATGGAGCACAATAAATTTCCGCGCTGATTGAGCGAAATGCGAGCTCGGAGAAAAAGAAAATTGCATGCAAAACGAAAAAGCAGGAAAATGCAGGCAAATGCGGAAAATCTTGCAGCACTATGGAAAACGGGAAATGGAATATGCCTGGGCAAAAGTCAAGTAAAAATCCCTACTATCCATTAATGAAGCTAATTTGCAGCTAAATCTCTGCAGGTTCTTCAAGCTCTCCACAAACCAATCCAATTGCAGCACAGATAGCAAAAACTACTCAAGTGGCAAACAATGCCAGCGCCAGTGCCAGAGACAGCACCAGAGACTGAGTATAAGTTGATCCTAGTGCTTAAGGCAGGGCGGTGCATGATACGAGTGTCATCCACAGCTATCATATCGCCATCTCGACCCGAAGTCCGAGACCAGGCAAATAAGTAAAACTTGTCGAGAAAGCAATTTTATTGTTCCCCCTACACACACACACACACATGGTAAGTCGAGCGGCTTCAAGTGGGAGCAGTCCTGGCTCAAGAACTTTGAATTTATTTGCTACGAGTTAGTCAAGCACAAGTTTTTGCTTGGCCTTTTGCTTTCGACTGCATAGACTGTAGCGTCTCACAAAAAAATAAAAAAAATAAAAAACGATTGCATTTCTCTTTTTCAAATATTTCTCTGAGAAGTGCTCTAGCTTGACATGAGAGTTGGACTACTTTGGTTCACAAATCGATTAAAAACTCAAATGGATTTTGCAATATGAATAAATTGACAAAATCTGTGGCTCAACACGGATCTACTTGGCTTGAGTATAGATATTTATGTAGATGAATGCCTTAGTTGAGTATAGAAATGGGTGGGGTACGACAACTATTAATAGTAGCCGCAGCTGAGAGCCAGAAACAAAACCTAGTTCCAGTTATAAGCAAGTGTTTGCAGCTTTTATACTCTGAAGTCAAAGAGATTGTTGTCAGAGCTATTGGCATTGAAGTTTATAGATATATACAATATATAAATTGTTATTATAGGATATAGTTGTGACTTTTAGCTATGATTAGACTAGAAAAACATTCAAGTATTTCCAGAGATTGCAATCCGCCTCTTTTCTATCTCTTACTCGGTCATCTCTTCAGAGCTGAATTCAACTAAATTTCGCACATATTGTCATCATATATATATATATATATATGTATTTATACCTTTGTGATGTAACTCAACTAGCTCTATGATTAGCTCATATAGCAAATATCACAAAATTTCGATCTATTCAGTTATGTGTCAACGAATTCCTGGCAACATTTTGTAACCTCAACTTTCAAAGCCGACAACGAGTCATCGACAATGCATGTGACTGTAAATTGTGGCACACACACTCTATATATATATATACACACACACACACACAGTATTTTGAAACAATGACAACGCGGCACCCACAACAATGAGACAGCAGCAACTGTGTGTGGTGTATTTTGGAGTCCAAACACTGCAAGCTGGCCCAGTCGCTGTAAGCCAAGTCAACAGCAATAAAAAACAATGTCAAAGAAAATGAAGTCATCTTGTGCAAATATGAAAACAAAGTCGAGTGTTAATTTGCGTGGGAAAACAATTTCATATTTCGTTTCGTCTGCAATGAGGCGGCTAAAAGTTCTGATGATAACCGAGGGCTTGTCGCACGCACACAAACACACACACACAATCTCTCTATGGAGCATACACTGAAAGCAAAAGTGTGTAGCTCTGTTAAGTGTAATTGCCCTAACAAAGAGGCAACACAGCTACAGCAACAACTCAAGCCAAAGCTGAGCGTGCGAACAGGTCAAAAGTTCAGGGCGCAACCGAAAAATCCGACTATGACTTAATTGGCAAGTGCGATGATTTAAAAATAAAATAAAACACACACACACACACACAAATGTGAAAAAAGGTCAAGTCGCATAAGCAAATTAAAGCAAAACATTCAGTTTGAAGTACATCAAACATTTAGCTGTTGTTGTTGCTGTTGCTGTCGTTGTTGATTGTTATCTTGAAATAAGAAAACAACAATAATAAAAGTCAACCTCAAAGGTGCCACCAACTTGGTCTACAGCTAAAAGGGATGGACGCTGCGCGGGGGACGGGGCGTGGCTGATAGCCATAAGAAAGATTGAAACTTTTGTGCGTCGTTTCGTTGTTGTCAGCAGCAACAACAACAACAACAATAATAACAACAAAATTGTGTTGCTGTTGTTGCTTGGCCTGTGTTATGCGAATGACATTTTCATGTACTACAAAAGTTTCTCGACCGCTGCTCGTTTTCATTATACTCTGCAAGAAATTGGTAATGTAAAGGGGTATATGGATTTGCAAATGATTTTAGCTTGATTAGGTTTGTTTTTTATCAATGCCCATATTATTTAACATATATATGTATAATTGATTTTGACATACTCAAGAGAAAGTTTTCACTTACTGCAAATGAATGATGTTCTTCAAAGAGCTGCCCCAAGCAAGCCTATAGAGCTGTATATACAACGTGACAGCTCCACTCATAGTTCAAAAGAGGCTTCTTTCCATTCGCTCTCTCAATCAAATCGCTTCAATCTAGCATGAACTTTTATAGGTCAGCTGCTAGTATATCATTGCATACGCACACTTTCACTGTGTGTGGCGCTGTGGGAAAATTGTATTTATGATTGTTTAATGTTTTATTTTCCACGTATTTTGTTGTCAACGCCGCTGAGAACCAGTTGTCAAAAACTTGCGCACTTTCCACATATAAATACACACACACTCACTCACAATAAGAAATGTTTGAAATTAGTTGACTACGATTAGGGTCTGAATTTATATGTTTTAATTAGAGTTTGGCCATCAACACTCGAAAAGAACTTCACTCAAATTAATCAAATCATCATGATGACTGCTCGCACTTTGATCTGCCGAGGGAGAAAGAGAGAGAGTGAGAGGGAGAGACAACGATCGAAACATATATCAATTATCGGGCCATGACCGCAACGAAGGCGATTCAGAAGGCGCTGCTGTTGGCCCTGGCCCTGACTGTAGCTGGCCCTGACTGAAGCTGCGGCCCTGCCTCTCGACTGGCGTCTGTTCGTTGTTGGGGGCATCAATCAGAGCCGCTGCAGCAACACAAATCAGTTAATAACAACTAACAAAATGTGAACAGCGCGAGTGCAACGCATCATCGACAGCTCCATCAACGTCAAGTGTAGAGCGGAGTGGAGCGGCGAGGCTTTTCGTATTGGACTGAGTTGGGTTGGGCGGCGCCGCAGCAGCCTTGTGTGGTCGCAGCGTTTGGTTGATTTTCAATTTCATACGCACCGTCGGACGTCGCTCCCCATACCCCAAAAGAAAAATGCATGGCCCTGTGTATGTGCGCCCAGCATCATTCCATTGATTAAGGCAAACCCAAACCAGGCTCGAAGGGCTCCCCTCTTTGTGGCCTGCAGCGATTTTCATCACATGGCGCGGTAATTAAAATGTATTTTCCTTTGATAGTGCCTAATGTGCAGCGATTGCTGCTGCTGTGGCTATTGGGTGGTCACTCAGCTGTTGAATTCTATCCACCAACTCTCGCGCTCCCGCTCTTTCTTTCTCTGGCTGCCCTTGTGGCCTTCTCTTTCTGACAGCTGGCAGCTGTCACAGCTCTGCACTGGCCATAACTCAACGTCCTCGTCGACGTCGACATCATCAATTTTCTGAGCAACCGAAAAAAAGTAGAGTGTTAAAGCGCGAAAAGCAACAGCAACTCCAACAACAACACTAACTACAACAGCAACATTAACATTGAGCAATTTGTTACGCTTTGTCTTTCCAGCGCGTTTTCCCAGCCAAGCCAAAAACACAATGCGCAGTCGCAACAGCTGTAAAGACAACAAAAAAAGCGCCTCCTGCTCTCCCTCTCCTTCACCTGCCACGCCCCATGCTTACCTGTATGGCAGCGAGTGGGCGGCTGTGTGCGTTGCACTTTTATTTCGACACTCATTTGCAATTATTTAAGTTTTTGTTGTGTTTCACTAATGTTTGTCGTAACGCTGGCTACTGATAACAACTTGGCCCCTCTCAGGGACAGAGAGAAAGAGACAATGCAATAATTACAATTTATATCTTGCAGATAAAAATCGCACATTAAGCGACTGCAAATGCAACTGCAAAAGGCCGACAGCAACTGCCACAAAACACAACACACAGCAAAATGGCAAAAGAAACTTAAATAATGAAAAAGCTGTCAACGTGTGCGTTTTAACGCTCCGTCGGTCGCTCCTCGACCTGCTCAGTGGGCGAAGTTGATGCCAGGCAGCAGCAGCTGCCACATTCACTCAAACAGCAACAGCAGCAACAGCAGCAGCAGCAGCTGCCCAACAACAAATTCTGGGGTCATTGCCAAAATTTCAATCTACTTTGGTGGTCAGCAAGCAGCACAGCAAAAAGAAGAAGAAATTGGCCAAGCAACACGAATTCTCAATACACTTTCAAGGGAATTAGTTGACTTTACAGCTTTACTATGCTATGCACTATTTTCCTTTGCTTTTCCAATAATGATTTCTATCCTTACTTCTCTTCTCTCTCCTCTCTCTCCTTTTACGTGTAAACTCCTTTGTATCGGTCTCATGTCTTGTCTCCAAAAGACCTCATTCCATCATAAGAACCTTAGCAACAGTTAGAGTATCCCTCAAGAGCAGACAATGTTGTTGGCCCCTCTGGCAACAGCAGCCGTTTAAGCAATTGGTGGTCTACTTTGCATATGATCTGGACCTGAGCAAGGACTCTGGCCGAAGCCGAGCTGCAGATCCAGTTACAGTTTTCTTTCTTACTGCTATCGACACACATCACACCTGGCCTGGCCAGATCGGTCGATAACTGCTGCCAATTGAGCGAAAGCGAAAAAAATGTTAAAGATCACAGCCGTTGGCCCGACAAGCTGCCCGAAGGACGCCGAAGTACGAGCAGGCTGGCTGCATGGGCCACGCGCGCGCAGGATCAAGTTACGAGGCGCATGCGACGCGGCCCCACACAGCAACTCGAGCGACATTGGAGCTGGGTTAGGCTTTCGGACCGCCAGCCAGGATGCTGCAGACAGCAGATAGAGAGTCAAGCATCAGGTCGCTTTCGCGCTGTCCTCGTGGGTGGCCGGCTATTGAAAGCAATAGCGTTAGCTACCTCCTTCAGTAATTGTCGTAAATCTTGTAGTGGACAAGGCCAACACTTCAATTAGGCTAAGCGCCGAATGTCTCGTGTCTCGTGCCGCTTGTTATTTGTTGTTTGCTGTTTGCTGTTTGCTGTTTGGGCCGCGTTCCAATCGCAATTAGCACAACATTAGCGCGGCTGACCTTTGACCTCGCTGCCACTCCCGCTGCGCCGTCTATTGTCCTGACCTCGGCAATGTCCTTGCGCCTCACTGTCTCTGTGTCTCCGTCTTTTATTCCTCTCAATGTTTTCTCTGCGTTTTGTCACGCATTCATTTGCCAAATGGTCGGCAATAATTGCGGTTGTCCCATTGTATTCCCCGGCGTCTACGCCAGAACAGGCGCCTCCGTATATTTACATAATTGTCCATGTCTCGTCGTCACGGTAGCGCCCCCCAGGGAGTGCAGCGAAACAGCGAACTGTGGGTGGAACTTGAAGGGAGACAAAAGGACTATGAAATATGCATGACTGTTGAAAGGCGCGCGGAGAATAGCACGGAGAAGATGAATGACAACAGAGGAAGTGAAAACAGACTGCTAAGAAATTACGTAGCGCAAACAGAATAGTAATAGAAATACCAAATGCGAACTAAAAGTAAACAGGAACTTAGATTATGAGTTTAGTAAATAAAAACTGCATAAATAGAGAGCGAAAGAGCGAAACAGGAAGAAGCTGAAGCTCAGACGTATAAACTTAAACAAAGAGAGTAGTAAAGTAAAGTTAATTAGAGAAAGATTTTGCAAGAAGTTTAAAAAAAGTTTATATGGAAGAAGCCTGGATTTTTTTCCAATAGAGATAAATAAAGAGAAAGAAAAACTCAAGGATAAGAGAGAGATAGCTAAATAAAGCAATCAACTTAGATTAGATTAGAAGAAGTCGAAGTTACCTAAATTTTAATATAAGAGAAGAGATGAAGCTAATTCGTAATTCTTTGCTTTCATATCTCCTACACCTTTTCTTCACTTTTACTTCTTCTATTAGATATCTTTTCAAGTTAACTTTCTCACCTTTACTTCGTCAGAATCTTACTTCTACCTAGGTGTTTTAAACTTCTATAAATCTTTTACTTCTACTTCTTTTCAAGCTAAATTTCTAGCTCAAATAAACATGACTAAACATCTAGCTGAACTTCCAAGCATTTTTCAGTTTAGCTGAATTTGGATTACTTAAAAAACGAACTAATTAAGAAACATTTAAGGAACGAGCGAATTGTTGTTGTTGATTTATTTATTTAAAATTTCGTAAGATGTCGAGCGGAATTCCTGGTTTACATCACTTTTCCGGATTTCAACAGCGACGACAAGTGGAAAGCTGAGCAATGAGCAGTTGTGGCAGTGGCGGCGGCTGCCGCCTGCGCATCAATCAGCGGACGGCAAGTGCCTGCATCCGGGCTATAGAGGCGTATGTGTCATCCAGTGGGGGCCACCGGGCGGAGGCCAGCGCCGAATGCGCTGTATTCGCGTTGATCGCGACAATAAGAGGCGGGCAAGCAATTGGCCCAACGGGGCCAACTTTACTTGATTGCCATCATCAAACTGTTTACGCGAATGACAGACAGCCTCGGGGGTAATTCGGTTAAGGGGATTTATTTATATTGATAATGACAATAGCTACTCGGACAATGGTCTGGTGCCGGGCAGTGATAATCACTGAGATTTGAGTGAGACTGAGTGATGTTGCTTTGTGGGTCAGCAGTCGATTGTGGCGACGAGTGGCGCCATATAAAGCGTGGGACATGGTGAATCATGGCAAGACAAGAACGCACAGCCAGGAAATGGCAGAGACCAGTGAAAGTGAGGCAAGGGACAGAGAGAGAGGGACAGAGAGAAACAAAGAAGTGAAAACGTGTCGGCACATCAATAACCACACAGTTAACCAATAGTCGGGTCACTTAGATAACACCTAATTAGGGTCAAACTGACAACTTTAGCGCCACAAGCGCGGGTGGTCAAAGAATCGAGGAGTCTCTCTCGAGCACATAAGCAGTCGAACAGTTAAGGAATTGAGAATCGAACTAAGTCAGACTAAGAAGACACGCCCCGCAGCTGTAGGCAGCTGTGGCCTAGGCCACGCACAAGTCGATGAGGCATCCTGGCTGCGGTAACAAGACGCAGTTTGTTTTTGGTTTGGGTGTCGCCGGCGATTCGTTGCGTTTCATTTCGTGTTTCGAGTTTGACCAAGCTGAGATAATTACATGTTAATTCCTAGCAATATATATCGTAGCAACAGCGCAATCAAGTCCAATTTCGAGCGGCGTCTCTGAGGTGGCGACTTTGCCGCCGGCGTCCTTTTGTTATTGTTGCATGTTGTTTGATTCGTTTGAACCGGGTTCTCGGAGCCGGCTCTCGATAATTAAGCAGTTGCCAACACAATGTGTGCGGCATTTAATTGAGCCAAGGCTTAAGGACACCTCTGCAGTCTGCTGAGTCAGACGATAGACACAAAAACCGAGAGAGAGAGAGAGAGAGAGAGTGAGCGAGAGTCAGGTAAATCACATTGGAGATCTTGACGTGCCCTATTAATAACTTTAATTAAAATTATGAGTGAGTCGATGTCTGTGTAGATGGCGACTTTTTCGCATTCACATCATATTTGTGGTGGCCCCTTTAGGATTTGGAACTGGAGCTAACTTTAGGAGTGTGGGAACCAAATTATTCAAATCTTTACTGTATGTATGCTGTGAGCCATAATTCTCGGCGGGAACGCTCTCTCATATGCATATTTATTGCATTTTTCGACGCGGTAACGCCCCCAAAATTCACAATGGAATTTCAATTCCATTCTCCAAGTTAGCGACTTGCCAAGCAACAAACAGCAATAAGGAGCAACAGTCATGGCCATAGCCACATCCACAATCAGGGGCAGGTCCAGGTCCAGGTCCAGGTCCAGGTCCAGGTCCAGGTCCACAGGTCCACGTCTCACAGCCTCCATTAAATGCAATCGTATCGCATCTTTTGTTTAGCCACGCTTTGTGCTGCCTTTTGGAGTCGGCCTCCGCCTTGGCAGCGATTCGCTGGAATAATTAAAATTTATATGTGTTTCGTTTGGGCTTAGTCGCCGCTTCACCCCCAACTTCTAATGTCGTTAGCCTTCTGTTGCAGTTACACCAGCACTTCTCCACCACCACTACCTCCTCCTCCTCCTCCTCCTCCTCCTCCACCTCTTCAACCTCATCATTCGTCGCTCTCTTAATTCGTTTTTCTGTGCTTGTGGCTCGTCTGCGATTCCAATTTCACTTTCGCACATAAACGAGGCATTATTTATAAAGCTGGCGCTGGCAATTTGCATGGCAACTGTTGCTACGTGCCCAACCGAATCCTTACCCTCACCTCCTTCTTGATTGCCCTCTCCTTTGCCTTTTTCTTCCTGCCTCTGTCTTTGTTGCACTTAAGTGCTTGTCAATTACAGATATCTGACTGCTTGCCTCTCCAGCAATACCAGGTTCAAATCTTTGACAGTCAGTCAGTGCCATCGGCACGTTCTTAACCAGCCCAATGGGCAACGCCAGCCACATCCTTGGCGGGTTTGTGCGCCGCATTTCAAATGAGCAGCGACAAAAGTTGGCAAATGAATATTCCAAATTGCAGTGATATATCATCAATGGATTACCAGACAGAGTCACTGACGGAGACGAGGAGCACAATATTTCCTCAATTTCTGACACCGGTGAGAGCTACGCAAAGTTTGTGGCTAGATTTGTCATGTTGCTGATGGCTTAGCCAAAATGATTGATTGCTTGGTTCCTGTTTGACTGAATGCCAGCCAGGCCAAGGGGGGCACTCGAACGGAAGGAGCCCAGGGAAAGTGAATTTTATGCTAAATTTTAGGAACTTGCAACACTTTTCAATCGACACAATAAATGACGTGAGTTTCCTTCTTGCGAAATTCTCCAATTGCAAATTGGAAAATGAGATGATTGATTACTCTCTCTTTCTCGGTCAGTCTCCCCCTCCCTCTGCCCCTCTATTAACACACACACACACATATATATATATATATATATATGATTAATAACTATATTTTTATGTGTCTCCTTGAGATTCTAATGTAAACATATTTCTCTTCGAAAGATGTAGAAAACGTAGTTGTCATTAAAGTAATAAAAGTTTTTAAAAATATCGAATTATGCACACTTCTATATATATTAGTGTATAAGATACTTTTATTTACAATGCCTATCGATAGAATTCGGGGCATGTCCATTGACAAAATTCTTAGCAGCCGACAACATCCACAGCGAAGGAGTGCGGCTGACAGTGATGTGGAGCACAGCTCGCACAATGATGACACAGAACGTTTCATTGGGATCCCTGCGCCGTCGCGGAGCTCAGGTGTTTCCCGTCGACTGTCAAACAGGCGCAACGTGATTTTAAAATGGATCATATGCTTCTCGGGAATATTTATATTGCTGCACTTGGTGCCGCGACATATCAATAGAGAGTTTAAGTACGAACTGAGAACGGCCATACTACTGTGGAACTATGAGAATTTCGGAGAAGACAGTAACCAATGCCTCTGTGAGATAACGAGCAATCGGAACTACAGTAAATTGCCCATAGATGCCGTCGTTATCAATGCAGATCAACCTTACTCAGTGGAAGGCCTCGAAAAGGTCGCACACACTCCCAATTATTTTGTGGTTTTTGCTAATTTGAATCCACTAAGTCTAGCCAAGAATCCGCTAAGCATCAACGGCAAATCCGTCTTTAACTACTCGATGAGCTATCGCTTGGACTCGGATCTGGTGTGGACAGAATATTATTTCTCAAAGATCGGCAGCCCAGCTGAGCGCGTGCTCAACTTCACAGCGCCCGTCATAAGCTTCATGAACCGTTTGCCGAGAAAAGTCGCATCCCATATACGCCTTAACTTGCGCCTCAAGCAGTACCTGGCTATGTACATGCAATTCAAGGATATGAATGCCAGCAACAAGCAGAGCCGTTACCTGATGCAGATGCGCGAGCACCTGGAACTTAGCTACACTGAGAGCTGTGACAAAAGCAATAAGTAGCTCACTCTAGCTAAAACTCGCCTTGACTCTAGATTATTTTCTTGTTTTCCTCTTCAGTTGCGGCCTCTACAAGTTTATGCTGATATTTGAGACCAGTCGCTGTCCGGACTATGTGCACCCGCAGTTCTACACGGCGCTGGCCAACTTTGTGGTGCCTGTGATGATTGGAGGCGCTAATATCAGCCACCTGGTACCACCGGGCTCCTACATAACCGACAAGGATTTTCGTTCAGCTTTCGAGCTGGCACAACATCTGCTGATGATCTCGTCACAGCCGCTGCTCTATGAACAATTCTTCTGGTGGCATTCCAAGTACGTCATCAGCTACGACAAGCAGCCCTATTGCGCCCTCTGCCAGAAGCTGCGACGGCAGCGAAGTAGGCGCCTCTATGCTGAGTTCCTTGAATGGTGGACAGTGTACCAGTGTCCGGATCCTGAGGAGTAGCTAAAAGCTATTCCTTACAAACTAAGCGGAACTCTACGACATCACAGCAAATGAATGTGTTTATCTGTATATTAATTATAATTAATAAAATTACAATTATTTTAAACTAGAGTTTCAATCAAATATACTTTAAAGTGGATCAACATTAAGTTGACTCAATCAGCCTATTGCTAGAGCTAATATTCCGTACAATTCTATGGGTCAGTCAGTCAACCACGACATTACATAATTAAGTCAATTAGAAATGTGCTATCTCACATTTAGTTAAATTATCCCCATCCAAGTTGGCTTTGATGCAGCTACTACAGCTTCCATTTGATATTGATTTTTATGTTATCCTTAAACATGCCATGTCATACATATATTTAAGTAGTCAAATGAAAAATTCATAAAATGCCAGCCGACAAAATTGATAGCAAACTACAACATAAATTGGAAACGCATTCACAGCTGCTGGATGTGCCAGTCGTCAGGATGGTCAAGGACAAGCCCTTGCAAGTGGACTCCGAGGAGTCCAAACTATCAAATAACTCTGGGATCACGGACCAGCACGATGATGATCGCCAGAAATTGTTTTTGTACTTAACCATTCTGAAGAGCGTCGTCTGTCTTACGGTTATTTTGTTCATGATGCGTTTCGTAGGCTACAACAGTCCACGGGCAAGGCTAATGCGTCCGAAGGAAAAGACTATACTGCTTTGGAATGCAGAGCGCGACAAGGTCACGTGGGAATATATGCATTGTGGTTGTGTTTTGACGAATAATCGGGATTACACTGGTGATCCCATTCATGCCATTGTTTTCAATGCTGATCGAGACTTCACACTTGACGGTCTGGATCGGATAAATCGCACTCCACATTTCTTGGCGGTTTTTGCGGCGAGAAACCCATTGAGCTTGGCACGCAATCCACTGCTGGAGCGTGGTGAATCGGTTTTCAACTTTACCATGACTTATCGCCACGACTCGAACATACTATGGACCGAGTATTATTTTACGGAGATAGACCAAAAGCATCAGGGACTTACTGATTTAGATACCAACTTATTGGAAACGACCTCAAACGAGATACTCTCTCAACTCCAGTGGAAACTAAAAAAGAAAAATCGATTCATGTTTTACATGGTGTACGAAGTCAACGAGTATTCTTTGCCCGAAAGTCTCTATTTGCAGAAGCTGCGCTATTATCTAGATTTGGATGCCTTTATAACCTGCCATGGTTTCCAAGAGTAGGTGTTCTAGCTTCTATTGACTCTTTGCTTTAGCTCAATTTCTCTCAATACCATTTCTCCCCAGTTGCGGTCAATATAAATTTATGCTGATCTTTGAGCCAAGTGAATGTCCGGACTTTGTGCATCCGCAAATATACAAAGCGTTGGCCCACTTTGTGGTGCCAGTCATCATTGGGCGTCGTAATATGTCTGGCCTGATACCGCCAGGCTCCTACATAAACAGCGCTGACTTTGAAACACCGGAAATGCTGGCAATGCATCTGGAAAAGTTGTCAAATGAGCCGCTTCTGTACGAGCGATTATTCGATTGGCATTCCAAATATCAAATCCACAAGAACAGACATCCCTATTGCGCCCTATGCCGGCAGCTGCGCGATCAGCGTCAGCGAATCCCACCAGATGAGTTCCACAACTGGTGGACTGGATACCAGTGTCCCAATCGCAAAAATGTTGACTTGACCAAGAATGAAATTTCAGCCCAATTCCGAAACGATTTTAATTATCAATCGCATTGGATCCGTTGAATATTTTTATTTCACAGAATTTCGATGGCACTTGTGAAGCGAATAAGTATACCCTTTCGAAACTCATTTTATACGAAATTTGTCATGTGGCATGTGCAACACCCGAAAATTATAGTTCCGATCTGACGGCTGCATACTTTTTGTTTAAAAAGGCAAATCAATTATATACTTATGCACACAAAATTGTGAATTATTTAAGTTGGGTCTTGTTCAAATTGAGAGAAAGGGCATTCAAAAGGTGTGCTAATGCCTTGCCTTCAGCATTTACAACTGTTCCTTGGAATATTTGGGATGCCAACTCGTGCTAGACGGCTGCCAAAATTGCCGGCATGAGGCCATTAGGTGGACCATTTAGTGAGGCAAGGTCTGCCTTCTTTGAAGCCCATTTCGGGATGGAGCTGAAGGGCTTTTTTCAACAAGTCCGGGCTGGCTGGGTAATGTTGCACGACAGTAAGATACAGAATAGATACACCGCCTGAGCATAGATAAAGCAAATAGAGAGTCTACTCACATTGTGAACCTGGCCAACTGTGCGTGTGTGCGTGTGTGTGTGTGAGTGTTGTGCCCTGTGTGTGAACTGAGTGTGCTCTGGACAACGAGTGGGCGACGATGTGAACGCTGGCGACGCTTAGGTGCCAAGACCATGGCAGTCAGTCAGACAATACACGAAAAACAAACAGAATTGTCATGGGAAATATTTCATGGCGTTGCGTCTCCGAGTGAGAATGCCCCCGACGTCCTCAACATGTTCACTTTGACTGGTTGTCTGACTGGCTAGCTAGTCGGCTGCTGTCTCTCTGTTGTCTCTGTTGCTGGCACATTTCAAAACGGTATCACATACACAAAACACTTTTCTTCTCTGCCACACACAATATTTATAAGTTAAATGCTTCACTAAACAATAAGCCAAGGCGAAGGTGGATGGAGACACAATCCAAGCCTCGGCCTCAGACTCAGCCTCAACCTCAACCCTATCCCCAGTCACAACCCCAGTCCAAGCTGCAGTCGAAGGCGATAATGAAACGGACGGGCGTCAAGCACATCGAACCAGAGTGAACCAGTACCAGCCTTTGGGCCCAAGCCGTTCTTGGCTGGGTTGACAGGTTGTTGTATTCTTGTTCTGGCATTCATACATTCTGGGTTCTGGGAAGTTCTCATCAACGGCATCTGCTGACGCTGCCTTTGCTGCCTCCGCAGTGTAGGCCTCAGGGCTCTGTTTGCCCATTCTGTTATCAACTATTACAATATTTTTGTTTAATTGACAAACAGGTTTATCATTTGACGCTCCAACTGTTTTTCCCACAGTCATTTTCGTTCAGTTTAAACTATACAACAATGGGCTTAGTCATCAAATGTATAGGATCTTAGTGATTGCAGTTTGCGAATTTACACTTGAAGTTTAGCATTTATCCTTTGCCTGAACCTCATCTTCTATTGTTCTCTAAATTTACAAAATCTTTTCTTAGTAATTCAATATATTTCCCAATAGTCCTCTTCTGCAGCTGTCAAAAGTTTCACCCTAACTTGCCGCTACTGAAGCACGATTTCTTGATCAACTCTCGATTAATTGGCCTGTTTCAGTTTTCACTTTCGTCACAGTCTCGTTTCGAACTGCCTGATGAGCAATTAAAGCCCAGTTAACTGCCAGATCACGACTAGTTGTCTCCAAAAAGTCCGCCCATTAATAACTCAATTCGTCTGTGAGATAAGTTTTAAGCATTTCCAACACTCAACAGCTGAAGATTAAAGAGCTTCTGCTCTAGCTCTGGCTATGGCTGTGGCTGTGGCTGGGGCTCTGGCTGTAGCTGTGGCTGTGACTACGGCTGCTTCTGTCTGTTTGTATTTGCTTGCTGGCTTCCCAGAGACTTCCCAGTCGATTTCTCACCTGGTGGCCACAGCGAGACGAAAGTCGGGAGCTGCCGCTGCTGCTATTCGACTCGTTTTAATTTGTTTGTTTACATTTTCCAAGCAAGAGGTGCTGCCCGTTTTTTCCCAGCATGTCTCGGGGCTCACTTTGTTGTTGGTGGGCAAAATGTTTAGAAATAGGAGCGTAGTGCTCGAGGCAGCGAGCGACCATTGCTTGATCTGGTGCTGGCTGGGTTGACTCTAGGGCCGGGCTGTCCTGATGGGCACAGCACAGCTAATACGCTCGGCTGTTTTTAGTGTTAACAACTCGACACTTCATTAATTGAAGTTGAAAAAGTGCAGCTATAAAAAGACTATTAAGTTTCAGCCGCGCAACGCCAACAATCAAGTGGATCAGCACTTGGAGCCGCCTCAAAGAGATCGCATTAGGCGCAAATTTGATTGCTTTTTAAAAGTTCAATGGTTCGAGTTGTGGTCTACAATTAACTGCACGAGCTTTTACTCAATTCCCACTGTTTACTCGATTTTCTGACACTCAAGTGGGGGCATTGTTGAGCAGCAAAGTGAGAACGATGCATGATTTCATATATTTGATAAGTGAGACGAGAAATTATTTCTTAATTTCATCTATTGCAACTGTATGAGAGATGATATGAGGTGTTCGAACTATCAGATCAACATAATAATTTCATTTCAATTTAAGCTATCTCTAATTATATGCAATATTAGCAATATGTTCCATTGAAGCTATCACTAATTAAAGAACTCGTTGCTCTGGACTAACCATATCACATTACTCTCATGGCACACCTTCTAGTATCTGCGGCCAGTTATTCAAAATGTAGTCAGGCTCACACATAAATACCAAGAGACTTAAACGTCTCCAATCCATTGTGATGGCCATAAAAATAAATCTATATGCAAATGCGGCTCAAAGTGAACAACTGGCAAAACAAGAAAAGTCAAGAATTCAAGCATAAGTCAGGCTTTACTGGGGAGATACGATGCCATGGAAACTGCTGTCGCAGTTGCAGTTGCAGTTGCACTCTTGCCAAGGTTTGCCAAAAATAGTCTAGGTGACAGTCAAGGACTCGGCAAGGCAGACAGCAAAGCCTGGCCATTACCATTGGCAGTCGACAACTGGCGCAGAGGCGTCTCCGCGTTTACAAAATGTGACAAGTTGCGGAATTATTTTTCGCAGAAGATGTTCTGTTCAGTGGCTGCGTGCAGATGAGCCGAGATTGATAAGCAGGCGAGAACGACGACGACGCTGCCAGTCTGAAAACCCGTGCCATACTGGCACTGTTCCCATTCCAGCCCTGTGGCTGCGATGCAAGTGCGCAGATAATGCGAGCGATTTATGTGGAACCTCCGGAGCGAACGAGCTGAAACCCGTGCAAAAGAGGAGTAGAGGCAACGCTGGCGGGTGTTGACAACAGTAGCCGAGGCAGCAATTTAGCAAAGATTACAACTGGCAATGGCATTTAAGTGGCCATTGTCAGGGCCGCGATCTGCGGGTGTCTGATAAACGATGGCTCCTCGCTCAGCGTTCGCAGCATGTGGGCGATCACAGGATTGTCTTCTGCTCCAGTAGCATTTGCAAGAGACTAGGTGCTAAAGAGTAACGAGTCGAGATGGCGCTAGAGCTGCCATATGGAAAAACATTCAATAAAAGTACAAAGCAATACGAGATAGGAAACAGCTCTACAGAGCAATACAATAGAGACAACTCCAGATAAAACCAAGTAAATAGCTCGAAAGAGAAGTTTGAGTTTGGGATTAGATAATCTAATCAACCAATAACTTACACACTACTCGGCCCTAATCCACGTAACACGTATCCCTGTTTTAATTGTTGTACAAACAGGCAATATTTATCAATGGGAACATAGAGACAGGACAATATGCCATGATTGTTTTCCATACACCACAACACGGATATGGAGACCAGCGTAAGGACTTAGTCCCGGTGACATGCTTGACATGGAGCACGTGGCGGGAATACTACGTTTGGCTTGTATGAGTGAGGATTGTTTTTGGCGGCGATTTCCTCGTTCCAAAGCTGGTTGAGATACTGCTCGAGTTTCTCCACAGGATCCTCAGAGCCGGAGCAGGTGGTAAAGGAGGAGCTACTCTCCGCAGCGGACACACTTGTGTTATGATCCTCATGGCATACGTTCGACGTCTCACTACAAACGCTATGCTTGCAGTCGATGGGGCAATGATGATTCTCCCAATCCGTTTCGGGTTCCTGGGCATCTTCGAAGCTCGTGGCAGGTTCGTTATCATTTTTGCTCTCCAGGCGGTACCACTTCACCTTATACGAGTCCTGGCCACACTCGCCATACAGCTCGCCAGTCAGCTGATCGATGTTGCACTCACAGATGAGCATCGGCGAATTGCACTTGGTGCAACGCGGCAACTTCAGTTCGTGGTTGATGATGGGCCGTGGTCGCTTCACCTTGACATTGGCCTCAATCTTGGGTACCTGCAGGCCGCATAGAATACACGACAATGGTAAGTCGCTACATTCCGCCAACTTGAACTTCTCATGCACCTTCGACTCTGGCTTCGGATACCCCGGCACCTCCATATTGCTGCACTTGCGGCAGCTGCAGGTGGGCACTGTCAAGGGATTGGCCCGCGCACTCATCCTATCATAGAGCGATCGATAGACAATTGTGATCTGCTTCTCGTACGCCTTGTGAGCCCAAAAAAATGCCGCCTTATAGTTATCAAAGATCCGCGCCGTTCTGTATGCGGCATGCAGCCAGGCCGACTTCTGAGTATGTATTACCATGGCATCTTGTATGGGGTTACTGATCGTCCTGTCCGGCTTCCCGTGAAAGAATGCCTTGAAGGCACGCTTGATGATGGCGTATGTCAACATTGCCTCCACACTCTCCATTTCGCACTTGATGCGCAGCGCCTGCAACATGTCGTCCCGATGCAAATGCGTACCAACTGGAGGAGAGGCAGGGCAGCGTGTTCTCAGCTTTTCGTGATAGATAAATGCGCGCTTTATGATCGATCTGGCATTGCAGGCTTTGGTCGTGTTAATGCCGCAGATCACCATGATCTGGGCTAGACACTTGGCCACGTCCTCGATATTGTCCTCAAACAGCTGATAGGGATCGATCTTCCGTTTACAGTTGCAGCAGCAGGTCGGTTTCGTATCCAAATCGGTGTTTGCGACCACTATTTCCTGCTTCGCCATATTGAACGTCTTCTAAATGGATTTTAACAAATAATTTTGTAGTAAATCAAGAGCCGCTCCATCAAAAATATACAACTATATTCAATGCTAAAAGGGGATAAACTAATGGAAATTATGTTTTCTAAATGAGAACTTGATCAAAGCTTTCCTATAAATTGTGTCCACAAGTATGTCATCTGTTCCACTGTGCCCTCTTTCGGATATGCTCGTATAGTTTTTATCATAGACCACCACGAGCCACTGGCAAGAACAAACGCTCGTGGCTCGGCTCGACTGCAATTATGCTAAATAGATGCTTTGATAGCTTCATTGGGCAGGGCCATGCGTATAAATAAGAACAAGACAAGCCAAATGGGTCTGTTTAGATTCTGGGCACTGTTGTTGTGTCAGACTAAATTGTTCAAATAAATTAAGTTGTAGCTTTCAAAAAACTAGAGGAGAGAAGGGAGAGCCGAAGAGGAGAAGAGAAGACACAGACATTGGATAGTGTCTGGGTGTGGGGATTGGGGCAAGCAAACAAGTTCCACTGAGCACAGAGATCGGGGCCGTTGCCTCACAGAGGCTGCCGCCTTGTCGCATTGTCATTTGATAAATTATGATATTTGATCAATTGTTCAACAGAGAGTCGGGGCCACTCAAATGGAGACGAGAGCTTCAGGCTGCAGCTCTGCTGTGTCTGCGTCTGTGTCTGTGCCTAATGAAATGGCTTTCTACGTGTGCCTCCCTCACGCGACTCACTTCGCTCTTAGACTAAGAGAGACCCGCATCAAGTTGCCGATTGAACTTTTCTTGTATTTACATTGTAATGGCATCTGGCGAGCAAACACACACACACCCATTCCCATATCCATTCCTATTCCCATTCCATTCCCATTCTCATTCTCATTCCAACTCCCATTCATCTGCATAGCAGCATAATAGAATTGGGACTCGAGACTGCGACTGAAGACTTGAGAGTAGAGAGATGCCTCTTTATTGTGGCTAATAGCCTCTTGCGGCTTTGTTGTTGTGCCGCCGTTTGGACGTTGCAAGGCGCGTTGCACGTAGCTCAGCTTAGCTTGCTTGCTGTCATGGAATCTCTCTCTCTCTCTCTCTCTCTCTCATACATTATGTTTCTGTGCACTTGCACTGCACTTGACTGTGGATTGTGGATTAATGAATGGGCGACAAGCTGGACATGGTTGGTAACCGACTCTTACTCTTACCATCGCCGCTGCTGCCTGTTTACCATTCATATCCCCCATTCATTGTCGATGCAGTCAACAGGCCTCTAATTATGTGTAAAGGTGTTGTGTGTGTCCCCTTCCTCTCACTCTTTTATCCGAACAGGGGGTAATTAGTTTTGTAGCCAGAGTTTGATTTCTGAACTTCTGCTTAACTCATTGATGGATGCTACTGTATTTTATCTTTATACAAGTAGCTCTCACTGCAATTTCAATTTCTTTTTAACCCTCATTAATCGTATCTTGAGTATTACATGAAAGCTCTTCTCCTAAATTTTACCTACAACTAAAGCAATTTTACTTTTGATAGCCTTTTGATCATTCTTTTAATCCCTCTGGCTGTACATAACACTAAAACTCATTTCTTATTTTATCATTTCTATTCAGTCTTGACAAAGTTTTTTATGTCTCAAGCTCAAGAATCCACTTGTTCCCCAACTTGTCTTCGCTTTCAGTTGATAGCTGTCGAAGTCAGCTGCTGTCTCTGGGCAAAGTTCAAAGACCCATGCACAAATTGCGACAGCTGATGCTGAAGATGAGGCTGTTGCTGATGCTGATGCTGCTGATGCTGCCGCTGCTGTTGCTCCTGTGTTAAGGTCCATTTTCACTTTTATTGCCCTGAAATCGAACGCCTCAAAAAGATATAAACAACATATATAGAGAGGAACAAATGAAAGAGAACGCGCCAAGTCATCATAAAATGCCAATGTAATGAAATAAATTTAACACAACATTTGTTCTCAGCTCGGCCTCTTAGCTCAACTCCTGTCACAACATTTGGCATGGACTGCTGAATAGAGACAGCCAGAGAGTGAGAGACCCATAACAATCAAAAAGGCACACAAAAATATTTTCAATAATAAATCTATTTGATGGGCTGCTGTTGCCGTTTGCTTGAGTCACATTTATCAGGGCGCATCCCAGTTTTATGGGTCATGGGCCGCAGGATGCGTTGACAGCAGTTGCAGTCGTTAAAAATCACAAAACGACGCACATGATTAATTGTGCAGACTCAGACATTGGGGGATTCTTCTATATATTGGAGATGCTCGAAGTCAGCTGTTGGCCGACCAACCAACCAAACGAAACCACTTGTCACTTTCCACTTACCACTTGCCCCAAAGCCCAAAAAAAACATTTCTTGAATATTTTATGCACATTCTTCTTTCGACTTTGGCTCGTTATTAATTTCTGTCCAGTCCTCCATCTGTTGCACTTGCTCGCACAAACTTGCCCTTTTGGCCAGCTGTCGGTCGGCCTGGTGGTCAACTGGTCAACTGCTCCTCAGATACTCAACTAATTTCCCAATTTGTGGTCCGTGTCAGTTTGATATAAATATCGCATTTAATTGATCTGTCCCTATGTGTCGAACGCTTGACCTAACCCAATAAAACCCAGCGACCTTCATATATTATCAACTATATGATCTGCAAAGCATGTCAAGTGAAGCATAGAACTCTATCAAAAATATCAGAAAAGGGAGGTTGATACAGCATGGGAAATAAAAAATGTGTTTGATATGATGATATTTATTATTTTTGAAAACATTTTAAAACATTTAAAGTAGTTAGATAAATAAATTATGTTCTGTACAAAATAAAAATGTATATTACTAAAACAAAAACACAATCTTTACCAATCAGAATTTTCCTAAAAATAAAAATAAATAATGCAAGGATCCATCATGTTACAGCATGCCATAGAGAACATATGTTTCCTCTCTCTAGAACGAATGCTGGTCTCACTTTTGAATACGAATCTGAGCATCTGTTAATAAATCAACACTTGAGAAAGCAGCAGAAAGAAGCGAGAAGCGAGAACCCCTTGTAATTGCTTAATTAAATTGCCACTAAAGTTATAATTTGTGCCTGACTGAGTGCAAAGGATAATGCGCAGATTGTTTGAGCATCCTTTTGTGAGCAGCTGGCACTAAATCAGATTTGCTGACAGGGCTTAACTAATTTCAACCCGGCCACAATTCCGGCTGCACTTGAGCTGAACTGATTCTTTGTGCAGCTTGTGCCACTCACTAGCTCTATCTCTCTCTCTCCCTCATACATATTATGCAGCATATCCTTTCAAGTGGATGCTGCGCGTGCGTCCCAAGTGGACGCGTGCTAATGGGGAGCAAAGGTGCAGACCAGGGATCAATGGAGCTGCGCGTTAATTTATGCGTGTCCTGCGCAGTCTCAGCTGCAGCCAGTCTCTGCCTCGCCCTTTGTGTGTCAAAGGACATGGCATATGCACAGTCGACGCAGGCGACATGCCGACACATGACTTTTGTTGACACAAGAAGCAAGGAGCTGGAGAGTCCCTGCATGGCTGCTTCTAAGTGGTATTTATTGGTTTGCCAAGCGCTGGCGACGGCTGCCTCGGCTGCATATCCTGCGCGCAAGGATTGAATTACGCGCTGGCGACACATTTGTAAACAGGCGAATGATTTAGTTGCAGGACTACCGGCGCAGGAGCCAAACACACGGCGCGCCTTATTTGCACACAGACATATAGGAGGAAAAAGAAACAGAGAGAGAGAAAGACACATAGAGGAGAAAAGAATAACACGGACAACAAACAGATTGCAGACAATGCATGTGCCGGCATGTCCTTGACAGATCCTTTGCCACACTCTGTATGTTTGCTGTCACTCAGACGCACAGAGATCACAAACCTGATTGACAATCTACAAATTTGTGCATTTATCAATGAAAGGACGCCTGTCAAGCTACAACACCGCGACAGCAAAAACGAAAAAGGGAAATGTTGATGAATTGAGCGATTGATGTTTTTACACGCAAACAGACGCGCCGCAAACATGAGTTCAAATACAAATGTATATGTATGAATATATTTTGTAAATAGCTACATATGTAAAACCTAATTAATGCAATTAATTCTAAGCATTTTCAAATTGAATATACAAATAAGTTCCACATACCTCATTGCAATCCATCTCTTTCATTTCGTCGCAGACTTTATACACTACATACACATTTACAAATTATTTATTATACAACATACACATGTATGTTATGATGAATGTACTTTTTTTTATCATTTATGTTCCACATATATTCTATTATTATATATACAAAATCTTATTTACAATTAAGTTCTGGTTGCGAAACTCAAACCAAGAAAATGCTTATCGTCGGTATTTCGCAAGACTTTTACTACGGTCACACTGCGCCTAATATCTTATGCAACTTGCATTTTCTTTATTGCTTTATTATTGCCTTGCAGCACTTGTACATCATGTTTTCACACTTCACATGTGCACTAACGAATGTTTTTAACACTTTTTACATATGCAATTAATGAATGTCGAACAATAAACAATTTTACTTGCGAAACGCACACTACACACCACAGACCGCTCGCTGTACAAACAACGCGAAGAGAAAACACGTCAACACTGAAAAACACACCAACACAACAAATACAATAGCGATGGGATTACACAATTGAATCGAAGCGCCGGCCGATTAAACCGATTCAATACATACACACACGCAAACATGTGAACATAGCAGTTCGAATTGCGCTGCGACAGGTCGGATATATTGTTGATCGCTTGCAAACATTTAGGCGTATTAATAATTTATGCGATTAATCACAGCAAAAGTCGTTGCAATTGCACGGAAATTGACATGCATTGGGGGCTTTTCTGCAGCGACACATGTCTACCCAGGGCTCATCAAAGCCTACTTAAAAAAGTGTTTCCATTAAATGACTAATGCCCACGGACTTCATGTTCATAGACTTATTATTATTTGTTTTCTTTGCAAGCCTTTTCACATTTATATAAAAGTTGTGACCTTTCCAATAAGCTGAAATTGACCAACTGAAAAAATCGAGCTGGCAACGACTGGCTTACAACTGATCCTAGTGAATGGCAATTCTGGAAGCGATTTCCACGCGTTTTTTAACGCGTGCAAGTACCCACAATTGCACTTTTTATCCGAACTGAAAAAAAGTCAAATAGAGCAATAAATTTGTGTTAATAACAGTTGCGATGCCCTGTCTTAAACCGGGTAGCCGCCAGCAAGTGCCCATAAATATGGTCGAATGGGTTGACAGTTGGCACCGAGCAACAAAAAGGAGATCAGGAAACCCTTCCTCGAAATGTGAACTCCCAAATAGTTGTGCAACACAATTTGTGGCCAGAAATTTGATATGAATCAAGTGCCACGTGTCGCCCTTGCGAAATTTAGGGAACGCTGCTGCTGCCCCTATATACATATGTATGTATGTATGCCAGCACGACAGATGCGCGTGCCCAAAAAAAAATGTTCTGTTACACTTTCTCGTTTTAACTTGGCCAAAAAACAACACACAAGAACAAGAAACTAATCGCCGTAGCGAGGCGCGTTTATCGTTTATCGCGAGCAGACATCAGCGAAGGCGTGCGTGTGTGTGTGTGTGCACGCGAGTGTTGGAGGCGGCAACGCATCTCGTTAAACCGCAACCGTTGCCGCTGATTCGAATCGCATCAGCCCATCTGTGCCGCTGGCTGTGCCCCGTTTTGGCTGTTCCCGTTTGCTGAGCGTGAAATGCAAGCAGGACTCCTCTCTAGCGGTTGCCCGTTAAACGAATGTGATGTGATGTGTTTGTGCACATGTGGAGGGTGGGGGCAACTACCTGCTAGATCGGAGATCCGTTCCAATTTGGCTGCCCAGCTGTTGCCCTTGCCTGCTGCTTGATGTGGCGATGCCTAACAAGCTGGTAACGCTGCCCCTGATTGATGTGGCGCTCGCTAACGACCTGGCAACTCTGACCAGCTGTGAGCGAAATTTGAACGAAATCTGCTTTTAGCTGACCGCTGCATCCACAATGTGTGGATAGCGTTTTATGACGTCAGAACTTTAATGTCTTCAGTATAGTCAATGGCTTCGAAATGCGACACCGCCAGCCGGACACTTAGCATGTGCCAAGGAAATGGACATGAAACATGGTTACCTAAAACCAAAAACAGAAGTGACTGTGAGTCCACTTGAATTACATGCCCAAAAATATGTATTTGACCCACACACACGCACACGCACACCTCAAAGCGAGTGTCAAAGGCCGTGTTAGGCTCGTGCACAGCCTTTGACCGCTGAGCGGGGTCCTCCCTGCCATTGAATCCCGCCAAGCCAAGCTGCGAGTCAATTTGTCCAAATTGAAAATTGTTGAGCAATGGAAATTCGATACATTTGGCAGCAGCTGCTGTGCCCTGGCTTGGCTGCTGATTGAATGCAGCCAGGCCACCCTGTAACCCAGTCCAACACACACACACACATATGTACGTGTGTACATGTGTATGTGTGCATTAAGCTGGAAATGGCAATCGCGCATTACGAATTTGAAATCGAATTCAGCTTTGACTGCGCTTTTCATTCAGTATTCAAATTTCGATTTCGATGTCTGCACTTAAGTAACGGAAAAGCAAATAATTGAAAGCAATTCAACAAGAATTTCCTACCGCTTAAGAGATCTTAAAAGGGTTCTGTTTGTTATTTTGGCTGTATATTTTCTATAGGTACAGTCATTGCCATATAAGGAGTTCAGTATTCATTGCACCACACTTAGTCCACCATATTACTAGGTAGATTATATAGATCATCCCCTATAAATGCGAAAAGTTAATATATATTTTGATCTCTTCTTAGGAAAACTTACGTCGACAGCTCTGCATTAGAGCCAGTTGTAGGGCATTGCGATAGCTGATCAGTGGCTGCCACTCATTAGAGCGGTTATAAGGCACAGCCCCATGATCGATAAGCTCCAATGATCTTAGCACGTCCATCATATCCTGGGCGAGCAACTGCGGCACAAATTGCTGTATGACAGTCAAATAGAGCAGATCTTTCGGAGGATCCGTTGCAACAGCGGGCATCCGTTCCACAGCAAATCGAATGCCGGCGCGATGCAACACAAGCACGCCCGAGCGCACTTCCAGCTGCTTGGTATTGAAGATCTTCGCCAGCAAATTCGCCAGCTTTAGAAGATCAGCAAAGTCCGAGGAAGCAGCAGCCAGCTGAGCATCAGGATAGACGACACGAATACGCTTGTATACTAATAGACAGGTGTGCATGAGGGTCATGCCAAAATTCGTGGGATTTACGGAGAGGCAGCGCTCTAGCGTAGATTGCATAATGTCGCCAAAGAGAGGATGATACTAGATTGGGCAAAGAAAATGGGGAATAAGACAATAAACATATTATATTCAAGTATCCACGTACCCTATCGTAATACTGTAGCACAATGCACACGCGCATTACGGGCATCACATTGTTGAAGGCCAACTTGCAGTAACTGGCCAGGACGCAACGCTTGTTCTGCAGAAGTGGGAACATCTCCGGTTGCAGCAGCTCGGCGATGCCGCCATCAAAGACACAGCGGAGCAAGAAATTTTCGATCTGTTCGTAATCGCTAATATTTGACCTGCACTCCAGAGAACGAATTGGGATGGAGTCGCTCTGACTCAACGAATTCGAAAAGAGAACTAAAATGTCGCATACGTAGCTGAAGGCCTGCAAGAAAATTAGTATGAATAGGAGCAGAAGCAGCAGCCGATTTCCCTTAACTTACATCGCATTCCATTTGCAACAAGGAGCCTTGCTCAATTAGCTGAAAGCTCACAGACAGAAAGTTGTCCAAACGGCGACGCATAGCGCGACAATCTGTCGTGACATCCTTGGCAGTCTTGGCTGCCTCCTTAACGCGTCTCAAATCCCAGGAGAAAGACATGTACATAATAGTCAAATAAAAGGAAATTGACTTACTCGACAGGCGGGATTCGCATGCCTGTTTCTTGTTGATCAAATCCTCGACTGCGTTCTGAAGCCTAACCAAAGTATGATCGCCCAGTTGCCAATCATAGAGATCGAAGCGTGCGTAGAGCGTGGACAACAAGCGAAGCGTATCAAGTAGACGATTGGCATTATCCACCATGGACGTGCGAGATGTGCCCGCAATGGATTGATCCCAGGCTGTGGCTGCGATCATGTAGTTGGTAACCGCATTGTTCAGCAGCTCCTTGTGATGATTACCATGGCTCACATTCAGGCTGTACAAATGCTCCAAGGTCATGGCACCCATTTCAAGCACCTCATTATCATGCTGCTCGAACATAATGTCCCTGATGTGCTCGAGCAGCTCGCCGAAGGGTTTATACTGTAGCGACATATACTGCGGAAGCTCCAGCAAATTGGTTAGATCATGACTAGAGCTGCGATACTGCCTTAAAAGTGTTGGAAACTTGCTTAGGAGGACATCGGTAGCATATTTACTGGCATTAGGCAGGGCTTCACGCACCAGATGCTCGGTATAGCGACCAGGTGGAATCTCTCCAGTCACAGCCTGCTTGATGGCACGCGTAAGAATCTCAATGATGGCCGAGCACACTGTGCGATCTAAGGACCCCGGCACGAGTAGCAAAGATACCATTATAGACCAGTCTAGAACAATTTCATTGCGTCCATAGTAGGCATCGACTAGATAGGCCGCATGCTGGTGCTCGCCGTATCGAATGAAGAACCTAGCCAGCATCAGTACAGCCTCCTCTCTTGTGGCCGTCGCTTGATAGCGATAAGGCACCAGATCCGCGGCTGCCTGAGCCACGCCTCGATGCGCTGCAAAGACCAATTGTTCAATTACTTCCAACATGGATTCGTCGAGCATCAAAGGATTGGCCTTATAGAAGAGTCCTAGTAGCTCGATGGCCATCTGTCCCAGCTCACTCTCTGCGCTCATTGTCAAACCCAGCAGAGTCATCCGGTACGTAAAGCCCTGCTCAAGGCAAACATCGCGCAACTTTGGATTATTGAAGAGCTTCAGCAGCGACATAAAGCAGCATTCAATGACTTTGGGCGCATTATCCTGCAGCGCAAGGAATAGATGCTTCACATACTCCGCAATCAGATAGCATTGTGGATACTTCTCCAACCACAAGCCGCACTCGTAGAGGCATATATAGCGTATCTCGTCTACCACATCGAGGGAGCGCTCCAAGAAGACACCGTCAAACAGCTTCAACCACATATCCTTGTGCTGGCCACTTTGAATGCTCACCGTGTCGCTCAGCGCGGTCATCACCTTGAGAGCTAAGAAAAGAAAGCAAGATTTCCCAATGCAATCTCTTGTTCTTCATTCATTACTTACCAATAAAAGTCGAGGTGTGCCTAAAAGCTCTCACCTTCGAGTCGACGCAGACCAGGAGAAAAGCAATTAGATTCTTCGAAAGGACATTATCCGAAAGGAAGCCACTGCTATGACACAGACCCATCAAACATTGCACGAATAAGCAAATATTACGAGCAAAAGACTTTCCAGTTCTTATTACCAGCGGATAAGACAACCTCTTCTGTGAAATTATATATATGAGAAGATTTTATATAAATACATTTTATATAATGCACTTACATTGCCAAAACGCGCTGTTGCCTCTATGAGAAGCTCACTGTAGTTAGCAGGAAGCCCTCGTCCTCTAGGTATTTGGTATTGACTGCCGCTCGCTTCCAACACGAACTGCATAAGCCTCACTAGAGCCGCTTCTGGTGCTTGTCTATATAGCCTTATCCAGCTTTCGCAAGTGTCCTTGAAAAATCTAGGCTAGGATTGTTGTATACCAAAATATATCAAATTTACTCACCTTGTTCTTCAGCTTGCTATCTAGCACACATTCTAGCAAGGAACGGCGTGAGCGAAATACAAAATCGTCACTAGAACTTTCCTCCGATGGAGCCTCATTCTCCTTATTGCTGCAGTCGTTAACGCTGACGCTTTAAAAATTCAAATTCAAATGTTAAGCCTTACTTGTATAGGAATCGAAATATTTTACCTAGATGCATCCATGCTCGCAGCTTCATCGGCTTGCGCGACCTCCACAACTTCGATTTCATCGTAATTGCTGCTCATTTTAATCAGAATTATTTAAATAAATTCGTATCAATGACTTCGTCAAGTAAAGCACGTGTCAATGCAACGTACTATTGTCAAGGCTGCGCAGCATTGCCAGACTGCAGCACAATGTGAATGCCAATTGTGAAATGTTCATCAAGCGAACCACTAAAGAACCAGTGAGCTTTTGAACAAGCCCCCCTCTGCACAACACTTAAATTACTGCAGACTCTCTCTCTAGGTTGGGCAATAATTATTTAACTTCACATACATATGTATTCTCTCCTTATAAATAATTGTAAGATCTGTTAAGTCAATAATAGTTTGTTCTCTAGCCCATATTTCGAATTTTCCCACCGCTCTGTCAAATCATGTGTATTCCTGTGATATTTCAATCCAGCAACAGGGCCAATTACGTTGGTCAGTGCCATTATTCCCACATGTCGGGTCAGTCAGTCAAACAGGTAGGTAGCGAAACAACAAACAATTAGCTCAGCCCCTGCTCCTCCGCAATGATACACAAACAGAGCGCAAATTGGGCAGAGCCACTTGTCGGGGCGTCTCAAAAGAACTGAGCGGTGCGAGATCTGAGAGAGCCGACGCCGTTGTTGTTGCCCTCGCCGTCGTAGTCATCTTCATCGCCTACGTTGAGGTCGCATTTGAGGCTAACAAGGACCAAATAATCGGCCTCTGCCTCCCAAAAGCCAAACACAAATATTGACGTTGCTTATCGCACGCGATCGCCGGAACCACACGAACCACACTAAGAACACAGATCAGAGCACCACCGCCGTCGCTGCCACTGTCGATCCGCTGACCATGACCACTTGAATGACTTGGCAAGTTGGCAACAAATTATTTCAATCTGCGCTGATGACGCGGCTCATTCCGCGATGATAAAAAGCTGGCGATAACATTTCGTTTCGGGCATTCCTGGAAGGCAGGCACAAATATTGACGCCCAGCTCATGAAAATTGGCTCAGCAGCTGCCGATTGCCGACAGCCGACAACCGATTCCTTACTCCCGACTCCTGCCGCTGCTGCTGCTGCTGTTGCTGTTGCTGTTGCTTTGATTGAAAGATCAATCGAGATCAAGAGAACTCAGCTGCTCCCCCTTCGAGCGGTAATTGGACTCGAGCCATGGTCAAGCTAGCCATCCATCCAGCCATTCTTTCATTCATTCAGTCAATTGTTATTCATATTCAAAATGTTTGCCTTTTGTACTTTGGCTGCCGATTCAATTCCATATTTGATATGTTTCTGGCATTCAGCCTGGAAATCTGACCTTTGCATTTGGTCCTTTTGTATCGGCCAGGGAATTAGCCGTTGTCCATTTGGCCAGCTGCATGTGGGGCTCGTTACATTTGCGCACGTGACCTCGCATGCAGATGAGGACTCGAATAGCAAGCAGAGGACAACGGGCAGCGGGCAATGGCCACACCTGCCCAGCGGGACAGCTACTGTATGATTGACGTATCCTTAGCCTCTAGCTGGTCCTTGGCCTCTTTCTCTTTCTGTTTCTGTTTCTGTTTCTGTTTTAGTTTCAGTTTAAGTTTGATTAACAATGGCAAATGTGGCAGGCAGTCGAGGCATTCAAACTTTGTTGCATTGTTGCTCAATTCAATTTAGTTAGTTGCAAAAAGACGGGGCAGAAACAGCCAGCAGTTAAAACCGCAAGAAATCATGGCCAAAGTTAAGATTGAAAAGGATAAAGTTTCGCTCAGCCAGGACTCGGCCAGAGGCGCTTTGCGCCAGTTATGTGGAAATGCGGCTTTTGGGCTAACTTCTGACCTTCCCCAATCCTTTGTCACCCTTCTCTCTCTCTTCTCTCCTTCCTCTCCCATGCCAATTCTCGGCTCGAACTACGCAATGAGATAATTTGTTTTACAAAATTGCTTTTACGAATGCCACAAAAGAAGTTTTTGCTTTCAATTCGATTGCTTAACTTGGCTTAGTTTCAAATGTGGCTTGCTGCTTAGTTAAGTCATTTGAAAACATTCTAGGGATTAGGCTTGTAAAAAGAGAGATCAAGAAGAGCAATTGCAAAAAGTCTCGAGCCGCTATAATAGGGGTATATTAGCTATCAAATGTAGCTTGTAAATGGGTGAAACTTTAAGAATTCGAGTCTTATCTAGATAGTGCTTGCAGTCCCTTCAAAGGCGGAATATAACTTGAGTTAATTCCATCTCCCACTTCCACTGCTCCTTTCCTCTTTACCTACAAATCAAATATCAATATCAATATCAAAGCAGTTACTCCTGCTGCTCTCACCACCGATTCCACTGTTTCACAAAGTTTCCCTTACAACTTTTGCTTTCAACCCACAACTCCTTCCAGGTTCTTCTCCTTCTTCTACCTTTCTCTTCAGCTCTTCTTCAATTAATTGGTCCAACTTCCTCTTTCACTGCCCACAAAATTTTCGCCTACAACTTCCGCTCTCTATTTCACCTACTTCTCCCCTTTAGCTCTTCATGTATTATCTCAGCTGCCTCTTCCTCTCCCCCTTCGAACTCCTTCGTCCTCTATCAACTTCCTCTGCACCTGCACATCAAATAACTTTTTTATGCCCAGAATATTTCGTGACAATATTGGAAACCTCCAAAAAAAAGTTATTCGAAGGAAATGCAGCATGACTGTATGACTATTATATATATTAAAATGAAACCTCCATTATTTCTATGTAAATTCACTTACATTTATTCCAGATAAATCATTGATCTATTCCCCCCGTGATAACCTGTTCCGCATGTGCCCCATTCACTCAGCTGTCACAATTTCGGACGTTTTTGGACTTGTTTCACGCCCACAAGCGGCCCGGGTAATTAACCGAAATAATTGTAACCAAGGCAATAGGTCGTTGTCAACAAACATGAAAATCAACTTGGCATGTCCAGCCAAATAATCCTAAGTGGGTCAAATGTGGTAACAGAAGCAGCAACAGCAGAGCAACTGTGGCCCAAAGGTGTCCAAGCAGAGGAACAACTAGATGTATATATATATGTATATACATATCTACCCGTATGTATCTAGTAACGAGCATGTTAGACCTGCGAGGGCGTTGCATAATTAATCAAATGCGGCACGCGGCAAGCGGTGGGCGCCACAAAGCGAGCCGCCGCCATCGCCGCCAATCCCCAATCCCGGCCAGCACTTAGACTGACTGGGAGTGAGGGCGTTTGGGCAATTGCAGCTGCATACAAATGTTACCAAGCCAAACGCCTTCTTCCGCATTTAATGACAAAACACTGAAGCCGCAACGGATGTGGACATGTAACCCAGCCGCCAAGTCATGTGGGTGCCAAGCAGGAAGCTAGTCAGCCAAAAAGAAAACCAGTTGACTGACTGCCTGAGTGCCTGACTGCCTGACTGCTTCTGCCTGGCTTATTTCAATTCATGAATATTGGCAAAGGCGTCGTCGTCGTCTTCAATGGATGCACGATGAGTCATTGGCTTGCTGCAATTGCTCCTAACAATTAGTTAGGACCGGCTTGCCAAGTTGGCCAAGTTAATGTCGACTGACTGCCACAACAACTGGTTGCTAATTGACACACCTCGACTTTGGCCAGACACGTTGGTGTTTGCCTCCAATCACGTGCTGCAGGCAGAGGCCAAGACGAAGTCGGCGACGACGATGACTCATCCGGGCTCAACATGTGCCAAACGCCAACTCAGCTTGGCAGCCAGAGCCACAACCACAGCCATTGCCAGCGCCTTTTATGAATGAAACGATCCACACGAATGTCTGCAAATGTCTGCAGCTCGGAGCTCCAGACGCAGTTGCTCCCCTTGCCTCGTTCACCTCTCTCTCTCTCTCTCTCTCTCTCTCTCTCTCTCTCTCTCTCTCTCTCTCTCTCTCTGTCTCTCTGTCTCTGTCTCTCTCTCGCTCTCTCTCTCTCTCTCTCTCTCTCAGCTGCTGCTGCTCATTCAATGTTTCTAGCCGTCTACAACTTTTGCCTTTATAGTAAATCGTGTTTTGCATGCGCGAGTAGGTTGCCCGTCCGGCTGTCCAACTCTCTTCTCATCGCCTGCTCCTCCAACCCTCTCTTCGCCTAGCCGCCCTCTGCAGCAATTGGATTTGAAAAATTCATTCATGAAATGAGAAAAAAGAGCTGGCTTGGCGAGTTGGAAGCATTGCTCTTTGGACATTGGAACCTGCACAGCAAAGTTGGCATTTATTTTTAGTTTGATATTTGTATATATGTAGATTTATAAATATATATACAAGCATAGGGGTATTCGTAGTTAGAAGTCAACTGCATTACGACACGTTCAAGTTTTCTTTTGATTTTTTTTTTTCGTGAAACGTTAATTGGGATATTAGAGAAAATGAAAATGAATTTTTATTGAATAAGACGAGAAATAAGAAGTGAGCTTTTGCTTTTTAGTTATTGATAAACAAAATAGTTACAGCAGAAAAAGAATTAAAGCATTAGCCTGGCATACAACTAATCCCATAAGCATATAAAAAATAATCTTGGGCATGATATCAATTATTGCATTAGTTTTGCATTATCAATTATATTGTAAATAAAAATATTAAACAATTTGCTTCATTTCAAATTCTAAATTTACCAAAAATTTTTCTTTTTGATGGCTTAACTTCGGAAATATTTCTGATAGTTTCATTTGCATATTCGGCACATTCATACTCGCATAAGAAGCTCAAAAGTTTAAGAACTCGGAGAGAGATTGCCGAGTGAAATTGTGGTGCAGTCGGCTGCCCACCCAAGCCATCAGCAGCTAATCGGTTTAAATGCTGCTGGAGATCTGCAGCACTAAGCTTCTGGAACAGAGAGTGAGTGAAGTTCCCTTTCTTACATTCTCCACTCCCTGCTCCCTCCACCGCTCCATGTATGTGCCTTTTCCATTGCAATCGCAGTTTTAATCGCACAAAACTCGCAATAAACAAAACATAATTCCCAAAAAAAAAATCCTCGGTTAGCAGCTGCAGTTGACCCCACAAGAAGTTGTCAACACTTGACAGCAGCTGATTCCGTGGAACTTGTTGTAGATGCGCGCGCTCGCGCCCACAAGAGAGAGAACCGGAGCAGCAGCAGTAGCAGCAGCAGCAGAGGGCCGTGTAGCGCCGGGTAGCCAACATACATACTAGCTCCATGTTTAATGATTGTTTATGACTGGACTCGACTTGACTCTGGGTCAAAAACATTTCTCAGGCTGACAAACGGCTCTATCCCTCTTCCTCTCCCTCTACCGCTCACGCACCAAGATTGATTGCAAGTGAAATGAAAAAGAGAGATATGTTATATATATTTATATACACATGTGAGGAGAAGTGTTAAGCCTGTCCACGGTGGTCCACAATAAATCCAAGTCTAAGCAACCTGGCCGAAACCGAAACATGACGGCACTTTTAATGTCTTTATTTACACAAACAACAGAATCGGAGCCGAGTGACAAGCGAGCGACCAGCGAGCCGATAAGGCCAACTTTACGAGCCAAGCCTTAATTGAAACAGCATCTGGAACTGCGACCTCCTCTTCTTCAGCTCTCGAATCGCTGAAGTCTCTGAAGTCGTTGCCATTAAGGCGATAAAATGCAACGCACTTTAAACCCAACTCCACGGACATGGTCGGCACCTCGCCTTAGGTGAGGAGTAGACGCTAACTGGGCTTAATCGGCGCGTTGCGTGCGACACTTGGCCAACTCGGCCAACTTGACCAACTTAACCAACTTGACAGCTCTCGCCGCTCGCTCGCCCGCTCATTTGGGCGTCTCATTAATAAGGGTTTAGCTTAGCTGCGACCTGGACATGGACAATGCTCTCCGCAATGCTGTGAATAAATTAGGCGGCTGCGGTGGTCCACGGGGCTCGACTCGGCATGGCACGGCACGGCAAAAGGCCCCAACTTAGCGATCATTATGGACCTTTGTTCGTTCTTTTCATATAAATACTCTCTCATTGGGCGAAATGGGTACATTAGTTGATATAGATAGATAGACAGTCTCTAAGTGACTCGAATTGTCTTTCGTTCATTTTTATTCCATTGCCTTTTTACTCTCAATCTTTTCCTGTCCCTCGCTATCTTCTTTGTGACTCAGTTTTCATTAGGTAAACTTTTAAGAGAGTATTCCATAGTCGTCCACATCCCATGCGCAACAAGTCTTACTTGATATTGTTTTTCTTGTTGTTTTCTCTTTTGGCTGATTCTTCGTGGCTTGTTAGCTATCGCTGCGACGTTTTCTTCTTCTGTTACTCTCTCAATTTGGCTGCAGTCGTTCGCAGTCGTTGCTCTTTGATGTCTTCTTATTTTCGGGTTATCATTTTTTATTCGGTTATTAAGCGTGTGTGCTGCAGACCACCAGCATGGCACCGCATCGCATCATATCGGAGGGTAGGGCAGGGCAGGGAAGAGCAGAGACCAGAGAGTCGATCTGACCATAACAGATGTGTGAAGCGGGCCAATGGAATTCTTAACAGGATTTCTGTGATAAACATGAGCATATGGTGTCATATATGGACCGATAAGACAGACTCCCAAAGTCTCCATATTTATACATAAACTCCAATGAACTAAGCAGAGATCGTTGAGCCCTTCCCGATAAGAATCGAAATTGGGTTCGCAAGCGTTTTTAAGTAGTTTGAAACCCGCCGACTTGGACAATATTTAACTCGCATTTGTAGACAAAAGTATTAAATATCCATATCCGCCCATCGAACAAAACGCTACTGTTCCTTCCGCATCTTCTTTCTCTGATCCGCACGGACTCCTTTTACCATTTCCCAGCAAAAACTGGACAAAAAGAGTTATTAAAGATCTATTTTTTTGAGGGACATATTGGAAATCTTTTTAGGTTTTTCTCTTTCTGGCTTTGTTTGAAAGAGGCTGGGCGAAAATGTGGAATTATGCTGGACAGTGGCAAACAAAAGGATTATGTCCACTTAGGGATTATTATATATGCGGCCCACGCACACATAAATTGTATCTTTTGTGCGAGCACAAAGAATTGCAGAAGCAAAAAGAAATTAGCAGAAAATATGGTCAAGAAACGAACAGAAATTAAAGTGAAGCCTTAAAACTGCATTTGCGATTAAAGGATTAACATGCATAATGTTTCCCAAATACAGAGGGAGACGGAAGAGACAAGATGGTAAAGAGAGAGACAGAGAGAGAGAGAGAAAAGTGCGAGAGTATTGACAACAAAGTTGCTGCTGAAGACTTTGAAGCAGCCGAAAGACTTTTGCGGTTGCCTACTCCATATACTATATATAGAGCTCCAGGTGAGGCCCTCTGCGGTTGACGACAACAATTTAATGCACGAATGCACCAAACGAATCACAGCTCTGGAATCTGCTTTTTTTCTATATGTAAATTAGCTGCGGTTCGCCCAAACGAAAAATCCAAATGATCGAAGTAATCCAAGTTCTTCGACTGCTCCAAGCTATGCCATGTCCCAGCCAAATTCCCATGTCACCAACCAAACAAAATGCGAGCGAGTCCATCGATCGTTGTGGTTCCCACGTCGGCTGCAAATCAAAAGTCATTACGAGCACTTGCTGCAAGTGCTACTAATCCGGCAAATGCAACATAACGCACAACCCACAACACACACACGCACACACTCGCACAAAGACACACACTTGACTGAGAGCTGGGAAATGTGTCTCCACTGAATATTTGGCTGCGCTCTCATGTCTCAATTTCGTGTGGGCGCTGGGCCGATCGCTTTCAGGTGTCATGGCTCACGCTTTAAGCTGGACCGACAGGGCAGGGTTTCCAACTTAAGTGGGCCAGACTAAGAGGTACCCCTTAAAGCCAACTCATGCAAGCATTAGGCATGCCTAGGTCCCTGCAACAGAAGTCTATTCCACAACAGTGTATACCCCATTTCTGGCCATGTTTACAGACCATACAAATAATAGAAAAGAAAATTCGTTTGTTATTTCTTTTGATCATACAAAATTCTTGAAAGCAACCGATCGCTCCACTGCAGCTGCCCAAAGCTCTGTGGGAATTACCCAGACGACTTGTCCATAACAACAACAGAAGCTGCAGCCGATCTTTAGTTGAATGGGAACAGTTACGTTATTGTCTAAATATTTGGACATTTATACGAATTTCATAACAATTTATTGAGAATCAGTGTGAGAGAGAAAAGTCTCCAGCAACAATTTGTAGTTGATTGTGTTGTTTAGCTTCAGCTTTTAAGATCAAATACAAATACAATGAATAATAGTTCGATAGACTTGGAAATACTTTACTCATATGCAGATGAGCAGCTTATGGGACAAGATCAAGTTGCTGGTTGCATTCTTCCACTTGTGTTGAGCTCCTTAAATCATTAGGAGCTCTAAGTAGATCAACTGGTTCCCACAGTCTCTCGGTCTCTCTGCTAATCTTGCTTACAAGTTAAAAACTTACTAAATATTTATTGTTTTACTCTTCATTTTCGCTTTTGAAGAACATAAAATCGTCAGATAATTTCGGTGCACATCAAAGGACACACAGAGAGGCCCAGCAGCAGGGTTCAGTTGCGGTTGAAGTAATTGCCAAAGCAAAATGTTTTGCCCAGCAGCTAAGGCGAGGCGCACGCAAAGGACTCGAGGACCGAAAACAATTAGAGCACGAGAAGCTGCTTAATTGTTCGCTTGCATGCGTTTGTCTGGATTATCCTGGAATCACGCCCGGATCAAATATATAATATAAAGGTAGAACTTTATGCAAATCTTGATAAGCGGATGAACCAAGTTGAAGTGCAGCTCAGCTACTTAAACGACATTTGCAGCGCCATCGATTTCGATTGTTGGCGAGCCCTAATCCTGGCTCTAAGCTCATTTGCATAATTAGTTCGATTATGCAGCTGAACGACACGTGACCGATCTTGCATTTCCTTCTGTTTCGTTCAGCTACCTCCGGCTTATTCTAACGTACGTATAAGCAGTTATTTCTCCTCTCTCTGGGTCCTCAAGAGTTTTGAAATTTCTTCTGATTTTTCTGTAAATCCTCTTTCCCCAAGATTCCTCTCTATTTCATCCGCTTCAACTATGTGCAGTTCCTGCATCCTCTAAGTCCTGCTTTCTCCAGCTTCTATTTCTTTCAGCTCCTGCTTCCTCCAGCTACTGCCTCCTGCTAATTGCCCATCAATGTCTGCCACATTGAGCGGCATGGACTTTGATCAACTCTTTGTTCTTGCAACACGGAGGGTCTCAGATAGCCTAACAACATAATTGCATAAATTGACTGACAAAATGATGCGGCGCCTGCATTGAAAGATGGCCAACACTCTAAGCCAGCTCTAACCAACGAGGCTAATTGCATGGCCAGCTAGTCAAGTCGAGTCAAGTCGAGGCGAGTCGCGTCGAGTGAATCGCCTGCTTGACGATGATGTATGGCCTTTAAAGAACCACGACTGTGCCACGCCCACGCCCACAAGGTGGGCGTTTTTGACGACTCGATCGAGCCACGCCCACATACATTGAAGACGCTGGTATCGCTCCTTCGACCAGGTTCGCTGTGATAATTACACATTAATTGTTTTCAATTCCATTCGATTGTGCAGCTCCTCTGCATGCCGTGGTTAGCCGAAAGGCTCCGCAAGTCGCGCCCATTGCAAGGGAGTGTTTGTTTTTGCTTTCGGTTTTTGGGTTTGGTTAATAACTAATTAAGTCTTGGAAAAATGTCCATAAACGATGCATAAATCAGAAGGCGGAAGGAGCGGCAGAGAGCGGGCGAGAGAAGTTACCTTTGGTGGTCCGCCAAACGCCCACGAACTGGGGATCAGTTGCAAAGAGACTGAACAACCTATCGAGCAGACACCGTAAACGTTGCTCATACATATTCAATTGATAAGAGAGAATGGAATGGAAACGAGTGCATAAGACGGTATTGCACAACTAGCAGATATCCTGTAAAATAAGCAGAGAAGAAATTGAAATTGTTGAACTTAAGGGAAATTTATCATGAATAGGCATTACTTTACTAGCTAATATTCATCTACTTACTTCAGCCAAAGTTCAGCAACTAACTGAAATACCCTTATGAGGTTTCTTAAACCTTTTACAAGTCTACTTTCTCCTGTTATATACTTCAAAATACCCTTTGCACACTTACAATTTCACTACAGGGTATTAGCATGACGCATGTATTTGGAATGTGTAGAGTCCTCGACGCTTATCTATCGATTGCTGCCGCCCTAACAGGTAGCCAGACAACACAATTTGGTAACAGGTAACAATTGCAACACACAGAATCTAGTGCAGCTCAAAGAGCAGGAGGCGATTGGTTGGTGGGTTGCATGCAGGCGATGGGCACGCAACAACAGGGCCACCGCAAAAGGCAACCACAGAATTCTATTTGCAATGCGCTGACCACGACGCAAATGCAGCAGCAAATTTGGACGTAAAAAAGTGGGCGTGGCATGGCCCTTAAAGCTTAAATATTTTAAGTTAGCCAAATTGAAAATTTTCCGACTTTGGCCCTCTGCTTTTGTTGTTGCCTTTGCCCCGTTGATTTTCATTTGTGCGACTCTGCCACATTTATACTTAATTAAGTCTTCACACCAAGCAGTTGGGGGTAAACAGCGTGGGCGTGGCATGGGAACTCTTTAATTGTGCGCTTTATTTTTGAGCTGTCCCGCCGCCTGCACCCTAGGGCTTTTTAGCCAAAGAAGCAACAGCAACAGTAGAAGCAGCACAAAAAGTTTTAATTTCTCACTTGTCTCTTGGCACCTGCCAAGACTCGCAGTTCAGGTGCAACAACCAGCGAGAGAGAGGGAGAGGTACGAGGTGCGAAGGGGGAAAGCCCTGACAAAATAATTAATTGCACTGTCACTTTTTAGTTTTCCCCTGCAATTTGTCTTTGATTCTCTGTTTCTGTCGCCTCCTTTTAATTGCACTTTACGAAACTCTCCAAATTACAAAATAGAGCCAGGGGGAACCTACTTAGCCTAGGGGTTCGCCCCGGCCTAGGGCATCAATCAAATGTTTTATTGCAATTTGTGTGGCTGCACTTCCGAAATGCTGTGGCCCATAAAATCAATTTCCAAATAGAGTCATAAAAAACGACCAAAGATAAAAAGAAAAGAAAATTCGAGACAGGTAACAAAAAACCTGGGTGAGGGTCCGAGCGAGTGTCCATTGTCTACTGAGCGAGTTGCCTTGATTTCAGTCTGTTTCGTTTTCCGTTACTGTTTCTTCTTCTTATTCTTTCATAATTGTGGCTTATCACAAATATTTTGATCATATTTCACGGTTCATTGCGAAAGAGTGAGCGAGAGAGAGGCAGAGAAAGAGACAGAGATAGAGAGAGAGAGATCAATTTAGGTCTGCTCATAAGCATCTAGATAGCCTCTTTGCTATAACTGTTCTTGCTTCTCAAATTCTCACACTTTCCATCGTAAATCTTACGGGTTAGCGCCGTTTTGCATCATCTCTCACTATCTCGCTCTCACTCTCGCTCTCTCACTCTCACTCTCTTGGGCATACTAAATACGACTTATCGGTGTTTGCTCATCCGCCTAATCCGTTGTTAGCATCACACAGTTTGACATCTCCATTTACTTCTACGAATTACAATCGAACTGACATTTCTTTCTAACAGTAGCATTACGTCTAAGCAAAAGGAGAAACCGTTATGTTGTGGAATTACTGGAAATATCACGATTATATATTGATATATGCCTAATTGTCTGCAAAGATTTGCCTAAGATTAAAAATAGAGACTGTAAATACTGCTGAAATGGGAGATCATTCTCAATGAAATTTTAGAAAGCTAAATTTGAACTTTATTTTGAATATGAGGAATTTTTGAAAATTATTTTATTTTAAAATATAATACAAATGTTATTAAAATAAAAAAATAATAATTCATTCATTTCAGCAGCTTTAGTATCTATTTAAGTTGCAAATTGCATAGATATAAATAATGAGGAAAAACGAGTTGAGTATTCAAGATTGTTCCACGTTCCATGGAAGTGGCGCAACATTGAAGGCAATTCCAGGGTAGTCAAGCGTGCAGCTTCTTTAATAGGTGTTTTATGCAATTGCAGCGTATGCTTAGGCATTGATAGAATTGTTTAAGGCTGAGCTAATTAGGTGCAACGCACGGCGAGTGCGGTTGTATGTGTGTGTGTGTGTGGGTTTGGCAGGTGTGTGGCAAGTGTTGCAAGTGTTGCGAGTGGCAGTTGGGCATGCGCCGAGCTGTGACCATGACGAGCAGGAGGCTGCTGCTCCCGAGGCGTCCCAGTAACAAGCGAGTGCGCCATTTGATTATATACCAACTCGTTCCGGAGCTGGAGTTGAGGTTGGAGCTGAAGTCGGTGCTCAAGGCAAGTTCTCTCTTTATCAATATATGCCACATATGAGGTTTTTTTTTCTTTTTGGTGGGCAGGGCGGGGGCTTCGCTAATGATGATTATGCTTTGTGTATGTTGGATGTTGTTTTAGCAATTGTTGTTGCTCTCGTGTTGTTATAAGCGTGTTCGTTACGCTTCGCAGTTGCATCAACAGCAGCAGCACCAGCAACAACTGAACTTAGCTTCGAGTTAAAGTTAATGTTAATGTCTGCAATGCGCGTTCTAGAAATGATAATGACGAAAGATGAGCTCCAGCAAAGTGCAGAGTCATCATCACTTGGCTGGAACGATGTCAGAGCCATGTGACAAAAGGCCGTAACACCCAGCTCTAGCTTCAGTGTAAGCTCCAGCTCCACCTCCAGTTACACTTCATTCATTCATGCTCTGCTCTGCTCTGCTCCAGAAAGCAGCTACGCATCTCTTGCCACCCGCACTGCGCAATGAAAACAAACTAAATATATTTACATATACATACATATATATGTATATATAAAGTTATTACAATTTCGTATTTATTTTAGCCCAGCTCTTCTTAATTGGAAACATTTTCCCAAAGACTGTGGCGACCTTCTTCTGCCCCTACTCCTCTACTCATCTTCTTCCTCCTCCGTTTATGGCAACAACACGAGCACACCAAGAAGTCTAATTACCAGAAGTCGACTCTCGCCTCTCGGCCTCTGCCCCGCGAGCGTGTTTTTGGATTCAAATCTTTTATTTATTTTTTTTTTTTTTTGACAGTAACTTTTGTTGAACTGCAAAACTAACATAAAACAACTAAGAACATGACAAGGGATGAACACGCCTAAGAGATACTCTAGGTCAACACAGGGAGAGAAAATACAGATAGATATGGATATGTAGACAGAATAGACATAAAGATAGAGATAGAGACTCTCGAATATGCTAGTAGTCTGTCTCTGTCTCTCCTCTCCCTCTATATATGCATACAATTTTCTACAACACAAATCAATATACTCCTCTCCCACATTGTTTACAGAGTATACAAAAAAAGGGCAAGAGACATCAAAAAATAGCAAAGTCATTTAATTGCGAAAACGCGTTTTAATTGCTTTTGGGGTGCTAGAGTTCCCAACCAAAATATGACATGGCTAAGAGAGCGCTTTTACTACTTGGCCAGCCATGTTAGTGTGGCTGGCTTGGCACTTGGCCTGTGTGAGCTTTCCCAGCATTCGGAATATTAACAAATATTAAAAAAGTGCCGCATAATTTGGTTAGCCAAAAGGGTCAACGGCGCAGTTGTTTGGCTTCAGTCGTGAGCTTTAAGTGTCAAAGCCTAGCCGGCCAATTTAACGGCTAGTTTCTTGTTTAAATTTGGCTACGCTTGGCTAAGGCCTAGCTGCTCTCTTCTTTATTAGAGTTCTCTTTTAGGGTTGGTTTTGCTTCTAGGATTAGCTACAACAATTTGTTAAGCGCGCTTGTTAGCTACATAAAATCCTAATTTTATTTGACGGTTTCACCCGGCGGGCAGCACCAGCCCACCTGAGCTCTATAAATTGAAATCAATTATTGCCACAGATCTATGCCATGAGAAAAAACAGCGCCAAATGCAACTGCAACTGCAACTGCAACTACAGCGGACAAACAGCAGGCAACAGGCCGCCGTCGAGCAGCAGCCAACAACAACTGGCCATGGCTCATAAATTGAGCCGGATTGTCATGGCCGGCGGCGTTGTTTTGGACATTGATTGCCAGCTTCTACATATTTTCCCACAGTGCGGCGTTGCCCGAAAAGTGAAAGAACCTCCAAGGAATTGAACCAGTTAGTAATGTGCAAATGCAACACATGTACGACAACCACAACAGCAAAATACCCTGTACGAACACCCAATTTGCAGCACATTTTTACTCAAGTAAGTTTAAACTTCTTCTGTCAGCGCACCCATCTTCAAGTTTAATAGCTCAACTGAATTAAGCTGTAGACTAATATTGTAAGTTAATAATTAATAATAAATGAAATGTAAAAATAAAAAGATATATTATTACATTTTTTCGATTGAAGAATATTAAATAATGTTGACCACTAATTTTGCACTCAGCATTAATTACAGTTTTCTTCTTCTTGCTACTTTTCAGCAGGCCATTCAAAGTTATTGGGTAGCCATGCCTAATTATTATGGCGACTTAGGGATTTTTAGTACCTTTTTGGAATCTCAGTTAAATAAATAAATGTAAAAAAAAAAAAATACAAAGCCTACCTAAACAACCCATATATTTTACTACCAGGGTATTTTTAGCAAAAAGTTATTAAATACTGGCAATTTGAAAGGGTTGGCAACGTGTGGCAAACACTATGACATGGCATGCAGCATGGCGTGGGGCATACTATAGATATTTGTATGTATATATGTATGTATGTGTGTGTGTGTACTCCGCTTTGGTATTTTTTGTGGTGCAGCTTAGGCGCATGCCGCAGCGCCAATTACGCGTCTCTAAACAGCTGAGCCGATAGTCCTGGTTTCGTCCATCGTCCACAACTGGTCACAAATTAAAATTACACCCGCGGGCAATAAGTTCCATCCCAGGGCCAGTCAAAGACCCCTTTCCCTCTCTAACTGACATTCCCATCCACCCCGCCGAATAGCATCCACATATGAGTTAAGCTGCGGTTCGATTGTGTTCTAAAATGATAAACGTTGCCAGACATTCGAACAATACAAAAGAGAGCAAGACAGTCAGATAACATAGAGAACGAGTGAGTGAGAGACCGAGAGCGAGATCCATGGGAATTACACTAATTTAAAGTAATTGGCTATAGTTTTTCACTTGGCATTTAAATATGTGTCCCGTGCTTGGCTGGCTGGCCGACTGACTGGCTGGCTAGCAGCGGCTCCACAATTTTAATCGATTTGCGTATATAGCGTATATGCACATATACATATACATATACATACATACATACATATGTAGTATGGGCCGAATAGCTGGCGGACTATTAAAAGGGCCCCAAGCCGAAAATGAACAACTGGACGAAGCGTACCCAAAAGTGGGCGTTGCCCGAAACTGAATGGAAAATGAGTGAGTTGTGCGCGAATGCGAATTGCAGCAAGCCTCCCTCTCCTACCTCCTATCACGTCCAACTCTTCACAGCTTCGCCAATCTCTCAGAGAAGACGCATTCCAAGTAGCGCATATGCTGCACAAATTGACTCTCGAGCAACAGCAGCAGAAGCAGAGCAGAAGCTGGACACAAGGAAGAAGAAGACGTCGCAGCGGGCTCAAAGCAAAACTAATTAAAATTGCCCCAAAACAGAAGAGAGCGGGTGTGTGTGCGTGTATGTGTGTAAGCGAGTGTATCTGTTTGTGTGTGGATCGGTACCTGGGCGATTGCCCAACAACCTTTTGCCCATCTGCATGCCTCATCTGCGTCATTTGCCTGCGGCTGTGCCCGATCCTATGGACGACTCGCTCCCATTTTCTTAACCACTAAAATTAATAATAAGTGATCTGGATCTGGTTGCGAGGATCCCGAAGACAAAAAATAAAAACAAAAAAGCATAAATAAATGTTATGTGTTTTTTGCCAGCCACCACAGGAGCAGCCGCAGACGCGAGCTTCAGAAAAACAAAAAAAAAGCAGAGGAGGAGAATATAACACAGCAAATCCATAATGCGCCTTGCTCTCAATTGTTGTTGCTGCTGTTGTTGTTGTTGGCACCTTTGTGGCCCGCGGCGAGACAACAAAATCATTTCACCGCCGCCTGTTTGGACAGTGCTCCAGGAGCAGCAGCAGCAGCAGCAGGGAAACTGGAGGAGGAAGTCCGAGTAGAAGACAGCAGGAGGGGGCAACAGGCAGACACAGCGCCCATTATTGATTGGCTAATCAAATCATTTGAAAGCAAAACGAACAACTCCCCGCACATTCAACGACAGCCGCAATTATCATTCCAAACTCGCGCACTCCCAATGCCTAATTAATAATCCCAGCGATTAGCCAAAAGCTACAGAACAACGCCTCAAAATCTTAACTCTCCAGCATGAGTATCCCTAGTTCTCCTCGTCTCTGCCTGTCTACTGCTGCTCCTGCTCCTGCTGCTCCTCCTCCTGATTCTCCTGCTGCTCCTCCTGCTGCTGCTGTCTTTTGCGGTTTGCAGTCATCGTTTATTAATTAAAAGTTGCTCAGCTTTAGTTTTTCTGGCGGCTCGCCTGGCTGCCTTGCCACAGCCACAGATCCTCTGCCCGCCTCTGTGTCCAGCTCATCTCAACACCTACAGGGAGCAGCCGCAGCCGCAGTCCCAGTCTCAGCAGCACCATCAGCATCAACTTAAGACCGACTTCAACTGCAAAGTCCATTTGCTTTTGTTTCTGCTCACTCGCAATCTCTTGCATCATTATGCCTTTGCTTACGTGAGGGTATAGCTGACTTTTCCTTAGGCTTGACAACATATGAAAGAGGAGAGCATATACTATGAAAACTAATAGGTATGTATATCAAGTTGATACCATATAGGTTTATACATCAAAAATGTCTATCAATTCTTAAGCAAGTTCCATGTGTATAATGCTATAAGAGATTCAGACTCAACAGATATCGAGTCCTATGTTTAATATAGCTCATATGCAAGTTATTCCTTCCTATGGCTGGTGAATACTCCCCAACACTGCTCACTGACTGCTTTTGCAATCCGACTTGTTTCTAGTTGAACATATTCCAATTTCTTGATCAATTTCCCTACTCCGTTCCTATCTGCATTCTAAAGTGTATCTGCTATTCGGTTTACTTCCTTTGCCATATGTATTCATTTCATTTCATTCATTTGTTTGTCTCGTGGTTTTTCTTTCGGCATTTAATTAGTCGCCATTCGCGTGGCCATTTAGTAGTTGCCCCACCTGGCAGGTCCTGCGGTAGGTGTTCCCCTAATGAGTTTGGGGCGGAGGTGAGGGCGGCCACGCCCAGCTATAGAGCTGGTTTGGTAGGTGTACTTGACGGGGACGGCCTCCAATGTTTGCTTAAGTTAACCAACTAAATAAGTTTATTTAGCCAGATGCGAAAAGGCGTTGCCAAACATGCAGGCATGAACTTAAGAGTGTGTGTGAAAGAAAGAGAGCAGAGAAAGACAAAAAAGCAACAAAAGAGAGAGAGAGAGAGAGAGAGAGGGAGAGCGATTGTGTGCGAAGTCTATGAATTGTTAAAGAGTCCATTAAGCATGCATTATTGGGCCATAAAGCAAGCGCAATTTTAATAATCAAAGATGCTCATTAAGCGCATTTAATGCATGCAGCAGGACACGCAGTCAGGACACGCAGCCAGGACATGGTCAAGTACATGACAGTTGGCAATCAGAGTGGAAATTAAGATTAAATGGAAAATGATGTAATTGCAGATTTATGCATTGCCCTGCGCTGCGCTGCAGAAGTGTTTGCACGTCGTTCACTGTTTACCTAGAGGGCCAGATAAATCCAGCCAGGACATAAATATATACATATACAACATATGAATATATGTATATATATGTCAGTATATATATTTATATCAGCGTCAAGAGTTTGGCTGTCCATTTGTCCGGCAGCAGCTCATTAAATATCGGCAAATATATGAAGAGAGCAAGCTGCATTAATGAAGTTCTGCCAAAGTTCTGTATACAGGACAAATATTAAAGGACCTGACTCATTCAGAGCTTCAAATGAACGATTGCCAAACCGAATGCAGTTTGCAGCATTGGCACATTCCTCATTATTCTGCCTAATTGAATTAATTTTGAATGAACGGCCCGCTCGACCAAAGCCGACAATTAAATTTTCGGCTTTCGCCTATTTGGCAATCAGGATTCGCATTTCCATAATCTGCTGCCCATTGGCTATGCGAAATTAAATGCCAATTAAATGGGCGAACTCCAGCCATGCCCACGTAGCATTCCCCCCTCTCTCTCTTCTCTAATAATAATCGACGAGTCGCAAATGAAAATTGATTGAAATGCAAACCACAAATACGCAACAATTGATGGCGCATAGAAAAGTTAACAATGGAAACCAACTTGTTTTGAGGTACTTACCTCTATTGGCAACTGTGCAAATGGCTAAATTTGAAATAGGTTTTTTTTTAAATTTATTATGTAGCAATCTGAACTTATTTCTTTGAACAATCAAGTTTTTTTATTGCGATTTTGTAAGCTCTTTGTGAGTATATATAAATTTAGTAATTTTAGGAATAAGTTAGAATGTTGCAGTTTTGCATCAACGATTGAATAATACTCGTTCATGGTCTAGAATTGGTTACATTATTTTTCAGAGGCCTCCTTTGTAGTACCTTAACTTGCTCTCCAGTAGAAGACATAGTTCAATTTGTATACGTACGTGATATAAAAATTCAAAGTTTCAGTCTCTAGCTTCAATAAACTCTTTTAAGTTTGTGAACAAAAAAATGATTTTTATACGAATTTATAGCGCTCTCTCTTTCTCTTTCCCTCTCTCTTTGGCAGTCTTATTGAAAATTGTTGTTTCTCTGTTGTCTTCCTAAAAATATTGTCAATGAGCTGCTCCTGCTTCTATTGCTAGCAGCAGCAGCAGATCCTTATGCTGCCTTCCATGCGCTTATCCTGCACCTAATCTAAATTCTTTTCTCTGCTTCCTTTAATAAAAATTCATATTTATTGCAAAATGTTGACACAAAAGGCCAAGATTCTGACCTGTCACCCATCACATGTTGCGCCACACAGCAACAGACAGACAGACAGAGAGAGTGAGGCAGCATATGGCCAGGATCAGAGCTGCTCCTGCTGCTGGAATAGAGTGGACTTGTGGCAAGGCGAGCAGCTGTTGCAAGCAACGTCGCGTGGCATTCGGAAAGGGAGCGAAAGTGTGGCCGAGCGGATGACGCCCCAAGGAGCGTGCTTATCACAATTTGTTATGAAAGATGCCCGCCAAATAACAGTCCTCGAGGCAGACTCCTTTGCGCTGTCAGTTGTCAGTCAGCCAGACAGTCGGTAGCAGAACGACGCACTTACTTTCCTCTAATGATGATGCTGTCAGATTTGCATCGCCTTGGCCACAACAGTTGGCTGACTTGCCGCCACGCACCGTGCCGCATTTTCACTTTTCCCGAAATGAAAAGTGTTTTCCTTTTCAATAATTTGTTGCTAGAATTTTCAACAGATGCCAACTCTCCTCAGCCTACATACAAAATTGTTGTTTTCTTAACGAAAATGAAAATTATTTTTGACGCTGTTTTGACGGCAGTTGCTGCTGCTGCGGCTGCTGCTTCTTCTTCTTCATCTTTTTCTTCTTCTTCTGTGACTGCTGCTGTTGTCCGTCTGTGTGAGGGGTTCGAACTATTGCCTTGATTGAGGACACTCGCTTGACCTCTCGCAATATCCCTCTCCCTCTCTTAGTAGGGCGTAGCATATGGCCAAGATCGTGGAGCGTGCCGTACACACGATTTCCAGGAACTGCTGCGCAGAATCCAATCATAATATATATTCTCCAAAATTGAGGCTGACTCATTAGACAAGTCTTTCATTAAGTGACTAATCGAATATTAGCATATGTTTAATAGGCTTTGACGCTCACTCAAATGAGAGGTATTTTGTAGATATATGATTAATTATAATAAATTTTTTATAAACGTTAAAGGAGATAAAGAGTGAAAGAATGATGCATAAAGAGATCAAGTAGGACGGGAAGAGAAGCACAGACAGTGAGAATGATAGAGAGAGGGAAAGTGTGAAAGCGAGCCATACAGAGGGAGCGAGTGAGACAGTGCGAGAGACAGAGATGGGGATACAAATAAAGAGAGAGCTTACATTGTCAGACTTGAATGGGATGATTGCTTTTACCAAATGGTGCAGAAAAATTCTTCTTGATCAACATTATCAAATTACCTGAAACCCTAAATGTATTTTGAATTAGAGCAATAGCAGCAGCAAAACTCAAACAATTTTCTGCAACACGAATATTACTTTCCTCAGAGTATTCATGTCAAAGAGTGTTTATTTCAACAGTTTTACTGAAAATCTACTGCCAACAGCTTGTCTGTTTACCAAGTGTTCCGTACGGAAAGCGTAACTGAATTTTCATTTAGTTCCGTTCATTATTCTCACAATCAAAATCCAAATATATTTGTGTTTGTCATCGCAGTGGCTGCACCGCAGGATATTCAATGAATGAGAATTTTAAAGTAACCGGGCCAATTTCCATTTGTTGATGACACGTTCGCACACACACAGAGTGTATGTGTGTGTGAGAGAGAGAGAGAGAGAGGAGAGAACACACATAAACACATATGGCAGAGACATTATGCATGAACGTGTCCTTTGGCAAGAGAGCTAATGCCACAAATGCCAACACAGAGATAGAGAGACCCAAATTTAATGCGAATTAATTTCCATTTTTTTTATTTGTCTCTTGTTGCTCAACCATAAACGTGACTCGTTCCCAGCCAGCATTCCCGGGTTTGGGTTTGGAAATGTGTGTCACGGTCAGGCCATGACAAATCGCAGCGCGTGAGCCGATGAATTGGCGGAGCCTGAGCCTGAGTCCGAGCCTGAACCAAAACCTAAACCTGAGCCTTATTTTCCAGTGACAATGGCACAGCGTGTGTTGGCCGGGGTCGGGTCTTTGGGTAAATGGGAAAACGGATAAATGGGCAAATGCATTTAAAGCGATTGCCGAATTATTACGCAAAATTGAGTTGAGACAGAGAGCGAGAGGGGTAAAAGCAGGAGCAGAGGGTGAAGACAGGGCGTTAGGGTGGGCTACCCTGCAATACTTTTGCTGTGTTTGGTCGCAACGCTTTAGAACCAAATAAATTCATATTAGCGCTCTTGTGGAAATTATCAGCACGCGATTGACGCAGCGGCCTGTTACTAATTACCCCCGAAGCAGTGGGGGCCAATGCTTCAACTACGCCCCTGCTATGCTGCAATTGCAGGCAGGTGCAACAATTGCTGCAGCCGCCTGATTGAGTTGCTCTCACTCACTCACACTTTCTCCCTCTCTCTTGCTATCGCACACACACTCTCTGTGCCTGTCCACAGCAGCAGAACGACTCGGTCAATGGCTTGGACCCGGCGTCGGGATCGTCGCGAGCGGCGCGTGCTTTACCCGACCCGGTTTACCAGGTTTACCCAGTGCCTAAACTCTGGATTCGTGTCTGTCGCTTCCGTGCGCCAGCTGCAATTTGTGCCTCATTGCAGCAAAAACAACAGAAAAAATAAAATTAAAAAGGGCAGCCGGAACGTCGATGGGTCGATGGTTTACTAAAAAAAATTAAGTAAAGTGAACACAATTCCAGAGTAGCAACTGTCCAGATTAAGCAAGACGAACAAGCCATACACTAAGCCTAGAGGTCATGCGAGACTGACTTATGGGATAAGATCTATATGAATGCTATATAGGAAAGGATTTATTTCTAAGGAGATTCGCTCTGCAGTACCCTAGTTCCAATCAGATCTAATCCATATTAAATCATATTCATGTACTTTGGTAACTTCGTCTTCTAGCTCGTCCTCTCTTTACGTCACAAACCCCTTAGCAAAGCTAATATGCCGCCTCTTCACTCCTCTCATAATGTTGATACAATTTCATAAAAACAAAAACCGAAAAATAAAAAATGAGAGGCAGCATTTAAAAGGCCAAGCGAGGCGTTTTACCGGCAATTATCGCGCTGCCCGTCGGACCGGGAGGGAGCCGCTGAGGCCTGTCCGGGGTGGAGAGAGGCGGAGCAAGTCGGCGCTACTTTAGCTGAAACTGTTCGATGCGCTCGAGCCTCGCGCCGATTTGGGTTCATTATAAACCACAACAACAAAAAGAAATGTGGAGAAAACGAAGAAGAAGTTATTCAGAGAAACATAAGTGCAAAAAACCCCAAAAAAAAAAGGTTTGCAACGAAAACGAATCGAACATGCTTTGGTTCTCCTGTTTTTTTTTTCGGGGTTTGCAACCTGTTGTCGGAGGGGGTTCGCGTGTTGTAATTGCCCATCGACGTCTGCAGCATCTGGCGGCGCAGTTTATCGTGCCTCCACCTGGCTCTGCTCCGGCTCCTGCTGCGGCCCGCAGTATACTTCAACTCAACCGCAGTGTCAATAATCGACAGCTGCCTCGGCATTTATTTAATTTTTTTTTTTTTTTGGGGTCCGACTCCCCCTTTTTACATAAGTTTTGCCCGCGGCCCAGCTGCCAGCCTCCACACCTGCCTGCCAAGCTCCACCTGTCCGCCCCTTCCCATCTCTCTCTGCCTTTGTCTCCTCCTTTCGGTTCGCTGCACGTTTTTCACGTTTTACCGCCGTCAATTTTTGTTGAATGCAGCTTTCAATTAGCCGCCTGCTTCTTGTAATGAATGCCGACAACAACGTTGGAGCTTCAAGTGACGACTTGTCGAGGCTTCAGTCAAGCTCTCCAAGCTGAGTGGATAAGAACGGGGGAGCTGCAGCCCGTCGAGTGGGTCGATGCCGCAAGCACGTGCCACACTGGGGCATGGGGCAGGCAGCATGCGCCAGGCTCTCGCTCACGGCTCTCGGCTTTAAGCCGAGCAATTTACCAAAGATTGACAGCATAATCCATCATTGGCAGCCGCCGTGAGACAAAGAGGAAGCGAGACAGGGAGAGAGAGAGAATGAGCGAGAGAGAGAAAGGGGAAGCTGTTGAGTCCAGTTTGTGCCCCGATAATCTTGTAACTGGTAGCTGGGGTTTTTCACCAACAAACCAGCAGACCAACAGCCCAACAACAGGTGCATATGATATTTATGGCAGGTAACGCAACGAGGTGGCCCATAAAAAAGGTTTGTTAATTAATGTGACGGTCGCCGAGGAGAACGCGCAGAGCGAAATCCTTGCAAGGCAGCTGAATCGCATTCGTTAAAGGATTTTATCGCATGAAAAGTGAAAATATACTTTCAAAGGGATAAACGTGTAATGAGAAGTTGTCCTACGTAAAATGTGAAAAGATACTTAAGAGAGTGAACTGAGGTGGCAAAGGGAAAAGATGAAAGTGGGAAAGGGAATGGGAATGGGAATCTGGATTCCGATGCCGTAAAGAGTTGACAACTGTTAAGAGACGATACTCAGACTGTGGCTTCCAATACCATTGCAATGCAACAAGTAAAAGAATTTATAGCTTCATCAAATTCAATTCCCAAAGAACATTCCTTATAACTCTCCATAGCTCAGACCAAAGAGTGTTGATATATTTAAATTTTGTCCATAAATATGTGAGCCATAGAATTATTTTTAATTTTCGTTGAGTTCATTTAGTTTCTTAGACAAAAAACTATTGAATAGTAATAGTCCCCCACAAAAATAGTGTTTCATACTTCGTGCTTTCCTTTTTCGCTTTAACAGAATCATGCAAAAACTTCAATTAACAATATTAAAAACTCAACAACAAAAAATAGATGATAAAAAAAATGAAAAGAGGATAAAAATATGTTCAGTTAAAGTGAAATGCAGAAAAAGTGCTATGAAAACCAATTAAATTATTCGTAATGAGAGACGTAAAACCCTCTTATCCCCCTTCGCTAACAAGCGGCCAACGCTGAAAAGGGATACGATTACTAACAATTTCACTGAGGGTTTTCATATGGAAAAACTATTTGAATTTCGTTTTGAATAATTTTCAATGTTTGCGCAAATCCGTAATTAAAATTATTTTATAGCTACGAACAGAAAGTCAAGCAGCAGCTCATTAACGAACTAAGTGCAGTGAGGGTGGGTCAGAGCAGGGTCAAAGGGGTAGACTCTGTGTGTGGGTAACAAGGAGCAGACAGGATATCCATTTGCGTGGTCAGCGTGTCGCGAGGATCACGCCGTAAGCACAAATTAAAAGTAAATTACAAAGCTGACTGAATGAGTGGACTAAGGGACTGCTCGGAAATGGGCAAACAGGGGTCTGCCCAGTGAGGACGTATTGGATTTCAAGTGTCAACGTCTGGCAGTTGTCTACTCCACAAAAGCTGAAGGGGTAGATGATATAGGCGAAAGGGTTGGGGGTCAGCCCAAGAGGAAGTCACACAAGTGCAGCCAGTCACGGATTTGACTTAAGGAGTACGTAAGACTTTCTTTTTTGGGGGTGGGCAGTTTGAGTTATGGACGCTCACTTCGCATAACAATATTTCAAATTGGCCCAGACAGCTTCCGTTTGTAGCAAGTGCAGTCAAAGCTGAAATGCAATGAAATGCCAAAGAGAGAGAGAGAGAATGTGTGAAAAGAGAGAGAGAGAGAGAGAGAGAGAGAGAGAGAGAGGGGGAATGAGAATGAACCAAAAGTTTTCAAAACTCTCCTCCACACAGTTGAAACCGAACTTTTGTAATAAAATGTTCATTAGTGCGCCAACTCCTGCTGAGCTTCATGTCTTCCACAGTTCCCTAATCCCCTCCAGCTGCAGCCATGTGTGGCCGCAGCAGCGCATGAATTGCAGTTTTAATGTGTTGGCAGCACTTTAACCAACCAAGTGGTGCTGCTGGTGGAGGTGGAGTCCGACGAACCTTGCCCAACTGCGGTCCACTTTGAGTGCTTGCTGACCAGAGCGCAGAGCAGAGCAGCGCAGTGCAGAGCACGATTCCAACTTTTCGCCGCGTAATTAAAACCAAAGCATCCCAAAGTGGACAAGTGCCCCTTAACTGATTAGCGCAACGAGTGGCCGCAGCGCTATAGCATTGCCCTGCCTTCCGGGCACGCCCTCACCCTTGCAGCATCTTCTGGCTAGCAGCAGCGATACTCTCCTCTCTCCTCTCTCCTCCCTCGCCCATCTCCAGCGTCAACTCTGCTACTCATCATAACTTGGTTGCCCAAGCGACCGCGTTTTTAATATGTTTTTTGTGGCTGCCAACAACATTGTCGCTGCAAGTGGAGCACGGGCCAAGGAGCAACTAACAAAGCCAACTAAAGTTGTTTCAATCAATTTTATAGAGCTGCGGGTGGGACGAGTCCACGAGGCGGGGGACCGACACATGAGGACCAGCTAAATTAAGAGGTTTCATATGTTCAACTTAATCCATGTGGTATTTGGGAAATCATACTTTATTTGCCAGCTACACAGGAGCAGGACTTTGGGGGAATAAACAAACAATCTGTCTTCTCTCGGTCCTTGACTAGAGACACGGCATATAGAGTCATATATACTTCTTGGCTATATGCTATAAAGGAAGCAAAGATTGATTAGAATAGAAGAGCTGTGCAGGGATCAGAGTACGTTCTATTCGAGCACTTCCTACTGAGGTACTGCTACTCCTTTCTGCTCTTAGTTTGCCAAAGCTTAAATTATTCCTTGAAGTATTTGACTTGTCCAGTCAAGACAGTTCATATACATATGCATAGATTTGTCTAAGACTAAACATTTCACAATTCACTCCAAAAGTAATTCAGGCACTTTGCCAAGCCCTTAATCTTTATTTACATTGCTTCACTTATTTTGCTCAACAAAACTCTCATGCGCTTGCACATGAACGAGCTGCTGGTCCGATTCGCATTCAAGCTGAAGTAATTTCTTAATTACAAGTAGATTTCTGGCCAAACTTTGTTTCAAATATATAGAAAATGTCAAAAATAAGGAAATGGACAAGCGAAAATGTGCTGAGGCAGCCAACAAAATTGAAAGCAGTTGAAACTGATTCGATGCACAAAACTGCAGCAAAGTAAATTTACATTTGAAAGCGTTTTCATGGGTGGAAACTCGATGAAAATTCTAAAAATAAAAAATAAAAAAATAAAACGAAAGAATGCAAATTTGTCATTTGCCAGCTGCAGAAGCCAACGCGCGATGGCCAATTGTAAATGGAATTGAAAAAAATTGATTGAGATGTAGACTATAGACAGAGATATAGATGGAAAATAGATATATGAGGGAAAGAGATGATGATGAAGAAGAAGAGGCAGCATAATGGCCAAGTAATGAGACTGTCCGCAACACAACTAGTCATTCAGGATTCTCATCGTCTGCTGCTGCTGCTGCTGACGAAGAGTGCTTAAGTTTATCTATTGGATTTAGGTCCTTTGTAAAGGACATTATGGGCAAAGCCAAAGACAAATTGGAAATTTATTGTTATTGTCAATGAGAAGGTCTGCGAGAGAAGACGGCAAGAAGGCAAGCAAATCGAGTTGAATATGCATAATAAAAATGTCAATCAACGAACTGCAACGAGTCCGAGTCCTGGCGAGTCCTGGTCTGGTACTGGTCCGCCTCAGTATCCATTCATAATTGAACATAAACATTGCATTCAAGTAGTAATTGTTGGAATTATCGAGCGCAGCCTAATCCCAAAGCGAGCCCAACTGGACACCCGGATACATTCACATGCAGGGTCAGTCAGCTAAACCGGACATTCGTATGCCAAACCTTCTGTGGCGCAGTTTTTCCCAGGACATTCAACGCCGGCCTTAGGCAAAGAGCAAACGTCTTTTGTATCACTCTGTTGATTCAAGGACTTTGGCTAAGTCAGCAGCAAAGGATAAATGGGAGCAAGGATCACAAATGAAAGCAAATCGAAAGGCAAATTTTAAATTGGCTGCGAACCAGACATATAACTTGAATAAACACAGCTCAAATGAAAGAAATCAATTGGCTGCATAAACATTTTGAGATCAACCAGGATATGTAGCGAGCTGAATGAACAGTGAGCAAAGGATGTAATGAAAGGAAATGGGATTTTTGGTAGAGCAGAAAGAGAGATCTAGGGGAGGTATATGTATGATTTTTACCGAGCTACAAGGACAACCTTTCCTGCTGAAATAAGAAGTTAAATAAGATATAATTGCATTGATTCAGATTCAGTTTAAAATATCAAATTTTTTCTCTCTCTGCAGCTATATACATATATAATCAGGCTTTCCCGTTAAAGCTTTCCAATCCTTTGCATTCGTCTATCAAATATTTCTGCCAAGGGTTTAGACCACGTCATGTTCCACCAATTGAATTATTAATGCTGTCTAGTCGTTTGCATCTGCGTCACATTCTGGGAACTGGCTTGAAAGACGCGCCTCTGCATGGCAGCGCTATGGACTAGTTATCCTAATGCAGGACACATGACTTCTAATGCGGGAAAAACACACTCACACACTCACACACATACACGTGTACGGACACAGAGTTAGTCTCACACAGAGATTGTGGGAACTTTCGGACAAGTGCAACACAAAAGTCGAAGTCGCGAAAACGCGTTGAGCAATTCAAATGAAAATCCGCAATGCAACGGAAGGAGCAAGGACATCGCACAACGCAGGACCTGCAGCAATCTTCCTGTGCGGAAATTCCTGAATCGCACATGTGGCACGCACATGTTGCTGCTGCTGATGCTGCGGCAGTGGGAAAAAACGATGCGACAAGGAATTCCCCGAGGGCAGCTCGCCATGCCACGCCTACACGCCCACACCGAGGCAGCAATTATGAGTACCTGTAAATGTGCCTCTGACTACGGCTGCGACTGCGACTGCGACTCGCCTCTGCCTCTGAAGTGTGGAGGCCAAAAGGTGACTGGGACGTGCCTCCCAGATTTTTGAGAGAACGTGGGAAAAAAGGATTTACGATGACGTGCCTGGTCATGGTCATGGTCAATCTCTTTCGCTCTCTCTCTCTCTCTCTCTCACACACACACACACACGCACACACTACTCTAGCTCCGCATGTGTGTGCGGGCTTACCTGTTGCACATGTTAAAAAGTCATCATAAATCTCAGTCGAGAAGAGTTGCGGGTGATTTGGTGTGTGAAAAACTTGGTTCACTTGGTAAATGTTTCGGAAAACGCGTTTTCACTTTTCATGCAGTGCAAGAGCAGAACAGAATGTGTAGGTGTATGTGTAGGTGTCTGTATGTGTGTGTGTGTGTGTTGTCTTATCTGTTGGGCATCTGTGTAAATTCCCGGCTTATCATGCAAAACACGTACCGCACGTTCTTCTGATCCTGTAACATAGCTACCTTGAGCTACGCAGCTAGTCATCTACTCATCTGCTCAGCTACTCTGATACTCCTTTTGTGCAACATTTTGTGGACTTTTCCGGCGAAGGCTTAAACTGCCTCCGGATCAAAGGCCCAAGGCATATTCTACCTCTAATAATTTGTATAAATATTTATTTTCGCTACCGATTCGTATCTATCTTAGTAAACCGAAGGTGTGAAATTAAATACCTTCTCGATTTTATCGCTTTGAGGTGGGAGATAGAGAGGGAGCGAGCTGCTTTGGTAGTGAATTGAAAAAAGCAAAAAATATGATAATATATGTATGTACATATATGTACATAATTATTAGCATAAGCTTAACGTGATAATAAGAGGAACAACAATATGGCAAATATATATTGTTTTTATATTTTCATCTTTCTTTCAGCCAACCCTCGTTCAATACTTCTATGCTCATCCATCTACATATATACGCATATTCCCATTCCTTAAAACAAAGAAATGCTCAATTAGCTTTAGCTGAAGGTCATTTGTTGGCAACGCGCTTCCCTAGAACATTGAGCAACTCATAAGATTTCATCACAAAGCGAGCTTTGCAGTTGGCTGGCTGATCAAGTCATTGACAGTGGCAAAAAAACCCGCTATGAATCATACCGTTATGCGTTGCTCAACACATTGCCAGTCGATTAACTAAGCGCACATTACGCATAATCAATCGAACCCAGTCAGCAACAACAGCTGAACGGAATTGCACAGGTAAACGCTGCATTTGGTTTACGTTTGCATTGGATGAATGGTATCAATGGAATGCGACTAAGACGGACGTTTGCTATATTACACATGAAATTCATGTTTAAAAGACCGGATTTGCTGGACATGCATGTTGCAGACGGCAAGAATGTTTACTCTTATACGCTCATGCTCGCGTGGACAGAAAAACGAAAACACAACATGCAACATGTTCGAAGCGAGTTCGAACCGATCACTCTCTCAGTCTAACCTCTCTCAAAAGACATCTTTGGACAAGTATAAGAATACTGTCAAATTCAAATATATGTATGTATAGAAGAAAAAAACCTTTTGCAGTTGGTTTTGAAGCGAAGGCAAGCAAATGCAGCGGTTGCAACCGGCTTGGTTCGACGTGTTGTGCCACTCGCTCTCATTTGCTCTCTTGGCTCACCTGCCTGTTCGATGGTAACCCACCCCCAAGTGTACAAAGCCGTATGTGAGAAGTTGCGCGGCCAGCTATTTAAAGAACGAACTTGCTTGGAGCTGCTTTAGTTGCGTGCGAGACGCGAATCCGAAAGCATCGTAAAAAGAAGCAAGAAATAAGAAAGATTTAATTGAATTGCGTGAAACTCGAATTCAGTTAACGGCTAACGGAACGATAAACATACAATAATTCAAAACAGAAATTCAAATAAAATACGCAGTGTGTGTCGAGTGCGAAAGAAAAGAAAAAGCAACAACAAATATTTCGCTCTGTGCTCAAAATGAATTTTATGAGCATTAAAACAAAGTTCAAAATTTTCAAGCAGCAACAAACACAAAGTGAACAACTTCAACAACAACCACAAAAATACTCAAACTAACTGAAGCAGCAATTGGATTAAAGGCGCGCCCCCCTTTCGACGCATTTTGGATAGACAGGCGATAAAAAAATAAAAAATAAATATTTATGAAAAATATAGAAAATACAATAAATAAAGGTAAGCAGAAGACGGCCAAGTTTGACCTTAATGACAAAAATTGCAATAGAAATTGTCCCACACAAGAAAAAAAAAGGGGAAAAGAGTGAGAGCGAGACAGATAGAGGGATACAAAAAAAATGCAGAAATAAGTGCAGCGTGCAACAACGCGTAATGAGTTTGTTCAACTCAACAGTTGTTGCAAGTCGCGTTTAATTTTTTTTCTGCGGCTGCTGCTGTTGTTGTTGCTTAGGGGTGGCAGCAAGGTGCAAGTGTAGCAAAAAATTCAAACATAGCAAGCAAGCGAGAGAGCGAGCGAAAGGGTCATGTGAAACAATGCGATGGCAACGGCGGCAATTGGCGTTTGTGTTAATTTCATTTCATACGCAACATGTCTCATGTCCGCTGTCCACTGTGTGCCTTCTGCTGTTAATTGGCAAACGTGCAACACGCGAACAACAAAGCAGCAGCAGCAGCCACAATTGCGAAGTTTTTCATGCTGTTTGCTTATTTGGTGCAACTTGCGCAAAATTAACAAAAAAGAAATAAAATTAATTAATTAATTTATTAATAAGCAGCGGCTGCGATTTCGTGCCATATTGAAATGCCACACACATACACACATACACAGAAAGGCAAACAAATAATAACAGGCCCCCGCTTGCTGCTAGGCAACCAAGCAAGACAACAACAAACATGCACAGTTAGAAGTTCGCTGCGAGCTTCACTTCGCTCCCACACACGAACATACAAACACACTCACACAAGCATAATTGCAATAACTACTAAAATATGCGAGCGAGCGAGCGCAACTTTAAGACAAACCAAGGTTTATGTGTGCCTGTGTGGGTGCGAGAGGAAGTGAGCGCAGCTTCAATATGTGTGTGTATGCTTGTATTGTGCAACCGTTAAATTTAAAAGTTTTTTCTTTTGCCTATTGTTGAGCGACTTATAAAAATGAAGCAACAACAACAACAACAATGCAGAATATAAGTCAATTTATGCGTGCAAATATGAATAAAGCAAGATTTCATTTCATTTCATTTCATTTCTATTTCATTATCATTTTCATTTTGAATTTGTTTTGATTTCTAATTTTCGTCTTCTGCTGTTTGTGCAACCCACAAAAATGTCATTAGCGTTCGCTCGTAATTGAAACGAATGCGATTAACATAATTTGTTTCAACCAAAAAATTGACAACAATTTCGTTTTATTAGCTGATTGGCTGGCCCATTAGCCAGATGGCCTTCCCATTGTTGTTATTGTTGTTGCCGCAAAATATCAAAAGCCATTTGGTTATGTCTTAAATGCAACATACTTTAAAGCATTTAACTTGGAATTATATAAGCAGATTACAGTAGAAGCTCGCTGGAGCGAACAGGCCATTCAAATACTTATAAAGCATTTGCTTTGCTTGCTTAGTGTTCATTAGACTAGAGTCTTTACTGTAAGTACAAATAGTTTAGTTCTAGCAGCAATTCCTTCTTCAAACTCGCCTTTCAGTGCGCCACAAACTCCCAACCCCCATGTGAAGTTCCATTGGAAGAGCGAGAGGTGCCCCACAAGGGAGTGAGGATTCAAGAAAGTGACGTCGCCTTCAACTAGTTTCACGACGTGCGCGCCTTTGGCTAATTTTAGTTGCCGACCCGCCCTTAACTTCGGAGGCGTGGGAGGACGACGCGGGCCAGGCAAGAGCAAGACCATCAAATTTTATGGGCCTCTGAGGCCGGAGATGTTACTGCTGACCCACATACAAACAAACATACAGACACTCCACTCGCAGCGGTAGTTGCAAGCGGAAGCAGACGGCAGAGCGGAGCATGGAGAGGGGGGTCTAGAAATGAGGGAGCCTGTTACGTTCGCTAGGAATGCAAGTTTCCAAGTTCTCGACAATAAACAATGCGCTGGCAGAAAGAAATTTTCAAGTTGTGTAATTGTTGTTGCTGGCAATGCCCTGTAAATCAAATTTGAAAGAGGTATATAGGTTTGCCGAAGAAAAGTAAAGGAAATGAAATTCAAATTTAAATATATGTAAGCAAAACTAAGAGTTGGAGTTCAAATTTTGATAAATTCGGAATGGAAAATATCATCCAAAATAAATGTATCTAATCTCCCCAAAGTCTCCCAGTCAAGTTCTCTCTATAAATTTGATTTTACAGCGCATGACGCAGCCGTTGGCTGCCTGTAAATTTCTTTTACTTCGGCTTCTGTTTTATGAATAATTTATGTACTTAATTGATTTTTTTTTTTTTTTGTTTATTGTCCGCTACACTTAATTAATTATAAACTTTTATTCTCGCTCATTTCTTTCAGAAGAACAAGAAAAACAAACAAAGAAAAGACTTTTGGAGAGCGCATAAAAAAAGAGAGGGAAAAAGTAAATAAAAATGGAAGCCACAACAAACAGCACAGAAAGTCACACAAAGCTGCAGCTGGATGAGGAGGAAGAGGGTGAGCAGCAGCGACAGCAACAGCTGGAGGCGCCACAAGCAGCGGCGGCGACAACGGCAACAGCGGCGACCATCATTGACATTCCAGCTGCCGTCTCCTTCGCTTCCTCGCACAGTTCCTTTGCCTGCTCCTCCTACGACACGGACTGCAGCACGGCGAGTAGCACTTGCTGCACCCGCCAGGGCGAGCACATCTATATGCAGCACAAGCTGCCAGCAGCAACAGCAACAGCAACATGCCCATCAGCAGCAGCAGCAGCAACAGCGGCGGCGGCAGCATCCACAGCAGCAGCAACAGGAGCAGCCGCAAACACAGCTACAACATGCAACATGCCACCAATGGAAGCGGATGAGTTGATGATGCTCAAATTCGAGCATCGCAAACATTGGCCATGGTTCATTTTGATGATCTCCGTCATTGAGGTGAGTGTGAGAAGGGAGAGGAAGAGAGAGAGAGAGAGAGTGAGAAGGGGGGGCTGTCTCATATTCCATCCACTCCATACCAATCAGAATCAAGTGAACTGCTTTCCATTTCAATCAATATAGTCAATATAGTTCCATTTCCATTTCCTTATTGAATTCACACACTTACGAATGACACAATGGAACTACTACTGGTTCACTAGTTCCAGCTCTTGGATTTCATTTCCGTTTGTCCATTTGTTTTTAAAGTGAATAATAGTCATAGTTCTTGTTGTTGCCTTAGTTGGTAATTTATTATTATTATTGAATCAAAGAACCGCAAAATGAAATAAAAATTCGTTGAAGAACTTTACAAATTCTCAACTTCCAACTAAAAGCGATAAAATTTTGCTGCTTTCTTTTGCGCATTCTTACAAACACACACACACACAGTCAGAGGCGTGCATGCACACACACACACAAAGGCACGTCTCTGGCTGCCTGCCTGGCGCCCCCAAAATCGATTGTAAACAAGCTACAACAACAACAGCCAAACGGAACAATCATAAAAACTAAACGAAGAAACAGACACAGCAAGTGCGAGCGAGCTAGACTGCTGGCCAGACAGTGTGTTAGAGCAAGCACGCACTCATATTATAGCGTAAGCCAAAATAAAGTTGGCAGGACTTGGCAGCACTTCTCTCTTCTATTTAGGCATTGCTATGTCTGCGTGTAAGCGTGTGTGTGTGTGTGCTTGTCTATGTGGGACACAAGTAGAAGTTTGACGTCGCGTGTTGCGACAGCAACAACAACAACAACATAAATCAAAGCAACCCCAATTCCAATTCCAACTCCAACTTCAACTTTAACTAATTCGCTCTTCTATTCTTGGTTATTTTTTGCAGATTGCAATCTTCGCCTATGACCGGTACACAATGCCCGCCCAGAACTTTGGTCAGCCGGTGCCCATACCCAGCGACTCGGTGCTCGTCTATCGACCCGATCGCCGCCTCGAAGTCTGGCGCTTCTTCAGCTACATGTTCCTGCATGCGAACTGGTTCCACTTGGGCTTCAACATTATCATACAACTGTTCTTCGGTGTGCCGCTGGAGGTGATGCACGGCACGGCACGAATTGGCGTCATCTACTTGGCAGGCGTCTTCGCCGGCTCGCTAGGCACCAGCGTCGTGGACTCCGAGGTTTTCCTGGTGGGCGCCAGTGGCGGCGTCTATGCCTTGTTGGCAGCACATTTGGCCAACATCACGCTCAACTATGCGCACATGAAGTCCGCATCAACGCAGCTTGGCTCTGTGGTCATCTTTGGTGAGTAGCAAACGACTCTCTCTCTTGAAAATCTTAAACTAACTGTAAAATATCGTTTGCTCTCTCTCTCTCTCTCTCTCTCTTCAGTCTCTTGTGATCTGGGCTATGCTTTGTATACGCAATATTTTGATGGCGCTGCCACGCCCGCCTTCGCCAAGGGCCCCCAGGTCTCGTATATAGCTCATCTGACCGGTGCTCTGGCCGGCTTGACCATTGGCTTTCTGGTGCTCAAGAATTTCGGGCATCGGGAGTACGAGCAGCTGATTTGGTGGCTGGCGCTGGGTGTTTACTGTGCCTTCACCGTCTTCGCGATTGCCTTCAATTTGATCAACACTGTGACGGCTCAGCTGATGGAGGAGCAGGGCGAGGTGATCACACAACATTTGCTGCACGACTTGGGCGTGTCCTAAGCAGTTAGCCAAATACAAGATATATAGTATATATACATCGAAAATATATACATTCATATATACCAGGAGAGAAACATAGACATAGACAAGAACAAAACAAAACAAAAAACAAAAAAAGTTAGTAAAATTTTGATTTTAGTTTTAAACTGAAATTCAAAATCCGCTCGGCTTTACTTTTCCGTTCCGTTCCGTTGCGTTACGCGTTTCGTTTTCCAACATTTCACGCAGAACAACCGAAAGGCAGAACAGAACAGCAAAACAACAAACAAAAAAATTAAAGAAAAAACACACTCAAAGAACGGGCCGAAACGAGTAAACAAATGTTGTGATAGAACCAAAGACTGAATTTATTTTGCGTGTAAAAAAAAAAAAACAAAAAGAAAAACAAGAGATAACCCCAACCTCAAACAAAAAATGAAAAACAGAAAGAAAATATCGAAAAAAACCCCACAAAGCGGGAAAACTAAAACTACACGCCGCTCGCTATGATTTCCTATAAAAAAAAAAAAAAAACAAAAAAAAAAACTGTTTATAATTTTCCTCATTTATTTATTTATTTGTCTGCTGTCTTAACTTATTAATAGGAATTTTGCAACAGAAACTCTTTGTTTATATTTATAGAACATTTAATTTATTTAAATACAGAAACAAAATAAAACCCTAGATATATAGCTATGCCTAATTAGCCTATAACAAATTGAAATTGTAAATATTATTAAGTCGCACACTAGTCACAAAAAAAGAAAAAAGAAGAAAAACCACAGCAAACAATAATTAAATAAAAAAATTTAAAAATTTAAACACAAATATTTATTAATGCAAAACGAAAAAAAGCCAAAGAACATATTAAACAAAATAAAATTAAATACAACAAACAAATCAAAATAAAATGCAAGCATTTTTTTCCTTACTCAAATTCAAATTCAAATTCAAATTCAAGTTGGTTACATCTTGACATGTTGACCGACATATATATATATACATATATATATATACATAGATATATCATATATATACATATATATATATATATATATATATATATATATATATATATACATATATATATATATATATACATATATATATATATATATATATACATATATATATATATATATATATACATATTCACAAATCAAATCAAGAGTTAATCTAGCGTAAAACTCAGCAAAGCGTAAGCCAAAAATAAATCCAAAAACCCCTACCTAACCCGTAACCCGCCCCCGCCCATGTAAAAGCTAAGCTAAAGTGAATAGTTGTGACCACGCCCATGACAAACTGTAACGCCCCCCAAATCTATATATACATATATATAACTGTACACATGTTTGTGTCCAAAAAACAAGACAACAAAAATAGCAATGAAAAACAAAAATAATAATAATAAACTACAATTTAAACAGAATAAATGTCTAAATTAATAATGAAATGTTAAAGCATCTTTTCGAATCGGGTTGGGAAAACATATTCTACTGCATTTTTCTGAGGAACTTCCTCAAAAAGCTAGTTATTAATTAAGGAGCAGTCAAAGAGGAACCAAATAAAGTATTTTTATAATACTTGTCTAATTTATGAATAAAAAACATTATAACATTATAACATTATTACACGAATCCTTACACTACCTAGCTCTGAGTAGCTCTAGATCGCAATATTATTTCCGTTAAACTCTCTCTCTCTCTTCCAACTTCAGAGCAGAGTGAGGACGCAAGGCTGGCCTTTGCGTAATTTGAACCTCGATTTGTTAGCATTAGAGCTGAGAAAATATTACCCCCCCTTTTTTATGCAAAACACTCGATCGCCACTTGGTTTGCCCTCTGACGATCGTTGATCTTTTGATACCCACTTGAGATGGACCTCAGCCACCGGGCAGCTTCCTCAGTTGAGCCACTTGAGAGCGAGAACGGCTTCACCTTGCGCTGGCAACATTTTGGGGCAGGTGGCAGGTGGTCCAAGAGGCTGGCGCTGAGACTGGAAGATGGTAGCTGAAGCCGGAGCTGGAGCTGGAGCTGCCCGCTGACTTGACCAGATGCCTTGCAACGCAAACGTTGCGCCTCGACTGGCGGCGTTGATTGAGTTGCACCTGCCATTCGCAGAAACAAGCCCAACAACTTCTGCCAGGGACGCACAAACTGTGGCAGGAGCGAGAAGCGAGAGTCGTAAGGCGGGGGTGTGGGAAGTGGGGTCTACGCTGATGACCGACGCCCGTTGCTCGCGTTATTTATGTGGATTTTTGGCTTAACTCAAGTCAACTCGAGTCGCCTTCGCCTCGCTCTTGTTTCGCCTTCATCGTGTGCCTGGCGGCTGCCGTTGACATTTGCCTGAATTTCAATTTTATGCCAGCTTCTGTCTGCGCCCGCTGCACATAAATCTCAGCTGTTTGTACACTCAGAGAAAAGCAACTACTAGTATCTAGTAGCTTGACTTAAGTAAAAGTCCGATTTGATTCAAGATTATCTACTTAAATTGGAGCCTAATATGCGAGTATATATTATATATTTATAATAAAATTATTTTTTATATGCGTCTTTATTCTCTCAGTGCATAATGATGAAGCCTGTGGCAGGGGATATACAAGTCACATGAAGCGACAGCTACATTATCCTGGCCACCCCCCAAAGTTGTTCTGGCTATTTGCCCGCCTGCTTGGGCGATTTGCAAACGACAATCCGAAAATGACAATGACCACAAATCCCAAAGCTCTCCATACTATCTGACTGTCTGTGTCCATGTGTGTGTGTGTGTGTGTTCGAGTTTATGTGTGTGTGTGTTTGGATTATATAATTGGCAATGATACGATGCAAATGCAGTTATAATTACCAGATGCAATCAAGTGTCCCTGATTATGGATGCTAACCAGCTGGCCGGGAATGGTTGTGAGAATCATTTTGAGCTCCTTTGATTATGCGGACTGAATAATTTCTGAATATTTAATTAATATTCAGTTACATAACATAATGAAAATAATAATATACACATATGCATGCATAAACATTTCATTGCAAGCGAACCAGTGTGGCTTAACAAAGCTTCGCACATCATTTTTGACGTGTTTAACTCGAATATTTGGTAAATTCTTACATTTTACGTAAATTGTTATTATTGATGGTTAAATGTGTTTATGTTTTCGTAGACTTACCCTCAAATTGGTGTTTACACTAGCAAGTGGATATCACGATTTACACTGGAAGAAAAGAAATAAATGCAGATCAGAGAGAGGGCAAGAGGTAGGGGAACGATATAACGATTAAGGCCGAAAAGTCTTAAAAGCATAGTATAACATAATGAACTATATACATTTTCCCCTGTAGTATTCATTGTCGAATTTCCAACACTAATTGATGTCTATTGGCTTAAAAGAGAAATCAAGGAAGACTCTTTGGCAAACAAGTAGCCTGTTTTTGTTTTTCTTCAATTAAACAGAATTCCCATTCATTTGCTTGCCAAAGGACCACCTCATAGCAGGCGTATCCTTATCATAAGTGCTCGTAGCACAACTCCCTTGCCCGAAAGTCATTTCATGTGACCCTGAAAAGGGCAATTATCCCATCATGAGTAGCAGCCAGCAGCAGCGGCAGAGGCGGCTGTCGGGGCAAAGGGTAATCAAAGGTTATGTGTGAGGCATCCTTGTTGCACTCAATTAAGATGACCTGTACCTGAACGGAGAGCCACTCGAGTAGTCAGGGAGTCGCTACAGGGGGCGCTAATTGATAGTAGCAAAAGAAAGAGATAGCAAATGAGGGCTGCAATGAAAGAAACCTTGCTTATCTTTCAGCCAAAAAATATATATATATAAATATGCAACAATACAATCAAATCAAAAATTGAGAGAATTACAAGAATTTGTAGTAGCTTATGCTTGACGCCAGGGCAGGAACAGCTTGAGACGCAGTGCATCCACCCCATTCATATAGTAACGCAACAGACGCTTCTCGCGTATGAAGCCCAGACTCTCGTACAGACGCAGCGCCGCCTTGTTGGTCAATTCCGTTTCCAAGACGATCTCATCCGCATTGACCAACTGCATTGACTCGACAGCCTTGGCCACGAGCGTGGTGCCAATCTTTAAAAGCCGATATGCGGGATCCACGGCCAGCATCGCAATATATCCCTGAAGTATGCAGCCCAATGTTTCCAACTTGCACACAATGACCCCTACATAGAGATCACCGTGACGAGCAAATATGCAGAGCTCTGGCCAATTGTAGACAAAGTAGCGATACGTATAGATAGAATAAGGCTCCGACAGCTCCTTGTCGATTAGACTCTGTATGGCCTTCAGTTCCGATTCGTCACTGAAATTGGTGTACGTAATATTTGGCGGCTCTCGCTCCACCTGCACAGCCTGGGCAGCTTTATCCTCTTCGTTCATCGTTCAAAACATTTTATTCCTAAATACGTAAAACAAAATGTTTTCGAAAAATATACTCTAAATTGAAACATATGGCGACCTTGATTCGAGCTTGACAATTGGAGTTGAAACGGAGTTGGAATCGACATTCAGTTGACTCGTTGGGCGTCGCGTATCCTGGCAATTAGGCGGCACACCCTTTTGGGGTGGCGTATATCCCCTTTACATTGACAACTCAACACGCAAACGCTTGGGATTTTGGCATGTGATAATAGCTAAGAGAAAGAGTAATAAGCCAAGGATCGACTACCAATTACCCAGTATAGACTGAGAGTTCACAAAAGTTGAGGAAAGAATAATGAGATGATAAATGGAATCCAAATAACCTACTAACAGATGAGAATGTAATAAAAAAACCATTCTGTCTGTTATGTGCCAGCACATCATACCCATCTAGCAGCACCATGCACAGGGTATACTTATGAAAATGTCTGCGACAGCTTTTTTTTACGCCCCGCCCCTATCTTAAGGCAAATCCTTTGTTGTCTGCGCCAGCATACAGGAACGCCACAGCCCAAATTGCCAGGCGGCACGCACAGGTGCTGTCGCTGTCACTACCGCTGTCGCCGTTGCCAGCGGCGCCTCCTACGCATATGAAAAACAAAATTGAGTCTAAGCTGAAGCTTAGAGGGGTGGTGCAAGTGTTTGACTGCGCGTTTCTGGCCTCAATGAGCTCATATGGCTTGGTCAGCGAAAGGACCTCGATTGCAGCCAAAGGTCCTAATAGCAATTAAGCTAAAAGCCCACGCAGTCCGCTGTAGAAATTCAATATGATGGTGCCCGTGGACATTTTTCGGGCGGAGAGGTTGGACGACCCATAGATTAGATGTAGCCCGCAGCACTGTGATTTCTTGTTCTGACAATGGGTTGAGGGCTGAGAAGCCAGCGCTAATTTGTTTATCCTGACCAGCTCCCAGCCTATACAAATGAAATCCTTGTTTGTGGTTACAGTGGCCAGGCCTCATTATATACTCATTGCTGTCGCCTCTACCTATATACATTTAGTAAAGCCTGAGAGTCCATCGTCCCTTTTCTCCATGTCCTTTCGCAGCGAGGTCAAACGGTCAGACTCTTTCGGTTCATTCTTTCTCAATGGACGGTACTTGGGCTAAGCACTTCCGTTTTTTTTTTCTTTTTCATGCATATTCAGGTTGCAGAAATTAATTGTAGCATAAGAACATAAGAACTCTCCTGGCTGCCAGAACAGTGCCAGAGCACTTAATGAATCGTTTAGCTGCATAGAAAGAAAGCTAGGTCAACCATATTTTCATATTCAAGCGAGATAAATGGCGGTATCTTGCCAGGCCCACACTCATGTTCGCTCAGGCTCTGACCTCTGCTACACCTGAGCGACAACAGTATATTATTATTATTAAAGTTAACTGCAAAGGGCTTCGAGTTGTGGTCTACTATAATATATATTTTTGACAGTTACACACGAGACCTTTTGATAAGCATGCGTTGAACATGGACTGCAGTTGTCTGCAATTCGCTGTATTCCAGTCTCGCAGATAAAGAGCTCCTCCAGCCCTAGCCCCAGCACCAGCTCCCAACTGTGAGTTACTTTTCCACTGGCGGTGGCTGTCAACGCAGAAACAAAGGCCCCAGCCACAAATGCAGGTTGATTCGCGTGGGACGCACAAGTCCGCACTTTACATGGCTATCAAGTGCGTCCCTCCTCAATTCCTCCTCCTCCTCATCCTCCTGCCAACCGCTGCATTGTTCGCCTCTTCGATGGCATTCCTGCCGGACAGCGGGACAGCTGGATAGCTGGACATGGCTGGACTGCATGAATATGTCAATGTAATGATCTCTGTCTTCGTTGTTGTGCTTCCTCTTCTTCCACGTATCTGCTGAATTACATAAATATTAACTTGTACTTTTTATAAACATGTTTGCGCTGCCAGCCAGCCAATACGAAGGACAGGGCTCGGCTTAGCTTCGGCATGAGCTTCAGCTTCAGCTGCATCCTCGAACTCGAACTCCTATGGCCTCTTTCATATTGATATGATTTATTTACTAACTCATCGCATGTTCAACAATTCGCTCAAAAGTCAATTAAGTGCCGATTGCTAGTTCATTTGATCTAGCAGCTAGCTCATCATTCCCAACTCTATTTCTTAGTGCAAATGATTTATTTACTGGCTCAGCATTTGAAGCGTAATGACTGCGTCTTAGTACATCTGACCTAGTCTTGGCAACTCTGCTTAGCTCTAGTTTCTGCTTAGTTTCTCCTTAGACCCGTTCATTTGATCTGGTAAGACTCGTTCCATAATTGAATTGATATTAAACTTTGAAGCTAGGCCTTAATAAAAGCAATTTATTTTTGTAGGATTTCCCCAACGGATTTGTAGTTGCATTTGACTTAATTTATAATCGTTGGCAAGCAAGGCACGCGCCATCAACAAATTAACACGCCCAACATTAATCAACGACAATTGAATCCTTTGTCCAACCAACGCGCGTCAACCATTTTTTTGTTGTCGCCCCATTTCTAGGACAGTTTATTTGCTTATATCATTTTGGCCATTCGCATTGGATTTGTTGCCCTTATATTTTTTGCTGCTGCTGTTTTTGTGTGAGACGAATGACTAACGGTGAAATATGCTCAAACAAACATAAATTCGTGTCCGCTGGGATTTGTTAACTGCAGAAGGAGCATGTCAATGGGAACTGGTTCGCGCTCGGAGTTGGGGCAGCTGTGAGTGAGACGTTGCCGTCACAAACATAAAAAAGACGAGAGCAGAATAAAACAAAAAAAAAGTTTCAGCAAAAAGCCAAGCTGCAACGCTTTGTTGACAGCAGTTGGGGGGAGGAGGTGCAGGAAGAGCTAGTAGCAGGTGGCAGCTGACAGGTAGCCTTGTAGCAGGTGCGTGCACGAAACTGTCATGAAAATTCTACAGTTTTTCGCATTTCACTCGCAAAGCAAAGAAAAGGCAAATAAAAGTTCTGATACAGATGGATGGATGGTTGGATGGATACATGTTGAGTTATTTTTATCGCACTATGAAATTTTCAAAAGTTTGCGTGTCTTGCAAATGACATATGTACGGAACTATTTTTATCTAGATAAAATCAAACAATATCAAATATTACGACTTACCTCCCACATCTATCCTGTTCACATTGCGAGCTTGCTTTTACTGCACTTTCGTATTAAATTTCCCTTTTATGGCCTGTTCACTATTTCATGACGTCATTACACAAGGAACACACAATACAACACTGAAAATAAAATTTTTCTAAGCTTAAAACTAAGTGGCAACGCTGCAGCGACATTTTTAAGTTAAAAGAGAATGCGCGATAGGACTTTTTAAGAAATATATATTTTCTCTATATGCTTATGTAAATACAAGAAACACTATTAGCTCTTACGACTTAATTTCCATATTTACACTTATTGAACTAGTGATTGACCTTGATTGATTTACATTATTGATTTCACAAAGAAAGACTCTTTGTTTGCACAATAAACCGTGATATTTAATTTTCAGCACAACAATGATACCATATTGCGAAAAGCATATATAACACAACTTAAGTTTATGTGGAACCCCCGCCATCTATTATGCCAAAAGATAATTCACAATATGTTTTATTATATTTTATTTACCTTTTCAATTATGTACAAAATGTACAAAATACATTATCAATAGATTAGTTGGTACTGTTTTTATTCACTTAAGCTGGCAGTAATCATTTTTATTTATTTTTGCCATAGGGGCAGTTTCGAATGATTTAATATATAAATTTAGAAACCGATTTCACATTTGAACTTTATATAATTTTTACCGATTCTTGAGGTAGTCTTGATAATAAAGTCATTTATTTTATATGTATATGTAAGGCCTGCAGTGGGGACTAATCTGGAAAAATTTGGAAATACATCGCATATAAATTTAGAAACCGATTTCACATTTGAACTTTATATAATTTTTACCGATTCTTGAGGTAGTCTTGATAATAAAGTCATTTATTTTATATGTATATGTAAGGCCTGCAGTGGGGACTAATCTGGAAAAATTTGGAAATACATCGCTCTCAATATAGCATTTATACATCATTTTTGTTACAGCTTACAATATTTAATTCAAATTGAATATTCATATCAAGTTTTAAGCACTTTTTACACATCTAATCAGTTCCAATTTATTGTAAATATACATTTTCTTATTATCGATTTCAGTTATCGATTTTCGTATCGATTCTTTTCAAACTTTTGTACTTACAAACGTAAGCATCGAAAAGTGGAAGGAATCGCGTTTGATAACGTATGGACGATTGTCTATATACATATATATATCTATATATATATATAATTATATACTGTACAAATACATATATGTCGGAATGTCTGTACGTATATTGCACACATTAAATGAACTTACAAACAAAAAGGAAGAATAGAAAATCACAAGCAAAAAAAAACGAATTCATAAACTAAAACCTTTTTCACTGTCCAGGTGGAAAGCAAAAAAAAAGCAAATAACAAAAAACTTCAACAAAAATCAATTTCGAACTCGATTTCCAGTTACACCTGGAAGTCATTAAAGTAGGTTTCGGTAAACCTTATCTTCTCCACGCGCATATTGAACAAAGTGACTCCGTTTAGCACATTGAAGGCGACGGCGAAAACGACGAGCGCTGTGTAGGTCCCCAAGGCAATCCACCAGAGCAGTTGCTCATGCAGCTTCTGTTCAAAGTTCTTCAGCACAAGTAATCCAATGGTCAGGCCCGCCACAGCACCAGCTAAATGGGCAACATAGGAAACAGCCGCTGAGCTGGAACCCAGCTGTCCAGGAGGCAAATCCTCGCCAGCATAGCGAGCATAAATGGCAAAGCCGAAGTCGAAGGAGGCTGTAAAAGTCAATATTACAAGGAATCATTACAGACAAATATTCGCTATCCCTACCAAAAATCAGTATAAACGCCAAACGAATCACACCGTAACGCATCTGATGGTAGTTAAGGAGCACATTGGCCAGATGCGCCGCCAACAGAGCATAAACGCCGCCACTGGCGCCAACGAGAAACACCTCGGGATCAAAGATGCTGGTGCCCAGCGAGCCAGCCAGCACGCCCGAGAAATAGATGCAGGCGATGCGCGTCGATCCATGCACCATCTCCAGAGGCAAGCCGAACAGCAGCTGAACGGCCACGTTGAAACCCAAATGGAACCAGCCAGCATGCAGCACCATATATAGAATAAAGCGCCAGATCTCGTGTCGCTTATCGGGACGATAAATGAACATAGAATCGCTGGGTATGGGACCCGCTGGCGCCGCCTCGCCCGTGGCCAAGGTATGATACACAAAGAAGCCCAGCTATAAATCAATTATAATATTCACTCCACTTCATTTCAATTGCAATTCAAACAGGAGAATCAGGCTAACCCACCTCTACGATTGTGATCAATATAATGAAAAAGGGCGGTGGGCAGCATGTGTAGCGATCTGCATAGTATTTACGATCGCGCTCCTCCGGCAGCACCTCCATGGCCACCGCGTGGACCATCTTCCTAAAGAACGGCGGCTCACTTAGCACCAACTGAAAGTCGTTCTCAGAGCAAACCTCACGATCTCGGTGATGAACCGCACATTTAAAGCTGCGCGAACGCTTGCCGCTCATCTGGAAACAGATAATGAGAAATATGCATCATACAGCGTAATTAATATATTAAATAAAGTTTTTTATAAAATAGCAATAAAATCTAATAAGCGAGAGCTTATTCGTATAAGACATAAGAACATTTCTTCTTCACAGTCCAAAAGAATTATATATAAAAATATTAAATAATTATATATTAAATGAACAGGAAAACAATCAATATTTGTTGGCCGAACCCGTTAGTCAAGGCAAACAATTAGCGCAATTTAAAGGCAAGCTTTCAATCAGATTCAGAGTCTGACCAGTCTTATAAGAAAAATGACATCTATGATAAAAAACACTAGATTTCTTCACGTTCCAATTGTATCATATCTGATGGCCAAAATCAGCAGGAAAAACAATTCATTTTAACCCCAAAACTAAACGAGCCATAAAATTATGAAAAGAAGACCAAACTAGACTTAGGGACCGAGAGGAATTGCAAAAGCGAAATAATTTGTATTATGTAATTAAGATGTTCACAAAAGATGCGAACGGGGCGGAGCAATTAAGGCGCACATAAAAACTAACAGCAAAAAAAAAACAGAAGCAGAAGTATAAACTTGAAAAATCAACACGAAAATCTGCAAAGGCGGAAAATGTGTATTGTGTTTAATTAAAACGGAGACAGACACAAGAAAATCCAAATGAAGCCTACGCGCAATTAAAATTCACGATTATGATTATGATTATCTGCTCGACTAGCACATATCTTAAAAAAATATATAACAAAATATCTTCAAAACATTCAAAATAAGAAACCATAATAAAGTAAATATAAATTAATAAATTACAAATACCCAACCATTGGCTACTTTTTGCAAAACACCAACAAAACACATACTACACCACTTCTCTGTTAAGCGCGTTGCAGGGTATGCAAGCAAAGCAAAAACAAACTACAAATTAAGCTTGTCAGCTAAATGGGCAAAAGGGAAGCCAAATAAAATAGTTACTTCCGCTCGCAACCGCAAACATGGTTGTTGTGGTCAACGCTGTGGGGCCGTGGGAGGTAACAAGTGTTTGCCGCTAGTTAGCTCCGCGACAATCTAATATTAGTAATTATCAAATTTATTTTAATTGACGAATCGCCTGCGGTGCCCATTAACTTGCAATTGTACACTCCTTCTCTCTTATACTGCTACTCAAGTTGGCAACGGCACAAACACACAAATGTAGAAGCTTGTGAATGCATTATGCATGCGTATAATCACAGTTATAACGCCATAGTTTTCCCATTGAAGACACATGTCAAATGAGAAAATACGATTATGTAACTAATGCAACTTATTACTCGCATTTTGAGATTTAGACAGCCTACTTACGCGATGAAATTTTAACTTGGCGCGCTTTACGTTTTGTGACACTGACGCAATGCCCGGCTCAACGACTCACGCAGCTTACACACTTGATGCTCAACATTGCAATTAAGCTACAATTTAGACGAGTGTACACAAAACATTAAATTCTATGTACATATATATATGCTATATACATATATATGTAAATATTTGAACAACACTGTCGTCCACCGCCACCGCGTTGTGCTTAATTTTGCGATATTTGCTTCGATTTCTTATTTGTCAGCGTTGCCCACTCGCCCGCCACCCAGAGTTGCATCGCATTATCTTTTCATTCTTTAAACACTTCCTTAAATTAAATTAAAAAAAAAATCAAATAGGGCAATTTTACTTCCGATTTGTCGTTTCTACGTATTAAATTGTTAGCTGTTGACAAAGGAACAATGGAACACCCAAATGCATTGTGAAACTGTGATAAATCTGCTTTGGCCAAAAACACACAACACAACAGAGAGATCAAACGAGATGAGGCGGCGACTAGAAATAGGGCCTATTGCCATTGCCGTAACAATTTCTAACAAATAAAATGTTTATCATTTGTTTTGTGACATGCACAACGGGGTGTGCGAATTACAGTCGAGCCCTGGACTGTTTACCCGCCTGTCCTGTCGTTCCTTTGCGGCTGAGTCTGATAATGACATTACCCAGCGGCCGAGCCCGGCATGACGTCACAGCGTTGCCATACCAGGTAAACGCTGGATACCCTCACTAAACCGCTGGCCTTTAACAGTTATACTGGATATTTCTATGCCTCATTCACATCTTTTTTGTAGGTCACAAATATAAAGCGACAAATTGACGCAAAACATTTAACACACACATCGCCTCGTCCCTCCCCAACAAGGACCGCAGAGCGCAATGTTCAGGACACGGTCAACAGGGCTGTAGACGGGCCTGCAGCAGGGCGTTGGCGGCATCTCTTGATGGTAGAACACCTACGAAAAAATTCCTTTGAATTACGTTGTTGCAGCGCCTGTCAACATATGTGTGTGTATGTAAACGTCTGCGAATGTGTGTGTGCGTGTTTTTTTAGGCCTATTCGCAAAAAAGAACATCTTCGCTGGCTGGGGGGCACCCATTATGCATTTTATGTGCGCCCCCATTCAGTGTCTGTTGACATTTTTATTCTATGCAGTTAAGCAATATTTCAAGTAACTGCATGTGGCCGGATCGGAGTCCAATAATCTATTTATGTATGTATCTTTTTATACACCCAAAAGCTCCACGAGAACCTGAGCTAATATATGTATCTCATCTTAAATTGATACAGTCTGCTTGATAAAGAAAGGCTCGATGTACCTTGTGCTTTAAGCCTATCCTGTTTTATAAGCTAATTCGCTGTTAATTGATGCACAAACATTTCGGTATTTATTGTTCTTGGCCTGCTCGCAGGACTCGAAGGCAACAGGAATGGGAGGCTCATTTAATTGAATCAAAATATTTTCGCACGCACCGATTCAATTTAGATTGTTGATATAGAACAAAACCCTGAGTGACTGCCGCAGGTGGAAATGCCAGCAGTTGTATCATTTATATTATTGTAAAATCTTCTTTAGCTAACTTGAGTTGCTGCTGCTGCTGTTGTTATTGTTGGGTCGCCCGCCCAGTGGGCAATTTGCTGGACAAATGGTTTCTGCTGTAATTACGAACATTTCTCTCTTTCTTTTTGTAGCCTTTGTATTTGTCGGCCTCTTGGCGTCTACTAATTATCACATTTTTACTCATTAAAGTCACATTTGCCTTACAGGACCTGTCGCTGTGAGTCCTGACTGCTGCTGCTGCTGCGTCTGCTTCTGCTACTGATGCTTCTACTGTTGGCTTAATTATAGGGCCAAAAGGCAAACCGGCGTCTGCTACTTGCTAGGTAATCAGCCTTTCAGTCGTTTTGGCTACCGTATTAAAAGGCCAAACGCTTGATGATGATTGATTAGGTACTGGCCAAGTCAAGCCAACCCTGACTAACCGGACCCCCCAAGCCAAGCCAAGTCAATCACCGATGAGCTTCTTATGTAGGCCAAGCTTCTTTTGCATCTGCTCAGCTGCGACAACTGTGCAAATGCAGCGCGTGGCTAAGAAACCTACAGAGCGGGGCAGCTGTAGCTGAAGCTATACAACAAATCGAAAACTGATTTGGAGCGGAAGTTCGTTTGCACCTTTCAGCAGTTTCCTGTGTGTGTGCAAGGCAACAACAGCTATACAAACGCGCACACATCTGTACATATATACATAGAAGAGTATGTTTGTATATAGCACACGCATGTCAAGACTTCATTTGTGATTTGCGCTACTTCGACGTTTGGCCTTTGACGCCGCATTCCTTTGTCTTCGAACGGAACGGGGCGGTACGCTGCGCTGCGAGCGCGCGATATATTCGCAAATCAAAAGCTGTATAGATTAAGATTGCCCTCTTTTGTATATATATATAAATATATATGGAAAGGAAAAGGATCTGGGCATATATGCAAAGCGCTACCAAGGAGCAGCTGTCGCCGTTGTTTGATTTGCGATTGCGACGCTGGCGGAAATGGAATGACACGCAAGGCACAAAGGCAGCCCGACAGCCCAGCCCAAACCAGACCAGGCCAGCCAGTCAGTCAGTCAGCCCCTCCACGTCTTTGTTTGGCAGCTCGTCGCAAAAAGATTGGCAAAATGGAAATCGAAATGTACAAGAAATAAGCAGATATCTTTCAAATTGAACTATAAATACACTTGCTATAGATTGAGTCAAGATAATAGCAGACATTAAAAATCATTTAGTAAAGCTAAGAGCTAAGATGCTAGAAGAAAAACTTCTCGTATAATTGTTCTCATTTAACTATTTGTTAAAGTCAGAAGTTTATGAATAATTGTAAATTTTTATAGATTATTCAATTCTACTTGCCATCAAAAATTACACCCATGGATAACAATTGTAAGTGCATACAATAAACTAAATTTTAAATATTATCAACCAAAATCTGTCTACTTTAATCCTATATCGGTCAGCGTGTTACAAAACGCATCGCAAATGGAGGCGACCCGCTGCCAGTGTATGGCCAAATCTATTTCTCTAAACACACGCATTGTTGGCTGTGGGCGAAGGAGAGTGAGGGCTAGCTATGCGGACTGCCTGGCAGTCTTATAGTAAATACTATGTGTATGTGCATTTATGCTCTGTGTATGGCTAGTAATCGGATATGATTGCCACTGACTAACAATCAAAAATATATACATATATTCTTTACAGAGTTTTCCGAGCGACTGCACACGGCAATGCAGCCCATGCCCATGCTAATGTCTCTGCCCCTGTCCCTGTTCATATTTTGTGTGCACAATCAGCGCGCGCTGGCAACAGCAGCTGCTGTTGCTGCAACAAGGTGTAAACATGGGCAGCGCGTGTCCTAAGGAAGTGGCGCGCACTTGATGTCTCATTATTACAATGCTTCACACAGGTTAATGATGCGCGCTCTCTGCTTGCTTCCGTGTGTTACAATTATGGGAGGCAGCTGAGCTTGAAGCGCGGCTCGGCGTCGCGGGGTCGTTTCATTGACCTCTGCAGCCACTGCCAAAAAGCAACTATAAATGCCACATTGGGGTGAAGGTGAACAATTCCAGCATAGTTTTATGTGCCATCATAAATGTCAGGTGCGTAGGTCATTCCACCAAAAATTTATTTAACATAATTAGTTGTGGCAATTACAGCAGACGTTGGGCACAATGTGCGGCAGCTAATTTGATTTTGAAACTCGGACCAATTGTGACTAATGAGCGGGGCACACGTAGCCAACGCACTCTCCAATCTGGATAAATACTTTAGCTAACGACTGCTTAATACCACCAACTTAAACCAATTCGTTGGAGAAGAAGGGCAGCTTACCCCAAAACCGATATACCCCACTTCGCCACCCTCTAAGCAGAGCATATAAATTGGTTTTGCTTCTGGCCATGTGGCCAACAACATGATTTGAGATAGATGCTAAAGCATTTACACCTGCAGCTGCCACGCCCCTTCGCTCACGTGCTCAACATAAAGAAAACACCGAAAAAAAAATGCATAAGCGATTATTTGTAGAGAGTGCGCGTGCTCGGCCGCAGGACATCAGTGAGCCACAAAAACCAGGCCAAAAATGGATTTTAGGAATCGTTATCAGCACATTTCGTGACTAAGGCTAAAAATATTGAAGCAGCAGCAGAACCAATACTCTATGTGCGTGTGTTGGTGTGTGTGTGTGTGTGTGTGTGTGTGGGGACAGTTGCAGTTGGTGCTGTGCCAATTCGTGTTCACGTCGTTATCCTTGCCCCGGATGCACAACAATCAAAATAAACTGCTGCCAAATTGACCATTGACCAAACATCGTCAACAGCAACAGTGGCTCTGCAGTAGCCACCCTTAGCAGCCCCCGCCACACCCTCTCGCGCCGCCTTCTTGGCATTGTCACGTCCTTGGCATGGGCCACAAGTCAAAACGAACAGAAGCAAAAAGATACAAAAAAAAAAAAAAAAGAAAGAAGCCAAACATGCAGTTTGGGCAAGTTGGCAGTTTTTGTGTATGCTGCAATGATTGGATATAGATAGTGGGATAGCTAAATAGCTATATAATCGAACGATGGGTCTTTAGCGTAAGTATAACATTTGCTTTAAACCAGCCAGGAGTTGGGCAAACCAGAATAGCTGAAACATTGTCAGGATGCTAAGACATTTATCATCTTCAAATATATATAATTTTAAAAACTTATGATCCCCCTAACAACGAAACAACGAACTCCGACAAATTTCTAGAATTTTTATCAAACTCTTACGAAACTAGATTGAAGCACATTCACACCTCCATGCTTTAGTTATTATTATTATTTTTTTTTTTTTGCTTTTAGCTGGAAAAGTGCACAAAGGCAGCCGTTTGAACGTTCTAAAGTGTCCGTTGGTTTTTCTTCATGCGATTTACGATATAATTGTGGAATAATGAAATCGCTAAAGAGATTCCAACTGCAACATCAAGCATCACCGGGACGCGTCGTCTAGTCCATTTATGGATTGGCATTGATTTAATACCGCATCCATGAGACGATCTATGCGCTGGATGACTCGCATCCCCAGAGTCCAAGGCGCAAGGCATTTTGCACCTACCTACATACATATATATATATGTATATATATATAAATATATATCTATATGAACAAGCGACCGAACGAGCGTACGCAGCTGTTCTGATTCCTTCACTGCTTTTTTTTTATCAATGCTGCCAGATCAGCAGAGCAGACGCCACCGAAGTGGGTATTGGGGCAACCTGGGGACTGGTCATTGGAGCGCCTGCACAAATGTTTATTCAATAAACTCGATCCGCCAGCTGGCCGCGCTGGCCAGCGCCTCCGCTGTCTCCAGACATTCCCCATTCAAGACAAGCCGCTGGAATTTCTTGGTGCGTGCTTGGCACAGGTTCAGGCTGTGCCCAGGCTCCAGCTTGCAGCATTTGGCGTCTGCCATCTGCGCCGACGTACTGCGTCCGCTGATTATGATAATAGAGGCGACTCTCGACAATTGCTTTCGTTTATGATCGAATGCTTGGCAGCTCCGTTGCCTTTCTGATTAATGCAAGAATTCTACGCAGCGTTCCTTCAGCTACAGCTACAGTTTCTCCTCTCCTGTTGTTTTTTTGTGGCTGTCCGATCAGCCTGCAATTAAAAGCCATGTACCTTTCGGTAGCCAGCTAAATGGCAAGTGTGCAAATCATTATATACACACGATCATGCCACAAATGCCTGATGAGCTGCATGAGAGCAGCTCAAAGAGTTTCACTGCAGCTGGTCCGCTCCATGTAACTCCTTAACTATATCCCTTAAAATGAATAAATAAAGGGCAACACTCAATTCCCATTGAGTGGCTGAACCACGAATCCAACCATTATCAAAAACTTACTGAATAATAGTCAACTTTTTAAAATAGAGAAAACTACACTATAGATTTAAACAAAAAATAAAGTCTAAATCATTAGCAGAGTCAGTACGGTTAAGATATCATGTTAGCAAAAGATGTACTGAGGTATATAGAGAAACAGAAAAAAGAAACACTGCGTAGAATGAAGAGTAATAGAGAGATAGAGAAAAAGGTATAGATAGAATGATTTATTATCCGAGAGTGTTATAATCCTAGACAGCAATGAATAATTTCAGGGCCTGGCATTAGATCAATAAACTAACTCATCGAGAACTGGCATCATAAGTTTTAACCCATGCTCAATTGTTAAATTCTATAACCACTGGAATTTCTCTACCGGGTAAGAGCATCCATGTTTCGATATGGATCAACAGCTTTGTACACTTAAATTCTTGGATTCAGCTGCGGCTCTTACTGGTTCTGGCGTCGCCCGCGGAGTATGCGAGTGTGTGTGAGAGTGAGTGACCAGTGACCAGATGCACAACTGTCGATCGACAGCCGAGAGCTAAGAGCTTCGAGCTGAAAGCCGACAGCCGACAGCCGACAGCCTCGTGCCTGCAGTTGTCATAACGTTCAACACGTTTGCCGCCCCTCGTCTTGGCTGTGGATGACTGCTCCCGGCGCCGTCTCCACGCCCGGCTGTTGCTTCTGCGCTTCCATAAAAGGATTTGTCACGTGCGAGCTTTTGTTAAAAATTCAGCAATCATCAAGCAATCGCAATCTCTCCATTGTATCGATGTCGGCATCAGCCATCGCCCATCGCCCATCGGCCTTCGGCCATCGGCATCGTTTGCATTATGCATGGCACATGGCACGGCTCCTGGCTAGCTGCTTGACTGACTGCCTGGTTGGTAGTGGCATTCCAGCTTTAATTCAAGTAACGTCCCAAACAAGGACTTGCTCTTAGTGTCCATATGGCCGAATGCCCGGCGCCCCCTCGTCGAGCATACCCTCCTCGGGCCAATCATTGAAATTTATAATTAAGTGTAAAAATGTTGTGTAAAATGTTACCTATGAGGCAGCTAAAGATCGTTAAGCTCTGATAAGAGATTGCCATTGCTGTTTTTTTTTGTCGCAGGACGACGGCAACAGGATCGGGAAGATGCCAAAGATAGAACGAAGATGGAACAGAGCTGTAGAAGTCTATGCAGCTAGAACTACAGTTCATAATATTTGGAAATAGTCCTGAATCAATAATCCAGTTTACAGACTAATGCTTGTATGCCACTGATGCCTATATTAAAGCAAAAGCAAACACAAATGCTCGTGTACCCACTTTTAAAGTGTATACAAATAGTCGTAGGTCTAATGCGGTCTATTAACAGAAGCTAATTCCCAATTCAGATGCCATCAATGGCTTGTTGTGTGGCTCTGATGTTGAGTTTTGGCCAATCGGCAGATGAATGAGCTGTGCCATTGACAATTACCGTTACGTACACCCACACACACACACACACGTACAGACAAGGGTAAATAGAGGCTTTGTGATGGGCCTGGCTAATTCATGACTTTGAGGACTCTTTGGGCAAACAATTGAGAATCAAGACGAAAACCAAAATACACTTGACATTCATTATGCATGTGTATGTTTGTGTGAGTGAGTAGGTGGTTATATGTGTACGTGTGTGTTGTGTGTGAGCCAATCAAGCGTAGAATCAATCAAATTGCAATAGAATTGTCAATGGCCACAGCAAACAGTAAAAAGAAATATAGTAAACCCTTTGCAGGATACATTGAAAAAAAGAAGGATTTCCACAAGACAAGAAATTCGAATTAAGGCCAGGCCAGGAGCACTCTCGTAATCCCAGTGCTAGAGCCAACAGCTGTCAACTGACGACTGCCAGCAGCCCGCTGCCCACTGGCGACTGGCAATTGGGTTGTGCTGTTGTCCACAGGTAAACACAAATCCTAGCAACGTGTCCTGGGCAGGGGACGACGCTGCATTTATTTGGCGAGTGCGAATGGACTTTTTGCATTTGTCACACTGCAAATAGAAGAAGAAGGAGAAGAGAAGAAGAAATAAACCTATAGTAACGATTGCACAATACTCTGGCAAAAGATACAGAAGATCATGGCAGAGTTCGTGGAGTCGAAAAGAGTCAATCTTGGCGGTCAAGGGGTACATGTGGAAGAGTACAGACTTATAGTATAAAGTAGAAAATGAGATTGGGCATTATTCAAGTTATAATTGTAGAACTCTATAGTTGCTTAGGTAAAGCTTTAATATAATACCTAAATCTCAGATGTAAGAGAAAAGATTGCTAGAGTGTATTAGAACAACTATTCAGGTCTGATCTGAGATGAATCTTAAAAGATATGAAACAATGTCAACTATATTAATAAACAACAAAACATTAATATTTGAACAACTGTTCGCAGTCAATATACCCCTAGGCAATTGCGACGTAGAGTATGACAAAAATGCTAGCTGTAGATACAACTGATGTTTGGACTCGAGCCTACACTTCGGAACAGCCAGCGAATGGGACATGCACCTGTATTTGCACTCAAATCGCGTTGCTTGTTTCGTGCAGCACGAGAGAAAACAGCAACAGCAACATGAAAGGTGCACATGGTTATTCGATTTAGATCCACTTACCACGTTGACAAAGTCCTGGAACGTCACATAGCCAGGCCCGACGGGCAGTTGGGCCTTCTTTGCACGCTCCAGCAACAGTTCACGTTTGTTCATAGGCACTTGGGACACAAACTCCGGCGATCTCAAGGCGACCAAAAACTCGCTAACGGATATTTCGCCAAAGCCCTCCGGATCGAACTGAAAGATTACAGATTAAATATAAATTTTATATGTAGATAGATTATTTTTAGATATAGACTTTGTATAGCGTTTTCTTACCATATCAAATAAAAGTTTCCATTTCTGTTAAGAAGTAAGATGGAATAAAAGAGTATGGTATTTTAATTAATTTGCAAATCTATAAGAGAAATTTATAAAATATCTACAGAGAAAAAATTAAGTATAAAAATATGTGCGATTGGGTTGAGTATTAATTTCTTATTAGTCAAATATAGTTTCTTATAAGACTGTTGAAATAACAATAAGAAGTCTATATGTAAACAGAGATAACAATCACCCATTTGTTTGTGATTCATAAATGTTGTAATTGTAAAATGTCCAATATCAGATTGATCCTATTTAATTTTGTATGCATTAATTATAACACCTAATTTCTATGAGAGTAGACTAATTAAGTAGCAAACTTACATCTCTCAGCAGCTCCCGGCGCAGCTCCGCCTCATCAAAATCGGAGTTAAGCGAGGTGTGCTCCGTATCATAGCCTGCATCATTTGTGCACTGCATAAGCAAGGAAAAGAATAAGTCTAATTAGATTGTGTGATGCCAATAGGAAACGGGAAACTCACATAGCGCATCTGTGTGTGCGACAACGTGCCAATAGAGGCCAATGAACCGGCTATGGTCGATATGTGTTCAATGTCCGCCAGCGTCTCCTGCTGACTACTACCGCCCGCGTTCTGTTGGCTGGTGGGCAACTCCAAGGCCCGCGAGCTGCCTCGCTCGGAACCGGGCCACATCTTTGCCAGAGTCTGTAGTGTGCTCCAGGATTGTTATCGAAGTGCGTAAGATGGTCTTTTTGTTTATAAGTTGGCAGTGATTGCAATTAAAGCTTACTGTCATATGAGAAACATAGATAAGGCAAAAAACATAAATCAGATTCGATCTTAGAAGTTAATGTTTTGTTCATTTCATTAAATAAAAAAAAAAATAAAGAAACAGAAATTTGAATTTATATTTTTCGTACTAGAAATGCACACATTTATGCATATCAAAAAGCACTGTACAAGCTTATTCATCTACGAGCTTTTCAGTCTTTCAATAACTTATTTTAAATAGTGAAATGCCGCCAATTGGGTTAGCGTCGTTTTGGTCGAGTGTGTAGAGTTGCCATATTGCGTGCGTGTCGTCGTCTCTATGTCAGCTGGTGTATTGGTTCCGCGGTTCGAATCCCGTCCCAGACACGGAGAACCGAGAATTTTTATAAATTTTATTTCGCCCCACAAACATCTTTCGCTGCACTTTGTCGTGTTTGGAATTGCAGCAAACGCTTTGCGATGGGCCAGAATAATAAATGATATTCCGTTTAATCATAGACTAAAACGGTACTCAATACCTTAGCCTATTTCATGCCCGGAATACAATTTTTTGTATTTATTTATTTTTTTTTTAACAGTTATTGCATTTGTGTTTTCCATGGCAACTGAAACCAAAGCTCCCTCATTTTGGTATTCCGCTTTTTTAAGCAAGGTTATTGATCTGCGCTAGCGGAAGTAACTGAACTCGCTTGGAGTGCCGACAAAATGGGCAAACACACGGCGAATGCATTTTCACGTTGTTGTCATTTTCCCCCTACTCTTTGCTTCACTCACATTTCGAGCACTTCCGTTGCCATGCGAACTGCGCAGAATCCGTTTCGGACGTTTTGTTGTGCCTTTTGTTTTCTTCTTCTTTCGCCGTTGTTGACTTTGTTCAATAAAATAATGAATTATTGTCGTTGCAAAGAGGGAAATTAATAAACAAACTATGAATTGGAGAAGGCACAATGAAGAAATTGTGTTTTGTAATTACATCTTAGTACCGTGTTTAATGTGCTAACATCTTAAATTGTTTGCCACACAACAAAACAAAAACGAACTCTCGGCCGGGCGGCAAAATTGCAACTGACAGCAGCGAAGGCTGTAGTGAGAGCAAAAGAGAACACAGGCAGCATATCGTGAAGGGTTGCTGGCTAGTTTGTGGGCGATTCGGCCTATCTCTCTGTATGTGTGTGTGGGGGGGGGGTTACTTTGCACTTGCTGCACATGCGCCACACGTTTGTTCGCTTTTCAACTCGTTGGCATTTCGTGAAACACCAACAACAACAAAAATTACCCACACTCAATCAACTCGCCAAGAACTACCCTATGACGCAATTGACAAGCTGCAAAGCATTTGCAGACTGCAGTAATTTGCACGCATACATACACACGCTTTATCGACACGCATACAGAGTGAGTGTGTGTGTTGGTATGGGTAAACGCTGTTAGCCTTTGCAGATCCCCGAGGGAAACTCCAGGAATGGCTCATAAAATGTTAAAAGAATTTAAATCAAAAACGAGGGCAGTCTGAAAAATTTGCCATCTTAATAGATACTAGAAAGACTAGCTAAAATTTATATAAATTTAGTTAGTACGGAACTTTTCAGACTACCTTTGCAGAGAAAAAAAATTCTAAACAAAATATACATACATATAATAATGTGTATAATTAAACACACTTATGTTTGCATACATATATACATTTAATTAGCCTAGATTTTAAGCATAATATGAAGAAATCGTTTGATCATGCAATAAACAGGAAAAAAAAGATTATTATTATTATTATTATTGTTGTTGAAAGGAACTAATCGAAAACATTTGCATTTTTGAACACAAAGCGGACAACTTAAAGGGTTTTGCATACATCTTAAACTACGTTTTTTTTTTAAATCTAATTCTAAAGTGAATAATAAAGAAAATAAATCGAGCAGATATATTCAATAGCTAAAATTCCCATATATATTTAGATACATGAAAGACTTCCGTTTAATGGGATTAGTTAATTAAAGTTCTTCTATTTAATATGCATCTACATCGCTTGCCTTTTTCTTTTCTTTCATTTTTCATTAACAATATTTACAGTTTTTCCGACAGGGCCTTAATCTGGTCTTAAAAAAATCGCTCGTTTGCTTACAACATGATATATAGATATATACCGTATACATATATATATATATATATATATATATATATATATATATATATATTTTTTTTTTTTTTTAATCTATAATATTTATTATAATAGATATATTTAGCGTTTCGTTTTTATTTTACCTAACTCGCTGTTAAACACGTGTTGCTAAATTACTCCCATATTTCTTAAATATTTTTGTTTCTCTTGTTGAAGTAAACATAAAAAATCGAGGAAGAATCTGAACGATATAACACTTGCGCTGTTGGCTCTCAAAACACACACAAACAGTACAACAAACTTGAATTCGTAATTCTAGACGACTGGCAATTGGATCTGATCTAACCCTCTACCATACGCTCCATGCCCAGGTCGCATTGTTCGATGACCAGGCGAGCTATGCGCTTGATCTCACAGTAAGGACTCTCGTGCTCAATTAGTTCTGTTAGGATTTGTATGCCATTTTCCTGTTCCACCAACTGGCAATACTTATCCGGGTAGACCTGAAAAACAATTATCGATGAGTTTACAGTATTTTTCATATTCAATTGCGCCGTCTCTCACCTGTGTGAGGTTGGCTAATGCCCAGACAGCCCAGTGCTGGCATTCGGGCGTCTCATAGCAGCGCACCAGACTTAGAATTGGCTCAAAGCTGCGATAGTTGATATTGCGTTCGCTCTTGATGTTCCAACGTTGAATGGCAGCAACCATGCGTTCAAGGACGTGTTGTCGTGTTGGCGTCTTAATGGTCCACGCATCGGCGCCATCGGATGCTATGTGCGCCAGCACTCCAGCCGCATTGTAGCTGACCTGGAAGCGCAGTTGGTTAGGATTGTCAGTCGCTAGTCTTCCACCACCAAGCTGACCCACCTCGATACCATCGCTCAATGAATCAAGCAGGCGAGCAAACACTTCAATGAACTCCTGTGTCATCAATTTGGGGCGAAGCCATTTAACCTCGGCCACATTGCCCAGTAGGCCCATCATGTTTCTCAAAAGCTCGTCTCGATCAGGAAAGGTCTACAGAAAGACAGGCATTTAAATTGAATGAAGTTGCGATGGTGTTGATGTCTCACATTTAAACACTTAAGGAAATACTCCATTCCACGTCCGTCTAGAAATCTCTTACAGTTAATAGCAGTCTCATCGGTTACATTCCACATGGTCGACCACGCCACCTCCATGACATCATCAAAAACTGAGCGTGTTAACCGATCCTTGATGAGTGTTAACATTGTCTGCAAAAAGAACATACAATAAATACATATTCAACATTGATATCGTTTGTTTATATAGCCTTACGCTGACAACGCCCAGCTCGCCTAGAAATAGCTTCTGCCGACCATCCACCTGACAGGCAAGCGTGTTTAGCAAATAGATGGCAATGCGTTGCACAAAGCCTTCCTGCTCCGTTTTTGATACTCCGTGAAGCAATATCTTTATAAGCCGCTCATACTCAAAGAGCTGACAATGTGAAAAGAGGTTAAGACTAGTAAACTGGCTTTATCTCAGACTAGAGTCCTTGAGACCTACCACATCAACTGGCATGTGAAACTGTGTCAGTGTTAGATAGCCATTGCGCAGCATTGTGTCGTCTGTTAGATGCATCTCCATGCCATTGAGCAGAGTCCTTATAATATGATTGCGCAGCAGCGTGCCAAACTTTGACCGATCGCGCCCTTTGACTATGTAGAAGAGTGTAGCGCTATAAGAAAAAGATCAGATTATATTTAATCAGTAAGTTATAAGCTAGCAATCAATAACAAGTGACATTTTCGGTGTGTGTTAAGCCAGTATATTAAAGAGACTTAAAAAGCTTATGCTGTCACGCACCTGCCCGATATCTGCATGTGCTTGAATTTCAGATGCCTGTCCATAGCACAGAGCACAACATCCAGCGCTGTGTGTATGTCTTTGCAGTTCTCAAATCGGAACAGATGATACAGATCATTAAGGACCTAAACGAAATATAGTGAAGACTATTAATTGTCTAGGCTAGCTGATCATTAAATTTGACTGGACTTCACCCTTGTCAGCAACACCGGCCTGTCGTGATAGTAACGAGCCGCTGTGAGTATTTGCTGTTCATTGGCATCGCCGGCCACCTCCAGAGCGGGTATATCGTGTCGCTTGCACGCCCAGTGCGCCGTGTGATACAGGCCGAGAAATTGTAGCGGACGTTGTGTACGAGACGCTAATCCCGGTATATCGGTGGGTCCAAAGTGTTGCTCTGTTTTGGTGTTCATACTCGTCGACTCCTTTGTGGCCACGCCATTGCCCGCCAAATTCGTGCCTGAGATATCTAAGTGTGTCAAATGACGCAGATTATCCATGAGCATGACGAGCGTCTGATCGGGCAGATCATACGTGCCGTGTCCGTTGCCCGAGCTCGATATTGAAATATCCAAAGTGGAGAGGCGACGCAAGCAGCAAATCGCATGCAACTGATTGGCAATGGGCCAGACATTAAACAGTATGAGCGTGTGCAGGTTGGGCAGCATGCCAAGCGCCTCCAGGCTAAAGTTCGCCAGCACGCAGGATGTGAGATCCAAGTGACTGAGGTCCTGTAAATGGGCAAACTGCAATCGAGGATGCATGACTACGCCATTGAGCACCAGACGGCGCAAGTGTGGGCAGGTCAATTGAAAATCAACTGGCTCCTTTTCAATAGGCTCCGCATTCTGCAACAGATGCGAACTGATGCCCAGCTCCAACGAGCGCAAGCTATCCCCATAATGGGCAAGCAAGTGATGTGATTGCACTGTGATCTTATCGCAGTACCACATTGACAAAGCGAACAGTTTGTGGCGCATAAGTGTCTCCAGACCTAAAAGCGTAATCAACAGAAGAATATGTTAGTAAAAGATCCTATGCCATAAGTCAAGAGTCTGATACCCACCTTGGCTGCTCAAAGTGCTATACCGCAGATTTACAATCTTCAGCGATGTGCGACGAGTGTCGCTAAATAGATTTATCACCCTATCGTCGAGTGGTCTATGGAAGCGTTGGTAATTCTCCAGAAATGCATCACATATCTCATTTGTTAGGACAATGCCTGCATTCAGTGAACGTTGACCGCTTTCCGTATAGCCACTGATTATGTCCAGATTGTTGCATAGCTTCTGATAAGCGATCTCCTTTAATGTTAACGGCTCCTCGTCCAGTGACCCATCCTCCATTAGCCGCACCTTGCAGCTCATCTTGGGCAATATATACTGTATTTCTAATCTGTTATTTGGCTTCTACTCTGTAACTTAATGTTGTCCAATCAGCGCGATTTCCGTGTGGATTGTTTTTGTGATGCGGGCCACTGGGAGGGGAACTAGAACGGTATTATAAGAATATCCGTTCGCTTCAGATCTACTTAGAGGGAGAAAAACTGGAATTTACGAATTTATATATTCAAACACTTAATACAGCGCCAACATGATGTCAGCATATTTCAAGACTTAAATTTTAAAATATATATACAATAGCAAATATGGTAATATCGTACAAATATGATAAAGCAGCATAGCCAGCGAATCGTTTAGGAATTGTTAGCATAAGATGGATTGCAAATATGTGTATCTATAGGATTTTACGCACTAAAAGGCTTTACTTTGGTAAGCAAATTTAAATATTTCTTAATCGGGGATCGTCTCTACACAGAAGCCTAATCCTAAATGTTTCTCAACTTATCAGACTATTACTGCTGATTGTAAATTAAGCAATGCTGAAATCATCCTATACGCTATTGTAAAATGTCTTAAATTTATTTTGAGGGGTGCTGCCAGAGACAAATTACGTAATATGTTGAAACAATTTCTTGCAACAGTGTGCGTATATACATATATATATATATCCCCCCCCCCTGTGTGTGTATTGGAAAGTTAGTGAGCGTGGGGCGCAGGACGCACAATGAATGTTAAGAACAACGATCGAGTTGGCAACGCCAAAGCGTATTCAAATGCAAATAAAAACGGAAGGAAGCAGATGCTAAACACAAGAAGTTTAAAGCAGTTACTTCAAATTGAGTATAAACAGAAACTTATGCATACATATGTATGTGTGCCTAGAGTTATGTGCGTGTGTAAATACTAACTGTAACAACAAAAAACTGTTCGTATTGTCTATTAAAAGCTGTATGCGTGCATGCGTATGCGTGTGTGCTACTGCCAGTCTGCGCTTATCAAGGCAAGGCCAGTGAGAAATTCGTGGCCAACATCATCAACAGCCCCCTCATAGAGCATATCAGCTGTGTGCAGCAGGTGTAACACACACATATACACACACACGCACCAAAAGTTTAGCACAATATTAGCAACATAAACAAAAGAGGAGAGATATTTTCGATTTCGTATTCGCATTTTTTTCTGTGTGTACCTTTTTTCTCCAACGGCTACGCAAGTCGCGACCAGTTGTCGCTGATTGTTGCTGCTGCTGCTTCTCCGATGTCTTTGTCAAAAATGTCTTCAACTGACTGCGATTGCGAGTGATTAGAGACGCCACAATGTTCGGAACGCGCTAACATTCCAGCTGCGCAGCACACAAGCTCAAATATTTTATTTAATTTTTTATGGCCGAATCAGTTGGATTATTCACTTTTTGGCATCATATTTTCTATTTTTCTTTCATACAATGCTTCTTCTTTCACTGTGCTAACGCAAATTGATGTCTGTTAACGCAAACCACAGTGCACTGTTAAACAACATACAATATTATTTTGGCACTGCCAACTACTGCTGTTACCGTTAACAGAGTATCGGTTTTATTGATTCTCGATTGCTTGACGATTTGGAAAATCGAATATGAATTTAAATATTGGCACACTACTTATTTTAAAAAGTAAATGAAATATATTAGTTGAGCTTTATGGGGAAACTGGTTTTTATTGTAAGCGCAGAAATGAATAAAATTTACAATTTGTTAATATTATGTTTTGTTGCTATATGTAACTGCAGAACACACTATATTTATTTTTATGCAGAACTGGCAATTTTTTTTTTTCATTTTCTTGTAATACCTCAATCACTTCTTTTTATTCTTTTTCTTATAATAGATACTGTGTGCTCAATCATAGTTCTTGCTCACAAAAATTTACAAACTCCTTTGCCAAGTAATAAATAAATGTTCGTTTGAGTTATAGTCAGTAAAAAAAAAGAGGATGCTGTTGCCAGACAAAAGGTCCGATCCGTTAAAGATACAATCGCTGTTTATTTTTTCCCTTCCTAACCGGAGAGATCGCCCTGATCGAATAGTGCCTGATCGTATAGCTCGGCCACCACTCGGCGTCCTCCAAAGAAACGTCCATGGAGGGCATCTTTGCCACGCACTGCTTCAACACCTGCTGAGAATTCAACAAAGATTTTCACAATTATTTCCGCCTCGTCATCATCCTCGTTCTCCGTTTGTTTTTCGTTGAAGATGATCACACGACTAACGGTGCCAAATTTGCTGCACTCTTCTTGGATCTCTTCCTGCAATGTTTCATCTACATCATCGGGGCCGACCATATTTCGCAAGATGATGACACGCGAGTCCTGTGGCCGCATAAGCCTTTGCATCACCAGCTGTCGTGCACTTTGGCCTTTGATGGACATATTCTCCTGCTGCTGAAGAGTCTGCACATCGCCCTCATCCATTAGCTTCTTTTGTAGTTCCTCCTGCTGTTTCTCCTGCGCCTTCTTAATATTTTCTGATAGATTTGCCGCAGTGGCCGCCGCATTATTGGCAGCTGCTGACATAACAGCTGGCGCTCCGTTGCTTGCCTCGACGACTCCAAGAGGCACTGCAGAAACTGCAGCGGGCACCGCAGCAGCGGCGGTTGCTAAAGCAACTGTCGGTGGCGTTGCGAGCAGCGCAGGGGGCGGAAGTGTGGGAGCTACACTTTGAAGCGTGGGCAGGCCGGTTGGCACTCCTAACAAACTGGGACCACCCAAGCCAGGCGCCTGGTATATGCCTGGAGTTAACAAAGCAGCGGCAGGCGCCGTAGGCACTGCCAGTGCCGGATGCAGAGCAGCTGCCGAGGTAACTGCACTTACAACGGGCATGGCATTTACTTTCGCAGCAATCCCCAAGCCAGGTGTGTTTTGCGCCAATCCAAGCACTGCATTGCTAGCGACTGCATCCAGAGCTTGAATCTTGGCTGTGGCAGCTGCAGCAGCCACAGCTGCAGCCGTTGGCATTGTTGAGTTTGTAGCAGGGCAGGACAAAACGTTCGGCGGCGTAATCGAACGACCAACACTAGAGAATCACAAGAGATTACAAACATATTAAAGATGTATAATTTTGTTCAACTTACCGCAGTAACTGTCCGCCCAAATCGAAGAGATTCATGCTAGCAATGGCTTCGTCCATGGCCTGTTTATTAGCATACTCGATGAAGCCATAGCCCTTGTGTGTATGCACAGATGTACCTTGCGCTAGCTTACAATAGAGAATAGGTCCGAATGCCTCAAATACACTCTTAATGTCATCCTCTGACAGATCGGGATGAATAGATGCCACATAGATGCGGTTGAAACTCTTGGCCTCCTCTTGTACCTCATCGATGACCTGCTGTGCCTGTGGCATATTGCTTGGCCGACCCACCTTGATATTCCGGCCACCCATCAGAGCGCCATTCATTTGCTCCAGCGCCAATTGCGCTCCTTCTGGTATTTCGTACTCAACAAATGCAAATCCTTTGTGCTTCTGGGTGATCGGATCCCAGGACATGTTAATGGATTTTATCGGTCCAAAAGGAGTGAAGGCGGCGCGGATTGTGTCCTCCTTGAGCTCGAAAGAAATGCTGCCCACGTAGACTCTAAAAATAAATCAATAGATATCAATAGAGGCACAATGGAGCCAAGGACCAACTTTGTAATGCACTTGAAATCAGATCTTATCAGCTAAGCTGCACATCTAACTACATATGGCTTGTTTCAGCTTCAGTAACGCGAAGCTTGGGACTACGCAATGAAGTTATTCACTAAATATTCTCTAGATTTTACATCATGAAAGTTAGTATTTACTAGTCTTATTTTCATACTTCCTTAATTACCTGCACATCAAAGCTAGAGCCTGCTGTCTTTGCACCTGGGTACGTTGGGTAGCCAATTGCTGTTGCTGATGGGCGAGTGTTTGCTTCATCAGCACCATCTTAATACTCTGCTCCATGGCATACTTTTTGGCCTTGCTAACCAGATCATGTTGCTCCGATGTCAGCTTGGGCAAAGCACCTCCCAACAATCCCAGCAGAGCGGATCGTGTGCCAGGTCCAAATTTAACATCGCCCGTCTGTTTAAGATCATATAGTGGCTGCGAAAGGTAGGGAACTTTCGTATCCGCTGACTTGCCTAGAATTTGGGAAGACAGATTAGTGCATCTCATATGATGTGTGGATAATGGGCTCATTCAGCAAACCGATCAGGGTTAAGCGATCGTTTAAGCAATTTGTTTTTATTTTCTTTTTAGTTTGATTTGATTTGCTTTTCTTTTTTTTTTCATGAGTTTTGTGTCGACTTCAAAGTGCAACTTGAGCAATATGCCTAAGTGAACAATTTGAAGCGATACGAAACAAAAACCGATGCCTGCAAGAAAGATAAAGACAAAAAGAAAAAAAATAGAGAAAAAAAATCATTAATCATAAACAACTTTTGCTGGCCGGAGAACTCTACATACATATATAGTTATTATATATATGTATATATATAGATGTAACTTTGTGTTCTGGAGATCTGTCTGGAACTGCTTGTACGCGGGCCAATTGCCAACCGGCAGATGATTCAGTCACAGATTCAATCAAGAGGCTACAACACAATGACAATTAAAAACTATCGATGCATTACTCGTTACGTTTAAATGCAGTTCATTTTATTTTTATAAACTGTCATCGTTTATAGGTACTTTTGTATTCTGTCATCTTTTGCATAGCGAATATGTGTACATATTCTTTTAATAATTTGTTGTTTTTGTTAAAAAAAAAAAGATGATTTGGTTTTGCGTAAATATATAGTGTCTGACAGATAGCAAGGCATTTGATTTCTCATTCGCAAAGGCTGGAAATGCAAGAATAAAAAGAAAGCACCCGTAAAATTTAAAACATAAATTAGCCTAAAAAGTTGTAAAATTTTGTATATACGTAGGCTGTGCTAATAATAATGTACGACTGTGTGTATGTGGTGTCTAATTAAGAGATAAATGCAGTTATATCGAGTATATCAATCTAAATAATAACAAAACTCTTCCAACGGACATCCAGCCGGCAAATCGTCGCCGCACAAATCGAAACCAAAGAAGAAAATTCTAAAGAGCTGTGCACACTGAAAAATTCCACCAAGACCCAAAAAGAGAATACACAAAAATATTTGAATTCAAAATACAAAAATAATATGTACACGTTGTTCGTGTTAGGGTTGCTGGACTTAACGGTGTGCACAATTCCTGTAAATGTATTTGTAAAATAGAAATTAAAAGCGACCTTAGTTATGTGCGTTTCGATACGGTTTCCATGAGTTGGGGGCGTGGTATATTGACTTGAAGGGTCACACATTACATTGCTCAGTGATAAAAAAGAGAAAAATAAAAAGAAAAACAAGACGCTGAAACGATAATAAGAGCAACAATATGTTTTTAAGTTGGTTAAGTTTTTCCGCCGTACCTTATTCATGTGTGTATGTATTTGTAAATATGTGTGTGTAGTCATATATAGATACTATTTATATTTTACTGTAAATATTTTGATGTAGTTTTTTTTATATATATTTTTTTAAATATATGACCAGCATACTTGTGCTAACTAAATAACCATCTACACGTCATTTGAAATCGTTTAGATCTTTTACATAAAATATGAAGACATTTGAGAACTGTACTGAAGCTTTTAAACAATCGGACAATTGATGATTTGCTATAAACACCTATAAATTAGTTTGTGTTAGAGGTGGGTGCGTGTCAACTTTGCATTAGCTAGCTTGGCAGCACTCATAACTTGTGTGCCAATTCACACATGTTCGTGTCAAGTAAAAGAGTTCAAATCACGCGCCCAACTATAATGTTCTGTAGTATCTAAAGACTAGTTCTAGATGTCGGGGCGGATCAATCAGTCCAACGCGTTGTTGCAGCACATTGTATGAAGACGAAGGCGGAGACGACGACGACGCAGCTCAGGGTGCGGGAACCGCGACGAAGACGTTGAAATCGGCAAGAAATGTTGTTAAAAGCAAGTAAATGCAACCCGGTTGTTGTTGTATCTTGGTGGGTAGTAGCAGTTGGTTTTGGCAATACTCTCAATATGGGGCATCTCTTGATCGATGTCAATTCTTGATTGGCGAGTAAAAAGAACCAAGCCGTTTGGTCGGAACAAACAGAAAAAATCGCTTACAAAATAAATGAAAAAAAAAGATATATATATATATAGAAGAAATAGATAGAGAGAGAGAGAGAGAGAGAGAGAGAGAGAGAGAGAGAGAGAATAGTTATATGCTTTTAAGATTAGTTGTTGATCATTGCGATTCAGTGTTGATGCGGCGAGGATTCACTATTATTTATACATACACTCATACATTCTGGCTTGTACCCTAGTTACAATATTACAATAAGTATTTCTTTAGTTTGCCAAGTCATATGCTTATGCTTATTAAGTATAATTAGTTTATTATATTGGGTGATTTTTGGCGATTGATATTTTGTATTTCGCACTCTCTCATAATGACGACACATATCGATAGTATTATGTGGGCACTTGAGTTGATTCGCAATTAGTTTTGGGTATCGCGCGTGTGGTTTCGACTGACTTGAGTTTGTTTCGATATTTGTTTCGTATTCGTATTGGTTATTTGTTTGACTCTCACCTCACCTCACTTGAGATCATCGTGCGTTTATGAAGTCTGCAATTACTTAAGCAGAACAAAAAGAAAAACCGATTATTTAATAACGTCTGTGCTGGCCCTTTAAATGCAACGAAGAAGTAGTAAAGAGAGAGAGAGAGAGAGAGATGTGTATGCAAATGTAAATGTTTACAAAAAAAATTATAATAATGATATTTATTTATATATACATATTTTCCTTTTGCTTGATTTGTTGCCTTGCGTTTTATTTACCTACATACATATGTATATATTAATTTTCCTCTTTGATAAACTTACGTACATAAATATAAATATGTATATATATATATATATATATATATATATATATATATATATATATGTATACATATAGACTCGATTGATACATACATACTTATATGCTTAACAATTTTGTGCATCCCTAACCAGACGAAACACTTACCCGAGTCCGAGCGCGAACGCTTTGTGACTGGCATTTCACCGATGTCGCGCTGATCATCCGAACGTGGAGATCTGGAGGCTCTGTCGTTGCTTCCCTACAAGTTAAAAACCAATTTCGAAGTTTACTGGGTTAGTATATAAATATATATAGGGCAAGTACAACAAAAACATTTAATCCATATATAAATGTATACATATGTATGTACACACATACACACACACACACATATATATATATATATATATATATATATATATGTGTGTGTGTGTGTACGTACATACATATGCGCGTGTAGATACACACGAGGAGTAAATTGAAAGACTGATCAAAGTTAAGTTTGTGTCCGTGTCAAACTCTGCGTTTAATTTTCAACAAACATAGCCTTCTATGATTTTCATAAGCATATTCACATAAATCACTAACTGCGGAATACAATTTGCAGGCTACGCTGCTGCCGCAATCGCCGAACACGCCAAATGAAAAGTTCACAAAACAAACGAAATAAACGCTCAAGGTGTGGCATTAACGAATATAAACCTACCATCCTCTTAGTGTGCACAAATAAAACCTTTGTTGCTATGTATTAATTTATGTATAGGATTTAAGTTGAAAATTAATATTTTGCAAAAAATTTGAGTGACGTCAAGAAAAATGGATACGACGAAAAGTACTTGAGTGGCATCGATACTGATGCCTCTGTAATGTTATTGATTCTGTTAACATTATTGTGCTGTAAAGTAAAGAATCGTTTTGAAGTTTTGGTAATCGGTGCTATCGATGTTGTACGTTAAGAATAGTAGAACAAAGCACAGGGCGTACGTGCCGATCTGTTTTTAAATCACATAATGAACTACACAGTTTTACCATGCAAACCTATAGGAGCATCACCAATGACTAAGCTCAATTACCATATTTTTCAAAGTAATTTTGCACCAGAGACGTGTGTGCAGATGTGCATGCTTGAAATTATTAAAATTGCTGTTTATTCTTAAGATGCTGCGTATATTAATGCATTTCATCTGTGATTCCAACTGCAAAGGTACGTTCGCTTTTATTGTTCATCCAATGTGTCTTATTTATAACAACTAAAATCTAGCTTACTCATACATATGTACAACTTCCGTCCGCAATTGATCGCAATTATTTTTTCTACTTTCATTATTATTATTTTTATTTTTTTTGTATTTTTTCTTTGTTTAAAATAAAAGGCTATTTTAAGTAGAAGGCAAGCTTGGTGCGAACAATCCGCAGTTTGCATGTGTGTATATGTGTATGCGGGTGTTTATGTGAGTGGCAGTTGCATATGTCAAGACATTAGAAAAACAAAAACAAAATATTTGTATGTGTATACTTTATGCATGTAGGTATATACAAAGATAAATCAGAAAGGAACTATTTCCGAACAGATACAAATTCAGATTTGTTTACTATTATCCGCATTATTATTATTATTTACAAACAGTTTAACCGTTTTATGAATCACATTATGCCTTTTTGTGCAATTCGCATTTATATATGAAATTATCCGTTTGTATCTGTACGCTATATACATATATATATGTATATGCATGCATGGATGTATATATGTGTGTATATATTTGTGTGTATGATTAATTTAAAGCTAGTGTCAGTCGTAGGACTTATCTTTCAGTTTGATTTCAAATTATCTTTTCATTGCCGAATGTCTTCAAATAAAAATTTCCTTCAACCGATCTCAAGACTAATAAAAAAAAAACTTAAAAAACTAAATGAAAATTATTATAAAGTTCTCTCTAGTGACAATTGTTGTTGTTAGCCAAGTCTAAAGACTTGGTTTGCACAAAAATAAATTAATGAGACCAGACTAACTGTAAAAGTTTTCTAAGTACACGTTCTCCGTATTCAAAATTAAGTATTCATTCTTTTGCTAGGTCTTTGTAGGAGCTTTGGTTGAGCAAAGACGTCGACAATCCGGAAATCTGTTGAATCGGAGGCGGCGGCGACAGCAGCTTTACAAGCTCGAATATCGCCCGTCCGTCCGTCCGTCTGTCTGTTCGTTGCATGCACGACGTTATACGTTATTCATTTAGATGTTCATCTAGTTCAGCAGATCATCTTCCATATTGTGTATCAGTATCTTTTTATCCTCCTTAACGCAAGGCGACTTCTTATCGCGTCCTGAGAACTGTTGCTCCACAAGCTTGGGATCAAAACAGGGCTATGGAGAATAATTACATATAAGTTAGAAAATAGTATTAACTGCATCATTGTACATGGTAACAAACCGTTTCACAAATATTCATATTACAACAGTTTTCTATCGTAATCTCGCATTGCTCTGTGGCTAGTGGACGATTGGTTAAAGGTGTATCGCTAGTGGAATTCAAGCGAGCCTGTTTACGCACCACAAAGGTCTTCTTAATGCGTGGGCGTTTGGGCTTGTGGATGAGACGGAAGCCGTGCACAATGACGGCCACAAGAGCCAAGCTAGAGACGACACCAGCTACGAGTACAATTATCAAAGGGCCTTGTCTATAGCTGGGCATGTCGCTGCACAAAGCCGAGGGTTGATATTCCGTGACAATTGTGGCATTGGTCAGACGCAATTCCTCGCAGCTGGTAGAAAAGTTAAAGATTGTTTAGTACAATATAAGCAGATACTTAGCCGCGGAAGCTACTCACATGTCCACACAGGGGGCGGGCACAAATGCATCCGGATGCTGTTTCAAATGCTGACAATAGCTTCCACAGTGGGCCGTTTCGTTGTGTTCGCAGCGTGTGCCTGTGAAATTCTCCCGGCAATCGCAACTCAATTCCCCACTATCTCTATCCACGATGCAATGTCCATCGTTCAGGCAATGGTTATTGCATTTGTAGTATTCACAGCGTTCGCCATAGAAGTCAGTTTGGCAATAGCATTTGGGATAGCCCATGCTGGAGATTTCACAGGTGCCATGCACACAATAATTATGGCATTCAGATATCTCACAACGTGCGCCCTTGAAGCCCACCTGGCAGATACAGAAGTTACCCTTGGCCATGTAGGTAGCCCCGTTCAGGCAATGCTCACGCTCCAACTCCTCTATGCGATCGTCGAATGCGGTTCCTTGTTGTGTTCTGTTGTTGAGCCTGTTGTCTAGACGCTGTTTAACCTTTTTCACGACGCTAGCGCAATGTGCATCCTTCTGAAGATGCTGATAGAAACCTGTGCGTGCGACTATGCCATACACATCCTCCTTCCAGCTGGCTAGTTTTATTGGCTCCACCCGTGGCTCAATAGCATTCATAGTTAAATTTTTTGTGACAGGCTTGGGATAGCTCCAGATCGCTTTGTCCGCCTGGTCTGTCCAATAGATTGTTTCATCTGTGATGGCCAGTTGTCTGGGACTCTGATGCTTATCCTTGATCACCAACTGACGATCGCTGCCATCTAGTCGAGCACTTTCTATCGCATAGAATATGCCTACCTTGTCATCAATCCAGAATATACGATCCGATTGTTGGTCGATCACAATGCCTCGCGGCATATCGATGTCCTCCTTGATGATAGTCTGCCTGCCCGTGCCATTCAATCCGATTCGTTCTACGGAAGCGTGGTTGATCTTCGAGTTCGTCCAGTACAGCTGGCGACGACATATATCAACAGCCACGCCATCTGGTCGTCCACCTTCTTCGCTCAGATCCACCAGCACCTTGGGCGGTTCCGTGTCCAACTTATCGATGCTGGTAAAGTAAATCCGGCTCTGTCGCATATCCGCCCAGAATAAATTCCGGTTTAGCGGATCGAAAGCTAATCCGGATACGGAATCATTGACAATGCGTTGCACTACCTGCTCCACAATGTGCGAAGCAACGGTAGCATCGCTTCGCAGCGAAAAAATGCTGCCATTCTGATGCTGTTGATCATTAAAATAGATCACTTCCTCCGCCTCGTCGAAGGTTAATGCTGATATCTTCTCGAATTCGTGTGCTGTAGATTTGATTATTTTGAATTTGCTATCGAGAAACAGCAGTTTGTCGCGTAGCGTAACGGCATAGTCTGAAAACAAAATAAAATAATATGCAAAAGCTGCATTAGTTGGCAATTAATACGATCACTATCGATAAGATAAGAAATAGATATTGGCGGAAATTTTTATAGAAAAACTGGAGAGAAGTGATATTGAAGGAACAAGAGGAAAAAAGAGCTTTTCACGTTTTGCGTTAGTTAACTTATTACACACGTATGTGCATATGTAGAAAAGAACTCTAACGCTATCAAAATATTGAGAAAGGGAAAGATAGTAACATCAAAACAAACAAAAAGGAACTGCTTATGCAGGGCAAAACGTCAAGCGATCTTTATCGATGAGTATCAAAAGGGAATGTCATTGGATGGGAAGCGGAGTGGCAACTATAAAGCAGCACGCATATTGAAAATTAAGTTCAATCAATCGTATTCAATTAAGTTAGCGCCACATTTTTACTACACCCCCTCAACTGTCTCTTTCTATAGTGGTCATTAAATACACATAGTATTTCAATCAGTATTCGTTTTATTCGAATGAATTTAGAATTTAGACTCACATTTCATTCAATTACGTGATAGTATTCATAATGACTGTGAACGTAAAAAATAATAGTGCTCAAAGTCAAATCTATCGATAAATTTCAATTGCTGAAACTTTTATTTAATATTTAATATGGATATAGTTGGAACTCTAATGGATTTATGTCATTCCTAAGACTTTCTAATTTCGAGCGAACACTGTATTAAATGAATGACGTTTTATTAATGAGATGCATGACATTTCGTTGCACAACTTTCCCACTGAACGCGTTCGATTGATAAGATAATGAACGATTGACCCAGGGCCCAGATGAAAGTCCCATGTGAAAATTCCCAGAAGTGAAAATAAAAATAATGAATAGGCCAGCCAGTCAATACATTATATAAATAAAGGTGAACAAAGGTAGGTTTGCTACCCATTTTCACAAGTAAATCAATGCCAATGACAAATAATACACCTTTTTGAAACTTTAAGAATCATCATAAATTTAAATATGTATGCTAAAAAAAAACAAGTAAGAAGGCTCTAGTCGAGACTGCTCGACTACGAAATCCCCTGAACCCTGCAAAAAAGTGATACTCTTCTTCTTTACGCACTTAGAGGCGCGCGCTCTGCTAACTGCGCAGTTGCTGCAGTGGCTTGGGGGTGGGTTGGGCTGAACTTTGGACGCTTATAACTCCATTTCTAAATGGACGATCTTCATGAAATTTTCAGAGTAGATCAAGAGTATCTAAATCTACCTATGTGCCAAATTGCAAATCTCTAGTATTTGAAATGCGTTTTTTCCAAATTGGGGGCGAAGGGGGCGTGGCATCCAAAATCTGAAAACTACAAAATCTGCGTATCCATAATATCTATCTAAATTTATAAAGTTGAAGTCTCTAGCTAAAACGGTGTAGAAGTTATACCCATAAAACCTAAAAAATGTAAACGAATTTTCGATTTTTTAAATTTCGATTTATCGATAATTTGGAAATGGGACGAGTTATCGAAAAAACAAAATAAAGTCGTATTGCGTAAGTAACATACGAGTGTTCATGTAAAATTTCAGCTCTCTAGCTTTTGTAGTTTCCGAAATCTCGACGTTCATACGGACGGACGGACGGAAGGACGGACAGACGGACAGGGCTCAATCAGCTTATTTTTTTATGCTGATCAAGAATATATATACTTTATAGGGTCTGCGACGTCTCCTTTTGCCTGTTACATACATTTTCACAAAACCATTATACCCTGAATTCCCATTTTCAATGGGTTCAGGGTATAAAAAAACACACACACACACGCGGACACGGATATATAAAAATAAAAGGACCATATGTGACCAACTTGGCAGCTGTTAATCAGACATTTAATTGAATAATTATGATTGAGTACACTCGTGAAACAAATATAGCAAACACAGTCGTTGCGGAAATCGGCTACAGAACTACCTGACAAAAAATAAAATTAAATAAAATAACAGCAGTTCCGTAACGGCTATATTAATGTTTGTTTGCTTGCGAAGGCTGAAACAGGTGTCAACAAATTGGCTTTCACTTTCACATACGATCTAACTAAATATTCGATTCGAGAATATTATCGATATACAAATTGAGGTATTGCGGTCAATATGTTTGGCCATTGACCATTGACCAAAGTCGCCAAGTCTTGTGGGTTACTCTTGCGTGCCAAGTATCGCGTGGGTAACTCGATGCCACACTCCACAAAAATTAAAATAAATAGAAAATGCAATTGATAGATAAACTTTGCATAGACGAATACGAAATACTCTTGAAAAGAATAATTCGATATGGGCTGTCTCGTTCATAAGAACTATGATGCAATAGGCAATAGGCCATAAATTGACTAAGATATACATATATATATTTATATATATATATATATATATATATATATATATATATATATATATATATATATATATATATATATATATTAAGTTTTCATTTACTTTTTGTGTTCTTTACTCTTCAGCATATGCGATTTGTAATATTATCGTTTTCATAATTGAATTATACGTAAAAGAAAGAAAATCCATGCCAAGTATCACAGTTGCGTTACACTTTTCGTGAACAACTGATAATGACCCCCTGGCAAGGGTATACAAAGTTATATATAGCCAATCATTATATGTTCTCTATATAGTGATATATACGCATACATATGTGTACGTAGGTAAACATGTTGATGTTTTGTTTCGTTTTATTTGTTTATTGTAAAACGTTTTTCGCGAACCTTTCAAACGCTTAGCGAGCTGTTGTGATCCGAGGGCCTTCGGACTTGGGGCTTTGAGGTCAACGGCTTATCGATGCAGAAAAAAATGTTGAATTTTTAAATAGATTTAGATGTTTATAACTCGTTAGCTAAATTAATAAAAATGAATCAAATATCATTTATTTTCAATTTTTGACAACTGCCATTAAAAATGTAATTATATCGATATTTATTAAACTGTGACCCACATATGTACCTGAACAATCAGTTTATTATATTAATTTTACAATGGAGTCAGTGAAATTGACCAAGAAACAGACATGATAATTTAGACTATAATTAAACAAAGGAATCTCAGAATGTCATATCTTTATTTTTGCATCATATTTTTTAATGTATATTCCATTTTTGGGTTCTTTTATTTTATTTATTTATTTTTTTTTTGCGTTGCAAAATCTGTAATGTGTACGAGATAATCCAGTGATCGATGGAATACACAGAATGTCAATGTCAGATAATCCAATTGAAATCTGCTGTTCAAGCTGAGACGCACTTGACTCTAAGAAGACTGTATTAAAATGTAATCAATTTAAATTTCAAATACTAAGCTTAATTGGGCAACAAAATTAGAGAAACTTTCTCTATATGATTATAAGAAAGATCGTAAGTTTAAAAGAGAAAAACCTGAAATCTGTAAAGGGTTCGCCTAATATTTATTTTGTAAATACCAACAGGTGTTTGAATAGTTATTAACTGCGCGACACCTGTGAATACGTATTTAAATATTCAATTTATTCATTAATCATTAATAACTCAATAATATAAACTTGCTTCTTGTCCAACATAAGACTATATGTAGATAATACGATCAATGGCAAACTTGTGATTTAAAATGAATAAAGAATTTACGGCTATTACAATAACTCAAATCCACTTTTGAGATACCTTATGATCGATAAATCATAATTCAATAAATTGTACTGAGCAGGTGCATTGATCTCTAAGAATTAGGTAACGCTTTTCGAACCCTGTTTAAATGCAATTCTAATTAATGGAAATGTACACAATTAATGTAACTTTTATTTAGCAACAAGTGGCTATAAAAACTTGCACGTGGAATGCATGAAATCCGATTACTTATCGAATCTGTTGCTGTATACAAGCAAACACATACACGTGCATAACTATACAATATACATACATATGTACATATGTACATTCATGCGGGTATATGTATGCACAAATAGTATGCATGTATGGATATACAGACATGTGTACGCCACTTTATCAGAATTCGAATCGAATTGCGTGGTTTAAATTCCACTTGATCAAAACAACGATTTAAAATAAAACGGTGTTTGATTTTTGTTGGCGTCAGCTGAAGTTGAAGTAAAATGAGAGCAACAAGTAAACAAAAATTCACAGAAGCTGGGTGAAAGAAGAGACAGAAATGTTGTACAAAAAAAAAAATAAAACAAATAAATAAATAAAGTCAGCAAAAACCGGCATTTGAGGCATACGTGACAAAAAAGCAACTTTAAATGGCGGCCAGGCTTTTTTTTAATGCTGCAGGCAATATAATTGGACTCTCTTTCTCGCTCACACTCCCTCTCTCTATTGGGGGTGAAAGTCACATATTTATAATGGAAATGGCTGCATATGTACATATGTATCTATGTATATGTATGCAAATCGAAGGAGATGTCTATGCTAAAACTGATGTCCGTTGTGCATTATGAAATTGCCAATAATTGAACTTGAATTGATAAAGCAACATCGAGAAGGTGATAACACAAATGCGACAAACTATACGAAGAAAACATAATGGCATAATCAGCTGATAGATAGCATACACACGCACGCATAACACGTACAGCTCGTTAAACATGGCCAAAAACATACATACACACATATATATGCTCATACAAACAGACGGTCACATTCATTATTGAAAATAGTCTAGAATGTCTATTTTAAATGTCTACCGATTACATAAGCATAAAAAAAACGCATTCTCAGCAAATTGATGGTAAATTGGTTTCTAATAGACATTCTCTGCAATCGGATAGCGTTGCCACGGCACTTACTGAGTCTACCCTAACTAATACTGGAGCACACAGTTGTATAATAGCTGAGCTGCTATTTCTGATTACATTACACTTACCCCAGCCAATTGGAGATGCGACAACTAGCGGCGTGCAAATATTAGCAACTATAAACAATACAGTCCAACCCAGCTGTTGCAATGAACAAAATTTCATTTTATACGACTTTTGGTATACGTATATTTATCGGAAATGTTCGCACGACGATATTTATCTTATGTTCAATCCTCTTATGAATTCGCTCTTGCACTTGCAGTTGTGGGTTTAGAGTAAACGTTGAGCGGGAAGCATGTGATTCTAAATTTTATGTGAAAATGAAATTCACCGTCGTTTTTCAAGAGCTAACCAATGTACCACAAGCCCGAATCACTTTTAATTTACTAAAGTGAGTGAATTGAACAGCCGCTCCTACGAGAGGCGATATATATTGGGAATTGGTTATTTTTAGTACATTTTTGCTAACAAAGCGTTGCCGTATCGCAAACATGCTGTAAGAAAAACCAAAAAACAAAAAAAATTGGGCGGAAATAACTTTTTTTATTGTGAAAACGTTTGTACATCAAATTAAAATAAACGATAAAAATGCATATTCCTAAGAAAATCTCAAGTCGTTATTGATTTGAAGTGTAATATAAAATGTGATTATTTATATTTGTGCATTAAGAAATATACATACATATATGACGTTTCCCGATACTTCAAAAATGATTTGTTTTGAAAAGTCCGCCAAATGAAGTTCACTAAAATAACGGTAATTTTGTATGTTATATATCGATTACTATCGTCATGCAAGCTTCAACATGCCGTCTGGCAAGCCGTAACAAGCTTAAGAGTTTACAAATTTTGATTACTTTAGTTTTGCTTACCTAAGTATGTCGTCCAACTAAGTCGGAAACAATTCGAGTTTACTAGCTATGTAAGTTGTATAATCATTGTTCTCGTCATGCATGTCTAAATGTGACGTTCTGATAGTCGTACCGTGTGTGGGGAGTCAGTGTTCGTAAATTAGTGGAAAGTGGAACTCGCGCATTGCTTTGCAAATACAACGTTTACAATTTAAAAATAAATGCCATGTACAAAAATGTGTTGAAAGGAGGTATACGTACAGCAAAGCAGGCCTGGAAATTTCGAAACGGTAATTAAACTCACAAAATTTCATTGAACACTTTTTTTTTAGATAAAAGCAAAACAACACGGGCTGCATAACACGACGTATATCAGCTGTGCGTGGCCCAATTCCTAAACGTACCAAGCGCAAGTTGGTCACACTGAAAGCGTGTTTTGTTTTTTTTTTTGTTTTTTCGCCACCAGCAGAAGCCGCCAGCAGTTGCCTTCAGTATTTCATGCAGTCTCTTTATATATTTTTTCTGTAAATTAAATAATATATATATATATATATATATATATATATATATATATACTTAGATATATATGTATTGTTCGATTAAATTTAACGTTAACGGTCATTGAAACGTCATACTTGCAGAACTTGGTAAACTTAATTTGGATTTAGCAAAAGCGAATTCAGATTTTGAGCAGCATTTGTGTGAAGGTGAGAAGAGTAAAGCCAACTGCTGTACCTACCCTGCAATATCCTCTCCTCCCATCTCCCTTTCACTCTCACCCACCCCAACCAGCAGCTCGTTTCCATTCGTAACAAGATAAACACAACTAAAAAGCGCTGCTAAACGCATTTCACGATGTGTTAAACACTCTAATAATATTAGCAATAATAGTAATAATCCTTTGTGTTAGCATTCTTCCATTTCTAGTTTCAGTGTGTAATCCGCTACCTGCCGCACGCCCACCCGCGACTAAACAATATTCAACTGCAGCGTGGAAACTAACTGAGAAGAGCTTTAGTCGTTGCGCTTGTGCTTTTACTAACGCCCCCCGGTCACGCCCACGCCTCTGCTTATATACCCTGTGCCTTAATAGCACTGACAAGTATTCTGCGTATCTATTCTGCTCAGAGAGTTGCCACCTAAGCACCTTGGTCTCGTCGAAGCAGTTCGTGAAGGTACAAAAACAGTTTTATCGCGACTACTCTGACGTCTCGTTGGGCGCACCGCTGAAGACCACTGACGCGCCCTTGCTGGGTGATCTGTGTAATCGATATCGTGATATATTAGCTCGCACATCGGCCGATTTGCTTGATCCACGTGCAGGACATCAATCACAGCCACATCAACAACTAACTGCCAATCGAGCTATTCACAGCTGTTGCAGACGTCATCAGGTGGAACAGTTAGACGGTCGCAACAATATGGCCCCATCGGATGAGAGCGATTTTCAGCGTCTGCCCACATGCGTGGTGCCAACGCATTATGAGTTAATGCTGGAGCCTGATCTGAAGGCATTTAGTTTTACGGGCAAAACAATTGTACAAATCAGTGTAAGTATCGTTGTATTACGTTTTGTATAGTTAAGTTGGTTTTGTTTGTTTTCGTTCACTTTGTAGCCTCTGGCAACTTTCGCTTTCACTTTGACTACAAATCATAAATATGTATGTCTCTGTCTCGCTCTCTCACTCCGTGTTTGTGAATTTCATTTCTGACGTGTGCAAAAATAATACCTTCTCCTTTACACACACACATAAGCACGCGCGCGCCAAGTTGTTTGTATGTGTGCATTCATATGTGTGTGCTCCAGTGTCATTTTCTCTTTATGTTTCAATTTGCATGCAGGCTACGGCAACGTTTGTTGAAGAGGAAATATTTCTTTGTTATGCATTGGCAACAGCAATGACAATCATTTATTGTGTACATTTGTATGTACAGACGTATGTACATAGATACATATGTATACGTGCAGATAGATATATGTACATATATATGCATTGCGCCGCAGAATTTGGTGGAATCGCTCTCCCTTTAGTTCGTTCACATTGTCGACGCCTCTGCTGATATCCTAACGGTACACAAATTGTGTTTACGTTTATCGGAAGATGTATCTGCAACGGGTTTTGTATTTTAAATTTGAAGCGCGAATCAAATACACTACATATAGTAGTAAAAATAATCCACAAAAAAATGTTTGTTTAAATCTAAGTAGCGGCAGCTGTTTCAACTGAAATACTAATAAAAAGTTGGCTGAAACAAGTTTAAAGCGGCCCGGAAACCGGGCTTGCGAAAAAAATAGCACACAGTAGATACTCAATAAGTCAAACAGCTATATCTTTTGCAGCTATTTAAGAGATATAAGAGTAATAAAAAATAGTTAATATATACATATATACAGTATGTCCATTATTTGTTTGCAAAATGTATATATAAATATATATTTAGCAAACTGGCATAGCAAACATTACGTAATATGAATTTGTATATTTATTTGTCGTAGGTAATACACACTGTTTCATCAGTTGTGACCTTGCAATAACGGCCTATTGTGAATTTGCCATTGTTAGGATGCCATTCAGTTGCTGGCTTCGTTTCATATATGTATATGTTATATAATCATATTTATTTACCCTTTGACAAAAATAATAAGCTGGGTATATATATACAAACATGCGATTTAAGAGAGAGAGAAAGAGATGAGTATATATTTAGTCTCCTTATCAACAGCAGTAATATTTTATTTTGGATATAGAGTCGACCGCCCATTGCTCATTTATAGGAAGCGCTAATATGTGAATTCATGACAATTGCATTGAAAGACATTATTAACCTTACATGACTTTTGCTCTTAGTCTATATATCTGTTAGTCTAGCACATCCCTATTGTGTTTTTAGAATGATGAATGATGACAGCACTCTAGAGATATTTACATATGTATATATAATATACGATCGTTGACCTATTGCCCTTTTTTTTGCGCTGCAGTTTGTCGAAGCATTTAAGTGTCAGTTATTATTATTTTGTATATTATCACTATGTTTATTAACTTTTGCAGGTCATGGAGCCAACGACTCGGATCACCCTCAATGCGTTGGACATTAAGATCGAGGGAGCAGAATTTCATTATGATTGTGAGAAGCTAAAGGCGCAGCAGATTATCTACTCCAAGGAGAAGGAGACTGCTACATTGGATTTCCAAAAGCAGCTGCCAGTGGGCACACCCGGCGTCCTCTACATGACATTCACCGGGGAGCTGAATGACAAGATGAAGGGCTTCTATAGGAGCAAATACTTTACGGCCGATGGCGAGGAACGCTATGCGGGAGTCACCCAATTCGAGGCAACAGACGCCCGGCGCTGTTTTCCCTGTTGGGATGAGCCGGCCATTAAGGCCACCTTTGATATAACGTTAACAGTGCCGAAGGATCGTGTCGCTCTATCCAATATGCCGGTGAAGAAGGAGGACATCCTGCCGAACGGCTTACGTCGCGTGCGCTTCGATCGCACACCTATTATGTCCACCTACCTGGTGGCCGTTGTTGTGGGAGAATATGATTTTGTAGAGGCCAAGTCGGATGATGGGGTGCTTGTGCGCGTCTTCACACCTGTTGGAAAGAAGGAACAAGGACAATTCGCATTGGAGGTGGCCACTAGAGTGTTGCCCTACTACAAAAGCTATTTCAATATTGCGTATCCGTTGCCCAAAATGGACCTGATTGCCATATCCGATTTCTCAGCGGGCGCCATGGAGAACTGGGGTCTGGTCACCTATCGCGAAACGTTCGTCCTCGTGGATCCGAAGAATACGTCGCTGATGCGAAAGCAATCGATTGCTCTCACTGTGGGTCATGAAATTGCCCATCAGTGGTTCGGTAAGCAAATGATAATAGTCTATAATATTTATATAATATTGTGCTATATTTCAGGCAATCTGGTTACAATGGAGTGGTGGACACATTTGTGGTTAAATGAGGGATATGCCTCCTTTGTGGAGTTCCTCTGCGTCCACCATCTGTTTCCAGAATACGACATTTGGACACAGTTTGTCACGGACATGTATACCCGTGCTTTGGAATTAGATTCGCTGAAGAATTCGCATCCCATTGAGGTGCCAGTGGGTCATCCCTCAGAGATTGATGAGATCTTTGATGAGATTAGCTATAACAAAGGCGCCTCGGTCATACGCATGCTCCACGATTACATTGGCGAGGATGATTTCCGCAAGGGCATGAATATTTATTTGACCAGGCATCAATATAGCAACACTTGCACCGAGGATTTGTGGGAGGCTCTGCAAGAGGCCAGTTCCAAGAATGTGGGCTCTGTTATGTCTAGCTGGATTAAGTACAAGGGCTTTCCCGTTGTCACCGTTGAGTCCAAGCAGAAGAACGAAAAACAGCGTGTGCTGAGCTTGACTCAGACTAAATTTACGGCGGATGGCTCGCAACCAGTTAAAAATAACTTGTGGGTAATTCCCATATCGGTGTCCACATCGCGTAATCCCAATCAAATTGCAAAAACTTTCCTTCTCGAGAAGGAAACCATGGAAGTTGTATTGGATAATGTGAGCGAAGATGACTGGATCAAAATAAATCCAGGCACAGTTGGCTACTATCGCACACGCTACTCCAAGGAGATGTTGGAAAAACTAATGCCCGCCGTGGAGAATATGCAACTGCCACCTCTTGACAGACTAGGTCTGATCGATGACATGTTTGCCATGGTGCAAGCTGGCAAGGCAAGCACCGTCGATGTGCTTCAACTGGTGGGGAGCTATCGAAACGAGACGAACTATACAGTCTGGACAGCCATTACAAATTCGCTTGCCAATCTCCACATTCTGATTTCTCATACGGATCTCATGGATGACTTCAATAGCTTTGGACGTAGCCTTTACGAGCCGGTGGCCGAGCGTTTGGGCTGGGAACCTCGCGATAATGAAAATCATTTAGATACCCTATTACGCAGCCTGGTACTCACACGTCTCGTCTCTTTCCGCAGTCCGACAGTTTTGGAAACAGCACGTAAACGTTTTCGTAGCCATGTCAACGGCACCAAGGCAGTGCCTGCTGACTTGCGTAGCACTTGCTACAAAGCCGTGCTGCAAGATGGCGACACTGCGATCTTTGAGGAGATGCTGCAGTTGTACCGTTCCACCGATCTGCACGAGGAACAGGATCGCATCTCACGCGCTCTCGGCTGCATTGGCGATATAAACCTGCTACGACGAGTCATCGATTTCGCAATGTCTGTAAGTGCTCAACATTACTATACAGTATAAATATGATTCTATTACCAATTCATGTTATTTCCTGATAGGGTGAAGTGCGTGCCCAGGATTCGGTGTTTGTTATTGTTGCTGTGGCCCTTAATCCCAAGGGTCGCGACTTAGCCTGGGAGTTCTTCAAGGATAATAGCAAGCAGCTGCTAGAGCAATATCAGGTAATAAACCAGCCTCCATAGTACTGCTGCTTGACTAACACTCTGCTTTAATCTGTTCGCAGGGAGGCTTTCTTCTAACACGTCTCATCAAATATTTGATAGAGAACTTTGCCAGTGAGGAAAAGGCACGCGAAGTGGAGGATTTCTTCAAGACCAACCAGATACCTGGCTGTGAGCGCACAGTCTCGCAGGCTGTAGAGACTATACGCCTGAATGCCGCATGGCTAAGTCGCGATCGCGACTTGCTAACCAGTTATCTGCGCGATCATTAGGCGTGGCCGAATCGTGCGTAACGCATACCAAAGCATTTAGCAAACAACAACTGCAAACCAGAACACGACCAAAGCTGTCACAACTAACTCCTTTTCCTTACCTTAACTCCCTTGTACACCGACTCCTAAATAGGTTAGTAATGTTAAGCAGCAACGTCATAGGAGCAAATCGGCATCCTCCTCCTGCTCTTTCTTTACAAATGAAGGGCCAAGTGACATTTTGAGTTCAAAGAAAACACCACAATGCTGCACTTATATCTATTACATACACAAAAAATGTTATGCTGAGTTTATGACGAAAATAAATGCAATTCAAATTTAAAATAACTAAATGGACCTGAAAGTAAATATCCCAGCAGACTGACAAATTATTCCAATATATATAATTTTTTCTTAATATGAGAATTTTTTAATTTTGCTTATATAATTTTTGGTTCATCGTCATTGTTATTGTTGTATTCCAATTTTAGGGATTTGCGTTTAAGCTCCTGCGAATACGACCAGAAATTGGACAAACGTTGATCAGCATTCGAGCAAAACTCGCGGAAATCCTTCAACATTTTCAGTTGGAATAGTTCTCCGTCAGCTGAGTTGTTGATAGTCAAGGTTTTCCATTTTTTGTTGGGTATCATGTGGTTCCAGGACCAAAGGAAGCCCACCTTCTTGGGCACGTTCGTGTTGTTGGTATGGCCATACACGCAGCGCGTGACATTCGCCTCCTGGCGACTAGGTGACTCCACTTGGAACTTGTTGCTGGCGCAGCTGCAATAAATAAAAATAATTAATTCTTGGTTCATAAATAATCTTTATATAGAGATAGTAGTGATCAATACCGTATGAGGGCGAACATGTTACCAGTGCAATGCACATACTGATATTCCTTTGGCAGCTGCAAAGTGTGAGAAAGACATGATACATAATTTAATATCGTATACTCAGATGCTTACGTCGTTCTTTTGGTTAAATTTCTCCTCCAAGACACAGGGTAGAAACCCGAATCTAGCCAGTATAGCCTCTTGCAGGAAGAGCATGCGATCCGAGCGGCTTTCCTCAGGAAATTCTGCAAGATGGGAATAATTAATAAAAATTAACTGAAGAGTTATTAATCTAAGAGGTGGAACAATGCACGCGTACCTTCAAAGAGGCATTTGCCCTCTGGCAAAAAGTTGACGCACAAGGGAATGAAAATGGGACCACGCAATGGATCTGATTTTTCTGTAAAAGGCTCAGCCATAGGATCAGCAGGCACAGAGACAAGTTGATAGCCACATTGCATTGCTTTGCGCATCCATCCAGCAATCTACCATTGCGCAAAAAAAAAAAAAAAAAAAAACCTATAAATATGATTTATATATATATATATATATATATATGTAAATTCTATACCAAATCTGATACAATTGGTCCCGACGAGGTCACCCACTCCACGACTAATTCAAACGCAAAGCCCGGCTGCATCACCGTGTGATGTTTCACATGACCCCATTCCATTCGATCACTCTTCTGATTCACATCAATCTCCAAATGCGATTTGCGACAAACACGCTCTGCAAGCAAACAAGGTAATTCAATTGAAATCTGAATAGGTTGTATTGAAATGGTAAATTATATACTTACTACTCTTGCAATATGCTGTCCACGATTGGGGTGCAAGTGTATCACGTAAAAAGTTGGGCACATTTGAAGGGGAAGGCTCGTCGTGCCACAAAAAGCTGCAGCCTTGCAGCTCAATCTCCAGCCACTCATTTATAAAAGCGCTGTAATCGTTAAGAGGCGGGGCATAGTCTATAAAAACAATTCATGTAAGGACAATTAGGTATAGGATAGGTTTTAGTTTTCTGGTAATGCCACCTTTAGCATTCCTATCCTGTTGGACCACGTAATAAAAGACAAAACCTGGAATAATGGGTTGATTCCAATCGCCAGAGGCGTGGCAAATCATGCGCTCCCTGCAAAACCCATTTTGATTAAAGTGAGCAATGAATTAAAACGTTATACTTACGTGCGCATGGCCTCCAGAATATCCAAAGGATGACGCCCATTAGTCACACGCGCCCTTAGCCACATCAGTGCATCGTATGAGATGAAAGTGCAGGAGGGCAACGACTGCGTTTGGGTAAAGAAGCCTACGCCATTGACCGGGTGCTTCATGGCTTCGAACATGTCGGCAAGCGTAGCATTCGGGCTAAACTTTATATCCACGGGAAAGCTGAGATAAAAATAGCTAATTACGAAATATAATCTTCTTTTCAATGGCCTGCTAACCCGTCATCCTGATCGTCGCGTAACCCAATTCCATTTGGAGCTGCAGCTGCAGCGGCTGCGGCTGTATCTGTGCCGGGCAGATTGCGCGAAATACGACCCGACTCCACCTTGGAGCGCACATTTATGCTACGAAGGAAGAAATAGAATTAGTAAAACTGCCGGAGCTGCAAGCGTACTGTGACCATTGCCGTGGGTTGGTTGTGGGAGGATAGGCAGTGAATGTGAGTATGTGTATCATTGTGCAATTTACAAGTTTATTTAATTAAATTTTTCCCATTAAAAGGTGTGGTGAGTTCGAAAATTCTATGTGTACGAGCAATACAGTCTTTGGACAGTTTCAAATGTTAAGAATTCGCTCACTCGCAATCATCTAACATTCACCCCACCAATTATCTCTTCAATTTAGGTTAAAAAAATGCATGTGTCTGTAGATATGCTAAAATGTGTGCAAAATTACTAGTGGAGTTTTCAACTCTCTCGCTTTCTCTCTTTTCAATATAGTGTGGGGAATTAGGAACAGGATACAGTTGGGTATGGCTGGGTATGATAATTACACTCGATTGGCACAAACCTTTGCTGTGGTGAATTTAATAGATTATGATTCTTTTCTGTGATTCTAGGTGTGGGTGTATCATGCTGCTGGAAGCCAAATACCAAATTAAAGAGTAATAAGAAAAGTAAACAAAAAAGTATTAAATTGCAAGTTATATGTATAAATATAAAATACACTACAAGCTACGTGCATAGACAACATATAAGATCTACAAAACTCAACCACCAAATAATTTTTGGGGCAGGGAAGGCAATGAGATCAAAAGGGCGTTACAATTAAGCTCAGCTCCGCAAGCGCAGTAGTACATACATATACAGATGCAAATCAATAAGTGTGTGTGTGTAAATGTTTTGAAATATTTTATTTTATTTATTTATTTTTTTGGATACGATATAAAAACCTGGGTCGCTTCTCTGGCAAACGATTGCTGCCTACGCGTTCACGAAACGGCGAATTCGTTAGTCCCTGCGATAGTGTTGTAGTTGCAGGATACACAGACAGAGAGGTTGGCATTGAAGGGGCGGGGCACAGGCGAGACGAAAGACAAGTTAAATAACATTAGAACCATTGTATCGACAAATATATATGTAAGTTTGTTGAGTAAAAAACTTGATGAAATTCAAAGCGTTCATTAGCGCAAAAAGACAAACAAAATGTACGCAGCGCAAAAAAAAAAGAAAACAAATCACTGCTAAATATATATTTATATTCAGTTAGATTGGTAAAGTGGATAGATAACCTGATTGAGGGGCCTGGATATAATGCTCGTACTGTGTCGCCGCTTAGTAAAGCTGTTGGTGGTGGGGCTATCCTGCAATTGGACATTTGGTTAAGCGATAAGCACTACATATACAGTTACATTTACAATTAACACAAACAACAATGAGAGACAAAACACAGCACGTTTAACACACTGCGAGTGTTAGAACTGGAACTGGAACTAGAAATCGATTAACGATCGATCGCTAAATTTAAGTCAATGAATAACAATAACTAACTAAAAAATATCAAATTTGATTAGATTAGATCGTAGTCAGCTTACGCGCGCTTTGCGACAGATTTGTCGTCTCAATTTGCTGACATTCTCGATGAGCCGCACAAAGTCCTCGATTTGGTCGCGAGTATCATCCACAACAGCATCTGTAAAGATGTCGCATCGCTGGCAACCGCAATTTACGATCTTATTGACCACGGTGTCCTTCGGCAGCAGATACATGCGAAAGCGCCAATATTTGAGGCTCTGCAAAGACAAGAAGAGGAAGTATAAGGTGGCTAAAGGATCACTATGCGCACCTCCATTAGCGGATAATCAACATCGCCACGCGTACAAATGTATAAGTCCATGTGATTCCAGCTAAAATTTTCCAGTTTTTCAGTGGTAAAGTTAACGCCAGAGATTTCATAGGTCTCATGTTGTGGTGCATGGAATCGATAGCGATAATCCACATTAATAGGCGGATAAGGATGCCTAGTAGGAGAGAAAGTGGTATAGTTAGCAAATGCAGTATATACAAACTATTTCAAATCTTACCTGGGCTTATAGCCTGTTACTGTAATAACTGAACCACTCAGCGAGATCTTATGAAAGATGCGTCCGATTGATAATAGATACTCCTTGTTCGGTTCGCAGGGCGGTTTCACGGGCAACACTGCCGATGTGCCCAGGCTGCTAGCTGAAGGAGCACAGCTGCCATTCACCGAGAAGCTGCTGTTGGAACTGGGTTGTTTCTCCTCGACGACGATCAGTTGAAAGCCCTGGGCTAAACGTTGTGAGACAATCTCCTTGCACACTTCCTCCGTGGATAAAGGTTTGCGATAGACCGCACGACTCTTGGCATAATCCAGATTCACATCATCCGGCAGCAAAGTATAATCAGAGATGACATAATCATTGTGCAGCGATCGCTTGTCGGGAAAGTAATCCGTGGTTATGGGCAAACAGGCGGGTATGGATAGAGATTTCCAGTCGACGCCTGAAAGCGGCAAAAGTGATACAAAAAAAAGAAAAACAGGCAACAACCAATTGGAAAACGCCGCAGCGTGCAATTGGGCAAAGGTGTTCAAGAAAGGTACGCAAATAGAAAAAGCCAACGCCGATACGAGATACGATATAGAAATGTATATAGATATACGTATATATATATATAAATAGATAATTTTAATAGTTACACAATTTTCAAATCGCTTAAGCTCTAAAAGACCAGTTGCTCCAAGTATACGAAAATTAAAACCAGCTTCAAATGTTTTTATAGATTAATTTCGGGTTGCTAGGATTTGTGGTCAACAATAATTTAAAGGCGGGTGCGTGCGTGCGTGCAATGATCAGTGGGCGTGGCTGAAAAGCATGCGAACACTACAGATAACAAAAAAGGAATAATTGAAGACAAGTTTGTGCAGCTCATGCCACATGCGTCAGGCTGAAGATATATCAGTATAGCACCCCCAGCACCTTGTTCAAATTGTGTGAATAGATGTGCATAGGGTGGGTGGGGTGTACTAAAGACACGTGATTTGTGAGTGAGGCGCAATGAATTGCTTTATCCATATATTCTACTACAATGAAATGTTGTCAATGAAAACGTTGTGTTTAGGCTTGAGTTATATGTACAGGACAATGTATTAAACTATTCACAGTTCTAACTGTTAATTGATCTTCCAGTAGAATGCTACTAAGACATGTTTTAACAAAACTAATATTGGTTAAATCTGTACATAATTTCAATGTTTTTAGATCGAATTTAAATTATAGATTGACTACTTATTTATAAGACTTATGAATCAATCATTTTCAATTCTTATAAATATATCAATAAATTTTACAACATATGAATATGTATTTATAGCGATGTAGTTTTATATTTATTGATATATTGAAATCTCACAAAATTGCTCAATATTTTCAAATTAGTCTCAGGATGACTAAATACTACGTAGTGCTACAGTCAAGATTATCTGCAAACTACACAATTAAACAAGGTTAGCTACAATTCTACATGTGTCGTGAAACTAATGTGTACAAGGTATGTGTGTATGTATATATGTATGTATGAGTGTGTGTGTGGGATGCATTGCTTTGTACAAATTTGTGATTATTTTTTGTATTGCCAAACCTATGATGATTTTTCCTTTGCCGACAGTCTCGTTCGTAGCCTCAAGCCGTGATGTTCCATAATTTTTATGTTCGCTTTCGACAATTGCTTTCATGTGTTTGCCCGTTGCATTCCCAAAATGTAGAGCAATGTCAATTTCTACAGAACCGTTACGATTCGTGGATGTCGATAGGTTCGATGGAATAGTTAATGTCGATAATTAAAATTATGTTTGATTTTTTATCCAATTGGGTTTTGTTTTGTTTAATTTTTATTTTTATTTATTTGTTTTTAATTTACGTCATTTGCCGTTGTGTTGATTAATATATTTTTCATGTTGGTGGAGCAGCGGGATTTGTGAATTGGCCATCAAATACATTTACACATTTACATATGTATGTATATTTATATAATTATGTATATAAATATGTGGTTAAGTGTAATCAAATTTTGGTTGAATTTTCGTCGGTATCAAATGGGTTAAGAAATGAAAGATATATCCAAAATACGTAAGTTAATTAGTTGAGAATTACACTAAATGTCTTAAATTCGAAATAAAAATGCAGTTAGTAGTAATATTTCTACATTTACATAATAAATTCGAAGAGAAACGCGAGTAAACTAACGAATATCCCAAATAGATATAGATAAAAAATCGACGAAATCATGTTTAGTGACAATGGACGAACTTTGTGAAAACGTTCATAATAGTCAATACTGGCGAAGTCGCGTACATAGCCCAATTGCTTTGCACGACTGAAGTAGAGGGTGCGCCATTTGTCCTGCAAACCAGCCTCCTGGACATGGAGTTCAAAGCGATGCAGAGGCTCCTTGAAATGCGATCCAATTCGCAACTGAAACTGGCTTGGGAAGGTGCCATAGCAGAAAGGGGAGAGCCAGAAACGCTTTTGCTTTAAATATCTTTGCTGCAGGCTCAAGAATTTCCAGCGTAGCGTACTAATAGGATAAATGTAGCCATCGCTCATCTCCACGCGTTGGTTGTAGAAGTCAATTTCATTCATATAATAAAAACGGTGCTGCAGCTTCGAGTTATTGTTAAAGGATGTGATAATCGAGTCCGCATCGCTGGGCAGCACCACAATGGGATAGGGCAGCTGCAAGAACTCCGAGAACGTAATATGTGGGCGCGCAGCAATTACCACAGTCAATAACGAAGTCAACTTGGTCACATAAAGCTGCAGAATGATGAAAGCACTGAAGACCAAGGTAACGCAGATGAGCAGCCGGCATGGCCAGTATACAGGAGAGTTGCTACCCTTTACGCAGCCCGGCACACCAAGCAGCGACCACAAATTCAAGTTACAATGCCAAGCACAATGTCGTACCAGGTATCCCAGCAGGACCTTTAAGGGCACCAGCAGAAGAAGGCTCAGCCATACAAACGGCTGAAAGGGCTTTATCACGTAGAGGCCCCGCGGAAAGGGTGCATTGAATGGCAGCATGAAGCAACGTGGTACCACGGAATACGGATAAGAGTAGTCCACCTTATTGGACCGTTGCAGTGTCGTAAACTGATGCGGACTCAATTCGATGTGATGCTCCGCAACCAGGTACATGAGAGCGGTCATGTTAATATTATTAGAGCCGTTGATGATTAGTGGATAGATCTCCAGGCACACGTTAAGATGTTGCATCAATTCACGTATCAAAGTGCCGCCAGCTCCATCTAACTGTAGCTCACGTGATGCAGTATCATTGCGTGCATACCAAAATGTGGCTGGCACATCCAGCTGAACAGGCACGCGCAGTACGTAGCCCATGAAATCGGAGCGTTCAGTCGATGGAAACATTGAGCGCTCGTTTTCAGCTAAGCTCACTTGCAGCACACGCAGATTGGGATAGGGATCCATGTGGTAGAGACGTTGCTTGGCCACCATAACCAACGCAGAGCGAAAACCTTTTAGCCAGAGGTATTCAAAGAAGGCTTTTAAGCTCCTTGCTCCCTCAACCTGTCGCAGCAGGATTAGTGTCTTGCAGAAACGACGATCGCGTGCACGCTCCGCATGCCGCTCGATTATCGGATCTGTTGTATTTTTGGCAAGGATTACAAAGACCGTTTGGTGATCCGTTAGGCCATTGAATTGCCAGTCCGAAAGCTCTGATGAGATTATTTGGGGCAGCGAATTGAAATAGTTGTGTTCCAAATGTAGATCAAGTTGCAGTACATCCAAAAATTCTGGCTTTGTTTCATCCGAGCTATACACGAGACAGATGCTTTGCAGCTGATTGCCGCGTCCAACGCGATCCAAGAAAAGACCCAGTTGCGTGCCATTAGTCGTCAGCTGCAACAGCAGCAATATTTCCAACATACTGTACAAATCGAACTGCAACTGAATGGAGTTGGACTTGCTTACCCACCCGCACGATAAGATCTTTCAGTGAATCCCATATGACAGTTGAATTAGTGGTCAAAATAAATAAGTTAAACAAACATACCCGTAGTAATTGCTGGCGTCCATTCCTGCTCCCCAGTGGCGCCCCATAAAAACGATTTGGCCTGTGTGGCCGTCAGGTTGGGTACATTGGCAGCGGGTGCGGGATTTAGTAGCGAAGGATTGCGACGCTTGAAAACTGTGAATAACAATGAACAGGACTAAGCCGATGATACGAATATAGATATAAATCTATTTACAATCAGATTTCTCCTCACTCTGCGAGCTATAAGACTTGGTCTGGCTCAATAGCGAGTGATTGGACAGCTCGTCGAAATGGTCGCCAGCAGCTGAGCCAAACTCCTGTTCGTTGTTATAATTATTATTGTTGTTGCTGTTGGAGTGCCGCAGCTGTCGGTTGCAGTTAACAGCAGGCAAGGCTTTAGCAGGCACCGCTTGATAGTGATGCTGCTGTATAAGCACGCCCCTCGGCCCCTTGGGAAAGATATGCGTCCAGCGCCGTCGATTGGAAGTCAATTTTATAGTCACGTGCGACGGATCAAAGGGATTGATTAATGCACGACCAGGACGCACAATTGGAGCAATGCTCACAATCGCTCGTCTCGCATTCTTCTCCGAGGCCAAAGACTCGGACAAATTGTTGGCGGTGTCCGTCAACGTGGCCAGCATGCCTGAAGTGCCATGATGTATATCCGGATCTGACATTTTACGCCGTAAAGTGGGTATCTTAGTGGGCGTTAAATTTTCCCAGTCGTTGTTTCGATACGCATATGTTTCAAAGCTGGGCACCGATGTCTTCTTGGCAAGCACAACGCGTTGCACTGAACTGAAAAGGAACAAGCAGTTATGCAGCAAGAAAATACAAACTATTAATCATCTAACCATGTGCTTTGTGCTGGTAGTGGCTGAAAGATTTGCTCATCGTATGCATCATAATCAAAAAGAGAGTTGTGAATATACTCCGATTGATTGCAGCTAAGGAAATTGCGCTCATTCTCCTCCACATCGCCTTCATCAGCTGCCGATAAAAAGGGCAACTTGATGCGTGGTATAAAACTAGAATACGCAATCTTTTTGTTAGTCGAGTAGAAGCTTAGGTTGATCCAATGTGGCAGTGAGTAGTCATCAGCCGATGTTATAGACGTGTCCTTATTGTGGAACTTGAGCAACGGTACAGCATGCAACGGCTGCTCGCCAACACAAACGAGATCGCTGCCAACACCATTATCAATGATACGCTGCTTGGTAATGTTCGTAAGCTCTCGGTCCACGGAGAAGACGCCAACACCGGGCGTGATGACAACTGACAGTTGACCAGTACGATCAAAAGTGCGATCCAGATAATGCTTCTCAAAAGTATTCAACGAAATGTTAAGCACTTCAAGAAAATTTCCCTGTGTGGCGGTTGAGTTGGTCGCTTGTGGTATTACCATATGCGGACGCTCATGATAGCGCAGCACAGTCTCCTGATAGGACGTAAAAAGTTTGCGAAGCTGCGCCAACACCGTGCACCAATCATCATTGCGCTCGTTCTGTATGGCTACTCGATAGAAGTCCTCATAGTAACGTCCTTTATAGTCTTGCTGCAAGCAATCCCGCATGTGCGCAGGAAACTCATCCAAGGACTTGGCCGCGTAGAAGGTACGCGAGAAAAGTACAATAGTTACCTCATGGTTACAGCTTAGCTTCTTCCACTTCTGAAATAGCTCGGTGAGAAAGCCGTTGACAGCTTTTTCAAAGTACAAATCGCCATGTATATCAAAGTCCCACATTTCGGATGACATTTGTAGAAAGAGATAAACCATCGAAGTACTGCTGCGAAAAACGATCTTGGTATCGTCTGTAATAACGCCACTGGCGACTCGCTCGCCCTGTGACCACATCTCATAAACTTGGCAGCGTATCTGCATATCATTATAGTCAATCTTTTTATTCGCATACACACAGGTATTTGTCTGCGATCAAGAGATAAAAACTTTTATTTATTCAGGATTCGTGTTTAGTGTCGGACAGTATTCACCAGATAAGTTTTTAGTCGCCACATTTCGGAGCGACCCATATACTGCTCCTTAAATGTAATCTCTATCGAGTCGAGGGCAACGTCCGCGGGATTCACAATACGCATTACAACATTGGAATAGGAGCGCATCTTAAATGCTGTCGCTATGCCCGACTCTATGCTTATCACATTGCGACCCGTTTTGCTCTGTTCATTCAGCTCAGTTATCTGCAGCAGCAAGTGGGTGCCGTTCTCATCGTCGGGTGCATATATTTCCACAACATCCCCAACTTTAGCTGTTGGATGATCCTGTGGATTTAATACCAAGTCCGATTCTACCCAAAGGCACATTGAAATATTTTATTGTCATCGCTTTTCTCTGTTTCAACTTACCGTATGACTTATTACACCCTCTTGTGTGCGTGTTCAACTTGTAGAGTTTCATTTTTTATTGTTAATTTTTATATTCTACGGCTCCATTTGCACTGAAAGATTCTTCGTTATGCTTCTACACCGTTTTTGGCTTTTGTTGTGCTGCGATTCGTCGCTCAGTGTTGGTTAACGTTGCATGGGGCGCAACAGCTGTTGCCAGCAGCTAGGGATGTGAGTTTCACCCATGCTAATGGCGCTGTGGGGACTGCGCAGTATAAATAACCAACTGGTATAGCGATTGTTAGTGAGATGAGTCCACTTACAGTATCTGTAAATATATGCAAATAAGTTGAAATAATAAATGCAAAGCATATCCAATAAATTTTAAACGACCTTTGCACCTTTTACGACAGTAATGTAATTATGAGTAATACACAATTCTGATTTTTTTAAATGAATATTTTTTATTAAATCGCAATATCAGTGAGTACATTTGACTAACAGTTCGTCCGTAAGACAGGTTGCCTGGATTAATCCTCAGTTCATATATTAGCATATCATCCCACATCTTTTAATTAATTGGGGGTGTGGGGGTATATATGTATGTATGAATGCACGTTCGTAATTAATTTTGTTTGTTTGTTTGTATGCATGTAATGTATGCCGCATTTTATTATTGATTAGAACTCTCTCGTAACTCGCTACCATTGACGACAACGATCATTTCGGCTGATAATATTTTTTTTTAGTTTTAAAAGCGTTTCTACTTATACATAATGTATATATATTTAATAATATATATAGTTCAAGGCATTGTTTACGCGCTTTGGACTTCGATTATTTCGGTTTTTGGGTTCGCTTCACCAGGATGCGTCGATTATGTGTGTGTATGCGAGTATGAGTGTGTATGGGTTGGATAACTAACAATTGAGTGTCTGTCCTCACAAATCTCAACATGCCGCTTAAACATATATCTGGATATAACTACCGGAACAAACTGACTCCTAAAAACTAAACGAGTACAAGCTACAATTAATTACACAATTAAGAACTAGGGATTAGGATAACAATGAGCTGCTTCACATTGCCACTGTGGCGAGCACCACGGTTATATCATCTGGCTTTCCGCCGCGCGCTTGAATATTGTTGCGACGAGCGCTGATGGCGAAAGGTGAAAGGAATTCGCTATTTTGGGAGAGAGTGCGGGCCATCAGGGCCAAAGTGTTCGCTGTCATTTGCAGCTTGACCGGATCGCGTTCACCTTCAACGTCGCGCAGCACTTGCAGCATCAGTTCCTCGGGCACATTGTCAAAGACGCCGTCTGTGGCGATCAGTATGACATCGCCCTCCTGCACGGGAAAACTCATGGTGTCCGCCGATTCGGGACTGTCGCTGAGCACATTAGGCCCATGACCAGGCGGGGGCAGGGATAACTGGAAAGGCGTATTAAAGTAGTGCTGTTGCTCCTCCGACTTGTGCACAATTTCTCCCTCTCGCACCACCATAAATCCACTATCTCCGATATTCGCTGTGTGAACCGTGCTCGTTTCTCGGTTCAGGATTAGCACACATGCTGTACTGCTGCCCAATATTGGCTTCTTTTGTTCCATTAGCTCGCAGTAGCTGTAGGCAAGCAGGTTGACGGGACGTTGTGGATTAAAGTGGGTGCAGCGCACCAGCCGTTCACATGTGCGCATGAGAAATGAGGAGAACTCCCCTGGATCGATGCCATAGCTTCGCCAACCGCCAACGCCATCGGCCACACCCATCACATCAGCCGCCTCTGTGGAGGCCTTAAACCAGGAGTCTTCGCCGTATTTGCCAGGCTTATATTTGTGTCGCAGATTGTCCTTGGCGAAGCCACAAACCACTGAAACGAATCGTGGCCGAGATCGATTTGTCGTCTTTACAGCACCTTTGGTTGTGGCACCCGACGCGGAGTCAAGTAGCGTTGAGAAGCTGCTACGTAACGCTCGAGATATTAGACGGGATGTCCAATTAAGCGAATGCATCTTTGCAACGCAAAATACTCTACAAAACGCGTGCTCACAATAATCGTATACTCGTTACGCACACATATGTATATATAGATATCGATTTAACACAATTTGTGTTGATTAATTCGTTAACTTCAACGTATCTGCTAGTATCCACAACCGCTTTTAGACGGCACTAATTTAGAAAAGTGTACGTTCCAATTAATTACAAAATACAAATACGACAGAGTTATGTGATACACTTTTTTCCATACGTCTAAGTCATATATGTATGTACGTCGTGACACACAGGAATGTTAACTTATAGATTAGGAACTTTAACATTAACATCACACTGTTGTTAACATTGCGCATACAGCGGTCGTAATATTTTGGCAGTGCAGAATATTTCAAAGATAATTGTAATGTTAATGGGTTCGATTGTGCATTAAGTGTTGCCTAAAAACAAAAAATTGCTCTCTAGCTCTCTAACACGATCAACTCTACGGGATCATTATTGAAGCCACTAACCATACAACATTGTATGGTTAGTGTTGAAGCGTAAGATCATTTTACTGCCGAAAAGTATGCTGCACACATGCTACTGTTATCAACATTGTTGCCAGTTGTAAAATGTAAACGCTGTTTTTTCCATACGTCAAAGTCACATGGGCTAGAGCAGTTAGTTTCCTAACATCGTTATTTATATCGGTATAGTCGATGTTTTTAGTCATATAAATCGAAATTATACTGCAAACTAAACTAATGTACGAAATTTAAAAAATACGTACAAAATATATACAAACCACTATCAACCATTTTTATATTTACCAATTATAACATATTACTATAAAAATCTATATTAATCAACATTAAGTTTTCTAAATGAACCCTCCGTACCGTATAGGCCATCAAAATCAATTGGATTACCAGGGCGCAGTTTTTCATCGGTCCCAAATTGAGCATTATCCTTAAAATAATCTCTGTATTGATCAAATTTCTTTTGCCACTCAACAATACTTTCTTGTATGGAACCGTTTTCACCACCATATTCCTTAGGTAGATATTTTAAAGGCACATGATCCAATAGTGAATCTAACTTGCTATGTATAAAGAGGCGTTCCTGCTGCTTCTTGGACATCATGGGCTTAATCATGTTGAAAATGGTTTCAAAGCCAGGAATAGTGTTAACAAAATGCTGAGCCTTCGGGCGTATGGGTAAAGCCTCCTCATTAAAAACAGTCATCTTTTTTGCTAGGCCCGGAGTCATTTGGAATAAGTGCGATGCAGTTGCTCCATTCATATCCATAATAAATACTATTCCATTAATTATTGCTTCGTCATCTTCCATAAGGAGAATTTCTTGCATTACTTGGCCAACGTGCATTACGTCTGTTATCTTATATTTATCAGCAGGTGTAACACCTAGTCTAAATATACCTACTCGAACTCCATTGTATGTATTGGGAAGGAAGACCATGGGTCTATTAATAATAGATTAAAGTTTATCAAATGACCTTCATGAAAAGTTTCGGGCGACTTACCCCAATTGCTGAACTTCTCGTAACAAGGGATCGTCAACATCAGTTACACAAAATAATTCTGGATATTTGGTGCGCAACGTATAATATTTATCCAATTTTGATTTAGTTTTCTCCATACTATACTTGCAGCCCCTAAGAAAAGCCACTAGAAATTGATCGTCAGTGCGTGGATTAAGATGTGGCTGTTGCTCTATCCAAGTCTTCAACGCCTCCAAATCTGCTTCAATACGATTGGGATCCTCGTTGAGGCGCTCCTTAGCCACAGCTTGTAGCTCTGCAGAAATCGGGCGAATTTTAGGTGTCATGTTAATTCCTTGAGGAACGGCCGTGTCTGTCTCAACGATCGAATATTGAACTGTGACTATTAATAAGTTCGTAGACTCTACAAGTTATAGCTGATTTGATTATGCCTGTTTATCAATTTCTGATAACGTTAATGGTGTACCATAAAACCAATAAAGAGGGACATCATAATATAATTCATAATGTTTAGAATTATTAACATCGCAATGTATATAAATATTTTTAGCGATTCATCATGCATACACGATATTTATTTCAAGAGTATAGATTCTACTTTTGGAAGGGATAATAATCTAATCCTGAGTTGTAGTTATATTTAGGCTTCTGTTTTCTCGTTGCTATGTCAATTATTTCCTGCACATCCTTGCGATAAGATGGTGGCAACATTTCTTCATGCAACGTACACTTGTGTTCCTCCTGCTCCTCCACCTTGAAGATGTGTCTGCGTATGATATCTATATCTCTTCCAAACTCTTCCTTTAAATCTGACAATTTTGTGGGCGCTGTATCAAAAGTAATCGTAAAATGGGTTGCTTCTCGGTGTACAACGCCATGCTCGCTCACTTTATAGGGCAGCGCACGTGTGCCAAGATTTTCAAATTTTCGAATTATACCGCCTTTATCAAAGATAGCTTCAGCTGTTCTCTTAATGACTGAAATCAATTCCGGCTAAAAAAAAAAAAAAAAAAAAACCCACATTTATTTACTTTACATAACCAGTGTTGCTATTCCTGTGCATACAAACCCGTGGAAGTTGCCGCAAAACTAGAGCCAATTCATAGGAAGGCATGTTGGCTTATGACAACAAATATAAACCTTAAAAAGTTAAATTATATATATATATATTGTTATTATATTAAAAACTGAATCGCATCCAAGACTAAATATACTTTTGTTAATTCGATTAGTGTAACCAGCCTAAAATATGATAAACATACCAAATATCATCAGTTGCATTATGCTTGAGTAGCATACCTTACCGCTGCGCAATTTGAATATTGTAACCCGTATTAATAATAAAACTTGACTGGGGTATTTATTTATGAATGATAAAGTAAACATATTAACACAATACTTTATACATATATAAAACTTTTAAACTCATATTCATTAGAAATTAGTTAAGCTGAACAGTGTGGCCAGTCACCAATACATTCTCAATACGTAATTTAGAGCAGAAAATTATATGTATTCTTTATTTAAATTGTAGGAACTGGTCCATCTATTTTAATGATAAGCAAGTTATGGTAAATAAAATCTGTCTCCCAACTAACATAATTCAAACCAAGGCGCTAAGTTAGAAGTCCACTAAAAATTAATTATAAAAATTTAAACTTTAAAAGTAACGGGGACATTAATACGTTCACTTTCCATGGATACCTCGACAACGACTTGCATTTGTTTGTTAAGTATTTCTCGGCTTGGTGTGCGTAATGGTCGTACCAGAGCTTCCACATGGCCACCGTCTGGGGCCACATAGCATTCACTGGGAGAAATGTGCAAAATGTCTGGAAAATTGCAATTCAATTCAATATATTGCCGAGAGCTAAAGCTATTTTTAATGAACAGCTTAATTCCGTCCAAGCCACCACTGCTGGATAAGTCAATCTCAATCGAAGCAGGATGAACTGACCAATTTCGCTCCAGCGATTGCTGTTCTATGGCTGAAGTAGTATCTGCCTCATGTAGTTCATCGACGGGATCCAACATGTGACTGGGCGTTGGAGAATTGGCTGCACAAACAGTGCGAAATAGAATAGTCTCTTCCGCGTCCGGCAAACAAAGATGTGATGTTTCAGCAGACTCATTAAAGTCACGATTTAAAGTTAATGCCACATCAATAATGCGAACCACAGTTACCAGATCAAGTATAAACTCTGGAGGCTCGTTAAGCAAGGCAATGCTGCGTATGGACTGTTCACTTGGAAAGCTGCACAAAATATTGTCCAGCATGGATGAAGTCAATTGCTCTCGCTGCTCGCCCGTCATGCGCTGCACCAAGGCGCGCATACGCTGCCGATTGGGTTCATCGCCACAAAAAACACGCATGTTGGCCAATGTGAGGACCTGTGAGGTTTTTTTCAGAATGTTCTTGATGTCATCGCGATTCGGTCGGAATACAACTTGTACCACAGCTTCACTGTGAGGAGGAAGTATAAGCTTGCTAGGACGTACCTCGAAGGCGGCATTCAGACGTGGTTTTAAGAATACCGTCGAGTCGACTGTGATGCCTGCAAACGCTGTCAACGGTCCCTTGTTGTAAAACTTAAAGCTAGCCATCAGTGGACCCGAAGACAGCTCGCATACATCGCCAATGGTGAGGAAGCTGGCACCAACAGGTCCTTTTAGTAGTCCTTGTATAGTAATCGATGCATTACCTCCATAACCATATAGAGGAATTTCCAAGCCTGGCTGCTGGCAATTATTGGCACCGTACGGCGCATAGAACTTGAGTGCTCCAATGGCTGCGCCGCTTACCGTCGGACAAAAGTTAATGCCAATACTTCGACATTCCATAGATTGTAATGTGATGACATTGCCATCACCGCTGACCAACTGAAAGCCAGGTCCTTGTATGCACAGACGAACTACGAGCCGCTTGTCACTCGTATTCTTAATTTGCATCGATTTGCGCACATCTGTACGAAGCTTTGTGCTACCCCAACAGAGACTTGTATGGGTTACCTTCAAGGGCAACAATTTTCCATCGCGATGACTGAACTCGCTCGAGTTAGAGCAACGCGACATACTACGCGGTGCTGCACTCACCTGTGTACTGCCCACTTTTCGCATTGCATTAAATCCACTTGTGGAGCTTGCCTCGCTAGGTGCCGGAGAGGTATTCACTCTGCGTGCTAAGCTAGCCCCGGTTAAAAGACGACGTTCTGAACTTGTTGTGCTGTCTAGTAGAGGCGACGACAAGCAACTGCGAGGCGACGATAACGGCGACACATGTTGCAAATTGCAAACAGAAACACTTTGAGCCAGATTCGGCGAGATGCCAAAATCGCATTCGGATGAAGATGGCACCAAATCGCAGCCATCAACACGTGTGGAACAGAATGAATTTTGAGTGCGTACAACAGGTAGAGTATTATTGCGTTTCTTGTTGACTGGTGTCTTATCCTCGTCTACATCTCCATCTTCATCCGTTGTGGACAAAGGTTTAAGACCATCGCTGCTTGTTGGACTCGCACTTCGCTGTTTATTCGGAGACTTTGTGTGGCGCACACGACGTCCCGGTGACTTCACTGGCGTCGATGGCCATTCGTCTATGTCTGCATCATGATCTTCGCTAGCTGTAATAAGTATACTAGGTTGACTTGGCATATAGTCCGCCAGCGGACTTAATGGTTGTCGGTCCTTTGTTGATGCCAAGCTCTTTTGCAGCTGCTGAAAGTCACTTGAATTCAATATCGAATCTGTAAAGCTTATGGTGTCCGCAAACTTCGATCGGGATTTGGATTTGCACAGTGTATTCTCTTTATCCTCATCATCAAGTTCGTAGTCATAGCCACGTGTACGCAGCCTATTGACAACCTCACCTACAGATGTATCTGAATTGACGTCTAGATTGCCTGTAAATTAGGGTTTTCGTTAGATTCGGGAAATAACTATTTATCTCAAACTTACGTAAAGCTGCATCAATTGCTGACAAGCTGAATAACTCCGAGCTGGTTGGATTTCTATTTGTTTCCGCCTGCACGACCTTATTAAAATTATCCTGTTGCATTTTCTTCATCAGATTGCGTTCGAGCTTGACGTTGCTTTCGATCTTTGTATAAGTTTTATTTTCCGCTTGTGGCGTTTTCTCTCCACCGCTGCTTACCGTTGTATATTGCTGATCAGCTTGATCAACGTGATCCCCGCCTCGGCTAGATCGACCTACAATAAATGACAAATTCTCTGAGCGCATTTGAAAGTAAGTGCCCAACGAAAAATTGGGATCTCCGGCAATTATTGAGCTGCAAAATGCAATTGTTATTAATATTAATTCATTTTAAATAGATTAATCACCTTACTTGGAAACTAAATTATCAATATCTTGCACCGGAGGTGGCGCTGCAATTTTCTGCAAAGCTTGCTTGCTGAGGGTAGCCGTTGGAACCACCGCAAACTCCTGGGCCCATGAAATTTCGCCCATCAATAGCTGTGAATGCATCATCTCAGCTGGAGCAAAGCTCTCGTCATACCCCTGACCAGCCGCTGAGCCAAACGATATCCCCGAACCACCATTAAGGCTCGAATTACTCATATCTGCAGTACGTGGCAAACTGCGAGAGCAACTAAGCGAATCACTCAAAGTACTATTGTTCGAGATTTCAGTAATTGGCACATTTTCCAGCTGCTTGGCAAATTGTACACGCGCCTTCTCCACAAAAGAGGATCTTAGTATGTCAGCCACAGAGATTTTACTGCCAGGGTTCGAGTCATTTTTGCCGCTTTTGCATAGTGTCGAACGTCCTGTTATCTCGCCAGGCTCAAATAATACCTTCGTGCCAGTAGGAGCAGGCGTTGTCATCAGAACGGAGCCACTCGAATTTAGGTCAATTGTTTCCTCAGTGATTAGATCGGATATGTTTGTGTTGTTGCTTTGGCGGCTAGATGCTATACTCACACGAGTATCGGCTACAAAATTATATTGATATTAATATGCATTAAATAAACAAAATGCTCTTCTCACGTTTGAACTTGTTTCTTTCGTTTTTATCCTCTTCCTCAAATGCATAACTAGAACTCGGCCGTGGCTTTCCCAAAGTCTCCAAAGCCTTTAGCCTTCCCGCCTACAACTCAAGACGTTTCTTCATCATTCATTACTAATTATACTATTATTGATCTTACTTTGAGTCGCTCGTGAAGATTTAATGATTCTCTGCTAGTATTTGTACTGCCGGTTTTGTTTAAATTTGACATATCTCCAAAAACTGAAATTATGTATACAGCTAAGACACAGGAGACGAAGAAAGGTCCTGAATACTACATTTACCTCTGAGATTTTCCAAACTTAATATGCCTAATGAATTATTATCTCTTTGACAGCCGCCACTGTGGTCAATAGAAGTTTTATCCATTTAACGTACACCTATGAAAAGATAACAAAACTGAGAACAATAAATAGTAATAAGAAAACGCGCGACGTTGGCGTTCAAAATGGTGCTCGTGCTTGACGACGCTCCTACTATGTCACTAGCTAGGCACACTTTGCGATTATTTTTACTTATCGATATTTCTGAAGTCAAAATTATGTTACGTTAAAAGTTTAATATGATTTTACAAAGTAAGCAAGCTGGTTAAATTTTATGTTACATCCAAATTCAAAAATTTTGTTAAAACTGAAAATTTTCAAATATATACAATTATATTATAACTGAATTATTGTATCCCTGCCAGTTTTAAAACGTGGTATTGCCGTGCTTGACTGCCCTGGTCTACCACACTTTAATTTTTGCAATATCGCCAAAGTTGTTTCGTGTTCGTGTTTCGGCAACATATGAGAATACGTGCTGTGCTCCTTTGATTATTGCTTTGCAAAATCTATTGATTTAAAATAAACAGCATTAAAGATGGATACTGTGCTAGATGAAATCATTGCTGGATTATTGTGTACAGATACTGAACGGATACGTCAGGTAAGCGACCGGTTAACAATTTTAATTCTTTCAATTGGCAAAAAAAAAGTACCGACGCTTTAGAACGCGCCTATTTGCAAAATAGTATAATCAGATGTCTCAATTTAACTTCTAAAATAGTTGATACTCGTTCCATAGGCATGATGAGCAATTATATATATGTACATATGTATGTGCCATGTGCACATTTCTATACTATACAGAAACACTCGCATTCCTAAACATGAATATGCTTTCAGAGTATATGAGTTAAAAATGCAAAATAGAGTATATTGATTTTTTTAATTGTTCTTATTATGTCGAACAAGAGCTAAACAACATAAAAATAATGATTTAATTAATATACAAATAACTTTAGGTTCATTAGGTAATATTTTCTTAATTAAAGAGGGAATCGTGATTGGTACAGGATTTAATAAGATTTTACACCTTAGCTTAGCTCCAGAATTGTGAATTTGGTTATCAGTTCATAGTGAGTAATACTGCAGCCACGCTCATAAACGAAAAATATAAAAAATTAATGTCAAGCGTTCTATAATTCAGTTTTAAATACACCGTTATTTTAGTATAGCCTAAGAGTCCCAATTCTGTTATTACGCTTTTTAGAGTCACGTGCATTTGGTAAGTGATCTCTTTATGTAATTGATAATTCAAAACACGTCGTTCACAAATATTTCCACAGAAATACATATATGCCGGCTATTAATTAATTTATGAGGAAATTCTAATGTGCTTGAAATATATTATATTTTTGTTGCCAGGCCACGAAAGAGCTGGGCACGGCTTACGAGAATCCGGAAACATTGTCCGCACTATGTCAGATAATTGTCTCACAGCGTGAGCCGCAAGTGCGACAATTCGCAGCTGTGCTGCTGAATAAGCGGCTTCAAAAACTGCGTAACTGGCAAATGGTTCCAGCTGAGCAGAAGGAAAGGTAACGACAGTAGACAGCATTATCAGACTAATGAGATGGTTTCATGGTTTCTTGGTTTCATATTGCAGCATTAAGAGTGGCATGCTCCAAGCTTTGATTACCGAAAAGGAAAAGTCTGTAAAGAATGCCATAGCTCAATTTATTGGCTCTTTGGTGCGTCACGAAGAGGAGAAAAAGGATTCGTGGTTGGGCGAACTGCTGAATTTCATATATAGCCGTTGCAATTTGGATGATGCCAAGGAGAGTGAGCTGGGCTCCTCGATATTTGCCACGCTCACCGATGCGGCGCCTGATCAGTTTGTCTCTCATATGGACTCAATTTGTCAAATGTTTGCCGCTGTTCTTATGTCCGCCGAGGCAAAAGGTAATCTGGCCACGCCCACTGTAGCCAATATAACCATGGGTATGAGCTATCTGATGCCATTTGTGAGTGGCCACACAGGCGCCGAACAGACGGTTCTAAAAATATTGCCACTCATCATCAAAACCGTCTTTGCCTTTGCCCAGAAGGGCGATGAGCAGGAGTTCTGCGTTGTATTCGATGTCATCGATAGCATTGCCGAGTATGTGCCAAAGTTGCTCAATAACAATGTGAAGCATCTGATAGAATTCTGCCTCGAGACGGCAAACAATAAACAAATCGATGACTCGATACGCGTCCAGGTGGTAACATTCATTGGACGCGTGGTGCGCATAAAGAAGAAGGCAATTGTCAAACAGAAGCTGCTTGAGCCCATTCTTGCCGTTATCTTTGAGATGATGTGCTGTGAAACTGAACTAGATGATGGTAAGCAAGCACATATTAGTCCATACAAATATGAAAACAGATAATATAAATATAAATATATATATATATATATATATATATATATATATATATATATATATATATGTATATGAGTATTTTTATATATGTATATATATATATATATATATATATATATATATATTATATATATATATTAGTATTATATTTGACAGACGAGTTGTTTACAGGAGAGAGTAGCAATAGTCCAGTGACAGCAGCGACCCAAACGCTCGATTTGCTGGCCATCAATATGTCTCCAGACAAATTGATTCCTCCATTGCTACAATTGCTTGAGCCAGCATTGCAAAATCCTGATCCTCTGCGTCGACGTGCCGCCTATCTATGCCTTGCCGTCATTGCCGAAGGTTGCTCAGAGGCCATTTGCAGCAAGTATTTGGAAGTTATGCTGAATATCGTTAAAAGCGGCATTACTGACAGCTCGCCCATCGTGCGCATTGCTAGTTTCTTTGCTTTGGGCCAATTCTCGGAGCATCTGCAGCCGGAAATATCAAAGTTCGCACCTCAGATTCTGCCTGTATTATTTGATTTTCTGCAGCAGCTGGTGATTGAGATAAAGGTAAGCTATTTAGACCCCATCATTTCAGGACAATTTACATGATAATTATCTTATTTTGTTTATGCTGCATCAAAAAAGGCTGCGCAAAACAGCAGTGGTAAAGAGTCGAAATCCGTGCCCGGCAAAGATACCATTCTCTATATAAATCAACTGCAGATCAAACGCAAATCAGTTCTCTCCAAATACAGGGTGTCTTTTCCCTCTTAATTCGCATTCTCTGTTTTCACACTTCACTTCCTATTGTATTAATGTTTTCGGCTGCTGTAGCAATGATATATACCCTTGCAGAGGGTATTATAATTGCATCATACAGTCATACACATAAAAGTATCTTTAATTCCTTAAAACTATAAATATATCGAAACAGTTGCTATAACATTCTCTGTCCGTGAGTCTGCTGCTGTAGCAAATCTATGTTTTGAAGTGTTTCTTTTTGAGAAAGCTTGATACCTGATAATGTTAGTATATCAAAAATATATCTGCAAGGGTTATTTTTTCGGGAAACCGAATAATATTGTATAGTTATTTTGTTGTTATAATTAAATAAAGTAATAAAGTGTGAAAATTATAGTTTATGCAGCAAAATAGTTTTTATTTAAATAATTTACCATTGTTTCTAATCCCTTCTACCAAATATGCTCTCAAGAAATTATATATAATTATTATTTGTAAATCAAAAGAGCATTAGGTGTATGAGGGAAGAAAAGCAAGACGTCAAATACAGCACAAATTTAGAAGCATGCTCACTCAGCACATTTCGCAGCACAACTAGACTATATAATCTTGTTTATTTGACCATATGTTTTCTTTAAACAAATGTTGCAGAGTGGCAACCCGGAACCGAAGCATACGGATCGTATGTTTTATGCTCTGGAAACCTACTGCCAGAATCTGGAGGAAGACATTTTACCACATTTGCCGTTATTGATGACTCGGTAGGAAATATCGAATATTCAATATTTTATTTGTGTCTTAGAAAAATGTATATACTTGCAGTCTCTTCGATACTCTGGATACCAACAATTCGATACATCTTCGTGTGCTGGGACTATCTGCCATTTCAGCAACAGCTTTGGCTGCCAAGGAGCACTTGATGCCATATTTTCCCAAAATCGTGGAAATACTGAAAAATTATTTGGTCAAGGAATGCTCTGAAGAGATGAAAGAGTTGCGCAACGAGGCAATCGATACATTGGCTTCGATTACACGCGTCGTGGGTAAGGATAACTTTATCCCACTGGCCAATGATACAATGTCCTATTGCTTGATGGTGTTGGATGATGGGCCCAATGATCCAGACTTTAGACGTGCCATTTACAACTTGATTGGTGCTTTGTCCATTGTTGTTAACGAGAGTATGTCGACTGTGTTCCCCAAAATTATTGACCGTCTTATTGAATCGGTTATATCGACGGATGATATGATCGCCATTAATACTGATAATATTGCCAATAATTTGCCACACGGTGAGGCGGGCTCCTCTGATAATGACATTGACTTGGATAACACAGACGGTGAAGATGACGATGATGATGAAGGATATCAGGTGGAGAATGATTATGTGTTTGAAAAGGAGGAGGCTATACTAGCGCTTAAGGAATTCGCCATCAACACAGGCAGCGCCTTTGCACCTTATCTGCAGACATCTTTTGAAAATGTTTATAAGGTGATTGAGCATCCACAGGAGAACATCCGCAAGTCTGCTGTTGAGGCTATCGCCGCCTTTGTCTCATCACTCTACAAAATGGGTGACGCAGAGGGTGTCAAACGCGCTTGTTTGATTATTATGCCCAAATTCGCGCACATGATACGTAATGATGAGGAACAGGGCGTCGTCATTCACTTATTCGACGTTCTAAACGACATATTCTCTGATGTGAAGAACGCTGCGGTACCCACTCAGGAAATAGCTGACTTGATATTTGCTTGTATTAAGGATGTGATAAATAATAAAATGGCTTGCCAGTTCAATGAGCCATCCGGTGGTGGTGATGAAGAGGAAGCCGAAGACAGCGAATTTGATGAATTGCTTCTTGAGAACGCGGGTAATCTATTACCTGCTTTTGGCAAAGCTTTAAGTCCTGAAATATTCTCTATGTATTTTGGTCGCATTTATCAGTACTACTTGAGCAAATTGGTAAGTCATATTTAGAAATGTATCGAAATTGATTTATTTACCATATTGTTTGTCTATCAGAGTAAGGCCAAGAGGAATGATATGAGTGATCAGCGCACCTTTGTTTATGGTGCATTGGCCGACTCTTTTCAGTCGCTGGGAATCTGTGTGGGAACTTACTTTGATACACTGTGCCCTGTTTTTATAGATGGCGTGAATGATCCGGAGCCAAGGGCTCGTCAGAATTGTTACTTTGGACTAGGCGAGCTTGTTTTGTATGCCGAAGAGAAATCCTTTGAGTGAGTTACATAATCAAAGACAATACGTTTTTACTTATTGATTTCAATTCGATTTTCTTTAGTTCTTTCCAGCCTATTTTGCAAGCTCTTTCTGGAGCTATTGCTTCGGAAACAAATGCTCCGGCTCTCGACAATATTTGTGGCGCCGTTTCCCGTATGATTGTGACCAATCACAATATTGTTCCATTGGCTCAAGTTTTGCCCGTTTTACTCTCCCATTTGCCGCTACGCGAGGATACAGATGAAAATGATATGGTACACAAGGCATTACGTGTTCTATATATGCACGCACGTCCCGCTATCGTCGAATACATTGAACAAATCCTTAAAATCACCATAGACATTTTATACAAGGACCAAATACCCGAAGGAGAAATCAAAATGAGTTCCCGTGCTTTAATTTTGGAAATACGCGAACAGTATCCGGATAAATACAATAATGTGGCTAATTCCAGTCAAGAGGCCTATAACTTCCTTCAATCTCTGTAAATGCACACAAACGCAAATTTATCCACTAGCACATGCCGTCAAAAACACAAGCACACACTCAAGGGCACTGAAGTTTTATTTTGATTTTTTAGAAGAAAGAGATGCTTGTTTTCTAGTTAATCGGGTTACCACGATTACGATTGAAGCTTGAATGAATTCCAAATGCACTCTAAAACGAAAAAAAAATTATATATAAAATGGTTTCCTAGTTTTTTCAAATTGTTAAATGCAACCTTGAAAATGTATAAATAGCAAATAGTCTGAAATAAATATACGAAAGATAACCATATCATCCTAATTGCTTTCAATTAAATGTCTAGACTCATAAAAAATGGTCGAAAATGAAGGAGCTTATTATATAAAAATAATTAAATAAATTACAAAATTCTAGATTTAAACAGTCATGTTCAATATTATTTATCGTCTACCAATGCGCATTCCGCTTGGCAACGACCTCTCCCACAATATCTGCGTGATTAGCATGTAATTTGAGATCTACACTAATATCTGTCCAGCGCACGTTTGTGGCATCGTCGCCGGCTTCCAGTTGCAACTTGCCAACTTTGCTGCCGTCTTCGTCATGGAAATTCAGTGCCGTTGTCTCCATCCACGCATTGTCCGTATTGCGAAAGTCGTCAACATAGCCGCTGTAAACATGTTCCCCACTTTGCTTGAAGAACTGTTCAACCATGTTGCCCTGATCATAGAAATTGAGCGCCTCTTCGGTGAACTCTCGCTTCAGTGTGACGCTAACATTTTCACCCGGATCAACCATGCCGCCAGGAATTGCCCACATCTTGTTGTCAGAGCGTTGTATGGCGACCATCTGGAGTATCTTTCTATATAGGACGAGCAAGAGAACAGCTTAGAGATGTCTTTGATGCTGTTTCTTTATTTTTACTTACTTGCCGCTATTCTCATCACACACAACTTTACCCTTTTCATCACGTTTCCAGCGAGTGACTATTGGATCCGCCGCATGATTGGGACCCCATCGTCCTAGTAATCCACGCCCACACAATCCTGTGCGTCCAATGGGATTTTGCGGCAAACCATTTTTTATCTTGTATTCACCGTGGAATGAGACGCGATTTACCAAACCGTCATTATGATTCCATTTGATCTCGCGTGGCAACGGAGCATCTGCCCAGGTCTGGCCATTAATGTGTGGGGCTGTATAGCATGTTGGGCAATATGATTCGTAAGAAACATTCCAAAAAACCAAATCGTCCGGCACGGAAAAACGGGTTACATTACTGCGTGGATATACATTGTTGCGACACATGATGTGCCGAAATGTACCCGGTTTCACAATCGTCGCCAGCATATCCTTAGTTGCAAGGATCGTTGAGAACCGCAGACAAATTGAATAAGCTATGAATATAGGCCATCTATTGGTCATTGGGATCAGTGTGCGCACATTCTAAACCGAATAATACTTACAGCTGTTTGACAGGGTTGCCAGATATTCTAAGAACACATATAAAACTACGAGGCTTAGAATTTGATTCCTTTTGAGAAGCAAATATTGTTCGACATTTGCAGACAAGGTTTGGTAGCGACTATAATATACGAGTATACTAATATACGAAAATACTATACGAGCAACATTATTAGCAACAAATTAAAAAAATTATAGCATAATGTTCATACATCTTATACAATGTTTTACAGCGTAAACATGTTTCGATTTTTGCAAATCATACGCAGGAAGAACTCAATATATCCTGTAGATTTTTTATTTATAGAGTTACAACAAATTTTAGTCGAACGTAATATGTGAATGCAGTTTTTTTTTTTCTTGATACCTCTGACCATTGTATTCTTAATCCTTGCGCAATTGGAGCTCTTGTTTCTCAATGCCATCCGCAGTAATAATATTTATCAGCACCGAGTCACCGGTATATATATCACGTTCAGCGGCCGATATGAATGTATCAGACGCAACTGCAACCGCACGTTCCTTAGTGAGAGGCGGCAACTGATCAGGGGACAAGTTTTGGTTCTTGTAACCGATCTGGTTGTCCAACACAGGCTGCAACAGGGGTCCAGCAGTGCCGCCGGCGCGATAGGTTGCACGTTCACAATGACCAATGGGATCGTATGAATAGACAGCGCCCTTACCATCCTTGTCCAGACCAGCCAAGATATTGGACACATAGTAGGGGAAGAAACGGCGATTATACATGACAATAGAAAGCATTTGTGCTACTGCATCAGTCGTCATTGTCTTCATGTGAGTGTGCTCATACATTTGCATGCGTACTTTAACCAGCCCCGTTAGCGAAAGGGTATCACACCAGCAGCCAGTGGAGCCCAAAACTGTTTTCGATGACATTTCGAAAAGTTTGCTCTGGTCACGCGAGTGGATGCTGTACCCACTGCTCAGACGTGTATCTGCAGCAATAACCACAAAATCATCTCCAGCTATGGCAACAATAGATCTGCCAATTGAAAATGTATTTAACGTTGCTAGCGCTTTCACCAATTATATATTTTGAGCACTCACCCGCCGTTAGTCTCGTAGGGAGAAAAATCTACATGCTGCACTCCGGGCACTTTATAATCCGGGAATTGTTCTATACCAAAACTATTCATATTATTTTTTTTAGCTTTTATTAAATTTCCAAGACGAAAAGCAACCCGAAATGATTTGCAAGTTTCTGTCTAGCGGCGTTCCACACAATTAGAGATGTTCAAGGGAAATCGATTAATCGATAAAGCAACGCGGTGTGAATGCCATTTATTCCAACTATATCGATAGCTCCAATTACATTTGAATTGATAAAAATGTATTGTTTATTTCGACAATTCATAATGTTTGGGCGTAAATGTTTCATGCAACTTGAATTATGCTAAAGTTGGCACAGCAACTACACGCTCTCTATGCAATTTGCCACGATTCTGCTGCACTAGTTCCTTAACATCGTAAAACCATTTACCTAGAAGAAAATATATTGTTATTAATTATTTTTTGTTTGTTTTAAAAGCTTTGTTACCAATGTTTGTATTTTGTAAGCAGTCCTTGAATGTTTGGCAGCCTTCCATACTGCTGAGCACGCCAAACACGGAAAGATCCGCGAGTCCCGGTTTTTTACCACCCATAAACTTCGTATTCTGCTTTTTAAGATCCGTTGTCCATTTGTTGAGAGCATCATACATATGAGAGCGGACATCGTCGGTGAGCTGATGTCGTCGCTTCAATATTTTAGCGATTGCCCACATTGCTGTCGCTCCGCAATAAACCATCAAGTCACGCTCCCATTTAGGAAAATGTATATCCCATTCGCCGGCCGCTGAAAACCACTCAAATGTCTCCAGCGCTTCATCAAAGGTTTGATAACAATTGGGTGATATAAGATGTACTAGATGATTATCTGCCCAGGTTCGCCACTTGCGTTCGGTTCTGCAAAAAGATTTTGTTAACAATAGACTGATGAATGTGCGACGAATTAAATGCTCACTCTTCAATTTCCTTGGTCATATTTTTGGGTGTGCGATCTTGGTACATTAGAAAGTATTTATTCAATATGTCTTGACGCTTTTTACCATCATCATCGAAGTAGGAAATCTGTGGATAGAACTGCGCTAGCTCACCCACGTCGATGCGCTTGTCGTGGATGCTGGAAGCGACAAGAGAAATAATGGCACTGGAGTCGGTCATCTGCACATATTTCCCATCCTGCTGGCGAATCAGTACCATAGGGACCTTCTTAACATCTGACCATCGAATATCCTGTCGAAGCACCGCATCCACCTCAACAACCGAATAAGAGATACCCATGTAATCTAGATACGCACGCACTTTACAACAGAATGGACATGTTTGGTATTGAAATAGCACTATGTCCAGGCCGGAGGTATCGTTGGGATTAATGAAGCGTTTTGTGATCCGCACATCCGCTGGGAAATGTTCTACGACCTTTGGCGGCGTTCGCTCGTGCTCCTTGTGCGAATTCTTATCACATATTCGTGTGTAGAGTGTGTATGTGGATCCAGCGACTGCGCCAATGCAAGCCCCCAACAACGTCAACTTAAACGTGCCATTGGGCGATTTTTTAGTTGCACTTCCACTTTGTACGTCCTTTAAGGTCTTCGAGAACTGGCGGTGGGCAAATGTAAATTCATATGATTTATTGACTACGAATCGCAGATTTCGACTGTTCAGAGGTTGCGGATGGGCAGCATGAAGTGCTGTTAATAAACGAAAACTCAACATTTTATGATATCTACTAAATACTTAAATAATATAAACGAATTATGCAAAAATCGATTGAAGTCATCAACCGCAACCGCAGAAAAAATCTTGCTTCTTTTTCTATTTGTGACAGTAAAGTCAGCTGTTTTATGCATCACCCTGTGGGCCGCATACACACAACCGTAACCATAATGAACATTTTTGCAAAAAAAAAAAGAACTTCAAAGAAATAAATTTTGAAATTATTAGATGTGATGGATGTTTTTAACAATAATACAAATAAAGAAAAGATAAAAGGCAAGTTCGAATTCGTTTAATGAAATATGTGGATTTTGGGAATCGGTTGCTTCTTCTTATAATTGTGGCAGTTCTCACAGCAGTTTTATTAAATAATCGCCCTGTGCGCGTCATACAAAAAGTAATGGACAAAAATGTCTAATATTGGAGGAGTAGCTGCAGCAACTTTGGACAAATATGGGGAGGAAGACTTCTTTGCCGTAATAGTCCGCTATGGGCTCCTGGTCGGCGCTGTATTTCAATTCGTTTGCATATCCGCCGCGGTGCTAATGAGTGGCAACGACTCACAGGACACAATTGAGGAAGAGGCACGCCTCACCGATGAGCCAGTGCAGGGCAGCGGTAATGCGGCTCGGCGTCTACACAAAATCCGAAAGTTAGAGAAGAAAAAACGACGTTAGCTGCATTTAATTAAGTACTTTATATAAAAAATAAAATAAAAAATAGAGTATTAATTGTGTGTACTTAAAATAAAAGTAATGTATTACCAGCGCAGTGCATCTGTAATGCGGCGCAGCGTTAGGTGTATTCAATTATGTACCACTATATATTAAAAAATATTCTTAAATAGTGTTAATTGCGTGTACTTATAATAAAACTAATTTATTTGGATGTACATAAACCAGCTCGTTATTAGGGAGCTTCAATGCTGTCTCTGGCTTCAAATCAAAATAAAGCTCAACAGTAGCACCCACACTGATATTACCACCCACTGTCATGGGTGAGATTATAATGTTAAATTTGCCCTTATCCTGGTCCTCCTCCAGTGGCTTTACTTGTGCCATTTTCACACCAAAGGATTCGATAATGTTCAGCACTTGCACGCGGCACCTTGAACTTATGCCCAGACGCTTATTTTGAGCCAAGCTGCGACGATCCATACGCTCCTTCAGCATCACCTTATTGAATTCGTAGACATATCCACCTTTAGCACAACGCTGTTTCTTTTGGACAAGTTTTGGTGACATTTGCTGCTTGTATACCATCCTCTCCATATTCGCCTCTAAGGAAGTGATTGGTGTGCTATCCATTTTCTGCTTGTCTACCATCCTCTCCATACTTGCCTCTATGGAAGTGATTGGTGTGCTATCCATTTGTTTTGGTGGTTTTGGTGACATTTGCTGCTTGTATACCATCATCTCCATATTCGCTTCTAAGGAAGTGATTGGTGTGCTATCCATTTGCTGCTTGTCTACCATCCTGTCCATATTTGCCTCTAAGGAACTGATTGGTGTGCTATCCAAGAGCGTTTTATTCATAATTTCTTGATTAGGCGCTGATGAAAGTAAGGATGATTCAGTGGAACAGTTGGCTTCGTCAAATATATTGATTGGCTTAGTTTGAGACTGATATTTGGTTGTGATGGAGATCGGTAATGGCCGATACCTATTATGGTGCATTAATCTTAGAGGCTTGGCATCGCTACTGTATCTCTTAAGGTTTGGCAGTCTCTTGTGATTTTCCTCATCCAATTTACCTTCTTTGTGAAGCTCATCGCTGCTTGTGTCGGAAATATGTACCTCGATGGGATTTCTTCGCCTCTGGCGCATATATTTTTGGGATACAAATGTTTTATTCCTTTGCAGATTTGTATTTGCGTCATCGGCGATTGATGTGAAATCCAAGGACGTTTTATTGATACCTTTTTGGTTGCGGCTTATTGCAGTTAATGTTTGCTGAAAATTATTAAAGACAGCACGGCATGCTGCTGGCGATACTGCTGATGATGCAGTAGAACAGTTGGAAATATCAAACATATTTGATGTCCTAGGTTGTGATGGAGATTTGGCTGGGCTGGAGACTGATAACGGCTGGTAACTATTGTGTTGCACTAATTTTAGAGGGCTGGGATCGTTACCGTATCTCTTAAGATTCTCTTCCTCCATTTGATTTTTTTTATCCATACGCTCCTTCAGCATCACCTTATTGAATTCGTAGACATATCCCCCTTTAACACAACGCTGTTTCTTTTGGACAAGTTTTGGTGACATTTGCTGCTTGTATACCATCCTCTCCATATTCGCCTCTAAGGAAGTGATTGGTGTGCTATCCATTTTCTGCTTGTCTACCATCCTCTCCATACTTGCCTCTATGGAAGTGATTGGTGTGCTATCCATTTGTTTTGGTGGTTTTGGTGACATTTGCTGCTTGTATACCATCATCTCCATATTCGCTTCTAAGGAAGTGATTGGTGTGCTATCCATTTGCTGCTTGTCTACCATCCTGTCCATATTTGCCTCTAAGGAACTGATTGGTGTGCTATCCAAGAGCGTTTTATTCATAATTTCTTGATTAGGCGATGATGAAAGTAAGGATGATTCAGTGGAACAGTTGGCTTCGTCAAATATATTGATTGGCTTAGTTTGAGACTGATATTTGGTTGTGATGGAGATCGGTAATGGCCGATACCTATTATGGTGCATTAATCTTAGAGGCTTGGCATCGCTACTGCATCTCTTAAGATTTGGCAGTCTCTTGTGATTTTCCTCATCCAATTTACCTTCTTTGTGAAGCTCATCGCTGCTTGTGTCGGAAATATGTACCTCGATAGGATTTCTTTGCCTCTGGCGCATATATTTTTGGGATACAAATGTTTTATTCCTCTGCAGATTTGTGTTTGCGTCATCGGCGATTGATGCGAAATCCAAGGATGTTTTATTGATACCGTTTTGGTTGCGGCTTACTGCAGTTAATGTCTGTCGAAAATTATTATAGGCAGCACAGCATGCTGCTGATGATGCAGTAGAACAGTTGGAAATACCAAATATATTTGATGTCCTAGGTTGTGATGGAGATTTGGCTGTGCTGGAGACTGATAACGGCTGGTAACTATTGTGTTGCACTAATTTTAGAGGTCTGGGATCGCTACAGTGTCTCTTAAGATTCTCTTCCTCCATTTGATTTTTTTTGTCGAATTCATCGCTGCTTGAGTCGGAAATGATAACCTCGATGGGCTGTGTTTCCTTCTGTCTTACACATTTTTCACCCGCTAATGATTTACTAGTATTTATATTTACAGTTGTCGCGTTGGAGCTGGTGCTCTTGTAGTGTTTTCTAATAGCTTCATTTTCCAATTTGCGAAATCTCTTATGCATGTTTTAAGCCATAATTTGCTAAATACAGAATTTAGCGCCGAAATTTAAAGACAGCTGATTTGCACCAGGGCTGCACAAAAATATACTTGAGATGCAAGTATGAACTGTTTCATGCCAAATCGATAAAGTTGTTATAGGCAATCCTTCTAAATTTAAGTTGCTCTTCATATATTCTCACTCATAAAATGCTAACGCAGCCACTAACCACACAACACATAGACCGGATATGTAGAACAAATTTTTTCCACGCACCAGATTTGTGTCCTAATCGTCGCATTTATATGGTTAGTGACATAGCTAAGCAAGCAATACCTACAAGTGTAGCCCTGGAACTAGCACATGACTAGGTAGCTTTGACCGTCAGCGGCGGTATGTCTTTTATGCCCCCTTTTTGATATTTACCCATACTCCAATCAGAATGACAACGAATGTTTTTGGCTGTTATCTTTAATTTTGGGAATAATAATATAAATTATAATAATCATATATTTATTACGCTGCTCGTAATGTTGTTGTTTTACTTCCCTTTTTACTATGTACGTATGGATGTTAAGTGTATGTGTCTGTGTGTATTGGAGTGGAGTGTGTTTTTTGAATGCTCGTTTTAATAATAATTATAATTATTATGCAGTATCTGAATGAAGTTTTCACGTGAAATTACAATTGAATTTGTTTTCTTTCATACATATTTAATAATAATAAGTTACCGTAATTGTTAATTTCGGCGCACATTTGAAATGTTTAATGTCTAAATTGTAAGTCAAAAGTCATATATTATCTTCATTGTCCTGGTTATACGTTTCAAAAACGCATAAATTTCAATACAACAACTATTTAAATAGAAAAAATTACACAAAAAATAGGAGGAAATAAAAATTATAAACTGTTTTTACGATTAGTAGTAACAGTAGATAGGTAGAGGTGTACATACATAGGGTCTATATACGCCTACAAGCGCACGAGGATCTCGAACTGGAACTGGAACAACAACAAACCGAACTCAGAACAATTTTTAATCGCGAACTAGACGAAAGCTGGAGCGAATAGATTATATTCACAGTGATGGAAGAAAATAAAATTATTAATTTTGGTGTATGTGTGTGTCTATGAGTGTTTTCGTTTTTCCTTTTTTAGTTAAATTCGCGATATGCTGCGGCTGCATTTACTCCTTTATGCTATTACATACAATATATTTATTGTGTACTTGTTGTCATTAATGTATTCTGCTTTATCGTTATCAGTTTGTTTGTTTTGTCTAAATTATTGTTTAGTTACTCACAAGTGCTGTCGTCATCGGTCATCGGTCATCGTCATCGTCGTTGTCTTCTCTTGTATGTGTTCTGCAATTGCTTCTGCGTTTGCATTTGGGTGTGAATAATCCACGCCCTGCACATACACTTTGTATTTATGTCTAAGTCCTTTGTTTGTTGTTGTCCTCCTGCTTTCGTCTTCGCTATCGTCATCCTGCCATACAGCCAAGGCCAAAATGTTCTTGTTCTCGTTCTACTTCTCCTTCTTGTTATAGCTGCCCACTAAGCCTCGGGCAGCGGTTTCAGTTCCCTTATCTGCTTGATCAGATAGGCCTTCTCATCGTTAAACTGCTCATCCTCGGACCGGTCCGTATGGAAGCTGGTTAAGAAGTCGACCAGTTTGGTTTGATTGCGCAGCAGGATATCCAGAATCGGCTTCGGTTTATTTGGATTCGCGACAAACACTTTGAAGACATGAAACGCTTCGAATTGTATATTGCGCGATCTCTCCTTTAGCATGTTCATCATTAGCTTCAGGTTCTCGGGTTCTGATATATATCGCGTCATCACGGTGAAGTTATGCCTATCGAGCAGCAGTTCACCAAGCAGCTTCAGACTCTGGCGTCGTGTCACGTAGTTCTCCGAGTTCAGCAGTCGCTGATAATGCTGAGCAAAGAACTTATCGTAGTTGGCGTCCAGGAATTCGGCACACAAGAGTTTGTGGCGTGTCAGCAGCTCTTTGAACGTGGAGAAGGCATCGGAGGCGATGTCAAACGTTGACACTTCCACATACCGAAAGAACTTGAAGAACTCATCCGAATGAAGCATGATCTTTGCCAGCGCCTCATAGCGAGCGCATTCTCTCAGCATTGTACCCGAATTTAGGGCTATCTCCGGATGAGCATCCTCATAGCCAGCCATCAATGTAAACAATATTTCCGGCTTCGTACATATGTATTCTACTGTGGGCGATCGGGTACCTATCTGCCGGCGCAGCACATTATTAAATATGAGCGCCACATGTTTCTTACCCTCGAAATCGATGCGATGTAAATTCTGTATCAGCAGTAACAGTAAGTTACTGTTATACAGCTCCTGCGACAGCTGCGCTACTACATAGTCCGCTGGCGGTTCCGCATCGCTGCTGCCGTACAACATATTCTTGATTGATACCAGATTTTTGCTAACATCCTCTTGTGCCTTTTCCACTTTTCGATCCCCTGACTCCAATGCGTTTATCGCCTCTTTCAGCGACTTGACCAATTCAGCTGGCGTTTTCTGTGATTTACCAAAGAGTGGCATTGTAAAAGCTGCTGCTTGTGCTGTTTCTGCTGGCTGAATTTCCTCTTGTTGTTGCTGCTGCCGTTGTCGTTGTTGTTGTCACAATTTTTTACTGCTGGTCGTTCTGGAGTACTGCTGATTCGTTATTTAATTACTGGTTTGCAGACACAAAACAATGCTTGCTTATATATCACAGTATAAATAATATTCTATTATTATATATTATTTCGTCTTTTTTCCTCTTTCTCTTCTTCTTTTCTTTATGAAAAAAAGAACGAATGCCAAAACAGAAATGTTATTTAACATAACATTGGTAATAACATAACCATTTGCGTTACTGTTATGAACACCGAGCGATATTTCATACCCGCCCAAAAAAATTCCATTATTTGGTATTTACCACTATTGTAAATTCAAAATAAGTCAAATTTGGAATTGTAATTTAATAGACGATTATAAAATATAAAAATTAATGTATGAGTGGAATTAGAAATTGACATATTTGAATTCTTGAGCAGCAGTAGAGTTCCGACCCTGTCAATTTTATCAAACCGAAAGAAACTAGTTCAGTTCTGAAATAGTGATCTGAAATTGACAATTTTTATCGATACACCACAAAGCAATTGTTGTAAGGTTATCGATATAAGCGTATATCTTACATAAAAATTTAAATTTCCGCCTAGAATACGATTTAAATAATATATGTGCAGGATGTACTAAAATTAATTTTCGAAAACAATTATTACCTCTCCCCATACTGAGTAATTTTCGTACGTTTTGCATACAATTTAACGCATTTAGTTTTAAATATCATTTTATTTCTCCTTGAAGTATTTTTGATCCGTTTTCTTTTAAATATTGTATATGTATACATATGTATCTATATATATACTCTTTAGCTTTCAAACGCACATATGTTATAGAAGTTACAGAAATATAGTATTAATATTTATATATAAATATATGCTTTGAATGCACATTCTCTTTGTTATTTATGGGATATATTTTGTTTGGATAAATGTTTATGCAAATCTTTAGTTTTATGTATTATTTGACCCGCCCTAATGACCCAAAGCTATGTATATGAAATGAATATTTATTTGGTTTTTGTGTTTTCTTTTTTTGTGTGTGTATTTCTATTAATGCGTGTGTAATTTTTACGTTTAAAATTAACTTTAAAATCCATAAAATATCAGATAATTACAATTTGTTTTTGTATGGGTTTAAAAAGCGTTTGCCATTAATTTATATATAGTATTACCTTGCATTGTTGAACGTAAACTGATAACTTTTAGTCTTTTGCATCTAACATATAAGTATATATATATATATATATATTTTAGTTTTATTTATTTTTTTTTTTTCGATAAGTCATTAATAATATCTTTGGGCTTTGCTACTGTTTAAATTTATGCCAAGTAGTCCACATAGATCAGTGTATTTATATAGTTAATACGAGTACTAAAAACACGAAGAAAAGTCTAAACGTAGATTGAGTTTTTCCGACTTATAACGGACGTCGTCTGACATAAGGTATACTAAAAACACTTTTACCGACTAGCATATATATTTATGTATATATACGTGTGCATTGTAATTACTAATGTATTGAGATATATATATATATATATATATATATATATATATTTTTATTTTTTTTTAATTTTTTTTTTTTTTTATTTCATTGCTCAAGGAGTTGCCCTTATCAAACTCCCCTCTATATGCACTTATATGGTTTTCAATATTAATTAGAACAAACCCTAAGCTTACTTGAATAGAAAAGACGACAAATCAAAAGTATAATGTGTATATGTAGATGAATATAATTCACAATTAAAATCAGGGAAAATAGGAGAAGACGGCATTAATACGAGCAATGCCTTATATAGAAAAAATTTGCTTTGCAACTCAGTTTTGAAGCCCACTCTCGCCCACTCTCTCTTTCTATCTCTTGATATAAGCAGATGCATCAGATATATGACTAGATGTATGTATAATCGCTACAGCTATTAAATACTAATGCAGTTGGTACTACATGCTACCAACTACGATATAGTATATATTTATAGTAAATAATTAATTATACTAGTTGCAGTATGTTTTTCTTGTTTGTTGTTATTCTGTTGCTGAGCTTCTTCGCTGGGCTTTCATGTTGTAGTTATGCTATCGTTTAATCCGTTTCCAGTTCGTTGTCTTTTGTAGTCCGCCTCCGCTGGAAGTGTGTGAGGGGGATGGTGGGAGCAATGTGTGTGACAAATACATACATATATGGATGTGCATATATGTATATATTTGTATATTCTATCAGTGGGGCTGTTGCTTGCGCTTGATAAAGTTGCCTTCAGCATCCAGCCATATGCCGGGGCCGTTGTTGTCAGCAAGTGCAACACCGCTCCGTTGTGCGTCCATCCCCGTTCTTATCATTTACCTATGCAGTGCATTCGAGATCTGTTTGAGCGATTGACCCACTTCGCCAACCAATCGCTCATTGTCCTGCACATTTTTGCTGCCAGCGGTGCGCAGATGCTGCGACTGCGTCTCCACTCGGGTGACCAGCTCACGAAAATGGAACTTCGAGTGCGGTGGCATTGATTCGTTCTCCGCAAAGACCACGCACGAATTTTGCAGTATATTCAACTTATCGCTAAGCTGCAGCCATTGTGAAGCAGAAATTGCATTCACTGGATGCTTTAGTGAGCCCTCAAGCAATGTGACCAGCTCCAAAATGCTCTCCCTTGAGATTTGCGTCGAATTGATGTTGTCGGCGCCAACACCAATCCCAGCGATTTTGGCTATAGGCGTGGCATAGATAGTCAACTTGGTAGGCTTGTGCGGCACGGCAGGCTTATTCTGGCTATTGCTGGAGGAGGTGCTTAACTTGTTGTTCGCATTGCTCGGTAGAGGCGACTGTTGAGTGGAGGAGTTGGCGTTGGCGTTGGAGTTGTTGTACTGATCGCCGTAGAGCGACTGCGTCATGGGCTCCCCCTGATCAACTGTCTGCGGTTGCTGCTCCTCATTGCTGCTGCTGCCTTCGGCATCTGTGAAGAGTTGCGTTGAAAGAGATGGTTTTATTGCTGTGGTTGCTAATTTAGTTGTGGCAGCTACTGCTGGCTTGGACTGTGCTGTGGTGCTTGGAGTGCTGCTAATTGGGGGCGGTGGTGGTGGTGCCGCTGGCGGAGGTTTATTACCAATCACTTTGCTATTCCCAGTAATATTACCCAATGACTGCTGCATAGGTTTGAAACTATATTTGGGCGACAATTGGGCACTGGCGCCGCCACCATTGCTGATTGCCATGGTCTGTGGGATTGTGGTGCTGGCATAGTCACCACTAGGCTGCTCCCAAAGTTTTTTTAAGCTATTAATACTACCTGTGCTGCGTCGCTTGCCACCGTCTGAGCTGACGCCTGTGGCTGTGCCCGTGCCCGTGTCGCCTCCATCTGCACTGGAGTTGCTAACATCGATTTTGATTTCAGTCTTTTGATTTCCGCCACTAAACTTTTTGGTATCATCTCTGCGCGCTGCATTGGAATTGGCATTGGGCGATTGTTGCTGCTGTTGCTGTTGTTGTTGAAGACTTTGCTCCTTGGGTTGCTGTTGCTGCTCCACTTTATCCACTTTGCGCAGATGCGCTTTGAAGTCAATTATATTTGTAGGCTGCTCGGTCTTTGGAATGGGTGCATTCAACTTTTTTGGTTCCACTTTCTTCAGCTGGGCCTTAAAGTTGTTGTTATTGCTGCTGCCACTGGTGTTAATGCTGTGGTTGGTGTTTGTGTTGGTGTTGCAATTGCCATTAGTAAGCTTTGAATGCTTTGGCAGATTCATGCTCTCAGCTAGCTCGGTAACTAATTGGGCAACAGGATCAACAACGACTGGAGCACCGCCATTAGAATAGCATATAGATGGATCGGACGACTTGCCCGCGGACTTGATTTCTGTGATGAGTTTCTCTTTGAGATTAAGACCCTTCTCTTCGCCTACTGCTGGTGCTGAAGCTGATGCGGATGCCTCGGGTGGTGTGCCTAACGAGCTACATGAATCCGTAGAGGGTTCACGTTTTCGGAGCGAGACACCGAACCGGGAACTAGCCTCCTCGACACTGGGCGCCGTATTGCTAACATCGTTGCTGCTGCTGTGCTGCGCGTGCAGATGCTGTTGTATGGCTTGGACAGCGCTCTCCGGAGCTGGCGGTGGCGGTGGTGGCGGCAATGCCTCAAATTCCTCCAACGGTGGTGGTGGAAACTCCAGATTAGCCAGAGCCGGCTGTGCAATGCCACCACGCTTAGGTGAACTGCTGGTGCCAGCAGCGCGAAACGACGAGAACGTCATCATGGTGCCCTCTGTTGTTGTGCGATGTCGCTGTAGCTTATTCAAACTGGCAGCTGCATTGTTCTGCATGGTCACGCCTCCAGAGGAATTGCTTCGAATCATCTGTTGTGGTACCTGTTGCGCCTTGCTAGTCGCTGTTGGTAGGGAAGGCACAGCAGGTAAAGCTCGACCTACTGCTGCTGGTGTGGTATGTCCATTAACGGGTGTCTCAGGACCCGCCCCGCTGCCACTACTATTGCTGCTGCTGCTGTCTTCTAGGCTATCCAGAAAGGCACCAATGCGTGCACCCTTAGGCAACGTGCCATAGCGATTGACGACCCGCTTAACATTCATCACCTCTAGAGCGCCTACAGTGATAGGATGAGCAGGTAACACCGGTGTCCCTCCATTGCCATTGGTGGTCATACTGGTCGGTGCAGGATGCTGCGAACGCTTGCTCTGACGTGACTCCAGGCCGCGATTACCCATCACTGGACGTTTAAATGAGCTGTGCTGCTGCGAAGACCGCGGTCCAATTCCACCAGCCAGATTCGAGACGCCAGCATGCAACGAGTGCTGCATCTTGTTAGGCGGTGTCACTGTAGTCAAATTTTGCTCGATGCTATCGCCAGTGGCATCTGTATCGGGATCAGCAGCCGGGTCTGTTTCCGAATCATATCGCTGCGTCAAGTTATTGATGTCACGCGTCAGACCTGCAAACACAAATTTGTATTTTATAGAAACCAACTTTAAAGGTGAACTACATGCTCGTGCTTGGGGTATGGTATTGGATTATACAGTGCGGAGATCTGTGAACATGGCGAAAAACCCATTTGTTGGCTCAATATTTGTCAACACCACATCAAATCAAATCAAAACAAAAGAAAAGTTAAATGTATTACACAAACCAATTAGTACTAAAATGATAACAGATGTAAACATAAAGCAAATTAAAATAACGATATACAACACTAAAAATTAAATTAATAATAGTTGTAAAGAATATAAGAAAATAAACGAAAAAAATAGATATATATATAACAATCAAATTTAGTATTGCATTTAGAACATATTCATTATGAAAACCATTTAAAACAAACGCATTTGCATGTATTTTAAAAAGTTTTCTACAATTAATTAAAAGTTTTGAAAGCAAACCACAAAATATGACGGAAAAAAAAAACACATAATTTTTGATCGTTTTGCAACACAAACCAATTATAACGAAACATAAATTGTAAATAGGAATTCTTACTCCATTGACAAATACCTCGAAATAGGATGTCGTAAAGGAAACTACTGCAGGAGGATGATTTTTTAATTGAATATGTTTGTTGTTGCTGTTGTTGTTGTTGTATTGGTGATTGTAATAATTGTTCTTTCTGTTGTTGCTGTTGTTGTTGTGTACGTATTTGTGTCTGGGTTGGAATTTGGGTTTTAAAATTTCTACATAGGGTCTGGCTTAAAATGTTGGAGTTCAAGTGGAAGTTTCTACTACTACCATTCGTATTGAGTTCATCGATCAAATTGCGTGCGTCCTCCTCGCGATATGTGGAATCCCGGCTGCTGGAGAGCAGGCTAAATATAGAGAGACATCATGAATTAATTGCTTTTTGATGGATTTGAAGGGCACAGCTTGGGTTTACCTGGTCCGCTTTGGTGGTGCTGGCGCCTGTTTGCCCTGTTTATTGGTGGTACGACGCATTTGCACATTACCCTTGCCCTGACTGGAGAAGGTGCTCAGCTTAGTGGATGTGGAGCCAGTTTCTGTGTGGGAGTGTGAGATGAGATCAGTCTGTGTTGGTTTTATTTGCGAACAACAATGATTCACCTGACATGGGCGTACTGGCTAGCTGTTGCTGCTGCTGCTGTTGGTCAACATTGGCCAGACCTTTCTTGACCATTTGTGGCGTCAGACTGAGTGATGCGGACGCTGAGGAAGAGGCACTGGCCGTCGCTGTTGGGGGCGCTGCACCAGCCACTGCTGTGGAAATGGAACCGGAGTTGGATCCTGTGCCGGCGCTGGCTGTCGCTGTGGCGTTGAGCTGTTTCTCTACCGCTTCGGTGATGGACGATTCCTGCGGAGCGAAGAAGGAGAGACGTGCAGCACGTGGATCATTATTGCGATTATCACTACTGATGATTGCGAGACTATCACATTGGTTGCGCTGGCATTCCATGAGCGACGATGGTGATGCAGACGCCAATTGAAATCAAAGCTCAATGCCATTGTCGTCATCATTGTCGTCATTGTCGCCATCGTAATCATCATCGATATCATCGAGGTCATCATCATCATCCCACACCTCGAATTCGACATCACCGTCACCGTCACCCACCTGAAACATGTGCTCCAACGCATGGTGTATGCTCTTGAATGTGGGCCGATCCGTTGCATCCCATTGCCAGCACTGGCGCATTAGATCGTACACCTCTGGTGGACACCCCGGCGGTCGCTCCATACGATAGCCCTTCTCCAGCTTGTGGTATACATCGGTGAGATCAATGCCCGGATATGGCGACATGCCATAAGTCGCTATCTCCCATAGTAGCACACCAAAGGCCCATACATCCGACTTGGTGCTGAACTTATTGTAAGCCAATCCCTCAGGTGCGGTCCACTTGATGGGAAACTTGGCACCCGCATGCGCCGTATATGTATCATCTCGCATTAGTCGTGCTAACCCGAAGTCGGCCACTTTGACGAGTTTATTGTCGCCCACCAAGCAGTTCCGAGCTGCCAAATCCCGATGAATATAGTTGCGAGATTCCAAATAACTCATGCCAGATGCTATTTGGGTTGCCATATAGAGCAAGGCTACCGCATCCAAGGTCTCTCTGCCAGCCGATCGCAAGAAGTCCAGTAGGTTGCCGTGCGACATGAACTCTGTGATTATATAGAAAGGCGGCTCACGGGTGCAGACACCTGGAAGGAAGGAAATTAAATGAGTCAAAGTTGTAAGAGAGCAAAGGCTACTTGGGTTGCCAGTTTCCCACCAATTAGCTGTACGAGATTTGGATGCTTCATCTCCTTCATGATGGCTGCCTCTTCGAGGAAATCTTTTAGCGCCATCGTATCCTCCTTGAGTGTTTTAACGGCCACTGTGTTGCCATAGCGTTTCCATACCGCCTCGTATACTTCGCCATATTGGCCACCACCCAGCTTGTGCTTCATCATGATGTCTGTGCGACAAATTTCCCATTCATCGGGCTCTGGACTCAATGGAAAGACTGTGGGCTTATTCTGCTTGGGTGCTGGATAGAGCAATGGTGTTATCAAGCCGTGCCCCTCATGTGGCACGCTATGATGATGCACTAACTCGGCGAGTGTATTGAATTTGGCTTCCTGCGTGACAAAAACTTTGCCATCGGGATCTTCAGAGATGCGATAGTGATAGACGCGGCCCTCATATCTAAAATAATATTAATCGAAATTAGTTGTACTGGAGTGAGTGAAAGGCTGGGTGTGGGTGGTGCATACCTTAAACTAATGCTTCGCTGCCCAGGTGAACTTTCGCTCTCACGGACCAGGAAGCTTCCATTGATGCCTGAGCTGAGCAAATACTCAGCCGCATTTCGAGAGATGGGTCCATGGTACCAGGAGTGCTTCTCGAGTGAGTTGAGAGGCGTCACATAGTTGGAGGGCACCCAGCCCACATTACCGGAATCAGAGTGAGCTTCACACCACTCGCCGGACTTGTTATAGCTGAGAATGCGGACCTGTTCGCCTTTCTTGAGGCTCAGCTGGTTCTCGCCGCCTGCCTGAAAGTCATACAGCGCTACAAACAGCTGAGGATCATCCTCTTCGGGTCCAGGCGCTAGGAGATTCTCCTTGGAAGTCCAGCGATGTGCCGACTCGAACACAGACGTTGCCGAGCTGTGCACTCCACCCAGCGAAGCAAGCACTGGCGAGTCCTGGCTCTGCAGCTCAGCGGCATCTACTAACAAAGCAGTTGTGCTCCCGGCTGGAATGTGTGGCAATGGACGCGATTGGAGCAGCGCCTCTGTAACATGAATGAGAGAAAAAGAGAGAAAGAGAGAGAGAGAGAACATAAGGTGAGTGAACGTTTAATCAATCTCACTGGTCACGAAACAATGGGATTGCAGCTCACTCGCTAGAGCTCGCTGCTCGCACGCTGGCTGGCAAGCTGGCAAGGCAAACCCGTTTTTCACACACACAGGAATACGGGCATTACCTCGAGATGGGCGAGAGATTGAATGCCTTTAACTCTCTTTCATTAAAAAAACATATTATGCATAGAGCGGCATACAAAATTACAGCACAACATTGCTGCCAACAAGAATAAACGGCACAGTCGTCCCACTCGACGTCACTTTTATTGTGGGAGAATTTCTAATAGTTTGCACCGATCTGTGTCTGTTTGTGTAGTTGTGTCTGTATGTATATCTGGACCTAAATCAGTAATTGCATTTGCATCTGTATTTGTCGGATGCGAAACACTACAGCAAAGCAGCCTATACGGCTGGTATTTGTTCCCTGATACAAAAGGCATTTCAGCTTTAACCTAGGCTCTGCAATTGATATTTATATGTATATAGCATATGTATCTGTTTGTTTGTATAATAGTATGCTTTTGATACCCTATATAATTATGAGAGAAAGTCATATTTCAACTCCAGCTTATCCCTATCATAATCTTTTTTCCATTTGACGGCCTCACACAATGAAATAATTGAGAAATTCGTTTTACATATTTTCATATATATATATATATATATATATTTTTTTTTTAAGCACCCACTTCCGCTGGGACTCAAATTCTAGGCAAGTATTTGGTCCACTACTCCTCTTCCACCTCTTCAAGCTTGCAACTGGTTTTCCTCATTTTCGACACATATTTTCCTCAACAGCCGCTTCAAATTAGTCTCGAATGTGGGTGCGCTGCGATTCCGATTCCAAGAGTCATAAAACCCAAGTAATAAAGTGTAATAAAAATATTTGAGATGGGTTCCCAATTCACTCTGTACTCTGCTTGTTTCCAGTCAGTGCGTTGTCTTTCCTTTTCAATTGTTAATTTATGCGCGCGATGCAGGAAATATTAATAGCAATAGGTAGAGTGGTCATCTCTACATATGCCAGAGAGCGGAAGCTTAGAGATTTCTTTGGAAGGCATGGAGAGTGAGGCTCATCATGGTGGTTGCTAAATCAGAGTGCATCGCTGCGTAGCTGAGGCGAAGCGTTTGGTCAATGCGTTCGAGTTCAACCTGTGTTCCACTCTGCCTCTTTATTTTTCTCTTCTTTCTCTCTCTCTCTCTCTCTCTCTCTCTCTCTCTCTCTATCTCTCTCTCTCTCACTACCTCTCTCACTCTCTCTTTCACTATTTCACTTACCATATGTTTAATTAATGAAACATATTTCAATATACATACATATACAGATGAAAGTCGATTTCGAATAGGTTCTGCTGAGTCACGCGCAATATAATGGAATTGGTTTTCTGATTTATATATATTTAAGCATAATCAACGCACCGCCAGAATAAGTTGACTCAGAAATTTTACACTTTATAATCAGAGGTTTTTCTTAAGAGCAAGACTTTCTAGGAATTTTTAGTTGAGGTAATGGCTGAATCAAAAAGATTCTTAGTCTTAAATAATTTATTGAGGTTGTAAATCTTAAAACTGGTGATGCAAAGAACTTGCATCACATATATTGTAATCTAAAGAGTTCAATTATGAATTTCGAATAATTATTACGATTAGATAAATAATAAGGCCTACCACATCAAATCGGAAACATACAATGTTTTTGCGCGCCTACATAGTTTATCGAGAGAATTTTTTAGAATTTAAGTCAGTGAATTCCAATTATTAAATTCGAATCTTTCCTCTATTCCCATAGGATACATCCAAATATGTGCAAAACACATATTTTTTCTGACCAAAATTTCAAATCATGCATTACATATATATTTTCAATTAGATTCATTCTATAATTATTAACAATGACACTACGTTTAAAGTTGTTGTTACCTAAATTCATGTGATATTTGCCGGGATGGCCGCGAAAAGATCTGTGCTTGGTACCTGTAGAGAATAGAGAGAGAATGAGAAAGAAGCTCGTAGTTCAGTGAACAAAAGCGTTCAAACGAAAGAATCAAAATTTAATATAAAACTATTTTATTTTATTTTGTTTTTTAGTTTTCAATGGACTTTGTACAATGACTTGGATAATGATAGTGAAGAGTTGCCCGAATATAAGAGTTTAAATTATATTTATATAAAAAAATATATATATGTATAGACATAAATCTATTTACAGTTAGAATGACATCAAAGCGGCTAAGCATAAAAACACAGAAAAGAGCTTAGAATATATGAGAACTCTAGCAGAAAGTCAAAGCCAAAAGCAAAAGCTGGAGGCCAATTAGAGCTTCGGCCACAAACATTCTGACAACAACAACAATAACAAAAGCCAACAAACAAGCAACAACAATGTTAAATGCTGCAATCTTGAGTGGAGCATAAGAAAAATATTTGACGGATGCGCAAGCAATTTTTACAGCTCAACCACTAGAGATATTACCCGACTCCATCTCCCAGCCACCGCCCGCTCGTTATCTCTCTCTAGTATTTGACAAAATAGTTGCTTCGCCCTCGTCAAATGCGATTTAAAGTGTGTTGCCAACAAGAATTGAGGCCAACGAACTCTCCAGCAGAGTTGCCTCCATCCAACGACAGAGACGCACAGATGCGGCAGCTCCTAATACTTGCTAGTCAGAAACGAATGCAAGTCATTAGTGAGAATTGGAGCATAGAGAGAGTTACGACTTACACTCAGATTTTGTGAAATGACGCACAGCTAATCACAGTTAGAGTGGGTGATGGAAGCTGCCTCGTTGAGTGGTTGTGGCTAATCTGCTATCAGCCTCTGCTCTTGTAAGCAAAAATATGTAAGTGCAGCGCCATCAAACGTTGAGCCGAGGCAATAGATGTGGGCTGACTGCAGCGTATTTCAATAGTTAAACGGATGTTTTTGCTACGTAGTATACCTAATATATATAGATTATCTTGCAGCTACATTCAAGGACGACGGTTCAATCAATTAGTGTAGCTCAGCGATATTGGCTCGAGATACAATGAACGAATATCCCACGATACAATTAGTTGGCAATACAAGCAACGTGAACACAGCAAACTTCAACAAAATTTTATTTAAGATTTAAGTGTCAATCTTGTATTAAAAATGTATTTTAAGATTATGTTAAATAACTCTTGACTGATGCCACGCCCTGGCGCTACTTCGTCGACTCGCATTAAAATTGATGCATTGCCATTTATTACATTCCGTTTCACTGCACCCGCCTCTCAATATTTCACTTCTTTATCGACATTCACTCATTCAATAATTCACTCAAGAGCGTCCGCTGGGCCATTAGTCACATTGTCATTCATTCATTCATTAGCTGCTTCACAGCTCTCTTTTTCATTCATTCACTTTTGTATTCATTCATTCGAAATCGTATTCGTATATTTGTGTTTGGGTTAGGTTATTTGTAGCTTTTGCATTTGTGCACGTTTCTCTTTTTTTTTTTTTTTTTTTTTTTAGTTTTGCTTCAGTTTTTATTTTAATTTTTCAGTTGAAAATTTTCTTTTTGTTAACACATCTCTTCCTGGCCCGCCCTCATTTTTAACGCCCTGCTCAAGGGCTTTTGTGTCGTGCCCTGTTTGGCTTTGGCTTTGGCTCTGCCACTGACTTTTAACTGGATTCTCGTTCTATTGCTGTTCTCGTTCCGTCTGACTTCTGCTTCGCTTGTCCGATTACATTCCCATTTTGTCTTTGAGGCAGGTAGTAGTAAGTCAGCCCCTTTTGGCCAGTTAAGTTCACTTAGGGCCAACACAGTCAACAGTAATCAACTTTTACAGCTTACATTTAATTAGTCATTTCTCTGGCTTCTGTTCTGTGAACGAAGAAATACAAAATAAAATTTGCTCTGATTTCTACCTAAGGCCAAAGCCATTAACGTGGCTTTTATTAAATGACTATTCGCATTTCTAGTTTGTTTAACTAACTTAACTGTTGAACGTCAAGTATATACAGTAAAAGAAACATTTTAATGCGCATTTAGCATTCAGCAGACAAATATTTTCAGCCAGCCACAACGTCATCTATTCGTCCTTATGTAAGGCCAATGCTATATGGAGAGCGCATCATGACAATTTAACATAATTTATGTCCGGGGGCTAGTTGCGAGTCCAAGTTCATTTTTCAATTTGAGAATGTAAAGGAACTCATATGTACATATATGCAAAGGTGAACCTCATCTGGAGGCCAAACAGAAAACCAACAAAGTGCGAAAAACTAAAGCGAATTGCGAAAAGAGAGAAGAAAAATAAGAATCAACTGAAGTACTGTAAAGTACAAAACGTAAAGTAAATGTGAAATATAAAAGACAAAGAGGAGAGAGCGAGAGGAGAGAGAGAAGAGTTGGCAGAAACAAAGGAAAACATTTGAATGGGACGAGGTCTCTCCGCCTCGGCTAGAGCATCGAGTATGGGTTAGGGTAGAAGGCCGCGCAGTCTGTCTGTATGCCCGCACTTGGCGAAAAATCCACCCTTGGCAGTGAGTACTGTGACTCGACTGAAGCCGCTAGCAAATTTTTACCACTTTTGTAAGGATTCCACTCAAGGCTAGTCCTGGTCTCGTTGCCGTGTCCTTAACGTGAAATATGCGTTTCATTTCTGTTACTCAGTGACGCAGCGCTGCAGGCGCAATGTCAAGCTTTGCTACGCCCCCTCTACACACACACATACATACACAGACAAAAGCGAGTGCCATATGTTGTGCAGAGCAGCAGATGAAAATCAAGTGTGTGCAATGAATACATATATTCAAAGAGGCAGTCACAAAATAAATCAATAACTGCAAAACTTTACCCCAAAGATAAAAATTCATTAGGCAGCCGACAGGAACCCTTATTATATATATATACTATATATATATATATTATTTCGAGTGAATTAATTGAATGCCAGCCAGCATGAGAGAGTGAGCAGATGAGAAGCACACTAGAGGCTGGTACTAGAAAATGAATGGAAGAAATTGTTTGCTCTATCGATTGCATGTGACACATACTGGTCGAGGCTCTGTTACTTGGCAACATCTATATCAGCATGTCCTTGGTGAGAGCCTGCCAATTGTTGCCATTGAAAATGCAGCTTCTCTGTCTAGAGCAGAGCATCAACAAATGCTCCTAATTATACTTTTATGCAATCGGCTTTTGTGTGCAAAAACCATTGAATGCACAATGAATGAAAGATATAGCGACAGGGCGAGGTGTAAAGTGAGCTGCGGAGAAAGGCAGAGAGAGAGAGAGAGAGAGAGAGAGAGAGAGAGAGAGAGAGAGAGAGAGAGAGAGAGAGAGAGAGAGAGAGGAGAGAGAGAGAGAGAGAGAGAGAGAGAGAAAGAGAGAGAGAGAGAGGTAGCGGAACTGACGACACACGCGTCCTTTCATACCAACTATTCGAAAGTAATTTTAAAGGTCACCTAAGTGTGCACCCAGCTGCTGTGACCTAAAAGCCATTGTATTTTTTATCTATATCTGTGTATATACCGTAAAAGGTCACTTCACCTGCCACTACTGCTTATAATGTGTATATTTATATAGAGGCACATGCTTGTTGGACTATAAATGTGGCAAAAAGTGCAGTACAAAAAGCGCAGCAAAAAGCTTTTAATTTACAATTTTCGTTTTCCATACATTTTATATAGCCCTTCTGTTTTAATTTCTTAATAAATTTCTTTAAAATATAAATATGAAATATATCTATATATTCATATGTGTATATATCGCTCTTTCTTTCACTTCTGCTTCCCCTTCCTCTTACCCCATTTCCCTATATATTTGCATCCATCTCTTTATCTTTCCGCCCCTTTCTTTCTCTCTTATTTCTATATTCAGATAATTGTACCAACTTCTAGCTCACTTTTCATCTGTCTTTTATACATATGTATATCTATATCTATTTATATTTATATTATTATCAGCAATCATTTTACCCCCTACCTTTGTCGGCTATATATGTATATTTGTTTTGATAGCCTATTAAATATTCTTTTGGCTCTGATCCAGGTGTGCGGTCAAGGTAATCGAGAGGAATGAAAACGTGCTTATCCCCTAGACATACATCAGACTCATAAACCCAGCACTCACATCACGTGTCCGACTGTCGGCCACCGTCCACTGGCCCCGCATTTGTGCGTTATGAATGAAATGGGCTTTTAATTGTTGACTTGGCTGACGTCGCGACGCATACGTCGATTGCCAAGAGAATAAAAACAAAAATGTATAAATGACACATTATTATGCATATATTAGTAAATATGTATTGCTTTTGCTATTTTATAATAATTTTTTTTCTATTGTCTGCTAAGCTGATTCAGAAGAGCCAGAGTGTTACAGTGTGTGTGCGTGTGTGCAAGGGAATGAGAAAAAAAAGAGAGCACAACTCGTATACGACACGTTGGTCAAGCAAACAGCAATTTAATGAGTCATCACAGTGGAGCAAGAGCAAATAAAATAATATTTAAAATATTTAATTACAAACTAATTTAATTACATATGCAAATAGGAAAAAGTTATTCAATTTTATTTATGCACATTCTTTTTTTCTTCACACCGGCCCCACTGTTCATTGTTTTCCACGTATTGTCTCATGATATTCACATTTTTGTTGTCTGTGGTTCGTTATTCTTGTTTTTCTTTTGCTTCTGTTCACTCCCATCGCTTGTTTTGTTTACAATTTTTTATGACTAATTGTTTAAGCAGGCAACGAATGCGTGGTATTTGTCAAGAATTTTCAGCAATTTTTCTTTTTACCTATTCATATTTGCATCTTACTATTATTGTTTTTGTTTAGTCATGAATTAAACATTCATAATTCCACTAACTCACAGTTGAACTTCTCATTCGAATCTAAATTCGCGTGGGCGCGGTTTACAGATAATAAATTTAAGAAGCGATAAAAAGAGTTTGACTATAAAATGTTTGAAGATAAGCAAATATGAAAGGAACAAGTAAGAAGGCCCAAGTCGAGACGGCTCGACTACGAGATACCCTGAACCCTGCAAAAAAAAACTACTAAAAAACTAACTAACGGACGGTCAGACGGAATATATGGGGGTCTGCGACGTCTCCTTCCGTCTGTTCCATACATTTTAACAAAACCATTATATTCTGTATTGACATTTTCAATGGGTTCAGGGTATACAAATTCATACGACCCGTCGTCTTTTAGAAAGAGAACGAAAAATAAAAACTAGATGTAGGGGAACGTATGCTCGGTTCCTTATTTAAAGTATGGGAAAAGATAACAAAAAAACCAACAAATCCGTGGGTTCTTCTTTTGGACTTAAATTGTAGTGACTGTTATGTAGCTATTGTCAATTGTTGTCTCTGCTTGGTTTTTTGAGGTCAGTTTCCATGAAAAGTGAGGAGTGTATGTGCGTGGGTGATATAAAGTTGACTTGTGGCTCTTTTGTTTGTGCAATAATGTATCATATTTATGCAAATGGAAAGCTGAAATTAAGCCAAAGGCCCAGCTGATAGCATTTCTTATCGGACTAAGGCCATTAACAGCTCCGATATAGATTTGCCCTTTACGATCAGAATATTTCATATTGACCTTCAGCATTTAACATGTACTCTAGAGACAAGCTCAGTTTCCTACCAGTTGTATTAATAATAAAGTTCGTTCAACTTTACCAGGCGCAAAATGTTTGAAATAACAAAAATATGCTAAACTTTCTCCTAGCGAAGATTTCATTTCATTTTATAGCAGACTGATTGATTGTCAATTAGCCAGTCACTCAGTCGTTCACTCCATTTTGCGCTCGTAGAAATCAAAAGTTGTTTCAATTTCCAAATGAAGATCGTTTCAAAGCTTTTCTTTTCGGAACGCTCGACTGAAGCTGAATGTCGAAACCGCCAAAGCGAAAGAGCACAACAAATGGCCATAAAATCATTCGCCATGAAAATGAATAATAATTTCGAACCAGAATACGAGGAGAGACGGAGAATTGCAAAGTGCGTAATTGTACGAAGAAAATGATTGAATTTCAGATTCGAAATTATATAATACTCGTAAATGTGACTGTGTGTGTATATAAAGACTTCCTCTTTGAGTTTTGGGAGTATAGACCTTTAAGTGAAGTTAAAGCCCAGTTGAGCTTTATTAATGTGCGTCATTCTAATCGAAATTCTGGTTAGCTCACATAATTATGGCAGTGATGTCTGTCATGAAGCGCAATTAGCTTTATAAATGGACGCTAGATGCGTCGAAGCGGAAGTTGTCTAATTTCGGGTTTTGTTTATATTTGGTTACATAGTTTTTCCAGCTAACTGCTTTTCACTTGGTCGATTATACAAAAATTTGTTAAAACAAAACTGAAAAAAAAAATAAAAAATAAAAAATACAATGACACAACGATATAATGTGGAAAAGCGTATATAATTACACTAAATGGGCTCTATGTATATACAGATTGCGTTCCTTTTTTGCCTGACAGTCCCCAAAAGGCAGATATAATCAAAAGTTTATTGCACACTTTGCAGAAAGCGTTTGAAAGTATGTGGTGAGTGCATAGATTAAAATTGATTGGTAAAAAAAAGTGAATGTGTGTGTGTCTGTGAGTAACTGATTGAACGACTGAAAGAGTTTTCAAATTAATGCTTATTGAACTATTATGGAGTTGAAGGACAACTAATTAACATCAATTATAAAATGTAAAAAAAGGAAGAAGAGCAGGAAAAGTATGGAACTTGAGGTGGAAATCACTAAATTCTTTGGGGATGTGTGAATATTTGGGAACTTCTGCTTATTTTGCATACAAAGAAGAATATTTTATTAGGTTTCCTTGGGCATTTAATTTGTCAATATTAATTTAATTAATTTAGAGTCCCATGAGAATGTGGGGTATAATTTTTTTGTATACATATGTTTCTATATATATCGTGAAACTGACGCTGACGGAAATACGAAATTTTCCAGCTTCCTATTGAATATCTATATCTATAAAGAACTCTCTTTAAATTGTCTTACATTTTCCTGGCATTGTAGCTCGCATGTTTATCAAAATTTTCTGCCAAAGAAGGTGTGGTCAAGCTAGCTTCAAAATCAAACCTCGCACCTGTCTCTATAAAATAAAACAAACACAAAAGCAACGTTCAAATAGTTGAATACTTAAAACTCGCTGCAGGAATAAGGCAACACACTAAATATTCATACATACGTATAAATATAATTTATGTATATACATATGTGTGTATCTATAAGTATTGCCAAGATACTTTATATCAAGTCTTCGGTGATTCAGCGTTCAGTTCTGGGGAAACAAGTGCAATGCAAGCCAGCTACGGATAAGTAGAGAAAATATACTGAGAGCAGAGACCGTACGACACGGCGGATGTGGATGTCGTTTAAATATGGCCAGACGGCGTAAAAATTGACAGACGTCGGACAACCAAAAAAAAATAAATGTAAAATAAATGCCACATACGCGCACACACACATCCACGTCAAAGTTCTGAAAGGTCGGGCAAAAATATCATAAAACGCAGAAACAAAAGGCAAAAAACTGAAATTGGCGACAACTTCAAAATTCATTTCCATGGACAAAGCCAGCAGTTCGGCCATTAGGCAGAAATTAAATGAACTAAATTTCACATTAATTATTTCAGGAAAAAAGAAAATTAAAAAAATATATTTTAAAAGAAGCGAGAGAGTGTGCTTGATGGGAGTGCATGACTAGCAGATACCTATATCTATCATAATTTAAAAAAAATAAATAAATTAATAAATAAATAAAGTTACCATATCTTGCAATTACTCATTTGATTACTGTATAAGTAGTAAAAAATTTATCCACAGGCTTTATTTCAACATTAACACCAAAAGACAAATGCAATATGCTTTATTATATTAAGAGATAATAAAGAACATTTCATCTTCGACGTGTGATTTCTCATTACTTTTTTGGGCACAAATTTCATTTCATGTTTTCACACCGACTAACGATGGTTCACTGACCACCGGACGCCGCCGGTCAGCTGGCTACATAGACAGAAAAAGAGGTGAGAGACTGACAGAGAGAAGAGAAAGGGAAATATACGCTCAATGTGTGTACGTGTGCATACTTTCTGCTGCCCGTGTATATTGTGTGTGTTAGAGGGGGAACAGGTTTGATTCGTTTCTGGCTGCATTTGTTATGCTTTTTTTTTGGAGCTCGCTTTGATACCAAAAATACTTGCCAATTTTCGCAATTCGCCTTTATTTTGTTTATTTAATTTTAATTTTTTTTTTTTCATATTTGAAGCTATTTTTAACTAAAAGAATGTTATTTTTGTGTATTTTGTGGTGAAACTGAGTGAAATTTAAGTAAGTTTTAAACTTTCCTATGCCAGGCTTCTGTTGTCTATTATAAATATTGCTCTTCTTTAGTTATTCAATTATGAAAGCATAAAGTACTTTCGCTATAATCGAATATTTTATTTGCTTTATTCGTGAAGTTGAAAATTATATAAAAAACAAGTAAGAACGTTGCAGTTAGGCGCAACTAACTGCGATATACTTTGTTCCCATAGGTGCATCCTATTTATTTAATAAACATTTAATTAACAAAATATTTCGGCAATTAGAAAACGTACATGGCAAGCAACAAACGTTTTTCCTACACAACATACAGATTTACACATGTACACACTATACGAGTATACACACAATTTTCTATGTATGCATACAAAAGTTTGCATGCCAGAATATTCTAAGAATTGTGACTGAATTGGGAATTTTTCGATCGTTACTTTAGTTTTGTCAGAGACGCTCTAGCAATGGCTTATTTGGTTTTAGTTAACACATCTCATATCATGGCAGTGGCGCTGGTGGTAAGCGCTATGCAAGCTATTAGGTGCGTGGGTTCGAATCCCGCGGAAAACTTTTTTTTTTCAAAAATACTGACCAGCTGATCAGCTGTGAATTTATTAGGGTTGTTATAATATCAAAATATCAATATATCGAAATTTTTATACAAAAAAAATATATTTATATCGTGATATTTTTTTTGCCCAAATATCGAATATTTTTGCGATATATTTGATATATCGTTGGTCACACAAATTGTGAGACATTCTGAATCAAAATGGTTAAAACGAATTATTCAGATTTCAAAAATGGCAAAAAACAGCAAAATGCAATTTATGCCCTAAAATAATAAAAACAAGTTGTAACACATCAAATATGGCAATGCATATAAAAAACAACATTATGATGAATTTAGAAGACCAAGGTGATAGCTTCGAAAACGACCACAATAGGTCAATATTGAAAGTACACATTGCGAAAGAGGGAACTTGAGATGTAACGCAGCTTGCCACAAACTTCTTGGGAAAGCAATCCGATAATTTTTGGAATTCTCATAAGGCCATCGAAGATCAATTACGATCAGCCCCTGGTAGCTAGGTGCCTTTGGAGCGACTTGCTTCGTTGTTGTTTGCGGCTCACGAAGTCGTATGACGGATTCTCACATATCAGAACGCGTTTTTTTTTTTTTTTTTGTATTAAACTCTGAGTACTTAATACTGGTCATTATTATTATTATTATATTAAAATAGTTATTCTTATTATTCTTTCTTTTTTTTTTTTTTTTGGTCGGATTGTAAAGTTATTGTAGGAAAAAGTTTTAAAAATATCGAAAATATCGATATATCGATATTTTTAAAGTTGCATATCAAATATCATTTTGATATTTTTTCAAAACTTTAAATATCATCGATACGATATTTTAAAAATATTCAACAACCCTAGAATTTATTTAGGTTTAGCTAACGATTACATGTCAGTTTCAAAAGACCTGGGTTCAAATCCCGCTGGCAACTTTTTATTTATTAATCGAAAACTTATAAATTTTATTTTTTAAATTCATTAATATTATTATATTTATGTTAAAATGCTCTCTGCCATCTTAGCAATTGCTACTATGCTATTATATGCATGAATTATGCAGTTGGCCACAACAAACTTCTTTGCCGATTTGCCACGCCCCCAGTGGGCGTAGACGCATAATTTTTTGCCAGTTCTTAGAAAGGGCCGAGGCTAACATGACTGCAAAATTTGGTTGCTTACATTCCAAAAATGCGAAAATTACAGGGTATTTTTCGATATGCCACGCCCTCAAAGAGGCTGAAAAATTACTTTTGGGTCATCGATAGAGGAGAACATTAGTAACTCAACCATCCAATTTTCAAGCTTCTAGCTTCTAGCTCTAAAACTGTAGGATATAAACTTGCGGTTTGGCACGCCCCCGATGGGCGTAGATATATCCGCCATAGCTTTTTGAACTTTGGTTGTCACCCCGAGTATACATTCCAAGTTGCAACTCTCTAGCTCATCATCTAGTATGATAACTTGCCTATGGGCGGGAGTTTTCCGATTTGCCACGCCCCTAGTGGGCGGATCAGGAAAATTTTTACACTTTATAATTCGGGAGCATATATGAATATATGTTTAAAATTTCAAGTCTCTAGCTCTAATAGCGCCGAAAAATATTGCGTTCATACGGACAGACGGACGGACAGCAAGACGGACATTGCACAAACCCAATATACTTTCTTCCCTTTGGGAACAAAGTATAATTAGTTGCTTCTAAAGCTGAAACTTAATTCTAGGTTAATATGCGATATTGTTGTAACATCTATATATCAGTCACATTCCAGTTGTTTCTTTAAGTTTCTGCACAAATTATCTGGCATTTAGGCATCATTTGGAGGTTGCGCGGTACCTTTTACTGTGTATTCGAAGCTGTTGACTTTTGTGGCAACGGCAGCTGGACATGACGTGAGGCTGAGAAGCGAATAAACCTCGATTCTCAATTCTCAATTCTCAATTCTCTATTCCCAATTACAGTTACACTTACGAACGTGATTTTTGCTGCAGTCAGTCTTTGCACTCATTGATGGATTTGCTGTGGCTGTAACAAAGTGCAGTTCCCCAAGAGATAAGTGGAGAGTGGCAAAGGGAGGCTGCAAACCTCTACTGCACAAGTGCAGCTCGTGGTCGAACAGGTTTGCCTGGTTCTGGTCGGATTGCCGCGAAAGCGATTCTCTGTTTCTGATTCTGTAGCATTTGAAACGTTTTGCAGATTGTTTATGTTTAATTTGCACTCGAAGTACATAAAATGTATATATGTACATATGTATACAGACAAGATATACAATATATGCATGATAATAAAAAACCGTTTGCTGTTGATTTTTGCACATGCTCAATGTGCGCGACCTTGTCGACTTGTTAACGTCCAAACACTGGATCACTGACGACTGCTTAAACCTAATAAACACATCAATTGCACAAGAGTGCAGGAAGTGTGCATCAAAGAGGATGCGGTGGGGGGCGGCGGTATGATGGAGTACGTGTGTGTGCCCCACACGAATGGCTATATATATATCCATAAATATTTATTTGTTTTTGGGGGGCGGCACATAAATATATATTGTGTTTAATTCGTTCAGAGCTACCCTCTCTATAAACAAGAAAACTGTATATTTATACGTACATACACTGAGCGAAACCCATATATAAATCTGTCTATAGTCAATCAAGTAGAATTACTAAATATGAAAATTCTTCAATGCAAATAAATTGATTATTATTTTTATCAAATCACTCGTTTATTTGCACGACTTTTTCGTTGAGTGTATTTGCTTTTCTTTTTTTTTTTTTTTTGGGTCTCCGTTGTCAATCAATCAACTGGCGTCAAAATTTATGACCTCAAACATAATCACAACAACTGTGTATGTTAAATATATATAGTGAAGCATTTCATGCGCTTATAATTAGTTGACGCATTCCAAGCACCGCTGCCCTTTCGCCCCGCCGCCTTTGCTGTACTCTCCAGCTGATGGTAAACAAATATTCGGTTCTTTTTGGTTATTTCGGCTGTTTACAAATAATGTTTGACTTTTCTATTGGCTGCCTCATTCCATTTTCTTTTTCTTTCTTATATTTTTTCTTTTCTTTTCGTCAGCTAATTTATGCAAACCATTTTCAATGGGACGCATCGCTTGAAGGGAACCGCATGAAATAAAAACTGTCCCTCAAAATAGGGTACAGGAATGGGCATGTGCCATGCTCCACTGTGAGTGCAAAAATAAACCTAGACAAAAAAAAAAAAAAAAAAAAAAAAAAAAAAAAATTGGAAAAAGCACTAGAAATTATATGAAATGAGAAATTATGAGAAATGTATTAAAATTTCTTTGGTAAAATTGATAACTTATAACATAGCACAAATGATACATGATCTTTTAGTGTAACATTTAATAATGTGTAAAATAAATATGACGATGTCTAAATTCAATATTTTCCTTGTATTAAATATACTTTCTTTCTCTTACAATAATTCAGATATTATTGGTAGACATACATGAATATTCATTTATAGATGTACACGCCCCAATTTTAGCATATTTGTATTACATTTCCGATTGGTAAGCAGTAAGCAGTGACAATGACACTTAGTAATGCATTAATTTTCTTACATATGTTCTAAATACTAATTAAAATGTGTACGCACGGCTGTATGTTGTTGAATTAATGTTCTCATTGGATTGTAGGGGATACATAGTACAGTGAAGATACAATAAACAAAAGATAGGAACGGTCTGGGACTGGCATTGAGCACTAAAAATAACATCAAAGTGCATTGCAATGCACGCGAAGCGAGGCACGAAAGGATTTACGAGCTTGATCGAAAACAGCCCTTTGACACCAAAATGTAACGAAGCGACATCCAACAGTAACAACAACAACAGCAAAACAATAATAATGAAAACGATGAGTGGCACTTTGGTGAAACGGGCAAATGCGTGGAAATACCAGGCAACGGCAACGATAAAGTCGAAGTAAAAGAAAATTCTAAAAAGAGACTAAAAGAATAAGAAGACGGAGATACGAGATGGCTAATAATAGAAAGAATGCGTCGAATGCAAAGGCAAAAAGAAATATAACAAAGTCACAAACATGTGGAAACATAACGCCTGCAACACGGCCCTTCTGTTAATAATATGTTAATCTGCTGTTAAATATTTTAGACTCTTCAATATGGAGTCTATTATTGATTATTATTAATGATAGTTTTAATAGTTTCATATGGCACAATCTTGAAATATTGTTCAATATAGTCCAGCTCTTGAAAATACTAAAGATACTATGCTTAAAATCATTATTACTTTTATTATTACTCTGCAACATCTTGTGTCCGCATCTAAAATAGAAATATTTTATTGCAAGTTTTCTTTTATGAAAATAATTATAACAAGTAGCATAATATTTATACATATTAGCGTAATTGTAAACAAGTGGGAAAGTTGCAAAGCCGCACGCGTCACCTGTTTACCGTGTGTCCATAACATACACATACACACACACACACACACTCACAGACATCATCATCTAGGGGCTGTGCGTGTGGCGTCCATTTGCCATGTGAAAAGTTCATTTGCCTCGTCTCATAATTTGCCGCTTGCATGTTGCAAGTAAACAGAAAAAAATCAGAGTCCAGTCCAACGGCCATTGACGCCTCCTCCCGCCTGCCGCCTTCGTCCGTCTACTTATGCTACTCACATTACCAAAGGGAAAGAAAGAGAAGGAGAGAGAGAGAGAGAAGGAGAGGGAGAGAGAGAGAGAGAGAGAGAGAGAGAGAGAGAGAGAGAGAGAGAGAGAGAGAGAGAGAGAGAGGAGAGAGAGAGAGAGAGAGAGAGAGAGAGAGAGAGAGAGAGAGAAAGAGAGTGACAAACACTTGACACATTCAAGGAGTTTTGCAACTCACTTCGAGGCTATTTTGAGACACAGCGACACCTCGCTAAATGCGAATGAAAGACAGCAATGCCTCCCACTCTCTTCCCCTCGCATTGTTGCTCCTTTCACGTTCTTCTCCATTTTCCTACAGCCCATTCCCGTACCCAACGCTAAACTATTCGCAATTGACAGCTCCAGTGAAGCAGCAACAATAGTCGCCGTTGCTTTCCCAGCGGTATCCAAAATTCAATATCCATTTGTATATTTTCGCATTGGTCGCTTGCCTCTAAACCGTATCTAATTACAGCGTCTCGTAAAACTCGATTCTTACTTTAGTCGAATTCCTACCAATGTGCCAACGGCTACGCCTACAACTGTTAAACAAACAGACAAGCAGTGTGACGAAATGCGCAATTTTGTCATATAATATAGTGAATTGGGGTTATTTATTACAATGAAGAAGAATTAGGTGTTGTATTACAATTCGATACAGAAATGCAACGATATTTTAAAACGTCTAAGCTGCAACTTTTTCGATTCTGTTAGAATAAATCAAATACATTTTGATCAGAATCATTGGTCCATTTGACCTATGGATTCAGCAGTTAGTTTAATAAATAAGAGCTATTACGCTTTTGTTCCACTGTGCCTTATTGTGCCAGCAAATTTAGTTGTTTGTTTCTCTCTCTCGCTCTTTCTCGGTCCCATTCTCTCTTTTCCTAAATCTATTATTTCATTTTGAACCGCGGCTGTCAATTCGGTTGTCGCATTCGACCTGGTCGTTAGTGGGGTTTCTGTCTTGTAATCTGTCTACCACAAACCTGCACAATTTTACAATGCAATTTTGTAATTGCAACAACAATAGCAACAACATCAAATATTGCATCTTCTATGTGAGTTTCAGCATTTGATTGCAATTTGCTTGAATCATTTTTTCGTGTGGGAAAACGTAGGTTAGTTTTCTGTTTGGCGCTGAGCTTAAAGCTACAAAGACTACTATGCTGCTCACGATGAAGGCGAGCAAAAAGTTAGTAAAGTTAACTGATAAATAGCGCGAAACGTGTTTAGTTGGATTTTTATTAGGTTTATTCAATGCCACAATAAGAATACATTCAAACATATATATGTGTGTGTAAGTACATATGTATTGGATGTTTAATTGCGTGGAATTTATTGAGGTTTTTATGAAACTTGTACCTACAATAACTTACTAGATACCCTATATACATATATATATTTTTTTTTATAATTTTCACTTGATAAGTCCGGAATAAAGGTTTGTTATTTTTTCATTTGTTAACTGCATACTGAGTTGCTTCTGGCAAAAGTGCAATCTGTGACTCAATGCAGTCAAATAACAAATTGAACGGATCGCTTATCAGTTGAAGAGCGTTCGCTCGTAATACCCATCATGAAAATGATTTAATCCCATAAATAAATAATTATAATAAAAATGATTTAGTCCCATAAATAAATAATTATAATAGCAAACAATTGCAGTGCAACAAAAACATATGAAGGTAATAATCGAAAGAAGAAAAGTTGTTAAATTGAAACTACTTTCAATTACAATTGGAATACGTGCCAATTGGATTTGAGAAAAGTCAATTACATTCTGGAAGGTGCAGACTAATCCCATTAGAGCAGTGAACATTTGTTTTACAATTATAAAGTGTTAATAGAATTTTACTTAAATGTCTTGCATTTCTCTGGATTTCGCAACTCCTTATGAGAAATGAACTCCTACCCGTTCATTTCATCATTAATATCTTCTTCCCTAATCAGATTATGACAATTGTACGCTGATTGGCTTGCTATTCAATTTAATATATAGCGCCCGAATACCACCCATTGTGGTAGGACAGCAACAGGAACATAAAAAAGCTATTAACAGAAAATAACACACATACGTACAGAGAGAAAAGGGAAATGTTACAACTTGCCAAAGCAAACAACGGAATAAGGGAAAACCAAATAAAGAGGAAGGATGGCAAATAAAATGCGTGAGTAAGGAAAAACGCAGGAAATGCCTGTCGACTAGTTTCTATTTTGGGGTGAGTGGGGCTGTTGGCTGCTGCGTTTTCAACCACTGTTGAGCGGCAGAAGGGAGTGGGTGTGGGTGTGAGAGTAAGGGGGACATATCAGAAGGAGCGACAACAGCAGCAGCAGTAGAAACCGCCCTCAAAAATAATTTCAAATTCGACTCATATCTTCGACGCGTGCCTCGAAATTCTGTTTACGCTTGTAAACATAAGCAAGCAGCAACAGCAACAACTTCAGCAGCACTAAGTAAAACTATGGTCAATGCCGGCTACAACAGTTACAACAAAAATAAGAGTGCACATTCCGCTCTTCGATTAACGTCATGCATAGTAGAAATTGGCTCAATTGGAGAGAGCGGCCGACAACAGTGAACAGAGGGAGCAAGCGTAAAGGAAATAGAAAGAGGGAGGGAGAGACAGACAGAGAGAGAAAGAGAGTATGTATGTATGAGAGTATAACTGAGAATGATAGAGACACAGAGAGAAAGAATGAGAGCTCTCAAACGTAAAGGCTATGTATATGTTATTGTATACACACAGTAAGTGCATTTCATTGTATGCAATGATATGTACATATGCATGTGTTGAAATATTTGTATGCAGCAGCTCACATGCACATACATTTACATTTAGATAAACAGACATGTTACTTACCATTGTGTTCGGTAAATATATTTAAGCCGACGCTGGGATTGCAGCGATTATCCTTGTGATTCACACTCGAGCCGCCACCGCCGCCTCCGCTGCGATGCGCTGAGGAACCGCTCGAATTGATGCTACCATGTCCTGAGGATTGATGTGACTTTATGCGAGAGTTGCGTAAAGTGGAGTTGGAGCTCAGTCCGCTAACGGATGCGCCGCTGTTGCCACCACTAATGCAGTGCGGCGAACCGGATGCAACAGGACTGCTACTAGTACCGACTCCGATACAACTAACTGTACCGCCCCCGCCCCCACCGCTCGAATGGGAGCCGCGCTCCTTGCCCTGCTGTGCGCCCATCCTTCCAATCACATGCACCCCAAATTATGTGCTATTATTAACTCTTTTTTTTTTAAATATTATTTTTCCACAATTTCGTTTTAGCTGCAGCTGCAATAAAATTTTCTTCTTATATTTATATATTTTATCGCATTTGCACTTGCTTTATTTTAATTTGTTGCTCTACACATTTTCTTTCGTGCGTCGTCGTCTCTTTTATTTCTTTCACGAGATGCGCTCTTCACACACTTACACACACACACACATGCATGCACACGCACTTGTATTGCTACTCCAATTTGCAAATTGAGAGTAGACAAAATTCAAGGATGTAGCGAAATTACTAATCAGATTTTTTCTTTCAACTTTTTCTGTGTGTGGGGAGAACAATTAAATTTTGTTTTCTTTTTGTGTTGCCTCATTTGTTGAGTGCGCCAGTGCTTTCAGGGGGTAGCTGAAGTAGAGGGAGTCTGGCTAGGGCTTACAAACACGCCCTAAAATGCACTTTGTCTGCCCGTCTTACGTCTTTCACACTCCAGCTGCGTCTGCGTCTCGCATATTTTGCATTTACAGCACCATAAATTGAAATTGCTGTTCCTTTCTTTTTCTTTGTAGCTGTGTGTAAGTGCAGCTTTGAAGTTATCTATATCTTTGCATTTTTCCAATTACACTCATACACACACGCACGCACAGAAAAATTAACCACCCGCACGTACCCGACCAACTTAAGCAAAATTTTCAAGACAACTGGCAGATAGAGTGACCACACTCAACCAACGAACAAATATCTCAAGTTGTCGATATGCGCTCAACCACTGAGTGTTCGCTCCGAATTGCGCGCAGCCAACATTAACTGAGTAGAATAATTGCGTGCAGCTCACTTCACGTCAATAAAAATTATTTTCAATTAAATAATCGAACTAGTTCTGCTCAAAAACAACCATACGGACTGTTGGAGTCACACCGTACAGATATTTCACACACATATATAGATAGTTCTGGAATTTTTAGTTTTAATTACAAAATAGTCACTATATATATTCATATTAAGTAAAGCATTATTAACAAAGCAGTCAAATGTAAGTTATCTGTCATTCACATAAATGTGCCGTACACTTTTTGCTACACGATTAATGTTTATTTCATATTTACGCTATATAAAAATAAAAAGATGTCGGACTGGGATACGGTAACTGTTTTAAGGAAAAAGGCCCCAAAGTCCAGCCAACTGAAGACCGAATCAGCTGTTAATCAGGCACGCCGCCAAGGTGTTGCCGTCGATACGCAGCAAAAATGTGAGTAAAAGTAACCAAACTTCTAGCCTCAGACGGGCGGCAGGCTACGACGTTGTTTTTCCTATTGTTATTTTTTTATGGGGTGGCTGGTGAGTAGGAGGCGCAGCTGACGTTTAAATATTCCATGTGAACTGCGTGGCATCTGTTGTTTTTAGCATTTTAAAGCGTCTTACTAGCCATTTGTGTATGTACATACATATGTATGTATGTATGTATGGACGAGAACTCAATTTCGCAATGCTTTAGTATATTTACAAACTTTTGAAAGCTTAGCGACTTCCCAATTAAGTGATAGCCGGTCATTTTGGCCACTGTCTGGTGCTGTCCTACAAACGAAAGACACCGGAAACCGTAAATGACGAATACCAAGCAACTAACTATTAAGTGAATATGAACTATGTAAATCCTATTAGAATATCAAAGTTATTAATCCAATTTTAATATGAATATTACTCAATTATTGGCTTGTTCTATTGAAAATTTAAATCGATGACAACGGTATAAGATCTCTTGAAATTATGTTCACCTTTGAAATCTCATTCTCTCTGCTGGTTCAGTTCACGAAACAGTTTCTGAGCGTATTTAAAATTGTGTATTAAAAATAAAAAAGTTGCTTAAGAGCGTGTGTTCAGTGTATTGTATTTTGTAATTGATTGGTCTAATAAGTTAGCGTGTTTCTTCAATTGGATTTTTTGCAGCTGATATATATCAATGTGTCCACTGGTAATATGATTTGTGAATCAGTTCTTAAACATCTTTCGAATGTAGAGCTTGGCTTACAAGGTGTCTTCACTGTTATTGATCGGTCTAATTAGAACGTGTTTATACTTTGTACTTAGATGGTGCTGGCACCAACAAGCAGCATGTGACTACTAAGAACACTGCCAAGCTGGATCGTGAGACTGAAGAATTGCGACATGATAAGATACCGTTAGACGTTGGCAAAATAATTCAGCAAGGACGCCAAGGCAAGGGCATGAGCCAAAAGGACTTGGCCACGGTAAGGATGAATTTAGGGAAATTAATATATGAAAATTAAGATTCATACATTTGTTCTTGATCCAGAAAATCTGCGAGAAACAGCAGGTGGTTACGGACTATGAAGCCGGACGTGGAATTCCCAACAATTTGATACTCGGAAAAATGGAGCGTGTGCTTGGCATAAAATTACGTGGAAAGGAGCGCGGCCAACCAATAGCGCCTCCCGGTAAAAAGTGAGATGATGCTGCTGCGTCTACTGTACACGTTGCTTCCACTACTAACAACATCAACAAAAGCAGCGCCAACAACAACACCAGCAACAAGCATCCAAGGCAACAACAACAATTGGACTCTGGCGGCTGGAGCACTGTATGCAGTCGACGCAAATGAAGCTAATATCGGGAGGCTGTTTATCAAAAACAACATCAGCAGCAACAGGAGGAGAGTGAACGAGTTAAGAAACCAACAAAAACAATTTAAAGAAAAACAACATCTGCAACCAATCCTATCAAACAACCATTAGCACCAACAACACAAGCAACATTCACACAAAATTATTTCCAAACATTTGCTTTTCATTTAAAACAATTTACAAATTGGTGACTAAAATTCAAACATTGTAATTCAATTATTGGCAAAAGGAAAAAAAAAAAAGAAAAAAAAAAGCATAGCTCACGGGACAATGCGAAACGCAACAACAAACTTTAAACTGAAACCACAAAAAATATATATAAAAGATTTATTAAATTAAGTTGCAAATGGAGCGAAAAAAGATGTGATTATGTTTGTTCGTTTATTTTGCTAATTTGTGGCATTTCTTTAACACTATTATAATTTATTGTTTTTATTTATAATGAATACTGGTTATATGCATTAAAATATGAAGCATTGAATTATACATTCGAAGGAAAAACACACGGGTGTCAAAAATGATATTCTTTTTATTCGATTAATTCCAACTGGAACTTTGGTTGGATTCCACTTGCGATTGTTTTTCACATAAGAATACAAGTTATACTAATATGCATGCATAATAAATTATTTACATATGTATATGCCGTATGTAGTATATGTGTAGTACTCTAGAGTTTAGTCGGATCTTTTTTGTAATCTATCATACATTACTAATAATTATAATAATGTCTAGGTTCTAGGGTCTTCAAATGTGCGTTTACTTAGAAACAGTTTCACTCACACAGCGATACTGCTTCAAACACACTCTTGCAAAAGATACTTTTTAAGTATTTTAGCAAAACATTTTCTAGTCTAGTATTACAAAATTTTAACGATATTTTAATTATCGTAACATTTTTGGAGAATTACATTTTCTCTATAAAGAAAAAGACAACAAATTAATATTATATATATATATATATATATATATATATATATATATATATATATATATATATATATATATATATATGTATACATAAATGAAGTAATAAAACATTTTTTCAGAAAAATAAATGTTCCCCCTAAGACATTTTGCTTTGAACTGAGTTCAATTAAAATTAAGTGAGGTTCGAAAAAAGACTTTAAAATTAGATAAATTATATATTATATATTACTTCCACCAGTTGCGGGAATCATGTGCTATAATTTGTTTTTGTTTTTTAAATTGGAATGTCATTTATATTAGTTATGTTGTTAATATATCTTACCATTTTACTGTTCTCTTTGCTGCCGGTCAATGCAATGCATCAGACTTCCTGCTGTTATACATAACAGGCATATAATACAATCTGAAACAAATACAGGGTGACTTAAATTAAATTAAACACATTTGTTATTTCCTTTTCCTTTTGTTATGTTTTATTTATCCATTTTCTAAGATTCTTCCTTTTTGTTCTGTACTAAATTTTACCCGACAAAAAATTCAATTTTTTTTTTAAATTTTGTGTGTATTTTTTTTAGTTTTTTTTTTATGACTTCTAGGAAAGCACGCGAATCCCATAAAATTTTAGCTTTTCCTCCATTTTTATCTCTTTCTTTATCTACTTTTATTTTGTTGTCAGCTTCGTTTACACTAAATTAACTTTTCAAGTAGGACTTTTGTCTTGCATTTTGTATTATTGTTTTTCTTACAAATATAAATATATAATTTAAACATTTGCTTTGTTTATCTTTGTTACATTTTTCTTCATTTTCCTTGCCGTTAGAAACTTGTTTGATCATTACATAATTACATTTTCAAAAATTAAAAAATCGAAACTAAATGCATGCCCCTGCCACGTTTTTCTTTGTATTAGTTTTTTTTTTAATATACATATTTTTTTATCAAAAATTAGTTGTTGAAATTTGTTTATATTTTTATCTTCTTTTTTTAAATTTTTTTCTTTTAACAATTTGCGCAATTTGAAAACTAACCTAAAAATTGAATTTTTTCATTAATTCTCGAGGTCTCTGCCTAGAATATCAAATAGAACAAAACACATTATAGTATGTATATAATAATATATATGTAATTAGTTGTATAGATAGATAGATATTTTTGGGATCTGAACATCAATTAAGACTCTATAAAACATAAATGTTAAATATTATTTATTTCTCTTCTTTTTACAGCAAGAAAACAATTTGGAAAACTATACTCGGAGAGTATCAGAAACAAACTTTAGGCTTAAACTGCACACGGCTCGGGGCTGATTATACAGATATATTATATATATATATAATCTATATACATATATATAGCTGACTCTTTGCTTTATGGACTGGCAAAAGTTTTTCCATCCTTCCATTCCATAGCTAACTTTTTACAAAAATCACCTAGCTGACTCCACTTGGCTTCAAATTTTCAATTTCATTATGTACATGACATTATATAAATATATATATATATATATATATATATATATATATATATTTAGATGGATGTGTGTAAGCCAGTTTTGCCTGGTAAAACTCTAAACTTATAATTAAAGTTGATCAAACGCCCCTCCAATGTGCGCCAGTGTGTGTGTTCAGTTTCGCCTGGCTTTAAAACTAAATAAACAACTTTATATCCCGTTAATGCATAAATTAAATATCCTTAGCATTTTTGGCCAGAGGGAAGAGGGGCGCGTGGTACATTAAAGTTAGGCTCTACTGTGCCTTCGCCTTGCGCATATAGGCAGCCTGTGCATCTTCGCCAACATATTTGCTTGACATAACGTTCGCATCAGATGTAGAAATGGGGCTCGACAATTTGGCCGTATTCTGTGCCACTAGCGAGGCCGCCATGCGACGACTCTTGTGGCCACCAGGCGACAGGTAGGCCTTATAGAAGAAGCGTGCGAACAGCACAAAGTAGCTGAAGTACATGGCAATCGATAGGTTGATGTTGCGCTGCGAAATATTGCACGATTGTGTGCCGTGTGTCTTCAGGAATCCATTCGCCCACACATTGATCGCACAGCCGATGATCATTTGTGTTAACTGCAACGACGTGATGATCATTGAGATGAATCGTGGAGGATTGAAGCGAGCCGCCTTGAGCGCATAGTAGCTGTACATCACCGAGTGCACACAGTAGTTCATCACAATAAACCAGCGAGCGGAACTAGTGTATTCCGTATAGCTGAACCACGAGTAGATCAGCACTGTGATGTGATGATACCAGTGCAGGAAGATCAAGGGCTGTTTACGCAATACGATGAATATCGTATCGCCCAATTCCGGCAGTTTGCTCAGGACGAATAACCAGGTCCAGAAGCCGCACACACGGTCTTGCTCAATGTAACTACAGGAGAGATTGGAGGAGTGATAGGGAGAGATGATGTTTTGATGTTTCCTTGCAAAAAAAGTATCAAATACTTTACCTGGGCACACAGACCGAGTGGAACAGTCCATAATGACGGAGGACGTGCAACAGTTCCGGGGCAGTACGTGCAGCACCCATTATGCTAAACATTGCTAACAGTGTGTTCCATATAATAAGTGGACCACGCAGTTGAAATCTGGAAAAAGCGAGTTAAGAGTCACATTTAGCTTTGTCCAATTACTCTTAATTTCAACTTTGAGCTTTTATAAAATATTAACTATTTCATACATTTCGTAGGCAGATGCTGATTCCCTAATTAACATATTGACGTCAACTCTGACGCTCGTCATAATTTTTTTGTGTGACTTTGACTGATCATGAATATGCAAATATTGCATTGCAATAAGTAAAGATCAACAAACTTTGAAGTTGGTTTGTTTAAGTTAGTTAGTAGGGCGGGGCTGTGACAGTGGGGGCAAATGACAATGGCAAAAACAATAAACTATGCAATAATCATTTGTCATTCACTTCATGAAGTGTTTATCATTTAGCTATTTAGTTGGCCTAAAGATCAAACTTAATTTAAGCGACATGCGTTACACTCCATGGCCCCACTAATAAAACTTATATGCATATAAATACAAATTTTACATATATATGTATATGTTATGTTGCTAATCGTTAAAGGTTAACACGAAGTCAAAGCATTTTGATTTCAATTATCAGATCTCCCAGCATTTGTGAATCAACAAAAAATTCTATACAAATGGCGCGATCGGGACTTACGATTATTTTATTTATATAGTATGAGTATATCTAGTATATATACCCTTCAAGAAGGACAAGGTGTTCTGCTACGCACAGTGTTTAGAAAAAAAATTCGTCTCCATTAAAATATTAACTTATCTTCATAGATGATTGCTTAAGCTGATCGAGGGCTTCAGATCGTATGCATCTGAACTATGAGCTAAATATAAAATATATAAGTTTCAGATCAGATCAGCTTTTTAATATAGTAGTATTTGCTGATCATTCATTGTAGATCGCAAGTGTTCTGATTGGTCAATGATTAGTTATTATCATCTGAAATCCTTTACTCATCATTTATAACTCTTGACCCACATAATTTGATTCGAATGCTCATATTGATATAAATAAGAAATGGTTAATTCTTGATACTATTTTAATACGTAAGCTTTACAGATATATTAGACATATCTTAGTCATTAATTAGCTCTCATAGAAGTGTTTAATGCAGGAAATTTGTAAATTAATCTTAATTCATAAATTTAGATAAGTCATGACGCTTACTTAGCAAGTTGAACGATCATTCAACTTTTATATAGAAAAAAAAAATAATAATAAATATATATATATAAATAAATATATATTCAATATATAGCTAAAACATGTACTAAAAAGTTCCCAGAGTTAATAATTTATTTTTGATTACATTTAATGAAATTTTTCCCCGTGCTCCAAACATGTTTTGCATATTTAATGAGCGTTAAACTGTTATATATATATATATATATATAGCTATATATGTATATTTATGATTTTTATTGTTAAGTAGCCCGTAAAATCATAACATAAAATGACTCAAGGGCGTGCCTGGTCTGAGTCAAAAGCCGGTCAACAGAAAAATCATTTAACGCCATATGTAATTAAAATTCGATTGTTAAATATTTTCTTGCACACATAAAAAGGAAGAAGAAAAACCTTTTGTCTGGCTCAAATCTTATCAGTCATATTACTCATAAAAATTAGTTATAATGTCAGTCAAAAAACAAAAAATAGTGATAGGCTTTTATCGATACTGTGAAGACGAAGAGGCTTGACAGAATATGGCGTGTTATTTTCATTATACGAAATTTCTCACAAATTTTAAGACATCTTGATTAATAATACCTATGTAACTAAAAATATATATGCAGGTATATAAAAACAAGCTAACGATTTCAACAATGAACCTAAGCTAAGTTCTATGTAAAAGAGTTTCTTGATATTTACAACATATATATTATAATCTACAACACATATGCCATATATCAAATATGTATTCTACGAGCTCCATAAGTCAATAAGTTTTCTTTCTAGTTAATTTGCACATGTGTTAAATTTATTTATTATTTATTTATTTATTTATAATTAAAGCTTATAAGCTCTATCAATAGTTTTTTATGAACTGATTGTTGCATTTTGTTTTAGGAATTAATCAAGACATACAAACTTGTAGTTTCTATGAAATCTGTAGTTTAGATTTGGATTACAAAACCATCAAAGAACCAAAAAAGGTCAGGGTATATGTATCACAGCACTCAATTGTCACAGATAAGAATCACTCAGAGACAATTAACACGCGAGTGCTGTTGCTACTGTAGCGGCTGCTCGCAGCTCTATTATGATGATATATCAAACTGTATCTAGATTTTGCAATAATTTACTAAAAATCAAATTTAATTCGTTCTACTTAAGGGAATCAAGCGTAGACAACTTTCTGCTACAGTACCGGTCAACGATGCTGCAGTTGGGAATTTCAACACTTTTGCAGCCCTTACAATTCCCAAACGGTTGTGGCCGGCCGTCCATGACTCACGCTATGGTCCTCGTTCTCTAACCGTGCCAGAACATAATGAGTAAGGAAAACCAATAAGCCTTGTTAATCGCTTGGCAGCTTGGCTTCTTGGCAGAGGGATTGCAAATGTCCCTTTGAAGCTCAATTTTTGATAGGGCACAGGTCGTCCCCGTATTTAGATGCGCGTGCGGCGGACCGGCGCCTACTTTGCGTCCGGTTTGTTGTATTCGTATTATGGGTGTAGCGATTTGCCCGATTGGTGATAGGTAGAGATGAGGAGTGCCCAAATTCCAATGTCAGTTTTCACTTTGTGAAAATTGCATAAGCAAGTAGCAGCAGTTTGTGTATATATATGTAAGAGCGAGACAGAAATGTAGTTTGCTAAGTATTCGGTACTCTCTCTCTCTCTCTCTCTCTCTCCTTACCCTCCTTGACAATGAGCGAAACCAGATTTTGCAATGCGCTGGACTTTTTAGGAATTATGCAAGCTGCACAAACTGTAAACAAAGAGAGAGTGACACTACACGCACAGAGAGAGAGAGAGAGAGAGAGAGAGAGAGAGAGAGAGGAAGAGCGTAAAAGAGAGCAGCCGACACGACGGCTTGTAATGAAGCAAACGTAATCAAATGCTTGTTTCAGTGGACTATTGTTTGCTTTTCTCGGACTTGATTTATGCAGACACTATGATACATATTCAACTGTGTATGGATGTGTGTGTGTGTATATATAATTTGAGTAAATGAGAAATATATTCATATATGTATGTATATGCTCTTTATGGCTGATTTGCAGTTTTTGTTGCTGGTGCTATTGTTGCTGTTTTCGTTTGGCCCCTTTTGAGCCACAAATTCGCAACATTGTCTCACAGCAGTTGACGGCAATTCAATTTTTGTTTCTTTTATTTTAATTTGGCCAACATTTTGTTGTTGATTTGCATTGCAACATTTTGTTTTTGCGGGTTTCCCTGTTTTAGTTACTGTCAACTTATTTATTTATTTTTTTTTTAATTTGATTATGCATAATTATTATGCCCTTTTTTAATAGTTGACCTATTGACCAATATGAATGCTGGCCTTGCGTAATCTTCACAGCGTCAGAGATTTAAAGTTGACCTTAATTAGAGTTTTAGGTACATGAACTGGATATGTTTTGATAAACCCGGCCAAGAAGTTTATTTAGAGTTTAAGTTAATTCAACAGGTGTGTTTCCTATTCGAAGTAAACTGTCTAGGCTAATATCGCAAGTTAAATGTTTTATCTAATTCTTAGGTACCCGAACTTGTAATTGTCTGTATGCTGTATGCTATATTAATACAAAATGAGAGTTTTCAGTGAGAGCGAGGGAGTCTTTCCCTACCTCTCTCTCTCTCTCTCTCTCATTTTGTGTCGAATATTTTAAAGGTCAGCCATGCACAAATTTTTGAAGAATGATAGTAATGCGAGCAGGTTATTCTGTGGTAATCAAAAAGGTAAACAACCCGAATTGATGTCGAAAGTAAAAGCCTAAATGTGGCATGATCAACACAGCGGCTGCTGCACGTGAAGAGAGCGGGAGAGAGCGAGCTGAGCTTTTGATACAGCCGCGGGCAAGCAGAATTGAATTTCTGACTGCTTTTGTTGTTACGTAGGCTTTCGTAAATATTTAAATGACACATTTTAGTAATATGATCTTTCTCTCTCTCGCATTCTCTTTTCTACTATCTACCTACGTTGAGACTTGTCACAGCTAACGGTTTATTTCTTTCTGGCAACCTTTTAAGTTTCACTTTTACACATGGCATTCAACTTGATTTTTACTTGCGCTCAATAAAAGCCTTATATACATATGTATCTTTCTATCTGTCAATGTATATGTGCATAAATAACTGTTATTGTGGCCGTTGTCGCTTGTTATTGCAAATGCTTTGGGGTAATTATTTTGCCGTCACGCCCACTCGACACGTCATTTACGTATACAGCAATTATTAATACTTTAAATATAATTTCCTCTGCTATGACACGACAGGACACTGTGCACCGGAGAAGAGAAATTTAGTTGCTTGCGTGTAGGCACTACATAAAGGGATATTTTGACCGTTAGTTTAAGGGTAAAGCGAGTGAACTGGTGAGTGTAGCTGGAAAGGGGTATTTATAAGATAGGCGTGCGGCCTGATCTGTAATTCTCATACACATTAACACACTAATTTTCTACAGTGCTTTGGTTTACTCAGCATTTCTTTTACGGCGTTTAATAATAATAAAAAATATTATAAAAAAAACTAGCAAATTTAAGGTCAGCAATATTATTTATTTATTTATTTTTTCGTCGAGTGTAAAATCTGTATAATTAAGCATTTCCATTTTTCGTCTAGCTTAAAGGTTATTCTGGGAAACGCCTCAGCAATTTACTTGAATTAGCTCGGGGAAAATAGAATGAAATCCCTAATTTCTCACGGTTGAAAGTGATTAAATCAACAGAAGAAAAAAACAGTCCAATAATTGCCTCTCTTCTGTTCCCCTTTAAGTTGAGTTTAAGCCTATGCTATAATAAAGCAACTCATTGTTATTCAACTGGAATTGGCAAAGTTAAAAGCTAATGCCAAATATTTGTTGACAAACTAACCTAAGTATTATTCCTATGACATGTGCCTAATACTCCTACCCCATATGGCTATAAACCTAGAACTTTGGCTTCACTGTGTTATATCTCTCCCTGTCTCTCTCTCCCCGTGTAAGTGTGTGACGTTTCACGCCCACACACACAGGGGCAAACCGTATATGCTGTAGATTCTGTAGCCCCATCATTTTATATACGAACAGCACACGCAACACGCGCCGAGGCCGAGCTACACTGAGCAACAAAATACTTACACACTTGAGATTTTGTTTTGAGATTTTCGTATTTTATAATGTTTGCATAGATATTTACTTTGTTTCTCCTATTTATTTATTTATATTTTTGAAAATTTTACATTCTATGTTGGTCAGTATAAGCATGCAGCAATGTTGCCTTGTGGAAATTGAATGTCCTGCGCCGCTCTGAGCTATTTGTTGCCAAGCAGCCAGAGACACGCCCACTTGTGACATGTTTCTCTTTCGTCGTCGAGAGGGCAGGTGGAATTTACAACTATGTACATACATATATGTATATTTGAGTGTAGGCGTGTGTATGTAATACTGCACTCGCATTTGGGTAACAACTTGAGTCACATTTAAATGACTTGAATTGGGGCTCCAAATGGAAAACGACTATGACAAATGTATGTAAAATTACAGTGCCTGCACGATAAAGAGAAAAAGCTTATGGAATATATAAATAAAATTTTTTTCATGATAAGAGCTGATGTAATATATATTGAGAAACATTGAGAAAAACATATTAATTTTAAAGATTTATTCTATAATGAGTCAATAGTGGAATATAACAAATACAGCTAAAAAACATTTTTCCAGTTATTTATAAATCTGCTGAATGTTGCGATTCACAAGGGGATGTGTTGTGTAAAAAAGCCCTTCTCAGCGATTCACATTTCAAAAAAAGTATTCCTTTCGGGTGCGCACTGTACCATTTACCGTTTTTGTATGTGTGATCGAATTACTATATAGTTGAACCCTAACGTGAATCATGGTAAATGATATCATAAACAATTACGACAGCCCGCTTGTTATGGCTCTCCTTTTTTCGGTTTCTGTTGCCCCAACAATGTGCTGAATTCGTTTGATAAGAGCGCGTCCCACATGGTGCGATAACAGACCCACATGAATATATATATATATTATATATTATATATTTGAGTTAATTACAATAGAAATCACAGAGCGCGTAGAATTCGCAGTTTTTAAGGTCGACTCAAAGATCATTGGTTAAAGTATTCAGATAAAAATAAATATCTAAAGATGATCTCAGCGATTTAAAAAGCGTGTTAAATCCATTTTAGTGTAAAGCCCATTTGACTGTCGCAGATTACTGATCCGTGTTGAAAGCCGTGCCAACCTATCCCCCCTTTTTGCACCTTTCTGTACCAAGTACAAATTGTGTAAATATTTAAACAATATTTGAAGTGTAAAGCACATCAAATAGGGAATATATATATACATATACTTACAAATATATGTTTGGTTAACATTTCAAATCTAGATATAAGCGTGTGAGCCAAGCCCCTGGGCAAAATCATCAGATTGGACAATCTCAAATAGAAAGAGAGAGCTTAGGTCTCAAGTGTGAGACAAGCTTTATAATCGCTATAGAAGAAGACATCACATTCCAATCAAAACATAGCAACAATTGAACAAGCTATATTTGTCGACCTCACCTTGAAACTAATGTCTTGAACGCAAGAGTCAAAACACTTGCGATAAGAAATTCCATTTAATGGGGGGCCAAACAGACTTACAATTGCTGTCGGGAACAATCGAAATTATTGAAATCTTTTCACATTCTTTTTCAGTTTTTCATTCGGTACGAAATGTGCCACACAATGAAGAGTATCTATTCCTGCGAAAATTCTCCATTATTATAGGAAAATATATGAGCTGCTAAGGATTTTCACATCTGCAGCAGAAATAAACAAGTGAATCTGAAATTTGGTATAGATAAAAATGCCTGGTTCAAAATGGTTGATATTCAAAATCATAAGAGCTAAAGAGCTCTAAACATTTCCAAAGTTTGTTGTAAGTAATCCTTGTTCGGTAAAAGTCGATGTCTGTCTATGTAGCGTGCGCCCTTAGTGGGTTGGCATGTCGACTGTTAATTCAGATATTAAAAGACAATTGACGATTCGACTGTCCAAATTACATAATTTCAGGAGAAGGCACTCGCAACTACTATTGCAATTTCGCTTTGAAAAATTTGGATAATTTGGATAAAATTGACACTGAAAATTTGATAGCTTATTGACATTAGTTTTCGTTGGAATTAGTGAAGCAACGTTTGTCTTAGACATGTAACGTGACCCTACCTAAACGTAATACTTAATGAATTATGGCCTATAATTTACGTTTATTAAGACGCAGCTGGAAATTCAGAATTGGCGAGGGACAAAAGGCAGCTAAAAATTAATTGCAAACACTTTACATGGTAATCCAGTCGGGATGGTGTTAAATAACTATAATTACGCTTAAGCATATGAGAAGCAACTGTACGGAAATTCTATTGAAATTAAATATAATAATATAAATAATAGATATATACAATTGGGGATACAAAAGTAACTTTAATAAAAATTAAATTGCACGTGAAATAGCTGACATTAAGCCGAATTGCTCTACATATGTATATATTATATTATATTTTGAATAATACGTTCTGTTGAATCCATAAGCTAAAAGTTCAAATAGTTAAGTCTATAAATATTAATATGCTAATTAATGCTAATATTGAAGTTGTCGCTTTGTCTTTAGTTGGCTTTAGGTAGTTTCTTATGTGTCACAGATAAGAAGCAAAGCCATATTCTAAAGCTTACTGTAGACAACAAAAAAACTAAATCAAATTCAGTTCGCACTAGACAGGCAGTCCACACAAGCAGCTAATTAATATTGGCATTAGAAATGTCTTCTGAATTTAACGAGAAATTAAATCTTGTTGGACAAGCTGAGAAACTGCACTGGGAGTAGGCTCGCTAGTCACGCGCCATACATTTTTATTTTGTGAGAACAGCAAGAACTGCGATTCTGAAGAGGGTTCAGGGTTTCTAATAGACTGTCAGACAGGCAGGACTAGCTCAATATTAAAATCAGTTAACAACAAAAGAGAGAGAGAGAGAGAGAGAGAGAGAGAGAGAGAGAGAGAGAGAGAGAGAGAGAGAGAGAGAGAGAGAGAGAGAGAGAGAGAGAGAGAGAGAGATAGAGAGAGAGAGAGATAGATAGAGAGAGAGAGAGATAGATAGAGAGAGAAAGACAGTTAGCGAGCGAAAAGACAAATTATGCAACACATGCGAAATTCGTAACAGAGTAAATCAGTTTCAGTGAAAGCTCTGCTTATGCACACCCAGTAGTTTTGGACTATATTGAAAAGAGGAAAGGAAAATGCACTTAGCTATAGTACCATATTTAAATAAAAGATGTATACCCCTTGAGAATGGAGAGAGATTATAATCTGAATTAAATATAGTAAAGGCATTGCTACAGCAATCATCGACATTAAAGGTTAACATGTATCTCTATGACTTTTGACTACAGTAACTGACTGTTATAAAACATACTGAAAGTTAACACTACATAGTATACACAACTTAACATAATCTTACCTCGGCCGGTTTTGCATAAAATGCTGACCCCCAAATATGACGAGCATATAAATGCCGCAATAATAAAAGACCCATGTCCAATTCTCCAGCATCCATTTACGTGTGCGCTGGTGTATGAAATCATTCTCAAAATCAAAGATATACGAATAGTTGGGCGTTACGCTAATATCCATGTTGATCATTGTGCTGCTGTTAAGTGCTGTCTGAGTGTAGGATAAACTGTGTATATGTGTGTGGCTTTGGGTGTGTGTATTTGTTGGCGGGTCTCTAAAGAGAGAAAAATAATACAGGATATTGATTATAGAGACTATACATTATCAAAAATCACATGCATGCACAATTTTATTTAATTGTTTTTTTTTTTTTATTGAACTTTTTAAATTTGTGTTTTTTTTTTCTTTTTTGTAATCTTAAATTTTGACCCGTATTTGACAATTACAAATCGAACAGACATTTCTTGGCTTGCAGAGAGTGACCTTCCAGTTGGGTCCATTGATTTTGCATAAACACATATCGAGTGCGACAGAGAGGGGGAGAGCAAGAGAGCAGCCGACGCTCTCTCTTAGCACACACACACATAAACACGCGCAAATGCAATCCATTCATGAATGGCAGCTGGTGATGCTTCTTCTTGTTTATCATCTTCTGTTTTGTCTTCCGCACATCACACCTTCGTCAGTTGCCTCCATGCACTTGTCGTATTAATGTTAAAATGGTAGGAGCTAAGTTGAATAAGGAGGAGCAAGAAGAGTAGGAGGTAAGGCACGCGACAGTCTGACGGCTGCGTTCGTCTATGTGTAACATGTGTAACAAAATGAAACGCGAAAAATATATTATACGAGCGGCGCTTTAGGCAAGCGCCGGGTAGGAAAAATAAACGGAATAACATGGAAAGGCATACATATGTATGTGTATACGACTACATAGTATATATGTATGTACATACATATGCATGCGCGTATTTGAATGCTAATTGCATGCCAGACACGCGACAATTCGTCTACGCACACGAGCTCACATACATATGTACATACATCGACACAACGCACACTCACGTACACACACTCACACAATTACACTCAGGTAATTTTTTTCATTCCATTTCGTTTGAAAGCTTAGCTTTAGAGTATCATATCCGGTTTTTTTCGCGGCCCAACGCTTTCAAAATTTCTAGTGAAATTTTTTTTTGCTGCAAAGGTTTTCACAAATATACATGCTTGCACGCATATGTAATCGCATATGTAATGTGTGGCCGTTTGTATGTTTTATGTTGCCCACCACCGCCGCCCTGACAAAAAAAAAAAAATTAAGAGACCAAACACCCGTTTCGCTACACACATTCATCTTCTCGCCCATTTCATCTCTCTCATTTTATGCTGAGCGCGCCGACGTAATCGATAAAGTACACAAATACGATAAAAATACATGTGGCAAAAAAGTCTGAAAAATTCCCTGTTCACAGTTAATCGCACTCAACACTTCAGCACTGTCTCATTTAATTTAATCATTTTTTTAATGTTTTTTTTTTTCAAGTACGTTTGGTAAAGATTTACTTTTTATTTTTGTTGCTTTATGCGCTGGCCAGCCGTAGATCTTACGCGGTGCACTCGACTCTCGTCCGCTAAAATGGAACTCTCTCTTTGAACAGCCGGCGTTCCACTGAGCGCAATCGTCTCGTTGCTTGTGTATTTAAATTTGTTATTTAAACAATTTGCAATGAACGAGCAGCAATAACAGCGCGAGCAGCCGAAATGTTCAGGGGTTATTCTTCTTCTGTTAAGCTTAACATTGTTGATATTTTAACAGGGTACCTGAATTAGCAAGGCCAGCGATTGTTGTCATCGATAGTATCACGCTTGTTATCGATGAGCGGGTATACAACAGCTGTTGATATAATACATCCCTCGTCAATCAGTTGTTTCTACACATAATTAACCGGTAAATTTGAAAATAATTTAGTTTAATCAAAAGCAAAATATTTAATCATTTAAACGTAGTGCTTTGTTATATGTATTTTGTATAGAATGGGAGAATTGTTTTACAGGTGTGACTGCAAAAGATTTTAATCTTTATGAGCACAGTACAAAATAAAATTTAAATTCTGCATAATATTTTATATTATTTATTACACAAATTACAAACAGCACATAGGCAAAAATGGTGCAAAATTAGTTAATATAAACCTAGCTACTTAATTTCTAAACATTACACACACACACATTTTTAGTTTTAGCAAAATCTCTACAAGTATTTATACTAATACTCCAAAAGTATTAATAAATGGTTTTACTTAATTATTCCTTTTTTTTACTAACTGAACATTAGATATATTAACAGTTAATCCCTTTTGCAAATGTATTCAGAATTTCATTTGTCGCAAAAAGTGTAGCTGCCATATAAAGTGTTTTAAAGTTTAACAGAATAAAAACAAGCGATATATTGTCAAAATGTGTATCAGACCGCACAATACTCAGTTTACAATTTGAATGTAATTTAAATGAGACAATGAGCCACAGAGACAAAGCCTTTTGAGTGCGAGTTTATTAGCAATTATCAATGGCTCTCAAACTGCATCCGAAGCACAAACATTTGTGTTGCGTTTTGCGTAGGCAAAACAATTTCGATATTTGTTCTGATAATCTAAAATACATAATATATAATATTCCATAGCATGGCGAATACATACATATGTATGTATTTTTAGCAGAGTAAATTTAAAGAGTTTTGCATATTTTTTTAATGTATACTCTTTCCCTTCTCTTATACCATACTTCATGAGTACTTACATATATCGTATATTTTGATACAATATGCATATCTGAGAACTTAATATATATCAATGATAACAGTAAAGCAATAGTGTATACCCGCTTCCTCATAAAGACAGCGGAGAAAAATATGAAAAATAATTGCATTGGACTCTAGTAATGTTTGCTTTATGTGGAACTCATATTGCATATTTTTGAATGTGTGTACGTTTATGGTAACAGTTATTTTGTGTTCTGTCCCTCTCTTAGCTCATGTCGTTTTGTATTATCAATTTTACTTGTTTTCTGAGTTTGGGCTCTGGGCTTTTCCTTGCGTTTTTAGCGTGTTTTCGGTCGCTACGTCAACCGCCAGCACAGCCAATTAAGCAAATTAAACAGATTGTTATCCTGTCCAGACAGGAGAACCACCAGACTCCAGATTCCGAGCCTAATTCAATCAGTGTGGCAATAATTACTTAATTAATTAGCTGTTCTCGTTTGCTTCATGTCTGCTAGTGCATCACCCATTCAAATCGGCCATCATTTTGCGAAAATCATTCAGTGATCCGTACATCTCAAAGTCTCCACCATTGCCATTTCCGTTTCCGCCTTCATGGCCATAGGATTGTGCGTGGGCGCGTATGTGTGGAGGACGTGGAAGAGTGAGCGGCACAGGCAACAGCTCCGGCATAACCGAATGATGCGTGATCAGTGCTCGCAGCGAACTGAACTCCTTGGTGAAGCCCTGTTGCAGAGAAAGAGAGAGAGAGAGAGAGAGAGAGAGAGAGAGAGAGTGAGAGAGCGACAGAGCTATTAGACAAAAATACCTAAGTGGGAAATATTTTTTGAGCGCAAAGCTTTCTACAAGCTCGTATTTGCTCGGCTTTCACAGAAGCTTTGTAATAGAGGTCTGGGGTATAAGCGAGGTGACTAGTGCCGCTTAATATGCTTACACAACGAGAGATAATTAGAAAGGATGAAAATATGGGAGGAATACGAATCAACTCAGCTGATGACCTACCTTAATCTTATAGCCACGCTGTGTTCTCAGTATCAAATAGTGGGCCACGCGTGGCGCAGGTGGCGGCACGCGCAGGGATAATGCAAAGCAGCCCGGTTTGGTGCTGCTCTGGCGTACAAGGAAGGCGCCTGGACTCTGGCGGGTTAGCACCTCCAGTGAGATCTCCCGGGGTATGCCAGCTTGATACCACGCGGCGCCCTTCAGCTCCTGCTGCTCTGCAAGGCTAAGGTTATCCAGCCGCAAAGGGCAGCTTGCAGCAAACAGCTTTGGGCTGGAGTTTGCTGTGTCCGGAGAGATATTGAACAATATGTTAATATTAGTTGTCATGATCAGGTCACATCATAAATCTGAGTTTCACCATAAAAATGATTGAAATAGTTACCGCTACAAGTTTCTCTCAAATATTTTTTGCTATTGGGTAGTTCCGGCTGTAGGCGTTGTGTGGCCGTTTCCAGAGCCGTCAGCGACTGGCGGCAGGAATCACCGAATTTGCTGGCAACATACTTGTCCGGCTCACAGATGGCCTCGTTCACATAGCCGTCCGATATGGTTTGCGATGAGCCCGACATCAGGGAGGAGGAGCAGGTGTTGTGGACCAGGGGTCGGCTGTCCTCGGTGCCACGCAGCAGTCCAATGCCCATGGTGAGGCGTTTCACCTGAAATTGGATTGGGGACAGTTTATCGATAGTTTTGCATGACTGGAGCTCGGATTCGAATTCGGATTCGTCTTGGCTGCCAATTTGGCCAACAACGGGAAAACTTTTCCACGCAACGCAACACAATAATTGGAATTTACTTCTTTCCCAACAGTTGTGAAGCCATTTAACCGGCGAATTTGTTGTCTTGTTGTTATTCTTGCTTGAGCCTGGCCACAAAGCCAGTTAACAAGAAAATCACTTTAGTCGACGAGGAGAAAAGCGGAAAGGAAGACTTTCGTTAAAATGGCCTGGCGAGGAATATACCTTGCAAAATAGTTGGTTCGTATGTAGAATTAATTTTATTAATTATTTGTTTATTCCCTTTAAAATTAATTAATTTGCTAACATTGATTTGATTATAATGATAATCCAATTATAATATGTACATGGTATTGAAAGCTATTGCCGTTGCAGCATACCTTCCATATTCTCCTATTCTATGCCCTTTCAGGACATACTTCACAAGGAAGTAAATCCTTTTCTTTGAATTCGGTAGCATGTATAGGGTATTTCAGTCAATCTGCCTCCCATTTTGACGCACACCCTTTGCTTACATTTAGAAGCAAGCGCCTTAAAAACTGATGTGTTACATTTTTGGTTACCAATAAAATGTTAACTATGTCGTCACTACTTCCCCACAGCCCCACTCGCCCACGTCAAACTGGAAGTTGCTTTGGTTTTTGGGGCTGCGGTAAATTACTTTGAAATGAGTTAAAGCAAAAACTTTTTCCTGCTTTCGGGGCGGCATTTAAAGCGTTTCCAATTAGTAAACAACTCCGCTCAAGTGCTGACTGGCTAAGGCAGCCAGTAGAACCATTTCTTCTTCCCCATCTGTTCTCCCCGTGCTCATTTCTTATAAGTTATTTACTTAATTTGCAAAAATTATGTTAATTTTATTTTTGATGTGACATTTTGCTCAATGAGCTCCAAGCGGAACTAAATCCACTATGTCAGACTCATGAATAGAAATATTATATAGTTATTATAATGAGGTAGAAGTTAGCTAATGTTGAATGTGGATCTATTATTTATACTAAAAAAATAAGAATATTAAATACTGTTAAAGCCTGAAAGTGCATCTGATCATGTTTAGCACCTCCAGCATTGTGCTTAAGTTTCGGGGAGGGAACATGAACAACTCCGTAAAGGCAGTGCACTAGTCAAAAATCTAGATTTTGTTAAAGTTCCTTGAATATAAAAGATTTCATATTAAGATATAATGCTCTCAATTCGACTTTAAGCATTGCTTGCTGCAATCCAGCTGTGCATCATTTTGCAATCGCAGCTAATTGAATTGGCAGTCAGACCTGCTTTATCGTTAAGCATGCAATCAGTGTCAAGGGGTAGGTCGGAGGGGGTGTGGTGGGTTTGGGTTGGGTGGCAACCTAATGGCCCCATTATGCTAATGACATTGGAAAAGACTCGCAATATGCAAAATCCTCAACAAGACAATGCGCCCAAGTGTCAGTCGGCAGTCAGCGGGTGGCAGGCGAAGCACGACAAATCCGGCTGACAACTGCTAGAAAAAGGCGTAAATATAAAAGATGCAATGACAATCGCAACGAGCAGAGCTGAAAACAAGTGCAGAAGAGCAAGAGAGGTCGAAGATGCTGCAGAGTGCATGCAGGAACGGTAGGCATAATGGGAACAATGGAAGTAGTGGACTGAGGGCGTGCAAAGCCCTGCTTTGCGATACCCTGTAATTCGCCTATGCTATGGGCTATGGGCTATGGTTAGTAAGTGCATGCATATGTAAAAGCGAGTAGGTATATTCATATCCTGATAAGAAGCAACAACCACTTGCGCTCCATTATTTTTGTCACATTTCAATTCTTTGCACTCTACTTCTCTTTTCTGTTTAGTCACAGGGTATTTTCAAGTGGAGCACTCTAAGTGAGTGCATTCCAAGTTGTTTGTGCTGGCATTTGATTTGGTTCTTTCTCTCCACCTACTTTATCTATCTCTCCACTGACTCCACCCTTTGTCTGTCGCTTAGTTGGCAGAAAACTTTTGCCTTGTTGCAGCTGCAGCTGCAGCTGTTAGCTGTAGGCCTATAGATATATGTATGTATAGCTGAGAGTGTATTTGTGTGTGTAGGTGGGTGTACAGAAAGCAGGACACGTAATGTCAGCGACAGGATTTTGTTGGCATTGTAGCAGCGATTTATGTGTCATAAAGTCACTAAGTTAACGGCATTTGGCTGCCATTCGCCTGGCATGCCTGCTGCAAGTTTTTCATTTCCCACACACATACACAGTTGCCATCTCACACACACCTCCACTCTCTCGGCAAGTGTGTGTGGGAGAGAGTGCAGCAGAAAATGGCCCGTTGCACTTCAGCTTTCCAGTTGTTGTTGCTGCTGCTGGAATTGCTGGCGGCGCGTGCCGAAGTGCCGTTAGCTGCAAATTTGCATTTTTGCAAATTAATTTAATGAACGATTTTGGTTTTTGTTTAGTGGCAAACATTTTTCGAGTATGCCATCGTTCCAAGCTGTTGGAAGTGCTTTACTTAATTGCATTTGATTTTCGAGTGTTGACAATTTGTTTGCCTGTTAAAGCTTTTATTATCACTATTTTTATTAGCACTTAAAGTCGCTTGAATGGAATTCAACTGGAGTAGACTGGGGCCAGGTGAAGTTAGCTGTAGAAATTGAAGAACTAGATGAGAGCGCGAGCCATTGATGGATCAGAGATATATTTTTTCTGTAATATAACATTTTGGCAAGTTTTTCCAACTTTAATGATAATTCAGAAAGTATTTTACTTTTCGCAACTATTGCTGGCTCTTATTATATTTGATGACTCCTGAAAGTATGCAAAATTGTTTGCACAGTTTTAGCCAATGCCGGACTAGGAGATACCTACTCATAAACTTATTCATGAATTAAAATTAGTCATAAATGAATAGTTAACTACTTTTCAAACATTAACTTTCCATCATTCATTCAGCCATCAAAAATGGAATGTATGTTGCAGCTGTTACTCTGTAATACATATTATATAAAAATGGAGAGTATGCTCACCAGCGGCGGCTTATCAACCAAACGACGACAATTATTCATTTCAGTTGGGGAATTGTCCTCTTCGGAGCTGGGTGAACGTGGCATCTGCTGTTCGTCCAGCTCTTGGCCATTGTGTTGGCTGTGCGCTGTGTGATGGCTGTGCAGCAGCTGCAGCTGCTCCACTTGATGACGGGACGTGGCACGTAGCTGCACAGGATGCGAATGCGAATGCGAATGGGAATGTAAATGGGAATGTGAATGCTGATGAGGATGCTGCTGAGAGTGAAGCTGATATTGAAGTTGATGTTGATGCTGATAATAATGAGCTGCGCTGCTCGCTGTGGGTGCGCTGTAAGAGAAGCTTTACTGGCTGTGACATAATTTAGCGTGGTTGTAATTTACCTGAAACTTAGCTCAGGTAGCAGCTGAACTAGCTGCGAACCTTCCGCAGAAGCTTTCGTTTCGCTAGTCTCAATGAGCGTTGTCTTCGCATCGACCAATGTTGAGGGCGAAGATGCGGATGATGCTGCTGTTGTTGTTGTTGCTGTTGCTGGTTCTGCTTCTGTTGGGGAGTTGGAGAACGCGGCTGTATTATGTTGCGGTTCCAGACGAAGTCGTATATCCTGCATGGCCGTGGGTGTCCAGCTACTGCATCTGCAAAAGAGTTAAAAGCCAAGTTGAAAGCTTGTTAAAAAGTAAACTTATCTGACCAAAAAAAAAAAAGTTTTCACCGCATTGGTCACTTTAGGTTTATGTTGATGCCTATGAGATTCCTTGGCTTTCTCCATACTTGTCCTTTATCTTTCTCTCTTCTTCTATCCCGCTGTCTCTGTCACAAGTATTTTGCGCCCTTTTGTGGTGTTTGTTATCTTGTTAAACTTTTGCTTTAAGAGTCACTCAAGTTGTGTGGGATTAAAGGCAGCAAAACTTTTTTCCCAAAACTTTCAGCTTATTGAATTTTCAAACACACACAGGCACATATACAAACACACACATGTTTACAGTTTGTAAAAGTTTTAATGCAATTTTAAGCCTTTGCCTATTAGTTGCAAATCGTTTCCAGATTTTCAGCATATTAATTTTCAAGCTGGCGTAGCGCCTTCTTTGCTCTTTTGGCGTAGCTGTTGCAAATTGGGTTAAGGCTGTTGAACAATCGCCAGCTGCTTATTTTGCCATAGTCTATATTCTCGCCACATTTTCTGCTAATCTTCATTTAGGGCAGCCAAGGCACAAAAGGCTGCTGGCTTTGGATTATAAAGTAATATTTGTAAAAAATATAAGTTGTGAATGGCCCGAAGCTAGTTGATATATATATATATATATATATATATATATATAGTTCATTTTATAGTTATATTAAAGTATATAGCTAAAGAGTATTCATTCGGTCACACAGTGAACTGGTCGTAAAACTTAATGAAAGTTTAAGAAACAGTGAACATTTGAGTTTTGCATCAGAGAATTTTACAAGTCAAGTTAAGTTTAAACTATGTAAATGCGATTGATGATGGTTGCAGCTTGCTGCTTGTTGTTCATGCTGTTGCCATTCTGCATTTAACAAGTATACGCCATGTTGTCTGTGCATTAATTTATCTAACGACGGCGACGGCGACGGCGGCGGCGACGACGACGATGACAATGGAACATAAGTGTGCTGACATTCCACTTCATGTAAAAGTTGCTTTTGCATAAGTTGCAGTTTGTCAGCAGTGACAACAGCAACAATCACACAAACAAGGACACGCACAACAAGTTCATTTAACTTGTCATACACGAAATGCATTAAAATGTTCGCTATGCCTTGGAACAGCAACAAATTTGCCAAGTGACTAATTTCATAGCACGCTTTTGTGCGTCTCTTGATGATCAGTCCAATCATTATATAGAATTAAAGAAACATCTTCACAAGAGTTTTGCTACCTCAATTTATCTTTTAGTTTAGTTAAATTAAATTCTTTGATTCCACTTTCAGTTTTTGCATGCAAAACAACAACTTGTTATGTTTACTAGCCTAAAGCAGATAAATAAATAATGTTGAAATAAATTTGTTTATTTTATTTTGTATCATAGATTATGCAAAAGAGCAGATCGACTTTGTTTTAATATATATAATTTCTAATTTTCGTAAGGTCGAACTTTATTTATTTGTGCATAATTCACTAAAATATTGATTCGTCTATACGTCCAATACTATAATTAATGATAGCTGACTGATTCGCTGGTCGATGAACTTACTCACTGATGATAAACGCTCAGTTCAAGCTCCCTGGGTATATCTTGTTGACAGTAATTAAAAAGATCCTTTCCTCTCTTTTATGTAATTCTGTTAGCTACCTTTTTACAATCTGAACATTCTTATTTTTTTCACTTTCTTCTTCATCCTCTCGTGGTTGCTAACTTAATTCCAACTTTCCCTACTTTTATTGTCATTGGCTGCTTTCACCATGTCGTTTGATTAAATTGAAATTTACCTTTATATGCTGTTTGTTTCAGCTTCAACTTCCCCAATGTGTAGAGTGGGCCACATCGTAAGTGCTCAGCTACTACATGCTACTCTATGCTCTTTCGTATAAGCTTCTATATGTGTGCACACACACATTTGCTTGTTAGTTTATTGAAATTGATATTATGGTGCCAAGCTAACTCTATAAAGATGGTCTGGTCTGCTTGTTGGGTTGCCTGTCTCCCTGGTTGTCTGCTTCCGTCCATGGATTGTCTTTGGCGGGCACTTTTATTTCTATTTTCCATAGAGATTTTGTTACGAAATTCATTGTTAAATCGCTTGGAAATATATTTTTGGATGGAGCGAAGACACTGCTGTCTTTGCTTGATTGCCATATGAAAGTGTCTCGTGTCTCATGTTTGCATTTTTGTCTTCTTATAGTCTGTTGCTTCCCTTTTTGTGTATTTTGCCCATTGAAAGTGGATCGTAGAAGGTATACACATTGGTATGATGTAGACTGATGTGATCCTTCTCACAATATTAACTAATTAATATTAATAAATTAATTTTAGAATTATAAATTTGATATTAACTTATTTACTGTCAATCACTTTGAGTGCAAATCTCTCAGGTTTTTATTACTTAAGTCTCATATTTATGATAGTCTTCCACAATTAAACTTTAAATATAAAGAAGTAAGTAAATATTCAAAATAGTATTTGCATACTAGTATTTTAGTTACCTAAAAGATAGGGTATATCTTAGCCAAGAATACCCATCGATTATACTCTTATTTATTTGCACTGCTCGTTGAGCTCATATTTTCCTCTGACGTTTATGCATTTGTTGGAATTCAATCGGCAATTGGGCACATGGTGCCCTATGCGACTCTCTTAAAGCGCTTTAATCAATCGGCTGTTCAATGTGCTACAACAAATAAACAATAACAACAACAACACCAACTGCAACGGCGGTACAAAATGTCAACAGTCTTTGAACTTTTGAGTTTTAGATTCTCGGCCTGGGTGGCTGGTGCTGCTACACTGTAATAAAATACGCTGTGTTACCGACCGACTCAGCCTGGGCGATAACTAACGGTTCAGTCGATCATTGACCATGCTCTATGTGGGAATTGGGATTGTTTGAGTGGATGCCAGCTTGCCTGCCTGGGTTGGCTTTTCGCCTGCCTGTTACGTGACAATCCGCAGCCCAGTTTCATGTGCTGACATGTGGCATGTTGTAGGTAACCTATAACAGAAGTAGGCGCGCCGTGGCCTGAGCTCCAAGCTCAGTTGCAAGCTCCAACAGCAACAATAGCCACAATGAGACTTTAAATGTGCACCGCTTTTGGCTTGACATCGGCGACGAGCAGCGACAAGAAGAAAGAACCCAACACTGGCCACAACAATGAGACAGCAGCAAAAACAACAACAACAACATCAACAAATGTTCAGCCAAATGTTTTCGCCTTAAATTTATGAACTCCACTTAAGTAGTATTTTATTTAGTTGGGATGTGAACTTAAAGTATCTCAAACATGTTATCTATGCGCTCTAATTAATCGTAGTTAATTTTCATTGTAAAACAAGATTTTCCTCTACAATTTATGATATATTCGGCTTCCTGATTAAGCAGGCATGAACATTCGTCAATCTCATTGTCAGTGTCTGGCAAAAGGAATGTTGAAATTTATGTAGCCTTCATGCAGGACGCGATTGCAATTCAATTATGAATTATGCGAACAATTTAGCCTGACATGTTCGTTGGCAGTTGCAATTGCAGCTGTGGCATCTGCTGCTGCTGCCCTTTCACCCGCTCTGGCGACGCCACTAATTGAATGCAATGTTGTTCGCTCGATTTGTTGTGCTAATGCTGCGTAATTACGGAATGTGACAATGATGGACACGACAACATTGACGCGGCGGCAACATTCCAAGACGTTACTCATACGCCGCGTGTGTCAATAGCAATGGCAAGCAATGGCTTTCCGAATCTACATCGTGCAGCAGGCCCAGCAGCGAGTGAGGGCGAAGGACGTGCTTGGAGACGTCTTCGCATTTGGCATGCCACAACAATACCAGCAACAACAACATCAGACGTCTTTGTGTAGCTTGCCACATGTTGCTGTTGTTACTATAGTTGTAGTTGTTGCTGCAATGGTACATTGACACCTCATGGCTACTGTGGACCTCTTTTTATAATATCCTTTACCCATTGTGAATGTTTCGAGCAGGGTATATTTACAATACGTCGAGAGTTAGTAGCTGAGACTGAACTGAGGCATAGGTATAGCAACAGCATAAGATATATTTGTACATATATTGTAGATATACAATATTCGTAAACACTTTGAGTCGACCGCATTTTTTTTTTTTTTACAAATGTTATAAATCTGTTTCTATTAGATCTAGATCAATAGTAACAGGTAGAGTTAACCCAAATAAATATTTAATATATTTATAATGCAGAACATCTATCGAATATATTTCTCATTTCTCACAATGAATTAAATAAATGTGGAATTATTCGATCTAACTCTAGCATTCATAAACGTTCAAAGGGATCTTTCTCAACTTAGTACAGAATAATACTAGGGTATCTTCTAGTCACGCCCACTCAGCTGGAACACTTCAGCTAGTTTTTCTTTTTCTTTTACTTCTGCCCTGTGTAGCTTGCGCTGGCCATGTACATGAAATTTATGTCGCCTAAAGTGCAACGTTGACAATGTGTGCTTGTAATTTGTTGTTGCTGTTGTTGTTGCTGTCAGCAGTTGGCCATGGCTATTTAATGATTGTGTCGTGCAGATGCCAAAGCAAAGAAGTGCTGGAACAAATTTGGCTGCGATTGCTAAAAGAAATGCGAAACATTTTTCACGCCCTCGGGAAAAGCGTCAGCTGTTGCGCAAGTTCAAAGGCATAGCAAGGGGCAACTCATAGAGAGCAGAGTGCAGAGAGCAGAGTCTAGTGCTGGATGCAAATGTCACATGCAATCATAAATGCATATCGCTTCGCGGTTCAATGAAGTGGGGCGAGGCCAAATAGTCAGCATACACACATACACATGTAGCGCGGCTGAGATGCATGCGACTGTAATAATTTATACAAATGTCTGCGGCTTTTGACTTGCCACTTGTCACCCCCTGACCACCACACCTGCCTACCACTACCTCAGCCCCTTCAGTAGTTGCTACAGTTCAATAAAAGTTATGCAACAAACGGCGTCTGATGACACACTTTGTGGATGGAGTGCCGGGTCTCTGGCAAAAGGATGCTGGCGGCGCGGGTGGGCTAGGTAGAGATGCGTCTCCGGGTGATTGAAAAACTTTTGCCTCGTTGATGCTGAAAATGAAATATGTTACAGCGCTTCGCCTCCTATACTCTGTAGCTGTTGCCAACGCTTTTCCGGGGGTTTAGACTATGTTAGATCTTATGAAACTCGAAGGGGAAAGTTCCTAAAGTCTGTCATATGTTGAAAACCTAAGTAATCAAGAGCCTTCATTATTATTTATAAATCTTAGCTTTTAGTAGGAGTATTTATCGAAAACTTGACTTGCAATTAATTACATTTATACATTTTCTGTGCAACCCAAACTATCTACTATGATTTTTCTTCGTCTAATGCTATACATAACTGAAAGCTGGGTATGTCTGAGTTGGGCATTTTCGATGTTTTTTTTTAGGTTTTTCGGCAAGCATGAAGTATTATAAGCGAACGAATAATATTTGCAGAGTGCAGCGTGCAACTTTAAGGTGTGTCAGTTGACTGTCGCATCCTTCGCTCTCGGTCTCCTCTGACATCGGGGGCTATCGATAAGCACCTTTGGGACAACTGAAACGCTTGAGAAATTCAGTGAGACACATGACTTGGTTGCGGCGGGATCTTAAGTTACTTTTGCTGTCACCAGATGATGCGAGCAGCTAAAACACAGCCATGGATACTGAGAGTCAAGGCTTGTATCTCGTGAAAAGTTTTTAGTTTTAAGACTTTAGTTTTTTTTTCGGAGGAGAGAAACCAAGCTATAAACAAGTCGCACTGAGGAAATTAGGGATGATATGAAGACGTTTTTATAAGCGAACTACACAGACTTTTCTTTTCAAGTATTATACGTAATGTGTGCAAGTTGAAGCTTCAAGTCAACAAGTTTTATTTCGATTCTTATTAGTTATTAGCTTCGAACCACAAAGAAAATAAATCAAACGGAAATAATATAAAATATAAGAGAGATATATAAGCAGAATATATAAGCAGATCTGAGAGAGCTTATACCAAGACCCAATTGTTTTCGGTTCTCTAATTATGGTCGCATCCCTAAACGCAGCCCCTGCTTATAAAATATGATTGAGGTCTGCATGAGAGATCAATAAATCTTCCAGAAAATTAAAGGGAAAGAATATGAGTAATACTCAGATCAAGTTTTTGTATCTGCTCTAATTATATTATCATCAGTGTATGCGCTTTATTCTTATCTATTTGTTCAGCCCTCTATTCTATGATATTTTGTGTTATCTCGTATTAATGTAAGATAATGTTAATATTTTGCTGCATTATAATTACATTCAATGAATCAAAATTATTTAAATAAATATTTTGTAATTTGAATCACTTTTCCTGCTATGCTAAGATTCTTCAAGTTCCCTTTATTATCTTTCACAATACTAAGGAAGTTGTTATACGTCCAAATTGAGAATATTTCGGATTTGTGATAGCTCTAAAGATATAAAACTGGCTTTTAATTTCCATTTTTATGCTGGTTCATTGAATTATTTTGTCAAAAGGCACTGAGGCTTCAGGTTAACTGTCAAGGCGTAAACCTTGGGGAGATAATCTTACAAGGAAAAACCAGCGAGGCACAGGCAAAGTCTGGCCATGTCACATGCCGACTGCATTCCATTAATTAACAATTAGTGCCATCAAAGGCGCGACCGCAGCAATAATTCCAGACGCAGATGCAATCATAGTCGAAATGCGCATGGCGGCACTGAGCGAAAATGTAGGTGATGTTTGAAAGAGAAATCAACGAGTTTCTTCAAGTTAGAAAAATAAAATTTAATGATTTTTTAACACTACCTGAAATTTAGAAGGTTTTTATTGGGATTCAAGTCCCTAAATAAAAAAAATATGTGCTATGGATGTTGTGTGAATGACAGTTAATTGTTTTTTCGCAGTGTATTTGAAGGCTGCCAACGGTAGCTGAGGCGCTCAGTATAAGTTTTTGATGTACGCGTCACTTTCCGGTACATGAAATTGAGTTCATGCGAGCAACAGAATACGGTAGTTAAACATAAATATATATATATATATATATATATATATATATATATATATATATATATATATATATATATATATATATATATATATATATATATACTATATAAATATATATGTCTCTCTCCCTATATCTGTATATAGAAGCTGTGCGATCGGTTGATAATTATGTGGCAAGGCCTGTCTGAATTTGGTAGCAACGAGAACCGCCGTTAAGGGGGCAAAGATCAGAGAAAGAAAAAGCGAAAAAGATTTGTGAGCGATGTCAAAAGATGACAGCGATGTGGATGACGTTGCTCTGCTGGTTCGCTGATGACGTGTGTAATAAGTGGAAAGAATCTTGTCTAGAAACAATAACTCGTTGCCTTTCGTTGAACTTGAATTGCAGTTGTTACCTGTTGCATGTTGCATGCAGCCACTACAACAACAGCAACATGAACAACAACAACAACATGTGAGTTAATGATGGTCTCTTGGCTGCTGGCTAGTAGATTGCTCTCCGCGGCTGGCTGGTTTAGCCAACTACTCGATTTGCCTGCCTTACTGTTCTGTGCGCCTGTTAACTTGGCCATGAAACATTCGATGCTTCGGCGAATTTCACAATCGACATCGGGAAATTGTAGAAAAGTGAGTTGAAAGACACAGGTATATACAGAGATAGACCTAGAGTTGTAGTGAGAGAGAGGGAGAGTAAGAGAAAAAGCCAGAGTGAGCTACGTGTCTTTCTTGTTTTCTTTTGCACCGCATTTACGCGATCTTGAGCTCAATTCTTCAGTCTGCTCAAGTCCTCAACGCTCTCATATTATTCTGCGCTCAGTGCTCTTCTGGAACTTGTTTTCTTTCCATATTTGTGCGTGGCGTTGGTGTCAGAGTTGGCATCTTAACCGCAAATCCTTTCGGATATGAATTGAATTCATATATTATTTATGATCTGTTTATTTTTATTGTGCATGCCACATGATAATCATCATGATGATGATCATGAAGTTGCTGCTGGAAATTGTTGCCGGCTCTTATCTCATGGCTCATGGCTCAGACATTTGGCATGGTGAATGCTATGCCTGTCAGAACTGAGAAAACTTCTAATTGGAATTGCTAATCAAGTTGGAGCAATTTTGGGTGATTCTGCCTCGAGGAAGTGCTTGCCAAGGCAACGGTTAATGGTTTATTGTAGATATTGAGGAGTAAGCAATAGTGAGTGAGAGAGGGAGAGGGAGAGAGAGAGAGTGAGAGACCGACACATATAAATAGAGAGAAGCACATGAAAAAAAAGGAACATATAAGGAGTGAGAGAAACGTAATAAAGAGAAACAAATGAGATATAGATCGATGAGAAGACAGATAAAGAGAGGAATTGAAACAATTACCTTTCAACAAATCTATGCCTTCTGAGCCTACAGATTATATCAACAATCTGGCAACTCTGTTTATTTTGCAAGACGTCTGTCCTTTGCCCAGCATTGTCTGGCTTTACTGGGACTAGCTCTATTCTTAGTGGCCAATATCCAGTTCATCCGCCAATAGCGACGACTGCGACTATGACGACTACAGGCGGGGCGCCCCACACGACGATTCACAAACCAAATTGTTGTTGTGGATGGGAAAGAGAGAGAGAGAGAGAGAGGGAGACGCCATGATAGCCGCACCGCGTTTCTTGACAAGCCACCGCTCCTTCAACCCGCTGAACCTGCTCGGCGCCTGCCACTTCTTGCGCCTCCTGCTGCTGTTCCACCTTCAGCTGTAGCAGGAACACATGGCCTTAATAGTTTTATAGTATGTGTAGTATGAATATTTTTGCCGGGACATGGCGCAACTGTTAGCTATTACGATTATTATTGTTGTTGACAAGCCGTTCCAAGCTGACAGCGAGACAATTTAGTAGCTTTTCTCCTTTTCCGGCTATTCCAATATTATTCCCACAATAGCAAGCGCCTCCTTAACCCAATCCCAGGTCCAAGTGTCTGTCATGTCCGGACAGCTGTCCAAACAGTCAAAATTCAAAGCAATTAGACCGCCAACTAATCGCAACTCACATCTTCAATCGAGTTGTATCTTATCACAGCTTCTAGCTGCTTATCCCAAGTGTAAACGGAGGCAAGCTCTCGACTTCTGTTGTGGAGGCAATTGGAAAACTGTTTTTAATGGCGCTACAAAGCCTTGAGGGTTGCGCGATTTTGCGGTTCAATTCTAAAGTGCATTTAACTCGAAAGGAGCAATTTTGGTACTTCATTCTTTCTGATACACACTTGCAATAAAAATAAGAAATATTTTGGAATCGTGTTCAGAAAATTATGATTGTGAATAATATGAAGTGCGATAAGCATTTAACTATATCCCCATTTTCTACAATAAGTAAGTGAAATAAAAATATCTCTCGTATTTTTATTATTACTTTGAAAGCGTCATAACACGTGCAAACAATGTGAATTTTCATACTTTTTTTTTTTTCAAAAGAAATGAAAATTTTTGTTTTTGGTTTACCAAAAATATTTTCATTATGAAATTGGCGCTCGAGTTGGGAAAACAAATGCGAGCAAATTCAACTGTGTATGTCTGTGTGCCCATGTGTGTATTATGTGGAATGCAATTAAAATGCGTGATGGGTTGGATAATGCTGCTATATACTTATATGTACTTATACTATCTGGCACACGCGAATAGTTTAGTATGCAAAAAGCGGGAGACGAAAAAAGCAGTAGAAATAAAATCAGAACGGAAGCTGAAACAAGTAAATGCTGACAATCCATAGGTTGATTGACTAAGAGATACTTCATAATAAAATAGGATTTCTGAATAGAAGGAATTCTTTAAATGATCAGTAATGGAATTAAAGCTAACAGTTGTTTCGGACAGTAAAGCACATACATCTGCTTTTATAATATGAGATATTTAAAAAATAAAAAAAAATGATAAACAAAAAGTTGAGCTGTCGCATCTGAATTGCTTGGCATACCCTTATTTTTAAAGAAAATATCTAGGGCATACAAAGAGTTAAGCAGTTTAGCGTCGCTTGCCGCGTTTGGGTTTAATGATAATGAAGATTATGCCGCTGTATTGGAGCGCCAGGATGAGTACGAGGATATGCGGATGCAAAAGCGAATGCGAATGCAAATGTGGATGTGTGCTGCTGATGATGTGTTGGTAGCCAATGTTGTTCTTGTTGTTATTGTCGTTGTTGTAGAATGAAATTGAAGCTGTAGCTGAAGCTCTTGTACGTTGTTTTGGCAGCGGCAAAGCTGCTCGCGGTTCTGGGGCTTGGCACTTCTGCACAGCTCCCTCCACTAATTCACTCTGCTCCGGCATCCTATAACCCACAAGCCCCCTTTTCGCCTGGCAGTGAGTGCAACTTCAGCTTCAAGTGGCCTCTTAACGGGAACCGTTTCACATTGCATGCTGGCATTTTAGCATATTGCAGCACAGTGGAAAAAATGATGTAAACAAATTTCAAAGAAAACAATTTGGATAATTACATTATTTTGATGAAGAGCTACAGTTGCATGTGCATAAATAAGCTGAGACGAGTGCAGATATGCATATAAAGAGAAGGAAAGAGACACAGAGGGGGAAAAGCTGTAAGATAGGAGGAACCATAATCACTTTGCTGTGTGGTCGTCGTTCAAGATAGATAATTTAAACTGTGGCATGCTCGTTAGCATATTGTAGGGCTGATTAAACTGAAGACTGTGTCCTAAACAGAACTGGAATATCTGCTTGCTTCAGCTTTGCTTTATTAAGTATATATAACAAAGGATGACGCGACTGAAGCTGAATTCTAATTTAATTAGGGTTTTGCAGAAAACTATTTTCATATATGATTGCTTAAGAGTGTGTACAGAATACGTTTTGATTCTAATCAACAAATATTGTTTTCTAACGAAAGTCAACTGTCCTCTGCAAAGACTTGCATTATTACTCCTTTTCGTTTATTTTTGCTACCTTTTAGATACAATCAACACGAATAGCCGAATTACTCAGAATTATTCAAAGGCTTCTTTTGCTGCCTTGCCTTTGGCTAGGATCTGCCACGCTCTGTCCCCTGCCAAAGGCATAAAGTCATAGTCTCACATTAAAAGCAACAACTCTAGCTGTAGTTACAACAAGAATAACAGCAACTGCGGTATACAGCATTTGATTATGTGGCCCATTTTTTGTTCGACACGCCTCCGCATCTGCCCTAGAATCAAATGCTGTTCCTGCTGGTTTTGCAGTTACTGCCTCTGCTGTTGTCTCTGCAGCAGGTTGCTCAATTCAATTGCAAAAATCGTCAAAATATTGCCGGCGGGCGTCAATGTATTCAATTATTATTATAAGCTTTGGCTGTGATGCTGTTCTGCTGCCTGCTGGCTGTTGTCTGCTGCCTGCTCCACCCCTTGGGCCACTGACTGGACGTAGATATTTTTGGGAGGTGAAATTGATTTGGCAAATTGATAGGAAAGCTGTGCTAATGGCCAAAACAATTTTCCAACATTTACATAATTGTCTTTTCTTGAGAAAACCGTTTGTTTGAGTAATCGCGACTTGTTCGATTCCTTAATGCATATCTATGGCTTTTCATTAAGTGGCTTGTCCCGCCTCTTCCCTAAAGTTTGTGTAAATAATGGAATATGATTGTCGCAAAAATAATCAAATTGGATGTTATTTGGATCAGGTTATAAGAAGCTGTGAGTGATCGAACGGCAGCTGCAGGTTCGCCTTGGTCTTTCTTTCTCTTTTAATTGCGTACAAAATACAATAAAAGTTCAGTTTAAACTGGTTTTATTTTTTACCTGAGATTGTTTTTGTCTGTTAGTTTCCCCCACATTTGTCGATTTTCTGTGCTTACTTTGACATATTTTCTACCTGATTGTCAGGTGAGTTTGCTTTATACCTGTAAAATTTGCTGCCTATCAGACTTTGACTTATTTATCTGTCCTTCTGTCTGTCAACGTGGAAGTCTATTGCTTACGATGGAGGCATGGATGCACGTGGGGTGCACCCGAAATGCAGTTCACTTATCTCGAGGGAGCACCTAATTGGCTGCTGACGTCCGATAAAGTTGATAAGAAATGCCACAAAATATGTATCGTTGGGCTGCATTCAATTGAGTTGTAACAGTTTTACGAAATGAGGCTTCAGTTTTATGTTTAATTAACAGCTTATCGTGACATTTTGTGAATGATCTTAACAACTGTTCAAATGTTTGAGAAAGATATAAAGATAGAGACTTCGAATTAGAGGAGTTAGAAATTAAAATGTGGAAAATTCTACCAGGAACAAGATCGAAATTGATTTTGTATTATTTTGTGGTCTGTAAATTTACGGTTCTTCTAAATTGTAAAATATATTTACAAATTCAATTAGTTAATATTAGGTGAGCTTTAAATGCCTTTTCTTAAAGGTTCTAGTGCTCATGGCTTTGCATGACTTTCTCATGCTTGAATTCAGGTCTACATATCACATACACAACTTATATGCATCCCGTAGTCATGGTTTTTTATATAAATTAATCTTATTTTTGTGACACGACAAGTTTACAACGCTGTCTGTGTAGTTGAAGTCATTTGGTTCAATTCGTCTGATCAAATTGCTTTTTATATGCATCGCCCTCGCTTTTAATTAGTGCTGCAAATCACGAGGTCTCCATTTGAGCTTCTTAGCCTGCAAAAGGCCAAGCGGCTGGCCCCAATCTGGAGCCCAATCTGCAAACAAAATCAACAGGTGGCGGCGCATATTTCAACATAAAGCTGCCAGCCAAACTGAACCGACCGAAATATCAATAAAAATGCCATTTGTTTCGATTGCGTCGTGCCACAAAACGAACTGAGATCTGAGAACTGAGAACTGAGAACTGCGGACCACATCCAAGACTTGGAGTTCTTCTATGATTCTGTCTATATATAAGTATCCTAACAGAAAATTGGAGTGAATTTGCTTAGAGACTCTATTCATGCAGGGTTTCTTTATGGCCAGTCATCTATGACTGTTACAATGTTAATGGATATAAGCTGTCTGTATATACTTACATACATATTCAGAGTACAACTTGGTAATTATTACTTATTCTTGAAATTAAACATAATCTTAGAGAGCATTCTTTATTTATATTTTCTATATTCATTTTTGTTTTATTAGATTATTTATTCATGAGCTCTTGAGTTACTTACTTAATTCATTTTCTAAGTAATGAAATCTTATTTCTATAGCCTCAGTCATAACTTGGAAGTTTTAAAATGGGTATTTTTAAAATAATAATAATAATTTATTTGATTTTGTTCTTTATTTCACATTGTGAAATGTTTTTAATTTAATTTACAAAAAGGCCTTGCAAGATTATCTCAAGTCAATTCAATTAAATTCCCATTGCAGTGTATTTGAGATTCGTCGAGTTTGCTATGGGAATAATTCTTAGAATTTTTAAATTTTGTTTTCTAGTTGCATGTCATTTAATTTATTGGCAACACTTTGCTCGGCTGCTGCATTTAAACGACAAGTGTTGCAAATAAAAAGGCAAAATTAAAGCGGTGCAAATTAGAAAAAAAAAATAACAGAGTTGGCAACTAGTAGGAACGTCAACACCAGAGGGGCCCAAAGTGCCAGCAAAGGAGAAAAAACTTGTTTGCAGCTAAAAAAAAAACTATTAAAAAATCGCACAAGCCACAGTCTGCTGTTGTTGCTATTGCTGCTGTTGCCGTTGGTGCTGGTGGTGCATTCAGCAAGTGACTTTGGCTTGGTCGTCGCTTAATAAAGGCAATGAGCTGAACAAACGCAGTGGGGTTAGCTTGAACGCCAAAGGCCAAAAGTGTTGGCAACACAAACAAACAAAAAGCATTGTTGCTGCTGTTGCTGCTGTGGCTGCTTGCGAACACCAGCAACATGTGTAGCAAAAAGCCCAAAATGAAGACATGAGCCGCAGCAAGAGAAACTGCAGCAACGATGACGACCTTCTTTTGTAAACGCGCGCTACATAATTGCAACATCCAAAGCAGCAAAGCTAACGAGTTCGGTGCGGCCTTTTGCTAGCATCTGTGTGTGTTGCATATGCCTCTTTGCCACTGACAGTTGAAAAATTAGAACGGTTTTTTGGTCGTCGCAAATCACATGCACGTGCGTCCAAGTTCTATGTGTAATTGGCAGCTGTTGCAAGTGTGTAAAGCGAATGTTGCTGGTATTAGTGGTGCTGTTTAAGGTCAGCAGCGAGTGCAATCAGGTGACCACACAGACATGCCAAGGCAATTATTGAGCCTTGGCAAGGTGTGTTTAATCAATGTTGCATTTACCTTTTTATTGCCGTACACCTCTGCTCCACCTAGTATGTCGCAATCGCTCACATGTTGCTCATGTCGGAAAAGCAATAATGTCGGCCCATTTGCACAAATCTTAGTCGTCATCATCGTCGTAGTCGACGGCGTCGGTGTTGCTGTCATGTTTGTTGTCGGTGTTATCGTTGCTCATGGCCAGGCCTTAAAGACTCGGCTTTGTTTCTCGGATTGCGTAGGTGGATATTCGCGCATGTAAGCAGCCTTTCGAGCTGTTGCTGTTACCATTGATTATTACCTCTCCTTCGACGCGTATAAATCCATTTAAACTTGTAAATTAAAACCTTAATGAGCCTGTACGAATTGCTTTGGATGCCTTGAATGTCTGAAGTTCCTGCTCTGCTTAGTGAAAAAAAAAAAATGTTTCACTCATTCAGAAAGACTTAAATATATAAATTAAATACACATTCACAATCAAATACTTTGATCTTATTTCGCTATGTATGTAAATTGTTAATTTAGGTTATTGGAATAACCAATAAGATACAAAATTGATTGCATGCAAGTGCTTCTAATTATAAAGCAATTCAAGTTCCAATTACACTTTTTGCTCTTGCTGTCAGAGCCAGAGAGCAGCAATAGTTGTTCCTGTAACTATTGCAGCTGCGACTGTTGCTGCAGGAAGAGTCGATAGCGTGTCAGCTGACACGTTTTTAATTTTCAAGCAATTAGCTTTTTGTTTCTACGCTATCCAATACCAATCAGAGGCCACAAGCACACACATGAAAATCATCTTAGTTTGCGTTGTAGCAGGGAGCAGGTGGGGTGCATGGTACTACTGTATAATGTCTTAGCCTACCCGCATTGTCGATTAACTTAAAATCATTTCTTTGCTAATTAATGCGATGTGAATTTTCTCACGCTTCGCCAGAGAAAACTAAAAACTTGTTATTCTTCTTCGACCGCAACCAGGCAGCAAAGTGTAACACACACTAAAGAGACTTTTTTATTTATTATAATTTTTTTTCCTTTCTTTGACTTCCTCAACAACATTTGGATAGTTAGTTAGTCATATGTCCGCTTCATTAATTTAAATGGATTGCTCTTTGACCAAGCACTCGCGATTAGATGATTATAGAAAATGTATTAATTATTTGCATATTGCTGAATAACATACCAACCTTATAGATAGGAATTGGGTTTATGGCTCTGCTATATCCGTTTCGAAAGTGTCAACATCTGCAGCAACAGGTTTGCCAACAGTTCGAGAGGCTGAGGTAATATAAATTCCAAATATTAATTTGTTTCAGCTATGAGAGCTTTCATATAATATTTTTCCAAGAGATATACATGTATTTATTGTAAATATTTATTCAAATTCAAATTTATAGAGATTTATTTGTTAAAATTGTTTCACTCTTGTTTACATTAACTTTAAATTGCTATGCATTACGAAACAAACTTCGTAGGCTTTGCAGTTACATTCAGATCTAAGCACATCTGTGCACTCTTCACACAAACAATGATGTTCACATACACTTGCACACGCACTCGCACACACTCAATAACGGCTTTAACCGACTCCGATTTCAATTTCCACTACGAGTTGCGACTGCGACTGCGATTGCGATTGCGACGTTCGCTTCCGCTGGCTAAGCGTAAACGACTAAAAGCGGCCACATAAATTTCAATAGGCCAGGCAGTCAGCCAGCCAAGCAGCCACACAGGCAGTCACACAGACAGCGACTGTCGGCTGCTCGCTGCCATAGCAGCAACAGCAGCTGACGTCGACATCGCACAGTGGTGGTGGTGACTGTCAAAATGGAGATTATTCTTTATATTTATCTTTATCTCTATCATAAATATGATCGATAATAATCAAATTATTATTATTTGATTATTTATATATTTAACTAAGAGGATCTAAGCGCATCTGTACTATTATTTTATTGACATAAAAAGTTTCTTATCTTTAAACCACAACTGATTGTTCATTTTATTCTGAATATTTTTACGTATTTTTAAATGCAAATATGATAATTTCTTTTATATATATATAATTGTATATTTTATTTATAGTATATAAATCAACGAGGTTTGATCTCAGTACGTTTCATTTGGTGCTGAATCACAGTGCATCTGACAACCAGTTTTCTTCCATTCACATGGACATTGTTTGTGTAATACCGTCGTTCACTGTTGTTCGCGGGTGTTTTGTATTTGTGTTAGTCATTTCGTCTGCGTTGTGTATGTGCCTGTAAGAATGTGTGTGTGAGCACCCTATAGCGGGCCATGGCCTGGCAAACCGGGTATTCCAGCATCCACAACCGTCATACAGAATCCACCAGCCACCTCACCTTATCTTCTCTAATGATAAGAAGTGATTTTACGATATCAAACGTCAGAAATTGATATATTTTATGAAGCACTTCTAGGGCTAAGCCAAAGAGCATCTAATTGATAATTTCTCTTGCTCCTTAAATGTTTATATGCCTTTTAATAAACTGATAATTTCATTTCGAGCTTGCCAATAGCTTAGGTAGGTGGTATGCGTCGTAAAATAAAGCCAAAGGTTGTTATAAATGGTATCAAATTTGTCGGAAATTAAAGGTTTTAGTTGATGGATCATCCAATACAACTTTTTTAAACTAAATTGACTTAAAACAATTAAGAGTAGTATTCTATCTATTAAAATCGTAGCCAAAAATTGATTATCTTATTAATATTTTCAGAAGATCCAAAATGAGTTAGTTGGCTTGTCCCTTCATATGATCTTTGCTGACACTAATAACTAACGTTTAATGTGACAAATGTTGATGAAGTTTAATGCTGTGATAAGTTCTTGGTTAGTGCCAAAAATTAATTAAAAGTGCATTAAAAATGTTTGTGCCACACTCTCTGAGCCAGGGTGCCCCCAAACTGGCCCACTCCGTGAGCAGTCAAGTTAAAGAAGTGCACTGAAAATTCTCTAGCAAATACCAAATAGCAGCAACAACTGACAACAAAAACAACAAAATCAACAACAACAACGAATCCAACAACAACGCTACTTCAACAGCTGCGACAGCAAATCTTTTTCCACTTTTGCGCAACTCGAAAGTATTTACAAGCATCGTTCGCAGTCGCATCTAAAAATGTTTGGCATTTGGCAACACGCACCAATGAATAAATAGCAGGAGCTCTACGAGATGAGCAGAATAGGCATATGGAGAAAGGGGAGAGACGCATAGTAGGGGGCCAATATGTGACGGCTAGAAGGCTGCTAAAATGTTTGGATTTCAAACGAGCTCATTTTTTGCGTGCGTGGCTGCATTTCAAAATGATTTTAAATGCAGCTGGCTGGGTGGGTGAAGTGGGGCATCCTGGTGATGTTGGTAGTACAGTGGATAGCAGGAAATGAAAGGCGGTTTTAGTAAAGTTTACCCGCTGTTAGCTGAACTCGAGCAGGCAAGCGTAACATGTCGGCGACCGTAGACGGCGTGACTCGGATGAGGGATGAGTTATAGAGGCGACCGCGCGTGAATCCAAATCGGGATGTGATGTGATGTGAGTGCTGCATGTGTATGTTGGTGTGTGTTTTGCTGGGTGTGTGGGTGTTATGTACTGCACAAAGACAAACTACAACATTGCTCATAATTTATGACAAGACGCTAAAGCGCTGCCTGATAAGCAGCAAAGCAACTGAGATCTGGCCCCAATGAAATTCTCCCAAAAACCTTTTTGTTGGCCACATTTCCCAGCTGCAACATTATCAACGGCCGCAGCAACAACAGCACCACCACAACCAACAACAGCAGCAACAGCAAGAGCAGCATCTTTAGCTTAAGCACATTTACGAAGTGCACACAGAAGCCGAACTTGCTACGAAGCGTTGTTGCTGCTGTTGCAGCCACGCGGTTTTGCGTGCCACACGTTGCGAGCTGCTGTCGCTGCTACAGCTGTAGATGCTGTTGCTGTTGCTGCTGCTGCTGCTTCTGTTTGCTGGCATCTACGTGCAACTCGTTGCTGTGCGCCGCATCAATCGGCAGCGTGCTTTTTGTCGCCGCGTCGACGCTAGCAGCAGCGGGCGACATGGCAACATCATCGAGTTGCTCGCATTTGCTTCCACCAACAACAACTGGAATGTTGTCGGTGGCAAATGTTGCCAAGCTGTCACAGCAAAAATAGAATAGAAATAAAAATCTGTAAAGAAAAGGAGAGAAAAGAGAGTGAGCAAGAAAGTTAAAGAAAGTAGAATAGAAATAGTATGTCATTGTGTTACTGTTGCTTAGTAAGTAATATGGTTTTCTTCCATGATATATATCTTCTAAAGATTTTTGTTTCTCTTTATCTGTAGGTGATTCGAGCAAGATGTTTATAAATATTTTATTCATTCTAAATCAACTCTTATAAGGAGTTGAGCTCATATACGATTGTGATTAATTACTTATACATCTGGCAGAATATTTACGAGAGTAAAACTAAACTTACTATATACGTATAAATATTAATCTATGTATATTATCTATGACAATTACGTTTTCTTCATCAAAATTATTTTTCCAATATGTGTTACTGATCTTGATGATCCTCTTGATTTAGCTAAGATGGGAATTGCAAGAGTATTTAGTATTTGCCAAGACAAGTAATTATCTGCGTATATGTCTAACTATATCTTCCCACCTGCTCATCTGCAACACATTCATCTTCGGATCCATCCGTCATAACACGTATGTCAAAAGCCACTTGCTAAATATTAATGATTCCTTGCTAATGAACCCAGTTTTGGCAGAGTTGAAAAATCACTGGAGAGTTGCAATCAAAGCAAAGTTGAGTTTCTTCCTCAAGTGGCTTTTGTGGCGCAATTAGCATGTGTAAGTGGCATTCTGTGGAACTTGGTGAGTTATTAGGAGGCACCCAGAGGGTGCAACAAATTTTGGAGCCAGCGGCTGATTGCTTGCTGTGTTGCTGGTTTATTTCTGTTGCTTTTATGTTGTGAGGTATAACGGCACCAACATGGGCGTGTTGCATTGCCGCTTAAAAGCGACAACAAATGCGCCCCTAAATGTCACTTGCAACATGCGCTTGAGGCGTGCGCCTAATTTGGAAGGCATCAATTAAAGTGCGAGCGAAATAAATGGAAAGTTAGGAGCGCAATAAAAGTGAAATTTCAATTAAACATCACAAAGTGAGGAGAGGAAGGGGCAGGCAAAAGGTTCACTTATCACTCTTGGTCTCGCTTGGTCTGACCAGGCGATAAGATCAAAATATCAAGCTGCAAGCTCAACATTTGGCAAAGCCGTCTTACAATTCGTGTTGCCATTGTTGGTTGTTGTTGGTCGGTGTTGATGTTGCTGTTGGGGGCTGTGGCACGCGCACAACATTGGCTCAGGTCAAAAGCGTGCTGCTTGAAAAACGGTAGCCAGCAGGAATTGCAGCATGCAACATGTCGCTGTATTGCCGCATGATAAATGTGCGCTCGTAGAATCTCTGCCATGCTGACAAGAGTTGCTGCGACAACATCTGCTGCTGCTCTCAACTTACTGTTAACAATTTAGCACAACATTTATTCGCCCTGTTATTAAAAATTTGTAACGCTTTCATGCAACATTTGCTTGCGCAATTAGCTGCATTTATAATTGGGGTACGTGCTTCCAAAAAACAAAAATGCTTTGGCTGTATTTATTTTATACGGCTTCCCATATATTTGTGTTACTCTTTTATTTTTGGCCCATCTGCATCATGTTTGAACGCTATAAATCAATTTGGCGGAAGAGCTGTCCAAAGCGAAGGCATGCAAAACAAGTAAGAAAGTTGTAGTCGAGACTGCTCGACTACGATATCCCCTGAGCCCTTTTTCGAACGAATAATATTCCAAGAATTATTCGATTCGTTTCTGCACGCCTAAGAAACTATACATGCAAAAACACGAGCACACACACGCTTGTAAGCATGTATGTGTGTGAGCAATGCAGGCGGCTTGCTGTTTCGCTGCCTTTGTTGCTGCGGCACATACATAGGTTTTGATGAGAAAACTTTGATGATTAATAATTCTGTTTCTAGATGGACAATCGTATTGATATCTTCAGATTATGATTATGATATTCATATCTATATGCTAAACCAAACTGCATGTCTCTAGTATTTGAAATGCATTTTTTACGCATTTGGGGGTGGTGGGGACCGGAATCCAAAATCTGACAAAAACCGAAATTGTATTAAATTAGTATCTATATATATGCTGAAGACTTGGAGACTCTAGCTCTAAAGATGAATTAGCTAGAACTTTATAACTGGTTCCCGATAAATTCATTTATCGATAACTTTGCAAATATACGAGTTATCGAATTTCTGAAACAAACTCGTACTGCACGTGCAATATACGGACCTAACACAAAAAGAATGAACTCTCTAGTTATTGTATCTTCGGAAATCGACGCGTTCATACATACGGACGGACGGACGGACAGACGGACATGGCTATATCAACTTTTCTCGTCACCCTTATCAAGAATATATACACTTTATGGGGTCTGCCACGCCTCCTTCTGCCTGTTACATACTTTTAACAAAACCATTATACCCTGATTTCCCATTTTCAATGGGTTCAGGGTATAACAAGTAACAAGGCTCTAGTCGAGACTGCTCGACTACGAAATCCCCTGAACCCTGCAAAAAAGTGATACTCTTCTTCTTTACGCACTTACGAGCGCGCGCTCTGCTAACTGCGCAGTTGCTGCTTTGTCTTGGGGGTGGGTTGGGCTGAACTTTGGACGGTTGTAACTCCATTTCCAAATGGACGATCTTCTGCCTGTTACATACATTTTCACAAAACCATTATACCCTGAATTCCCATTTTCAATGGGTTCAGGGTATAAAAATACATGGCCAAAGGAGTTCGATTTTAAGACATTTAAGAACGCTGTAACCAAGGTAGAGGCGTGTAGAAAATCAATCGTAGCTAATTGAAAAACTAATATGATTGAAAAATAAAAAATTTTTCAAAAAAAATATGTATTTCTTTATTTAGTAATAAATTTATGTGACTCTCGAGAGATAATGTACTTTCGCTGTTCCCCAAAAGTCGCAGAAACCAAGAGGTTGAGCAAACATAATACAAAATACAAAATAAAGTCCGAATTAAAATTTTATCGACAACAATTTTGCGGTCGCCAAGTAATAAAAATTGTTACGCTGATGAACGACATGACACCAGCATCAGCAGCACCAGCACCAGCACCAGCGGCAGCAGCAGAAGCACCAGCAACATGCAACATGCAACAACAGCAACAGATCGACCATTGCTGCGGTCGATGCTGCAACAACAAATATTTGTCGCTGTTACCAGTGAAGCGCATCGCGAAATTCCTGCTTTCCTTTTTTTTTTTTAGTTCTTCGTGTTACCCTGTTTCTTTTTTTTGTGAGGATTTTGTTGGCTGCTAAACTCAAAATGAGAAATTGCTGCCGCTGGTGCAATTTTCATGGTTGACCTCATTTTGTTGTTGCTGTCGTTGCTGTTGACTTTTGTGGAATATTTTGTGGCAGCAATAAGAGCCGCAATAGCAACGCATCAGAACAGCTCGTCAGACAGTCAGTGAGTCAGTCAGTCAGACAACATGAGGCGGTCACGTCAGCGCCTGTGACAATTTGTCGCTAAACAATTTTTGGACAAAATTGTAAGTTGATGTTGATGCTGCTGCTGTCGCATGTGGCCGCCCGGTTCCTACATGCATGAAAATTCAATAAATAAAAAAAATGTAATTACGTGTTGAACAGCTGCAGCGACAATTTGATGGATGAGCAGAGTCAAAAGTATATCTTGTCGGATATACAAGCCATTTAAAACTGCGTGCTAACAACTGAAACGAATGATCGAACCGACCTAAAGCCATTTGAATGTCTGCTAATCATATGAGTCAATATTTGTTATCGCTTCGAGTTCAAAGGAATATGTTGATCAACAGCAAAACGTTCAGAAACAATTGCGCATTACGCAACAGCAATTACCACAATTAACGCAGTATACATACAGATAGTCAGGCATAAAGAGCTACACACGCAGTATGAACTCATTTTTTCACATCACCTAATGTATATAAGGTATTCGATAATAATAGTAAACAGTTACAACACTAAACAGTAGCAGTCCACATACCTACCGGACAATATAAAATAATAAGTGCCCGTCATCAGAGGAATGTTGCACACTCTCCAAACGCTTTTGTTTACACGTTACGTTGCCACTGTCGGTGTTGTCGGCAGGAGCTCCTGTTGCTGTTGCTATTGCTGCTTCTGTTATTGCTGTTGCTGATACTGTTACCAGTGCTGTATATCCTTTCGATACATGCGACTACGTGTTTTCCTATGCCTTACGTACATTTGCAGCATGTTTAGTGATGCGATCTTTGTTTGTGTCTCCTGCTTTGCTTCCCAGTAGCAACAATTACAGCCGACAGTCGCGTCGCTGACAACAGCAACAACATATACAACAACTTCTACAGCAACAACATCACTTACTTTCTCGCTGTGCTGTTAAATGCTTGGAAAATGTGCACAATTTTCACATCCGGTGTCACATTCGATTCAATTGAGATTTACCTGAACGTGACTAAAATACGCAAATTAAAAACGTTTTTTCCGACTATTGTGTACAACATATGTGTGTTTGTTGTGTGTGTGTATGCGTGTCTTATATATGTGCGTATCTTACATCTATGTGTAGCTGGGCTCTAGGGTTTGTTAGCAAGGATTTTTTCCACTGGCGACCCTCATTTTCAGCATGTTTCAATGTGCTCTGCTTAAATCAGTGCATGAAGTCAAGCATGTGAAAAAATAAAATAGATTTAATATATGCTGAAAAGGGAAAGGGAGAGTATCGTCAGTCGAACTAACAATAAAATTTAATGTTTAAAAAGTTGATTAATGTTTATTTTATTATTTTTGTTTTGCCAAATGGTAACAATTTATTTTAAAATATCTTTTAGTTTTATATGCATATATATCACATCATTCTTTTGGGATTTGTTTTTGTATTGAAGCCTATTTAGCGACGCATATATATATATATATTGATTTATGATGAGCTGTTGGATTGAATTCAAGCACATTATATATATGTAAATATTCATATATGTATACAGCCGTATAAAGTTATTTTCTTTTTTCTGCCATAAATATAACACTCTGGCTTTTCAAACTCATTTAATGACGCCAAATTGAAAGTGACAATAATTTCGCTATTAAGTCGACGAATCTCTAAAATGTATAATCCCTCTCCGCTTTTCCTTTTGCTTGAGTGGCTCTGTCTCTGTCTCTGGCCATTAAATTAATTCTCGTTTAATTGTTCTCGCGTTCAGACCACGCAGGGCCAAAAGCTACCAACTTTTTGAATGTCTTTGTTGGACTGAGGTCTGCTGGCACTGCTTTCTCCCCTTTGCTCTGGCAGCTCCTATATTGGTGCAATGCCAATTGGCATAATGGCGCAGACGATGCTTGACTATGCAGGCAATTATGAGTTAAGAGGAATCACTTCTTGGATCGCCCATTAAAACAGACGTATACTAAGTTCTGCGGTCATAAAATTACTTCTGGCCCGAAAAGTGCATTTTGGTTGCGTCAGGCGAGCAGAGTGAGTCGAGAAGGAGTCAAATTGCTGCACATCGTAAACGATCGGAAGTGCTAACTGGAGCGAGCAAAGAGCCCTTGACATGCCTACTCCAATTGGGCGCCTGTTAATGCGACGATGTTATCTCTGTGAAATGAGGGAAAGGCAAGAGGGAACAGCATTGAAATCTTTACCAAAGGATGATGGTCATATGTCTGGTCTTAAAATCCGACAGCCACTACTGAATAAATGCAGATAGCAAAGTCGTCGAATGACTAGAAGGATTAATTGGAATAGAGGGAGAGGAGAAAATTACAAATAAAATTATACATAATCAAAGCGGATTATAAAATTAGTCGTATCTGCAGTAGATATGTATAACAGTGGGGTCAAGAACGCGACGGCTCTTAAGAACAATAAAAAACAAAAGACTTTCTAATATTCTTGATCAAAGTCAAAGTTGCTCGCTACTGTATCTTAAGAACCTTGAATACAAAATTGTATTCTAATGACCACAACCATTTCCACATTGACCCAGCCACAAGGTTAATCTAAGCGCTGCAACTTAATTGAATTGTCCTTAATTGAATTTTCGAGTAAGGGTATAGTCAAAAAACCATTCTCGTCGCAACACGAAATGTTCATGGTCAGTTCATTTCAATTTGGTTTCCAAGTGTTTTGGCTTTTTAGAAAATTAAAATGTATGTGTTTTCCTAGCAATGCAGATGGTGAAAATTATTGGCTGTCGTTTTTATCTTTCTCTCTCTGTCGTTTGGCGTAGCTAAAAATTTGCATATGTCGACGCCTCGGCATATTTTGCATATTGCGCACAGTGTGATGCCCGAAAAACTTGTGACTTTTCAGTCATTTGACTATAGAACATGACAGTTTTTGTTTGAGCTCTATGTGACTGACATACCGTATGAATAAATGTGGCCAAGTGGCTCGACCCAGAGCCTTCAGCATGTTGACGCTGCTGGTACCTGCACCTGGACATGCTCCGCACATGCATTCTGCATATTGCTGAAATGGGAAATGGAATCGAATTTTGGTAGTTTCTGACTTCTGCTCCGCATCTACACTTTCAATCGTTGTTAGTCGCAAAATCATATTTCAATTAAAGGCCAACCGGCTGCAGCGTGTAATAATCAACAGAAATTGAAGCCACCTTCCATTGTGGCATCGTCTGAAGCGAAGGGCGTGTAACGGCAAAGGACCCAACAACAACATCCCTGTTGGATTGTTGCAAATTTGTTTGCATATTTTGCTGTAATTGTTGCAAAACTACAAATTGCCAACAGGAGAGAGAGAGAGAGAGAGAGAGAGAGCATGAGCAGGAGAGAGACAGACAGAGAGAGAGAGAGAGAGAGAGGTGGAGAGAAAAGCATAAAATATGCTGGGAAAATTTGAAATTTCTGCAATTGAATTGTTTGCTAAATGAATGTTACGGATAGTTTTGATTTATTCTCATATGAAATGTACATTTTAAAGTTTACCCTTAACAATGTACCAATCGTGTGCGACTGGCACGTATATTTCTTAAATATTAACTTTGAAAACCTAGTCTTCAAAGTTATATATATATTCGATAATTAAATAAAACGAAGCAATTTTTATTTTGTAGTTATGTATAAGTATTAAGTATTTATACATATACAAATATATATAGTATTGGTGTTCACGTTGCCATGTGCTTCGTTGACTAATGTCCCTATTAACACTTGTTTTCGCTGGGTGTATACTGCGGACTGTCCTACACACATACTATGTACTGACATGTATTTGTGCACAAAAATGTGTTGCATTACATTTTGTAATGGCTTTTTACAACGTATTGTGTCATGTTTATCAAAGAACGCCACCTGCCGACCACGACCGCCATATAGAACCGAAATCCGCCTGCCCTTCCCCAGCTCTCTATCACGCTCTCTATCGCGTGTCACAGGTTAATTTCGCATGCAAATAATGTCACGTTGTCGTTGTCGCTGTTGAATGAACTTGATTAAAATTCAATGCGACGTTAATTAAATTCTGCCAATGCAATTTTCAGACTTTTTTCTGTTATTATTTTTTTTTTTCGCAATCAGCTGCTGCCAACTCAGTCCGAGATGAGGTCCAGCTTAAAGCTGTCGCGTTGGTAGGTGTAAATAATGACAGATTGAATGTATCCAGTTGGTATCATGCTTCATTTATTGGATAATCCCCAATCAGCAATGAAGAAGCGGGGATTAGAAAAGGGAAAATTTGGAGTGAGGGTGCCAAAAAATTTACAAGCTACACATAATATCTCACATAAATTACTACTCAGAATTTCATAAAACTTAACTATGAATTATCTACCAACTTTATAGATGAAACAATATGCAACTTAACATCAATAGGATAGGAATGGATACACAAGCAAATACGTATCTGACGTACCTGAATTTGCTGACAGATAGCAAAGTTGATACCGAATCCATGCTAGGCACCATATAATCGTTTTTAAGCGACTTCTGACACACGTGGCGAATGAGCAATAGGCACATAAATTATACAACAAAACATTGTTGAGTTTCGGCTTCAGTTTCTGTTTCTGTGTGGCGTCGCGGAATTCCGGTGCATTGTGCGCGCCATGAAGTCTAGACAATGCAATCATAAATAATTTCTGCATAAAGACGTAATAATTTGCCTTCTACCATTCTCTACCATCGCTTGTCTCTCTGTACTATCCTTGCTGAACTTCTAACTGGGTCTGCTTGCCTCTCGTCTCCTGTCTGGAGCTTGGGGTTGTCCAAATATTTTGTTATTAAATGAAATTGCAATGTTTGCTGCTGACCAGAACCACAAATACGAGACCCAACTATAGCGCCAGCTTCATCGCGAGCCCCAGCTCTAACTCTCTCATTATGACTACTGTGCAGCTCCTGCAAGTCCTTTGCGCCCTGTGCTCCTGTTTGTCTGGGAATTTAATGTTGGATCTTCCTTGGTCAGTTTGGTGTCTATGAGGGGGTTGACTACGGACAAGGACGGTTGTTAGCGGTAGATATTTCACTTTTGCGTGTTTTTAAACGCTTTCATGAATTTGTATGAGGCTACTGTTGTTGTTTTAGGTATTATAAGCGCTTACCACTTGTTGGTGAAACTAACAGAGGCTGAGCAGAAGAACTTTATGCATATTTGTTATTGTGCACATGGGATTTATATAGCTCTCTTGGTGGTGGTTACGAGCTATAAACGTGTGAATATGAGGAATTTGATTTAAAATATATATATGTCAATAGAAGATCAGTAATAAGCAATAACAATTACTCACATTTCATGTTAAAAAAATAAAAAATCATAATGAATATGTACATATTTCAGCCTCTGTGTCTTTATATCTCTCAACTGCTATTCATGTGGTTAACACTTTATTAAAAAGTTATGCAATAGCACTTCTACAATCTTCGCCAGCAACAAGCGCAAATTATCTTGATTCTTGTTTGAGGTTAGTTGCTTCGTTCATCATCCTACTTTTAGAACTGTCCAGCTGAGTGCCAACTACCAACTAATGAAATGTTCAAAATTTCTCATGTGGTAATAATGAAATTGTTGCTCTGTGCTTGGCAACTGCAACAAGCACACAGAATTTCGAGTCGAGTTTAAAGGTGCTTGAAGTAGATCCGCAAGTGGAAAGGCAACTGCTTGCAGGCGCAACGTTGCGTATGATTGTCAAGTTTCGAGCAACTTCTGTTTTGTGTGCTTGCAACGAGTTAAGCAGCTTCAAACTTTTTTGCCTTGCATTTGATGTAAAAGTGAGCGCAAAAAATGCTTGTGACTAGGTGCAAACATTTGCAGTTTGTAGTCGGCAACTCGTTAAAAGTTACTCGAGCCAAAGCAACCCGGACACTGAGTTGAGCACACGCCAGCCACGCCCATCAATCGCAAAAGTGTTGCTAAAAAGTTTAGCATAAATAATGCGCATCTCAATATTAACAAGCGAAAACTTTGGCGCACTTCAATGAACAAAGTGTCATGCCAACAGACGATACCTCGGTCCGTGCCCCCACTGTTTTGGCAGCCACGCCCATCTAGTTAGAGTGTTTCGGTTGCTATTTTCAAATTGTCAACAACTTATTGATGTTGACATCTTTAGCGGTTTGCCTCCTGAAAATAATCACAAATATATTTTTGGGGCCATAGCCAAATGTCAAAATAATTTACTACTCCAAAAAGCCCCGCAGTTGCTATTACTATTCAGCTGTTGCTGTTGTCTTTGTCGTTTTCGTTGTGGTTGTTTTTGTTCTTTATTATGTTTCAAAAGCCATGTCATAGCTGTGGATCGCCACAGGCAGTCGTCTTTCATATCCGGTGCGAGGCTTCGGGGCATCTGTGCAAATTGATTTGATGCTTTGAAAAACTCAGGCATCGGCTCCAGCCCCTGCAGTAGCTTCATTTCACTTGTCGAATACACAATGTTAATTAAGTGTTAGTTTAAAGGTTTCAACTGGGTGAAATTAACTTCACAACATGTATTATTTATCTGGCAGCTCATTAAATTTCTATAAGGCAAGCGAACTCAAGGACGAGCTCTACTAACCCGAATAGCACGCTACTCAGTGGAGGATTTGATATGACTGCGCCAGTTCATTAAGAGGGTGTGTGTTAACTGAGCAAACATACGTGTCCCACCCCAATTTCTCACTCCCCTACTCCACTACTCACCCACTCACTACCCCTTCTGTATGCTTAGATGAAAGCTGACAAAATGTGTTATAATGAAGTGCATAAATTTGCACAACCCTTCTATGGCAAAGCCTTCTGTCTAACGATACAGCATCACACGGATAGCAAAAGACACAGAAACAAGTAAGAAGGCTCTAGTCGAGACGGGTCGACTACGAGATACCCTGAACCCTGAAAACTAATACTCTTATTCTTTACGAAAGTATGAGCGCGCGCTCCGCTAACCGCGCAGTTGCTGCCCTGGTTTGGGGGTTGGTTGGGCTGAACTTTGTGTCTATTTGCCAAATTATAAGTCTCTATACATATGTATATGCAGTATTTGACATGCATTTGTTTATTCAAATTTGTTTCGAAGACAAAATCGAAGTGTCTTGCTCAAACGGTGTAGAAGTTGCTCAAAAAACGTAAAAAAGTAAGTATTCATGTGAAATTTCAGTTCTCTGACTTTTGAAGGTTCCGAAATCTCGACGTTCATACGGGCGGGTGGACGGACAGACGGACAGGGCTATATTAACTTATCTTTTGTGCTGATCAAGAATATATATACTTTTTGAGGTCTGCGATGTCTCCTTCTGCCTGTTACATACATTTTCGCAAAACCATTATACTCTGAATTCCCATTTTCAATGGATTCAGGGTATAAATATAACGATAGCAGGGGCGGTACTAGCTAGCATATAATCTTGTGTTAAAAATGTAGATATGAACAAGTAAGAAGGCTCTAGTCGAGACGGCTCGACTACGAAATCCCCTGAACCCTGCAAAAAGTGATACTCTTCTTCTCTACGCACTTATAAGCGCGCGCTCTGCTAACTGCGCAGTTGCTGCCGTGGCTTGGGGGTGGGTTGGGCTGAACTTTGGACGCTTATAACTCCATTTCTAGATGGACGATCTTCATGAAATTTTCAGAGTATATTAAGGGTATATATATCTATTCATGTGCCAAAATTGCAAGTCTCTAGTACTTGAAATGGCGTTTTTTCCAAATTGTGGGCGAAGGGGGCGTGGCATCCAAAATCTGAAAACTACAAAATCTGCGTATTCATAATATCTAACTAAATATATAAAGTTGAAGTCTCTAGCTAAAACGGTGTGTAGTAGTTATGCCCAAAAAACCTAAAAAATTGAAACGAATTTTCGATTTTTTATCGATAATTTGGAAATGGGACGAGTTATCGAAAAAACAAAATAAACTCGTATTGCGTAAGTAACATACGTAACGTTCATGTGAAATTTCAGCTCTCTAGCTTTTGTAGTTATGAAAAATGAGAATGTGTCAAAGAGAAAGAAAGTAAATAGAACAACACTGAAAAGACAGAATATATTCTTCTTCAATTAGTGGTAGTCTTCCCATATCAGTTCATATTTTTCCATGTATATATCGACATACTCCCTATTCTAATCATGAGTACTTATTGTTTGTGGATAAGATTTAAAGTCTTAGATAAGACTTAAACTTAGCTAACTGTTGCTGCTGTTGTTGTTGCTATTAATTTTTTGATTTAGACGCACGTATTGTTGCTCCTCCAAATCGAAGCAATAAAAGTAATTAAGATAACGACTTTTCTACTTTTCGCATTCTAGTTTTTTTCTTTGGTTTACTTGTTTCGCCCTCCGTCTGGTGTCGATATGTATCGTGTGTATATACTTTATAGCCCAGAGTTTTACAATATTTTCTCCCTCTTTCTTCTGTCCAGGCGCCATTTGTCGACTTCCTGTTGTTTGTGCAATTTTCTTAAAATTTCATTTCTTAACTTCTTCCAACGGCCTTTGAGAGACGTCGCTCCCTCTACGGCAAACTGTAAATCATATGAGTGATGCGGGTGGTTGCTGGGGCATGTGGGCGAATTGCTCTTACTGCTGTTTCAGTATTTGTTGTTATTGTTGGGATTGCCTGCGGGGGACAGTCGGGCTGGCGTTGTTGCCGCGCCTGTTTGGGGTACAACTTGATGGCTATAGCAACGTTTTTCTAATTGCTTGTCTGGCTATGAGTTCGTTGGCAATTTTTTTATACTTTGTTCCCAAAGGGAAGAAAGTATATTGGGTTTGTGCAATGTCCGTCTTGCTGTCCGTCCGTCTGTCCGTCTGTCCGTATGAACGCAATATTTTTCGGCGCTATTAGAGCCAGAGACTTGAAATTTTAAACATATACTCATATATGCTCCCGAATTATAAGGTGTAAAAATTTTCCCGATCCGCCCACTAGGGGCGTGGCAAATCGGAAAACGCCCATAGGCAAGTTATCATACTAGATGATGAGCTAGAGAGTTGCAATTTGAAATGTATACTCGGGTTGACAACCCAAGATCAATAGGCTATGGTAGATATATCTACGCCCACAGGGGGCGTGGCAAACCGCAAAAGTTTATATCTCCTACAGTTTTAGAGCTAGAAGCTTGAAAATTGGATGGTTGAGTTACTAATGTTCCCCTCTATCCACGCATGGCAAACCGTAAAAGTTTATATCTCCTACAGTTTTAGAGCTAGAAGCTTGAAAATTGAATGGTTGAGTTACTAATGTTGTCCTCTATCGATGACCCAAAAATAATTTTTCAGCCTCTTTGGGGGCGTAGCAATTGCTAAGATGGCCGAAAGCATTTTAACATAATATAAAAATATTAATGAACTTAAAAAATAAAATTTATAAGTTTTCGATTAATAAATAAAAAGTTTCCAGCGGGATTTGAACCCAGGTCTTTTGAAAATAACATGTAATCGTTAGCTAAACCTAAATAAATTCACAGCTGATCAGCTGGTCAGCTGATCAGCAGCTTGTGACAAAACAAAACAATACAATCGCAATTCTTGTAATATGCATACACACTTGGATGTGTATACACGTACAAACATCTGTGTTTGTACACATACATACATACATACATATATGCATGCATAGAAAAACTGCTTGCCAAGCAGCGTGGCAAATCGGAAAAGTTGTTTTAGTTTTTGCTTAAATGCACAATTCATATGCGTATGTTTATAAATTATTATCAATTGGCAGCAAGCATTTTATAATAAATATACAAATATAAAAAAAATTAAAAAAAAATAATTTTTGAAAAAAAAAATTTTTCTGCGGGATTCGAACCACCTAAGTATAGCTTCCATAGCGCATACCACCATCGCCACTGCCCTAATATCATCTGTGTTAACTAAAACCAAATAAGACATTGCTAGAGCGTCTCTGACAAAACTAAAGTAACGATCGAAAAATTCCCAATTCAGTCACAATTCTTAGAATATTCTGGCATGCAAACTTTTGTATGCATATGTACATAGAAAATTGTGTGCATACTCGTATAGTGTGTACATGTGTAAATCTGTATGTATGTTTAGGAAAACGTTTGTTGCTTGCCATGTACGTTTTCTAATTGCCGAAATATTTCGTTAATTAAATGTTTATTAAATAAATAGGATGCACCTATGGGAACAAAGTATTTCGCAGTTAGTTGCGCCTAACTGCAAGGTTCTTACTTTTTTTTTTTTTAGCTTCTGAGACTGTGGGGAATATATCGATTAATTAAGGGCATTAAAAGCTAAAACTTTTAAAGGAATGCCTAAGCTCAGATGTATATGTGGCTAGGTTTTTGATTTATTCCTGTTTTTTGTTTCTTCTTTTTTGGCGCGCTTTGGAAGCGGATAATTAATATGAAAGGGTTATTTTTGGATTCCGGCTAAATTCGAGTATTTTATTCGAAAAGAATAAAGTATGAAAGGAGAGAACTGTAGGAAATGCATTCAGGCATCACACGAATTAAGCCTTTTAAAAAAATATATAATAATGAGACAGGAAGTTAATGTTTCAAAAAAAATCTAATTGAACCTTTCAACTTCTTCGATACCCCTCTAAAAGGAATATTGCACATATGTTGAGTAAGTTACAAAGCATTTATATTTCTTTGTATACAATACCATCTTGTTGCTCAATTGCAATAGAAACTTAAGTTTGTTAAGAGCCCTGTCTCAAACTTAAAGAATGGAATAACTGAATAAAAACTAAAAATATAAATTTTAAATTACATTTTAAAATTGTATATTCAATTGCAAAGCAAATAATAAAATTACATTTTAAAATTTTATATTCAATTGCAAGCAAATACGTTCAAGTACTAAGTATTTTCGCTTTGCTATGTGCAGTGCTGAAATAAATATTTTGCTCGATTTAATTGCTGCTGCTAAAATAATTGAAGCCTTTAAGCCGCTCTGGATGCTAGCTAAAGCTTACAAAATCCTCGCTGCATTTAACTGACTTTCATCAATTTCATTTTAGTTGCTTATTCAGTCAGGCCGCAATTGTTCCCGACTTCCTTCCGCGCTATCGGTGACCCAGTTGGCCAGGAGGCAACTTTTTATACCCTGTACCCATTGAAAATGGGTATTCGAGGTATAATGGTTTTGTGAAAATGTATGTAATAGGCAGAAGGAGACGTCGCAAACCACATAAAGTATAAATTATATATTCTTGATCAGCACAAAAAAATAAGTTGATAAAGCCCTGTCCGCTCGTCCGTCCGTCCGTCCTTTTGAACGTCGAGATTTCGGAAACTACAAAAGCTAGAAAGCTCAGATTTCACATGAATACATACTCGTATGTTAGTTACGCAGTACGAAAATTCGAAATTCGTTTCTTTTACGTTTTTTGAGCATAACTTCTAAGCCGTTTGATCTAGAGACTTCGAATTTATAGATTTATATAGATATTATGGATACGCATATTTTGTAACGCCACGCCTTTTCAACCGCAATTTGAAAAAACGCGCAATACTAGAGACTTTTAATTGCAAATAGACACATTTAGATGATATTAATATATTCTGAAAGCTTCATGAAGGTCGTCCATCTAGGAATGTAGTTATAAGCGTTCAAAGTGTAGCCCAACCCACCTCGGTTCCACGGCAGCAACTGCGCGGTTAGCAGAGTGCGCGCTTCAGGGTTCAGGGTATCTCGTAGTCGAGCCGTCTCGACTAGAGCCCTCTTACTTGTTGTTATTAAGGATACGCTGCATTTAATATGCATGCTGGCAAAATCCCAACTGATTCTCTCTTTTTATATTTTTTGATTTTTACGTCTATATATAGATAGAAATGAAAACAATTGAGTGCAAATCCTTATTGCATAATCTGAGACACTGCCAGTTTTGGGGACGTTAAAGTAGGTTGCCAAAGGGAAAGCGAGTAGAGTAAATCTCTGAGTCAGCCCGTTGCGTGTACTGATGACCACCTTAATAAGTTGGCAGCGGGTGTTGGTGCTGACACAATTTTCTTGCCACTTGTACATTACACTCAACGCGGGTGGCACTCTCTTAGCGCGTGTTATACACCATCATGCTACACATCTCGTTGAACAGTGGAAAACAGTGGTAGAACATCAGATTCGTTTCTTTTGGTATATTAACGCTCTCTCTCTGTCTTTCTCTCTCTTTACCTATTTCTTTTACATTTATTGCATTTTGCAATGTGTGGCAGCTTTAAGCGCATTCAAACACAAAAACGCGTTTGTGGCTTATGCTTCTAATTATACACAGCAGATAATCGAGAAGTTGGATGTGAAGTGCGTGCTAATTAAAAGGCACAACATTTATGCAATGCCAATTGCAATTCGCAATCGGGCACACACAAAAGCTAGCGTCGGTCGTCATGGCAACCACCATCAGGAGCTGTTGTTGCTGTTGCCCCGTTCGGCCTCACTCTGGATGGCAAATAAATCGCATATAAACAGCAGATAATCCTGGCAACAGCTTGCACACATCATTCATTCGGTGCTTACTACCGCTGCTCTTGCTGGTGCAATATGCTTTGTTCTGGTAGCTACAGGTGAATCTACCTACCTACCGAGCATCCTTTTTGTTGCGGTATGTCTGACTGCTGCCATCGTTGCAGCCGACTGGTCACATTTATTGATTTTAGTCCAACAACTCTGTCTCTCTCTCTCAAACGCTATCTCTCTGTGTTGACTGTTTTGGAGTGCATTCGAATAGAAAACAGTTTTTCTAATTAGACGAAAATCGAGCAGAAGCTCACATGCATTGAGAAACTATGCAAAGCACATGTGAACAGCACACACACGCAAAGCTTCATGAAGAGATCCGAATCAATATTCTAATGCCCATACAGGCAGATTTTTTTTTACATAAATTGTTCTTTAAAATTATATATTTTGCGTGAAATTCTTTTAAATTTATAATTCTTGTTTTGCTTACTCACAGTTTTCTTCGTCAAGTTCATTTAATATTTAGCCTAATTCCTTATTTAGGCCTAGGGTTAAAAGTAAATTATTCACGTAGTAATTGAGTTTTTAACGTATTCAAGAACTATTTACTCTTGCAATATGAGCTTTTAATTATATATTAATGTGCATATAAACAGGATACTTCAGCTTCAGCTTTTAATTTGCGTTGCAATTAAAATGGCCTTCATTTCATAATTATAGAGCGATAAATGAAAATGAAAATGTGTGAACATTTTAAAAATCAAGAGCGTCCTTGCAGCAGGCATCGCATGAATAGGCTACAAGCCAAATGAACTGTTGCCGCATCCATTTCTCACGTTCAGTTGTGAAAAACTTGACAAATGCATGGCTAGCAATTGACCTAAAATTTGAAAAGCAAATGCTTTAGAAGCAAAATAAATACATTGGAGCTTCTTTGTAACCGAGTTCATTAGCGAGCGAGCAAATTAAAGACATTTCAATTTTTTCTGACACTGCGACATTTCAATTAAATTATATCATTAATTAATGATAACCTAAAGTAGCTTTGGATACTATGAATTTAGTTTCTGAATTATAAAAGATAGTAGGAGAGCTGATTGAATACCCCTGTGAATATTGCCACTTGAATGTGGTGTTTCAAGGGGTCCAAAGTAGACAATGGTTTTAAATTGAGCATCTGTTTCTTCGCCGCTTTTTAAACGCATAAATTGGCTTTTGTTATCAAGATGTTGGCAAATAGTTAATCCATTCCCTATAAAAACTGTAGTCTCATCATTTCCATGTAACAGAATCTAATGAAAAACTGAATCAAATTACGATTATTTAGACTGTATGGCTGCGACTTACCCATAACCCGATGAGATACAGTAGAAATACAAAACTTTTAGCGCTGCTCATTTCATAGTTAGTAAGCGGAAACATAAAGTCGTAACTGCAAAATGAAAGAGAAGCCACCCAATGAACCAACGATACAAAGAGTCAAACAAATTATTGAACTTTTGCAAAAAGTATAGATTCAAGCTGAACATATGTAAGTTGAAAAATCAGGCAGTAAAATACAACCAAAATTGGTAACTAGATTGTTTTTATGTTTGCCTTTTCTTTATATATATATATATATAATATATATTTGCGGTATTAATCGATTGATTTCAGGGTACAGTATTTGTTTTTAATTGTCATTAGCTTTATTAATATTCACTTTCAGCAACAAAAAGCATTGCATTCTTTGAGGCAGCGAGGGATTATAACTTGAAATTTTGAATTTCTATTTTGTGTAGCATACTTTTGATCATAACAATTTAATTCATTTCTACGGGACCAAATGTACATTCATATTTACATATATTTCTAACTCTTAATGGACGACATAGACCGGACTTTGACAGCTCCAAAACTACATACAAACTAAATGTGCATAAAAATTACATTACATACTCTCAGGGTCGAGCATACCTTAAAAAATTATTTTAAAAGACTGCCTTGCTATAGAAATTTTACTGGCCATGCTTAGCAACATTTCGTCTGGCCTTACTGGCAGCATGTCGTATGTCCTTGCTTGCAACATGTTGCTGGACGCAATGAGCTAGAGAGTGCTCTGAACCGCAATTTGAAAAATTAATGAGGAGCACTTGAAGCGCTAATCACATGTAAGCGAAGTACAAGCATAGTCAGGTTTACCCTCCAGATTTCCAGCATAAGGCATAAGGAAGCAAGAGGGCGTTTTTTACTGAATGATAACAGAAAAAACGTTGCGGGTTGTAATTGCGTTATTTAATCATTTTTTATTCGATTACATAAGACTTAAAAGATAAACATGTGGTGGCATTTATAGTAAATTATATCACAAGGACTACAATATACATATATATATATATTATAACTTAGTATTCACTTTTCACCTATCGTTCCCTTTACAGTTCGATAAAATATGTTTATTACGTTTAATCTACAAACTAGGCTTCATAGCTCTTGGCCTGCAAGCTCTTTAGTATGCCGAGGAGCTGCAGTGATTCCAGTGGCTCAAAGTCATCAGCATAGCGCATTGCCGAAGTCTTCACCAGTTCCCGCTCTCTGGGCATATTCAATGTCAGAGGCAGCTGCTCAGCCATTACCGAATGATGAGTGATCAGCGCTTTCAGCGTGCTGAACTGTTTTCGTGCACCTTTGAGACTGTACATCTCACTCCTGCTGCACTGTACCGCGTAGCACTTTACTTTGTGTTCCAGACGTAGGCAGAGCTCGAAGCTGCGTGGTGTGCTGCGACGCATCAAGAAGCAGCCGGGCGTTGCCGACTGCAGATGATCTTGCGCCGCTTTCATTGTGATTCGTGGCTGATACCAAGCGCATTGCAGCAGCTCTGGCTCCTCGTTCGCATCCTCATCATCGTCCGTGTTGTTATTATGTGTGTTAAAGTGAGGCGTGCGACGTTTGCGTGAGGTACTACGACGCTTGCTGCCGCTGCTTTTGCTATCATTGAGCAGCTGACAGCAATCGGAGATGCCTGCATCGGAGTCATTCTGGTATGTGGGCCTTGTCTCTTCACTGCCGCTGGAGTCGCTGGGCTGACTGCTCTGCCAACAGTTGAGCGACAGCAGTGACTTTTGCGATGATTTGTTAACACGCTTTGGTGTGATGCTCGGACTGGAGCTGCAGCTGCAAATGGCCAGCAGTTCCGCCTCCTCATCTGTCTCAGTGTCTGCCTGGTACGAGGAGTCGAGAAGGTCCTGCTGATAGAGAACAAAAATTAGCTTAAATATTCCTTCGGCTTTTTTATCCATCTTTACATACCTCATCATAGTCACTGGTTGGCTCTTCGCATTGCACACGCGAGGGTTGCGCGAAAAATTTGCGCTGCAAAAAGTTTTTCATGCTGTCATAGACCTTGTGGGTGCGACTCTGTGCAGGCTCCTCAGCTGTAACTGTTGCGACAGCTGGCTGCTGCTTGTTGTTCCATTGTTGGCCCTTGTTGAAGGCCAAGTCCAGATTCTTGCCGACAATTGTGCCATAAATATCCGAGTAGCCAGGATACTTCATGGCATTGCGTAACTGCAGGGAAGAAGAACAAATGTCTGTGATTAGTTTTGGTCAACTCAGCATTGTGCTCAATTCGAAGACTCCTTAGTAAACAAAAGTAAAAAGACCCAGCTCCTATTTCACACAAACTTCTCCTTATGTTAGAATCATTTTAGAAAAAGGTATCTGCTTTGCTTTCCTTCTTTTTTGCCCTGATTACAAAAAGTATGCACACATTTTATTTCAAACTCAACGCTTTGTTCTCCATTGTTCAATGCCGCTCGAGAATCTGTGCCAATGCCTCGCTCACTTTCCTTATATCCCTGTAATGCGCTTGTTTCAGTTTCTGCATTGTCCCCCAATTTTCCTGCCTTGTATTTATTATTTGCTTTTCATTTGGCTGATAATATATTTATATGCACATATGCTTAAGGGGTTCTGCGTCTTTTAAGTGTTTTTACTCCATTATGAAAATTGATTATTGTTTGCTTTGACTCATAAATTGTGTTCCAAAAAGTTCGGAGAGCTTATAGTTTGAGTAGCTCTGCTCAACTTACAAGCAGTTGAAATTCACCAGCAACCTAGCTTGATTAGTAATTGTTGATGTGCTGTGAACTGTGTAACTGTGTGAGTGTGCGTAGCCTCACTTCTACTCACATGTATACACACATAACCTCAGATGGATATACCCCTTTTTGACACTTGGCAAACAATTCAAACCATTCGATTCGATTCGATTCATTCACCTCAGCTAAGGTATTTAATAAATACGCCAAAAGTGAGTTCAAGTGTGCGTGTGTATGAAAGAGGGAGAGAGAGAGAGACCGAGAATGAGAGGTACATTGACAGAGAGGCTGCACACAATGACACTTCAGCACGCACGCACACACTCACACACACACTCACACACACACTTGAGAGTGTAATATAAAATGGCAAAATAATGAGCATTCAATCGAGAACAAATCCTGATTTCAGGTAGCTGACTACACCCTTACGTGTGCGCATAGAAAAAATGAATTTATGCATTAAGCCAAATTGAATTTGATTGAAAAGTGGACAGACTACTGATTGCTAGCTAGAGGCTTACTACACCTTGGGAAGCTTCGGCATTTCCCTTTGAGGAAATGCAATGTTTAAATTTCCGGCATCAATTTGCATGTACAATTGAAACGTTGGCTGCTCAGTTGTTGCAGGGTTGCTGTGTTGCACGCAACATCAATTGTATGCCTTGTTGGAGCTTCTCTGGCCCAGGGCTATATGCATAAGAAGCTATAAATAAATCTGTTAAAAACTGCGGCATGTAAGAAGCGTTAAAGTTCTTTCTACCTATTTATCGGCTTAAATCAAACACAACAATGAAAACCGAAAACCGAAGCGGAAAAAGAAGGCGTTTAATGCCTTCAAAAATATTCAAATACATGATTTTTAATTTATGCCAGCGGCGCAACGTGAAGAATTAGAAAATGTTAATGGAGCGAAGATGGAAGATAAAAAAGAACAGAGAGCTGGTTTACAGTAGTTACCAAAAGGTGTTTCTTTTTTGGTATGCTCTTGCTTAAATAAAATATCTGCGTTGATCCTGCCCTGTGAAAAGGTAACTCTAATTGATGATGAAGCATGGCATTGTTTGACCAGCGCGAGGTGTTAGCATATTTTTCTAATCAAATTGTGCTACACAGGTAAATGAAAAGGTGCTCTACCTTTAAGGCCAGCTGACAACAAGAATAACAACAATAACAATAGATGCATCCCGTGTCTATCTATCCATGAACAGTTGTTAGTTTTCCATTTATTGTGCATGTAGACCTCACTCTAAACAGAGATAGGGAGCAGGAGGAACCGGGGCTGCAGGGGCTGCTCACGAAATTAGTTGAAGTGCATGAGTTGCGCTCTTCTTGGCTGATGATTTTATTGAAATGTTGCCTTTTGTTGTGCTTCAAGAGTTATCATTTTCTTAGATCCAAACTCTGGCATATGCACAAAATATGCATGCTGGAAATCAAACAGCTGTTGGAGTAGCTCAACTGAATGTTTTCTACCCTCTTAGTCACAAAATATCAATCAGTAGCTAAACTAACAAAAAATCGCAAAACCAATTGTAATAGATATAAGATATATATACATATATGCTGAAGTAGGAGCGATAGTTGAATAGATTTAGTAAATCTATTCTATCCATCTGTCTGTCAATGTATCTGTTACGTAGATAAAGTCTGGTCGATATCAATATCTTTTTATATTCACTAAATTTGGCGTACTTATTCTCCTAGTCTACAGTTTCACTTCTGCAATTCATGCCAAATTCGAATAACAGGGTATCTCGTTTTCATGCACCACTCACTGTCTTACTTTAAAAAGCTTGTTTGAGCTGACATGCCACAGATACAAATGAATGAAAAATTTGTATCTGTGGCATGTCAGCAATGTTAGCAATGTTAGATACAACTGTAAATTGGTAATATGGAACAAACTCGCATATTAGAATATTTGAATGACATTTCGTTTCGTGTGCTGCGAGGTTAATTTGACAATCGGACAATACACACATGCACACACACACACACACACGTGTCTGTATGTGTGTGTATTGGGGGCTTTCAAAATGTCAGAGCGAGCGATATACATGGAACTGCGTATAGTTTATGTCATTTTGTCTGTCTACCCCGCGGCGCATTTGAAAATTTATGAACTCAGTTTATTTTGCTTCATGGAGAAGTGGGGGAGAGCCGGTACTACTTACGAGCTCCATCTACATCACATATACCTTCTGTACACATATAAGCGTGCCCCAAATATCGTAAAATGATTTTAACATTTTTTTTCCACTAAAATGTTTATAGTTTATAGTTTTTGTTCTTTTTGGTTGGGTTAGTTTTGATATGCTGCCTCTTGCGCCTTGGCGCGCTTTATCTGTGGCTGCAATTAGCGTCGTATTCGGTTGAAAATCCTTTGTTTGGACACATGTGGCATGTGGCATGGGCATTGCCAGTTCAACACGTTCCACTCATTTTATTCCGCTTTTGTCTTTTTATAGGTGTAAAAAATAGGGTCATATCAAACGATTCGAGCTGTTGTGTTTTCTTCTTTCTTTTTATGGGAGTTTAAAAAACACATTTTGATGAGTTTATTAAATGCAAATTAAAATTGTTGAAATTATTTTCGGTTTTCTGTTTTTGTTTCTCGGTTATTTTAATTGTATTTTATGTTCGTTTTTTTATGATGTGGGCAACAGCCATGGGAATATTTACTGCCAACGCAGATGATTCTCTCGAGTGGTAGATAGAAAAGATATACCGATGCAGATGACTCTGGTGCATTGAACTTGTTAACTCGTCGTCAAAAATAAAAAAATTCGAAATATAGTTTAACATAGCATTTGCATTCTGATAGAGAGAACTGCTCTACAAGTTGTGCTTTTGCAGTTGCAGTTGCAATTTAAACAACTTTTGCAGTTATTTGAGAAGTTTTAAGCGGCGCGACTAGTCTACTAGTTTATTGTAGACTATCTGCATATGCTCTTGCAACGGAAACTTCTATTTTATGCTGAATGTGTGTAATTCGGTTGAAATTGTCGGAAAAGTAAAAAATCGTATCACTGGTGGAAAACCTTTCTGTATTTAAACATTATTATTCATATATAAATATTTGATTTCTGTAGTCCCTCAATATTATTTTATTATTTATCAAGTACATTGAACAGCCCTTGTTAGTGTATTTCGAACTCGTCTATCAATGCATTGATGCATTGCAATGGCCAGCTCGACTCTCTATTGCCTTTTTTCGCTTCACTTTTTGCCCTGTCTAATGTATACAAAATCCTTGTGGAAGCCATATAAAATACAAACAGCTCAACGGACGCGACTCAAAGCCACACGACGAGCTGATAATAGCGATGATGTTGCCTGTTGTCGCTGCATGTTACAAGTTCTTCGTGGTTGCTGTTATCGTTGCTTTTGTTGTGACGTTGATGGCTAGACGAGAAAGTAAACCAAAGCGTAAACTATTTGCTAGCCTGACCAGACGGTTAATCGCTGATAGGGAGGGAGTTGAAAACTACTCCTTTTTATACCCTGAGCCCATTGAAAATGGGAAATCAGGGTATAATGGTTTTTTCATTATATTTGCCTGGCGTGGCATGTGGCAATCACCACCGACAACAACAGCAATGGCGAAAATTTTTATTGAGTCGAGCGTAAAAATAACAATGCAAACGGGCAGACGGCATGAAAATAAGTGAAATAGTTGTTTAAAAAAAACGAAAGGAGAAACGACAACGGCGATGGGGCAGTTGCAAGTCTTGTTGGCGCTGGCACCCAAAGTGAAGGGAGGGTGTTGGGTTCGTATGGAGCATAAATAACAACAATGCATGCAATGCGCCGTCGCCAGCCATTTAATTATGCTCATCAACTTGCAGTCAAAGCCAAAGCTGCGTAACTTGCTGCCATAGTTACTTCTGCTGCTATATTTGTTGTTGTTGTTGTTGCAGTTGCACTTACCCATAAATATTAGCGAGTGGCTGGCTGCCCTGCTTTCCTGCCTTCACTTGCGTTTGCTTCATGGAAATTGTAAATTAAAGTGCACTTAAATGCAACGAAATTAATTTCAACTTTCCCAAGGACCCCGCTAAGAAATCAAAATTTAAATGCACATTGAGCATCATTTTGGGAAATTATTTATATCAAACATATATATGCATTAATCATTGCCCTTGAATGATCCAAAATTCCGACGCATTTGCTGCTGATCGTTTGATTTAAATTTAGAAACTGATCATAGAAAATTATGGGCGTTGTCTTCATAAATGGCTGGCACTTAGGGCAACTCAGAGTGAAGACGTCTGAAAATTAATATACCATGAAAGAACACCATATAAAGCGATGCTGTACAAGAAGATACCCATCAGTTTTTAATAATATTATAAAACAATATATTTTAGTTACAGATGTGGTATTTAATTGCCTCGAGCAACATATAAAATTTCCCTGCTCTGCTAATGTGCATTGGGTATACGCGAGATGCAAACCCCATTAGCTGCACTTATAATCGTCGCATTTTGTCTGTCAATTTCATTTGCCGTTTTAGCGGCAAATTTAATTTTCCCCAGCAAAAAGAGAACCACAAAGCAGAAGTGGAGAGAATCTTAAAAAGCAGAAAATATAAATTTCTCATTCGTTTAATTGTTTTAGATTTTAATCTATGGCAATATGGACGTAGCACTTGGCGCGGCGACATATGTTTGACTTTTGGGTTTGTTTTTCAGTTGCTAACATTTGCTTGACAACTTTATTAGTTTTGTTTCTTTTTGCTTTAAGTGAAAAACTTGTAGAAAACTAATTGAAAACGTTTGTCAGCGACTGTAAACAAAAATTCTAGACATCTCAATTACACACACTCTCCCTCTTCTCCTGCATCTCTCTTTCTCTCCCCATCATGCTTCTATCTTGCCAATAAATGTTTTTGTCTAGTATTTTCGGCGCGTCACTGATAACGGATGCGAAGCCGCCACAATTCGGGTTAGTGGCAAATAAGAAGCCTTGGGTGTTGAACGATTTATGCTGCTATACATATACGAAAATTATATCTTTTGAATAAGCCACAGTATTCGGCTAGAAATAGTGTTCGTTTCGAGTGACAGAAGTAAACAGTAGTACAGTAGTAGAAGGGAACGAAGGGAAGGAAAAGTTAAAATGTCAATTGAATAGATCTTACAACGTGTGCTCCTGTGAACGTCCTCTAACAAATTTTTGCTAAAAATTTACACAGCGCAAGTATAAACAGAACAAACACACCCATAGAAGCTGTGCGACAATCCTTTTGGGAGTAACTCAAATAACACCTAGTACACAAATATTTTCGTAGATCATAAATGAAAAGAAAAAATATAAAGAGGAAAGTCTACAAACAGCATAATATAAAGGGCCATCAAGCTGAGCCGGGTGTCAATTCCCGTGAAAAATGACAAAGAGCAATGGAAAACAATGCTGATGCTGATGGAAAATGTGATGATAACTGCACAGCCGAAAGGAGCAAAAGGCAGAAGCCAAAACGCAAACTGTCATTGGGTTTAGAATTACAAACTGGGAAAAGAGATAAGAGATGAAGTAGCACTCTGCGTGGAGTTTATTCAGATCTATCTAAGGAATTATAAAAGCGAAACAGTGATTTCATATTTCGTATTTCTCTCCATCTTTTTCTATCCTTCTGTTCCTCTTCCAAACTCTATTTAGTATTGATATATCTCTCTCTCTCTCTCTCTCACTCTCTCTCTCTCTCTCTTTCTCTCTCTGTCCATTTTCAAAACTCTCTTTACTGTTCTCTCCAATAGGAGATTAGAGATTCAAGACTTCGTCTCCTCTCTCCCATTCCCTTGTTGTCTATAAAATTCAGGTACTTGATTATACATATATAGCTTAATTAAGACATTTGCCTAATCAGTTTGGGCATCACCTTCGTTGAAGCATGCGCTCTGTATAGTAATATCTCTTCCCCGCTATACAAATGAAAGTTTATATATAATATTTGGAATAACGGTCAGCCAGACGTCGCCTTCTTAAAGCGATAAAACCTTGTTAGCGCGTATATCAGAGATCAAATACATGAAATCAAAATACAAATAACACATGTTTATAAATATGCCCTAAATGCATTAAGTTCAATCAATCATTATCTTTATGATTCAGTCCGTCCTTATCTTTCAGTTAGTTCAACAGATGTTTGCCATGTTTAAATCTGTGCTGTGCTCCGTAATCGATCTACCTCTCGCCCTCTTTATTATCTTTTGCCCCCTATTGTAATTTTTGGTCATATTTGATTAGATTTCGGTATAAATCTGCTTTTATGCAAATCATATTTTTATTTGATTATTTGAGATTTAGTGCTTTGTGTCTGATTTACGCCGACAGTTGGGTTTATTATGTCATCTAACACTAAATCATATTAATTGTTGTCGTTCGTGTTTTTTTAAATTTCGTTGCAGTTCTCCAATTCACAACCGTCTCCCTCTGTTGCTCCCTTATCGCCCTTCCTCTTCTCCAGCTTCATACATGTACATATGTGTGGGGCTTTGAGATCGTGTTATTTTTTTGGTACGTGGGATTTTTGAAGAGATTACTCATCTGAGTGCGTGTTTGTTGTGGGTGGAATTTGTGGAGCCTATTACTTTGCATATGAAATCTTTGATAAATATTTGTTTAGGTATTAGGAATAAATGTAAAGTAATATATACATATTTAGACAAAACTTGTCTGAATATATTTTTTATTTTATATTCTTCGAAGCGGTCTTAAAATAATATTGTTTTCAGTTTATAGATCGTATTTAAAATTTCAATTTATTAATATAGAATATTTTTCAATTTATAATCCTTTAAGATATGCTTCTCGGTCATTATTCCTTATAATAGAAAAATATTACTTTTTTTTTTATTGTATTAATGTAATGTATTTCCACTTCCTTTTCATTGTGTCGTATTAAATTAATTTTTTTGTAGTCTTAGCTTCCTTTTCTTTTAATTTGCTTACCATCTTTGAGTTATCTTGTGATTTCCTTTGCGTATCCTTTTTGGTGATGTCCGTGGCATCAAAGCGATTGTATTGGAACAAACGACCCATTTTCTTGCTCTTCTGCTTACTTTTAAGTAAACAAAGCCCTTGAAATTGTGGTTGCTGTTTTTGATTTTTTCTCTATATATGGCGCTTTGAATGCAAAAGCTTTGGATAACACACTTCTAGTCGTAATATCGTGAATTTTATTGCGTTCTTTCAAGTGTTTAAAAATGTAGCGTAAACGAGACGCGGCCGCCGAACAAAATTCGAAAACGAAATCGAATGCCGGGTAACGAACGGGAGCGAATGTTAGCGATCAGCACGACGTGCGCAGAGGGAATGATGGCCCACAACTGAATGCATTCGAAAAAATACAACGGAAAATGAGCACGACTGAGACCGCGACTGAGGCAGTGGCAGAGGCAGAGACAGAGGTAGAAGCAGAGGCAGAGGCATAGGCAATGCCAGAGCCAGAAGAGAAGCAACAAACAGCAATAACAACACAGCTGTAGCTCAGCGCTGTCAGAGATACAAATTTCATGCTAGGGCAGTGATAGCAGCAATAGCGACGGCGACGCAATGGTCGTCGTCACCGGCGTTGTTCATGCAAGGCTGCCGCAGCATTTACCGCTAGTTCACTTTGTCTCCGTTTTGAGTGAACACACAAACATATACAGAACTGAAGAAAACGCTAACTCACACAGAGACTCACACATTCAGAAACGCTCTCACTCACAGCTCTAGAATGAGGCGGACCAGAGAAGGAAAACCACTCAACACAAAATGCGAAATGAGAAAAAATTGTACTACGTTGAATATGTACACTGAAAAAAAGTATAGGCCAACTTTAGTTTTCAGCGAGTGTCAGCAGTCAGCAGCAGCAAATGAATGGAAATGAGTACCGAGGGTTACCCTCCGCACTACAAACTGCGAACTCTGGTACTGAGTAACTGCAGAGCTGACGTCGTACTGAAGGGTAGTTGAGCGGACTTCGTCAACAAGTTTAGTGGGTGCGAAGAGTGGGATGGGGGCAGACGCCAGCCAGCGGCTCATTCAACTTCGAATACCGCGTTGATTCCGTTCGTTCACTTCGGACTGCCTTGCATTCATTTCATTTGACCAAACGACTGACTGTCTCTGGCTTTTAAATTTTCGGTACAAGCTACGATTATTGACGCCATGTTTACATGTTTGCCTCTTTACTGTTAGTTTTACGGCAATCTCGCTCGCTCGCTCTACTATTTGCTCCACATTTCGGTTCGCGTCTTCATTTGCTGCTGCACATTAAATTTCGCTTATTTGTTTAACGTACTCACTTGCTGTTGGCTTTCTTGTGCTCTACTTGTTGTTGCTGCATATATTTCCTCTGCAAGCCATATGGAAACGCTGTATCAACTTTTCCTTTTTTTTGCGTAGTTCTTTTTCCAAAGTTTTCTTTTTCTCTATTTTGCTCTGCATAAAATAAAAACAAAAACTTTGCAGTCTCATTCAGCAGGATGCCGTCTTTCCCTCTGTTGCTCCTTCTCTCTATCTCTCTCTCTCTCTCTATCTCTCTCTCTCTCTCTCTCTCTCTCTCTCTCTATCCCTCCCTCTCTCTCGCCATCACTTTCTCTATATTTCTCTCTCCTCTTTCTATCTCTTTGCGTCTACCAACTTCAGTATTTAATTGCAGTATTCGCCATAATTATCATTATCTCTTTGCGCTTTTCATTTCGCTGTTTATACGGCCAACTATGAAATTTTAATTGAAGTCAATTTTTTCTACTTTCCTGAAGCCACATTTTGCTAAAAGTCCCCGCACCATTCCTTTTTTTTTATTGAAAATTATTTGTGCAACTTATTAGCACCTCTACAAATTATGAGTTTCGTGTTGTGGCATCCAAGATATTGTTGGCTTTTCTACGAGCTCTGCCACCTAGTTAATTGAGTTGCCTCCGGACTTGAGACTGGGGACAGGTACAGTATGTTGGTGATATAGAAGAGGATAGCTCACCTTTGTTGCCTAATTAGTTCAGCGACCAAGATGTCTAAATACTCGAAAAAACTCCTTTATAATTTTTTTTTTCTTGGTTTAAGTGAACCCATTCGCATTTGTATAGAGTTATTATTTCTGTCTAAAGTGAATACATATTTTGTGTTAAATTTTTAGTTATTTTAGTTTCTATCTCTTTAAGCAAAGTATAATTATGGGTATTCGCTATTTCCTGTATGGCAAATAAAGAGAATATATAGTTTCTAAATACATTTTAAATATATATCTAAATAGGTTTTATATATATTTGAATGTACTTATTTGTTATTCTCTTTCTCCTTTTTTCCTAAACAGCTGTTCCAAGACCTCATGAAACTTTTCTGATATTCCTGGTCTCCCTTCTAACACATTAACCTTATTATTAATCTAACATTTTCAACCCTCATCTGTTACCAGCAAAAATATATTTATAAAAGTGCAGATTGCGGGCAAGTTTATATAAAACAGTTGAAAATATTATTTTGTTCGAATTTGCGCACACTCTGGTCATTCATTTTACTCTCTATCAAACAAAGAGGATTTAATAGAAGCTAACGCCCATTTAGAGAAAATCCCAGAGCTAAATCTCTGCTTATAATTAGATTCTGACATTAATAATTCGCTTTAACAAATGTTCAAATTGTGATGGGTAAACAATAAATTCTCTATATAGTAGGATTTCCCCCATTCTCCTCTTCATATCTGATTTGTCAACAGTTGCGAAAATTGAATTTGTGCACCGTTTAATATATAAATTGCAGCTATCAATGGGAAACGAGCATTTGCAGTAGACATCGAGTGGCATTCATAAATCAAGTTGCAACCCCTTGTGGCAAGCACTTACCTCGCTTCAAGTACCCTAAATTCAATTTCATTATATAAAAAGCTTTTTCCTAACTAATTTTTTTTTTTATTTTGCCTTTACATCGTTTTTACTTTTTACTTTTCACACAATTGCATTAAATGTATATGGCATGCTATCTTTGATTCTCAGAAACAGCTGTGCATATATGTACACTTAGACTGCCACGCCCCCGCAAAATATTTGTCGAGCATTTGCAGTAATTTGCAATATTTTGTGAATGCTTTTCCATTTGTCGCACTACCCTAAATTGTTCTTAATGGCCATTTGCACTTATGGTGAGCGAACTGCATCAAGGGGAATACAGCATCTGTCTCCCTCGTCTGGCATCCTTTCTTCTTGCCTCTAATAGCCTCATCATCAAACATTACTTTCTGGCCAACCCAACAAGAGCTGATCATGTTTTCTCCTTTTAATTAATGGCCTCAAATAAATGTTATAATAAATTGAAACAACTTAAACAAATATCAATTTAGATGAGCTCTTCACACAACTGGGGATAATTTGTTGCTTTCTTCATATCATTCTGCATCATCTTAGTATGCTGGAAATTAATTTTCCCATAGCTGAGCTACGCTGCTTGCTGGTGTGCCGCAAGTGTTAAAAATGTAGTTAAATCGGTTCTTCAACAACAAATTTTCTGTTGTGAAATACATAAAACTAGCCACAGGCAGTGCACAAAACAGAAATCGATATAGTAGAACAAAAATGAACCCCGATTTAATACCCTGTAAGACTGTGTATCGTAATAAATTCTGAAATCTAATATGTTCAGAATATTGAAATTTATTTATGTTCTCACAGGCTATCAATAACATTAAGTAACTAAGGCAATTAAAATACTAAATTATATTAAAAAAATATTTGTGATATTTGTCGTCTATCTAAAAATTTAACATTGATCAATAGTAAACAATAAACTTAAGCAATCCATATATACTCTATATCATGCTCTCCTAAAAAATTCAAACACAATTCATTTTACTCTCTTCGCCTTTTTTTCATTCACAGTATTTCCCGCGGTGTCTTTGTTTGACGTTATCTCAAAATTTTTATTTTCAACCAAAGAGCTGGTTCAAGTGCCTTTAGCAATTATGTTTATAAATGATTTGTTAGGGTGGTCTGCTTCTATCTACCTTTACCTCGCGCGTCCTATTAATTCCCTCACGCTGTCTCTCTTGCTGCTGGAAATCCTTCATTTCAAATGGGCCGCATAAATAGTTAAAGAATCACGTGTGAAAGCATTAAAACTTAACAGAGCATTCAAATATAAAGCTGTAGGGCAATGAAACCGTATAATTGTATAATATTGTTTTTTTTTTTTACATGCTTATAACCATATATGGGCAATATATATACATGTATGTATATGTGTCTATACCCGTAGTAATTTGTATTTTTTCATATTTTCTTTCATGTCAGTCGGCTAGATTCAACAGATTTTTAATTGCTATCTAGCGTTTTGTTTATGTTTGAACGCTCGAATGTTTCGCCCTCTGCATATGCACCTCTTTATATCATAAATCACTTTCATTGTGTACTGGAAGCATCAGGCTTATATTTATGCATAAAAGGGGCGTGCATATATTTTGAAAACGAATTTGGAACATTTTGTTTGATTAATTTAGAGTTGTTTAACCAAAACGTTGTTGGGTTTTCCAATAAAAACCACGGAAAAATGATATGAGAAATAATTTTTGATACGGATTCCAAAATTAGATGTTGTTATCTAAGGAGGTATTAACTTGTCTGTTCGTAATTCCCATTGCCTTTCGTCAAGTTGATGATTACAGACATGGAAGATCTTATTATCTATAAGTCATTTCTAAATTGAAGACAACAAATTCCAAAGCAAGCTTTAGTTTTACTATTTCCATTAAGAGGGCGAAGAAAAGAGATAGAGGAAGGGAAGTGTCCAAGGGAGGGGATAGTTGCCACATTTGTGGCGACATCTGAATTTCTCACACGTTTTGTTGCATATCAAATATAAGTTTTCCCCTCTATTTTCTTTCTTTCATCTAGATAACACCCACATTAGTTAACAAGAATGAACGATTCAAACTACTACGAGCTACGCGCCCTTTGAACAGAAATAATAAACGATAAAAAACGATTTTTCAGCAACATAAACAATTATATGATGCATAAATTAGACAGACTCCCGAGCGCTGAATAACTAATTTCCTGCTACTAACAGCAACAACAACAAAAGAAATAGAAAACCCGAACCTTACAACTACAAACCCAGCTACACGCATTGAACATTAAATGAGCAGCCGCTTGAAAGTCTTATGTATACCCTAAGACAGAGCATTACGAATATGTAAACGATCGGAAGACTTCTCCAAACTGATATTGAAATGGGATACATTTTTAGCTTCAATAGATCATCTTTGAATAATCAAAAGATAAGACAGTAAAAAGTTTTTCACCACAACATATCTTAACAATCAAGGTTTTAAAAATATGCAACTAATATATATGTAGATAGAATGAGTCTTTTTCATAATTTGTTTATGAAACTTTATACCATATCAAACCAGCTAATATATGTTTTCTTCAGAACTACACCTATAAGAGCATTAAGTCGTGTGTTTAATTTTAAAATTATCTGTATCTATTTAATTTGAGGCAGACGCTGCATGCACTGCAAATGAGTTTGAGTTACAGTTAATGTCCATGATACATTTTAATGCTAGGAAATAAAAAAAAAACTTCTCCATTAAAAACGTGACAAAATGCGAGCGAGCCGTGACTCGCTTAAAGACAAAAACCACAAAGCACGCAGAAGGTGAGATCGTCGCTGGGATCAATTTCGGGATAGACAGGAGTATACAATATATACATATATATTTCTTTTTTTTTTATTATACATATTTACATTCCTACTTCAACAAACACAAAGAAGTCGTAATTGGCGTGCTAGGGTTTTTTTTTTCTGGTTCATTTAATGAACAATGGAAAACTTGTAGAGAGCAAGTAAAGAATCGCAGAGCATGGCTAATGGGAAAAATGCGTAGCGTGAAAACCCCTAGGCAGAGGGAAAAGTAAAGAGGGAAACTGCGGTTGATTTGCCCTCTTATGAGTACTGGTTGCTAAACCCGAGAAAGCGGAAGCACGTTGATCAAAATTTGTAGATATAGGCGCTAAAAGATAACATCTCTTGGCTGATGTAGGTGCTGTTAATACTGATACTGATGTTGAAACAATATGCAGTAGCAACAGCTGCAGAAATCTGGTTTGACCATGTCGAACTTCGCGATAAGTTGAGAGAAAGAGAAAGAGAGAGAGAGAGAGATAGAGAGAGATGTATAAATATATATATATATATATATATATATATATTTATATATATATAAGTCAAAATTGATTTTTATTACGTGTATATATGAAACAAGCTGCTGGTCGTATCTCACTATAGCTTGTGAGACATGAGATGCACTGCGTTATAAGCGGGGCTGGCGTAGACTACACATCTTTCACACTCAAACTGCTCATTAGGGATAGATTTGAGAAAAATGCAGGACTTGCCTTAGTGACCCACTTTTTCAAGTACTAAAGGAAAATTCCTAATGATAAATGGTCTACAAAACATGTGCACAAATCATATGTAACAGCTGCCAGGCAGAAGCGGCTCTTGCCGTCTGCAACAAATGTGTGACGATTTCTCAATTTGAAACTGGGAATTCAGGCTATATTGGTTTTGTGAAAATGAATGTAACAGGCAGAAGGAGACATCGCAGACCCCACAAAGTATATATTCTAGATCAGCACTAAAAAATAAGTTGATATAGCCCCGTCCGTCCGTCCATATGAACGTCGAGATTTCGGAAACTACAAAAGCTAGAGAGCTGAAGTTTAACATAAATACTCGTATGTTAGTTACGCAGTGTTTTTCTTTCGATAACTAATCCCATTGGCATGATACAAAACTAATATACTCTTGTTACTATGTGAATGAGTATGAAAAGGATACGCCTTTACGTTGACTTTTGCTACTTCGCCTACTTCATCTCTAGCACACTACGCCTACTAGGTGCCAGGGCCAAGTGAGAATGTCACACTTAAGCACATAAAATAAGAAACAGAAAATATAAAAAAAAAGTGAGCTGAATATGTAGTCGCATCCTGTACGACGCGACCTTTCAAGGTGCAGCTAGTTTGCCTGCCAAATATACATATATGTATGTTATGAGAAATGAAGACATGTGCATGGAGACCTTGTACGTTGTTGGCTCGTTATCCTTTTACTCAACAAGCATTTGGCTTGTGTTTTGGGAATTAATAGGCAAAGGGCACGACCAACTGCTGTCAGTCGAGAGCTGCACCTAAATATGTTTAAAGAAATTTGATATTTTTCATAGACAACAGGCTAGTCAAGAGTTCAGCTGTAGAGGAAGTAAGTTTGTATATGGGCGTCGTATTTGTTTGGAATTAATGTAATTTAGACATTCCTGTTTGATGTCTCTTCTCTATCTCTCATAAGGGTAATCAGCGGAAATTGAGTTAGCGTCTAAGGGCATTATAACAGATGCCATTAAGGGCTCAAGCTCGACACAAAACAGGACTCCTGTGTAACATGAAGATGTTTTCAACGAAGTTTTCAATATTTGATTTGTGTTTGCATATGAGTCGAAGTGACAGTTGACAAAGTTAAATAAGGCAAAGGCGCATGCATTCAATGTAGCTCTTTATGAACAGTAACTTCTGATCCAATAGCCAATACCCTGTAACAGAAGTAGACATAATATCTTAAGCCAACTACACCCGCATATCTCTGAAGAGTTGAAGAGATATGGCTAAAGATAAAGCAAAGGCGTAAAACAGGACAACTGCAAAATCCGCTTAATGCGATTTTCAAGTTGAAAGCAATGTGCATCATCCTTCAACAGGAGGGGTATTGTATATAATATATATATATATATATATAAGGCTGAATTTTTTTTTTTTTTTTTTTTTCAAGGCTGCGCCTGTAGGATAACAATGTTAAAAACTGGCACAAAGAAATGAGAAGTATAAAAAAGATGAGATGAAAGTTGAAATGGGAAATGGGAAAACAATCCCAAGTGCCTGGCTGTCTGGACGAGCTGCCATTGTCTATGGTGAAGTATCCTACTCGAGGCCCATACCTAGACACGTTTTTTTTTTTTGGCAATGTACTGAAATTTATGGTGCATCATGGAGTTAATGACGTTGCAATTGAAAACAAACGAGAAATAATGAGTTTCATTGGTTGTTTCCTTGAGAAGCGTTGCCAAAGGACGCGCCATGTCGTCTATCAACCGCAACATGCAGCAGGCAGAACGAATCAATGTCGGCCCAAGTCAATTTTGCCCTGCCAGCTGCTTTGCCTCTACCTGTGTCGCATTCGTATTATATATCCTGGCACAATGGCTACTTTAAATGCGGTGCTGTCAGCAGGCAGTCCGACATAGGGCCAGTAAATTAAAAGAAAATAGAAATTTCATTTCATAAACTGACATCGATGTATAATGAAGTCGCCATATAATAAATAAACTGTGCACTCTATTCGTTAAATTTAGTAACTTGAAAGAAAAAAATCCATATGAATCCATATATTTAAATTGGTGTTCAATAGAACTGTCTTTTAATAAAAATCGTGTTTGTGATGGGGTTATGTGTTTAAAAAATTGAAAGAGAATTAAAGAAAAAACTGATACTCTTCTTCTTTTGCAGACCAGAGCCTTCTTACTTGTTTAGATATCTAAATCCACGTTAAATGAATTTTTTCCACTTTTAAATAGTCAAACATCTTGAACCATTTCAATAAAACCATAAACTATTAATTCAACATTCAGAGTGTTCTGAAATCAAGCATCCTTCTTTTAGATTGGATTTATTTTAATATATTTCTAGCAGGGTATACATCTCACAGTAGCATCCCATTTCAGTCACATTCCTGACTATATTCATTGTTATTTTTGGAAGCACAACAAAACTTTTAGCCTAACCGACAGCTGTCATAAGCAGTGAGCGACAGAGTTGTCAGAGCTCTTGTCTGTCGCGAGTTGCGTTGTGTGTGTGTGTGTGGCAGTGGCGTATCTTTCAGATACAAAGCAGACCAATTATACCCCGTCTCCTCGACTAGCAACGACTCCCACATACCCTTAACCGCTTGACTGACTGGTAAAAGTATTTTCGTCTATATGTTTATTTTGGTAATTCAACACATCAATTTAACCCCTTTTTTCTGTAAGCGCGTTGATGTCTTTCAAATGTGAGCGTTGCTTATGTAAATATTTTCTTGTCGCACACTCAGACCCTTAGCTCGGATTGATGCATAGATGTGCCATATCTGTATATGTATCTGCAACTGTATATGTATTTGCATAACTGCAAGCCCGCATAAGTGTGTAGTCCTTGCTCAACCCCTTTTGGCGACCAGTTCGCCTGCTGTTTGCTTAGATCGGCGCCAGTCTCAATTACTTTATTGATATTGCCATCAAAATAATTGACAATCTTTTGTTGCACTTCTCTATACTTGTTGTTGGCGAATTTTAAAAGGCGAAAATGAATCTTTTGCAGCTCAATTGAAGTCTGATTGATGGCTCTCAATTCAATTGTCAGCGGTACGTAATCAAATTCTCTTTTGCAAGGCAGAATATTGCAATTGTATATTTCTCATACCTTCAATTGAGAAATTGAAAAGTTGCAAATGCCAAGAGTAAAATGGTTAAGGAAATTGTAAAATTGACATAGCTGCTCGATACGGAATAAATGTTTAATTTAAGTTTTCTTTCAGATTTCCATTATTGTTATGGCTAAGTTTGAATCGCAGCTTACTACAAATACAAGAATACATAAAACAAAGCTGTAAAATACAACCTAATACCCCAAAGTACAAAACTTTGCCAGCATTTGGTATATAAATTATGATTAGGACCATTATCAATGCATCAGCAAAGTTACAATGGAAAACTGTGCGTGTATGTTGTGTGTGTGTGTATGTGTATTTATGTGGAAAAACGACATGAAAAATTGTCATTAGACACACGACAAAAGGCAGCCAAAAAAGTATCCAAAGCCAAAAGAAGTTAAGATCAAAACTTGGCTGCGGCATTTCAAGCGGACCACAAAAATGGTACACCACACACGTGATAGAGGGAGAGGGTAAGAGGGAGAGAGAGAGAGAGAGAGAGAGAGAGAGAGAGAGAGAGAGAGAGAGAGAGAGAGAGAGAGAGTAGGTGTGCGTAGGCGTCGAGGCGAGCTCATAAATCATATGATAGTATGCCGACGACTACGTACTCGGCACGAGGACAAATGTTGATGATGACAAAGCGCCATTAAAGGCACATTTACACACAGATCCAACATTGGAATTTCGTCCTTTTGCCTTTCGCGATTCCTCTTCTCTCTCTATCTCGTACCTACTTCGAAATGCGTCAATTGACATAAATTTAACGCGACGTTCCTCTTATTACTTGCCGATTTTCCACGATAAGCTTTCCAAATCTATTTGCGTGTTTCTGCATGCTTGGCAAATCAAGATTTGTGGCTTTAGGAGAAAAGTTTGACAATGTCAATTGATTGGAAAAGTCGTAAGGCACAAATATTTAAATACGAATTAGTAAAAATGTTTGATATAGATGTTAATGAATTGTTATGATATACATTTAGGACATGATCACCTTTAAGAAACCTTTCTATATATTGTATAATGATGTATATTATAAATATACAACATAAAATGCTACTCCATTTTTATTAATCTTTAATATATCCACATTTCTTCTACTTCATCTCATACTACTTTTTTTTCTTACAAATTTTCAATTTTCATTGTTATTATTGAACTCGTTCCAACTAATTCTACTACTTTTAGCAATTCCCCAATTAATTGAAGGAGTCATAGTTAGAGAACACACATACATATAAGTTCTTGTATTTCAATGAAAATTGTTGAATTAAGAATTGTTGTTAATGTGATTTCCAAATTGATTTTAATGTGTAATAAGTTAAATTCTTTTTAATATGTGTATGTCCTTTGCTTAGAGAAGTTATTGTGTAGCGATGAAAGCGGCCGCCGGTACTCGGAAAAGTGATCAATTACAAATGCTATTAGCGGCAAACGCCTCCATTTTAGAGCCACGTGCACACCTGCAGGTAGAATATAGAGGCAACATCTTTTGTCCTTTTATATAATTTTTCCTTTTTGTTAATAAGCTAATTGCGCTCGTAATTTAGTCAAACTGATTTTGTTGTTGTTCGTCTTTGGGGTTTTGCCGTACTCTTCAGTTGCGTTTTTCCCACGTCGTAAATTTATTAGTTCTGATGTCTGGCCGTTCTTAGCAGGTCGTCAGCTAAGCATCACTGACTTCCGCTCCAATGGCGCAGCTGCCTCGCAGCGTAGCTGTGGGCATTATCCTGCTGGTGCTGCTGGCCACATCCTGCTGGGCTAAAGACTTACGAGCTGTGGTCTGTCATTAATTGAACAGCATTTAGCTTGAATTATTAAATTAATTTTTTTTCGACAGGCAACGGATATTTTTCTGAAAGTTCTTTAATGGATTTTCATTTAAAGCTTAAGCCCTGTTTTTCATTTTTGTCTCCCCAAGGACCATAAGTTGTTGTGTATTTAAACTGTCAGCTCGTGGCAGCTGCTACTAAGCCTCCACATTAGACATCTGACGTTCTGGGCTGTGAGGCATTTTAAAATGAATGCCACACACAGTGTACATGTGGCATATACCATCGAATGAGTCATCAATCAGTTCTACTAGATAACCAAGAACTTTTGCAGTTTGTCTGTTGCATGCAACCCCTATTGCTAAGACTAGCGCTTCCTTGTTTGATTATAGTGGAATTTTAAGCTTGGCCACACACCAACCAGCACACACACACACATACGCACAGCTATAACAATTCAACGCTTATTGTTAAGTTGTGCCTTTGCGTGACAAGACAACATTTGACTGAAGTCCTGCTTCATCCTTCGGCAAACTGACAAATTGAACTTTATATAAACCTAATATCTCAGCACTTAAAATCCAAATAAAATTATCATTATGAAAACGCAACAGAAATAAGACTCGAGGCGGGGTTTCACACCGTGAACTGAAACCTTTGTCCCACCCTCGGAAGTTTCACCCTGAGTCCTTATGCTACGGGGATGGACGCGTGCCGAAATGAAAACGTCATGTTTTTGAATAAAACTTTTGAATTATGATGTTTTGTCGTTGTCGCAGTTGGTGGGCCGCTGTGAAGCCGAGCACCGTCGCAAAGCTCATCAGGCATCAGGCATTAAATTAATTCAAAACTCTGTTAGGACACGCGCGCACGGAAACTATTTGTCTCATTGACAAAATATGTGTAAAACAACGAAAAATTGATGAAACCCCGATAGCAGATAGATATTTGTGTAAAGGTAACCTAAGCTAAAAAGTAAAGGGGATGAAAAAACGGAAAGGAAAGCTCGCTAAGCCCTGACGACATGTTGCCAAAGTCCTTTGGGATCTTTGTGGCTTAGGAGGTATGCATGAGAGAGTCCGGCAAATACTTACTTGCTTATTGGTTTCTCGTGTATTTTCACTTGGTTTTAATATCATATTTATTATTATTCTTATTATTGCATATATCCTGTAAATAAATCAACGAACGGAAAAGGTATATTGAATAGGATATATGAATTGAATAGAATAGAGCTTAGCAGAATTGATGAGCAATACTAATTTTTAGTAAAGCAGCACATAACTTAAATAACATAACTTCTATAAGTTTGGAATGATATAAATTAATGAAAAATAAAACCTAAAATATTATTCCTGGCATGTATGTTAGTTAAATTTTGGATTATTTGCTAATCACATCCCAGAATCAAGGCATGGATTTTTATAGTTTTTTATTTGTGTGACGCAAATAAATATATCTCTCTAGTTCTACCCTCTTTTTGATTAGACTTTTCACTGTCCCGCAACTAGATATTGTGTGCAACCCACCCTTTGACTTTGCATTTTGCCTTTTACAAATTGGTTTTCGTGTTCAACACACATCTATTTTGGTCTAACTGTATATTCACAGGACACACTGAACAGTAGTGGCTGGAGTTTCTACCCACTCGACGTGATCTCGGTGCTTTCTGTTGTTATATCCGTTGCTTGTTTGCCTTTGCTGATAAGGCACGTGGCCTCATTTATCAAACGCGTCACGGCGAGTTACAATAAGCCGCATGCAACTATGTATAGATTCTCAATGTTACCAAATTGCGAGCCTAGGCCGAAGGGCTGCGCTCCTGCTTTATTCTATGTGGGTCTTTGTAGGAAGTATGTAAGTTTTTTCCCCTCTGCCGTTGCTCCTGTTGTGTTCTGTGCGTAGAATGCTCTTCACGTAATTACTCTTATTATAATTTGTGTTGAGTGCTACCCTCTCTAATCTATATTTCACTATTTTACGTGTGTGTCTGCTTGGTTTCATAGTTAACTGATTCAGGAACCCTGTTGTCAGGTTATCATAAAAGCCAAATCTTCCGGTTTCATAGTTAACTGATTCAGGAACCCTGTTGTCAGGTTATCATAAAAGCCAAATCTTCCGGGAGCTTGTTATGAAAATGAAAATTATACCTTGGTGATGATTACCTTACAATCTTAATACGCTATTTAGAAAATGCTCAGGCAGTATATTGGCTCTATGTTTTCTTTTTATACCCTGAGTCCATTGAAAATGGGAAATTAGGGTATAATGGTTTAATGTATGTAACAGGCAGAAGGAGGCGTGGCAGACCCCTTAAAGTATATATATTCTTGATCAGGGTGACGAGAAAAGTTGTTATAGCCATGTCCGTCTGTCCGTCCGTCCGTCAGTATGTATGAACGCGTCGATTTCCAAAGAAACAAAAACTAGAGAGTACATTGTTTTTTTGTTAGGTCCATATATTGCACGCACAGTACGAGTGTTTCAAAAATTCGATAACTCGTATATTTCCAAAGTTACCGATCAAAATTTTTATCGGGAACCAATGCTCACACACATACATGCCTATAAGCGTAGATCAGCGTGTGTGTGTGCTCGTGTTTTTTCATGTAGTATAGTTTCTTACGCATGGATAATCGAAACGAAGCATTCTTGGAATATTATTCGTTCGAAGAAGGGCTCAGGGGATTTCGTAGTCGAGCAGTCTCGACTACAGCTTTCTTACTTGTTTTTTTTTCTGAGTTAGAGGAAAATGAGAAGGTAAGCTCAATGGATTGAGTTATATTATCTTTTTATTCTATCTGAAATTTTAAGACACAAGTAAGCCATTAAAATATATATTCCTTTCTAAATTACTTTTTCCAGAGGCCAAAGTGAGGCATGGATTAAAATAAACATACTCTTAATAAAATCAAGGAGAGTATACAGATTCTACGTAGAATAAAATACAGCAACAGTCATTTCCATACGATTTTATCTTTTAAAACTTTTTAAATAATAAGCCTTTTTCAACTGATAAACTATAATAAGCTAAACTGGTATCGCTTCATTACATGTACATCTTTTCTCACAACATCTGAAACAGAGTATCATACAGTCGATAACAGCTGACTTCAATTGCAATTGAAAACGTAGTAACTATTTTTTGTATTCATCAAAGATTATATCATTGCCCATGGACCTTGATGAGCTGTCCAATTGCTCAGCTTAGTTCGCCTCAGTTGTTAATCAGCTTTCGTGACTCCGCCTACGTCACTCAATGGACACTCTGTCAGTCACTTGAACTGCATGTAATTAATCATCATCCAGTAGTTATAAGAATCAAATGCGCCCTCAAACAATGCTTCCCAATTGGCCCCTTTGCAATTCTGACTGAGACTGAGCACACAAATTGTGCTTAAGCGCACTTGAAAAAGATGTTTAAATAAATTCACAATTTGTCTCAAGTGCGTTTTTGTCATTTTCATGCCAGAGCTAGACTCGACAAAAACGAACAACCGGGCAGACAATTGAGCATCAAGATGGAATGGAATGCAGCACTTATCCACAATGAAATCAGCAGTCATGATTGAAGACAGCACACTCAAGTGTGGTCTATATTCAGTGGGAGGTCGCATGCAGTCAACTGGTCAGCATATACACCCCTCAATAGTCGACCCTCTGCTGATTGATAAGATGATCCCAGTTTACATGCACATGCACATGCACATGCACATTTAGCATACGGCAACATGTTTTTCAGAAGGTGGCTTACCATTATTATATAGCATTGCACTTTTGATTATTCTCAATATGTTCGCTGATTGATAAGACGAGAACAACTCACGTCAACATACATTTAGCATAATGTGATAGCATCAACCCTGTTTCAGTCTCAGCTTAAAACCAATTCCGTTTGGTTGGCCCGCTAATCCTCTGTGCCTGTCATAAACATTGACATTGATGTTGCTGTTGCTGTTGATGTTGATGCTGCTGTTCATGTTGATGTAGATATTTGCTACTTCCATTGCTGTTGTTGCTGCTGCTACTCTTGGCTTTGTATGCGACTGACATGTGGGCGTGCCGGCCAACTACCCAAGTGACCATATAGCTGGTTCTCTCTGGCGTTACGCTCCACAGAACCCGTACTTTCATATTTATTCCGGCTGATGCCCCTTTAACGAGTGTATTCGACATTCAAGCAGACAGTTGACATTCATTTGAAGCGTTCGCCCTCGCCATGAGACCCGCTACCCTTTTCAAAGCCCACATTGAACCCACATTGAGCGCCTGGCTCCGGTCCTGTCTCTGACTCTCTGTCCGTTGAGTCGCAACCACAGTGGCAACTGCGGCGCACGTCAATCATTAAACTGTCATTTTCAGTCGATTTAACTAGCATTAAAAATCGTACACAATTGCCAGGATTTATGCGATGTGCGCAAACTGTCATAAATTTGGTTGACTGCTCCCAGTTGTAATGCTGCTGCACAGTCACAGCCACGCCCACGCACAACGTCCCTGCCTCAGATTCAGCTGGCCTAATTTTTTATGGCCTGCAAAATAATTTTTAGTAATTCGCCTCGCCCTACTGCCGATTTATGTATCTTCTTCATCTAATCTGTCTTCATCTAATCGTACAAATTTATTTTAATGCAAGTGGCAAAAAGAATATTGAGCATCTAAGATTGAGCTTCGAGTTCTGCTGGAGACACATTTATCTTAAAAAAATAGTACAAAATAGAAATATATATATATATTTCTATTCTATATATATATATATTTCTATTTTGTACTATTTTTTTAAGATAAATGTTTCTCCAGCAGAAGCTCGAAGCTCAATCTTATATATATATATATATATATGAACATGAACCCAATATGAAAATTAAAGATTGTTTAACCAAATGCTTTTGAATGTATATATATATATACATATATATATATACATATATATATACATATATATATATACATTCAAAAGCATTTGGTTAAACAATCTTTAATTTTCATATTGGGTTCATGTTCAGAGCGCACGCATTCAAAATGATTGCCGGAACAAGCGGCAATTCTGCTGACGGACCCGAAACGATTTTCAGATTTCTTGTGGGGTCGTAAGGCTTTCGTCTGGTCTTCTTTTAGTTCCGAAGTTATATATTATATGCCTAGCAGGCATTTTTTTTTCTTTCTGACCAAAAATTATGGAAATTTATTAATCACATAAATTTCAAGCGTAATGTCCTATCTAGCCCGTAGGTCGTTAGCTAGCCCACACTCTACCACGTCAATTTTCCCGCTTTCCACAGAGGCGCTAATGTGTCCCATGTTGAAATTGTCCTCGACGCGCAGAAATGCATAAAAATTGCGTTAGGGGCAAAAGTTTTGTTTTCACGTTTCTTCCTGTGGGATGGGCGAAACGCAAAGACGGCAAGAGGCAAGAGAAGGGCAGCTGCTGCCTGCCTTAAATAAACTTTGCGGTCCTTTAGATTTTTACAAGCTGAAACAATTTTAGATGCTGTTGACGCGTAGACAAATATTTTTGTTCTAATTGTTTGAAAGTGATTTTTGTTTTTTATTGTGTTCTTTTTTGGCAGGATGGATGATGTTGAATATGCAAATACATTTACGGAAATCTTAGTTTAGAGGTGCGCAGATAAAGAGACAAGCTAAATTTGTTTTGCTTTCTTTGTGACTTTTACTTAGGCGACTATAGTAGGAGACGGGATCTAGATGGACTTTTCTACACTCAGAAATTGTGCAAGCCTCGTGATCTAAATAAATTCGAGCTGATACTTTACGTCCTGCTAGAGAGAGAGAGATGGTTGGATCAAAACATGCACAGAAAGAACAATCACTGTCCTATAAAACTTTAACTCAATATTCCGATCACTTATCTACTACTATCAGTTGCTAATGCTTTAAAGGTACTCTATCAACTTGAGCCTTTTGCTGGTGCACGGTAATCATAGAAAATGCTTTGAAAACAAGCGCTAAATTCGCCGCTTGTGCAATGAAATCTCCACAAAGTGCCAACATGTGTTGCACCTAACTGAAAAGAGGAGCTGGATCAGAGGGGCAAGCGCTCAGGCAAAGGGCAAGTGCAAACTGCTCCAGCTTCTCGTATAATGCAGCTAAAACGCGTGTTGGATAAGCCTTTCAACGACAAGACAATGGAAAACGCACCCTAGAAAAACCAAAAATAAAAAGGGAATGAAAATAAAACCAACAAAATTGGCAAGCGCAGAGCATGTGAGTGGGAGGAGGAATGTGGAGTTAGTAGCGTGCTGACATTTAAAGTAGCTGTCAGCAGTAGAAGTGACAAAACTAAAGATAGGACTCAATCACGTGTAGCTACCACTTGCAATCACTGACGGATGGGGGAAGGGAAAAACTGGAATCCACACGGCAATATAGAAAATCAATTCCACGTTTTTTACATTGGTTGCGGCTAAAATGTGTTTCGGGATAAGAGACATGCAAGCAGTTGCTTTGAATTTCATATGACGACGATAACAGAATGTGAATGAGAGAGAGAGAGAGACAGACAGAGAGAGAGAGAGAGAGTGGGGGAAGTAAGTGAATGAAGACTGACATGCAGACAGTAGACAACAGACGGGAGAACGAATAGACGGGAGAACATGGGGACAAAGAAGGTGTCACTAACAGGATAAATGTGAAAAACAGCGACAGGAAAAGAGCTACTAGGCCAAAGGCAGCAACAGCAACAGCAGAAGTGATATAAGTAGGGGAAGTTGGAGGAGGAGGAGGCAAGCAGTCAGGCATTAGTAAAAGCGCTCTTTCCCACTCGGAGACTGTGAGTTTTTTGAGCTTGTTTATCAAGTCACAGGATTGGCAGCATAAAGCAGCCTTGTCATTTTTACTGCAGAATAAATAATAGCAAGACGGGACAGCAACAGCGGCAACTATTGCCACAGCGGCAGCAGCAACTGTTGCAACTGACCTGTTATCAAGATAATACAAAGTAAAAGTCCCGTTGCTCTGGCAACTTGCTACACCACTTAACGACTCTATTTGCTCAAGTTGTCCATAGGTAAACGAAGGAGACGCTTGCCTGCCTCTGACAGATACATAAACAGACAGAAAATAGACAGAGAGACAAATAAGCAAATATACACCCAACCAAACACAACTAAGACCAAACTAAAAGCAAACCAAAACATATGAAAATAATTTTGAAACGACCTTCAAGTACCCTCTATATGAGCTGTATTTGGAAGCTCTAAAGAATCGGTTTGATTCATAAGTGTTGGACTAAAAGTACAAAGCTCCGTTATTTTTGAGGAATTGATTGTATCTATAAAATTTTTTACAGCTTTAGCTGCATTGCTTGGGATTCTTGCTGTGATAGCAGCTTTATTTTTTAGCTCTTTGGAAAAAAAATTTTTTTCACATTGCCAGTTCATAACAGATACATTTTAATAAATTCCTTTAATCAGCTGTTGAAGAAAAAACACTAGAAGTTATTTATTTAATTATTTATTAATATGTTGACAATTCTTGAGTCAAACTTAAGAAAGTAAAAATTATATAAACATAAAGCCTACACAAAAAGTACATAACATTTAAATACCAATAGTGTCACCAACCAAAAGGGATCCCAATAAATCATAGGTATATCACAAGATCAATATACCCCATTTACAGATTTCACACTGCGCATAACAAACAGAAACCAACCACAAAAAGATCTTTGAGTTTTCCCCGATAAGCGCACTGCCAAAACAGAAGCTGCAAGTCGACAGTTGCATCTAATAGCAAACATCACGTGTAGTCACAACGTGTGTGTGTATGTGTGTGCAGGTATTTGTAAGTCTGTACAGGTGGAACTGTGTCTATGTTGTAGCTGCAAAAATAATGCTATACAATAGTAGCATCAAGACCAGCGGCTCCAGTAGCATCAACATGCATGAAATACATTTTCAGAAGCATTTTATTTGTTTTAAGATGGGACTTTACACAAAGTCAACAAAATAACGTGCGCATGTATATATGTATATGTTTGAGGCGGATATGACCACGGTTATCGAAAGTTTTTCCTCTCTCAACTCTGGGTGAAAAGTCATAAAAATGAAATTGTTCGTAAAATGACAGCAGTTGGAAATTAAGTTCTTGACTTTTATGTTAAACGCACATCCGAATTATTGATATGAGTTTCATTATGGAATTGAATTGGATTATTGTTCAGGACTTGCTGGTGCGCTATCTTTCTCTCTCTCTCTCTCTCTCTCTCTCTCTCTCTCTCTCTCTCTCTCTCTCCTTCATCCCTCTCTCTCGCTCTCTCTCTCTCTCGCGCTCTCGATCTCCTCCTATCTCCTCTCTCCCATCTCTCTCTCTCTCTCTCTCTCTCTCTGTCTGTCGTATTATGTGCTGTTTGTTAAGGTGAAAGTGTAGTTAGCGGGCAATGTCAGAAATTAACAAGGCGTCTCCAACTCGAATGCTATTTTATTTCGACTCTTAAATTGTATTAGGAAATGCTTTATACACTAAAAACTCAAGAAGCTTGAAAGGTTTACGCTTACCAATGGAGAATATTGTACTGACTAGGGCGTTGCCAAATAGGGATCTAAAAAGAGCCATCATAGGTAGGAAAAAGTAATATGATTTCAAAAATATTATTAAATTCCAAAATATGTAATATGATTTCAAAATAATATTAATTTCGAAAATGAATGGTGTCAAGCCTTATATTTAGCTTATTAAGTAGCTTATCAAGTACTACATTTTGTGCAATTTTCTTTAGGCTTCTCCACCTCTTACAATATAGTCACAAGTCCATCAGTAGCTTTTGGCATCTAATGGACTTGCATCCGTTTACAGTTTACACCACATTGTGCTAGTGCTCCATGGTTATGTATTGTAATTTGCTTCAACTTAGATGACACGTTCGACGCATTCGAAACTAGTCAGCCGAAACTAGAAGAGCTCCTAATCATATTTAAAATATTGCCACACTTCAAATACTGTCAGCTGGCGTACATTTTCTTATTAATGTCCCCTTCGCTCTTCGCACTCTGAAAGACAGCTGCCAGACACATGCGAATGTGTGATTGCCTCTAACACGACCCCACCCTTCCCTTTCCATTAAAATGCCACACGTTTTGCATTAGAGATGCTTAGGAGTGTGGCTATGAGCATGGTATAAATAATTATATAGAAAAGAATCAGCATTTGGCCTGCGCATATACATACACACAATATGCACAATATGCATGATACACAATATGCAATATTGCAAGTCGAAAGGCATACTCTGGCAGTCGGCATACTTGGTCAGCGGGTGACAAACGCCCTTTTGCATCTCCGACATTCGATGGCGTGAATTCTGGGTAATTACATATACTGAGCAGCAGGCTTTTGTCTTTGATTTTGAAGAGGCTCCCGCAGTGAGTATTTGTATTGCTTTTCAATTGGATTACGATTGCGAAACAATACCCAATACTCACAGTCAATGCACTTGAAATTCTAGTGTTCTAGTTGCGTTCTGAGAAGCAATAACTAAATAGGGGTTTTCCTTGCTGACACAGACACTGTGACACTCCAACACGAATTCTGAATTCTTTTTTGTTCTTCTGACCACCAGCTGATGGTGCACCGCTTCGCTAACATTACCACGCCTCCCGTTTGAACCATCTCTGCTAACAATGCGGGCTTGTATACCCATACATTCTTAGCGCTGTGTTCGAAAATGTGTTACGCTTGAGTAGAATAAAACAAGTAAGAAGGCTCTAGTCGAGACTGCTCGACTACGAGATACCCTGAACCCTGCCAAAAAGTGATACTCTTCTGCTTTACGCACTTATAAGCGCGCGCTCTGCTAACTGCGCAGTTGCTGCCGTGGCTTGGGGGTGGGTTGGGCTGAACTTTGGACGCTTATAACTCCATTTCTAGATGGACGATCTTCATGAAACATAGAATAGATTAAGAGTATATAAATCTATCTATTTGCCAAATTGCAAGTCTCTAGTATTTGAAATGCGTTTTTTTCAAATTGGGGGCGGAGGGGGCGTGGCATCTAAAATCTGAAAACTACAAAATCTGCGTATCTATAATATCTATCTAAATTTATAAAGTTGAAGTCTCTAGCTAAAACGGTGTAGAAGTTATACCCAAAAAACCTAAAAAACGGAAACGAATTTTCGATTTTTTATCGATAATTTGGAAATGGGACGAGTTATCGAAAAAACAAAATAAACTCGTATTGCGTAGGTAACATACGAGTATTCATGTGAAATTTCAGCTCTCTAGCTTTTGTAGTTTCCGAAATCTCGACGTTCATACGGACGGACGGACGGACGGACGGACGGACGGACGGACGGACGGACAGACGGACAGGGCTAGATCAACTTATTTTTTTATGCTGATCAAGAATATATATACTTTATGGGGTCTGCGACGTCTCCTTCTGCCTGTTACATACATTTTCACAAAACCATTATACCCTGAATTCCCATTTTCAATGGGTTCAGGGTATAAAAATAATGTATATATATGCACGACGACAACACAACTCAATTTCGTTGCCTTTAGCTAAAACTTCATAAAATATTTAATTGCAGTTAAAATATCAGTCCAAATCTCCTTAAAAGCGAAGCGATGAGGCTTGTGCCCCTATCTGCTGTATTGCTTCAATTAAGGCAGCGTTTGATCCCAGAAATCATATGCCAGCCAATTGATAAGCAATTTTTCAATTCGCTAACAATTTACATTTAAATAGACAAGAAAATCTATACAAAAGAACAGAAAATATAAGAAAAGATGGGCAGAAGAGAAAAATGACAAAGGAAAAACAGGCAAAAATTATGAAAAGCCGCTCATGTAACGCTCCAAAAAATTCAATATAAAAATTCAAATCCTTCAATTATCTGCGGTTCAGCAATTTGGAACGTATACCAGCCAGGGAGCGTGCGAAAAGGCAGAAAAAAGAAGAAAAGTTCGAATCGATTTGGCAATTGAATTAGAGAGGGGGCGATGGGAGACGCGTGGGTGGCAAGCAGGAAACATGCGACTTAAATAAGTAAAATAAATTGCCGTTTATCTGAAACAAATCAAATTTCCGTTTGCAACTGAAAAGTGAAGAAATTTCAAAAAAAAAAAAAAAAAAAAAAATTGCAATTTGAAACAGGTTTTCAAATTTGTTTATTAGAGTTTATTGATCTTTTTATTGTAAATACAACTTTTAAAAAGCTTATTCCGGCAGTTAAATAAACTATATGTGGAGTAGAATTTTAAATTCAAAGTGTGCGCTCAGTAGAATATCCAGTTAAATATTCGGAAATATTTTACTCTATTTAAATTTTTACCTTTAAGAAGTCATTCTTTCCTATCAAAAAGCCAATGGAAAATGGAATGTCAGCATCAGCCGCCATAGACTCCATTACATTTTTGTCATTTCATCTGCTGCTGATGCTACTCTCGCACATCTTTGTCAAAAAACATTTTTCACAATTTACGCCAGCAAAAAAAAAAATCCATTTTCAATTTAAAGCCATTAAATCGGAGCACAATCTACAGGAAACAAAAACATAAAATAAATAATAAAAGAAAGTCGACTTTAAACAATGCTCTAAATAAACAGTAAAATGTATTGAAAATAAAAAGAAAATTACACGTGACGCTGCTTAAATCTAAAATGTTGAAGGCTATTACCTATTTCTATATATACTTGCAGCTAACATGTTTTGAGAAACAATACGTTGCTTATATGGATATGCAATTTCAGACAATTTTTCTACTATGTCAGCTATATAATATAATAAACTTACTGATATCTAAGTAAACAAAAATCACCAAGTAAAAAATATAGTCCAGAAATGCCTTGTGGGTGTGATAAGGGTGCGTCTGTAGGAGCCAAATATCTGTATCTATGTCTCTTTGTATCTGCATCTGTATCGCAGCTGGCAATTGAGTCCCAGCTTAATGCACTTGCATAAACAATGCGCATGCAAATTCGAACCATAACTGTATCTGTATCTGCAAACTGTAACTGCATCTGTAATTCTGCATGTCATCTGTGTCTTTATCTGTGAGTTTATCTGCAAGTTTGAGTCACTAAGCGGATTGTTTTGTAATGCCATTCAGTTGAATCTCAACTTAGGTAGCTGAATCACAACTCAATGATAAGCTCTGTCGTAATTAGATAAATGCTCTTGCATTGAGTTTGCCATCTAAATAAGTAGTTCAAAGGTTGCCGCGGGCAGCTGCTGTAAATCAAAATCACAATTTCATTAAGTTTAAAGCAATTTGAAATAAAAACCTCTGGGGTCGAGCCAAATTACAAAGAAATCAAGTTGTCACGACAACGTCAGCCGCCACCTCCCCCTGCCTTTGTCAAAGGCCAAAGCCAAAGCCGTCACATATGGCTGCCCATGGGAACAGGACAGAACAGGCAGCAAAGCAGCAAGACATAAATACGTCTGTCCTCGCTGCCTGTTGGTTGGCAACCACCAGTTGCACAGCCAAGTAAGCATCAGGCAGCCTGGAAGTCTGCCTCGTCCAGCGCATGCGTTCTGGTGGATGCCAAGTTTGCTAAGCCAACACCAAGTTTCGCTTTGCAGTCACAAAATGAAAGTGCATTAGAGTTTCTACAAACAGTTCCTTGCGCGTTTTCAACTAGAACTGTTGGCGAGGCTCAGTGTAAAGCATCTGTTTAAAAGTGTCTTCAAGCTTCGTGCGTATCTAAGTTGAGTCAAAAAGTGTCATAAAGCAAAACGAAAACTTATCAAGGAACCACAAATTCTTTTGCCCAGCAAACTAGCTTACTGGTCCCCACCTGATTTGCTTTTAATGTGCACTATTGTTATGGTCACCCAGCCACCGACTGATAGCAGCTGATAAAAGAAATGCTCCCAAATCAAATGCCGTTCGTAAAAATTGCGCGCGCTAAGTGTTGTAATTTATGTGCCATTCGCTATTCTCAATCGCAGTCGTAATTGAATTTTATGCGCAAACTTTGGCAAGATAGCCAAGAAATCAAAATAAAACGTTAGCAGTATTTTGTGGACCGATAACGCTCAACACCTGCGAGTAAAGCCGACCAACTGGCCAGAAAATATACCATCGCGAGAACTGTGAAAAATCTGAACTTTTATTACAGGTAAATTTTTGCCAATGATTGGAATTCAGTTTATCTTCCATTCAAGTCAAAAGACTATCGAGAAAACAATGTGTATCGAGAAAACTAAGTGGTTTATCTAGGGAGATTTTTATAAATTCTGTGGCTTATAACGATCTATTTATTGCCTGTTCTAAAGCCGTTAGCAGTTTCTATAAAACTAAAAGAAAGTATGAGACTTGGAAAGAGAGGTACCGTAGACTTGGAAATGTTACCCAAATAGTTCATGGAAAAAATGGTATTAAAACGTAATTTTAAATTATTTGTTCAAATTTCATATTTCGCTACAATAATTGAAACATATTTCCTAAGCTATCTCATAGTCTATCTATCCTAAACGGAAATTAGAAATTTTATCTCGTACTGGCCTAACAACAATTTAAACTTTTAATTTGCTCTTCTTCTTCTTCTGTATATATTCTCAACTTGTCTTATATTATTGAATCCCAAAAGTAAACAAAATTTCTACTTATAATTATATTCTTCAACATTTTAAATTTTTTGTTTCATTTATTACACACACAAAAAGTTCATTGACCTTGGCGTTGCTTCATAGCCATAGCGAAGGAATCATTGAAAGCCTATGTTTATGCAACATCTCATTATGCAAACAGGCCCAACTCTGCTGCAGTTGCAACATTTCCTTGTTCTCATTCTCTCCATATTATGCATCGGCTCCTGTGACCCCTGTCAACTCGATTGTCGTCACCTTGGCTGACACTTTGGTTGACTTAGCGGTGCATTTGCCGCATATTAAAACGCATCGAAATGCATCGTAAACTTTGGAGTTTGTACGCGAAGAAAAGCTTAAGAAAGCTGTTCCAGTTGTTGCTTAAAGTTTACATCAGCTGTTTTGGGGACTCTTCTCGTGAAAGTTCGCTTCCGAACGAGAGTCTCAAGTGCCAGCTGCAGCACACAGATTACTAATTTTTTTAAAGTATAGAAAGCATAATTCTAAATGAATAAAAAATGTAATCAACTCATTTACCGAAAGATTTAAAACTCCATCTTAATAATTATATTTTAAGATATATCTTAAGTATTAATCTGAGTATTTATTGTCTATTATATCTTTTGCCCTATAGTTTCCTCGAATTAAAAGATCTGCAATCTGTCGTTAAGTTGACAGAAGTCAACCGCAAACGTAAGAGCGATTAGGGATGGCTAGCTTGCAACCGTTGTGTTTGACTGTAGTCAAGGGGAAATGTCAGCGGTTAAGCAAAAGGAAATATCTGTGTGGTTTTTTGGCAGCTGCAGCTGCGATTAAAGAGCGGGCAGCGGGAAGCGGCGAAGGCTTGACAACGGCGACAGGTGTTGCCTTTTAAGTGGATGGAAAAGCCAACATGCTGTACTTTCCCTTCTCCCTGAAAGACTGTTGCACAGCTTGCCTTTCTCTCATGGCCAACCCTTCCCCATAAATAGTGTTAAGTAGTGACAGTTTCTGCTAACATAAAAATAAAATAAATGGCAAGAAACAAAAACAATTTATAGAAGTGATAGCAGTTGGCATCGCTGTTCTACATTTACCAGTTTTATCCATGGTTTATGCTGTGACTTTTGTTGCTCTTGGCCGTGACTTTGCTTTGAGTAGCGAACAACAACCACACAGCAGAAACAGCAGCCGCACAAATTTGTAGGTGCTTTAAAAGGAAAATCTCATATGACGCCTTTAAGTAGGAGCCTACTTACTCATACACACACATGCCACGATTTACATTACTGCTGCTGTTGATATGTATGAGTGTATAGGCATTAGCAACAGAAAATCGCTCTTAAAAGTAGCCTTATTTTTTTGGTATTCTTCTTTTACGTTTGCTTTTGCTTCAGCCCACCCACCTGCTGGGTCGCGACGCGTCGCCTTTAAAAGGATTTGCTAGAACGGCTGCCTCAGCGTTGACATTTTCATTCATCGTCTTGGCAACCGTAATTAAAATTGTTTTAATTTATTTTTGCAGCACAAACACACCCACGTGTACATGCAAGCAGTAACTCACTCCCATACACACACAAACTGAATTCAGCCGCTGGCAAGTGTAGCATACTTATATGGGCCCTGCCGCTACTCACCTTCCGCCTGGCTTTATGTTTATCGACTTTTGTTAGTCGTCGTTCGTTGCTGTTGTTATCATCCTATGTCCCCCCTTCGTTCATTATGTGGGCGTGAAAATTGCTGCATATTCATTTACCGTTATCTCGCAGTCGTCAAATGAAACATATACAGCAACAACAACAGCTGTTGCTTACGCTCACCCACTCGACCACCTGCGCCTTCGCTTTACTATCACAAACTTTTTTGCTCTTACAAACGCGCAAGTTGACTTAATGAAGAATTTTTATGACGATGTCGCTGGAGCTGGAGTTGGAGTCCGTTTGCTGAACATATCTTTTGATAAGACGGCTGCCAAACTGCCGAGACTACAGCTCATTATCTTCTTTGTATGTGTGTATATGTGTTCTAGCTCTTGTTGTTGCTACACTCAAGTGCGCATCAAATGATTGCCGATAAGATTTGATCTTTGTTTGCTCACCGCATACACCCAACTACTCAAGTGGCAACAGGAACTAAATTGATGGCAGCCAAAAAGGATTTACTTTGCGGATTCACCTCTGGCATTTTAATGAAAATGAAAACTCAGGCTCCCCTGCTAAGCAGCTTAAAAGTGCCAACCATTTGCCTGTTCAACTGTCCCTCCGTCTGTCATATCGGTAATACATCTGCATCACAGACGTCAAAAGGTTCGCTAGCAACATAGTTTGGCAACATGTTGGCAAATTCACATATACAACTGCCACACAAACACACGTCTGTATCTGTGTGCGTTACACCCACACGTATAAAATATTTCCCACTAGGCGCGCAGCAGACGACAACGGCAACCTGCTCAGTACGCACTCTAAGCCGAAAATCACAAGCGCACACATCAACGCGCGTAGTTATACATACAGCTGCCCGTGAGTACACACACACTCTAACGCACACACACAAATATAGACTGAAACAGGCACACAAAATCGTGCTGCAAGCAACCTAACAGTAGTGCCGAAAACAAGCGTTTTTTGGCTGTATTCATATCATGCCAAAAGAGAAGGCAACAAAACAAAATGAGATAAACAAGGTGAACACACTCACCATACACACACACATACATACATATATATACAGATACTCACTTGTACATACACATACACACAGCAGTTTCTGCTTTTGGGTTTTAGCTGTTGTTGGGAGCTGCTTGCAATAACGACAGCATAGTTGCTGAAGAGGGGTTGTGGCTGTTATTGGGGGGGTTGTCTCTTAATTTTGCAACTTTTTGGCGCGCATAATAAAGTTGATGGCGAGACACTTTGAATATTTTTGTGTTGTCAGAAATAAAAATAAATTATCCAAAAAATAGGAAACGACTTTTTCTTTGGGAGCAGCGCAATTATGTTGTGGGTGTATATATGTGAGAGAAGACAGCTAAGGTAGGAGCAGCAGCAAACAATGTAATGAATGCGACAACACCAAGAAAAAGTCTGTCTTGAAAAGCGTGTCAAAAACCTAGCGCAGGGAACGGTAAAATGAGCGCTGGCAAAGGTGCACGGATAGCAGAGGTAACACGGGTCTATAAGTGTTATATGGGATTGGCAGTACACATATGTTTCGTCTACCAAAGCGGTGTCATAAGCAATAATTGAAGGAAAAAAAAAACAAGTAAGTTTGAGTCAAAAATGAGTAGAGCATTAAAAAACAATAGCTATGTAGTCATTATTTGTTAGATTGATATCAAAACAAAATATAGGCAAGACAAGACTCAGACGATTAATAAAGCAGGCAAGACATATTATAAGTATATAATCATGTGCAAGACAAATAAAGATATAATTCCTTGACTGAAAATCAGAAAGCAACAAATTTAATATATTGGATTCAATTAAAACAAGCAAAGAGTATATCATAAAATTCAATGATAGCGAAAAGTAAACAAGTAAGAGATATAAACGGAGCAGAAGAATTTGGTTGATTACAATGAAAAACAATGAATGAAAGGTACAAAAAAGAACTGTGGCAAGCACAGATAGGCAGCAGAAATAGGTGAGAAAACAATAGTCTCTATAGCCGTAAAATGCAAAATGTTATACAAAGTAAACGGTCTAAGGAACTTAAGTTGCTCCTATGCGATGCGCCCGTCACCCTAGCCAGGCCGGTCGAGACGCTTTTTATGGTCACAGTAATTAATGCATACCTCAAGGCTATTAAGGACGAGAGGCAGACTAATAGAGAAAGAGATAGAAAAAGAGAGTCTATAGAGTAATGAAAATATAAATCCGAATAGAGACAATAAAAGCAGCAGCCAAAGACAATATAGATAAAATGCAAGAATGGATACTACTAGAGCGGGAGATGAGGGAACGAGAAGTGGCTACCTTTTTATATAGACGCAAATCAAACCGTCGCGACGCACAGTGGGGCCTTTGCTCATTTTGCGTCCCAAAAATCATAACTTTCGAACCAAGTAAGATATTTTAGAAATTTAAAAAACATTCGACAGAGAATTCTTCAAGCTTTAAAATGAATCTACATACAGGGTGATACGATAACAGGGTGCTTCACAGTTTTAGGCCAAACCCGAGAAATGTGAACTTCGACACAAAATGACTGGTTTTTTTCAATGAAAAAAAATTTATTTTTTGTTTCAATAAATTATTAGTATTATTTTTAGAGAGTATTTTTAAATAAATACTTTTAAAAAATTTTTAAAACTTATTTTATTTTTTTATTTATATATATTTTTTTTTCCTTAAAGTTGTTATCTGTAGAAGGCGGGGCAATATCTAATAAGCTTAAAGTTTCTGCACAATAATTATTTATTAATCAGGTATCTGTTTTCTTCCATTCAAAAAAATATTTGCTTACAAAATGCAGCATTAGGTAGACAAAACAAATAAATAATGCAAATTGCAACGACCAATTTACAAAAAAACCCAAACCTATCCCAAACCGTTTTGCCGTCGGCACTTCTACCTACAGCATGCAGCGACGCGCAACAACACCCTTTTTTGCGCATTTTGTGCGTTTTTTTGCCTGTTTTTGGTAGTTTTTTGGCATAGAAACGCGGAGGGGCGGGTAGGGGCAGGCAAAGTTTTATTAATATGAAAGAGGACATCTTCCTTAACACGTGTGTATAAGTCGCTGCCTGGGACTCGGCGGGACTCAGAAGATGAAGTCCATCAAAGATGAAATATAGTGTAAAATTAAGAGGTTCACTAAATTTAACTTAGCTTTTAATGACGAATCGTAACAAACATAATCTTTTTTTTATATGATTAGATATAAATTAATCTTTAAAATCGCAACCAACATGTAAGCAATTGGTGCTCTATTTGTCTTGCAACTCGATTCACAAGTAGAGCATTTTTCACAAAAATGTGCTGTTTTGGAAAACTTTGCCAGTTTACCCAACTTTGAAGGGCCATAACTACCCTTAAGATTGGTCGAATTTCAAAAATGTTTTGGATACTGTCCCTTTGGACAATTTCCAATCATATGAGATCAACTTTTTGAAAATCGCTTTTCATCACTTTTCTGATTTTTGGGACGCGACGCCGGCAGAGGCCCCACTGTGCGACGTCGAGTGTAAACCGGGGGTTCATCTACTACTGAACTGAAAGAGTTTTATTTTGATGTTTCCATTCTAGCAGCTTTCAAGATTTTTTCGTAATTCAAAAGTTATACATAGATGAAAATAAATTGCCTTTTATTTCTGGTGAGTAACTGCCAAAAAGTCAACTTCACTCTTCGCAGGGCTTTTGGATCTTATGGTGCCTAATCCTCTCAAACCAAAAGCCCGTTGGACTAACAAAATATCTTTTTGGACTATGTGAGCTTTTTTTGTTTCTCGCATTGCTTCACGAACTGACTTATGCACTTTGAATGCAGTAGAGTTACCAAACATGGAGGGTGTCTCACATTTTTCTCATATTCCTCCTCTCTCTGAAAAAATAACGAATGTTACAACAAATTTAAGTCACATTTTTGTTGTGGCCTGTGCTCAGTGACATGCAAGAGATATGCGCTGCATAGAATGCTATAATTTGTTCTCGTCTTTGTAATACTCTTTAGCTAGTTGAGTCAAAGAGCTTTACGGGATTGTCGACAATGTCAATCATATATATGTATATCTATCTTGTGCATATATATATACTATCTAATTCTTATTTCACCCCCAATACCTCACGTTAGTAGAGCATCTGTCAGTCCTCATTACTACAATTCTCTTAAACAATATTTTACACTATCGTAGCTCGTTGTGTTTTTACTGTTCTCCATGCCCATGCACAGCTTGTTGGCCGCAGTGAGATGTTCTCATAATACTCTGTAATAGTTGGGCATTAATTTAAGGCCCAGATTTAGCTTCCCCACACACTCAATACACTTATATGTACACCTGCTGGCCTTTGTTTTTTATATGATTACCGTTTCATTTAGTTGGTTTGGCAATTTTTGCGCTTCGTCGCGCTGGGCACTTATGCAATTTCCACTTGGCACAAACAAACACCAACATAAATACAAATGCAAATACAAATGGAAACGCGGATGGCAACGCACAGCAAATGTCAAAGTAGTTGTTAACATTTCCGCTTTTTCTTTTCTTTTATATATATTTCCACCATCCCGTTTTCCCCAGCGTTTATTGTGGGTGATGTTGCTGCTGTTTCAACAAATGAAAACTTCGCCCTGCCAAATGTTAAGCCACAAGCTGCAACAGCAGCATTTGCATTGAAGCAAATCTGGCTGAAAGTTGCTTTACCAACACGCTCGACACTTTTAAATTACCAACTTAATTAGAAAACATGAAAGAAGTTCAAGTTTTCCCTTGCTCAACCACTGCAAGTAATTTACATAAATAACTTGGGAGTTCAAGTTGAAGTTTTACAAATCGTCGCTGTCATAAGGCTGCTTAAATACCATTTAAACGCTTCAGTTCAGCTTAAATAAGCTAATCCAGACCAAACAGTGCTGTCAACTTTTTCGGTGCAACTGGCCATTGACTTAGATATCAGATTTAAGTACACGTTTCCAACTTCTAACTTAACTGGGAAGCGTTTACTTGTAAGACCTTTTTCCCCTTTTTGACTAGTTGCCAGTGGTTGTTAACAAGGAACAGCCGCAATCTAGCACAACGCTCAGCTACTCAACACTGTGGCTATCTTTTGGTTCCAACTCACATACTATTTCACATGCTCACATCACACTTACAGGTATCGTGTCTTCTGAAGTTCTTCATTCATGACTTTACTCTTTGGCCCATTGAGGCCGATATCCAAAATCTAAGAAAAACCTAAAATTGTTTTAAATTATTATCTATTATCGAGATATAACGTGATATCATTTATAAACTGATTCTCGAAAAAACGGGTTTCGTCTCTAGCTCATATACATTCTTAGATCGACGTGTTCACACATACGGACGGACGGACAAACGGACAGACCGAAAAAACGACAGGCCTAAATCGACTCAGTTCGTCGCCCTGTTCAAGAATATATTTATATACTTTATGGGGTCGGCCACGCCTCATTCTGCCTGTTAAATACATTTAACAAAACCATTATACCCTGATTTCCCATGTTCAATGGGTTTAAAATATTTGCTCAAGTGAAGCATACTTAATGCGTTTATAAATATTCTTGCGTCACAACGAAAATGTTTATTAACTTGTCGCCTGTGCTTGGGCATTCAACTATTTTTAGCTCAAACGCTTGGCCTTTTGATGCGCAGCAAATTGACCCTTTGGACCTTGTCTGTTAGTGTATGTGTGTGAGAGAGTTTAACTATATGTATGTATGCGGGAATTTGTTCTGGGTTGATGGACATTGCGGCTGCTCAACTTGTCGCTTCTTTTTGCAGTAGCTTTATCAACAAACGCCACGTCCAGCCCGTTTAAGTCAACCAGCCGAAAAGTGAATATTAATGTGTATTCTAAAGTGGTATTGATATTGAAATTAGTTTCTTCCTGTGTCTATGTTAAAGTGTGTCATTCCTTAGGTAAGGCGTGTCTGTGTAGAGCGTCCTAACGAAAACCTTCAAGTCCTGTCCTACAGTATATTTGCATAACCGATTTGTGAGTGTCAATGGCAAATATTTGAGTAAAAACGACATAATTGTTATTTGATGAAGGTTTTTAACACAGAAAAGGGTTGATCTACCAACTGTAACCGTAGTTACGGATGCAGATACTTATCAGCATGTCTTTAAGTTTTTTCTATTGAATATACTGTCAGAGATATTGAAGTTCAGCTCATCAACAACATGACCGTTGGGCACTTTCAATAAGCACAACAAACGCCAACAATGCGTAGAAACAACCCCCATAGAGAAAATTGTGGAGGGTGCACACTTTAAATTTCATGCCAAAGTCTGCTTTTACGAAGGACTACACGATATTAGTTTGCTTTGTAATTTAATGGGGATGACAAAAATTCTAATTTCATCCATACAAATGTCCTGCAGGAGACCACTACCACAATATAAACATATAGCTGCAGGACAACAATGGCCGATTGTCGGAAAAAAAAAATCATCGAATGTGCATAAATTTCAATTTGGATGCTGACAGGATTTGCATTTGCAACCAGTTAATGACCAAATGCCAGCAAGGCATATCAATAGGCGTAGACAGAGGCTGATGCAAATACTTGCAACAGTATACATATAACATATTGCCATTGATGCCTGCTGATTGCCTTTGGTTATATAACTTTAACGTTAGACATGCGATACTGTTTCCCTCTCTATAATTTCTTTTCTTTCTGGCCAGTTGGCGTCCATTAGCGCCCCAAATGCTGCCACGCCTACGCAGTGCATGTTTGCCATTGTTAATTCGATTAGATTACTTCTGCTGCTGCCTGTTACCTGTCGTACGCTGAGTTCAGGTCCAGTTTATAAATTTTCGTGGTTGTTCCTCGCATACAATCGCCTGTCATGCGTGATTGATGGCTGCTTGTTAATATGTTACCGTTTCTCTTTTGGCTTCGATTGTTTATTTTATTTTTTTTAACTCATGCCAAAAGTTTGCCATTTTTTATTAAATTTACTTTTCGACTAAGGCGACCAAAACGCTTGGGATTCGCCAAAAATATCAACTAAATTAAAAGTACAATTAAATTAAAAGTAATTTGAATAGTTATAAGTCCTCCTGTGTACAACACAGAAGGTTAGGTTCTACATTTTAGTCTCTAATGTGTTGTTGAGTTACTACAGTTGTAAAGTAAGGTTTCAATGCTTAAATAAATAAAATAAAATAAAAAAATAAATAAAACTTTTTGAAGTCTAAGGAATCACATATCCTTCTCCGTATGCCACGTTAGCTGCAATAATTTCTTGCATCGCATCTGCAAGGCTTTTAAATTCGTATACAAATCGAGTTGTATTACACACGCTGTTCTCATTCCCCCGTCCCATAGAGCACACTGCAACCAATGGAAAATCATAAAAATTTATGACTCCAATAATCTGGCCTCTGGAGGTAATACGCAACCCCATGGCAACTGCTATTAAACTGACGATTTCCGTCATGATATTAAATATTTTTGACCGAGCAGTAACAAAAATTTTACACACGACATATACGCAACATTTAGCAGCGGAGGCAACGGCTTTGAATGACATTCTCGGTCAGGAGCCACTTTTAAGCTGATTGAGATGCCTGCAGATAGGCGCGAACAAGCCAAAAAATTATTATCACAAAATCGATAAAGTTGTACAGTAAAGCAAATGGACAAGCGACAGCAGCCACACACAAAAAAAAAAAATAAGTATATCGAGAGATGATGAGAAATTTGCCAGGCTTTGCAATTGCCCTTGATTATCTAGACGGTCCGATCTGTGGTTATACTATCAGTGAATCTAATTTACTTGGCTAAAAAGACAGAAAAAAGAAACAAAATAATAATGCCTTTCCCATTGGCCCAGTGCCAGGACGAGGCGTAAGTAGTTCTAGTTTTGCATGGCCATTTATCTGCTCGAATGAGTGTGATTCTATCTGTGTCTGTGTATGTTTGTATGTGTAAGCATCATAATGAGAGCTTTACACGCCATATGCCCGCAGAGATACAACTTGCTTGCCTGCGTCGAGCGCATAAACTTCAGGGACGAGCTTTACACAGCTAGTGGAACGTACGTTGGTGCCATGCGGTGACTGGAGTTACGCGTGAGAAGCGACCAGATAATCAACATAGACAAAAAAAAAAAAAAACAAGTAAGAAGGCTCTAGTCGAGACGGCTCGACTACGAGATACCCTGAACCCTGCAAAAAAAAAGTGATACTCTTCTTCTTTACGCACTTATGAGCGCGCGCTCTGCTAACTGCGCAGTTGCTGCCTTGGCTGGGGGGTGGGTTGGGCTGAATTTTGGACGCTTATAGATGGACGAAATTTTTAGAGTAGATTAAGAGTATCTATATCTATCTATGTGCCAAATGCAAGTCTCTAGTATTTGATATGCGTTTTTTTCAAATTGGGGGCGGAGCGGGCGTGGCATCCAAAATCTGAAAACTACAAAATCTGCGTATCCATTATATCTATCTAATTATATAAAGTTGAAGTCTCTAGCTAAAACGGTGTAGAAGTTATACCCAAAAAACCTAAAAAAATGGAAACGAATTTTCGATTTTCTATAGATAATTTGGAAATGGGACGAGTTATCGAAAAAACAAAATAAACTCGTATTGCGTAGCTAACATACGAGTGTTCATGTGAAATGTGTTTCCGAAATCTCGACGTTCATACGGACGGACGGACGGACAGACGGACAGGGCTCAATCAACTTATTTTTTTATGCAGATCAAGAATATATATACTTTATAGGGTCTCCTTCTGCCTGTTACATACATTTTCACAAAACCATTATACCCTGAATTCCCATTTTCAATGGGTTCAGGCTATAAAAAAAAACAGATGCACACACAGAAAGAAAACAACGAGCGAAATGTGCCAAGCGCGTGAAATAAATTGACGGCCCGCGGGTATGCAACGTTTTTTGCTACGGTAAGTTTGACCTACATGTGAATTGTTGTGGGGCGGCACGTGGGCGTAGGCCTGCGTTTTGGTAGTGGCCCCATAACAGAAAACAGTTCCTTCTTAACCAGCCTTTCTGAATATTGAATCAAATGACGAGTCATTGGAAGACTAAATTAGGAAAATTGTTAGCTCGTGTTTGATTTTCTTTATATCCTCAACTACATAATCGTATCTTTGTGTCCTAGCTAAATAATGACTCTTTCATAGCTCTTCGTCTTATCAAATCAGATCGACTTCTGGGACCTGAAATTGTTTTCTTCATGATGGTTATTAGTCATTAATCATATCTGTACGTCAAGTAACGTTAAGTAAGGTAGACATATCAGAATTAAACAATATATAATAGGTTACCAAAAAAAAAAAAATAAATAAATAAAACAAGTAAGAAGGCTCTAGTCGAGACGGCTCGACTACGAAGTCCCCTGAACCCTGCAAAAAGTGATACTCTTCTTCTTTACGCACTTATAAGCGCGCGCTCTGCTAACTGCGCAGTTGCTGCCGTGGCTTGGGGGTGGGTTGGGCTGAACTTTGGACGCTAATAACTCCATTTCTAGATGGACGATCTTCTTTAGAATAGATTAAGAGTATATAAATCTATCTATTTGCCAAATTGCAAGTCTCTAGTATTTGAAATGCGTTTTTTTTCAAATTGGGGGCGGAGGGGGCGTGGCATCCAAAATCTGAAAACTACAAAATCTGCGTATCCATAATATCTATCTAAATTTATAAAGTTGAAGTCTCTAGCTAAAACGGTGTAGAAGTTATACCCAAAAAACCTTTAAAATGGAAACGAATTTTCGATTTTTTATCGATAATTTGGAAACGGGGTGAGTTATCGAAAAAATAAACAAAATAAACTCGTACTGCGTAACTAACATACGAGTGTTCATGTGAAATTTCAGCTCTCTAGCTTTTGTAGTTTCCGAAATCTCGACGTTCATACGGACGGACGGACGGACGGACGGACAGACGGACAGGGCTAGATCAACTTATTTTTTTATGCTGATCAAGAATATATATACTTTATGGGGTCTGCGACGTCTCCTTCTCCCTGTTACATACATTTGCACAAAACCATTATACCCTGAATTCCCATTTTCAATGGGTTCAGGGTATAAAAACAAGTAAGAACGTTGCAGTTAGGCGCAACTAACTGCGATATACTTTGTTCCCATAGGTGCATCTTATTTATTTAATAAACATTTAATTACCGAAATATTTCGGCAATTAGAAAACGTACATGGCAAGCAACAAACGTTTTTCCTACACATACATACAGATTTACACATGTACACACTATACGAGTATACACACAATTTTCTATGTATGCATAAAAGAGTTTGCATGCCAGACTATTCTAAGAATTGTGACTGAATTAGGAATTTTTCAATCGTTACTTTAGTTTTGTCAAAAGGCGTTCTAGCAATGGCTTATTTGGTTTTAGTTAGCGGGTATCAATTGATGGCAGTGGCGGTGGTGGTAAGCGCTATGCAAGCTATACCTAGGTGCGTGGGTGGGTTCGAATCCCGCAGAAAAATGTTTTTCAATTTATTAATTTTTAATTTTTTTGTATAGTTGTATATTTATTATAAAATGCTTGCTGCCAATTGATAATAATTTATAAACATACGCACATGAATTGTGCATTTAAGCAAAAACTAAAACAACTTTTCCGATTTGCCACGCTGCTTGCTTGGCAAGCAGTTTTTCTATGCATGCATATATGTATGTATGTATACACATATACATACTGGTCAGCTGATCAGCTGTGGATTTATTTAGGTTAAACTAACAATTACATGTTAGTTTCAAAAGACCTGGGTTCGAATCCCGCTGGAAACTTTTTATTTATTAATCGAAAAAGCTACTAAGCTATTATATGCATGAATTATGCAGTTGGCCACAACAAACTTCTTTGCCGATTTGCCACGCCCCCAGTGGGCGTAGACGCATAATTTTTGGCCAGTTCTTAGAAAGGGCCGAGGCTAACATGCCTGCAAAATTGTTGCTTACATTCCAAAAATGCGAAAATTACAGGGTATTTTTCGATATGCCACGCCCCCAAAGAGGCAGAAAAATTATTTTTGGGTCATCGATAGAGGATATTAGTAACTGAACCATCAAAATTTCAAGCTTTTAGCTCTAAAACTGTAGGAGATATAAACTTTTGCGGTTTGCCATGCCCCCTGTGGGCGTAGATATATTTACCATAGCTTATTGGTCTTGGGTTGTCAACCCGAGTGTACATGCAAAATTTCAAGTCTCTAGTGTCAATGGTGTTCAAAATATAGCACAATTTGAAAAATCACTATATATTCAGGTCCGAATTGCCACGCTCCCAATGGGCGTAGACATATAACTTTTTGATCGATCTTCTTAGAATCATAACATTAACTCACATGCAAAATTTCAGCGTTCTAGCTTTAACGGTGTAGAAGATACGTTTTTCCCGATTTGCCACGCCTCCAATGGGCGTAGATATATCCACCATAGCTTTTTGAACTTGGGTTGTCACCCCGAGTATACATTCGAAATTGCAACTCTCTAGCTCATCATCTAGTATGATAACTTGCCTATGGGCGGAAAAGTTTTCCTATTTGCCACGCCCCTAGTGGGGGGATCGGGAAAATTTTTACACTTTATAATTCGGGAGCATATATGAGTATATGTTTAAAATTTCAAGTCTCTAGCTCTAATAGCGCCGAAAAATATTGCGTTCATACGGACAGACAGACAGACGGACGGACAGCAAGACGGACATTGCACAAACCCAATATACTTTCTTCCCTTTGGGAATAAAGTATAAAAATGGAGCAAGAGGGTGTAGCTGACCAGATCCACAATAGAGAGGCAAGAAATTTCTATACATTTCTTTCAAATCCCCAACAACGAGGCAAAAAACTGCTTTATTTGCGACGGCAGTCAAAAAATAAAGTGACTACCTTTTCTCTGAGCGAGAGAATTTGGGAGTGCGAGAGGTGTGTCCATTGTAGAAAGAATTTGGGTCGACGATAGTCTGGCTCCAGTAGCCATTTCACCCAAGCCGGCTGGCATTACTCGAAGCAATAAATGTTCAAAATCAATTGAAGAGTTTTGCCAAAGCCTCACACTTCGCCACTTTGCTATATAAATCGAATGCACGAATAAGTAGATGTCTGGCCAGCTTAAGGCACCGATTTGCTATGCGCAAAAAAAGTCTTAAAATCGATAAGAGATAAACAGAAAAAAGAAAATAAGAAAAAATGGGCAAAAGAAAATGGCAACTAATTTTGAATGTTGAGCAACTTCAGGCGAGAAGAACACGAGCAGTCAGCGTTATAGTCGCACCCGTTGCTCATACGCACCATGGGACCCGCAGCAATGCGGCTTGTCCCACATACGGCCAGCTACAAATCGAGCAGTTGGGCAATAAAACGCAATTCGGTCATAAAAATGGTCAAAGCGAATAAGAGAGTAGAGAGAGGATGAAAGTGAGAGTGAGACAGCTATAAGGCAGAAAGCAGCAGCAGTATCAAGCAAACAACTGCCCCTTGGATTTCGTCCTGTGCTGTTGTCGTCGTCATCGCAGTCTGCTGTCTGGCATGGCAAATTACGAAATTTACATATTGCCAGTAGGCTATTTCCCTGCAGCACTTTTTGCTAACTGTAGTCCATTCCCCTCTCTTGCTCTCTGCCTGTTTTTCCTAGGCCATTAGTCATTTGGCCAGGCGAACGCTTTGGCGTGTTGCCACTTTGCAGGATGAATGACCCCGGCTCAGTAGTTGGTCTGTTTCCCTTGTCCAACTACTACTATCACGACTTTCCGTCACGGAAATTACACACACGTCGCTGGCTAAAGACTATTTTCATAAAAGACTTCGATATTACGGTTGTAAATTCACATCGCAAATATAGTTTATACTTTAAGTGTTTTATTGATATTTATAAATTGAATTATGTAAATTTAAACAGATTAATATAACAAAGAACTTTTATTTTAGCATAAGAATGTTATTTCTTTTCTTTTTTGGCGAGTGGCATATCAAAACATACTTCGTACTACATCGCCAGTTTCATGACCAATAAGTCTTGAATATAATCCAAATTCATTTTGAAAGTGTCTATATGAAAGCGAAAATAAATCTGTTATATATTTACATATATATATATTATATTAAATCTTTTCTGCTCCACTTTACAGTAAGCTGTGATTTCGTTTATTATTATTATTATTAATTTTAATGCCACGATGCATTAACAAATATGTGTTCCGATGAAATGGGTTGCCTTGTAAAAATATCAAAATAAATAAATAAATAAATAAATCAAGAAGATAAATATTTTTTAATAAATTAGTATATGCTGTTGTTTTTTGATTTCACGTTTAATTGATTTTCGCATTCGAGTGCATCAAATATTCATGCGTGTACATTTAACGACTTTTGTGTCATGCGAATTGAGCAAAGTACTATATGAGAAATTTTTTATAAATTAACATTAATTATTTACGCAAATTAAGGAGCAATTATTAACGGGCTATATTATATATACATATTTTAAATACACAAACTTGCACAGTATTAATATTGCTTTAATTGAACTTTTAAATTATGTCAAGGATGAATAGCTTGAAATCTTGGCAAAGTTATTAAAATATATATTAATAATTAAAATAATAATAAATGTAAGATATACATATATAGATTGACTATATATCTAGTTTCCAGCATCTAGATTTTTTAGTTGGTGCCGGTCAAACAGATAGTTCATGTCCACTCGTAGACAGACAGAACATGAATAGATGTAATAAGCTCGTCTTTCTTAATATAGATATATGTACGAATGTTGGTACATTAATTTCCCTAAGCCATTTTATACGCTTTTTAAAAACATTTAGTCTTTGAATATTACACATTCAATGAATGAAAGAAACTTGTATATATATTCTTGAGTTTTGGCGTAGCTGTAGTGTAATACTTGTCTAATAACCAACATAGCAAATGTTGAAGCTGTCATAAGCAAAGATCTATGCCATAAAAGTAATTTTTTACTCAAAAAAAAAAGAAGCTAATACCAGGCAGCAAATATGGCAAACGTTTGCATAATTAATGAAAGTAAAATTAAACAAGTAAGAACGTTGCAGTTAGGCTCAACTAACTGCGATATACTTTGTTCCCATAGGTGCATCTTATTTATTTAATAAACATTTAATTAACGAAATATTTCGGCAATTAGAAAACGTACATGGCAAGCAACAAACGTTTTTCCTACACATACATACAGATTTACACATGTACACACTATACGAGTAACACACAATTTTCTATGTATGCATACAAAAGTTTGCATGCCAGAATATTCTAAGAATTGTGACTGAATTGGGAATTTTTCGATCGTTACTTTAGTTTTGTCAAAAGGCGCTCTAGCAATGTCTTATTTGGGTTTAGTTAACGAAGCGCAGGTCAGGGCAGTGGCGCTGGTGGTAAGCGCTATGCAAGCTATACTTAGGTGCGTGGGTTCGAATTCCGCAGAAAACTTTTTTTTCAAACAATTTTTTTTTTTCATTTTTTTTATATTTGTAAATATTATAAAATGCTTGCTGCCAATTGATGATAATTTATAAACATACGCATATGAATTGTGCATTTAAGCAAAAACTAAAACAACTTTTCCGATTTGCCACGCTGTGTGGCAAGCAGTTTTTCTATGCATGCATATATGTATTTATGTGTACACAGATGTTTGTAAGTGTATACACATCCAAAAGTGTATACATATTGCAAGAATTGCGATTGTATTGTTTTGTTTCGTCACAAACTGCTGATCAGCTGACCAGCTGATCAGCTGTGAATTTATTTTGGTTTAGCTAACGATTACTTGTTGTTTTCAAAAGACCTAGGTTCGAATCCCGCTGGAAACTTTTTATTTATTAATCAAAAACTTATCAATTTTATTTTTTAAATTCATTAATATTATTATATTTATGTTAAAATGCATTTTGCCATCTTAGCAATTGCTACTAAGCTATTATATGCATGAATTATGCAGTTGGCCACAACAAACTTCTTTGCCGATTTGCCACGCCCCCAGTGGGCGTAGACGCATAAAAAATTACAGGGTATTTTTCGATATGCCACGCCCCCAAAGAGGCTGAAAAATTATTTTTGGGGCATCGATAGAGGAGAACATTAGTAACTCAACCATCCAATTTTCAAGCTTCTAGCTCTAAAACTGTAGGAGATATAAACTTTTGCGGTATGCCACGCCCCCTGTGGGCGTAGATATATCTACCATAGCTTATTGATCTTGGGTTCTCAATCTGCGTATACATGCAAATTTCAAATTTCAATATCCGCCATAGCTTTTTGAACTTAGGTTGTCACCCCGAATATACATTTCAAATTGCAACTCTCTAGCTCATCATCTAGTATGATAACTTAACTATGGGCGGAAGAGTTTTCCGATTTGCCACGCCCCTAGTGGGCGGATCGGGAAAATTTTTACACTTTATAATTCGGAAACATATATGAGTATATGTTTAAAATTTCAAATCTCTAGCTCTAATAGCGCCGAAAAATATTGCGTTCATACGGACAGACGGACAGGCGGACGGACAGCAAGACGGACATAGCACAAACCCAATATACTTTTTCCCCTTCGGGAACAAAGTATAAAAAAAGTAATAAGAACTAATTTAAATTTCTTTGTTTAAAATTTTGTTGGCTTTTGCTTCATGCTTGCGCTGGATCATATAGCAAATGCGCATATTTGAAACATTTAAAACACCAGCTTGCCATTTTTCGTAATTTCGCTCGACACCTTTTTATGTAAGGGTGGAAAAAAAACTGTTAAATAAAAAGGCAGAAAATAAACAAGTAAGAAGGCTCTAGTCGAGACGGCTCGACTACGAGATACCCTGAACCCTGCACTTTACGCACTTAGAGACGCGCGCTCTGCTAACTGCGCAGTTGCTGCTGTGGCTTGGGGGTGGGTTGGGCTGAACTTTGGACGCTTATAACTCCATTTCTAGATGGACGATCCTTATAAGTTTTCAGAGTAGATTAAGAGTATCAAAATCTATCTATGTGCTAAATTGCAAGTCTCTAGTATTTGAAATGAGTTTTTTTTTTCAAATTGGGGGCGGAGGGGGCGTTGTATCCAAAATCTGAAAATTACAAAATCTGCGTATCCATAATATCTATCTAAATATATAAAGTTGAAGTCTCTAGCTAAAACGGTGTAGAAGTTATACCCAAAAAACCTAAAAAATTTAAATGAAATCGATAATTTGGAAATGGGACGAGTTATCGAAAAAACAACAGCGTAGCTAACATACGAGTGTTCGTGTGAAATTTCAGCTCTCTAGCTTTTGTAGTTTCCGAAATCTCGACGTTCATACAGACGGACACACGGACAGACGGACGGACGGACGGACGGACGGACAGACGGACAGGGCTAGATCAACTTATTTTTTTATGCTGATCAAGAATATATATACTTTATGGGGTCTGCGACGTCTCCTTCTGCCTGTTACATACATTTTCACAAAACCATTATACCCTGAATTCCCATTTTCAATGGGTTCAGGGTATAAAAATCAACTTCAGCTAGTCATATGGCCTACAGAATTGCATGCCAGCTGGGAGTTTTGCGAAGCAAAAATAATTATTTGGCGTGAGTAGTAGGCGTTATTCATTCCAGACAATCGGGATTGCGACCCAACGGTGTGACTTCAACAGCAAAAACAACAAAGAGAAAACAAATGTTAAATAACTGAGTAGAATGCGCAGTCCAAAATGCGCTTTTAATGTGTATAAGTGTATAAGACTGTTGCCATCGGTTAAGAACCAACAAATCTGAGGGGAATCAAAGGTCAGGTTAATATGCAGGCGAAATAGGTGCGAATCAGATAAAACTGAATATTGGATTTCAACATAAGGCTAATCAGTTACTTTGGTAAATAAAAAAAACTATTATTGAAAGCAGTTTTTAGAAAAAACTTTCCATAATAATTCTCTAATTACAGAGGAAAAAACTTCCGAAGCACATACCCTTTGGCTTTAAGTAATAAAATTTCGCAGTTAGCACCTTCAGTTGGTCTACATTTGTTACAGGGTATATTCCAACTTTGAGTTTCTTTTTAGTATTTTCTTCTAATAATTATCATTTTGCAGGCACCTTGTTGACATTGTTATCATGGTTGTAGTTGTTCTTCATGGTGATTTAACTGTGTATCGAGCTCGTTTAGCATGTAAATTTGTTGCCTAATTTCAGGAGATTTGCGATTTAATGTGCCACGAACACCCTCGCTACCGCTCTCTCTCTCCTTCCGACTCCACGGTATAATTTATGAAATTGCTGGTATCATCAACATGTCTTACTCTCTCTCACTCTCTCACTCTCTCGTTCTCTCCCTCTCTCTCTCTAAATTAAATGCATTGGAAATAAATTATTACACATACGTCGCGTTTCCAGCAGCTGCTAATGAAGCTGTGACTAAGACGCAGATCCACACGTAGACATAGTAAAAACGGGCTACAAACTTTACCCATCTGACGCTAAAAAGGAAGCTAAGGGAAAATGTGTGTGAAACGTTTTTGAACTCGGCTTGACTTGATTAAAATTTCATCAACTAAAAGTTGCGGCATATTTTAAAGTGTGAGAAATCTGCGGTATCGCTGGTGTTCAGTTTTTCACACTCTCATACACACTCAGACTCACTTGTGCTTTGGCATACATAAAACGGGTTTGTTGCTTCTCCTGTCCTGCTTGCTTTTCATTTGTCGGTCTTTCCACACTGTTCTCTGCTCTTTTTTGTGGTGCTGGCTTTATGCGCTTGAACGCTTCGTTTGTTTGCCAACTGCCTGGTGACTGTTCAAGCAGCTCCCAGTGACTGTGTCGGTGTGTGGTTGAGTATGTCAGTGCATGTGTGAGTGGCTGTTAAATTGCATGTTTATATTTCCAACGTAAATTTCAAACGCGGCGACCGCAATCACTTGAAAATGCGCATATGATTTTGATTTGTTTTAATTTAGATGACAAACAGAAAGAGCCCACTTTCAGTTCAACTTTATTGTTAATATTTTTCATTTTTAGAATTATTTTCTTCGATCTCCCTCCCTTTTCACACTTATCAACCTGTCACGTACACTGCCGCTTGACACTTGGCCAAGAATCGACTTAACTTCATACCTTATATACATGACTTATAATGCCAACATCAGCGTTAATTTAACCCAAACCCAACTGAAATCCGCTCTTCAGCTCGTTGCTGCTCAGCTGCTAATCCACTTCAACCAGCGATTCATACCCAAAATTACTGGCCATCACAGGAGCTTAAAAATGCTGCCAACTTCTCCTGCTATCGTTGTCCTAGCATGTTAAAATAATAAAAGCTAGCGAAAAGATGCGGCATATTCACCATTTTTTGCTCTTTTTCTGTTCGAAAATGTTTGCATTAAAATGTCATATACAAATATATATATCTGCAAATATTGTGCGCAGACACGAAAAACTGGACGCCAAATAAAGAAAGAAAATTAAAGGAACGAATGAAAAAAGGTATCTATTTGTTAAAGCACTCAACGTGCAGCGGTCAGAACATTTGTTTTCTGCTTTGACTCGCCATATCGTCGAGAGAGTCGTTAAATTGTTTTCATTATCCCTGCCTTGGCCGCTCGCTCTGTGGGCTGTGGTAAGAACAGATACTAAGAGAGAGAAAGCTTTAGCCCGCTTCAGGGGTTGCCTGGCAATTAAAACCGCAATGCAAATGAGCTGTGTTTAATGCGTTTGCCTGTGCTTGTGCCTATATATACATAGGTATGAGTGCGAATGTGTGTGTGCGCGCTTATACACTGTCCTAATAGTGTGCTGTAGTCGCGCACAAAAATTTTAATTGCGGCATAGCAGCTCTATGATTACTCTATCTTCCGATCCCTACTCTCCTGCGTTTGAGTCTTCTCTTAATTTCATTCATATTTCTGCGCACAGTGCGTATGCAGCCCATCAAATGCGTTGTCAAAGCGAAATTTGGCATGCTCTATGCACACACACGCATACGTGTATGTATCGGCTTGATGTGCTCTGCCGTGTTTCCGTTTCATTTGTAATTAATTAAATTACTTCCGCTTAAAGTGCGCTACCAACATGCCGCTGTGGTCCATGCTGAGACAGTGGCTACCCAATCACAAATCCAATTCGCAGTCCGGGTCACCGATTTCTCAATTACGACGCTGCAGACAACCGCTCTTTTTCAAGCTTACACACTCCGTCACTCCTTCACTCCCTCTTGCTCTCTCTTATGCTGTGTCTCTTTTCCACAATGTTCACTGCGAAGTAATTAAGAAGACATTTCACTCGGGCATCCTTTAATCTGTGCGTTTTATTTGCCTCCTTTGCCAGAACTTGTTTATTTCGTCGAACGAATGCACCCGATTTCAGTGTTCTTCTGGTCCTGGAGCTTTGATGGGTTTCCGCCTTGGTTTCATCTGACTCCTGCTGATGCTTCTTACACAACCGCACGATTGATTAGTCGCCTAATGAAGTGTTGATTATGGGAGTCTAAGGATTACTACAGGCACAGGCAGACACACACACAAATGTATATGGAAATACAAATTACTAGCTACACTTTAAAGCCACTTTTAATTAAATTGTAATGCATCGTACTATATTTGTATATACCGCGTCATTTTCCAGCTACGAGCTACGGACCACTGACTGTTCAATGAAAAGTTTGGTTGCCTGTGATCCAACGTGAGTATAAATACACATTTGCGATTCACTATCATTATCTCAACCACCCAAAAAAGTCCATGGGCTTAAATACTTTTTGCGTGATTGATACGATTTCAGTAGAAATCGAATCACAGACGCAAAAGTTAGCAATAGATAAAAACCTAAACAAAATATGTAATATTCCTTAAAAACAAGAACACTAAACGCTTTCTACCTCTTTGTATTTACATGAATATTTTCGGACTGCAATACAATTAAAACTCAACCAAAATCGGCTCAAAAAAAAAAAAATACAAATGGATTCTAAAAATTGGCAATTAATTGGTAAAAATTTGCAACTGTGAAATTGGCCAACAAACAACTATAACAACAAATACATGTATTACAAATACTGTTTCGATTTAAACAACCTTCCAAACTTCATATTAACAACAACAAACAATAACAAACATTATCATCACCATCATCATCATCATCCTAAAATCCTGCTATTTATGTGCTTTACATTTTGTGACGTCATTTTGATGCGATCCCTGACCAATCTGGACCCCTCTAATCCTCCTGCCCATTCCACAACGTTGTCCCCCGTATTTATGTGAATTTTTGTGGCTTGTCTCAAACCAAAAACATTTTCATATGCGTTTTCATTTTCGCTTTCTATCTCGCGTGGTTCTCCTCCAATTTCACATTTTGTTTATACTTCACGCTTTTGATTTCACTTTCCTTTTTCATGTTTTCTTATTATTCATTATTATTATTTTTATTTTATTTTTGTCTTTCGTTGCCAATTTCCGCTTGAATTAATTCAGTGCTTAAATCTGCGTGGTTGTTCGAGCACTCGTCCTGTCCCGTTCTGCACGTCCTTTTGGCCTGCTATTAGGCTGAAGTAGCGCGCGACCCCTGTGGCTAGTAGAGAATTTAATAAAGGCCGCAACTTCTCCACACTGTTCATCCCCCTCCGCTTCCGCATCCTGGTGCGTCTGGCTGAGTGCTCGTGCCGGCGCGAATCACACGCAGTGCGACAAAAGCCGCCCGCAGCGTTTTTATATGCGCGCACATAATTCAAAAACACTGCAAAAGTTAATGCCCAAAAGCGACGACACACAATGATAACCAACAATAATTTGGATTATGAGAAGAGCTGTCTGCCTATGGTAGCACGACCAACAGCAGGCACAACAAGCTCAGCGGCAACAATTGCCAGCGGCAGCAGCAACAGCAATGGCAGCGCCAGCAGCAGCAACAATTCATCGCCAACCGCCGACAATCACAACAACACCCACTCAAATTCCGATTCAGTATCGAACTCGATTTCGAATTCGAACCCGAGCTCGTATGGTACCTCGTACTTTAACCGCTTTGATAACCGCATTGCTGCCAATTTAGCCGCAGTTATTACTGGCGCTCGATTTCGTTCATCCTCCTGTAACAGTCGGCAGCAACAAGCGCAGCCGCCACCGGCACACCATACGGCCCGTACTTCGTACCACTATCTGAGTGCCTCGCGTGGCAAAACCACATTGAACAGCGGCACGCCCACATCCCCTGCTAGCCTGGGCCAACTGCGACCATTACAACTATTCAGCCAAGCAAATCTTAAGTGAGTAAAACATTCTGCGAGTCCAAGCCCTATCCTAAAGCTTTATCATGCTCATCACAACACAATGTTATTTTCAACATCTCACACCTTCAGCTCACATTATTTAATTAGCATCGTAGTAGATAAAATAATATGTATCTCTTTAATAGCTGCAATGATAACGATAAGGTGGCACAAGCCCCGAGCTCAGATGAGGATAACTCACCCACCGAACTCAATAGCTGCAAGCGGTTAACGGACAAACCACCACTGGTATGTAAAGTTCATTAGATAGTGAATATCTCATTGGTTTATAGTCATGTATAGAGGTTTTAAGAATTGCAAACAGATATGGGATGAAAGAAATCGTCTCGATTATAAGTACTCGATTGTAAGACTCACAGAAAAAGACATCTTTAAATATTATATAAAAGAGTGATATATCTTTGTATATACAATATATATGTGGCGTTTTATTTTGTCACAAACAAGTTTCTGAATCTGAAATCCCCTTTCTGTTGTTAGAGACAACCAAATCGGATAAATGTATTATAGAGTTGGTATAATTGAAAGTTTAAGACTCCACATGAAAACCATTTAGTTATCTTGGCTAGAATAGTTATGTAAACACTTTAAATATTTTAATGTTATAAAAAACTAATTTCGAAATCGAAATACAATATTATGATATGGCCATGTTAACAAATAACATGTTATGTAGAGGATCTTCATAATACTCACTCGATAGTATTGCGCCAAATCATATCTAAACATATTTATAACTAGTGGATATCTTCTAAAAGTCTTTTCTCTTAAAGTGTATTTTTCATGTAATTCTTTTCATTTTGTTTCTTTTTTCTACCATCGCGTTCTAAGTTTTTATACCTTGAACCCATTGAAAATGGGAATTCAGGGTATAATGGTTTTGTGTAACAAGCAGAAGAAGAAGTCGCAGACCCCATAAAGTATATTTATTCTTGATCAGCAGAAAAAATAAGTTGATTGAGCCCTGTCCGTCTGTCCGCCCGTTCGTATACAAAAGCTAGAGAGTTGAAATTGAACATGAACACTCGTATGTTAGCTACGTAGTACGTTTATTTTGTTTTTTCGATAGCTCATCCCATTTCCAAAATATCGATAAAATATCGAAAATTCGATTAAATTTTTTAGGTTTTTTGGTCATAACTTCTACACCGTTTTAGCTAGAGACTTCAAATTTGTTTATTTTGATAGATATTATGGATTCAATTTTCAGATTTTGGATGCCACGCCCCCTTCGCATTTCAAATACTAGAGCCTTGCAATTTGGGGCATAGGTAAATTTAGATACTCTAGAAATGGAGTTATAAGCGTCCAAAATTTAGCCCAATCCACCCCCAAGCCACGGCAGCAACTGCGCAGTTAGCAGAAGCTCATAAGTGCGTAAAGAAAAAGAGTATCATTGCATATTTTATATGTTTGCTTTTTGACTTTGATAAGGGTGCCTTAACCTTCACCAACTGTGTCCATTTATTGTTTTTGTTTTTCATACGCAATTTCGTTGACAAATATTTTGAAAATTTGTGAATTTTGCCTAGAGTTTTTTATTCACGGATTATTCAGCTGCATTTGCTGCTTTCTATGAATTATTGGCAGAAATAAAAAGAAATAAATAAAAGATAAAAAGGACATCAAAAGCTTTATTCTTAGCGTAACAATACATTTTGGATAGAAGACTCTCTGCCTCTTAGTGTAACTTGTCACAAGTTTTCTGGGCATGAAAAAAACAACAAAATTTGCGACAACTTTTGAAGCATTTCGAAATGTATGCTGAACAGGGACACATTTTTCCAGCTGTCTTACAAACCATTTATTGCCTTTTGTATACACTGACAGAAGACGTAGTGTACTTTAACTTCTATGAACTATGTTTAGGAAGGATATTCAAGCTATAAAGTGGGTTATGTGTAGTAGATCAGATTAAGTATAGAAGGTACCGAAGACAAAGCTAAAGTATACTTATTTACAAAGACCATGCAACAACACTTGAAATAGAGCATTTCAACTTGTCTCTGCGATACGATGATTTCAGATCGGGTATTCCTTGGCCATTGACAGAGACATGAGTGAGAAAGAGTGAGTTGAACCTTGACATGCCCCACATGTCTTATGTTTATCAAATGTTTTGTCATTTCATGGCTTCTTTCGTCACGTGTTTGCCGACCCTTGAATATGGGAAGCAAAAAAACTTGGTTGCCGACTGCACCATCAAGTTCGACTTTGAGTGGAGTTGAGGCACGTTGTTTTCATAAATTTGGCGCCTTAAATATTCATACCATACGACAGGCACCCCACACATATCGCCGTGGCTATAGTGAGGCAGCTGTGCACAGTCGAGCATAGTCTATGCGATAAGTACGTGCGAGTTTATTCATATGAGAGAGACTCTTAGACTCATCTACATCGTCTGCTCCCATGTGCTGTGTGCACGCGGCGTATGCGGAATGTGTTTGTCTTATTTATGGCCCGATTGCTACGACAGCGCATTATGATGATTACATTTTGAGCTAATGGCCCTTAAATGGAGCAAAAGTGCAACATAGCACGAGTTTCAACAGCCCCAAACTCAGTTCCAAGGCTATATCACACTTTCAACCAGCAAAAAAGAACAGAAACAATCAAATTCAACAGCGGACCCAAATCAAAAGCGAAAACCAATCAGTTGGCTCTAATGGCAAGTCATAATATTGTCAGCATTCCTCCCCGAAAGAAAAAGAGAAATACAAAACGCACGCGTTAAGGATATAACAAAAATAAATAAAAACAAAAACTAAAGAAACCCACATATGTATGTTTGAGTACAACAGAAAAAGAGAGAGAAGGTTCAGAATTTTAATTCACTTTGGCATTTCGCATATTCGTTTCTTATTGCCCTACAAGTGTAAAATATATATATTGTGTGAAGTGAAGGTTAAATAATGTAATGAACATTATGTTGGGTGTAATTTTCGTATTTAATTCAAAGAATGTCACATTTAAACAATTGCTTAAAATTATGTCAATATTCTGTCATTTTACCCTTTTCATATTCAACGGAGTTTGCACTCATTTTATAATCATAATCGAGCAGCTTACTAGCTGCATAGATTGTCACTTGACATTTAAAGTAAATTGTACATTTAAATTGTGGTTTTCCCACATACTTTTTGTTTGGGAAATAATTTTACGACTTACTTTTACAGAGTATAACACAGTCGCTAGTCGGGCGCCGGTTGTTTTATCAATAAATCAATTTCTATTATAAACATAACACGCATACGCCACATTGCTTTTTGACCCCACTGTACCCTATTCACCGTTTTTTTTTTTTTTTTTTTTACAATATGACTGCCTTCCACTGCTGGGTCTACTGTCAATAACATAATTTTGTGGCAGGGAGCGGCTGCAGCGCGATAAGCAAATTAATTTTTGCAGCCCACACTCACACACACACACACATTCGGGGGAGTGCCTGGCAGCGACCCTAATTGTACCCGATGGCAAACTTGGCGTCCTCGTCGTCTGCTTGGCTGCCTGATTCAATTTCAGATAAGCAAAATAAAGCAGCAGACAAGTTGCACACGCAATCCGGCCTGCCAAGCCAAACCAATCCCGGAGAGAAGGCAGCAAAGACAAATGGACTATGGCACATTGTGCACTTCACCCGCATACCAGGATACACAGTCTCTGTCTGTATTTGCCGGAAATGATGCACTGTCTGTCGCCTGATCCTTGTTGCTCTCTGCTGCTAGTGCTTCTGTTAGCGTTGATGCATTGATGCTGTTGGCTTACTACATCTAAATGTTTGTTTAGCAACTACTCCACACTCAAAGCTGAGAGTCGAATATATCGTTTGAAGTCCTATATTTCACTGTCTCACATTGAGCGACAGTTAGTAGAACCGCATGTGGCCGGTATATGTCACGCCCACTTACATATAATACGTTTGCCATAAATAATATTTTGTGGACACGCCCATCACAGGCCACACAACACGGCCCCTCAATCTGTTGCCTGATTTAAGTGTCTCTCTCTCCCTCTCTCTCTCTTTTACTCCTTGCTCTTCCTCATCCGTTACAGTTTATTAAATTTACATAAATGTTTTGGGTTGCGGCAGCAGCACGTGCTACCTATTGGGGCAGCTCGCAGTGCCTGGCAACAACTGATGCCGAATTTCCCAACCCTGCCAGTTCATTAATCCAACAGCATGTCAATTAGTCTGGCGCACATTTTCTTTATGGCCAACAAATGGAAAATTGTAAAGGAAAGTCAAATCAAATTCCTATTTCTAGTCTAGTCTAGTCTAGTCTAGTCGAGACGGCTCGACTAAAAGATTCCCTGAACCCTGCAAAGAAGCTAATACTCTTCTGCTTTACGAACCTATAAGCGCGCAGTTGCTGCCGTGACTTGGGGTTAGGTTGGACTGAACTTTGGACGCTTATAACTCCATTTCTAGATGGACGATCATGAAACTTTCGGAGCATATTAATAGCATCCAAATACCAAATTACACATGGGAGGAGTTGTCGAAAAAACAAAATAAACTCGTACTGCGTAACTAACATAGTAACATAGAGTATTCATGCGAAATTTCAGCTCCTAGCTTTTGAAGTTTCCGAAATCTCGACGTTCATATGCTGATCAATAATGTGGGCAATTCTCCAGAAAGGTCAACAACAGCCGAAAAATTCAAAGTCAATAAATGCATTGTCTTATAACACTTTTTTATAGCGAATATATTAAATTTAACTAATATAAACTAATTTTATATATATTCATAACCCATATCGAAATATTGACACCCAAAGCTGAACAAGTGCAGAAGTTCTGGTTTAAGCATTTCTATTGCACATTTTGATTTTACTTATGTTCTTATAGAGAGACACTATGCAACAACAACAAAAATTTTTTTATCTTCGTTTACCTTTAAATAGTAAGAGACAAATGTAAAAGGAACGACGCAATAACCTAAACGGTAAATTTTTTCGTTTGTTTCACCGTATATTTCGATGTCACGTTCGACACCGAAAAATAGGTTTTGTTATCAGTAAATAAAATGTATATGAGCAACATATAGCAAAATTCAGTTGCAAACACAGTTTTCAATTGCGAATTTATTAAAAAAAAAAAAAAGTCAAACGAATATATCAATCCGGCTGGATGATGAACATGAAAGTCTGATCGAAAAGAGACGAAAATTGGATCGTGTACGACAACAAAATAGACGACAAAAACTAAAAGAAAACAAGTAAGAAGGCTCTAGTCGAGACTGCTCGACTACGAAATCCCCTGAACCCTGCAAAAAAGTGATACTCTTCTTCTTTACGCACTTATGAGCGCGCGCTCTGCTAACTGCGCAGTTGCTGCTTTGTCTTGGGAGTGGGTTGGGCTGAACTTTGGATGCTTATAACTCCATTTCTAAATGGACGATCTTCATGAAATTTTCAGAGTAGATCAAGAGTATCTAAATCTACCTATGTGCCAAATTGCAAATCTCTAGTATTTGAAATGCGTTTTTTCCAAATTAGGAGCGAAGGGGGCGTGGCATCCAAAATCTGAAAACTACAAAATCTGCGTATCCATAATATCTATCTAAATATATAAAATTGAAGTCTCTAGCTAAAACGGTGTAGAAGGTTTACCCAAAAAAACCTAAAAAATGTAAACGAATTTTCGATTTTTTATCGATAATTTGGAAATGGGACGAGTTATCGAAAAAACAAAAATAAACTCGTATTGCGTAGGGAACATACGAGTGTTCATGTGAAATTTCAGCTCTCTAGCTTTTGTAGTTTCCGAAAACTCGACGTTCATACGGACGGACTGACGGACGGACGGACGGACGGACAGACGGACGGACAGACGGACGGACAGACGGACAGGGCTCAATCAACTTATTTTTTTATGCTGATCAAGAATATATATACTTTATAGGGTCTGCGACGTCTCCTTTTGCCTGTTACATACATTTTCACAAAACCATTATACCCTGAATTCCCATTTTCAATGGGTTCAGGGTATAAAAAGTATGGTGGAAAAAATGTCACGTTCGACACGTCACGTTCGACCCTAATTAAAACTAAAAAATAAAAAAAACTATTCAATATTTTGGAATCAATTAAAAAGCATTATTAAGATGTGTCAATTTCTGATAATTTAAAATTAATTATAATAATTTATCACTTAAGGTTTCGCTAAAATCTACGATTGAATTGTTGATTTGAAAATCAACTTCCACTTTTTGTCACGTTCGACCCGCTTGGTTTTTTGTAATTATCTTGAAACCCATTGAAAATGGGAATTCAGGGTATAATGGTTTTGTGAAAATGTATGTAACAGGCAAAAGGAGACGTCGCAGACCCTATAAAGTATATATATTCTTGATCAGCATAAAAAAATAAGTTGATTGAGCCCTGTCCGTCTGTCCGTCCGTCTGTCCGTCCGTCTGTCCGTCCGTCCATCCGTCCGTCAGTCCGTCCGTATGAACGTCGAGTTTTCGGAAACTACAAAAGCTAGAGAGCTGAAATTTCACATGAACACTCGTATGTTCCCTACGCAATACGAGTTTATTTTGTTTTTTCGATAACTCGTCCCATTTCCAAATTATCGATAAAAAATCGAAAATTCGTTTACATTTCTTAGGTTTTTTGGGTATAACTTCTACACCGTTTTAGCTAGAGACTTCAACTTTATATATTTAGATAGATATTATGGATACGCAGATTTTGTAGTTTTTTGGATGCCACGCCCCCTTCGCCCTCAATTTGGAAAAAACACATTTCAAATACTAGAGATTTGCAATTTGGCACATAGGTAGATTTAGATACTCTTGATCTACTCTGAAAATTTCATGAAGATCGTCCATTTAGAAACGGAGTTATAAGCGTCCAAAGTTCAGCCCAACCCACCCCCAAGCCACGGCAGCAACTGCGCAGTTAGCAGAGCGCGCGCCTCTAAGTGCGTAAAGAGAAGAGTATCACTTTTTTGCAGGGTTCAGGGGATTTCGTAGTCGAGCAGTCTCGACTAGAGCCTTCTTACTTGTTTTTACTTTAAATGTGTACGAAATGTCACATTCGACACTAGAGAATTGCCCATATACTTTGTGGAGTCTGTGACGTCTCCTTCTATGTGTTACATACATATTCACAAAACCATTATACCCTGAATGGGTTCAGGGTATAAAAAGTCAACTTTTCAAGTCTGGACATTGTTAAAAAATCAAGTCGAGACAGCTCAGTTTAATTTATCATAGAAGACGAGTGAGGTTTGGTTCTAATTTAATATACATAAATGTGTTGTTAAAGTACTAAATCTGACTGTACCGCTTCTTCACTTGATAAACTACAAACAATTTCCGTCATGTACTGAGGCAGGTAGTCCGGTAAGCGTGGAGAGAAACCGACGAATGAAAACTACACAAACGTCACCCCCTCTCATTGTCAATGTCGCCTTAAATTATGCCACACACATACAAAAACGCGAACAAATGTAATCTACTTTCAGGAGCAACATTTGTATACAGCCAAGCAGACTTTTCAAAGCCACTGACCCTAAAAATATAAGAAATTAAAAATAGAAAAAAGTGGAAAAAGGGATAAGGCCTGAATACCGCAGCGTAAATACTCTTACAGGCATGTAGGAACATATTACAAAGTAATTACTTTCAAAATATATATTAGTAAAATTTGCTATTGTTTTCAAGCAGATATATTGTACATTCGCTGCTATATGAAACATTTCCACTCATTCATTACTTTCACACCGTTTACCATAGTCAAAGTTCCGTTTACACTATAGACAAACATGATCTAAACATGCGCGCACAAGTGCAGCTGAATTATCGCTGCCAGTTCTATTTCCTTTATACCCCCGCAGTTGCTCTCTTTTTTTGTCAGTTTCCCTCTCTTAATTTTTTCTCTATCCCTTTTTTCTAGCTGGTAGTCCTGCGGCACATTTCCGCTTAGCACGCCACTTCCGCATCCGGCATACTCGTTGCTTGGCTACTTTTTAAGCATCCTGCAACTGCGACTGCAAACGCGCCTCCTTTTTGCAGCTGTCTCTGAATTTATGCGACAGCCTTTTATAGCCCAGCCCTTTCCCTTTGGCAACAACTTTACTCTGACTAGTAATTCCTAGTCCAAGCATCCGCTTCCTGTTTAAGTGCAGGCGCAGAAAAGTTTTTCTGCCAAGCCTTTTGTCTAGTTGTGGTTTTGGTAATAAATTCTTTTGGGCTCTTCATTTTTCTTCTTTTTTTTCTTCTTGTCTGCGGCACACCCACGCGCGCCTTCTTGTGTAGCTTACAAGGTGTTTAAATTGTAGTTACTTTTCCTGTCACTTGAATACGCAGCTCCTTTAAGGTTCTTCTCAACCACAGGTTAAGCGCTTGACCATGGGCCTGTTGCGCCACAACGAGGAGTCACGCCCACTAGTGGCAAACATATCGCCTCTGAGTGCAGCTGCGTTGAAATGTAACGATGCCGGCCAGCCCATCTACTCGAATGGTTACATAAATGAGGACTCGTATATCGACAGTAAATTCGGCGACTCCTGCCGTCAATCTCTGACAGCTATACCCATGCTTGAAAATGTGAATCTCAATAATGACAACAGCGAATTCAATCTGAAGAAGCGATATCTACGTGAAACTAGCAGCGGTAAGATAGAGAGATATTGAGAGATAAGAACAGAATCTGCTCTGACCGAGACCTAGTAAATGTTCTTCAATATTCTTCCCACAGCTAACTCCAGTCCCAAGATATTTGCCAATCGCCTGCGTTTAAATAATGCTTCAGCTGCAGTCACTGCCGCTGCTGCTGCCAGTTTGACAGAAACTCAGCGCTGCAACAGCTTGGCCAACACACACACAAATGGAGACGACGAGGAGGAAGAGTCAGATATAGAGCTTAAAGCAGCAAGCTGGTACCAGGCGGGCATCTCTCGTGACATCGCAGTCGAGGTGCTGCAGAACAAGAGCCCAGGCGCATTCCTTGTACGAAAGAGCAGCTCCAGGCCCGACTGCTATGCACTGACACTACGGGTACCCTCACCACCCGGACCCAAGATAGCCAACTATATAATATTGCGATCACCACGTGGATATAAGATTAAGGTAAGACGTGCAATATCTAATCAAACTAGTTGTCTAAGCCCGAATATTATTAAAGGGCTTTCGCAAGGAGTTCTCTAGCTTAAAGGCTCTTATAACCCATCATTCTGTTATGCCGGAACTACTGCCCGTGCCTCTAACCGTGTCTAGACCCACAAATATATCCTCTTCCCGACGCAATCTGGATGACTTTGATACCTACGACTCACTACAAATGCTTCTCAAGTATTTGCGTGCCAAGAATCTGGAAGCGGAGCAGTAGTTTCAAGAGACACAGAGAGGGAGAGAGTATCTGCAAGTCTAAGTTTTCAATGGAGCGTAAAAAATTCATTTCGATACCAATAAATGTGATACTCTATTTAAAAAAATATATACACACACACATATGCACTGTCATAAAGTTTACAATACATCTTACTGCAAATGAAACGCCTAGCTGATAAATGGTGAAAATAATTCTAGTTCAGTTTTTCAGTTTGAAATTATCTTTTTGGTAAAAAAAAAAATAAATTAAAAAAATGTGATTATGAAAAGTCGAGTTCTTTCATAATTTGGTTTGATTATCTCTTATTCTTTCCCCAATTAAAATACCAATACAGTTTTACATTGCGCAAAACATGAAACACAGAGAAAAAATAATAATCAATTAATTACAAATTGATATACATAAAAAACAAATTGATATAAATGTATAAAAGATTATATGTTAAATGTTGTTGCTGCTTTAATTGTTAAGGATAAATAAATGTACTAAGCAAAAATTGCATATTTCAAATTAAGATAAACAAACGAAACAAAAATACAACCAAACAAAAAAGCCCTAAATCTGTATTTAAAGCACTTAATATAATTGAACTAAATAAAGTTATTTAATTTATATATATAAAAAAAAAAAAGCTGAAATTCTTTTATTTTTAATAAAAATTATAATAAATTGGTGATTATACAATTCTTGTGCATAGCAGCTGGGTGGCCAAATAAATTTTCACACGTTAATTATGCTGTGGCCTTCCAGATATATATTTATATTTATTTAACACCCACGTTGTGCATGTCCAAATGGAATTTATATTTTCTGCATTTGCATTTATGAATACAGAATATTTATGCAAGATATGAAATTGTTGACCATTTTAAAATTTAAAATTCAAATTATAATAAGCATTAACTACATCCATTTTACTGCGTTACACACACATGCACGTATCAATGAGAATGACTATGAATATTTGTATTCCAAGTATAAAAGAAGTTATCTGCTCAATAATTACCTAGCTCGAGCTTAAGCTTGAATCGATTTAGAAGCCGTAAAAAAAAAAAGTAGAACACGAAAAAATCCCTGGATATACACCAACACATACATAAACAATGTTTTGCTGCATTGCACACCATTGCTGTCTGAGTACGAGCAATTTCGTTGAGAACAAAGATTTTTTTTTTTTTCAAAGTGTGAGTGAATGTGACTTATTTTCGGACTTCGAGAAACGCTCAACAGATTCTTGCAAACAGTTGTTGCAAGTTGTTTGATACAATTGGGAACAGTCGTTGTTACCCTAATCACCGTCATTATACAATTTGAATTTATTAAAATTTTAACCGAAAGCAGAAAATGCGAATTTGTCGGTTGCTTATGGTACGGCTAAAAACCAAAATCTCGGCCGGGGCCACGAAAGCCCCTTTATAATTGCAACCTTGAAGACTACAATTTTTTACACTCAGAAGTTTGCGGTAAATCCTTTGTGCTATACGAAAATGTTGTTGAGCAAACAGCAATTTCTGTCTGTCTGTCTGTCGATTTTATTCCGTAAGGTTTCCTCTGCTTTTCTTTTTGTTAGTGTCAAAGATTTGACTTTTTCCACTTTTTATACCCTGAACCCATTGAAAATGGGAATTCAGGGTATAATGGTTTTGTGAAATGTATGTAACAGGCAGAAGGAGACGTCGCAGACCCTATAAAGTATATATATTCTTGATCAGCATAAAAAAATAAGTTGATTGAGCCCTGTCCGTCTGTCCGTCCGTATGAACGTCGAGATTTCGGAAACTACAAAAGCTAGAGAGCTGAAATTTTACATGAACACTCGTATGTTACCTACGCAATACGAGTTTATTTTGTTTTTTCGATAACTCGTTTTTTGGGTATAACTTCTACACCGTTTTAGCTAGAGACTTCAACTTTATATATTTATATTTTCAGATTTTGAATGCCACGCCCCCTTCGCCCTCAATTTGGAAAAAACGCATTTCAAATACTAGAGATTTGCAATTTAGCACATAGGTAGATTTAGATACTCTTGATCTACTCTGAAAATTTCATGAAGATCGTCCATTTAGAAATGGAGTTATAAGCGTCCAAAGTTCAGCCCAACCCACCTCCAAGCCTCGGCAGCAACTGCGCAGTTAGCAGAGCGCGCGCTCATAAGTGCGTAATGAAGAAGAGTATCACTTAATTGCAGGGTTCAGGGTATCTCGTAGTCGAGCCGTCTCGACTAGAGCCTTCTTACTTGTTATACCCTGAGTCCATTGAAAATGGGAAATCAGGGTATAATGGTTTTGTTAAAAGTATGTAACAGGCAGAAGGAGGCGTGGCAGACCCCATAAAGTATATATATTCTTGATCAGGGTGACGAGAAAAGTTGATATAGCCATGTCCGTCTGTCCGTCCGTCCGTCCGTCCGTCCGTATGTATGAACGCGTCGATTTCCGAAGATACAAAAGCTAGAGAGTTCATTCTTTTTGTGTTAGGTCCGTATATTGTACGCGCAGCTACGAGTTTGTTTCAGAAATTCGATAACTTGTATATTTGCAAAGTTATCGATAAATGAATTTATCGGGGACCAGTTATAAAATTCTAGCTAATTCATCTTTAGAGTTAGAGTCTCCAAGTCTTCTGTATATATATAGATACTAATTTAATACAATTTCGGTTTTTGTCAGATTTTGGATTCCGGTTCCCATTTCGCCCCACCACCCTCCAAATGTGAAAAAAATGCATTTCAAATACTAGAGACATGCTGTTTGGTTTAGCATGTAGATATGAATATAATAATCATAATCTGAAGAAATCAATACGATTGTCCATCTAGAAACAGAATTATCAGTCATCAAAATTTTCTCATCAAAACCCATGTGGCGCAGCAACAAATGCAGCGAGACAGCAAGCCGCCTGCATTGCTCACACACAAACATGCTTACAAGCATGTGTGTGTTCGTGTTTTTGCATGTATAGTTTCTTACGCATAGAGAATCGAAACTAAGCATTCTTGGAATATGATTCGTTCGAAGAAGGGCTCAGGGGATTTCGTAGTCGAGCAGTCTCGACTACAGCTTTCTTACTTGTTTTTGGTTATTGTTGTTGTTTTTATTGTTGTCAGTCATTCAATGTGGATGTCCCTGACAACTTTGCCATTAAATATTTAAAAACACAAAGTGGGTCGCAAATAACAACAGCAAAAATCAATTATGAGGCAAAGTTTGCTGCTTCTTATAATACGTAAGTGGTTTATATATGTCTTTAAACAAGCAGGGGAAGATTTATTTATAATTTAACATAGCCTGGACGTCAGCTGGGACAGCTTGACGTCTCATATTGGTATTATTTACGGAAATTTTTTCCGTTCCTCCATCTGTATTTCATTCTGTCTCTCTCTTTCCAATTATTACTTTTCTTTGTCAGCTCCTTAACACCCTGCATTTCCCCTTACAGCGTATTCCTTTAAGCGTCATGGTAAAAATTATTGCTCGGTATTACAGTGCGTTTTACCCATTTGTCGGCAGCCATGCCTTTTGTTCGCAATTCTGACAATGGCAAGATTTCTCCTTTTTTACCTCTCATTTTAACTTTTTCATTAGGCTAATTAAAAATGTTTGGATGTGGCTTGAGTTGCTTTTTGACGCTGTCTTTTTTCGCTTTGCCGTGCTTCGGTTTGCTGTTACACATAGCGAATGCGTTGAGTGTATGAGTTATGTCTGCGAGGAAATCGCGGCGACAGACAAGGACTTTTAAATACTTGTTATTTAAATGGATCGAAATGCTGCAAGAAGCTCAAATTGGAAATTAAATTGTGGTTAAGGGTGAAAAGGAATTGAATATTCATGTAGAATGGCAATTTGCATAAATTTAATCTTTCCAACAGATTTAATCTTTAATGACATTAATGCCTATGACAGTTGCTCTTCCGCTCTTTTTATACCGTGAACCCATTGAAAATGGGAATTCAGGGTATAATGGTTTTGTGAAAATGTATGTAACAGGCAGAAGGAGACGTCGCAGACCCCATAAAATATATATATTCTTGATCAGCATAAAAAAATAAGTTGATCTAGCCCTGTCCGTCTGTCCGTCCGTCTGTCCGTCCGTCCGTCCGTCTGTCCGTCTGTCCGTCTGTATGAACGTCGAGATTTCGGAAACTACAAAAGCTAGAGAGCTGAAATTTCACATGAACACTCGTATGTTAGCTACGCAATACGAGTTTATTTTGTTTTTTCGATAGCTCGTCCCATTTCCAAATATGGGAATTCAGGGTATAATGGTTTTGTGAAAATGTATGTAACAGGCAGAAGGAGACGTCGCAGACCCCATAAAATATATATATTCTTGATCAGCATAAAAAAATAAGTTGATCTAGCCCTGTCCGTCTGTCCGTCCGTCTGTCCGTCCGTCCGTCCGTCTGTCCGTCTGTCCGTCTGTATGAACGTCGAGATTTCGGAAACTACAAAAGCTAGAGAGCTGAAATTTCACATGAACACTCGTATGTTAGCTACGCAATACGAGTTTATTTTGTTTTTTCGATAGCTCGTCCCATTTCCAAATTATCGATAAAAAATTATATCCATAATATCTATCAAAATATATAAAGTTGAAGTCTCTAGCTAAAACGGTGTAGAAGTTATACCCAAAAAACCTAAAAAATGTAAACGAATTTTCGATTTTTATCGATAATTTGGAAATGGGACGAGTTATCGAAAAAACAAAATAAACTCGTATTGCGTAGCTAACATACGAGTGTTCATGTGAAATTTCAGCTCTCTAGCTTTTGTAGTTTCCGAAATCTCGACGTTCATACGGACGGACGGACGGACAGGGCTCAATCAACTTATTTTTTTATGCTGATCAAGAATATATATACTTTATAGGGTCTGCGACGTCTCCTTCTGCCTGTTACATACATTTTCACAAAACCATTATACCCTGAATTCCCATTTTCAATGGGTTCAGGGTATAAAAACCTAAAAAATGTAAACGAATTTTCGATTTTTTATGGATAATTTGGAAATGGGACGAGTTTACGAAAAAACAAAATAAACTCGTATTGCGTAAGTAACATACGAGTGTTCATGTGAAATTTCAGCTCTCTAGCTTTTGTAGTTTCCGAAATCTCGACGTTCATACGGACGGACGGACGGACGGACGGACGGAAGGACGGACAGACGGACAGGGCTCAATCAACTTATTTTTTTATGCTAATCAAGAATATATATACTTTATAGGGTCTGCGACGTCTCCTTTTGCCTGTTACATACATTTTCACAAAACCATTATACCCTGAATTCCCATTTTCAATGGGTTCAGGGTATAAAAATATAGCTGAAGGTGAAAAAGAACATCATCTAATCCTAAAAAGTTGTACAAGCTTGAAAGCTTCGTTCAATCTCTGTCTCTCTCTCTCTCTCACTCTCTCTCACTTTATTTTCCTAACTCTTAAAAATACAAATTTTCAAATCCAGTCACTGCACAACAAACTAAAATGTTTCAACTTTACAATAGCATAACAAAAATCAAAAAACTTTTACCGAGCCCATTAAATAAAAGTTGAATAGTGTGAGGCGACGCCACGTCTTTTGCGATTTTAAGGCGACAATTTCGAGAGCTGCTCAATTCGGAGGTTGTCATTAAAACTACAACAAAAGAGCTGCCAAAAAAGAGAGCAAAAATGAATTACATGAGCGCAAAACAATAAAAACCAACAACCAAGTATCGCACTCCTCTTCCTTCCTTCCCAATTTTGTATATGTTCACAGGAAGTTCTTGTTTTTTTGGCAAGGATATGCTTAAGTGGCAGTAACAGTTTGGATGCAAACATTGTCTGTGGAACTGCCAAAAAAAAGCTATCATAAAGAAAACAAGTAAGAAACCTCTAGTCGAGACGGCTCGACTACGAGATACCCTGAACCCTGCAAAAAAAACACTAATTTCTTCTTCTTTACGCACGTGTAAGCGCGCTCTGCTAACTGCGCAGTTGCTGCCGCGGCTTGGGGGTGGGGTGGCCTATACTTTATCGATAATTTGGAAATGGGATGAATTATCGAAAAAAAAAGAAAATAAACTCGTACTGCGCAACTAACATACGAGTATTCATGTAAAAGTTCAGCTCTCTAGCTTTTGTAGTTTCCGAAATCTCGACGTTCATACGGACGGACGGACGGACGGACGGACAGACGGACATGGCTAGATCAACTTTTCTCGTCACCCTGATCAAGAATTTATATACTTTATGGCGTCTGCGACTTCTCCTTCTGGATAGATTTTCACAAAACCATTATACCCTGAATTCCCATTTTCAATGGGTTCAGGGTATAATAATAAGAAGTTGAAAGTAAGAAAGTGTTATAGACTAGAAAGACGTGGTCGAAGAATATAGATATTATATAACTTTAAGATCATTTATAGTCTACCTATGCATATAGAATATGTTGAAAGTAAGAAAGTAAGAAAGTGTTATAGACTAGAAAGACGTGGTCAAAGAATATAGATATTATATAACTTTAAGATCATTTATAGTCTACCTATGCATATAGAATATATAAATTTATTGTTCGTAACCTGCGTAGTAAAATCCGGTTGCTCTATATATTCACATTTTGTATAGTTCACACTTAATACTCTCTTTCGAAGCGTGTGCATTAATGCACTGCATTTGCTAATATAACAACAAAACTACAAAAACAACTGCCGGCAAAAACTTGATGGATCCTAAGGAGCGCTGGGCGTGGCAGAGTGTGGGTGAACCCGCAAGTAAAAGCCAGTTAAAGCAACAGTGGCTGCCATCTAAGCAGCCTCACACACTTGATCACAACGTTTGCTGACATTCTAATATCGAAATAGTAACAAACACACACTCACAACGTAGCACTCATTTTAGCTATTGTTGCAGCTGCTCTTGGCATGGCCCATTGTTGCTAATGTCGCTGTTGTTGTTTTTCCCTCGTTCGGTCGTTATTGTTGTTTTGTCAACAGTTGTACACATACATACGGTACGTATGGCTGACTTTTTGTTAAATTCGTTTTTCTATTGTTCGTTGGAAAGAACTTTAGTCCACGGCTTTGTCGCATTGTTAAATGTGTTGCTATCTCTATTCAGTCAGCGTAGTATCTATCTCATTTAGTCAATACCTCTCTTCTTCTAGCTAGCTCTATGTTTTTTTTCTTTGGCCATGTGCAGATTTGGCACTGCACAAAAGTTGAAAGCGAGGACATTATTGAATATGCATTGCAGTTGCTCTATTGTTGCCCACCACACACACATACATTCGCATATGAGCACACACACCAACATAAACGTGTGTGTGCGCACAAAATGACACAAGCTTACCGCCCAATTTCGACCATTGAAATTTATATGCCGCTTAAACAGAAGTCGAAGCCACACATTAAAACCTATTGCTAAAGAGAATAAGAGAGACGGTGTCAGCGAGTTGGTAACTGTGAATGTATGTATGTGTGTGTGTGCACGTGTGTGTTGGCCAACATTGCTCAATTTCAAGAATAGCAAAACTGCTTCAAACTGCCAGCCACAACCATTCGCTTATTTATGTGTTGCTGGCATTTTGTTTGCCATTCAGTGTAATAAATTAAGAGCTTTACCTTTGACCCTGTCTATATATGCTCTGTCCCCTATCCGCTGCGCACAACCAGCAAACCAATATAACAACTTATCAACAGCAGCAAAGAAAGGCACGTACCAACTGGCTATATGTATGTGATGAAAGACAGGCAGGTGTGCACACCTTATCGCCTGGCTTAGGCGACACGCACATTTAGCGCGAACGACAACCGAGGATTTGCGATAGTTTCCCCTTCAACTCTCTGACTAACGAGGAGACAATAAAAATGGCCCTGACAATTGGCAGATTGCGGTGGAATGTTAAAAGGATTTGCCTTTTTATACCCTGAACCCATTGAAAATAGGAATTCAGGGTATAATGGTTTTGTGAAAATGTATGTAACAGGGAGAAGGAGACGTCGCAAACCCAAAAAAGTATATATATTCTTGATCAGCATAAAAAAATAAGTTGATCTAGCCCTGTCCGTCTGTCCGTACGAACGTCGAGATTTCACATGAACACTCGTATGTTAGTTACGCAGTACGAGTTTATTTTGTTTTTTCGATAACTCACCCCGTTTCCAAATTATCGATTAAAAATACGTCGAGATTTCACATGAACACTCGTATGTTAGTTACGCAGTACGAGTTTATTTTGTTTTTTCGATAACTCACCCCGTTTCCAAATTATCGATAAAAAATCGAAAATTCGTTTCCATTTTAAAGGTTTTTTGGGTATAACTTCTACACCGTTTTAGCTAGAGACTTCAACTTTATAAATTTAGATAGATATTATGGATACGCAGATTTTGTAGTTTTCAGATTTTGGATGCCACGCCCCCTCCGCCCCCAATTACGAGTGTTCATGTGAAAATTCAGCTCTCTAGCTTTTGTAGTTTCCGAAATCTCGACGTTCATACGGACGGACGGACAGACGGACAGGGCTAGATCAACTTATTTTTTTATGCTGATCAAGAATATATATACTTTATGGGGTCTGCGACGTCTCCTTCTGCCTGTTACATACATTTTCACAAAACCATTATACCCTGAATTCCCATTTTCATTGGGTTCAGGGTATAAAAAGAATATTTGTTAAAAATTAGTCGCAGTGCAAAGCTGTAACATTTGACTATTTTTAAATTTTTTGTATGCAGTTTTCTTCCAGTCAACCGAATGAAAGCGAAAATACAGACCTTAGAAGTTACTACATTGAATTCGTGTTACAGTTTTGCTCGTCAGTGTATATCTTCGGAAATCGACACGTTCAAACATACGGACAGACGCACAGACGGACATGGCTATAACAACTCGTCACCCTGATCAAGAATATATATACTTTATGGGGTCTGCGACGTCTCCTTCTACCTGTTACATACATTTTCACAAAACCATTATACCCTGAATTCCCATTTTCAATGGGTTCAGCGTATACAAAAAAACTATTAAAATTCATGGTAGGAGGAAGAATTTTCCGTTGGAGTTTGGTGTACGAAATATAATTGTGATTGATATAAAAGATTATTTGATCAAATCATAAAGTTTCACTTGTCCCAAACTTAAACAAATATAATTTTGAAAGTGTTTTATTTTAAATAAGTGTATGTTTAAAATTTCAGTTCCACAACTCCGCTAACGCATTTTTGGTGTGCCTCAAACTTTCGAAATTGAATAGAACCTCTGCACACGCTGAGGTCTCAGGTGTGTGAAAGCAACAAGTTCAAGCAAAAGATATATTTTATTGGCGTGCCGCTTGAGAATACCAAGCTTTAAGATTGTGGACCAAAGGAAACACTGTCCACGATTTATTGTCCGCCCATTACAAGCGGAAATTAAGCGCGGCAGATCGTCCAAGCGATGCTCTAAGGCGAGCGTGCGTGAAAGCGTTTTCCCGGTGCTAGCCAAAGTCCTGCTGGCCAAGCAAAGCTATTGTTTCTCTGCACGCTCTCATCTATGGCAGTCACGTTGCACGTAACGACAACTTGGGATTTGTTAAGTGGCACCGCGCTCTGGTGTCCAGCATGTTCAGCAACAGCTTCTTCCCGTACTCTAACTTCCTTAGACATATGTATATGCATACTTGTATACGTACATATCTTCATTTTCAATTATTTAATAATAATATAACTATATGCCTCTCTATTACTTAGAGCATCTTCAAGTTTCGCCTAGCCACCGAATGCGGTCACGATCTAGATTTCCTATCTCTGCCATGTATTGCCTGTCACGTGTTTCGCGCATATTGCTCGCTTCAACATTTATAGCTAACTTCCTTTTGCATGTTTTGTTGCTAGTTATCATAATTTTTGTTTTATCCACACACCTTTCGCTGTTAACGTGTTTTAATTTTTAGCATGGCAATCATGCAGAGGAGGGTTAGGGACTGGTGTGGCAGGCGAATATCACTCAGCCGTTACTGATTCGATTTGGGCGTTGTGTACCTTTGCTTTTAGTGATTGAAATCGCACATTTTTAAGTAAAAAAGCGCACAGAGAAGTGCACTCAATCACTTGTCACGTGATGCTTTCCCATTACCCGCTTCTCGTTACCCGTACTGAATTCCTTTCGAATACAAATGGTAGCCAGGTTAAGTGAAGAGGCGGAGCGTTGTAGCTGCGACTCCTTGGGCAGTAATGTGAAAAGTGTTTTCTGTGTTTATATAAAAGATTACGTCATTGTCGTAGAGGGAGCGTGAGAGCGAACGGGAAAAGCTACAAAAAAGCGGTAAAAAACGTTGAAAACAACGGCAGCATCCGCAATGAAAATGGAAACGCTTTGGGCTATCGTTTGGCTTTTGTAAGCAATGTGAAAATAGAACATTCATGTTTTAAATGTGAAATCGATAGGAAAACAGCGTTAGTCAAGGCTGCTCGACTACAAGATCACCTGAACTCTTTAAAGAACAACATACCCGAATATACGTGATTTACTGACAGCACAGTTGACACAGCGAAATGAAATTATCAAATGAATCTGATCATGACTGAATGTGATAATGACGTTAATATGTGTTAATAATATAATAAATATCAAAAATGTTGTTAAATACACATGAATATAAATGCACATCAGAAACTCTGGGGATGAGTTTGAGCCTAGGGCATGACTCTAAGGCTTGCTGAAACCGATTAAAGCTAGCCCTGATAAGAACATACATATATATTCTTTATATTGTCTATATGCCCGAATTTTCAATTATTTAATGCATTCAGGGTAGACAATTTAAACCTCAAGGCTATGAAAATTTAAATCCAATAACAACAATGTTCTAGCCAGAAAGTTTTCCAATTTTCGCATTATGAAAATTATCTGATATCAAAAAAAAAAAAAAAAAAAAGGATGTGCCCCCGTAAAGCAATTTCAAGGCGCTCCCTATTTTGGTGGTATACCCAGTTTATGTATAATGCCGCACAGTGGAAGAAGGCCAAAAAATGTGGCAAGGACCAGAAAACAGGATGACACCCGTGAAAACTTTTCCATTAAGAAAATTAACTGAGATTAAGTGTGGCGCATGTTTTAACTGAGTAAAAGTTTTTTGCTTGTATTCTTGCCGCCTTCTTTCGTCCTTTTTGGGAAATTACAACAATTTCGAGGCATTTAAGCATTTGTCAGACGCATACAGAGGAAATTCACTTTGTATAGGCTGCAGGCCGGAAGTGCTGCCTCCCGTAACAATGTGGTTGTGAACGGTTCACATGAAACTGTGCGTGCGTGCTTGTGTCCTTGTGTGAGGGAGAGTTTATTTGCTGACTGGCTGGCTGACTTGACACACTTTGGTTGTTTGGTTCCGTCGATACTAATCTAATTTTATTGATATTGACACAATTTTGCAGATTTCCACAAACATAAAAAGAGGGGCGGGCAATACATGAAGAAGAAAGTATAGCAAGATAAGTTTTGCAACATACACCAGTAACGAGCAAAACGAAACAAACAAAATTGAAGTAGGTTGGTATAAGAAATAAGTTAAAGTTAAAGCCATTTCGTTCATATTTATCACAAGATTAAAAAATTATATAAAATATAAGAAAATTTATAGCAAGAAGTTAAGCACACTTTATATTTTGCTGAAGACTGAAGTCTGGCTTATTCGGCGGGGAATTAACAAGTTTCCCCCATATTTAGAATAAGTGTGACAGTCCAATTCAGTCTTTTAATTTTACATCGCTATATACAAGAGGTGTTATATACAATACAAGGTAATTTCTAGCTAAGTACTCTTTGCAACACTTACACTCTCGCTCATCTGCGGCTATAGCTAAAGATGAAGGCCTAAGTAACATAATCGCTGAAACGTGTGGCAATTACATGAAACTGGCTAAAATTGAATGCCAAACAGCTGCTGGTTTCTGTGTGTAATTCGCATCCAATTCAATTAAGCAAAGGGGCCCCAGACACGTGCCGGCCAATTTGTGTATGGATATAAAAACAAGTATCTTTTCAAGTCACAGCATAGTCAACAGTAATGCCTAATACGTTCATATTGCTGGTCTGCCTGCTTGGCTTCAGACCGACACTGGCGTGGATCTCATCTGATCACCATGATAACGATCCGGAAGAAGTCTTCTCTGCACGCTGGCAGCTGGCCTATGGGAGCTGGCAGCGCAAATGCAAGAAATACGAGCTCCCGGAGCAACAGACAGATATAAGCCCTCGCATAGCTCGTGGTGAACTGGCCAAACCGGGCATGTTTCCCTATCAAGTAGCGTTGCTGTTGCATCTGCGGCAAGGATATGCCACGCGATGTGGTGGATCGCTAATTAGTCTAAACTACGTGCTGACTGCAGCGCATTGTCTGAATGATGCCGAAAGTGGACTGATTTATTTGGGCAGTAATAGCTTTGCAAATGCAGCTACGGCAACCCAAATTTTCCAAGTACATATATGGAATTTTATTGTCTTTCCGGGCTATCTGGGCTTTGCGGGCTATCATGATTTGGCCATAATACATCTGCCCCACTCGGCCACGCCCAGTGCCACGGTGCAGCCCATTCCTCTAGCGCTCGATTTTATGCAGCAATCGCTGCTGCAGGGACAACTAGTTAGCAGCTCCGGCTGGGGCGCTTTGGGGGATGACATGAATGGCACACAATCCTCAGAGGCCAATCTACTACACTATGTGGATGTTTCTGTGCTGAAGCAAGACAGATGCATTTGCTATTTTCTACCCGGTTTAGTTAGCTTGCAACGGCACATTTGTAGCGATGGGCGGCAGGGGCGTGGCAGCTGCCAGGGCGATTCTGGTGGTCCGCTGGTCTATCGTTGGCAAAATGTTAGCTATTTGATTGGAGTAACTGCATTTGGCAGCACCAATGGCTGTGAGCAAGGCTCGCCAACTGTCTACACGCGCATCACAGCTTATTTGGAATGGATTCAGGGTGAGACGGACTTGCAAAGTACTGAGTAGGAGATGGCAGACTCTACATATCCTCTAATCCAGCAATCAAAGTGAACTAATCGCAGTTAACGTTCAATTGTTGGCCATAAATTGCTTAACAATACAACCAGAGTTCCAAAATGTCCTGACAATAAAATCAATTAGTTCGAAACGTTAGCAGTGAGCTCGAGGTCCGACTCCTGAGTTCGAACACGGCATTTATTTTTTGCCCAAACCGAGTTGCCTTCGGGTATCATTAAATCGGACGTTTGATACCAAATGAAAATTACAGGCTATAAATAACAATAAACAGTACAACAAACAATCTAATAGTAACCAAATACTTGACATTATCAAAACGGCAAAACATAAAAACAAGACGAACAAATACACAAATAATAAATTTCAGTTTAAGTTGTAATCATCATGCTTATTTTAATACCCTATACTTCTATGGAATGTGCTTAAATTAAAGTTAAAGTTGTAATTATCGTGCTTATATTAATACCCTATACTTCTAAGGAATTTATATATCAGGATTCGTCATTTTACCTTTCAAGGCTATATCGCCTACAGAATTGATATTACTCTAAATAGTTTTTTTAGATAACTTGTAAATATACCTAAACTTTTTCATTCCGCTATTGCTTACTTTCTAGGTATCGTCTTGTCAATAACTCAAGGTTACCTTCTTTTTATACCCTGAACCCATTGAAAATGGGAATTCAGGGTATAATGGTTTTGTGAAAATGTATGTAACAGGCAAAAGGAGACGTCGCAGACCCTATAAAGTATATATATTCTTGATCAGCATAAAAAATAAGTTGATTGTGCCCTGTCCGTCTGTCCGTCCGTCCGTCCGTCCGTATGAACGTCGAGATTTCGGAAACTACAAAAGCAAGAGAGCTGAAATTTCACATGAACACTCGTATGTTACCTACGCAATACGAGTTTATTTTGTTTTTTCGATAACTCGTTCCATTTCTAAATTATCGATAAAAATCGAAAATTCGTTTACATTTTTTAGGTTTTTTTGGTATAACTTCTACACCGTTTTAGCTAGAGACTTCAAATTTATTTATTTAGATAGATATTATGAATACGCAGATTATGTAATTTTCAGATTTTGGATGCCACGCCCCCTTCGCCCCCAATTTGGAAAAAAACGCATTTCAAATACTAGAGACTTGCAATTTGGCACATAGATAGATATTGATACTCTTAATCTACTCTGAAAATTTTATCAAGATCGTCTATCTAGAAATGGAGTTATAAGTGTCCAAAGTTCAGCCCAACCCACCCCCAAGCCACGGCAGCAACTGCGCAGTTAGCAGAGCGCGCGCTCATAAGTGCGTAAAGAAGAAGAGTATCACTTTATTGCAGGGTTCAGGGGATTTCGTAGTCGAGCAATCTCGACTAGAGCCTTCTTACTTGTTTTTAACTACAAGTAAAACTTAATTTTTTGTTTGCACATTCGCTAATCTTTTTTAATTGGGCATTTTGAATTGCCAATTAACTGGAGCTCTGCTGACGCATATTTGTGGGCTGAAGCCGCAGCGTGCTCAATCACGAGGCGAGTGCTGAAAAGTGTAAATGGCCAAACAACTGTTGTGGTCAGCTTGACGGCGTTGTGTGGGTATATTATATATTTGTATATATTAATTGAAAATGGAAATTCAGCGTATAATGGCTTTGTAAAAATGTATGTAACAGGCAGAAGAAGATGCCGCAGACCCCACCGAGTATATATATTATTGATCAACACAAAAAAATAAGTTGATATAGCCCTGTCCATTCGTACTCGTATGTTAATTATCCAGTACGAGTTTTTTTTCGACAACTCATTGCATTTCCCAATAATCGATAAAAAATTAAAAAATCGTTTACTTTTTTACGTTTTTTTAACAACTTCTACACCGCTTGAGCTAGAGACTTCACATTTGTTTATGGATATGCAGATTTTGCCATTTTTTGATTTTGGATGACCCCTTCGCCACCAATTTGATAAAAAAAAAAGCAGATTTCAGGGTATCTCGTAGTCGAGCCGTCTCGACTAGAGCCTTCTTTTTTCTTGTTTATACCAGTTAAAGTGACGTGTGAAAGTGTGGCTATCATTCAAGTGAATGACAAAGCATAACTGTGAAACAGTGAAACTCTATCCACCGCCAGTCAAAAAACAAAATAATCTTATCTTACATTAAGATCCTATCAAGATCCTTTCTTCTAATATTATTTTACGTTTATCACACGATATGATAATATGCGTACCCAAAAGTAACTGAATTTGTATTCAATAATATAATAACATTATAAACAAGTAAGAAGGCTCTAGTCGAGACTGCTCGACTACGAAATCCCCTGAACCCTGCCAAAAAGTGATACTCTTCTTCTTTACGCACTTATGAGCGCGCGCTCTGCTAACTGCGCAGTTGCTGCCGTGGCTTGGGGGTGGGTTGGGCTGAACTTTGGACGCTTATAACTCCATTTGCAAATGGACGATCTTTATGAAAATTTTAGAGTAGATCAAGAGTTACTAAATCTACCTCTGTGCCAAATTGCAAATCTCTAGTATTTGAAATGTGTTTTTTCCAAATTGGGGGCGAAGGGGGCGTGGCATCCAAAATCTGAAAACTACAAAATCTGCGTATCCATAATATCTATCTAAATATGTAAAGTTGAAGTCTCTAGCTAAAACGGTGTAGAAGTTATACCAAAAAAACCTAAAAAATGTAAACGAATTTTCGATTTTTTATCGATAAATGATAATGATGGGATGAGTTATCGAAAAAACAAAATAAACTCGTACTGCGTAGCTAACATACGAGTGTTCATGTGAAATTTCAGCTCTCTAGCTTTTGTAGTTTCCGAAATCTCGACGTTCATACGGACGGACAGACGGACAGGGCTAGATCAACTTATTTTTTTATGCTGATCAAGAATATATATACTTTATGGGGTCTGCGACTTCTCCTTCTGCCTGTTACATACATTTTCACAAAACCATTATACCCTGAATTCCCATTTTCAATGGGTTCAGGGTATAATAATCAATGCCTTAAATAATCATCGGCACTTAAAAAGTGAAAAAATTCATGGTAAGACTTTTAAAATCCCAGATTTAAGAACATATTTATGATTGATCTTAAGAGTTTAACTTTACATAACCAACGGAACAGTCAGCTTAACATTGAAACTGATACGGTCTAACGATAAGATAGTTGAGATTCAAAGCTAAAACCATTTAATGCACATGATTGCAATCTACAGTGAACACTCTCAAATAGCTGGTTATGTTAAAATTAATTAACGAAGAGTACTAACTCAATTTAATGAGAAACTAATAGTTATAAAAAAAAACCATCTAATTAACTGCTAAACATAAAATAATTGATTAAAAGATTTTTATAGAAGTAAATAACACGCGTGGCAAATCTCAGAGAATCGGGGAAAAAAAATTCTCAATTATTCTGTCTGATAAGACTAGATGTACTTCGACTTGGAATTGGCTATGAGCCGACATGACGTGTGACGTGGGATGTGGACACATATCTTATCTAAGCACCTGGAGAATTAGCTCATTTTGACGAACCATTTTCGATGGGCTACTATATAAGCGCTCCTACTGACGGATAAAAAACAGTTGTGTTTTAACTAACTAAACAACATGAAGTTTCTGATTATTCTTGCTTTGGCCGTGGCTGCAACAGCTTTCCCAGAAAGCGAGTTGGTCCATCGCTTCCGTGTGATGCCCGTTCAGGACAACATTGAAGGACGCATCACCAATGGCAAGCAAGCCAGCGTTGGCCAATTCCCCTATCAGGTGGGTCTATCCCTCAAGGTTTCCGCTCTGTCTTCCGCCTGGTGTGGTGGCTCTCTGATTGGCAACAGCTGGGTATTGACCGCTGCTCACTGTACCGATGGGTAACTATTCATAAAGGTCGAATATTGGATGCAGTTGCTTATTTCCGATAACGCTTTTAGCATCCAGTCTGTGACTGTCTATCTGGGCGCTACTGTGCGCACCTCACCTGAGGTCAGCCACACCGTTCCTAAGTCCGACATCGTCATTCACTCCGGCTGGAACAGCGACAACCTGAAAAACGATATCTCCTTGATCAAGATCCCCGCTGTTGCCTTCTCCAGCAGGATTCAGGCCGTTAAGCTACCCGCCATTTCCAGCTCGTACTCCACCTATGTTGGTTCCACTGTTATCGCTTCTGGCTGGGGCCGCATCAGCGACTCTTCCAACGGTGTTGCCACCAACTTGCAGTACATTGAAGCCAGCGTCATTTCCAACGCTGTTTGTGCCGCAACCTACGGCAGCAGCATTGTCACCTCATCCAACATCTGTATCTCCACAACCGGCGGCAAGTCCACATGCAACGGTGACTCTGGTGGCCCATTGGTGCTCGAGGCCAACAAGGTCCAGGTTGGTTTGACGTCCTTCGGTGCTGCTGCTGGCTGCGCATTGGGTTACCCCGCTGCTTTCACCCGTACGACGTCCTATCTCGACTGGATCAAGAGTATCAGTGGCATTTACTACTAAATGTCTGAAACTTCCAACTCGTAATTAAAATAAAGCACATAACGAAATTATTTGTATTGTTTCTCTTACTAACCAAATCACTCAATGGCGCCGTTAACATCAATAGTTGAAATTAACACTGAGCGAGTGAACTTATTTAGGTTTAGCTAACGATTACATGGTCTTTTAAAATGACTTGAGTTCAAATCCCGCTAGAAACTTTTTGTTTATTAATCCAAAACTTATAAATTTTATTTTTTAATACATGAATATTTTTATATTTATGTTAAAATGCTTTCTACCATCTTAGCAATTACTACTAAGCTAGTATAAGCATGAATTATGCAGTTGCCCACAATAAACTTCTTTTCCGATTTGCCACGCCCTCAGTGGGCGTAGACGCATAATTTTTAACATAATGCCAGTTCCTAGAAAGAGCCGAGCCTAACATAACTGCAAAATTTGGTTGCTTCCACTCCGAAATTACAAATGCGAAAATTTCAGGGTATTTTTCGATATGCCACGACCCCAAAGAGGCTGAAAAATTATTTTTATGTCATCGATAGAGGAGGCCCTGCAAAAAAAAAAGCTAATACTCTTCTTCTATACGAACGCGCTCTGTTAACCGTGCAGCTGCTGCCGTGGCTGGGGTGGGTTCGGCTGAAGGGGGCGTGGCACCCAAAATCTGCGTATCCATAGCTCAAACAACATAGCTCGAAAAACACAAAATAAAGTCGTACTTTGTGGGGTGTGCGACTTCTGCTTCTGCCTGTTACATACATTTTCACAAAACCATTATACCCTGAATTCCCATTTTCGATGGGTTCAGAGTATAAAAATATTGAGCACAACTACTGATAGAATGATTGACCCAACAAAGATTTAGTCCAAATGAACCCATGATTTTGGGTCTGAGTCTTATTGGTTGAATGATATTTGGGTAATTACCTACCACAAAAAAAAGAGCTAATAGAAAGAGAAAGCATATAATGCAGCATGTGTCTGAGGCAGTTAGCAATGTTTGGAAACTAACTTAGTCACAAGCACATATCCTCAAGTTCTCTGTATATTTAACGGGATGTCACTTGCTCTGACATCTAACACAGAAAATGTTTCTAACAACGGCCGCACTTACACACACACACGAAGAGTATCGCACACTTAATTACTTTAACTCAAACATTTTATTTAATTTAATAACTTCCTGGTTTGCCGCCCCGCTCAGTTTCCGGTTGCCATACAGTTGTAGTCACACAAACTTATGTGTGTAGCGTTCTGCCACCCACATGGCGGCGTATCAGCGTCATTGAATGTTTTTGGCATATTGCCCGACTCGACACCATTATTTCTGGTAACAAGATAATTGTGTAATGAAATCCACAATTCTCTCCACACAAATCTCTCTCTCTCCCTCTCTCTCTGTCTCTCTCTCTCTTTTCCTCTGTCTTTCTCATCTCCCTCAATGTCCCCTTCTCTTTCTCTCTCTCTGCTGAGATAAAGTGCAAGTTCGATGGCAAAGTTTGCAGATTTTTCCACAACAGTTCACACAAAGCAGTGATGCCAATTTGTCCTTTTTCCGGACAGATCTGTCCTGTTTTTAAGCGCTTTGTCCGGAAAAAATATCAAACATCCCCTATCCGGAAATCTGTCCTTTTTTTGTGAATGCGAATCGTGTTCATATTTTCCCAGTTGGTTGGTTTTTTTCATAGTTGATCGGTTGTTGATGCAACAAAATTTTATTAAATAACATTGCAGAGCAGTTTAACAGCACTTTAGCATAAAATATACTAAATTGTGTACCGATATTTGGTTAAGAACAGCGCCAAAATAAGTATAACAGTGATAAATTGATAGTGTAGGAGGTTTATATGTATTATCGATATCGTTTCTTATCTAAAATTGAATTTGAAAAGAGTGATAAATGCCCAAGGAGATGTATAAACAAAAATTTCGGGATTGCTGGCTACAGCAGCCAGATTTCAAGTCGTGGATAGCACGGGATGAGAACGACAATAATAAGGCGTACTGCAAATACTGCAAATGCAGTATAAATTGCAAAATTGACCAAATTCGCGCACATATGCAAAACGCATCGTGTTTTGCCCAAAAAAATAAAATATGCTTTAAACCTCCGGAATGTCCCCAAACTTGTCGCCAGGCACAACTTGTGTTGTATTAGCTATAAGTTGCCAGAAGAGTGCTTGGCGCGTGTTGAATCCATGGCGACATACGAGGCCAGGGAAGAGGAAAATGATAATATAATTGACAATGCCTTGAAATTGTTATAATAAAAAAAAAAAAATACAAATTTAGAAAAAAATGTTTTTGTCCTGTTTTCTGTCCTTTTTCTTTAGATTTTCTGCCTTTTTTTCCGTATTTTACGGAAGGTTTGGCCTTTTTTAAAAAAAAAAAAAATTGGCATCACTGACACAAAGAGACTTTCGTTGTTGTATTTTTCTGGGAATTGTGTATTATTTCTGATGAGCGGTAATACTTTTTATACCCTGAACCCATTGAAAATGGGAATTCAGGGTATAATGGTTTTGTGAAAATGTATGTAACAGGCAGAAGGAGACGTCACAGACCCCATAAAGTATATATATTCTTAATCAGCATAAAAAAATAAGTTGATCTAGCCCTATCCGTCTGTCCGTCCGTCTGTCCGTCTGTCCGTCCGTCCGTCCGTCCGTTTGTCCGTCTGTCCGTCTGTATGAACGTCGAGATTTCGGAAACTACAAAAGCTAGAGAGCTGAAATTTCACATGAGCACTCGTATGTTAGCTACGCAGTACGAGTTTATTTTGTTTTTTCGAATCGAAAATTCGTTTCCATTTTTTGTTTTTTTTTTTTGGTATAACTTCTACACCGTTTTAGCTAGAGACTTCAACTTTATATATTTAGATAGATATTATGGATACGCAGATTTTGTAGTTTGCAGATTTTGGATGCCACGCCCCCTCCGCCCCCAATTTGAAAAAAACGCATTTTAAATACTAGAGACTTGCAATTTTGCAAATAGATAGATTTAGATCTTAATCTAGTCTGAAAATTGAATAAGCGTCCAAAGTTCAGCCCAACCCACCCCCAAGCCACGGCAGCAACTGCGCAGTTAGCAGAGCGCGCGCTTATATGTGCGTAAAGAAGAAGAGTATCACTTTTTTTGCAGGGTTCAGGGTAGTCCTAGTCGAGCCGTCTCGACTAGAGCCTTCTTACTTGTTATATTTGCATCTAACACTAAAAAAGAGCCGAAGGCAGCCGTGAAAGTTCAAAAGTTGTGTAGAATTGCCAGGCATTACTGGGGAATCAGAGACAAAGGCTGTAAAATAAAGAAAATTATTTATCCCCAGCATGAAGTTTAAAGTTAAAGAAACTTTGATACCTAAAATAAATAGGATTGATTGATTAGAAGCACTTTAAAAACAAAATCAACCGTTTCCTCGATTCCCATAAATCATAGTTCAATGAGAATCGAGGAAACGATTTATTCTTATTAGGGTTGTTGATAATATATCAAAATATCAATATATCGATATTTTTATACAAAAAAAATATATTTATATCGTGATAATTTTTTTGCCCAAATATCGAATATTTTTGCGATATATTTGATATATCGTTGGTCACACAAATTGTGAGACATTCTGAATCAAAATGGTTAAGACGAATTATTCAGATTTCAAAAATGGAACAGCAAAATGCAATTTATGCCCTAAAATAATAAAAACAAGTTGTAACACATCAAATATGGGAATGCATATAAAAAACAACATTATGATGAATTTAGAAGACCAAGGTGATAGCTTCGAAAACGACCACAATAGGTCAATATTGAAAGTACACATTGCGGAAGAGGGAACTTGAGATGTAACGCAGCTTGCCCCAAACTTCTTGGGAAAGCAATCCGATAATTTTTTGGAATTCTCATAAGGCCATCGAAGATCAATTACGATCAGCCCCTGGTAGCTAGGTGCCTTTAGAGCGACTTGCTTCGCCAATAAAATGAGTTGTTTGCGGCTCACGAAGTCGTATGACGGACTCTCACATATCAGAACGCGTTTTTTTTTTATTAAACTCTGAGTACTTAATACTGGCCATTATTATTATTATTATTATATTAAAATAGTTATTCCTATTATTCTTTTTTTTTTTTTTTTTTTTGTCGGATTGTAAAGTTATTGTAGGAAAAAGTTTTAAAAATATCGAAAATATCGATATATCGATATTTTTAAAGTTGAATATCAAATATCATTTTGATATTTTTTCAAAACTTAAAATATCATCGATACGATATTTTAAAAATATTCAACAACCCTAATTCTTATGTAAATTTAGCGTAATACTTAGAGTAAAGAACATAGGAGACATAAGAGTAGACGCTACAAAGCATCAAATCATCGTTTTCATACCCTGAACCCATTGAAAATGGGAAATCAGGGTATAATGGTTTTGTTAAATGTATGTAACAGGCACAAGGAGGCGTGGCAGACCCGAATATAAAGTATATATATTCGAGAAAAGCTGATCTAGCCCTGTCCGTCTGTCCGTCTGTCCGTCCGTTCCGAGATTTCGGAAACTACAAAAGCTAGAGAGCTGAAATTGCACTCGTATGTTAGTTACGCAGTACGACTTTGTTTTGGTTTTTTTTTTTTTTTTTTCCATAAAAATCGAAAATTCGTTTACATTTTTTGGGTTTTTTGGGCATAACTTCTACACCGTTTAACCTAGAGACTTCAAATGTATATATTTAGATAGATATTATGGATACGCAGATTTTGTAATTTTTAAGATTTTAAATGCCTTCCCCCCTTCGCACCTAATTAAAAAAAAACGCATTTCAAATACTAGAGACAATTGCAATTTAGCACATTTATTATTTACCCTGCCCAATCCACCCCCAAGCCACGGCAGCAACTGCGCGGATAGCAGAGCACGCGCCTAAGGGAGAAAAGTGTCAGTTTTGCAGAGCTCCGGGTATCTCATAGTCAAGCAATCTCGACTAGAACCTTCTTTCTTGTTTTTTTTTTTTTTTTACCTTTTATTGAGTGATACATGCTTTCGACCAGTGTATAAATGAATATCCTAAAATTAAATACTTGTAGCTTTTTTGGCATTATCAACATAACTTTATAAGACATATTGTACTAGTAAAATATTCAACTGCACTTAACGGCTCCTGCCAAAATTGCATAACTTACTGCATCGATTTTTTTACAACTTTTATAACTCTCCTTTTTTAAAAGGGTATTCCAAAGCAACATATATTCACTCACGACGCCTCTGGCATGGTGCAGAGTAAAGACATAAAGCAAACAAATCCCCTGCCAAGCAAACCTGAAGTTAAGAAGTAAATCGACAATATGAAGGAATAAGAGGAAGTGGGGGGTACATATTTGGGTTACTAGCATTCGAGTAGCTTATAGTGAATTCAAGCAGAAAAATATATAGATAACAATAAAAAGAAATTGCAACAAAAACAAACACACACATACACTCTCGAACGACAGGAAAAATATTGGCAAACAAAATGTTCATAAGCCATTAAGTATTCGCCTTGACGCAGATACTAAAAAAAAATATGAAAGAAGAGTGAAAAGTATATATAAAAATGAATATATATATTATATTTGATGTAACAAGAAAAACAGCACTATTAAAAAACAAGTAAGAACGTTGCAGTTAGGCGCAACTAACTGCGATATACTTTGTTCCCATAGGTGCATCTTATTTATTTAATAAACATTTAATTAACAAAATATTTCGGCAATTAGAAAAAGTACATGACAAGCAACAAACGTTTTTCCTACACATATGTACATACAGATTTACACAAGTACACACTATACGAGTATACACACAATTTTCTATGTATACATACAAAAGTTTGCATGCCAGAATATTCTAAGAATTGTGACTGAATTGGGAATTTTTCGATCGTTACTTTAGTTTTGTCAGAGACCCTCTAGCAATGCCTTATTTGGTTTTAGTTAACACAGCTCATATTAGGTCAGTGGCGCTGATGGTAAGCGCTATGCAAGCTGTAGTTGGGTGCGTGGGTTCGAATCCCGCAGAAAACTTTTTTTATACCCTGAACCCATTGAAAATGGGAAATGTATGTGAAAATGTATGTAACAGGCAAAAGGAGACGTCGCAGACCCTATAAAGTATATATATTCTTGATCAGCATAAAAAAATAAGTTGATTGAGCCCTGTCCGTCTGTCTGTCCGTCCGTCCGTCCGTCCGTCCGTCCGTCCGTCCGTCCGTATGAACGTCGAGATTTCGGAAACTACAAAAGCTAGAGAGCACAGGTAGGTAACATACGAGTGTTCATGTGAAATTTCATAAAGATTGTCCATTTAGAAATGGAGCTATAAGCGTCCAAAGTTCAGCCCAACCCACCCCCAAACCACGGCAGCAACTTTTAGAGTAGATTAAGAGTATATAAATCTATCTATGTGCCAAATTGCAAGTCTCTAGTATTTGAAATGCGTTTTTTCCAAATTGGGGGCGAAGGGGGCGTGGCATCCAAAATCTGAAAACTACAAAATCTGCGTATTCATAATATCTATCTAAATAAATAAATTTGAAGTCTCTAGCTAAAACGGTGTAGAAGTTATACCCAAAAAACCTAAAAAATGTAAACGAATTTTCAATTTATTATCGATAATTTAGAAATGGGACGAGTTATCGAAAAAAAAACAAAATAAACTCGTATTGCGTAGCTAACATACGAGTGTTCATGTGAAATTTCAGCTCTCTAGCTTTTGTAGTTTCCGAAATCTCGACGTTCATACGGACGGACGGACGGACGGACGGACGGACAGACGGACAAGGCTAGATCAACTTATTTTTTTATGCTGATCAAGAATATATATACTTTATGGGGTCTGCGACGTCTCCTTCTGCCTGTTACATACATTTTCACAAAACCATTATACCCTGAATTCCCATTTTCAATGGGTTCAGGGTATAAAAAGACAAAATTCAGAGTGAGATATAGAGAGTGAAATAATTTTGATTTTATTAGGGGAAGAGAGAGCTCTAAGGAGAATACGTGATAATATTTATTATAGTTAAGACATAAAACATGGAAAGCAGAATTTAAAGAATAATCCGTGGTGCAATGTGGTAAATTTAACGGACGAAAGTTTCTAGTAGTTCGGGAAGGAACAGAGAAATGCAGACGCATTAACAGGGTGGGCGAATCAATATTACCGTGAATCAAATTATGAAGGAAAGTAATACCTAAGATTGTCCTACGATATATTAATGATGGCAGATCAATAAGAAGAAGCCTACTATGATAGGAAGGCAAACGTAAATTACTGTTCCAATTTAGATCCCTTAAGGCAAAAAGTAGAAACTGTTTTTGGACCGATTCAATGCGATCCTGATACAGTTTATGTTGCGGAGACCAAATAACAGAACAATACTCCAAGATAGGACGAACAAGTGAAATATAAAAATGCTTGGTAACAAAAGGATCATTAAATTCCTTAGACCATCGTTTAATAAAACCAAGAACACATTTTGCTTCATTTGTGATGGCAGAAATATGCAGATTAAAATTAAGTTTAGTGTCAAAGAGAACGCCAAGGTCTTTGACAGTGAAGATACGTTGTAAGGATATATTATTTATTTTATAGTCGAGCAAGTGGGGAACAGTACGACAGAAGGTCATTGTCATACATTTGGAACAATTTAAATGTAATTGATTAGCCTCACACCAACCTTGAAATGCATTAAGGTCATCGTGAAGATGTACATGCTCAGTTGAGTTAGAATATGAAAAGCACAGTTTTACATCATCTGCATACATAAGTATCTTTGAATGAGAAATACAACTAGGAAGGTCGTTAATAAAAAGGGAAAAGAGTAATGGGCCTAAATGGCTACCCTGGGGAACACCTAACGTAACAAAGATCAGTTTTGAAATTGAATTTCTCAGCAAAACTCTCTGAGTTCTGCCCTTTAAGTAGGATGATACCCACAATAAAAGTTTAGGGGAAAATCCTAAGCGATCCAGCTTTAAAATTAGCAAATAGTGGTGAACTGAGTTAAATGCTTTACTGAAGTCCGTATAAATAACATCAGTTTGCATTCTATTCGAAAAACTGTCATTAACTATGGAAGTGAATTCTAATAAATTGTTAGTGGTTGATCGATTTTGAAAAAACCCATGCTGCGATGGATGAATAATTGATTTACAAAAGTCTTGCAATGACGATGTTATTATTTTTTCAAATAACTTCGGAATTACAGAAAGTTTCGCAATGCCTCTATAATTGGAAATATCAGATTTTCCGCCTTTTTTATGTAACGGAATAATAAATGATTTTTTCCAACTTGAAGGAAAAACCGAAGTATCCAAGGATAAGTTAAACAACTTTAGTAATGGTGACAGAAGAGAAGCACTACACTCTTTAATCACACAACTTGGAATATTATCAGCTCCTGGAGAAAAGGATGATTTCAATGTCCTAATAGCTGCAGCCAATGAATCTACAGACACTCTTGGAACATCAATTGAAAAAGTTTCAGAGAAGGAAAATGGGTATGAGTTATTGAAGCAGTCAACGGATGAATAAGTTGATTGGAAGAATTTTTCAAATAGATCAGAAGAGACCTGATCTTCACAAGATTTTTCCATACCAAAGAAAAAGGAGGTTGGCAAACCAGAAGATTTACGCTTCGAATTTACAAAAGTGTAAAATTGCTTAGGATCACTAGTAAACTGGCGCTTAACGCGAATAAGATAATTCTCATAACAGCGAGAATTTAAGAGATTAAAATTTGACTTGGCTATAGAATATTTCACCCAGTCAACAGCCGAACAAGACCTTTTAAATTTCTTAAAATACCTTGATTTAATATTTCTTAAATTTAAAAGAGTCTTAGAAAACCAGGGCGGCTTATTCGAAACCGGCGAAATACTACATAGTGGTACACATACATCAAGAATAGTGTCTAAAGTTGAGTAAAAAAGTGATGATGCCTCATTAACATCAACCGACTCATATAAATGGTCAGTCAGCTGAACTAATGGCCAGTCAGCTGAACTAATCAGTTCGTTTAGCAAAACAAAATCACATTTACGATAGCAACGTCTTCGATTTGAAGGTAATTGTGATACAGTTGAGGGATTATTAATAGACAAGGAAATCTCTAAAGTTGGATGATAACTATCCTCAGGTAAACAAAAAGGGGTTGATCTCAATACATTTATGATGGAATCATCATTTATGAATACAAGATCAAGCGACCGATTCAAATGATTGGAAATAGAGTTCATTTGAAACATAGAAAGGTTAAACAATTCATCAAAAAGATAGTGATCAATTGTCGGAATAAGGTAATTTACATTACAAGAAAAGGACCAAGAAATGTTTGGAATATTAAAGTCGCCTAACACAAGAAACAAATCATTATCATTGGCATGTCCATAAATTTCTTTGATACAAGTTATGTGTTGGGCATAAACTTGTATATCAGAAGAAGGTGGGATATATGAGCATGTTATAAATAATGAACACGATGGGAGAGTAATTTTAACACATATAATCTCCACATCATGAAGAAAGGAAAATGAAAACTGTTCAGAGAGGATACTGGACTTAACAGCAATAAAAACTCCACCTCCTCTACGATGTAAGCGATCAAGTCTATAAATAATGAAATTACTTGACATAATTTCACTATTATGAACACTTTGAGTTAACCACGTTTCCGTTAAAACAATTATGTCATATGCTAAACTGAAACTATTCAAAAATATAGTATTAAGCTTGGAGCTTATGCCCCGTACATTTTGATATATCAGGGACATCCGAGGAGATAATTGATTATTTATTAGTTTTTTGGAGTAATTTTCGTTGAAGATTGCACCGAAGGAGTATTAAGCGAGACAGGTGCTGATCTGTTCCGATTCTTCGGTTTAAATTCATATACAACTATATGTGGTGGCCAAAATTTAGTGTCACATATAGTTGAAAAATATTCAACCGGTACATTTATCTTAAACGAAGAAATTTCACGGGGAGTCGAAAAATTAAACTTCGTTATAGAAACATTAGTAGAAACTTTAGAAGAAATAAATGCAGATATTGCTTCACATGTTGTGTCAGACGAAAGCCTAGACAAAAAAACTTGCTTTCGAGGAGCGACAACACATAAAGTTGGGACAGTATTTGAAGAATTAGTTAACGTATTGGTATTCTCTGTTTGAACAACAATTGGAGGAGAAACCAATTTTTGATCAGGGACAAGAGATTCAATAGCAACTTCATCGGATACGGACGTAGCCACAGGGCAGGGCGATGGAACACGAAGCTTCAAAACAGAGACACAAGGTGACGGAGGAGCAAGGGAGTTGGGGGATAATGTTAGCACAGGAGGAGGTACTAACAACGAGGGAATCTCAGATTGAGATTGAGAGCTGTCAAAATTATACTTGTTCAATATTTCTTCAGCAGCTAACAAGTCACTTGATAACTGCTTAGAAACATTACTCAATTTATAAAATTGAACTCTCACCGCATTATACATCTTGGAAAAATCAAATTGTTTTTCCAAGCAAGTTGGACAAGACCAACGTAAGCCACCACAACCAATTTTGGCAGTGGACATGACCTTATCGTAGTCTCGCCCAGTAAGACCAGCACATTTAACATGCATAATGTTCTCACACAGCCAGCAATCTATAAATTGGACCTGTGCAGAGTCAGCTGCCTGTCTATAAGTGCATACCTTCTTGCAGCAGCTCATATTAGCAATTGGGGTTTTTAAGAAATAAATGAAGACAAACCAACTGAAAATGTTGCGAGAGCGATTCACAACAACAAACACCAGCTAAAGCGCAAAAACGAAAAAAAAACAAGTAAGAACGTTGCAGTTAGGCGCAACTAACAGCGATATACTTTGTTCCCATAGGTGCATCTTATTTTTTTAATAAACATTTAATTAACGAAATATTTCGGCAATTAGAAAACGTACATGGCAAGCAACAAACATTTTTCCTACACATACATATAGATTTACACATGTACACACTATACGAGTATACACACAATTTTCTATATATGCATACAAAAGTTTGGATGCCAGAATATTCTAAGAATTGTGACTGAATTGGGAATTTTTCGATCGTTACTTTAGTTTTGTCAAAAGGCGCTCTAGCAATGCCTTATTTGGTTTTAGTTAACAAAACCCAGGTCAGGGCAGTGGCGCTGGTGGTAAGCGCTATGCAAGCTATACTTAGGTGCGTGGGTTCGAATCCCGCAGAAAACTTCTTTTTCAAAAATTATTTTTTTTTATTTTTTTAATATTTGTATATTTATTATAAAATGCTTGCTGCCAATAGATAATCATTTATAAACATACGCATATGAATTGTGCATTTAAGTAAAAACTAAAACTGCTTTATGCTTTCCGATTTGCGACGCTGTGTGGCAGACAGTTTTTCTATGCATGCATATATGTATGTATGCATGTGTACGTGTATACTCATCCAAAAGTGTATACATATTGCAAGAATTGCGATTGTATTGTTTTGTGACGTCACAAGCTGCTGATCAGCTGGTCAGCTGATCAGCTGTGAATTTATTTAGGTTTAGCTAACGATTACATGTTGTTTTCAAAAGACCCAGGTTCGAATCCCGCTGGAAACTTTTTATTTATTAATCAAAAACTTATGAATTTTATTTTTTAAATTCATTAATATTATTATATTTATGTTAAAATGCTTTTTGCCATCTTAGCAATTGCTACTAAGCTATTGTATGCATGAATTATGCAGTTGCCCACAACAAACTTCTTTGCCGATTTGCCACGCCCCCAGTGGGCGTAGACGCATAATTTTTTGCCAGTTCTTAGAAAGGGCCGAGGCTAACATGCCTGCAAAATTTGGTTGCTTACTTTCCAAAAATGCGAAAATAACAGGGTATTTTTCGATATGCCACGCCCCCAAAGAGGCTGAAAAATTATTTTTTGAGGATCGATAGAGGAGAACATTAGTAACTCAACCATCCAATTTTCAAGCTTCTAGCTCTAAAACTGTAGGAGATATAAACTTTTGCGGTTTGCCACGCCCCCTGTGGGCGTAGATATATCTACCATAGCTTATTAGTCTTGGGTTGTCAACCCGAGTATACATGCAAAATTTCAAGTCTCTAGTGTCAATAGTTTTCAAAATATAGCACAATTTGAAAAATCACTATATATTCAGGTCCGATTTGCCACGCCCCCAATGGGCGTAGACATAAAACTTTTTGATCGATCTTCTTAGAATCATAACATTAACTCACATGCAAAATTTCAGCATTCTAGCTTTAACGGTGTAGAAGATACGTATTTCCCGATTTGCCACGCCCCCAATGGGCGTAGATATATCCGCCATAGCTTTTTGAACTTGGGTTGTCACCCCGAGTATACATTTCAAATTGCAACTCTCTAGCTCATCATCTAGTATGATAACTTAACTATGGGCGGAAGAGTTTTCCGATTTGCCACGCCCCTAGTGGGCGGATCGGGAAAATTTTTACACTTTATAATTCGGGAACATATATGAGTATATGTTTAAAATTTCAAGTCTCTAGCTCTAATAGCGCCGAAAAATATTGCGTTCATACGGACAGACGGACGGACAGCAAGACGGACATTGCACAAACCCAATATACTTTTTCCCCTTCGGGAACAAAGTATAAATAGCACCGTAAGAGAGAACACAACTTACCCAAGTAAGGGAGAGTAAACTATGCAAACACTTACACAGACAAATGTAAACGAACCAATTAGCAGAGCGCGCGCCTCTAAGTGCGTAAAGAAGAAGAGTATCACTTTTTTGCAGGGTTCAGGGGATTTCGTAGTCGAGCAGTCTCGACTAGAGCCTTCTTACTTGTTTTTTCAAAAATTAATATTATACTTTGTTCCCGAAGGGGAAAAAGTATATTGGGTTTGTGCAATGTCCGTCTTACTGTCCGTCCGTCTGTCCGTCTGTCCGTATGAACGCAATATTTTTCGGCGCTATTAGAGCTAGAGACTTGAAATTTTAAACATATACTCATATATGTTTCCGAATTATAAAGTGTAAAAATTTTCCCGATTCGCCCACTAGGGGCGTGGCAAATCGGAAAACTCTTCCGCCCATAGTTAAGATATCATACTAGATGATGAGCTAGAGAGTTGCAATTTGGAATGTATACTCGGGGTGACAACCCAAGTTCAAAAAGCTATGGCGGATATATCTACGCCCATTGGGGGCGTGGCAAATCGGGAAATACGTATCTTCTACACCGTTAAAGCTAGAACGCTGAAATTTTGCATGTGAGTTAATGTTATGATTCTAAGAAGATCGATCAAAAAGTTTTATGTCTACGCCCATTGGGGGCGTGGCAAATTGAACGTGAATATATAGTGATTTTTCAAATTGTGCTATATTTTGAACACTATTGACACTAGAGACTTGAAATTTTGCATGTATACTCGGGTTGACAACCCAAGACTAATAAGCTATGGTAGATATATCTACGCCCACAGGGGGCCTGGCAAACCGCAAAAGTTTATATCTCCTACAGTTTTAAAGCTAGAAGCTTGAAAATTGGATGGTTGAGTTACTAATGTTCTCCTCTATCGATCCCCCAAAAATAATTTTTCAGCCTCTTTGGGGGCGTGGCATATCGAAAAATACCCTGTAATTTTCGCATTTTTGGAATGTAAGCAACCAAATTTTGCAGGCATGTTAGTCTCGGCCCTTTCTAAGAACTGGCAAAATTATGCGTCTACGCCGCCTGGGGGCGTGGAAAATCGGCAAAGAAGTTTGTTGTGGCCAAATGCATAATTCATGCATACAATAGCTTAGTAGCAATTGCTAAGATGGCAAAAAGCATTTTAACATAAATATAATAATATTAATGAATTTAAAAAATAAAATTCATAAGTTTTTGATTAATAAATAAAAAGTTTCCAGCGGGATTCGAACCTGGGTCTTTTGAAAACAACATGTAATCGTTAGCTAAACCTAAATAAATTCACAGCTGATCAGCTGATCAGCAGCTTGTGACAAAACAAAACAATACAATCGCACTTCTTGCAATATGTATACACACTTGGATGTGTATACACAAATACAAACATCTGTGTACATACATACATACATATATGCATGCATGCATAAAAAATAGGGTTGTTGAATATTTTTAAAATATCGTATCGATGATATTTTGTTGAGGATTTTTCTCTTTTGATATAAAAATCAAAACACAGTTTGTGTAAATGTAGGTGCACAAAAGTTTATTTAATAAAATAAAAAATTATACATAAGTAGCAAGTACACAACGCGACGTTTTCAACTTAACTGAGCCGACACAATCATAACTGATCTTGCACAACAAAAATGATACAATGATACAAAGCTCGATGTGCAGCATGCTTTTATACATCCTTCTCTTACATATCGAATGTTCTAGATGTCTTCTTCCTATGCTACTACTCTTACATATAGAATGTTCTGGATGTCTCTTTTCGTATGCTTGCTTTTCTGTATGTATGTTATGTATGTACACAATCCAGAACATTCGTTTGCCTATTCTAGTGAAAATGCTCGAACAGCCAACGACTGATTTTACAGTTACATTAAATGCTTATTTCAACAGAGATGATCATGATGATGAGTTTTGTTCGAGATCATTCTTCAACACCCTCCCTAAAACTCAACATCTCTATAAAATTTTATTCTTTACTCTTAATTCCTAATTTCTCTCGCTGCTCTCCTTTGACATTTTCTATCATTCATATATGCTGCTATTGCTTCAAGCACGACATCCCCTTCTCTCCTTCCTCGGCTTCGTTCATTCATGTTAAGCGACTGTCGCCTTCCCTTCTGCCCTTCTTCTCTTAAGCACTTCGCTTATGTCTGTCTCCGCTCTGCTTGATCTTCTTTGATTTCGTCTATCTTCGCTGCTACTACACGTCTGCCAAAATCTACCCCTGCTTTCCTTAGCTCCTCTTTGCTCTTCAAATCTTTTGCGGCGCCTTCTATCATGCTTTCCACTGCTTGCCTTTGAGACTTCTTCCTCCTCCTCACTGATACGGCTATCATCACTGCTATTGCTACTGCTGCTTTTGCTGATTCTGCAGTTTCGTCAGTTTCCATTTCTTCGCCTCCCTTTCCGTGTCTCTTGATCATTTTTCTGTCTTGGGAGTGTCCAGCTTTTCATCTACTTCCATTATGCTTTCGGCATCAGCTTTCTCAGCAGCTTCTTCATCTTTGACCTTCTCAGCTTCTAAGGTGCTGCAACTGACCTCCAGATGCCTGTCGGTGTCATCTGCTGCCACGGAGTATTTTTCCTCATCCTCCAAGCTACCTGCTTTGCCTTCTGCACCCGATTGTGGTTTCGCTTTCTCCACATCGCTCCTTGTATTCCAGTTGGCTGCATTGTTCAATATACGATACTTGGCAGCCAGCAGTTTATCCTGATCCTCGTTGCTATCATCGCTATCGTCGCCCTTTTTACTCTTCTTTTTCTTTCTGTTGCGTTTCGTTGCCTGTTTCTGCTCCGTCTTGACTATGCGATGAATTTCTTTGAGTTTCACTAGATTCTCCAGTAGCTTATGTCGTGATTCCAGCGGATCTTCCATTGTCTTACGCTGTATGTTAACCTGCTGCTCTATGGATTGTTTTTGCTTTTCCCATTCATTCCATACGCCTTTCATGGAGCGACGCTCACACTCCAGTTCCTGTAGTAAATCCGAGATGCGTTGATTCTTTGCCTGTAGCTCACTCCGGCACTTGTACACTATTTGCTTCTGCTTTTCATCTTGTTCAACCAACAGCCGCTGCATTTCCTCGTGCTCATCCAGTATTGCCTGCTTTAACAATTCAACTTCCATTTGGCATTGCTGCAGATCGCGACACTTTAATTGATACTCGCGCTGCAGTTCCTCACGATCCCGCTTCTCATTGATCTCCCTGCGCAGATCATCCAACTTGCGTTGCTCTTTTTGTTTCACTTGTACCGTTTTCCAAACGCGCTCCTTTGCATGCACAGCCGCCTCACAAATTGCAATCACATCTTGACCTTTACGCCTCACCTTGATCTCGCTCAGATGCTGATTCTTGCTCATCTGCAACTGGTTACGAGTCTCATTCAGCATCGTCTTGATCTCCATGGATTCATTATACAGCGCGGAGAACTGCAATTGCAAGCACTTATACTCTGTCGTCTCCGCGATGACCGATGCACGTAGCTGGCAAATATCCATTTTAAGCTTCTCGACTTCCTTGAGAGTTTCACGATGCGTGGCATGCAGCTTATCAAGCTCCTGTGATCGATTGTTCGCCAATTCCCGATACACCACCAGCTCTTTCTGCAGCTCCTCCAGATGATGACTATTCACATTCATCGTTGCAATACTACCACCGCTACTGGGCGTCTTTGCAGTGAGCGCATGCTGATTCTTCATCGTGTGCGTATGCCATGATTTTTTCAAATTTAAATCTCCGCCACTAATGTTGAGATTTGCTTTTCCGTGCGCTTTGATAAGTTGAGCACCACCTACGCCTGTCTTCAGCGAATCCATTTCTTTATATGCAAAATAGCAGCCTCGACGCCTTGACATGTGATCAGAAGCTCCTGAGTCGATCACCCGCACGTTCTTTTCTCTGCAGTCCCTGCTCGCAATCAATACTTTCCTTGAGAAATCGCCTGATTCTCCTTGATCATTTTCAGCACTTCTTCTTTCATTACAGTTGTTGCTCTTGTGGCCTTTCTTCTTGCATATATAACACCTGTAGCAGTCTTTCTTTAGATGTCCAATCATACCACAATTATAACACTTCATAGTTTGCTTCTTATGTCCATATTCACTCTTATTTTTCCTGTTGCCTGCAATTAACGCTGTTGACTCTTCGGATACCACTTCTTGTTCTTTTGACCTTAGTTCTTCTGTCATTAAACGAGTCGTCAAATTATTCAATGTTCTTTTACTGTCCTCGACCGAATCCCACGCACTATGAAAATAGTTAAACTTCTGAGGCAAAGACGATAGGATTCGCGACATTAACATTGTTTCAGGCACAGCACTTCCAAGATTTTTCATCTTGCTCCACAAAACTTCTAACTTTGAAATATTATAGTCCACACTTTCACTTTCAATCCATTTGAAATCAAAAAACTGTTTCTGAATAGCTGATACATTTTCTTCTGATTTCATATCATACACTGAGTTTAATTTTACCCACATTTCTCTAGCTGTTTTGCAGCTCACAATCAGTTCCATCGGTCTTCTCTCGATAGAATGAATTATTATTTTCCTTGCAGTCTTATCAGCCTTTAAAAACCTTTTCGAGTCTCTTTCATACGTTGCAGACTCCTCTGTCGGACACGTTAAAACACCTTCGCACACGGCAAGAACATCGTCGTCTTCTTCCAATAACGTGCGAATCATGAAACACCACAAATGCCAATTGTCTTTGTCGCGTAACCGTTCTATTTCATATTTCATATTTACCGGCACCATTTTTACTGTCTTTATTTTCTTACTTATTTGCCACTATTCCACTTTTGTACTTGCACTCGATTTCACACTACATTACACATTTAGCACCGTCTGGGCCCATAACCTGTTGAGGATTTTTCTCTTTTGATATAAAAATCAAAACGCAGTTTGTGTAAATGTAGGTGCACAAAAGTTTATTTAATAAAATCAAAAATTATACATAAGTAGCAAGTACACAACGCGACGTTTTCAACTTAACTGAGCCGACACAATCATAACTGATCTTGCACAACAAAAATGATACAATGATACAAAGCTCGATGTGCAGCATGCTTTTATACATCCTTCTCTTACATATCGAATGTTCTAGATGTCTTCTTCCTATGCTACTACTCTTACATATAGAATGTTCTGGATGTCTCTTTTCGTATGCTTGCTTTTCTGTATGTATGTATGTATGTTATGTATGTACACAATCCAGAACATTCGTTTGCCTATTCTAGTGAAAATGCTCGAACAGCCAACGACTGATTTTACAGTTACATTAAATGCTTATTTCAACAGAGATGATCATGATGATGAGTTTTGTTCGAGATCATTCTTCAACATATTTAAAGTTTTGAAAAAAATGATATTTGATATTCAACTTTAAAAATATCGATATATCGATATTTTCGATATTTTCGATATTTTTAAAACTTTTTCCTACAATAATTTTACAATCCGACCAAAAAAAAACAGTAAGAACGTTGCAGTTAGGCGCAACTAACAGCGATATACTTTGTTCCCATAGGTGCATCTTATTTTTTTAATAAACATTTAATTAACGAAATATTTCGGCAATTAGAAAACGTACATGGCAAGCAACAAACATTTTTCCTACACATACATATAGATTTACACATGTACACACTATACGAGTATACACACAATTTTCTATATATGCATACAAAAGTTTGGATGCCAGAATATTCTAAGAATTGTGACTGAATTGGGAATTTTTCGATCGTTACTTTAGTTTTGTCAAAAGGCGCTCTAGCAATGCCTTATTTGGTTTTAGTTAACAAAACCCAGGTCAGGGCAGTGGCGCTGGTGGTAAGCGCTATGCAAGCTATACTTAGGTGCGTGGGTTCGAATCCCGCAGAAAACTTCTTTTTCAAAAATTATTTTTTTTTATTTTTGTAATATTTGTATATTTATTATAAAATGCTTGCTGCCAATAGATAATCATTTATAAACATACGCATATGAATTGTGCATTTAAGTAAAAACTAAAACTGCTTTATGCTTTCCGATTTGCGACGCTGTGTGGCAGACAGTTTTTCTATGCATGCATATATGTATGTATGCATGTGTACGTGTATACTCATCCAAAAGTGTATACATATTGCAAGAATTGCGATTGTATTGTTTTGTGACGTCACAAGCTGCTGATCAGCTGGTCAGCTGATCAGCTGTGAATTTATTTAGGTTTAGCTAACGATTACATGTTGTTTTCAAAAGACCCAGGTTCGAATCCCGCTGGAAACTTTTTATTTATTAATCAAAAACTTATGAATTTTATTTTTTAAATTCATTAATATTATTATATTTATGTTAAAATGCTTTTTGCCATCTTAGCAATTGCTACTAAGCTATTGTATGCATGAATTATGCAGTTGCCCACAACAAACTTCTTTGCCGATTTGCCACGCCCCCAGTGGGCGTAGACGCATAATTTTTTGCCAGTTCTTAGAAAGGGCCGAGGCTAACATGCCTGCAAAATTTGGTTGCTTACTTTCCAAAAATGCGAAAATAACAGGGTATTTTTCGATATGCCACGCCCCCAAAGAGGCTGAAAAATTATTTTTTGAGGATCGATAGAGGAGAACATTAGTAACTCAACCATCCAATTTTCAAGCTTCTAGCTCTAAAACTGTAGGAGATATAAACTTTTGCGGTTTGCCACGCCCCCTGTGGGCGTAGATATATCTACCATAGCTTATTTGTCTTGGGTTGTCAACCCGAGTATACATGCAAAATTTCAAGTCTCTAGTGTCAATAGTTTTCAAAATATAGCACAATTTGAAAAATCACTATATATTCAGGTCCGATTTGCCACGCCCCCAATGGGCGTATACATAAAACTTTTTGATCGATCTTCTTAGAATCATAACATTAACTCACATGCAAAATTTCAGCATTCTAGCTTTAACGGTTTGTAGAAGATACGTATTCCCGATTTGCCACGCCCCAATGGGCGTAGTTAGATATATCCGCCATAGCTTTTTTGAACTTGGGTTGTCACCCCGAGTTCACATTTCAAATTGCAACTCTCTAGCTCATCATCTAGTATGATAACTTAACTATGGGCGGAAGAGTTTTCCGATTTGCCACGCCCCTAGTGGGCGGATCGGGAAAATTTTTACACTTTATAATTCGGGAACATGTATGAGTATATGTTTAAAATTTCAAGTCTCTAGCTCTAATAGCGCCGAAAAATATTGCGTTCATACGGACAGACGGACGGACAGCAAGACGGACATTGCACAAACCCAATATACTTTTTCCCCTTCGGGAACAAAGTATAAAAAAACAAGTAAGAAAGCTGTAGTCGAGACTGCTCGACTACGAAATCCCCTGAGCCCTTCTTCGAACGAATCATATTCCAAGAATGGTTCGTTTCGATTATCTACGCGTAAGAAACTATACATGCAAAAACACGAACACACACACGCTTGTAAGCATGTATGCGTGTGAGCATTGCAGGCGGCTTGCTGTCTCGCTGCCTTTGTTGCTGCGCCACATGGGCTTTGATGAGAAAACTTTGATGATTGATAATTCTGTTTCTAGATGGACAATCGTATTGATTTCTTCAGATTATGATTATGATATTCATATCTATATGCTAAACCAAACTGCATGTCTCTAGTATTTGAAATGCATTTTTTTTACATTTGAGGGGGCGAATTGGGGGCGAATTGGGGACCGGAATCCAAAATCTGACAAAAACCGAAATTGTATTAAATTGGTATCTATATATATGCAGAAGACTTGGAGACTCTAACTCTAAAGATGAATTAGCTAGAATTTTATAACTGGTTCCCGATAATTTCAGTTATCGATAACTAAGCAAATATACAAGTTATCGAATTTCTGAAACAAACTTGTACTGCGCGCACAATATACGGACCTAACACAAAAAGAATGAACTCTCTAGCTTTTGTATCTTCGGAAATCGACGCGTTCAAACATACGGACAGACGGACATGGCTATATCAACTTTTCTCGTCACCCTGATCAAGAATATATATACTATACAATAATATATATACCCTGATTTCCCATTTTCAATGGGTTCAGGGTATAAAAATATACAAATATAAAACAAGTAAGAAGGCTCTAGTCGAGACGGCTCGAGTACGAGATACCCTGAACCCTGCAAAAAAAGTGATACTCTTCTTCTTTACGCACTTAGAGGCGCGCGCTCTGCTAACTGCGCAGTTGCTGCTGTGGCTTGGGGGTGGGTAGGGCTGAACTTTGGACGCTTATAACTCCATTTCTAGATGGACGATCCTTATAAGTTTTCAGAGTAGATTAAGAGTATCAAAATCTATCTATGTGCCAAATTGCAAGTCTCTAGTATTTGAAATGCGCTTTTTTTTAAAATTGGTGGCGAAGGGGGCGTGGCATCCAAAATCTGCAAACTACAAAATCTGCGTATCCATAATATCTATCTAAATATATTAAGTTGAAGTCTCTAGCTAAAACGGTGTAGAAGTTATACCCAAAAAACCTTAAAAATGGAAACGAAATTTCGATATTTTATCGATAATTTGGAAATGGGATGAGTTATCGAAAAAACAAAATAAACTCGTACTGCGTAGCTAACATACGAGTGCTCATGTGAAATTTCAGCTCTCTAGCTTTTGTAGTTTTCGAAATCTCGACGTTCATACGGACGGACGGACAGACGGACAGGGCTCAATCAATTTATTTTTTTATGCTGATCACGAATATATATACTTTATAGGGTCTCCGACGTCTCCTTCTGCCTGTTACATACATTTTCACAAAACCATTATACCCTGAATTCTCATTTTCAATGGGTTCAGGGTATAACAAGTAAGAAGGCTCTAGTCGAGACGGCTCGACTACGAGATACCCTGAACCCACCAAAAAAGTGATACTCTTCTTCTTTACGCACTTATAACCGCGCGCTCTGCTAACCGCGCAATTGCTGCCGTGGCTTGGGGGTGGGTTGGGCTGAATTTTGGACGCTTATACATCCATTTCTAGATGGACGATCTTCATGAAATTTTCAGAATAGATTAAGATTATCTAAATCTATCTATGTGCCAAATTGCAGCCCAACCCACCCCCAAGCCACGGCAGCAACTGCGCAGTTAGCAGAGCGCGCGGTCATAAGTGCGTAAAGAAGAGGAGTATCACTTTTTTGCAGGGTTCAGGGGATTGCATAGTCGAGCAGTCTCGACTAGAGCCTTCTTACTTGTTCCATCTGGCCTTCTACAACAAATATATATATATATATATATATTCTTGATGACAGAAAACCGAAAACTTTAACTGACATCAGCTTGAAAAGTCTGCAAAAATTTAATTTTTCTTTTCTTGAATGAAGTAACACATCAATAAGCTATACATGTTAAGCTGAGAACTAACCTGAAAGCCTAAAAGATAGGTACAAATTTAGGTAACTCAAGCACGCAATCTTCTTGTATTTATGACTCGGATTCAGTAACTGACATAGGAATAATTACATGTGTCAGCAACATATCTAGCGAATTGTTTTTATGTGCTAATGCTTGCTGCCCCTCTTTCTTGTGCCCAAAAGGCTTAGTCGACCTACTGCGTCCGAGTCGAAGTCTCACCAACTGTCCCCGTTGATTTGTTGTGCATGCTCAGCACGTAAAACGATTTGATTTCAATTTCCCAGATTCAGCTACCCAGGCTAATTTCTGCAATGCAACGGGACAATATTGTGTAAGCGAAAAATACACTTGAACTATCCGACACTTGATCCCGATGACGTAAACGGAAAGCAATCAATTATCCTATAATCAACATGTTCTGATTGATAAGCATTTAAAACAAAAATAAAACAATCAAAGCTAAAAAGGGAATTTCCTATAACGTAAATATATGTATATATTTATGTATATTTGTGTTCGGAGATAATAATCTTGTCTTTTCTTCTTGCCTACATTGAGATAAGATAGTAAAGCTAACAGTACAAGAACTTTAAAAATTTTTATACAAAATTTTTTTAGAATAATGAATAGCAAAACTATTGATACACTTAAAAAAAAATTATACAGGAAAGTTTACGAACACTCATTTATATATGTATATTAATTAGGGTTGTTGAATATTTTTAAAATATCGTATCGATGATATTTTAAGTTTTGAAAAAATATCAAAATGATATTTGATATTCAACTTTAAAAATATCGATATATCGATATTTTCGATATTTTTAAAACTTTTTCCTACAATAACTTTACAATCCGACAAAAAAAAAAAAAAAGAAAGAATAATAAGAATAACTATTTTAATATAATAATAATAATAATGACCAGTATTAAGTACTCAGAGTTAAAAAAAAAAAAAAAAGCCGTTCTGATATGTGAGAATCCGTCATACGACTTCGTGAGCCGCAAACAACTCATTTTATTGGCGAAGCAAGTCGCTCCAAAGGCACCTAGCTACCAGGGGCTGATCGTAATTGATCTTCGATGGCCTTATGAGAATTCCAAAAAATGATCGGATTGCTTTCCCAAGAAGTTTGTGGCAAGCTGCGTTACATCTCAAGTTCCCTCTTCCGCAATGTGTACTTTCAATACTGACCTATTGTGGTCGTTTTCGAAGCTATCACCTTGGTCTTTTAAATTCATCATAATGTTGTTTTTTATATGCATTGCCATATTTGATGTGTTACAACTTGTTTTTATTATTTTGCTGTTCCATTTTTGAAATCTGAATAATTCGTTTTAACCATTTTTATTCAGAATGTCTCACAATTTGTGTGACAATATGTGTGACCAACGATATATCAAATATATCGCAAAAATATTCGATATTTGGGCAAAAAAAATATCACGATATAAATATATTTTTTTTGTATAAAAATATCGATATATTGATATTTTGATATATTATCAACAACCCTAATATTAATTTAATTGTGATTTTGTACTAAAGCTGAGAGAAACAAGTAATAACATTGCAGTTAGGCGAAACTAACTGCGAAATACTCTTTTTGATCGAACTTCTTAGATATAGATATATCCACCATAGCTTTTTGACCTTGGGTTGTCACCCCGAGTATACATTCCAAATTGCAACTCTCTAGCTCATCATCTAGTATGATAACTTGCCTATGGGCGGAAGAGTTTTCCGATTTGCCACGCCCCTAGTGGGCGGATCGGGAAAATTTTTACACTTTATAATTCGGAAACATATATGAGTATATGTTTAAAATTTCAAGTCTCTAGCTCTAATAGCGCCGAAAAATATTGCGTTCATACGGACAGATGGACAGACGGACAGACGGACGGACGGACAGACGGACGGACAGACGGACGGACAGACGGACGGACGGACAGACGGACGGACAGCAAGACGGACATTGCACAAACCCAATATACTCTTTTTCCCTTTTTAAGGGAACAGGGTATAAAAATGTTAATTCGTTAAAATCGATTAAAATGCCTACAACTGTATGAACATAGATCGTAAATATTTCATAAAAATTAGTTATAGCATAGAATTTTTATAGACTATATGATATATTTTAAGGCTTGAAAGTTCCAAATTTCAAGATAATACTATAACTATTGACTAGTAAGATTACAATCAGTCCAAATTCTACACTATATATAAAATATAGAATATGTACTTGAAAATTTGGTAGACTATTTATTGACAACTATACTTTTATATATGAGCTTTCATAAGTGCAAATCAATTTGATAGTAACCTTTTCGTTCAGTCAATAGAAATCAGTTTGAACCTCTTAAGTATCGTACGAATACCGTCCGTCCCGTAGGTAGTTTGAGTGTATTTAATTTCTATGGCTTGTGGTTTATAATCTTAGCAATTAAAAGATAAGAATAGATATCACGACGTCCATTTTTCCATTGATCTTGAATGAAATATAATCACAAAAACCTTGAAGCAATTGATACAAAGTTGGCTATAAAATGCAAGCAATGACCGGTGGAAAGACATTCGTTCGACAAAAATCATTATGAAAGTGTTTGTAGTTCTTGCGTTGGCTGTTGCCGCCGCCTCTGCTGGCGTTGTGCCACAGGGTGCACCCATGCATCCCCGTGATTTGCCCAGCTTGCCCTCGATTGAGGGACGCATAACCAACGGCAAAACTGCCTCGGAAGGTCAGTTCCCTTACCAGGTGGGACTAAGTTTCTCTAGCTCCAGCGGTAGCTGGTGGTGCGGTGGCTCCATCATTGACAACCAGTATGTACTGACAGCCGCTCATTGCACCAGCGGGTAAGTGTTTCCGTCTGAAATCTAATTATTCCTCAAAGCTAATTCTATTTTGCCTGCCTGCAGTGCTTCCTCGGTGACCATCTACTACGGCGCTTTGGTCCGCACCAGCGCCAAGCTGACTCAGACCATCTCCAGCTCGAATTTCAAGCAACATACCAGCTATAATTCAAACACTCTGGCCAACGATATCTCGCTGATCAAGACCCCATCTGTTTCATTCACCGCGTACATCAACAAGGTTTTGTTGCCACCAATTGCTAGCAGCTACTCCACCTACGCCGGCCAGAAGGCTACCGCCTCCGGCTGGGGAAAGACCTCCGATAGCGCTTCCGGTGTGACCAACACCCTTCAATACCAAGTCTTTGAGGTCATCTCGGTTGCCAAATGCCAGGACACCTATGGCTCTGCCGTTGCCTCTCCCAATGTCATCTGCATTGCAACCCCCAACAAATCGTCTACCTGCCAGGGTGATTCTGGTGGCCCATTGGTCCTTGACAGCACTGGTCGCTTGATTGGTGTCACTTCCTTCGTCTCCAGCTCAGGCTGCCAGTCTGGTCTTCCCTCTGGCTTTACCCGTGTGACCAGCTACTTAAACTGGATCAAGACCAACTCCGGAGTCTCCTACTAAATTAATTTTCAACTGAATATTGCAAAATATTTCACATTAAACTGAGATTCACATAAACTATATATTTATACCCTGAGCCCATTGAAAATGGGAAATCAGGGTATAATGGTTTTGTTAAAAGTATGTAACAGGCAGAAGGAGGCGTGGCAGACCCCATAAAGTATATATATTCTTGATCAGGGTGACGAGAAAAGTTGATATAGCCATGTCCGTCTGTCCGTCCGTCCGTCCGTATGTATGAACGCGTCGATTTCCGAAGATACAAAAGCTAGAGAGTTCATTCTATTTTGTGTTAGGTCCGTATATTGCACGCGCAGTACGAGTTTGTTTCAGAAATTCGATAACTTGTATATTTGCAAAGTTATCGATAAACGAAATAAAATTATAAAATTCTAGCTAATTCATCTTAAGAGTTAGAGTCTCCGAGTCTTCTGCATATATATAGATACTAATTTAATACAATTTCGGTTTTTGTCAGATTTTGGATTCCGGTCCCCACCTTGCCCCACCACCCTCAAATGTAAAAAAAAATGCATTTCAAATACTAGAGACATGCAGTTTGGTTTAGCATATAGATATGAATATCATAATCATAATCTGAAGAAATCAATACGATTGTCCATCTAGAAACAGAATTATCAATCATCAAAGTTTTCTCATCAAAGCCCATGTGGCGCAGCAACAAAGGCAGCGAGACAGCAAGCCGCCTGCAATGCTCACACGCATACATGCTTACAAGCGTGTGTGTGTTCGTGTTTTTGCATGTATAGTTTCTTACGCGTAGATAATCGAAACGAACCATTCTTGGAATATGATTCGTTCGAAGAAGGGCTCAGGGGATTTCGTAGTCGAGCAGTCTCGACTACAGCTTTCTTACTTGTTTTCCTTTGCGTTTTCCTTTGAATTCCCATTTTCAATGTGTTCAGGGTATAATGGTTTTGTGAAAATGAATGTAACAGGCAGAAGAACGTCTTCTTCCCACAAAGTATATATATTCTTGATCAGCAGAAAAAAAAAGTTGATTAAGCCCTGTTCGTCTGTCCGTCCGTCCGTATGAGCGTCGTGATTTCGGACACTAAAAAACTACTTCTACACCATTATAGCTAGAGACTTAAAATTTGTATATTTAGATAGATATTATGGATACGCAGATTTTGTATTTTTCTGATTTTGGATGCCTGCCCCCTTACCGATTTGAAAAAACGAATTTCAAGTACTATTTTTCGATATGCCACGCCCCCAAAGAGGCTGAAAAATTATTTTTGGGGGATCGATAGAGGAGAACATTAGTAACTCAACCATCCAATTTTCAAGCTTCTAGCTCTAAAACTGTAGGAGATATAAACTTTTGCGGTTTGCCACGCCCCCTGTGGGCGTAGATATATCTACCATAGCTTATTAGTCTTGGGTTGTCAACCCGAGTATACATGCAAAATTTCAAGTCTCTAGTGTCAATAGTGTTCAAAATATAGCACAATTTGAAAAATCACTATATATTCACGTTCAATTTGCCACGCCCCCAATGGGCGTAGACATAAAACTTTTTGATCGATCTTCTTAGAATCATAACATTAACTCACATGCAAAATTTCAGCGTTCTAGCTTTAACGGTGTAGAAGGTACGTATTTCCCGATTTGCCACGCCCCCAATGGGCGTAGATATATCCGCCATAGCTTTTTGAACTTGGGTTGTCACCCCGAGTATACATTCCAAATTGCAACTCTCTAGCTCATCATCTAGTATGATAACTTAACTATGGGCGGAAGAGTTTTCCGATTTGCCACGCCCCTAGTAGGCGGATCGGGAAAATTTTTACACTTTATAATTCGGGAACATATATGAGTATATGTTTAAAATTTCAAGTCTCTAGCTCTAATAGCGCCGAAAAATATTGCGTTCATACGGACAGACGGACGGACGGACAGACGGACAGACGGACAGACGGACGGACAGCAAGACGGACATTGCACAAACCCAATATACTTTTTCCCCTTCGGGAACAAAGTATAAATAATGTTTGAAAAAAAGTTTTCTGCGGGATTCGAACCCACGCACTAAGTACAGCTTGCATAGCGCTTACCACCAGCGCCACTGCCCTGACCTTACCTAACTAAAACCAAACAAAGTAAGAACGTTGCAGTTAGGCGCAACTAACAGCGATATACTTTGTTCCCATAGGTGCATCTTATTTTTATACTTTGTTCCCGAAGGGGAAAAAGTATATTGGGTTTGTGCAATGTCCGTCTTGCTGTCCGTCCGTCTGTCCGTCTGTCCGTCTGTCCGTCCGTCCGTCTGTCCGTATGAACGCAATATTTTTCGGCGCTATTAGAGCTAGAGACTTGAAATTTTAAACATATACTCATATATGTTCCCGAATTATAAAGTGTACAAATTTTCCCGATCCGCCCACTAGGGGCGTGGCAAATCGGAAAACTCTTCCGCCCATAGTTAAGTTATCATACTAGATGATGAGCTAGAGAGTTGCAATTTGAAATGTATACTCGGGGTGACAACCCAAGTTCAAAAAGCTATGGCGGATATATCTACGCCCATTGGGGGCGTGGCAAATCGGGAAATACGTACCTTCTACACCGTTAAAGCTAGAACGCTGAAATTTTGCATGTGAGTTAATGTTATGATTCTAAGAAGATCGATCAAAAAGTTTTATGTCTACGCCCATTGGGGGCGTGGCAAATCGGACCTGAATATATAGTGATTATTCAAATTGTGCTATATTTTGAACACTATTGACACTAGAGACTTGAAATTTTGCATGTATACTCGGGTTGACAACCCAAGACTAATAAGCTATGGTAGATATATCTACGCCCACAGGGGGCGTGGCAAACCGCAAAAGTTTATATCTCCTACAGTTTTAGAGCTAGAAGCTTGAAAATTGGATGGTTGAGTTACTAATGTTCTCCTCTATCGATGCCCCAAAAATAATTTTTCAGCCTCTTTGGGGGCGTGGCATATCGAAAAATACCCTGTAATTTTCGCATTTTTGGAATGTAAGCAACCAAATTTTGCAGGCATGTTAGCCTCGGCCCTTTCTAAGAACATTTTATTAACGAAATATTTCGGCAATTAGAAAACGTACATGGCAAGCAACAAACGTTTTTCCTACACATACATACAGATTTACACATGTACACACTATACGAGTATACACACAATTTTCTATGTATACATACAAAAGTTTGGATGCCAGAATATTCTAAGAATTGTGACTGAATTGAGAATTTTTCGATCGTTACTTTAGTTTTGTCAAAAGGCGCTCTAGCAATGCTTTATTTGGTTTTAGTTAACGAAAGCCAAGTCAGGGCAGTGGCGTTGGTGGTAAGGGCTATGCAAGCTATACTTAGGTGCGTGGGTTCAAATCCCGCAGAAAACTTTTTTCAAAAATTATTTATTTTTTATTTTTTTAATATTTGTATATTTATTATAAAATGCTTGCTGCCAATTGATAATCATTTATAAACATACGCATATGAATTGTGCATTTAAGTAAAAACTAAAACTGCTTTATGCTTTCCGATTTGCGACGCTGTGTGGCAGACAGTTTTTCTATGCATGCATATATGTATGTATGCATGTGTACGTGTATACTCATCCAAAAGTGTATACATATTGCAAGAATTGCGATTGTATTGTTTTGTGACGTCACAAGCTGCTGATCAGCTGGTCAGCTGATCAGCTGTGAATTTATTTAGGTTTAGCTAACGATTACATGTTGTTTTCAAAAGACCCAGGTTCGAATCCCGCTGGAAACTTTTTATTTATTAATCAAAAACTTATGAATTTTATTTTTTAAATTCATTAATATTATTATATTTATGTTAAAATGCTTTTTGCCATCTTAGCAATTGCTACCAAGCTATTGTATGCATGAATTATGCAGTTGGCCACAACAAACTTCTTTGCCGATTTGCCACGCCCCCAGGCGGCGTAGACGCATAATTTTTTGCCAGTTCTTAGAAAGGGCCGAGGCTAACATGCCTGCAAAATTTGGTTGCTTACATTCCAAAAATGCGAAAATTACAGGGTATTTTTCGATATGCCACGCCCCCAAAGAGCCTGAAAAATTATTTTTGGGGCATCGATAGAGGAGAACATAAGAGAACATAGAGGAGAACAGAACAAGCTTCTAGCTCTAAAACTGTAGGAGATATAAACTTTTGCGGTTTGCCACGCCCCCTGTGGGCGTAGATATATCTACCATAGCTTATTAGTCTTGGGTTGTCAACCCGAGTATACACTATATATTCAGGTCCGATTTGCCACGCCCCCAATGGGCGTAGACATAAAACTTTTTGATCGATCTTCTTAGAATCATAACATTAACTCACATGCAAAATTTCAGCGTTCTAGCTTTAACGGTGTAGAAGATACGTATTTCCCGATTTGCCACGCCCCCAATGGGCGTAGATATATCCGCCATAGCTTTTTGAACTTGGGTTGTCACCCCGAGTATACATTTCAAATTGCAACTCTCTAGCTCATCATCTAGTATGATAACTTAACTATGGGCGGAAGAGTTTTCCGATTTGCCACGCCCCTAGTGGGCGGATCGGGAAAATTTGTACACTTTATAATTCGGGAACATATATGAGTATATGTTTAAAATTTCAAGTCTCTAGCTCTAATAGCGCCGAAAAATATTGCGTTCATACGGACAGACGGACAGCAATACGGATATTGCACAAACCCAATATACGTTTTCCCCTTCGGGAACAAAGTATAACAAGTAAGAAAGCTGTAGTCGAGACTGCTCGACTACGAAATCCCCTGAGCCCTTCTTCGAACGAATCATATTCCAAGAATGCTTCGTTTCGATTCTCCACGCGTAAGAAACTATACATGCAAAAACACGAGCACACACACACGCTGATCTATGCTTGTAAGCATGTATGTGTGTGATCAATGCAGGCGGCTTGCTGTCTCGCTGCCTTTGTTGCCGCGGCACATGGGTTTTGATGAGAAAACTTTGATGATTAATAATTCTGTTTCTAGATGGACAATCGTATTGATATCTTCAGATTATGATTATGATATTCATATCTATATGTTAAACCAAACTGCATGTCTCTAGTATTTGAAATGCATTTTTTTTTCACATTTGGGGGTGGTGGGGCGAATTGGGGACTGGAATCCAAAATCTGACAAAAACCGAAATTGTATTAAATTAGTATCTATATATATGCAGAAGACTTGCAGACTCTAACTCTAAAGATGAATTTGCTAGAATTTTATAACTGGTTCCCGATAATTTCGTTTATCGATAACTTTGCAAATATACAAGTTATCGAATTTCTGAAACAAACTCGTACTGCGCGTGCAATATACGGACCTAACACAAAAAGAATGAACTCTCTAGCTTTTGTATCTTCGGAAATCGACGCGTTCATACATACGGACGGACAGACGGACAGGGCTAGATCAACTTTTCTCGTCACCCTGATCAAGAATATATATACTTTATGGGGTCTGCCACGCCTCCTTCTGCCTGTTACATACATTTAACAAAACCATTATACCCTGATTTCCCATTTTCAATGGACTCAGGGTATAAAAAGGCATTGCTAGAGCGTCTCTGACAAAACTAAAGTAATGATCGAAAAGTTCCCAATTCAGTCACAATTCTTAGAATATTCTGGCATGCAAACTTTTATATGCATACATAGAAAATTGTGTGTATAATCGTATAGTGTGTACATGTGTAAATCTGTATGTACGTGTAGGAAAAACGCTTGTTGCTTGCCATGTACGTTTTCTAATTGCCGAAATATTTCGTTAATTAAATGTCTATTAAATAAATAAGATGCACCTATGGGAACAAAGTATATCGCAGTTAGTTGCGCCTAACTGCAACGTTCTTACTTGTTTTTATATTGTATTAAATTAGAAATTATAAATCTGAAAAAATACTAAAAGGTCTTTATCAATAAATACAATTAAGCTCACAACAAAACGTTTCAAACATATTGCAGGGAGTGTGGAGAAGATCAGAGGTTTCAGAATACTATTTTTGGAAGCTCAGAATAAGACACATATAAACATTATGCCTTCAAAATACATTTATATTCTCTACAAGATATTTTAAACTTAATGCGGAGAGTATAGACAGAGTCAGTCAATTTTGCCATAAGTTTACTTTTCAATGGTATATAACAAACATGGTTGATTCTTTTTAGCCAAACCAAATAAATAGTATATCAAAACAAATATTTTTGGCTATTATTATATTTCTATATCTTGCCACTCATATAAGTGCTTATATTATTTACCTGTTATAGTGTTAAAGCCACTTTCATCAATATAAATTTATATGTAATCATAAAAAACATAGTGATAAGCTATCTATAAAAAGTAAAAATGTGAATTAAATGTGATGCCAGAAAGCGTGCTGTAAAATATTTAACTCGAAAAACATTTATTAGACATAGTATTGGACGCGTAACCTAAAAAGCAGACTTAAAATAATAAATTGGAAACAAGTTCCTTAATGTAGTCTTTACAATATATAGAATTGTGATTTAATTGGCCAACTTAACGAAAACCAAAAAAACAGAGTTCAAATAAATAATTAATAAGGTTAGGGTATATCTCCGACTGATCAGATTATTTAAACAGTCACACATAAGCACGCATATATGTTTATGGTTTAATAAATACACAAGTCTAATTAAATCATAAACTAAGGCCTGTAACATCTGCGCCAAACAAGACAGCAGAAAAATGTAAGCTCCTAAGCTCTTAAATCGAAAGAAAAACACAATTATAATAATTAAAAAATCTTGTTGGATAACAGAGCTAAAATTTGCATCACAACTTTCTAAGCTAAGTAGACAACCTCATATGTTACTTATAGGTAACAATAAATATAAATATTCGAACACACTCAAACGATTGCATGAATAACAAAAAAGTGTTAACATTTTAAATGAACTGATGGAATATTTATGAGCCCTTTGATAGAAAGATAACACCTAGCGTAATCGTATTTATAGCATGATAAAATAAGAATAAAAGCCCGTTCCACAGCTCAAAGAACCACAGCTTCAATATTCATCATGAGAGTGTTTCTAACTATTCTTGCCTTGGCTGTTGTGTCTGCCTCGGCATTCGAGGAAGTCGTCCATCCCAAGGATCTTGCCAAGGTCAACAAGATCGAAGGTCGCATTACCAATGGCTATCCAGCCTACGAGGGTAAAGCCCCTTACACAGTTGGCTTAGGATTCAGCGGCGGCTGGTGGTGCGGTGGCTCCATCATAGGACACACCTGGGTTCTGACTGCCGAGCACTGCACGGGTAGTGATGTCACAGTATACTTCGGTGCCACATGGCGTACTAACGCCCAGTTCACCCACTGGGTCAGTCGCAACGACATCATTAATTGCATTGCATTGATCCGTATTCCCCACGTGGACTTCTGGGACATGGTTAACAAAGTAGAGCTACCCAGCTACAATGATCGCTACAATGACTATAACGAGTGGTGGGCTGTCGCCTGCGGCTGGGGTGGCACCTACGATGGTAGCCCATTGCCCGACTGGCTTCAGTGCGTTGATCTGCAAATCATTCACAACTCCGAGTGCCAGCAAACTTATGGTTCTGGCACTGTTACCGACAATATTCTCTGTGTACGTACTCCTGATGGCAAGTCCACATGCGGTGGTGACTCTGGCGGTCCATTGGTCACACATGACGGCAACAAACTGGTCGGTGTTACCAACTGGGTCTCTGCTGCCGGTTGTCAGTCTGGACATCCATCTGGTTTCCAGCGTGTTACCTATCACTTGGACTGGATCCGTGATCACACTGGCATTGCTTATTATTAAACTATGGCTGTCGTTACGACTTAAAGAGAACACTCAAAGATATATTTCATTAGTGGTGTGGAAATATTTCCTTACGACAATGCATAACAAGTAGAAAGGTATGCGTTTCAAAAATGTTGTCCAAATTTGAAAACAAAGTATTTCAAATACTAGAGACTTGCACTTTGGGAAAAAAGTTTGAATACTATTATTGCGTTCTGCAAATTTCACAAGGATCGTTTATCTAGAAATGGATTTATAAGCGTCCATAGTAAAGCACATACTGCATCCCCCGTGTCGTTATATCAAATACTTAATTAACACAGATCGCGCTTTTGCGTACCCAATGAAGAAGAGTACCAATTTTTTGTAGGGTTCAGGGGATCTTGTAGTCGAGAAGTCTTGAGTAGAGCTTTTTTTTTAGTTGTTGAACTCTTTCATTTAGTTGAAAGTTTAAAAAAATGGAATCAAAAATATAAAGAATTTAAATAAGTTTCATTTCTTCTTCATATCCGCATAAATCTTAGATAAATCAAATATCAGATAGAACAAAAAATTAAAGCATATTATATTAGTATTCTAACGGAATTAAGGAAGTACTGCAATATATTGAACTTGAAAGCCACGACATTAATAATGATGGGGTAAAAGAACTGTACCAAGCACTGTCCGTCTGTCGTTATTTGTCACATTTCACTGTTATTCAGAAATTAATTATAAAACAAGTAAGAAAACTCTAGTCGAGAGTGCTCGACTAGATAATACCCTGAACCCAATTTTAATAAAATAAAATAATAATCTGTACTGTGGTTTGGTTTTTTGTAATTATCTTGAAAATGCATCAATTTTAGTGCTGAAAATGGCAAAAAACTTCTTTATTTTGACAAATAGTTAAATATATTGCTCTTGATTAGTACTAAAATTATAATCCGTTTTCAAGATAATTACAAAAAACCAGTGTCGAACGTGACAAAAAGTTGACTTTTCTGGAGAATTACCCATATGGATAAATCAGAAAGTATACATAAGAATGTATGCGTGTAACGTTCAAAATGTACATATGTACATGTATATATACATTGCATTGCCAAAAAAAAATAATAATAGATGGCGCTTATATTAGTTGAAATTCGAAAAATGTTATATTATTATATATCATTAAAAATAGACCCAACAAATAGACGTTCCTCAGTTAACAGGCATTACCTTAATTAACACAGACACTTCATAATTGTAAAAGAAATATATCAATGCCACTCGAAGCTGTAATAGCCATAGTAAATAAGTTCACTGCTAAAGCGCCATCTATCAAGTTAAAATTTTTAGACCATGCTACACTAGTTTTGAATGTACATGTGGGCATACATATAGGAAAACTCTTACCGCAGATGTCACGTGCTTTTGTTATTTGGGCAGACTTTTTTTTTTTGTTCATTATTTTCTGTTGACTTAACGGAATAAAATATAATTGAAACAAAAACACTTTCAGAAATGATGCTATTAAATATTTGAAATTAAAAAAAACGCACTTATTCACAATTAGTTAAACTACTAACTGACTTTCAAAGGTATCAAATACAAAGGAATAAATAATAAGAACGAAATAAATAATAAAAAAAAAAAAAATTAACAAGTAAGAAGGCTCTAGTCGAGACGGTTCGACTACGAAATCCCCTGAACCCTGCAAAAAAGTGATACTCTTCTTCTTTACGCACTTATGAGCGTACGCTCTGCTAACTGCGCAGTTGCTGCTTTGTCTTGGGGGTGGGTTGGGCTGAACTTTGGACGCTTATAACTCCATTTCTAAATAGACGATCTTCATGAAATTTTCAGAGTAGATCAAGAGTATCTAAATCTACCTATGTGCCTAATTGCAAATCTCTAGTATTTGAAATGCGTTTTTTCCAAATTGGGGGCGAAGGGGGCGTGGCATCCAAAATCTGAAAGCTACAAAATCTGCGTATCCATAATATCTATCTAAATTTATAAAGTTTAAGTCTCTAGCTAAAACGGTGTAGAAGTAATACCCAAAAAACCTAAAAAACGGAAACGAATTTTTATCGATAATTTGGAATTGAGACGAGTTATCGGAAAAACAAAATAAACTCGTACTGCGTAGCTAACATACGAGTGTTCATGTGAAATTTCAGCTCTCTAGCTTTTGTAGTTTCCGAAATCTCGGCGTTCATACGGACGGACGGACGGACGGACAGACGGACGGACGGACAGGGCTAGATCAACTTATTTTTTTATGCTGATCAAGAATATATTTTATGGGGTCTGCGACGTCTCCTTCTGCCTGTTACATACATTTTCACAAAACCATTATACCCTGAATTCCCATTTTCAATGGGTTCAGGGTATAAAAATAAGAAATTATGAAAGGCTTAGGCGAGACTAGAACCTGCGACACCCTAACATTCGTTGCATCCGTTTAGCCATCTACACCACGGCTCACTTGAACGGCAGAGTAGCGAAAACGCATGAAATTCGCCATATACGAAAGAACACTAAAGCAGTGGCTGAAAATACAAATACAATTCAAAGACAATTCTAACGCAATTCAAAAACAAGTAAGAACGTTGCAGTTAGGCGCAACTAACAGCGATATACTTTGTTCCCATAGGTGCATCTTATTTATTTAATAAACATTTAATTAATGAAATATTTCGGCAATTAGAAAACGTTCAGGGCAAGCAACAAACGTTTTTCCTACACATACATACAGATTTACACATGTACACACTATACGAGTATACACACAATTTTTTATACATATGTATGCATACAAAAGTTTGCATGCCAGAATATTCTAAGAATTGTGACTGAATTGGGAATTTTTCGATCGTTACTTTAGTTTTGTTAAAAGGCGCTCTAACAATGTCTTATTTGGTTTTAGTTAACGGAACCCAGGTCAGGGCAGTGGCGCTGGTGGTAAGCGCTATGCAAGCTATACTTAGGTGCGTGGGTTCGTATCCCGCAAAAAAATTTTTTTTTTCAAAAATTATTATTTTTTAATTTTTTTTATAATTGTATATTTATTAAAAAATGCTTGCTGCCAATTGATAATCATTTATAAACATACGCATATGAATTGTGCATTTAAGTAAAAACTAAAACTGCTTTATGCTTTCCGATTTGCGACGCTGTGTGGCAGGCAGTTTTTCTATGCATGCATATATGTATGTATGCATGTGTACGTGTATACACATCCAAAAGTGTATACATATTGCAAGAATTGCGATTGTATTGTTTTGTGTCGTCACAAGCTGTTGATCAGCTGGTCAGCTGATCAGCTGTGAATTTATTTAGGTTTAGCTAACGATTACATGTTGTTTTCAAAAGACCCAGGTTCGAACCCCGCTGGAAACTTTTTATTTATTAATCAAAAACTTATGAATTTTATTTTTTAAATTCATTAATATTATTATATTTATGTTAAAATGCTTTTTGCCATCTTAGCAATTGCTACTAAGCTATTGTATGCATGAATTATGCAGTTGGCCACAACAAACTTCTTTGCCGATTTGCCACGCCCCCAGGCGGCGTAGACGCATAATTTTTTGCCAGTTCTTAGAAAGGGCCGAGGCTAACATGCCTGCAAAATTTGGTTGCTTACATTCCAAAAATGCGAAAATTACAGGGTATTTTTCGATATGCCACGCCCCCAAAGAGGCTGAAAAATTATTTTTGGGTCATCGATAGAGGAGGACATTAGTAACTCAACCATCCAATTTTCAAGCTTCTAGCTCTAAAACTGTAGGAGATATAAACTTTTGCGGTTTGCCACGCCCCCTGTGGGCGTAGATATATCTACCATAGCTTATTGGTCTTGGGTTGTCAACCCGAGTGTACATGCAAAATTTCAAGTCTCTAGTGTCAATAGTGTTCAAAATATAGCACAATTTGAAAAATCACTATATATTCAGGTCCGATTTGCCACGCCCCCAATGGGCGTAGACATATAACTTTTTGATCGATCTTCTTAGAATCATAACATTAACTCACATGCAAAATTTCAGCGTTCTAGCTTTAACGGTGTAGAAGATACGTATTTCCCGATTTGCCACGCCCCCAATGGGCGTAGATATATCCGCCATAGCTTTTTGAACTTGGGTTGTCACCCCGAGTATACATTTCAAATTGCAACTCTCTAGCTCATCATCTAGTATGATAACTTAACTATGGGCGGAAGAGTTTTCCGATTTGCCACGCCCCTAGTGGGCGGATCGGGAAAATTTTTACACTTTATAATTCGGGAACATATATGAGTATATGTTTAAAATTTCAAGTCTCTAGCTCTAATAGCGCCGAAAAATATTGCGTTCATACGGACAGACGGACAGACGGACAGACGGACAGACGGACGGACGGACAGACGGACAGACGGACAGACGGACAGACGGACGGACAGCAAGACGGACATTGCACAAACCCAATATACTTTTTCCCCTTCGGGAACAAAGTATAACAATTGTGATTCTTAGAATTTGCACTCATAGCAACATAGAAAACGGCCCAAGATTTTTTGTGTGTATACATACATACAGTGCACACGCATACGAAAATTGATTTGCATTGTTCAACGTTGCTTGCATTTCCATTGGTATTTTAATTGTTTTAAAATTTTTAAAATATATAATGGAATGTAATGATAGTTTCAGCATATGAACTACATATTGTATTTAACATTTTAGGTTTTTTTTTTAGAAATCATAACTCATTTACTATTAGCTTTACATGCACAAATACATATGTATGTATGTACGATTGCAGCCACACGCTGATCTACGCTTGCACACATATACATACATACATACATACATATGTATGTATGTATGTATGTATGCATGTATATGTGCGCCCGCAATGCGTCTTGCTTTGTCGCTGCCTTACTTGCTGCGCCACATGGGTTTTGATGACAAAACTTTATAGACTAATAATTCTGTTTCTAGATGGACAATCGTATTGATATGTTCAGATTATGATAATGATATTCATATCTACATGCTAAACCAAACAGCATGTCTCTAGTATTTGAAATGAATTTTTTACACATTTGGGGGTGTGGAGGCGAATCGGGGACCGGAATCCAAAATCTGACAAAAAACCGAAATTGTATTAAATTGGTATCTATATATATGCAGAAGACTTGGAGACTCTTACTCTAAAGATGAATTAGCTAGAATTTTATAACTGGTTCCCGATAATTTCAGTTATCGATAACTTAGCAAATATACAAGTTATCGAATTTCTGAAACAAACTCGTACTGCGCGTGCAATAGACGGACCTAACACAAAAAGAATGACTCTCTAGCTTTTGTATCTTCGGAAATCGACGCGTTCAAACATACGGACAGACGGACAGACGGATATGGCTATATCAACTTTTCTCGTCACCCTGATCAAGAATATATATACTTTATGGGGTCTGCCACGCCTCCTTCTGCCTGTTACATACTTTTAACAAAACCATTATACCCTGATTTCCCATTTTCAATGGGCGGAAGAGTTTTCCGATTTGCCACGCCCCTAGTGGGCGGATCGGGAAAATTTTTACACTTTATAATTCGGGAACATATATGAGTATATGTTTAAAATTTCAAGTCTCTAGCTCTAATAGCGCCGAAAAATATTGCGTTCATACGGACAGACGGACAGACGGACAGACGGACGGACGGACAGACGGACAGACGGACAGACGGACAGACGGACGGACAGCAAGACGGACATTGCACAAACCCAATATACTTTTTCCCCTTCGGGAACAAAGTATAACAATTGTGATTCTTAGAATTTGCACTCATAGCAACATAGAAAACGGCCCAAGATTTTTTGTGTGTATACATACATACAGTGCACACGCATACGAAAATTGATTTGCATTGTTCAACGTTGCTTGCATTTCCATTGTTATTTTAATTGTTTTAAAATTTTTAAAATATATAATGGAATGTAATGATAGTTTCAGCATATGAACTACATATTGTATTTAACATTTTAGGTTTTTTTTTTAGAAATCATAACTCATTTACTATTAGCTTTACATGCACAAATACATATGTATGTATGTACGATTGCAGCCACACGCTGATCTACGCTTGCACACATATACATACATACATACATACATATGTATGTATGTATGTATGTATGCATGTATATGTGCGCCCGCAATGCGTCTTGCTTTGTCGCTGCCTTACTTGCTGCGCCACATGGGTTTTGATGACAAAACTTTATAGACTAATAATTCTGTTTCTAGATGGACAATCGTATTGATATGTTCAGATTATGATAATGATATTCATATCTACATGCTAAACCAAACAGCATGTCTCTAGTATTTGAAATGAATTTTTTACACATTTGGGGGTGTGGAGGCGAATCGGGGACCGGAATCCAAAATCTGACAAAAACCGAAATTGTATTAAATTGGTATCTATATATATGCAGAAGACTTGGAGACTCTTACTCTAAAGATGAATTAGCTAGAATTTTATAACTGGTTCCCGATAATTTCAGTTATCGATAACTTAGCAAATATACAAGTTATCGAATTTCTGAAACAAACTCGTACTGCGCGTGCAATATACGGACCTAACACAAAAAGAATGAACTCTCTAGCTTTTGTATCTTCGGAAATCGACGCGTTCAAACATACGGACAGACGGACAGACGGATATGGCTATATCAACTTTTCTCGTCACCCTGATCAAGAATATATATACTTTATGGGGTCTGCCACGCCTCCTTCTGCCTGTTACATACTTTTAACAAAACCATTATACCCTGATTTCCCATTTTCAATGGGTTCAGGGTATAAAAAACTAAATAACTATAAAATACTGTTCAATTAAGTTTATTTATTATTCCGAAAACCATTCTAATAGTAAGCAATTCCAGTGTGGTCACGAATCCAGTCCAAATGATAGGTGACACGCTGGAAGCCAGCAGGAGCGCCCGATGTACAGGAAGTTGTACCAAAGTTTGTAACACCGACCAATTTGTTGCCGTCATGTGTGACCAATGGACCGCCAGAGTCACCACCGCATGTGGACTTGCCATCAGGAGTACGTACACAGAGAATGTTATCGGTAATAGTGCCAGAGCCATAAGTTTGCTGGCACTCGGAATTGTGAATGATTTGCAGATCAACGCACTGAAGCCAGTCGGGCAATGGGCTACCATCGTAGGTGCCACCCCAGCCGCAGGCGACGGCCCACCACTCGTTATAGTCATTGTAGCGATCATTGTAGCTGGGTAGCTCTACTTTGTTAACCATGTCCCAGAAGTCCACGTGGGGAATACGGATCAATGCAATATCAGCGTTGTGGTGATTGATGATGTCGTTGCGACTGACCCAGTGGGTGAACTGGGCGTTAGTACGCCATGTGGCTCCGAAGTATACTGTGACATCACTACCCGTGCAGTGCTCGGCAGTCAGAACCCAGGTGTGTCCTATGATGGAGCCACCGCACCACCATCCACCGCTGAAGCCTAAGCCAACAGTGTAGGGGGCTTTACCCTCGTAGGCTGGATAGCCGTTCGTAATGCGGCTGGAGATATCCTTCATATAGACAGCCTTATCTGGAGCACCAGACAAGGCAGCGCCTGAAGCGGAAGCGATAGCCAGAGCAAGAATAGCGAAAAACACCTTCATAGTGGAGATATGAACTGAGTATCAATAAGTTCAGCAGCCGCATTTATACAAGAGTTGAGTACATACATTCTATTCAATTGAATGCATTGTAAATTATATACAGTTAAATATGCCTTAAAAATAAACAAATATAAAATAAGCGGTCAATTTATAGTCTTTGAAAATTTATAAACAGTTGATAAAGGTTTGAAAAAGTATAAAATAATAAATCATCAAAGAACTAAATACATATATTTAAAGACTAATTTAAATAGAAAATAAGTAAGTTTTTAAAATATTGATTCCTTTCCTTAAAATATATATATATATATATTTGGAGTGAACTATCTCAACATAAAATGCCTAAAGTAAATTAATTTTCAAAATTTAAAATTTATTAACGGAATAATCCTTCCACCATTATGGAGCTTAAATGGGCCCCACGATTTTAAAATACTTACGTTTAAGCATGCGGACAGGCTGGACGGGCTGTTGTCTTCATCAATAATATGTGTATATTCTTCATGAGACTTCACCCGTATATTACATATAATATAACAACGCCATAATACCCTGAATCGTCATTTTAAGGGTATACAAAAACTGATGGCGATTAGTTTATGCAGAACCATATATATCAATAAATTAAACATTTAAAAAAAGAGTAAAAATGATTTCGTCACTTAAAATTATCAAAGAGGATTTTATAGAGCTCAAGGAATATTTATAGCCTCTTAAGCGACTTGATAAGACTTTACATGTTCGTACTTCCATCAAGGCAAATCTAGTATAAAAGCCCGTTCCATAGCTCAAAGAACCACAGTTTCAATATTCATCATGAGAGTGTTTCTAACTATTCTTGCCTTGGCTGTTGTGTCTGCCTCGGCATTCGAGGAAGTCGTCCATCCCAAGGATCTTGCCAAGGTCAACAAGATCGAAGGTCGCATTACCAATGGCTATCCAGCCTACGAGGGTAAAGCCCCTTACACAGTTGGCTTAGGATTCAGCGGCGGCTGGTGGTGCGGTGGCTCCATCATAGGACACACCTGGGTTCTGACTGCCGAGCACTGCACGGGTAGTGATGTCACAGTATACTTCGGTGCCACATGGCGTACTAACGCCCAGTTCACCCACTGGGTCAGTCGCAACGACATCATCAATCACCACAACGCTGACATTGCATTGATCCGTATTCCCCACGTGGACTTCTGGGACATGGTTAACAAAGTAGAGCTACCCAGCTACAATGATCGCTACAACGACTATAACGAGTGGTGGGCTGTCGCCTGCGGCTGGGGTGGCACCTACGATGGTAGCCCATTGCCCGACTGGCTTCAGTGCGTTGATCTGCAAATCATTCACAACTCCGAGTGCCAGCAAACTTATGGTTCTGGCACTGTTACCGATAACATTCTCTGTGTACGTACTCCTGATGGCAAGTCCACATGCGGTGGTGACTCTGGCGGTCCATTGGTCACACATGACGGCAACAAACTGGTCGGTGTTACCAACTGGGTCTCTTCTGCCGGTTGTCAGTCTGGACATCCATCTGGTTTCCAGCGTGTTACCTATCACTTGGACTGGATCCGTGACCACACTGGCATTGCTTATTATTAAATAATGTCTGTCGTTATGAATTAAATAAAGTATTTGAAAATTTGCAAATTTGGATTAACTAATCCTATGAACGTATGGAAATTTATGTGGAAAATAAGTGATTAAGACATTGCAATGTATTGCACAAACATTGTTAAAATTTTGCGCTTATTATCTATCTTTTGTGGTCACATACACACAAAGAGGATTTTTCCTATGATTGATGCAACACCAAGATGTTGCTGACCTCGGCAAGAAAATTCAATACATATATGAGAAGTTCAATTTTTTTATTTATCAACAGAATACATTACATGGAGCCTCTTAATAGTGGGCAACCCCTGAGTTGTCGCGGATCCAGTCCAATTGGTTGATGATATGAGTTAAGCCCGATGGCAAACCAGCAGTACAGCCATTACTAGCAACCCAGGACGTCACGGCAACCAATTTGCCTCCGTCATGGAGCACCAATGGGCCGCCAGAGTCGCAGCTGCAGGTTGACTTGCCGCCGGGTGTGGCCACGCACAAAATACCAACGGGTTTGTGGCCATAGGTCTGAGAGCACTGGCTGTTACTGATGATCTGCAGATCTACGTACTGTAGCCAGTTGGGTTGGGGTCCACCATCGGAGGTAATTCCCAGCCGCAGGCAAAAGCTCACCAGCCATCATACATATTGTAACGATCGTTGAAGCTGGGCAACTCCACCTTGTTGACCATTGCACACTGGGCGGAATTGCCAAAAAAGAGGCATACAATCTAATATTGCACATATCGAGCTGAAACTTGGTATATTTGATAAATATACCTTTCTAAATATAAAAACAAAGTTTTAAGTCATTTGACCACGCCTCCAAAAATAGCCCATATATGGCAACAATGCGTATACGTGATAACAAAGGAAAGTGGGAGAGCTATAAATAAAGTACTACAATTTTAATAGAAGGATCATTTATTTGCATTTTTATACCCTGAGAAAATTAAAAATGGGAAATCAGGGTATAATGGTTTTGTTAAAAGTATGTAACAGGCAGAAGGAGGCGTGGCAGACCCCATAAAGTATATATATTCTTGATCAGGATGACGAGAAAAGTTGATATAGCCATGTCCGTCTGTCCGTCTGTCCATATGTTTGAACGCGTCGATTTCCGAAGATACAAAAGCTAGAGAGTTCATTCTTTTTGTGTTAGGTCCGCATATTGCACGCGCAGTACGAGTTTGTTTCAGAAATTCGATAACTTGTATATTTGCTAAGTTATCGATAAACGAATTTATCGGGAACCAGTTATAAAATTCTAGCTAATTCATCTTTAGAGTTAGAGTCTCCGAGTCTTCTGATAGATAGATACTAATTTAATACAATTTCGGTTTTTGTCAGATTTTGGATTCCGATCCCCATTTAGCCCCACCACCCCTAAATGTGAAAAAAATGCATTTCAAATAATAGAGACATGCAGTTTGGTTTAGCATATAGATATGAATATCATAATCATAATCTGAAGATATCAATATGATTGTCCATCTAGAAACAGAATTATTAATCATCAAAGTTTTCACATCAAAACCCATGCGACGCAGCAGCAAAGCAGCGAGACAGCAAGACGCTTGAAATGCTTACACACATACAGGCGTACAAGCATAGATCTGCGTTTGTGTGTGTTCGTGTTTTTGCATGTATAGTTTCTTACGCGTGGAGAATCGAAACGAAGCATTCTTGGAATATGATTCGTTCGAAGAAGGGCTTAGGGGATTTCGTAGTCGAGCAGTCTCGACTACAGCTTTCTTACTTGTTTATGTAATAGAATACATTTTTTAATAATAAAAGTATATTTTTTTTATTAATTTCTTACATAAGGCCCTAATTTATTTATTCTACTATTTAACTATATCTAAAACGCTGAGCTACAAATGCAAAGTACCGCAAGAGCCGCAAAAAGCCGCAGAAGGTAAAGTTTTACTCCACACAAGATGAACACTTTGGATGGATTTTCTATCATTATGGACAATACAAAACAATAAACATATGTATATAACATGAAAAAAAAATTACCACAAAATGTTTTTTTTTATTCATTCTACATAACCAGGCCTTCAAAATCCATTTTTCACAGTATTTATACCCTGAACCCATTGAAAATGGGAATACAGGGTATAATGGTTTTGTGAAATGTATGTAACAGGCAGAAGGAGAAGTCGCAGACCCCATAAAGTATATATATTCTTGATCAGCATCGAAAAATAAGTTGATCTAGCCCTGTCCGTCCGTCCGTCTGTCCGTCTGTCCGTCTGTCCGTCTGTATGAACGTCGAGATTTCGGAAACTACAAAAGCTAGAGAGCTGAAATTTCACATGAACCTCATCCCATTTCCAGATTATCGACAAGAAATCGAAAATTCGTTTCCATTTTTTAAGTTTTTTGAGCATAACTTCTACACCGTTTTTTCTAGAGACTTCAAATTTATTTATTTAAATAGATATTATGAATACGCAGATTACGTAATTTTCAGATTTCAGATGCCACGCCCCCCTCGCCTCCAATTTGAAAAAACGCATTTCGTATACTAGAAAATAGGTACATTTGGATGCTCTTAATATATTCCGAAAGTTTCATGAAGATCGTCCATCTAGAAATGGAGTTATAAGCGTCCAAAGTTCAGCCCAATCCACCCCCAAGCCACAGCAGCAACTGCGCAGTTAGCCGAGCGCGCGCTCATATATGTATGTGCGTAAAGAAGAAGAATATCACCTGTTTTTCAGGGTTCAGGGTATCTCGTAGTCGAGCCGTCTCGACTAGAGCCTTCTTACTTGTCCGTCCGTCCGTCCGTATGAACGTCGAGATTTCGGAAACTACAAAAGCTAGAGAGCTGAAATTGAACATGAACACTTGTATGTTAGCTACGCAATACGAGTTTATTTTGTTTTTTTCGATAACTCATCCCATTTCCAAATTATGGATAAAATATCGAAAATTCGTTTCAATTTTTTAGGTTTTTAGGGTATCACTTCTACACCGTTTTAGCTAGACACTTTATTTATTTAGATAGATATTATGGATACGCAGATTTTGTAGTTTTCAGATTTAGGATGCCACGCCCCCTCCGCACCCAATTTGAAAAAAAAAAACGCATTTCAAATACTAGAGACTTGCAATTTGGCACATAGATAGATATAGATACTCTTAATCTACTCTGAAAATTTCATGAGGATTGTCCATCTAGAAATGGAGTTATAAGCGTCCAAAATTCAGCCCAACCCACCCCCAAGCCACGGCAGCAACTGCGCAGTTAGCAGAGCACGCGCTCATAAGTGCGTAAAGAAGAAGAGTATCATTTTTTTTTTGCAGGGTTCAGCCTTCTTACTTGTTTTTAGTATTCAAAATTTTTTGTTTACAAATTTCGGTCGGATCGGGGGAGCTTGGGGCTGGTATCCAAATAATAACAAAAATTACAATTACATTAAGTTCACGTCTATATATAAAAAGATTTGGAGGCTAGCTCAAAAGATAAACGAATAATCTTATAAATAATTGTCGATAAGGTAAGATAGACAGGCGGACAGCGCTAAATCGAGTTAGCTCGTCATCCTGATCAAATATATATATATATATTTCTTTTTGTTTAGGGGTCTGTCAAATACATTCTTTTGCGAAACAATTAGTTAACGGTATAAAAGTCAATTATATATATCATCAATTCAATTTATTTTAGAAGAATCAATGAAATACAACAGGAAATATTAAAGATAAGTCGGTAATACATGTGTCTAATACACAACTTTTAAAAGTCAGCAAGAATCGCTATACGTATTTTTACTGTAGTCATTCATTATTTTCGAGTGTCGTGTGGCACTTTTCAAATCACTCGAAAGTAATTTTATTTATTTGCACAGATAACACGCTTTTAAATTTTGAGCTTGTTTTGGGTACATTTCGTTGATTAGATATGGCTAAATTTACATCTATTGGACCTGCTTATACTGGCGTTGACAATCAATAGCAAAATTAGCATCCGGTGATTGATAATAAACGATTTAACCCAAACAGAGGACCTCACTATACATGGATATATATAGGGAGAGGGAGATATGCATATATATAAATTTTCAATTTGTAAAAAGTTATATCTATAACTTGAACTTCTTTATTCAATTCAGTTAAATAATGTATATTGAGATATAAAGATGCTTTATAAGCGAAAACATTGATCGAGCAACGAGACAAGTCCAAACTGTATCAAGTGTATAGCAAAGTAATTGTTCAAAATCGGAGCAAAAGCTCATGCTGAAGGTTCTATATTTATATTGATCAGTAAATTGTATTTAAAAAAATATATATGTGCTTAGATAGCTGCTTTATCTTCCACTCCCTTTCCTTTATCCCCCCCCCCTGAAAAAATGAATTTCACTTGAGTTTATTATCTAATCTCAACTGACGGAAATTGTATTTAAATCTAAATCGCAATTTTTTAGCCATGTAGGAGGCATTCGCGATAGAATTTACCACCGTAGAAATTGAGATTCATTCATAAAAAGTTCGTGAAGAATTGATAGTGAGGGACTTGATAAGAAACTATATACTCACGTCTAGAGCTACAAAGTACGAACGGACACACCGACTACTTTTTAGCTTATTTCACCAGTGAATAAAGAATCCTTGATACTTATATTATCTAGAAAACGTATCGGACGAGAAGGACAATCAGACAAACTGACTTTGCCAAAAATTTTCCAATCTTTCACTTTGTAATCGAGCATGACGCAGTTTCTTACTGTATAGTTTGATCACGAAACATAGGCGTGATTAGAAATGGTCAGAAGTGAGCACACTCATATTTTAATCAATCAAAATATTCGAGTATTATATGGTACCTACTCAAATTATTGAAAATTATTTAAATGATAAGAAAAAAATGTAAAAATCTGAATTATAGATTATAATTGTATAATGGGATAATATCAAAAATAGCTGTGAAAATTAAGTAACTGCGGACAAATCAATCGTAGACTTCTTGCATATTTTCGTATTATTATACTTTTTATATCCTGAACCCATTGAAAGTGGAAATTCGGGGAATAATGGTTTTGTGAAAATGTATGTAACAGGCAAAAGGAGAGGTCGCAGACCCGTCAACGTCTATATATTCTTGATCATCACAAAAAAACAAGTAAGAGGTTATAGTCGAGATCGTACGAACGTCGAGATTTTGGAAACTACAAAGAGAGCTGAAATTTCACAAGAATACTTACATGTTAGTTACGCAGTACGCGTTTATTTATTTTTTTTTTGTTTTTCGATAACTCATCCCATTTCCAAATTATCGATCAAAAATTCGTTTACTTTTTTTTAAAGTCTTATGGATACGCAGATTTTATAATTTTCAGATTTTGGATGCCACGCCCTCTTCGCCCCCAATTTGAAAAAAAAAAACGCATTTAAAATACTAGAGACTTGTAATTTGGCAAATAGACACATTTGAATGCTAATAATATATATTGAAAGCTTCATGAAGATAATCCATCTAGAAATAGAGTTATAAGCGTCCAGAATTCAGCCCAACCCACCCCTAAGCCACGGCAGCAACTGCGCGGTTAGCAGAGCGCACGCTCATACGTTCGTAAAGAAGAAGAGTATTAGTTTTTTGCAAGGGTCAGGGTATCTTGTAGTCGAGCCGTCTCGACTAGAGCCTTCTTACTTTTTTTTTCGATTACTCCAGTGTTACGTGACTGACTTTAATTATTCTTCAGAAAATTATCAACAAATTCGTTCATATATTTGCTTATATTATTAGAACGACGCCATTTTTGGAAATTGAATCTATGTTTATACATACACATACATAGTTATATATATAAATAAAAGTCCATGCTAACTTATCAGCTCTAGACAAGGATTGGGCACGAATAAAATTTATGAGCCATGATTAGAATATCAAAGCTGTAAACAGACTTCGATAAGACGGAGTCGAATCTGTATAAAAGCATTGGAAATATTTGCTAAGCCCAGAGTAGAAATATGAGAATGAAGTTGTTCGTGTTCCTGATCTTTGCTGTAGCAGCAACCAGCGCTGTCCCCACCGGTGCAAAGAAACCTTTGCGGGTCATGGACATGCCCAAGCAGGGCAGCATCGAAGGCCGTATTACTAATGGCTACCCGGCCTATGAGGGTAAAGTGCCCTATATTGTAGGCCTGAGCTTCAACGGAGGCTGGTGGTGTGGTGGTTCAATTATTGGCAACACATGGGTCCTAACTGCCGGACACTGCATCAAAGATGGTTCAGGCGTAACCATCTACTATGGTGCCAGCTTCCGTCATGAGGCTCAGTTCACCCACTGGGTCAGCGGCAATGACCAGATCCGCCACCCCCACTACAATGATCAGCTGAACAATGATATTGCCCTCATCCGTACACCCCATGTCGATTTCTGGCACTTGGTCAACAAAGTGGAGCTCCCTAGCTACAACGATCGCTACAATAACTACAATGGCTGGTGGGCTGTGGCCTCTGGCTGGGGACACACCTCCAACGACAGCGGAATGCATAACTATCTCAACTGCGTTGATGTCCAGATCATTAGCAACGACGAGTGCCGCAATGTTTATGGCGGTGGCTATGTGATCGACAACACCATCTGTATTAACACATCTGGTGGCAAATCCACCTGCAGCGGCGACTCCGGCGGCCCATTGGTAACACACGATGGTAACCGAATTGTGGGTATCACATCCTTCGGTCATTGGGACGGCTGCACTGCCGGCCAACCAGCTGGTTTCACTCGTGTCACTGGCTACTTGGACTGGATTCGCGACAACACTGGTATCTCCTATTGAATGGCACACTTCTAAATAATAAATATCTAAATTATACAGCAGAAAAAAAAATTGCAATTGATAGGCGGAAAGTTTATTGATATAGATTTTCAATGGGCTCAGGGTAAGAAAAAAGTAATACTCTTCTTCTTTACGCACGTTTAAGCGCGTGCTCTACTAACCGCGCAGTTGCTGCCATGGCTTGGGGGTGGGTTAAGCTATATCTTTGACGCTTATAACTTCATTTCTAGATGGACGATCTTTTTAAAAATATATTAATAACATCCAAGTGTGCCTATTTGTTAAATTGAAAGTCTCTAGTATTTTAAATGCTTTTTTTTTTAATTGTGGTCGAAGGGTGTGTGGCATCAAAAATCTAAAAATTACAAAATATGCTTATCCATAATATCTATCTAAATATACAAATGAAGTCTCTAGCTCATAAAAGGTTTTTGAAATAAGTAAACGAACGTTCTTACGAACGGACGGACATCCTTTTCTTTTCTTTTGTGCTGATCGAGAATATAGGTAAGTGGTCTCCTTCTGCCTGTTACATACATTTTCACAAAACTATTATCCCCTGATTACACTTTCAACTGATAATAAGCGGCTTTTGATAATAGTCATATGCTCAGGTTTTGACTTCTGCTGACTAAAGGCAAACAGCAATGCACCATTTTCATATTGATGCAAATTTTTAAAATTTACACCTTTAGATTTTGTATTCCCCTTAAGTGAAACCTTGCAAGTACAAAGTGATGATAACGCATCCTGACACTTGTGCTGCCGAAAAACTCCATGGCAACTAAAAACTTCAGAAACAGACCCACATCCATATTTAAATCAATCAAAATTCAAAAACCCACACAAATCGTTCGCAAATCTTTAATAATTCAAGTTTTGGAAATATTTCAAAGAGGCTACTATTGAATAGTAAAATTTATAATAAAAACAATATTTATAGATTTTCTCAGTGAATAACACGGCCATAAAGTTTTCAGCTTCTCTTATATATATATATTTTTTTTTATTTATTTATATTTTTTAATTTACCAATTCAATAATAGGCAACCCCTGAGTTGTCGCGGATCCAGTCCAATTGGTTGGTGACACGAGTAAAGCCAGATGGCAAACCAGCAGTACACCCATTACCAGCAACCCAGGACGTCACGCCAACCAATTTGCCTCCGTCATGGAGCACCAATGGGCCGCCAGAGTCGCCGCTGCAGGTTGACTTGCCGCCGGGTGTGGCCACGCATAAAATACCATCGGGTTGGTGGCCATAGGTCTGAGAGCACTGGCTGTTACTGATGATCTGCAGATCTACGCACTGTAGCCAGTCGGGTTGGGATCCACCATCGGAGGTAATTCCCCAGCCGCAGGCAACAGCCCACCAGCCATCATACATATTGTAGCGATCGTTGAAGCTGGGCAACTCCACCTTGTTGACCATTGACCAGAAATCAACATGGGGAGTGTGGATCAAAGCGATATCATTGCCATTGTCGTGGGGCCAGTTGTGGTTCTGCCTAAATTCTCCGCTGCCCACAGTGTGGGTGAACTGAGCGTTGGTGCGCCATGTTGCACCGTAGTAAATGGTCACAGAGCTGGCGCCGTTGGTACAGTGAGCAGCTGTCAGCACCCAATCGTGAGCAATGATAGAGCCACCGCACCACCAGCCATTAAAGCTTAAGCCAACGGTGTAGGGAGCCTTGCCCTCGTATGCGGGATAGCCATTGGTGATGCGACCCTCGATCTTGGCAGACCTGGGCAGATCCTTGGGGTGGACCTGCTCCACAGTTTCCGCGGCGACGGCAGTAATAGCCAAAGCGAGTACTATGAAAGCTTTCATATTTAACACACGATTGGTGTCTTTTGACAGAATTGAAGCGTGTTTTATATAGTTTTTGTATCATATCTTTTGTACTTCAGCAGATATCAGACACTCATTAAAATTGAATGTAGTATTAATTTATTTCAACGTTCGAAAAGAAATGCAGATAACAAGTTTTCTGAATTGCCAGCGCATTGACGCTTATCTACGTTTCACAAGTCCATGGCACTTATTTGCTTATACAACATCTCACTCTATTACCTATATACAAATAACAAATAAAGGTAATCAATATACTTGTACTTTTAAATTGTATACCAGTATGCTTTATGTATGATTTCAGAGTAGTGTATTTCGAAGTTTGATCTGAATACCTTTATATAAAATATCTTCGAATTCATTATATATATATAAATAATTTGAAACTATGCTTATGCTGATTTCCTATTTTCAATGTATTCAGGGAATACAAATATTATATAAAATAAATAAAAATATTAAGTATTATAATATATAATAATTATATTATATTGTTAATGCATTTATATTAAATTAATGTACAGGGTGCTATATATTGTTTGTTTTGTAACGCACTTTTACTTTTCAATTACCCGCCATTTGAAGACGCCATCTTTTGGCGATCAACGAAAGTCTTTTTCCGCGATTGTTAACTGGTAATCGATATATATCGATGACAAAGCGAACAAATAAATTTGTCATGTTTATAACAGAGAAAAACAGCTGTAAGCAGTCTCCTTGAGCGCTGAACACTGAACCCTGCAACAACATTCAAATTATCTGTTACTTGTTTTTTAATAAAAATGTTGAAACACCAACGAAATAAAGAAAATAACGTAAATAGTTTTCGGATTGCGAGCATTAGTATAAGATCACAAATAAAATAAAATTTTGCACCTTGCAAATAACATTACATCACATTAAATGTTAAGCACATTTCCCCTGTTATTTTAAATAACATAGCTGCTATTCATTTTATGCTTCCTCTTCTAAATCAAAAGGCAACAAAAAAGAAAAAATAACACAAAGAGATAAAAACGTTGAAACTCTTAAAATTTATCAGCATGTTATAGATCGAATAATGGAAAATATTGTACGCAAATTTGCAACGATTAGTTTTCAGTCACAAGAGGTTGTTTTAACAGAGAATCGGTAAGTTCACCAAATCAAAAGTGACGAAAATCTGCATAAAAAGTAAACGAATATAGTATATGTATGTATGTGTTTCTTTAGCTCTGCACCAATTTCCAAGTTTTCTTGGAATCTTAAATCAATGGCGCCCATAAATACAGCCGATGAGATGCTGGACTCGGAAAGCCCTGATTCGGACCACTCAGATGAGGTGGATTCCCAGATAAGCCGCAGCGAGGATAACGATGAAAGCGATTGCTACAGCAGCAGCTACCGAAATGGTCGCCGCGGCGGAGTTGCCCGACGACGAATGCCCGCTCGCGTCTCTAAAGACAATTTTAATCGTGTGTGCAGTACCATTATGCGTACAGAGGTAAAGAAGAAACGTAAGGAGCTACAAACCAACGAACAAATGCTGCGCAGCATTGAGAAAATTTACACGAGCAAGCGCATGAAGAAATTTACGCCTACTAGTCTGGAGACTATATTCGAGGAGCCCAGCGATGAAAATGCAGCCGACGTAGAAGACGATAGCGAGGAGTGCGCCGTCACCAGCCAAGTGCGCGTTGTTAAATTTGGTTCTCGCAAACTGCGACGGGCTATCTCTTTCAACGATGGCCTCAGCAAGAACAAAAACCTGATCAAGAAGCGCCGCTTGAAGGTAAAGAAAACATTTGGCAAAGGTTTCGCACTTAAAAAGATTTCAATGAGCGCATTCCATGATCGACTGAACAAGAGTTTAGACAGCGCCATGTCTGATGCTGGAGACGAAGAACCAACTAGCAGTAGCATGGACCTCAAATCTACAGTCAGTGCATTTATGGACGATATGCAACTGGCGAGACATACTTCAGCATTTGAATAGATAGGAGTACTCAGATGGTCGATAAGCAGATGGCCGTATGGCGAGCAGAATGCAACAGGCAAAAATTTGAATACAATAACAGATTATTCAAATTACAAAAAGGGAGTAAATTGTTTCGCTTCTTTGCCAAAATAAAAAATAGATAATAGAGGGATTTTATGAGTTCTCCTTCTCACCAAAGTAAATGGCTTCTTGCCGTCAGCAGTCGAGTAGATAAAGTAGATGGATTCATCACACCAGAATTTGAGCAAGCTGGACAAGAAAGAAGATTGATTAAGCCAATCGATAAGCGAGATCTATATTGATGTTCAAATCCAACCGTTGACTTCTTATTGCCTGGTCAATTTGTACTGATTATCAATTTAGCTAAGTTTTATATAAGATTTATATTTAATTAGTAAATATAGGAAGTGCAGTTGAGCATGAAAAAACAACATAATTAATTTAATCTTGAGCCTGAAGCTATTTATGATTTATTTTTGTATAGTTAACTTAAATGTAAGCCTGAATACAATTCAAAAACTTTTCAATGTATAGAATTACAGCAACCTATAAATGTATTACTAGTTTCTATTACTTTTTGAAATACAACTAGGAACTGCGTTCACAATGTTGAAATGAATTTCCCACTACCGCAAAAACAACAAATGAATAAAGCAAATTTAATTTATTTTAAATGATTATAAACTGTAAAGAGAAAATCGTTGTAATCACTGGCATTATTCAAATGATAAATAGTTCGATCGTGGTGCTAAATTAAATAACGGCACATGCATTAGCAAATCAATAAAAAAAAAAAAAATCACGTACTTATTATTCAGCATGCACACATACATATGTATGTACATGCATATATTCATATACACACATACATATGTGCATACATATATAACATGCAAGAGCGGTAATCATAATCCCGATTATGCATTATCGACGCACGAAATTCAAAATGAACTAGAAAAGCAAATCAAGAAAAGCAAATAAAACTTTTAATATAACACATCGAATTGTCAATACTCTTTGCATTTATCCTCCTTTGCATTTAAGAGACTTTAAATATTTTGTGGTATTACTATTTACAATTGAATGCAATATCAGTAAAACACATATTTGTTTATTAACAGAAAAAATAGAAATAAGAAATAAAAGCTATGTACTTACTTTAGCCTATGAGCAATTTTCTTTTAATGTGCTTACGACTATCCACCGAAAGAGAGTGTAAGTGTGTAAGCACAGTGAGCAAGCACTAGCCGCAAAACGAAAAGGTCTACCAAAACGAGAGGTGCAAAAGATTTGCATAATCGACGCCGCTGCTTTAATTTTGTGTTGTTGTTACCGCTACTGTTATTGTAGTTGCTTCAATGCACTCCGGCTGATTGTTGTATTTTGTTGTTGGCAGCCTCATTACATTTGAACATATCACCGATCGCGAGACGATTTGATTTATTTGCTTCGCTAGACAGGCAAAATGAGCTGCATTTCCTAAATCGACAAAAACCATAATGCCAGCCCGCAAACCAAGAAATACTTTCAACACCAAATTAAAGTTATTTCAACGAATTAATTTAATTATAAATATAGCCAACACGTTAGCAGCATTTGCAAGAAAAGGTATGGGGTGCTGATGTATTTCTAATTTCCTGCTGTTGAAAATTCTTCAGCTTTGTTCACATGTAAACAACTCCAAACAATGCTGTTAATTTGCCTATAAGCGCGTTGTGCCCTGGCAATAACCTTGGTCTGAGTACAGAAGAAGAAAAACCAACTAACAGATCGCGAATATTGCAGGTAACCGAATGAAATTCAGCCCACTGTTTGGAGCACAATATTATATACATACATAGATATGTATGTAATCGGTACCTATGTGGAATGCAAAGGGCACACCCAGGGGCTGAGTGGAAAAGACAAATGTAATGTAATGTTTTTTGTTTCACTTACCATTTGCAGTCAACAATAACAACAGCCACCATACGGTATTTTTCTGAATGAAAGCATTTTGCCGCATGCTGGGCATTGCACAGCCTACACACACACAAACTTATGTATACATACGCGTGATGTAATAACGCCAAAGAGAGTAGAGAGGATAAGTAACTAGAGTTATAACTATACATACATATGTATGTATATTCACTTTTCATACTGTAAATGGTAATAACAACACAACTGGCAACGAGCATTGGGCAGATTTGACTGACGACGATGCTTGTTCAGATTTAGCTTGCGCACGCACAACATGACAAACGCACACTAAAGTAGAAGCCGGCGCCAAAGGGCGAATAACAAATTACAAAAGAAATACGACAAAATCATAATAATAGCGCAAGCGTAACACCCATGGGTCGCAAACGAATATGAGAATGAGGTAGAGATATACCAAGGGAGTGCAAGTGGAGTACAGAAGAGTGCAAAGAGAGCGTGAATCCAAAAATGGCATATTGATATGAATGCAATTGTTAGCAACGCAGCTATCGCTGTCGCTGTCGACGTCAAATTAATGTAGCAGTAGACGAAATAATTAAAGTGCTCCCGCAAAGAAATTGTGGCAAAGCAAAAAGTTTATAAAAATGCTTGCAACATGCGCGCGTCGTCACAGTTGTAAACGAGACGCTGACCGACAACGAAAGTCCAATACCAAGGAGAGTATCGAGGCACCATCGTTTTGTCGAAAACCAAACGGAAAATAATTCCAAACGGATTTAAAAGAGGAAACTTAGAGTTTATCTATGTGTATGCGTGCGCGCGCGTTTATGTGTGGCAACGTAATTCAGTTTAAATTAAATATTAAATGCGTGCGCCAGTGCTGAGCAGCAAAAAAAAACAACGCAAATGGTTTTACAGTCAGCAAGTCTTTCAACTCTTGCGACATTGACAGCACAACGGCTGTTGCTGTTGCTGCTCACCTGGATGACCTGGTGCTGCTGCATTCATGTGGCTGTTGCATTGGACTGGCAACAGGTTAAGCCCATGTATTTAATATCCATGTATCCGGGCCCGTTCGGTATGCCCCTGTCGTCAGCCTTGTCCGCTGAATCGGATGTGGAAATGAGCGCTAGCAATGACGATAGCCGTATCAGCGATAGTTCAGCAGCTCCTGCGGACATTCCCGCAGAGCCAGAGCCATTGGTGTTAAATTTGGAAACAACACCATTGGTGGACAGCATGTTGCCAGAGGGTGCAATGGCGATGGATCGCATTTTTGGCGGCGATGTGGGCAATCCACACTGTTTTCCCTATCAAGTGGGCATGCTGCTACAGCGTCCAAAGGGTCTCTATTGGTGCGGTGGTTCGCTTATCTCGGAGCAACATGTACTAACAGCTGCACACTGTGTGGACATGTAGGCCAAAGGGTTTTTATTGACAGAGAAGTTTATGTTTAACTAAATTACTCCTTTTTTGCAGGGCCAAGCGCGCGCTGGTTTTTCTGGGCGCAAATGAAATTAAGAATGCTAAGGAATCGGGTCAAGTGCGTCTCATGGTGCCAAGCAGCAATTTTCACATCTATCCTACTTGGAATCCCAAGCGTTTGAAAGATGATATTGCGCTAGTGCGTCTGCCACATGCAGTTAGCTTTAATGGTAAACTAATCCTAATTTTTTTTCTATGAATCTACAACTAATCTCTATTGTCTTATCAGAGCGCATCCATCCCATACAGTTGCCAAAGCGACACTATGAGTATCGTAGCTTTAAGAATAAACTTGGCATTGCCTCTGGCTGGGGACGTTATGCTACAGGTGTGCATGCCATAAGCAATGTGCTGCGTTATGTCCAACTACAAATTGTCGATGATCGCACATGTAAACGAAATTTTCCGTTGTCCTTTCGTGGGACAAACATATGCACCAGTGGGCGCAATGCCAAATCTACTTGCAATGGCGATTCGGGTGGACCGCTTGTGCTACAGCGGCGTCATTCAAAGAAACGAGTCCTGGTTGGCATTACCTCGTTTGGCAGCATATATGGCTGCGATCGTGGCTACCCGGCTGCCTTCACTAAGGTTGCCTCGTACCTGGACTGGATTAGCGATGAGACAGGCGTGCATTCTCATCAGGACACCAGTGAGGCCATTTTCTTTGATCAGTATATCAAGAAATATTCCAAACAGCAACACAAGCGCAATCATAAGTTGGCAGACGATGTTCCCGAGGAACTGGACATCTATCACTCATTATCCGACGAGTATACTCCCGAAAATCTTAGTCTACGGCCACACTCCAAACCGAAATCCGAATACGAATTTTTTTCCTTGTAGCTGTCAAGCGTGCAGCATAATAAACTTTTATTTTAAGCAAATACTCCATTAATAACCACTCTAGTGTTATTCTCGATCCAATCTAAGTACAACATGATCCGTGTGGATGGTCAGCCAAAAGAAGTAGCACGTATCAAGGTGTCACTGCCATCAGCCAAGACCAAAGGACCGCCGGAGTGGAACTGGAAGTGCCGCCAGTCGTCTTGATACTGATAACATTATTGGTCAAAATACCTCCATACCAAGGCGAGCAGCCTGTAAAACGTCAGTGGCACCAGTTACACCTGTAAAAAGCTCGATAGGTCCGGGTAGCTTAATGCCGGATATATCGTTGGTTAGGGTGGATGTATCCCACTTCTCATGCACAATTACGTACTTAATTGCTATAAAGATAATCTGCTGACCTTCCTCCTTCTTATTAGTGCAGACACCTACACCCGTCGATAATCTGACAATTACTAATCCGGCCATGGTGCCGAATACGGTGGCTAGGAGCAGTGCCGATGCATAAATGTATTTCATATTTATCGGCTGTGCCCGCACGACCAATAAAACCAATCTTATATAGTCAGACTGGCCAAGCAATTAGCTAATCGCCTTCATACAATATTGCTTATCAATGTTAAAAGAACTGATTTACAATGATTGCTGAAACTCCTACTGATCCATAAATAATTCATATCAGCTACATATTCAAATAGTTAGATAATAACCTAGGTAAGCTGGTTAAATGTATTGTTATTTAAAAGTTTTTCCATTTGCCTTTTAAATTCATTGCAAATAATTTTTCTTGCACTTAATACAAATTTTTAAAATTATAATACTTATAAGCTTATCAACCAATAGAGAGTTATATTTCTATATTCACAAATTGATAAGCGCACACCAATATTATAACTCTTTTTTTTTAATGTTACTTTGTATACTAATTTTACACAGTTGACTCAAAGAAAAATGGAAAGCTAAGACGAAAAATTAATATAATAATTAATAAGTTTTGACAAAAATATGAAAGTTGGGAAAGCAGTTATATATGCAACCGATAGCTCGAAGTAAATTAAAAATGACTTATCGAGCATTATGAAAGAATATACATTGACCCATAAGTAGACTCTTAATAAGCCATACCGTAGAGAATACAAAATAAAAACTACATTTTAAAAGATGATTCTTTGAATTGTGCAACAAAGTAAGATTTTATTCTAAATTCAAATCAATATTTAACCCTTGTTAACCACACCGCTGTTGTTTTCGATCCAATCCAGGTAGGATGTGATGCGTGTGAACACACCTGGCCAGCCAACCTCGCAGCCAAGAGCAATGCCAAAGGAAGTGGCACCAATCAGAGTGTTGCTACCATCAGCCAAGACCAAAGGACCGCCAGAGTCCCCGTTGCAGGTAGAGGTTCCGCCGGTGGTCTTGATGCAAATATTCGTTGCACTCACAGCGCCAACGAACCAAGGTGAGCAGCCTGAGTTGTTCATAATGGGCACAGTAATGTACTGCAAAATGTCTGTGGCAGCAGTTGCTTCTGAAAAGAGTATAACAAAATTAGCTGAGTATTTCGAAAGGAATCCTATTTAGAACTTACGATCGGTAGTCTTGCCCCATCCAGAGGCAATAGCCTGTTCGCCAGCATAAGTGCTGTACTGCCCACTCTTGACGGGCAGCTTGGCTGGTTGAATGTATTCATTGAATACTATTGCCACAGGCAACTTGATGATGGAAATATCATTGGACAGCGTAGATGCATCCCACTTCTCATGAACAGTCACGTATTTCGACTCCACAAAGATAATCTGCTGACCTTCTTCTTTCTTATTGGTCCGATCCCAGGCGCCCAGATAGACATCAACGCCGGTAGTTAGCGAGTCTGTGCAGTGAGCAGCCGTAATAATATGCCGATCGCTGATCACAGTACCTCCACACCAGGCAGCGCCACCTTCGACGTAGAGTAGGAGTCCCGCCTGGTAGGGGAATTGATTACGCCCAGCAGTTTGGCCCTTGGTGATGCGTCCAGCTAGTGAATCGTGACGACGTGTCATGGGCACATTTGGATTAATGTCCAACGACTTGAGGGACTTCCAGTCCACGGCATTGGCGCCAACAACGGCAACCAGAAGCAGAATCGATGCACAAGCGAATTTCATAATGAAAACAACTGAAGAAACTTGACCAAGTGGCCATTCTTTTATAGCAAAAAAAAGTTAGACGACTGCATCATATATCTTGGGCAATCGCAAGTTTCTAATCACTACTTGATTTACAATGAAATACTGTTTGTTGTTATTTCCAGTTCTGATGCGTTGATAATACGCGTGTACTGCATAATAAACCGATAAATGGGAAATTTCCTTGAAAGGAACTTTGTTACTATTTTGCTATTTCAGTCTTATTATTTTGTTTGGGTCATCAACAATTTGTTTACCGATTTTTTTTTAGGTAAAATGACTTAAGTAAATAATATAATAAGTATTAAATGACGCAAACCTAATTAGAACCTTGTCGAAAACTAAATTCAGTCACAAGTTTGTGAAAGTATTAACATTTCTAAATCGAGCATAACAAATTAGAATACAACAAAAAATTGAAATTGAAATAATTTATTTGTTTTCATTCACAAATCAAATCATTGCCGGACTTTGCTCATAGATAACATATAATATCTAATTAATCCATTTCTTATATTATATTTATTAACAACTATCTATGGAGATCTATGGAGACATACATACACAGCCTATAGAGACATTCATTATAGTATAATTATTTAACTGATTCTCGAAAATCGAGGCTTATCGATAACTTTTAACCGGCTCAGTTCGTTGCCATGATCAAGCATATTTATACCTTAGGGTGTCGGCCACTGCATCATACATACGTTTAACAAAACCATTCTCTCCTGATTTCCTATTTTCAAATGGTTCAGGATATACAAATTCTATGCAAAGTTACTAATTGAAACTGAAACTGATTTTGATTTTTGGAATAATATTAATTTCTTTAATTTATTGTTAATTTAATCCAAATATCCTGAAACAAAAAAGAAAACGCGCCTAAATGAGTTTAACAATTTTTAGTGATATGTAAAAAAGATAAAAATATGAATATTAAACCAAATACATAGAATACATATAGTCTGTAATACATATGGTCTAAAAGAACAAAATATGTGCAACAAAAATATTTGTTCTATGCAAAGATCTCAGAAATATTTTTAAATCACAATTTTTTAAAACTTAACAAGAAGGCTCTAGTCGAGACGGCTCGACTACGGGATACCCTGCACCCTGCAAAAAAGTGATACTTCTTCTTTACGCACTTATCAGCGCGCGCTCTGCAGACCACACAGTTGGAGTGCCTTTGGATTGAGTTGGGCTGAACTTTGGACGCTTAAAGCTCCATTTCTAGATGGAAGATCTGTATTACATTTTCAGAGTAGATTAAGAGTATCTATGTGCCAAATTGCAATTGTCTCTAGTATTTGAAATGTTTTTTTTTTAATTTGATAGCGAAGGGGGCGTGGCATCCAAAATCTGAAAATTACATAATATCATTCATAATATTCTTAATATCTATCTAAATAAACAAATTTGAAGTCTCTAGCTAAAACGGTGTAGAAGTTATACCCAAAAAACCTAAAAAATGTAAACGAATTTTCGATTTTTTATCGATAATTTGGAAATGGGACGAGTTATCGAAAAAACAAAATAAACTCGTATTGCGTAGCTAACATACGAGTGTTCATGTGAAATTTCAGCTCTCTAGCTTTTGTAGTTTCCGAAATCTCGACGTTAATACAGACGGACAGACGGACGGACGGACGGACGGACGGACAGGGCTAGATCAACTTATTTTTTTATGCTGATCAAGAATATATATACTTTATGGGGTCTGCGACATCTCCTTCTGCCTGTTACATACATTTTCACAAAACCATTATACCCTGAATTCCCATTTTCAATGGGTTCAGGGTATAACAAGTAAGAAAGCTGTAGTCGAGACTGCTCGACTACGAAATCCCCTGAGCCCTTCTTCGAACGAATCATATTCCAAGAATGCTTCGTTTCGATTCTCTATGCGTAAGAAACTATACATGCAAAAACACGAACACACACACGCTTGTAAGCATGTATGTGTGTGAGCAATGCAGGCGGCTTGCTGTCTCGCTGCCTTTGTTGCTGCGCCACATGGGTTTTGATGAGAAAACTTTGATGATTGATAATTCTGTTTCTAGATGGACAATCGTATTCATTCATATCTACATGCTAAACCAAACAGCATGTATCTAGTATTTGAAATGCATTTTTTTCACATTTAGGGGGTGGTGGGGCGAAATGGGGACCGGAATCCAAAATCTGACAAAAACCGAAATTGTATTAAATTAGTATCTATATATATGCAGAAGACTCGGAGACTCTAACTCTAAAGATGAATTAGCTAGAATTTTATAACTGGTCCCCGATAAATTCATTTATCGATAACTTTGCAAATATACAAGTTATCGAATGTCTGAAACAAACTCATACTGCGCGTGCAATATACGAACCTAACACAAAAAGAATGAACTCTCTAGCTTTTGTATCTTCGGAAATCGACGCGTTCATACATACGGACGGACGGACAGACGGCTATATCAACTTTTCTCGTCACCCTGATCAAGAATATATATACTTTATGGGGTCTGCCACGCCTCCTTCTGCCTGTTACATACTTTTAACAAAACCATTATACCCTGATTTCCCATTTTCAATGGACTCAGGGTATAAAAACAAAAATACCGTTTAAATAATTGCAAAATAAGCACCAAAGAAAATTAGACAGATCGAACTATTTAAATCTATATCTCGAAATTCAAATCTTAAATCTCATGTCTCGTTTCCCTATTTAAATATCAAGTTTAAGCTTGAATCTATTCAAGTGCGTGTGGCTATGAAACCATTTGAGAACGAGATCGCAGCACAAAATAAAAGTTTTTGTCCTTGAGCTGTGACGCAAACGGTTGAACATTAAAAAATTATAAATAAGCGCAAAATTAAATGAAAACTAAAACTATAATAGATTTAACTGGACCTTACGGTGTGCGTTCAACAACGTACGCACTTGTAATCAGAACCCAAAATATTGTACATACGGCGATATGCATGAATATTAGATACGCTAGATACATAGATTTTCAGTAAAATAGATTCATAAAAGAACTAATTATTTTGTATATCAGTTCGCGCAAATGACTTTCTGCTTATTTCGACCTTGCTGCATATTAAGTTGCAAAAACCACAGTTAAAAGATATCACTAATTATGTAAAGCACGTGTAATATTAAAAGAACACAATTCTGGGAGGCAGGCGCCCAATCATTTTATTTATAAAAAAAAAATAAATAAATAAATAAAAAGTAGGCGTTTTTGGTGGTATTTTGAGTGGAAGCTACGTGTGAGTCAGTCAATACAGACATACTATGGCAGTTGTGGTGATTGGAGGTTAATCCCCCAATCTTAAATTTGAATGGACATTGTGACGCTTTGGAGTTTGTTGGTCTTCGCTTATGTTAAGTGGGAAGACTTGGTGGCATTGTTTATGAATGATTCAGATCCAGCTGGGGGAGCGTTTTGTTATAAATATGTCGATATCTATATATAGTATATATGTATTATCAAGAAGTGGCAACCAGCTGATCAAGATCATATAATGCTTAGGCTTTATGAGACCGGTTTAGCAGCTGGTCGGCCAGAACAGCTGTTCAACTTTCGCTACCGGGGCATTGCCAATTCTCTTAGCTGTTGTTCTTAACGACAGGTGAAGCCAACGAAGCTAACGTAGTTCGGCTCGAATCGTGGCTGATATATAAAAACACCATCCGGTGCGCGTGCTCAGTTCAGTTGCAGAACATTAACGGAAACGCGCGTGCGCTCTCGAGCTCGTGTCTTTATTTATATACTGTTTAAACGGATTGCGCCTTTTTCTGTGAATTTTTTATCGTACCGAATACGTAGGGCTTAGAGCTTACAATTCACAAGCAACAAGCCACAAGCATAAACAAGTGACATAGTTAACAGCGAAGGTCAACGAACATGCAAGGTCAGGCAAAGCAAGCATACTTCATCAATGAAGCATTTAATCACGAAGAGCAGCCGCATGGAGCCGGCGGAGGTGGTGAAACAGTCGCTGCAGATAATCAGCCGCGGCGTCGTAGCGGTGGAAACAACAAGGAGCTCCAATTGGATTTATCAGACAAGAAAAGCAAAGAGCAAGCAGCACTTGTAGCGCCCGCCATGGATTTTGATGATCTGTTGCCATTGATTGGCGAATTTGGAAGATATCAGAAGATCTTATTCCTATGTATGATTCCCTTCTCGTTCTTCGTAGCCTTTGTTTATTTTTCACAAATCTTCTTGACACTCATACCGGAGCAGCATTGGTGTCATGTGCCCGAGTTGGATGCACTCGATGTGGAAGCGAGGTGAGGTGCTCTGAGCGTGAATGATTTCAAATAATATTTCAAGTCAATTGGAGCTGGTTGAGCCAAGTTTCTCTTTGCTTCAGACAAATCTGGCTAACTGGTTAGCTTAAGACATTTAATAACTGCTACCAGAGCTCTGTGCACTTTAAGTTTAGATGGGATGTTGTTTTTACAATCTCAAGCCAATGCGCATAGTTTTAATGTTTATTCTTTATTTGATTTCTATGCAGATTTTGTCACTTCTATTGATGGTTGATTGTCATGTTGATGGCTTTATTTTTAAGAAACTCTAACGGTTTTGTTTTTTGTGTCATGTAGGAAGTGAGCAAAATATATATGTATATTAACTGGTCTGCAATAATTCTCGATCTAAGCAAATTTCAAAGCAAAAATGGAAACGAAATAAATCGAGTGTTCTAATCAAAGTCATTAACTTGTCAAAGTGCTGCGAAGAGAATGACGTCTAACCTTGCGAAACGATTGGAGTTTTTCAGAATTTAGATTTTACTCAAAATCGCTAAAATAACCTTAAGAGATTGAGTATTAACGGGGCTATGCTCAAAACGAACGCATATTCAAACAGTGGCAGAGGCAGTTATATAAGCTGCCCGTACCCAACTAGCTAGTCAGGTAAACCAGCTAGGTAAGCCAGGTCATAATTAGCAGCGCATGTTGCGACAGCGCAGTTGCAGCGCTGTTGACGCACAAGTGAAATAATCGTGGTAACAACGACTGCAACAACAGCAAATGAGTATGAACAACTAACTAATGTTGTGTGTCGATGCCAAACACGAGCTACAAATTTTCCAATGAGAGATATATTAATCAACAGCTAAACGCCGAAACTCAAATACACTCGTAAATAATGGATATAACGGGTAAACACTAGATTAGATATTGACAATCCTGTCGCTATAATCTACTAAAAAAAACCTCATAAAATTCCTCGCACATCGGTATCGGTAAACTTATATGTATTCCATATTGTAGGCAAACTAGCAGCACCAATATACCGTCTTCACAATCTCGATCAACTACCAAAAGAAATTCGTAAAGGTAGAGTGATATTTGGACTGTAGACTATTTCTTTTTCAACTTATGAATCATCGACAATTATTCGATTGTATCTTACGACCAGTTTTATACTTATATGAAGGACAAAAAGTTACAAATATGAATAAAAATTTATTATATAAGCATAGAACTAAATAAAGGATGGAATTTCAAGACCTGCGAACTTGAAAATTTAGAGCTATATTTTCTATGTTCGTAATTAGTAAACCCAAAAGCATGTATCGATTAATGATTTATTTTTTATTTCGTCGACTCTCAGTACTCAGTCCACATTTTTAAATCTTGCGCAAATCGTTCAACGTTCAATTCTAATTTGCCACACAATCAAAGTACATATTTACAAAAAAAATAAATACGGTGTTAAGTGAATTGTTGATCTAAGAAAAAAAAAAATGTCAAACAGTTAATTAATTAGAAGGTTAGATACAGCTTTATTATAAACATATATCAATTTCAATATGGTAAAAATACTACTCCAATTTGTATCCATAAAAACAATACGTACAAAACATTTTTTGAATATTTAAAAAATTATAGTTTCTTATGGAATTTATACTTTTATAATATAAAATGAAAATAGTTTGAATATCTCTTAAAGCTTGAGAAAAGTTATTAACTCAAATACTGTCTCGCCGCAAACATGTAAGATATGGGAAACCGCCTTATAACGCTCGTTCCCCTCTATCAGGTCAAGTCATTAATCTTACTTGACTATAATTGTAAACTTAGATATGTACATTGAGGTAACAACACGATTGAGTCGCAAAACATTTTTGTCAAGATCACGAGATAATTATGCTATGCAAGCTCCCAGCTCTTAGCTCTCAGTTGTCGACTAGACAATGAGTTGATGACCCTGATGGGTTCATGACCCACGACGACATTCGCTAATTGAAACTTGACTAACCCAATCGCAACACCTTTCATTCAATTTATCCGCATATAGATTGGCCCTGTCTATACCCATGATGAATGGGGAGTACAACAATTGTTATATGTTCGATGTCAACTATACGGAGCTCATAGCCCAGGGCAAAATTATGGCTGATCCGAATTGGCCACGTATCAAATGCCGCCATGGCTGGTCATATAATTTTACGGAAATACCTTACTCCACGGTGGCCACTGAACAGAATTGGGTCTGCGATGATGCTGCGCTGCCCACCTATGCTCAATCCATTTTCTTTCTGGGTGCTATTGTTGGTGGCCTGCTCTTTGGCTGGATAGCGGATCGATTTGGTCGCATTCCAGCTCTCATTTCCTGTAATATGATGGGATTGGTGGCAGGCGTCTCAACTGCGTTCGTTAGTAACTTTTGGCAGTTTGCCACTATGCGTTTCTTTGTGGGCTTTGCATTTGATAATTGCTTTACCATGATGTACATACTAGGTAAGTGAAAGTGTCTCACTCCATGTTCTTGGTATACATTGTATATGCTTTCAATATGATTTTGGCATTCTTTTAATTTTTGCAGTGCTGGAATATGTGGGCCCCAAATACCGTACCTTTGTTGCCAACATGTCCATTGCCATATTCTTTACAGGCGCGGCCTGCATGTTGCCCTGGATCGCGTACTTTGTCGCTGATTGGAAGCTGTTGACCATCATTACTTCAGCTCCTTTGTTGTTGGTGGTGTTTACGCCTCTCATTGTGCCTGAGTCGGCACGCTGGCTTGTCTCTCAGGGCAAGGTGGACAAGGCCATATCCATACTGCGTCAGCTGGAGCGCCGCAATGGTCGCCAGGTTCCAGAACAAACGTATCAGAGCTTTAGTGACAGTTGTCAACGCATGCGAGATCAGGAACAGGCACAGAATGCCAAGTACTCTGTTCTAGATCTCTTCAAATCTCCCCGCTTGCGTCGCACTACTTTGCTGCTTATTGTCATATGGATGGCAATATCATTGGTGTTTGATGGTCATGTGCGTAATGTCGGTTCTCTAGGTCTAGACATCTTCTTCACCTTTACTGTTGCCAGTTTTACGGAGTTACCAGCAGATACTCTACTTACCGTAACACTAGATCGCTTCGGGAGGCGCTGGTTGGCTTGCGGGTCGATGGTAGCCAGTGGCATCTTCAGTCTTCTGGCTACGCTGGCACCGGTAGGTGTATATTCCGCCACCTTGGCTATCATGGGTCGTTTCTTTGTCAACATTAGTTATAATATTGGACTGCAGTATGCAGCTGAGATACTTCCCACTGTGGTGCGTGCTCAGGGCGTTGCCTTTATACACATCATGGGCTATGTAGCCAGCATTATAGCACCATTTGTTGTTTATCTAGCCAATATATCGCCAGCGCTGCCGCTCATTATCTTGGGTCTACTGGGCATTGCGGGTGGCTTGCTGGCGCTACTACTACCAGAGACACTGCATCACCAATTACCACAAACGCTAAGCGATGGCGAAGAGTTTGGTCGTGGTCAGAGCATTTGGGACTTCCCCTGTTTAGCCAAGCAACTAGACGATGAGGATAAATGCAATACAGATGTGGAGGAGGTGCGGTCGCAGACCTTTGTGCGTGGCACTCAAACTGGCGCCTCGCTTACTGCATCTACACGCGGTGAGCTGCGCTCTAGCATTTTACGGCGTTCGATTCAATCGCGTAACTCCACTAAACTGTGAATAACCAATTAGTAATAGCGAAAGTGGCCCATTTACATAATAAGTTAAGCGTATTGTGATATTAATTCTAAGTAATTGCGTTGCCATTTGGCCCAATAAAAAACTCTAGCAAATAACTTTCGAATTTAAGCTATCGAAAATAATAGCTATCCATAACTTTATCGCCACCTGTTGTATACTGCCACAACTGTGCTCTGTGTTTTTTGGCCGTTGATTTTAGTGTACGTTTTTGACATCAGATGGCGCCACGTTGTTTACTTTTGAAATTGAATTAAAATTTATAGTAGTAGGAAAAAGTAGATTATTGCAATACAAATAATTAAATGTCGATTATTTATTTGTTTTATCAGTGTTCCGCGTTTACCATGAAATTCCAATGCAAATATTCAACTAAATTACTGATAAAAACCGCTCCCAATCGACCGCTATAAGAAGCCATGCGCTGCTAATTTGAAAGGTAGTTAACAATGTCAACAGCAGTCTATCTGGTGGTGCTCCTAGGCCTAACTTTAAGAGGTGGCTATGGCCTGTTTGCCAACAACAGTAATAATAGACTACTAGCTATGCTGAATGCATCAGCTGCCGCGCTGGATGTAGTTCTGCACATCGATGTGCTTGAAGGCACGAGGACTCCAACGACTACAGAGGCTTCTCCGCCACTTAGCTTGAACAACATTATTCGCGCTGAAATCAATGGGGATTGGGAACGCGGACGTTTTATCTTACAGCTAGCCAGTCAGACACGCACGTTACAACTGAAGCGAGCAATATACGAGGCCTTGTGGCAAGAGCTGCAGCAGATGAGGCAAGTCTATGATCCTGTCAAGGTGCTGGATCTGTATGGCCAGCTTTCACAACAGTCGCAAGTACCGTCAACGCTACTGGTGCAGGTGTATCAGGAGTTTGTTGAGCGTAGCGCTCATTTGATCGCGGCGCCATTTCACACGGACAGTCGCAGTGCGATATTCCCAAAAGTCAACGCCCTGCTTCAGCGACTCACCCTAAGCACCCTGGACTACTTACGCGATATATTAGAATCTGTTTTTAATTTGGTATTGGCGATGGAGTCTACTCTCAGTGTAGCACAGCGTCTCGGCAACTTTCGCGGCAACGTCACTCAATTGACACTAGCAAATCTTCAGCTGTTGCAGCGCACGGAGCTAAAATCGAATGTGGATGCACAAGCAGCAGTCCACGATAATCTGCATCAGTTGCTGGAGCAGCCGAATTTTGAGCAAGAAGTCGGTCGCAATTTGCGTGAAGAGGTGTTCGGGCAATTGCCACTAGATGAGAAAATCCTCTACACTGCACAAAAGATTTGCTTCCGTAATATGACAAATCACAATTCCTACATCTACGAGTGCCCACAGACCTATTTGATCTGCTCCAATGAACGCGATCCTAAGAAGGCTTCCTACTACGTACAGAGAAAAAATAGAGGTGTGAATAATACACAGCAATTTGCATTCTACAGCTCTTATTGGCGTAATCGTTACATCCTAATGGAGCCAAGCAACCACTCAACTGGAGACTATATAACGAAGAACATTTACAGTCGCGATTCGATCTTTTGGTGGCAAGTGGTCCAGCTCGCGGGTGGTGGTGTAGCGCTCTATGATGCAGCCACAACTGGTTCAATGCTCTGTGGAGGGGATCCGAAGCATTGGGATGGTGAAGAACGACATGTCTATACACGTAGCAGCTTGGAGTTTGAAAATTTTCGCAGGGAATGCACCTGGAAGATCGAAGATTGCAGCGATGTAACGAAATAGAAAGATTATACAGAATATACATATATCACAACGCTTACATTTAACAACTGTTACTAATATAGAAGAGTTAGGGAACATGGGCTTTATATATAAATCAGACTAAGCCTCAGATCTGCCTTCCTTAATGCCATACACGCATACAGCCTTAAGATACTTATAAACAGCTTATTTATAGTTTTACAAAAAACTATAATTACACTTAGGATCAAATTAATTTATTTTGCTTATTGTCGTTGATCGTAAGGCACAACAGTGTTATTTACTACTTTTGCATGAAATCCCAAGGTATGCAGACAATACCATCGCTTAAAACCGAATAGTAATGGGATATATGCAGCTTGATTTGCACAAAATGATCAGGCTGGCACAGACGAAGATCACGCAGAGCAGTTATCATCTTGTCTGGAGTTACGGCATCGTCCTTACTTAATGATTGCAATTTCAGTCGTGTGATTGACTCCTCGATGAGCTGCTGTTCGATGTGTTTGTCCGTTTCGTACTTGGTCATTCGTTCACGTGCCAGCTTCATATTCTGACTTATGAAATCCACGAGTATTGAGCCGGGACAGGTAGCGGGTGTGATGAACTGACCTGTTGGACTGACCATTAATGGACCCGCTTCAGATTCGACAACAATTGTGAATTCTTTCAATGTTTGCGGCCAGCTTTTCGGATACAATTGTTTACTTAAATAATCGTTGAGGGATGTCGTCACTTTCATAAGATAGTTAGCATAGCCGCGTGCTTGTTGCTTTGGCATAAATTTACGCCGTCCGATCTGTATGTTGCGAAGAACCTGGGATAGCGTCTGTTCATAGACTGGGACCACATTTAAATAGGCATCATGTTGAGGAATGTTTTTGATAAAGTCAATCCAATTGTTTTGCACATCACCCGTGAACAGCATCACATGACCCTCCAAGCTAATGCCTGTAAACGGGGCAAAGACCACGACGCGATTGCGCAATGTCTCCAGCACTGTTCCATGAGTTTGAGTGAGGCGCTGCAGCGATTTGAGACAGCCTCTATAATGCTCGATATTCCACCCACATTCGTAGCGAGCATCCCGCAGTTTTAAGTCTTTAACGAGCACGTTTTTAAGTTTATCAATTTCCGCTTCCATTTCAGATGTTTCCGTAGCCCTTTGCCTGGCCTTGGCAGCATTTTCCTCCATCCAAATGGAAAGAACTGGACGCACGCTGGTTGCTTCCTATAAAACATGAGTATTAGCTTCTATATAGCCCCTAATATAGATATTTACATTACGAAACTGTGATTCAAACTCTGAGAAATCCGTATTATAGTGATAATCGTAGCTGGGTGTGTTGGCCATGCTCTCCTGTGGTTTCACTGGTGGCATAGACTTGACGCTCTTTATATAATCCGTTGATAGATTGCAGGATTCAAGCAGATATTGAATGAATTTCTTGGGATCACGCGTGCTGCGATCAATATGTATCTGAACCATCCTAAACAAGTCGCGTTTTTCAGCAGCCGCGCTCTCCCGCACATAGAACTTCAGCACATTGGCTTCTTCATTCCGATAGCTGTGGTGGTACAGCGCCTCCAGATGGGCGCTGAGCAGCTTTAATGAATTCTCATTGGTCTGCCTTTGTTCAGGATGCTGGCCAAATAAATCCGGATGTACAGCAAAATAAAATGGACGCAAAGCCGTTGTAAGTTCGTTATTTAAATGCCTTCGGATTACACCAACATTATGTAAAGCCTGCGCATGCAAGTTGGAATGGATAACGATTTTCACCATTTCACCACTAAGACGGAATGTCGCTGTCATTATGTAAGCTCTAGAGGAGCTCACTGCTCCACATTACGTCTGCCACACACATCCGCAGCATACGTTCATATGTCTGCTTATTATTTACTTAAAAATTTGAGTAATAAGTAAAAATTCCGTTTTTGTCAGTCAGCTGTTGACGTTTTGTAGTTGTGTGCGTGAGCTGAGTAAGAATTGTTCTTCCACTTTTGTATTAGTAAACATATACCAGCAAATACTAGTTTCATTCAAATTGATTTATTCAAATCGATATTTTTAATAACATGATATTTTATAAGCATATGAAATATACTTAATTTAACATAAATAAAACTGTACATACTAAATGTACATAAATGTAATTGTAAATACTAACAGCTGCATACCTATTTTAATATTCCTGCCAAACGTGGTGGCAACGTCAGTATGAACGTCAACTGTACATACTAAATGTACATAAATGTAATTGTAAATACTAACAGCTGCATACCTATTTTAATATTCCTGCCAAACGTGGTGGCAACGTCAGGCGATCAGATTACCCAAAAATTAATTATCAGCTGTAAAGCAGTTCTCGTAGCATCTGTGAAGTTGTTTATTTAATACAATAATTTTAATTTCACAATGTCCACTTACTATTTTGTTATAGTTGGACACAATGACAATCCCATATTCGAAAAAGAGTTTAGCACAGTTAACAAAGAACAGCGCGTAAATACGTTAATATATGTAGTAAAAGGACAGTACGCTCTGATATTTGACACTAATTATATTGCAGAAGGAGGATCACAGGCATCTTAACCAGTTTATAGCGCATGCTGCATTAGATTTGGTAGATGAGCACAAATGGAAAACAGCCAATATGCAATTGAAGAGCATAGATCGTTTTAATCAATGGTTTGTATCAGCATTCATTACAGCATCTCAGATACGCTTCATCATTGTGCACGACAACAAAAATGATGAGGGTATTAAGAACTTCTTTAATGAAATGTACGATACGTATATTAAGCATTCGATGAACGCCTTCTACAAAATCAATACGCCCATTAAATCACTGATGTTTGATAAGAAATCGGATATCTTTGGGCGCAAGTATCTGTTATCGTAATTAATATTAATAAAAAAATATGTAAAACAAACCAATCTAACGACACACCAAATAACTAAACGATCAAAGAATTTTATTATATGAAAACCACCGACTGAAATAAGACAAAAATTATCAAGGGAATGGATGTGCGTAGACGCAAATATTTATTGTTGAATAATTGTATTAACACAATGCAATTTAAATTGTATTTAATTTTTTATTTAGAAAACCAGTCTAATGACACCAAAAATAGTTTAAACTTTCAATTGATTTCTTGAATTCTTTCATATCAAATCTAAAACGATTTAACGCTTTACAATTTAAAAAAAAATAAACTATATTAATGTGTATGTAGTTGAATGTACGAGGCATGGAACGATTTGTAATTTAAGCAACAATATTGTACGGAACTCTAGTGGATTAATCTCTTTGAAATGTAGGTTGTTGCTTAATGCTTCTTGTTCTTTCCGTAGCGCTCATATTTACTTTTGGACGAGTGCCATAGAATAAGTGGAATGGCCAAAGAAGGCAGCGTCATAATTACAAATGCCACCCAATCGAAAAAATGGGAAGAAAAACGTTTGTTGTACTCATTCAGATTGACAATGCCACCTTCTCCAGGTTCTGAGCTGATGGCCAATTGAACCTGCAAATAAAACCGTGTTAGCAAAGTATTCAGAAAAACTATACACCATATAATTACCGTATCAGCCTCCTCGAAGGGCTTGTAGGACACCTCGGCGGCTGTGAAATTGAAATAGCCAAAAGCTTTGGGACGCACTACTAAGACATGAGTAAAGTTTGTCTGTGGTGCAATGCGTTCCACTGTAGCTGATGGCTGGCCACCTACCACTTCAAAAGCATCAGGATGAAAGCCGTTATCCACTAACTGCACATTTGTAGCCGCACCATTACCCACATTAAAGATTGTGTAGCGCACTAACAAATCGCTATTCTCGACGAGATATTTGTTGAGAATCTGCTTAGAAACCAACAGGCGAGCACGTGTGTCATCCTCGGAAACAGAAACGCTGAGCACAGCGAACAAGGCGCATAACGCTATCGTTTTTCTGAACATGCTACAATATATAAATTTTTGGAACGTTTACTTTTTTTGTTGACGTGGAAGGTTCGATAATAGCTACGAAGCTTGTGTAAATATTTTGTATATTGACACAAAGAAAGCAAATAAGCACTTGCAAGCAACTTGAAAAAATATATTTTTTTTTGTCTACTTACACGAAGTATAGTTATTTAATGCTGCAGATAACCGTTTTAAACTAAATTCAGACTAACGACGACCCCGCTGATTTCTCGTGGCTGCTTCGTGACGTGTAAAATGTCGGCTGTCAAACTTCGGTCGAAAACATTTTGCATCGATACTACAGGCATCGATAACCAAAGCACGCTGACTCTTACCACTGCTACAACACTGGCGTCACAGCTGTTCGCTTAAAAAACAATAACAAACTAAATTTAAGTTTATGCGTGTTGTTTAACTATTATTTACAATTATTTTAATATAGCTGAAATTGCCTTTATTTATTTCAATATGATTAATTTAAAATAACAATTTTTAAAACAGGACACAAGGCGGTGGGGGTGGTTTATGTTGCCGGCACCTGTCGTTGCCCTTGAATGACATTGTCACCCTACATGAAAATGGGTAAGCTTACAAGTTCTCATTTGTAGTTGGTTATAAAATTTTTGAAATGCATACAAACATATTACATACGCTTATATTTTGGGCATTATTTCGCTAAATTACTCTGGCCAGGATAAGTACCAAAAAAATATGAAATAACTTTACGTTAGGAATCGTACGAAATCAGCATGATAGAGCTTATTAGTATCACTACAGCCGCGTCGTACGTTTATCAGTGCGCGACGGTATAGAATCAGCAGCAGCGTTAGTTTTTTCATCACACACAGGCAAGATTGATTGCGCTACAGCTAATTCGCCCGCAGTTGGAATTTAACCAGCAGCTGGAAAACTCAATCAAAGCATGTCTCTAAACGTGGAAACGAAGCAAACTACACCTTATGAAGGACAAAAGCCAGGCACCAGCGGACTGCGCAAAAAAGTGTGTTATAAATGAAAATGTACACTTAAATTTTGTACAATGTAAATTTTACAGGTGAAAGTGTTTACGCAGCCCAATTACACGGAAAACTTTGTGCAATGCATTCTGGAAGCTAATGGCGCAGCTCTGGTGGGCTCTACCCTGCTTGTTGGAGGTGATGGACGTTACTACTGTAAAGAGGCTGCTGAACTTATTGTTCGCATTTGTGCAGGCAATGGAGTAGCCAAACTCCTGGTAGGTCAGAATGGAATACTCTCTACGCCTGCCGTATCCAGCTTAATACGCCACAACAAAGCGCTGGGTAAGTACGGTTACTTAATCAACATGTAATCCAATACAATATGTAATCCACAACAAAATTGCACCTGATAAAGATCACCGTTGGCTCACTGAAAAACAAATAATTTAATTTTACATATAATATATATGTATATATATACAAATAATTTCGAATTTCAAGGTCATCAACTCATTCTATGTATTTTCTTAAAATTTAGTATAAGTAATAATAAATTCTGAAAATGATTTTTCTAGGCGGTATTGTGTTGACTGCTTCGCATAATCCTGGCGGTCCGGAAAATGATTTCGGCATCAAGTTTAACTGTGAAAATGGTGGACCTGCACCCGATGTATTCACCAACAATATTTACCACCTGTCGACAAGTATAAAAGCCTATACATTGGTGCCAAACCTGCAGATAGACATCTCAAAGGTGGGCGTCAGCAACTACAACATTGGCGGCAAGCGTTTTATAGTGGAAGTCATTGACTCCGTAGCTAACTATGTGCGTCACATGGAGGAGATCTTTGATTTTGGTAAGTTGCAGGATTTTGTCAGCGGCAAATCGAATGGGAAGCCCCTAAAGATGCGCATAGACTCTATGAATGGTGTGACTGGCGCCTATGTGCGTGAGATATTTCTAAAACGTTTGGGTGCTACGGAATCATCTGTGGTTCATACCACTCCACTGCCTGACTTTGGTGGACTCCATCCTGATCCGAACTTAACGTATGCTAAGGATTTGGTGGAGACAGTGGCCAAAGGCGATTATGATATTGGCGCTGCATTCGATGGCGACGGCGATCGCAACATGATTATTGGGAACAAGGCTTTCTTCGTAACTCCCAGCGACTCTTTAGCGGTCATTGCGCACTACCTAGACGCAATCCCATATTTCCAAAAGAATGGGGTACAAGGCTTTGCACGCAGCATGCCTACTGCCTCAGCCGTCGATCTAGTAGGCAAGAAACTGGGGAAGGAGGTATTCGAAGTCCCCACAGGATGGAAATACTTTGGCAATCTCATGGACGCCGGCCGTCTCTGTCTGTGTGGAGAAGAGAGCTTCGGTACTGGCTCCAATCACATACGAGAGAAAGATGGCATTTGGGCAGTGCTCGCTTGGATTTCCGTTATGCAACACACGGGCAAGAGCATTGAGGATATTCTTAAACAGCATTGGTCTATCTATGGACGTAACTACTTCACACGCTACGATTACGAGGAATGCGATCTCGAACCCTGCAATGAGATGATGGCCACCATGGAGAAAACCATCACAGCGGCTGGATTTCTCGGAAAGAGCTTTGCCAGTGGAGGCAAGACCTACAAAGTCAAGGAGGCGGACAACTTCAGCTACACAGATCCCGTGGACAAATCCTTAGCCACCAAACAGGGATTGCGTATTGTATTCAACGATGGCAGCCGCATTGTGATGCGTCTTAGTGGCACAGGCAGCTCAGGAGCTACCGTACGGTATGTATTTAATATATAGTTTTTTTATTTAACTAACTATTTAATTGATTTCCGCTACTTTTAGTTTGTACATCGACTCTTATGAGAAGGAGAATATTCTGGGCCAGGCGAGCGTCATGCTGAAGCCGCTTATAGATATTGCATTGGAAATCTCTCAGCTTCCCAAGTTTACTGGACGCAATGCACCCACTGTCATCACTTAAGCGATAAATGCTAAAAACCAACTACCACTTAGATGTTGCTGGTAAATCGCTGTGACATTTTCTTTATTAAAATGATTTTAGCTTCAACCAAAGTTTGAGAAAATATGAGTATGAATTAGTTAAATCTCTTTGTCTTACGATTTCAATGACTGACATTACGAAGTTTGAATAAAAATACAACTAATTCAGTCATTTTATTATTTCTATTTCTCAAATATATCCATTAATCAAATTGAATTCCATAATTCTTATAATAATAAATCACGCTTTGGAAAAAATCCCAACGAGTAACAAATTGCAACTATTCTCAACGCTCAAACTCACGTTCTGTTTCTGAGTTTTTCCGACGATCTTCATTCAAGGACTCTGTAGATAAATATTTTTTCTGTATGTGTTGGTATGCAGGGGATGTTTTCGCTAAGCCTATCGACAGTGTGCGTGAATGGGTTTAGACATCGACAGCGTGAATGTGTGTATGCATATGTATGTGAATTTGAAGTCGCTGCGCATTGCCCTTTTGAGATCTCCACCTCCGGATAAGTCGTAATGTGCGGGCGTCTATGGTATTACTCGCAAAATATATGTCATTAAAAGAGTAGAACGCGAATTGTTCAACGAAAAACTGGCAGGCGAAGACAAGCGGAACAAAAAAGTTCTACTCCTTAGAATATTATCGTGTATGTATGCTTTCTTTCTGTTTCTTTGAGTAGTCATTTGCGAGCTGTGAAAAACAGACATTAGCGCATAAATGTATGCGATTATTAATTTAAATATTGTTTACTGTATTTGGCCCATTTTAGTACATATGAATATTTTTATCATTTTTTATGAAAATGTATATAATAACTGAGTGTTACTTGACAGGGGTTGCTAAATAATCATACTCGCTCAAAATCATGTTAGGTATACGCTGCTCTAGGACTCTAAGCGGCAAACCAGCCATGCGTATGAATGTCTGTAGAAAATGCATCATAGTAATTACATCAGCACCCAACACCTCCTTATCCCTATAAAGATATTAGTTTTTGTATAATTAGGGATTATTCAAAATCTGAAACTGTATATACTCACAGTAGCTGAGCTTCGGCCACAGTCACAACATACTGGCACGTGTAAGAAATATACAACATTTTAACATTCTTGTGAAACTGATGGAGTACTGTTAGTAGTCCCAAGATCAGGGGCACACAATCAATGACATCTTTAGCAGACTTGGGAAGCAAACAGTTCGTATTTACGGAATGCTGAAAGCGACCAACATGCGCAATAGTGAAGAGGAAAAGAAATAAGGACAATTTGTGCGTATTTTTGGGGATCATAAAGATTTGCTTCAGCGGGTCATAGTTTCCAGTATACTGAAGTATTTCCTGCAGCTCGGTAAGCCTGCCCACACCCTGCTCATCGTACAGTTTCATATTAGACGAGAGTTCCAATAATAAGGCGCTGTAGAATGTATGAATTAAGCAATCTTTTTAAGCTCACAGTTTTCTAAATGATTTACCGATTTAGCGTGTCTGTTGTATTCTCCAACAGTTTGGCATCACTCTTGCTGCTAAAGCTTAGCTCGCTGGCGATAAGCTGGCGCAACAGCTGCTTGTGTCCTATTGAAAGCATCCAATCGAGGAGTGTGGGCCACACTTTTAGCCAACGCTGTGTATAGCTTTGATAATATTTAAGAGGTTGCTTTGCCACTTCACCGGGAAAATCACGTGACTCTAGCTCCTTCGTCAGGCTGCTCAGCGTATCACACCACATTCGATCAGTATTTAGATTCTTTTGCAGTCTGTCCATATTACGCTTCAACTCATCTGCCAGCATGTGCGCGTAGAGCCGCTCCAAACCTACCATTCCAGCTGGGGCCATTGCCTCGCGCAGCACATTGAAAAATCCAGAACCAGGTAGCAGCTGCTGATGTGGTGTACGTTTCTCATACCAGGTGCTCTTCAAATCTAAATAAATCGTATGCTTTGGGTCAGTGCATCGTAAGATTTCGTTTGCGAGACGCCCAATGAAATTGTTCGATTTGGTGATATCTCCCTGCAAAGGCTTAACATTTGGTATGGGTATTGTTTGGGACTGGAAGCAGGATTGCCATTCCTGCACTTTGTACCGTAAAAAGCAATTGCATTCCTTTTCAACATTGTAATTAATTATACGCTGCGATTCTTCCAGCAATATACGTAAGCCCTGTACACGCAAATAGTCTTCGATATACTCAAAGGATCTGCGATAGCCCTCAATAGTCTTAGCCAGCGTTTGGAGCTTTTCCTGGAGCAACTTTACAGACGTTTTATTCTTCTCTGGTGTAAATATCAGGCCTAAATTGTAGGCGTTGGCCAAGTGGTTGACAAGTTCCTTACGTATGCCATCCTCGAGCAACTGTTTGGGATCTAGCTCAATGACACCCACTAAAGTCGTTTTCATCATGAGTATACCTTTGGTAAATACTGCAATGGAATTGGTGAGTTGCGCCACCTTTGCACGTTCTTCAAATTGTGCATATTCGCGTATCATATCTTTTTTGAGACGTGTTGGAAACTCCTTAATGGCATTGGTTAACAGCTGTATAATTCTTGCCAAAATGCTAAACATTGTTTCTGGCACAATTTGGAGCACACGTCGCAAAAAGTTCGCCAGCTCTGTGCTGTAATAGTTGGAAACAGAGATCAGATCTTCACTTTTAGCTTGGTTGATTCGCATCAGAGGCACCTCCAGAGTGCTAGCCAGCTTAAGAAATACAGCCCGTATACTAATAACAGCACGTGGCAAGGCTTTAATGTGATTCTGCATGATTACAGTGAAATCTCGCTGCAATAAACACCAGGCGTAGCTGAAATCGCTAATCATCTGAATATGGATCTCGATATCTTCCTTCAGGTTGACTAGCTATGGGATATTTAAATAAGTTATTGACATCAAATGCATTCAAGACTTATCATAGTCTTACCTGTGCCATGCGATTTAGTAGATCGCGTGTTTCCTGTAGCTGCTGTTTGACAAGCATATTTTCATGTAAATTGTGATATTCCTGGACTTCGTCCAATGCCTGCATTGCCTGTATGATCAGTCGTCCCGACTTGTGTGGTTTACTCAGTTCCAGTTTTTGTAAACGCTGCGCTATCTGACCAAACCATTGCTGCAGATGAGGATTCGCTTCGATTTTGGTCAGTGGTCGCGATCGACCAAAACCTTCACTTATTTCTCTGAGATACTGAATTGTCGTATCGCGATTGTGCGTCCATCGTTTCTCCCGATTCTTTTTAAGCTCAGCAAATAACTCCCTGACATCCAGCTCCAATTGGCCACAACCAAGCAACAGGTGGTAGAGCATTCCAGGATTAAATTGGAGTGCAGTAAGTAATTTTTTATGTAGCTGCGCTAAAGTCGTCGCCTGGTTAAAAATTAGAAGTACGGCAGGTCGTGTATGAAGGCAGTACCAACGCAATAGCACATTAGCTTGTCGCATTAGCACAATTATCTGATTGGCATGTTCCAGTACGAAGGCATCGTCCAAAACACCTTCACGTACAATCTCTTCGATTTTTTGTAGCGTTTTATTCATTTGTTCGCGCTTCTGTTGGCAGAGCGATTCAAGTGAACTAGGTGTAACCACAGTGGCCACAGCAGTGCTGGCGGCCTTAAAGCATGACCAGGCATCTATTAAGTTTACAGTGATACCCATATAAATGGAAAGCGTCCAGTTATCATTGAAGAACTTGTCCACAATCTCGCGCATTTGAGCACATTGTGTGTGTAACACCTGAGGCGAGAAATAAAGGCAAACGTAGAGCATCACAGCCTGGGTTGACAACGCTGTGGTGCGATGCATTGGATGTGGATAGATGGCCAGCTGATTGTAGATGTCATCACAGCGCAAGCGAGCTAAAACCAAATCTATGAAGTTTGTATCGAAGCGAAAGCGCGCAAAGTAAGACTCGGGATAACTGGTCAAAGACACTATTTTTTTCACTAACGGTATCGGTTGGTTATGTGTCGGTTGTACAAAACCCGTAGAGCGCAACAGCAGACAAACATCATGAATGTTGCTATCATCGCCACCGGGTGTGGCATCGCCCCCACTATAGCGATAATAGGCAATCAAGAGACGCTCCCGCACATCTCCAGGTATGTGCCAGTCCAAGACGAGCAAAATGACACCGTACAAGTATAGCGATTCGCACTAAAAGCCAGGATTTACTTTTAGGACTCTCTTTATATCCTTGACTTATGACTCACCAATAACTGCTTTCCCTCCTCATTCTGCAGTACCGTCTCCAGCGTTTGTTGTATATAATAACCACAGTTTAGCTCTTCGATATACTGATGCAAGTCTGTAGCATAATGATGCACACTTTGAAAGGCTAAGTAGAAGCGTGTTATTAGCTGAAGGTGATTTGTGCGGGTTTCCAAGTCCAAATCTCTAAGCTCCTGTAAACTATTTATATTAATCGTCACATTCACAATATTGTGTATACACTTACTGGACTATCCTCAATCTTTTTTTCGTGCGCCTCAGCTATTTTAAAGTAGCTAAAGTCTAATATAATATCCGCATATTTTTGTTTATCAGCTGTGGTTTCCAATCTGCGAAGCACAGAATATTAGCTTAAATTAAAATTGTATTAACTTAAGCGTACCGGTAAATACTAGGAATATATTCTTTAAGTCGCAGTATTTCTGCTATTATGGAGTTGCCCACAGAAACAATATTAAGTAAATTTTGACCACATGCATTGTTTTCTGAAAGAAACTCGCTCATTTTAAAAAAAAACAACAACAAAAACAAAAGCTCATAAAAACAGCTGATTATTACTAACGCCTTTAAATTAGAGCGGAGTCGATTGATTTTCGTAACGTAAACTATCGTTGGCTTATGGATATTAGCACTAACACTAACCACTAACACTAACCATACAACACATGGTTAGTGCCTTCAAACAAGACTGTGTTACAAATTTTCATTTGAAGTTTAAATAAGCTTTTTATACTCTGTTCCCAAAAGGAAAAAGAATATATAGGCTTTGTTTTTTATAATATGTATATCGATATATAATCCAATTGATACTTCCAACGTAAATTATTGTCATATTATCATTAGTTTGCATTATTCAGCACTGTTTGTTTCAGTAGCAATCAAATATCGATAAGATGTTGGGCTTTCCGTTAACACGTGAATGTCCACGCGTCGGCCGCCGCGCATTTATTTTTTTGCAAATCGTCTGTCTGATGGAATTTGCGCTATAAATGTGTTAAATTATTAAGTAAGGCGGATAACATATTAGCAACGCATTAAGTTTTGCCTGACATCATGTCGAGCTTTGTCATAGATAAAGAATCATTTGTTCGTCGAATAAAACGCCTATATACAGAATGGAAGGTAAGGAATCTCTCTGTTTCTTCGCCTGCCGGGCACACAATTCTTAAATGTTTATTAGGGCTTTCGAGCCCACGTTGATCTCTCTATGCCCGCTGAAATAAATTACGCTACAATTAAATTTGTTTATCAGATATTGTGAAATTGGTGGTTATATCTGGTCACAAACAAAACCAATAACAACAAACGATAAAAAAAAAAAAAAAGCCAACAGCAATTTAGGTTAGAACGCATGATTTTTAATTTCATTATTCGCAAATTTCTTCAACAGGCGCCCAGCACTGGACACGATAATGTGCTCAGCAATTTGGACTGCATCATGAGCGTAGTTGGTGTAGATGAGGATGTCATCTATTCAAAGTCTATGGCTTTGCAACTTTGGCTGCTTGGCTACGAGCTGACGGACACAATTTCAGTTTTTGCTTCGGACGCCATATACTTTCTCACTAGTAAAAAGAAAATTGAATTCCTCAAGCAGGCACAAAATATCAATGAAGAAGGTGTACCAGAAATTAAGCTGCTCATTCGGGATCGAGTAAGTTTTACAGGAATCTCTTTATTATTTAAATTAGTTATCAAATTTGAATTCAATAGAACGACAAAGATCAGGCAAACTTTGAGAAGCTAATTACAGCCATGCAGAACTCAAAGAAAGGCAAACGTTTGGGTGTTTTCACTAAGGATGCATTTCCTGGTGAATTCAGCGAATCCTGGAAAAAGTTTCTGACTGCGGCCAAGTTTGAACATGTTGACATCAGTACTATAATTGCTTACTTGATGTGCCCCAAAGATGAGTCAGAGATCAACAATATACGTAAAGCGTCGTTGGTTTCCATGGAAATATTCAACAAGTATCTTAAAGATGAAATCATGGACATCATCGATTCGGATAGGGTACGCATACATCAACGAAATCTCATCCAGTCGTATATAATTCATATTTATTATTTGCAGAAAATAAAGCATACAAAGCTGGCGGATGGCTGCGAAGCAGCTATAGCAGAAAAAAAATATACAAGCGGCTTGGATCCACGATTGCTCGACATGGCGTATCCACCAATTATTCAATCTGGCGGCGCTTATAGCTTGAAATTCTCAGCAGCTGCTGATAAAAATCATTTGCACTTTGGGGTGATTGTGTGCTCGCTAGGCGCGCGCTATAAATCCTATTGCTCTAACATTTCGCGTACCTTTTTGGTTAATCCCACAGAAGCGATGCAGGAAAATTATACGTTTCTGGTAAATGTACAAGAGGAGATTCTCAAGCTTCTTATACCCGGCGCCAAACTCTGTGAGGTATACGATAAGACGTTGACCTATGTGAAAAAGGAAAAGCCGAGTATGGTTGAGAATCTAACTAAAAGCTTTGGATTTGCCATGGGTCTGGAATTCCGTGAAAATTCAATTGTAATTGGTTCGAAGTGTCAGGCGCTCATTAAAAAGAACATGGTCTTCAATTTGCACGTGGGCATTTCGAATTTAACCAATCCCGATGCCACCGATAAAGAAGGCAAAACCTATGCGTTGTTCATAGGTGACACGGTGCTGGTGGGAGATCAGAGTCCGGCCAGTGTGATGACACCTTCCAAGAAAAAAATTAAGAATGTAGGTATTTTTATTAAGGACGATGACGACGAGGAGGAAGATGTAGATGATAAGAAGGTCACTAAGGCAGATCAGGGCACCGAAATATTAGGTCGCAGCAAGCGTAATGCTGTGCTCGAGTCCAAACTGCGCAATGAGATCAACACTGAGGAAAAGCGCAAAGAACATCAACGTGAGCTAGCTCAGCAGCTTAATGAACGGGCACGCGAACGTTTGGCCAAACAGGGCAATTCCAAAGAGGTGGAAAAAGTGCGTAAAAATACAGTTTCCTACAAGTCCATGAGCCAAATACCTCGAGAGCCCGAGGTTAAAGAGCTCAAATTGTATGTGGACAAAAAATATGAGACAGTCATTATGCCAGTGTTTGGGATTCAGGTGCCCTTCCATATATCCACAATTAAGAATATATCTCAGTCTGTGGAGGGCGAATATACGTATTTGCGCATAAATTTTTTTCATCCTGGCGCTACAATGGGGCGTAACGAAGGCGGACTCTATCCACAACCAGAGGCGACCTTTGTCAAAGAGGTGTATGTAGAAAGTGTACTCAATTTGTTTATCAGTCTATCATAATTTATTCTGAATTACAGCACCTATCGCAGCTCGAACGTGAAGGAACATGGCGAGGCAACGGCACCATCTGCCAATCTGAACAATGCGTTCCGTTTGATTAAGGAGGTGCAAAAACGTTTTAAAACTCGTGAAGCTGAGGAGCGTGAAAAAGAGGATTTAGTTAAGCAAGATACCCTCATATTGTCCCAAAACAAGGGAAATCCCAAGTTAAAGGATCTGTACATTCGACCCAATATTGTAACAAAACGTATGACGGGAAGCTTAGAAGCACATACCAATGGCTTTCGCTATATCTCTGTGCGCGGCGATAAGGTGGACATTCTCTACAATAACATAAAGAGCGCATTTTTTCAGCCTTGTGATGGTGAAATGATTATATTACTTCATTTTCATTTGAAATACGCAATTATGTTTGGCAAAAAAAAACATGTGGATGTACAGTTCTATACAGAGGTTGGAGAAATCACCACAGATTTGGGCAAGCATCAGCATATGCATGATCGTGACGATTTGGCTGCCGAGCAAGCGGAACGTGAGCTCCGACACAAGCTGAAGACGGCATTCAAGAGCTTTTGCGAAAAGGTTGAGGCCATGACCAAGGCACAAGTGGAATTCGATACGCCGTTTCGTGAATTGGGCTTCCCTGGTGCACCCTTCCGTAGCACTGTTACGCTTCAGCCAACATCTGGCTCACTGGTCAATCTTACGGAGTGGCCACCATTTGTAATCACTCTGGACGATGTGGAGCTAGTCCATTTTGAACGTGTGCAGTTCCATTTACGTAACTTCGACATGATCTTTGTATTCAAGGAATACAATAAAAAGGTGGCTATGGTGAATGCAATACCCATGAATATGCTGGATCATGTTAAAGAATGGTTAAAGTAAGTGACCTCTACATTAATTTTTGAAAAATTTTACGTAACCTCTATTTCTTTACAGCTCATGCGACATACGCTACTCGGAAGGCGTGCAGTCGCTCAACTGGCAGAAAATCATGAAGACAATTACAGATGATCCTGAAGGGTTTTTTGAACAAGGTGGCTGGACATTTTTGGATCCCGAATCAGGCAGCGAGGATGAAAACGAATCTGCTGAATCGGAGGAGGATGAAGCGTATAATCCAACAGATGCTGAATCGGATGATGAAACCGATGAAGATGATTCCGAGTATTCGGAAGCTTCCGAAGATGAAAGCGACGATAGTGATGGTATATTGAATAAATTACATATTTACGATCAATTACATATGCTTACCTTGCAGAGCTGGGCTCCGATGAGGAATCTGGAAAGGATTGGTCAGACTTGGAGCGTGAGGCCGCAGAAGAAGATCGCAACAATGATTACAATACCGATGATAAACGCAATGGAAAATTCGAGACAAAGAAACATGGCAAAAGCTCAAAGCACAGGTTAGCGGAGTTCCCTGGACACATTTCATGTATACTTTTTTTTTAAATCCTCTCTTCTCTAATTTGTTTAATTACTATACTTATTCACGCAAAAACAGTCGTCGCGAACGCGAGGAGCAGCGATCGTCGAACAGTAAAAAGCATAAGTCGAATTCCTCCTCACATTTAAAATCCTCCAGCTCCAAACATGGCAGCTCATCTAGGTTTGTTAACGTATTCACACACGCACGCTACATACATTTGCATACATATACATTTCACGCACACTAAAACTCGATTCATGTTTAATAATTCGATCAAACAACGATCATACGCAATTGGCTTTAAATTTAATTGATTTTGGAATTTATTTATGAAGTAATTCAATTTGTTAATCAGGTTTGTAAATGTTTAAGCTTTAACGAAGTAAATGAGGTATTTTGTTAGCTGCATAAAAGGTATTCCTGATAACTCTTTTAAGAACGATTAGTTTCTTAGCCTTGAAATAATGTATTTATATTATATGTAAAGATTTCTTCGTTATATAATAATTAAGTGTCTTCATTTTAGACAATGTTTAGCAGCTGTCAATAAGAGCAATCGGCAAAACTTACACATAGTTATTATATGGAGTTATATATGTTGGTACATTTTAGAATATATAACTTGAGTTTCTATTTATAGAAAACTTTAGGAGTGTTAATATCTACCTTATATTACGTAGATCAATAGATCAAACCATTTTCGTTATTAGAATAAGAAACTACTTCATAAATTTTACAAAATTCTATTCAAAACTTTACCTCGTAGGCTAATCTCAACAAATGAAGATAATTGAATTAATTGGTCAATAATTTTGTTACTGTCTTTTTAAAGCCCATCTAAATCGTCTAAGGATAAGTATCATAATCGAGACAAGCATCATTCCTCCTCATCGTCGGGACATAAAAATAGCAGCAAGGAAAAGGATCGCAAACGCTCCCGTGAAGACAGTCGAGACAATGGCCACAAATCGAAGAAGTCGCGACGTTAAGGATACACAAATAATGGTAGTTAAGCTATGACACGAATTACCCGTACATACACATACTCTCAGTCAGAACACACAAATACAAATACATCTGTACATTTTTGGAGACACAAACGACTACTACACACCACACACATTTTAAAATATTTATGTCCGCTTTGTACACCATACTGTATTTCATTGTTGAACTTACTTCCCAACAAACGTCTTTATACATCTCTTTTCCTGCGCCTATTGCATAATTTTAAAAAATTGTAATACAAATTAAATAATTATAATACGTATATAAATGTCTATGTTGTTATATTATTCCCATTTATTCCAGCTTCCCAGAAGATGACGATAGGTATGCACTTCATGGCTGTCACGTCTGCGACTTGAACGTAGCTCCTTTTCTTTCGCTAGTTGCGAGTGGGTGATGGGACTGGCAACAGCTGCTACAGTTCCTCGTCTTCGAGTTGCATCAAACATATTTCGCGTTTTGTTGATAGGGTAGCGCATTTTGTTCTTTAGCCAGGTTGTAAAGGCACGCTCATTATCTTGCATTTTTTTGAGTTCATGTTCGTTTCGATTCAACGTCTGTTCCATGGCAAAGCGTTGCTTGCGGCGCAGTTGTTGTTCACGTTGCTTCAGCTGCCTTTCACTCAGTCCATACTCTGACATGTAGCCCGTGTAATGAGGTAGCTTCTCTTTCTGCAAGGCATGACGATGCTCACAACATATCTTATAGTTCATCTTGACATCTGGGACGTTCGTAGCTGTAGAGACTGCTATGGGCGTAGCTTCGGATCGACGGAGAAAACTGAAGCGGCGGGCATTGAACAATGTCGTGGTGCTAGTACTGGTGCTATTTGTAGTCAACTTTTGCTCAGCGTCACCTTCCTTTTTGTAATAGACACTATGTTCGTCTAGTTCAAAATCTTCAGGTATATAACTGGCAACAATGACAGAGAGATCATCATCTTCCACATCCTCATGCCCATCATTACTTCCAGCTAGACGATCAATCTGTTCCTGCCCTCGAAAGTCTAATGTTTTATACAAACTTTTGTAAGCTTGTCGCAGCTTAATGCGCGCTTCGTTCACAACGCGCTCATCTTCCTCGCAATCGGACTCAGTTAGCAAATTGGTCAAACTCCTCTGATCAGAATCCTCTTCCAAATGCTCATTATTCAAATCGAATGTATTCTGACGTGTTATGCGGAGTTTTTGCGTTTCTGCTGCAAGCGTTTCTGTGGCAGCCGTCAGGTCATCCTCATCCACGCCTGAGAAGTCATCGTCCCCGTAGTCCATGCTGGCAGGAAGGGCAGGTGGTGTAGGTGGTTTGATGCGGCTCTTGCTGCTGCATTCTACTTCAGTTAGATCGAAAATGTCCTCGCATATTTCCTCCTCCACTTCTGGCTTCGCTACGTGGTGCTCCTTATTTATTTTCGCCAGCTCCTTGGGTGACTCCTCATCGATGGGCGCAAATCGCTCGCTTTCGGTTTGAATCTTAAGCTGCACCAACAGCTCAGAGGGCGGACTGCACTGCCTTTCTTGCTTTGACTGCTGCGCTGTGGGCTCGTAGTCCTCTAGAGTGGGCGCAAAGGTAACCCTGCGATTGCTGACAATGCCAGCACTTAACTGACTCACATCTTCATCATCTTCGTACAGCGCAAACAGCTGTTTGTTGGCCTCTTTAATCTTGTCCACAATATTGTACTCGTTCACGGGCTTCAGAACTGTATAATAATCCAACATAAGCGGCATATTAGTATCATTAGCTCGATGCTGTTATTCTAAGTGACTTCACTTGTTGGCTACTTACAGTAAACTTCGCAGTCATCGTCCGACTCTGCCTCCGGTTCATACATCTCTGGCTGGATTCGGTTGCGAATTTTCGGAGCTAGATTGCGTGAATTATTTATTATTATTATTATTTATTATATTTTTAGATTAGATTTGTGTGCTAAAGGCGGTAAAATTTTCCATTTCGTGCTATTGAACGCTTTTACAGGCAGAGCAGCAGAAAATAACCCATTTAGGCAAAAAAGATCCTATTAAAAGGTCTAATGACCTCAAAACAATATATATATATATATATATATACGTGCCTACGCCTCCCGTTGCGGTTATGGTTATGTCTATGCTGCCTCTGTTGCTGTTACCAGGCCCCAGCAAAAACAGCTTGCTGTACCGGCGTCTAGTGCTGTTTGGTCGATGCCTGATGACAACTTGTCGTGATGGAAAGCTAAATACTTTCAACTGGTTAATACCCTATTCATTCAGTTATTGTTATTCTTGCCCAAGTCTAAGAAAATGATATAATACATCTTTGAAGATTTTTATACCCTGAACCCATTGAAAATGGGAGTTCAGGGTATAATGGTTTTGTGGAAATGTATGTAACAGGCAGAAGGAGACGTCACAGACCCCATAAAGTATATATATTCTTGATCAGCATAAAAAAATAATTTGATCTAGCCCTCTCCGTCTGTCCGTCTGTCCGTATGAACGTCGAGATTTCGGAAACTACAAAAGCTAGAGAGCTGAAATTTTACATGAATACTCGTATGTTAGGTTACGCAGTACGAGTTTGTTTTCTTTTTTCGATAACTCGAATTTCATGAAGATCGTCCATCTAGAAATGGAGTTATAAGCGTCCAAAATTCAGCCCAACCCACCCCCAAGCCACGGCAGCAACTGCGCAGTTAGCAGAGAGCGCGCTCATAAGTGCATAATGATGAAGAATATTAGTGTTTTTGCAGGGTTCAGGGTATCTCGTAGTCGAGCCGTCTCGACTAGAGCCTTCTTACTTGTTTTATATTACATTAACTTAACAATTTGATTTATATACCCCGCACTCATACTCAATAAAGAATAAGGTATTATAATAATAGATTCGTAGAAGTTTTATGCACTTTATTTCATTAGAGCTTTCGTACCACATTTAAAGCTAAATAGTTAATAATAGTTAATCATTGAAAGCAAAGTTTAATAAAACATAAACTACAAATACACAATACCTGATTTCCTTGCAGTATATTGAGCAATTCATACGGCCTATGTAGTTGATTCGCCATTATTCTTTTCAATTGCTTTTAACTAAATATATAGCAAAAATAAAATTAATAAATAAAAGAACCTAACCAACCCAGGGACAGTTATAAGATCCATGAGATGTTTGTTTTATGATCAATGGGTAATTTTCATGAAATTCCAGAACTCAAAAAAGATGCGCAGCAAATGATAAATAATATAGATCAAATATTTATTATCGTTTCATTAACATTAAAAGCCCAAGTATTATCACATGTAGCTAAAAAAATTCTCAACCGCAAGATACAAATTCTCGCTGAAAAGTGAAAAAATGTGAATAAAAAAAGAAAAAAGCTTTTCAAAATCTCGAAATTTATCTTGCTAAGCATTAAGATGCAAAATTAATATATTGAGAATTTTATTTAGCATAAACTTCAATTTCAGACTCATAGCTTAAAGCTAATTTTCTATGTAATACGTAAAATGAGAATAGATTATTAGATATATAACTTTTAAACCGTATTTCAATTAATATTAAGCATTCTTTATACTTTTAATCAACAAATTAATTAAAAATTAAAATAAATTTCCAACTAAAAATAAAACAAAATGGAAACTTTAAAAAAATTTATAAAATATATTTGAATATGTAATATAATTAAAAGCCAACAATATCTGAAAATTTAAACATATACATATATAAACATATACTAAAAGCAAAACAGAATTCTTTGAAATGTCGAGTATTATCCAAACATAATTTATATTATAATTGTGCCTAGTTTTAAATACATATATATATATATATATATATATATATATATATGGTTTTAATATTCTTTTTATTAATTTTCCAGACAGTTCGTTTAATAATTATTTATACCAACGTACTCTCTAAATGGATTATATAAACTATTATATATATATATATATATATATATATATATATATATATATATATATATATATATAGTTTTTTATGTATTTATTTTTTGTTTTTGTACAACCGTATTCAGCATACTTAAAAAATTAGATCATTAAAAACTAAACGGTATAATGTAATAATGTATAATAAAATTATAATAAAATTTTGATTAGCTATTTTTTGTGATGTGTGATGAGTGTGTGAATTAATGTCAGTAAAACATATGTAAAAATTTCATAAGAGGACGGGTAAGATTGGTTAGGGTTAGAAGATTAGCGCATTAGCTGTGTAGTTATATAAAACGCACATATTGGGGTATCAGCGCTGCTCACTTATGTCACTAATTAGTTTCTTTTGGTTTTAATATTCATTTGAATTTTCCAGACAGTTCGTTCAATAATTATTTATAGCAACGTACTCTCTAAATGGATTATATTAACTATATATATATATATATATATATATTTATTTTTTATTTTTTTCATTATTATTTTAATATGTAGATTCGTGTTCGAAAAATCGGAAATATTTCGTAAGCTTTTTGCGAAGGCGACGCAACTTCGATTTAGTTTGGTTTTTTTGGTGCAATTAAATTTCAATAAATTACAGTTTACACAGTTTTTGTTTAACACTAAGAAGTCGGGCCAACATTTAGCATCAAATACAAAGTCTTTCGGTTATTTTATATTTTTAAATCAATTTCTAATATGTATGTGTGTATTAATGTTTTTATACGTATCTTTTACACTTTGAGGGTATACCAAACATATTTTGAGTATAACAATATATTCTTCTTTTTTTTTTTTTATACACACATTAAAACTTAAATTCGATTTTGGGTATTTTAACGCGATTTTTTTTAAGTTTAGGTTTATCTATTGCAAGTTTTTAAGTTAATTACATACATATCAAATAAATTCTTTATATAAATATTTATAGGTGTCCGGAAGGGTGATCTGCTCATTCAAATCGGATCAACCAATGCAACATATATTCATTTATTACATTATGTAAAGATTCTGAAATTCTTTCTTTGCACTTCTTTCTTTTATGTAAACAGAGGCAAGTGATAAAAGTCAAACCCTCGATATCCTTTGGCCGCCAGCCATATGTAAACAACATGATAGGCGCCGGGTATAAAGCAAATCAGTCCAGCAACAAAAAATACAACACCCTGTGATGTATTGTGTGGATCAGCGATAGCAAAGGTGCCCATCACAAATAGCCCAGTGCCCACAACAAGCAACGTAAAGGCAGCTAAGACGGTGCGCCAATTTTCCCGAACCTTTGGATGCCGCCAGCAATATGTGTTCGTCTCCTCTGTGGGCAGATTTCCATATTCCTGTATTAGAGAATCACTGTCCCGCGACGTTGTGTCTTCGGCATATTTGTTGTAGCCCCTATAAATTAAGTGTCAAAGCAAATAAATTGGAAAATTAATTAAAAATTAATTTAGTTTATCACTATATTCTACCCTTTTACGAGGAGTGATTTCGCATAAAAACATATATATTTATATGAATACAAGGTATTGCTTATTAAAATATTTTATAAACATATTTACCAAGAAGAACCATTTGTCCTATAAGTGGTGCTTTCACTGTATTCATAATAATATTGTGCATATGTATGTATGTATGTGCATGTTACTCAATAGCAATGAAGTCGAACAAGTGCAACCCGTTGCTTCGACCGCTATCGAAGGCCACACTCAAATCTTGGTGTTGGATGTCGTGCAAAATATATAATTATGCAAAACATAAAATTATGCAAAATATAAAATTATGCAAAAATATATTCTTCATTGGATGACGAAATTCATTAGCAATACATTTTTGTACAATTGAATGTCCGAGACTTTGAACAGACAGCAACGGTGACGGCATCATTATCATAGTCATAGTTTGTCTGCCCCAATCGCGACATGCATACTTAATGGACTTTCTATGCAATGACTAGTGCAGAGCACCAAGAAATTGTAAATATTATTTGTATGAATGAAGCGTGAATGAATTTAGCGTGCATCCACAGTCAACAAATATACATAATTTTAAAATTTATAGAAAGCTCATATGAGCATTTCCGGCAAGGAAGCGGAAGGAAGGTAACACGCGGCATATACAAAAGGTAAAGAATAGATGTTAAATAGTGTTTGGAAAACAGCTGTTTAGGTACTGCATATCACGTTTGTTATCTTATGGGCTTTAGAGTGAGTATGAGTCAGATGTGAATGAATTGCCGACGAGATGATTGAAGGAGGTTCAATAATAAAAACTGGCCAGAGAGATCGTGATAATAAAAAATAATATATGAAATACATATACAGGCTATGCAAAGGGTCAAGAGAACATTCAGTGTACCCCATCCAACTAAAACTTTTTCAATTTTCGATTGACCACATAAAGAACAATTATGACAATCAATATACAGTTGTTTATGGGTGCAGAATTCCTTATTGCGAAGGGCATTTCAAACAGCTCTAATGTCAAATGGTGTGAGCAACCGTCAAGCAACTACTACCCACGCCGAGACCCAGAACCACAACCAGTACCATTACTATCAGTTCCAGCTGAGGAGAACTCGTTTCAAACTTACTTTGGATCCTGTATGCGTATGGATACATCTTCGGTGGAGCGACCTTGTTTGGCACTGCCACTAACACCGCCACGCATTGGCGTAGATATTACTGTGGAGCCATACACACGTATCGCCTCCTCTTCCTCTTCCTCGAACGCGTCGTGTATGGAGAACCCCCGTGCGCCGTTGTACATACTGTTTCTTGATGCAGCTGTTGTTTTCTTTAATTGTTGTTATTGTAAATAAATATAAGTTGGCCTAAGTTTTGTTTCCAATAATTGAAAACTCAAAGAGCGAACGATTAGTATTGCGTTGTCTGCATTTTTCGGCAGATCGAAAAGTGTGTTATTAACCTCTTTTATTGCTGGTTGCTTCGTAACGATTTTCAGTGTTTTTCTTAATATTTTACGCGACACAAAAAATAATCTTCAGAGAGGAGAGGAGAGAGTCTAGTGATGCGCAAAACAGGGTATAACAAAACTATCGTTACGAGTATCACGCACGTTGACGAGGAGAATGCTGCATTGACTCGATACTCTTACTCTTTTCCTATTGAAGCGTCATACAAGTATATAATTTAAAATCCAAGAAATATTTATTGTGTTATTGAAACAAAAGTAATAGTTTTATTCCTATTATTAAATGAACTATGGCAATAGTAACATACATTTGTGCCAGATAGTTTACTAAAACAATATGGCAACTCTATTAGGCAGTGCTTTCAGTTCTCTGCAGTTCGATGAAATTCTATTTTAATTTTTTTTTCAATATTTGTGAAATTGGACTGAATTATTAAACACTACAGATCACAATGTCGCGTCACAGAATTGTTCGCGGAATGGATTACAACGACGAGTACGATGGTTACGATGACGTCTATGGACATTCTGTTGATGACGATTGCGTTTCACCCACGGATCAGCAATGGCTATTCGACCGGACTCGTGGACAACACAGTATGTCGGCGTTTATAAAGAAGAACAAGAATATTCAGGAGGAAGCGGAAGATGGCGAAGATGACGGTGATGAGGAGGCTGAAGCATATCAAAAGGCTCGCAGAGACTCGGAAAATTTCCAAATGCCCGAACTAGATGATACAACGCAAGCGAAGCTCAGTTCCTGTGTTGATGAAGTGCGGAGTGTGGTGGGCGATGCGGTGTCTGAGCGCTGCATTGTTGAGACTTCTATGCGTTTTGACTATGACATTCAGAAAATACTCGATGAGATACTCAACGACGAGACAAATAAAAAAGACAAAGGCAAACGTCCGCTAAAGTTGAAAATCAATACAACACCAGCTGCGAAGACTATAACTACTCCTAAGCCAACGCCAACAAAAATTACGCTCTCTAACATAAAGGACGCCAGGCGTGGGTTCGACATAGCTTCACCCAAAGCGTCAGCCTCGCCTAATGTGTCTGGCCGGAATACGCCTATCGAAGGCGGCGACGAGGCGGGACGCATTACGAATATCACATTAAAAGTCTCCAAGGATCAGGCACAGCGTAATACACAGCAGTTGTACGAGCAGGAACGCTCCTCACAAAAAAGTCAAATACACATGATTGTCATTGGACATGTTGACGCAGGCAAAAGTACTTTGATGGGCCACTTGCTTTACGAGACTGGTAACGTTTCTCAGCGAGTGATGCACAAACACGAACAGGAGTCAAAGAAACTTGGTAAGCAGAGCTTCATGTATGCCTGGGTGCTGGACGAAACAGGTGAGGAACGTGCGCGCGGCATCACTATGGATGTAGGCCAGTCCCGTATAGAGACAAAAACAAAAATTGTGACGCTGCTCGATGCTCCTGGGCACAAAGACTTTATACCCAATATGATATCAGGAGCAACGCAAGCGGATGTGGCGCTTCTTGTCGTTGATGCGACACGAGGCGAATTTGAGTCTGGCTTTGAATTGGGAGGACAGACCCGGGAGCATGCTATACTTGTTCGTTCACTGGGAGTTAATCAGCTAGGCGTGGTCATCAACAAGCTGGATACCGTGGGATGGTCCAAGGAACGATTCATGGAGATTGTCCATAAACTGAAATCCTTCTTAAAGCAAGCAGGTTTTAAAGAATGTGATGTCAGCTTTACTCCCTGCTCAGGTTTAACCGGCGAGAATCTCACGAAAAGTGCCCAAGAGCCAGGTCTTAAAATCTGGTACGACGGACCACATCTCCTGGATGTTATTGAACACTTCAAGGTGCCGGAACGCGCGGTCAATCGGCCGTTTAGAATGTCCGTAACAGATATATATAAGGGCACAGGATCTGGTTTTTGTATTTCGGGTCGCATTGAAACGGGTGTACTATGCGTGAATGATAAAGTGCTCGTAGGTGCTAGCCGAGAGCAGGCGCAAGTCAAATCCTTGATAATGGATGAGCTAGCTCAGACGAGTGTCTTTGCCGGCGATCAGATCTCAGTAACGTTAGCCGGCGTTGATATGAACAACATTACCGTGGGCTGTATTATATGTGATCCACAAATGCCAATACCTGTGACTACTAAATTTCAATGCCGCATAATCGTCTTCAATGTTAAGGTGCCTATTACAATGGGTTATCCCGTGCTGCTACATCATCAGTCACTAATAGAGCCGGCTGTTGTCTGCAAGTTGATTGCATCCATTCACAAAAGCACCGGCGAGGTGGTCAAGAAGAAGCCTCGTTGCCTGGGACAAAATTCTTGCGCTTTAGTCGAGGTGGAGACCTCGCGTCCGATTTGCATTGAACGGTATTCCGATTATAAGGAACTGGGACGCGTTATGCTGCGCGTAGCTGGTGTCACGATAGCCGCTGGAATGGTCACTAAAATTCGCTAAGAGTTGTTCCATACAATAAAAAATTTTAGTTAGTTTTCCTTAATCTTTGTTTTTGTAAATAAAAGTAAAGTTTATATCACCTTATTGTTTTTATTATTTTTGCAATTTTGCGAAACATAATGAATACCTATATCTTTAAAATTTAATATCATAAAATCAAATATTAAAAAAAGAAATTCGTTAATGTTGCCATCTTTAGTTAAATTTATCGATTAGTGTTTCCACTCGTGCCGGGCCGCTGACGCACTATCGCGACGAACGGCAACTCTGAAAATGAATCACTTTCGAGCGTGTGAGCGAGCTAAAAACAGGAGCGCTCAAGCCGAAAAATAGTTATCTGTTGGCCTTAAAATTAAACATTGTTATCAATCAAAAAAGGTGCACATTACGCGAACCGTGGCACACTATCTTGCGTGTGTATATACTCATCGGCATAATAAATCGGGAATCTTGCGAAATCTGCACAGACAGCAATAACAGACAGAGTTTCTTTGTGTGCAGCACTAACAAGGTAAAACTCCGAGTAGAGTTGCCGTGTGCGTCACATGCGGGTGCTTGCTGCTCCTCCCCTGCCCAGACAAAAAGTTTGTGTGTGGTCCAATAAACTAATATATATGGAAAACTTTATGTGCGCAGTTGTCAGCACTGTCCGCTATTGCAATTATGATTTTTTTTTTTTCAATGAACAAGATTTTAAAATTGATTTGCATGCTACAAGTGTGCGTATTGCTTGTAAGGCGCTTAACAATGTCTATCATAGCCGCTCGACAACTCTAAAAATGAATCATAAAAATGTTGAGGGTAGAGCGCAATTTTGCTGAGTGAGCGAGGAGAACTTTTTGAGTTCATTATAGAAAAGGAATGATACAAAGCAAATGAAGAGCGCAATACATTCTGAAAAGCAAGCACCAGCATACCATAATACGAAACGAAACGAATTTATACTGCAACTTTTTTTAAAATACAACTTGCTTTTTTACATTCCACAGTGCACAGAAACAAACATACATACAAGCACCCTGAGTACTCAGCAAACATTGTTGCACAGCAATAGCAACACCAACCGCAGATAGCAGCTTAAGTTTCTGTAGTAATACGGAAGTTGTCGTAGTCAACTTCGCGGCAGAGGCGACAAAAGAGGCTAGTGCTACAGTAATTTTTATATAAAACAACAATTTGAGGACACCCAAAAAACGGACCTTTGCTACCTACGCGGAGTAAGAGCGAGCGACTGAGCGAGAAAAACAGAGAGAGACAAGCATTCTCACATGTAGCTAGAGTTTGTTGATGGCACAAAGGTTATCAGCAATAACAAAGAATTTGAACAGTAACAACAACAATTGCTCTTAGCAAGAACTGCACCGGAAACTCAAAAGCAATCGCCGTACAACGCCTAAAAACTAGTTGTATACATATATAAATATATATGTTGTCGTTCAGAGAGTAACTGAGAGGCGGCGACAGTACGTTTCATAGAATCAACAACAATAAAACCCGCAACTGAACCGAACCACCTCGCCACCCGCCTACATCAGAAAGTCACTTCGCCTGGTTTTGAGCAAAACCCAAACACAATAATATACCCATATATAAATAAACAAATATATATATATATGTATATATATATATATTTATAAACATAAAGTAGTGAAAGAAAAACAAGAAAACAATGCGTGAATATAAAATTGTTGTTTTGGGCAGCGGCGGCGTTGGAAAATCCGCACTAACCGTACAATTTGTGCAATGCATTTTTGTTGAAAAATATGATCCCACAATTGAAGACAGTTATCGCAAGCAGGTGGAGGTAGATGGTCAGCAATGTATGTTAGAAATTTTAGATACTGCTGGCACAGAACAGTTTACGGCAATGCGGGATCTTTATATGAAGAATGGACAAGGCTTTGTACTTGTCTACTCAATAACGGCACAATCCACATTCAATGATCTGCAGGATCTTCGAGAGCAAATTCTACGTGTAAAGGATACGGATGATGTGCCGATGGTATTGGTTGGCAATAAATGCGATCTGGAGGAGGAGCGTGTCGTGGGCAAGGATTTGGGCAAAAGTTTGGCAAACCAGTTCAATTGTGCGTTCATGGAGACCTCAGCAAAAGCCAAAGTGAATGTGAATGATATTTTCTATGATTTGGTCCGGCAGATCAACAAGAAGTCTCCCGAAAAGAAACAAAAGAAACCGAAAAAGTCCCTATGTGTTCTGCTATAAGACTTCAAAAAAAAAAAAAAAAAAAAAAAAAAAAAAAAATGGGTAACGAGTAAAAAGTAAAAATTTAAAAAGCATCCAAACTCCAACAATACTTAATATTGTCAAAATTGCAATAGCCAAAATAAAACAACAGTAAATTAAACTCACGTGTTTTTAACTGTGCAAAGATTTTTGTAATTATTACTACATTCTACTCTTAATACTACTATTCTTATATATATATATTTTTTTTTCTTTAATTAACAAACAATTATTACAGAAAGAACAAACATATATAATTCGGTTTATGTCGGATTTCTTTTAGAATTTTTTATCTTATTTTTATTATTATTTATCTTTCTTGTTTTTGACTCTTTCTATCGATATGAAACACAACTGCAATAAATCTACAAATATACAACATAAATTATCTATTTATATCTAATAGAAACAACCAAAAGTCGTTGCTCTTCAAAAAACAATAAGAAATTTAAAATAAATACAAATTTAAGCTAAATCATCTAAATCTAAATTCAATTGTATGCCTATTAAAAGAAAATCACATATTTTATAAAAATATTGAATCCAAATGAGATGTCAAAGTGTTGCAAACAAAACAGAAAATCCATTTATAGTAATTAGTTTAAAAGAAATTTACAAATAATTGTTTAAAATGTATCTATTTCTGTGTAAGTAAAACCAAAAACAAAAAAGAATTAAAACACAATAAACATACATGACAAAAATTTATAAATAAACAATAATCAAGCGATAAACATATAATAAATCATTCGGTAGTGATAATGCAAAATTACATTTGTAATTGCAATTTTGAGAAAAGAAAAAAATTAAATCCTGTTATGATTAACCCAACAGAATCGCATTTCCTATGATAAATTATATATAAAATGTGAATCCCAAAACGAACTAAATATATGAATATAATATGATAACTGTAACAGATAAAAATATATAAATAATAAATATGTCCTTACACGCAATCAAAACATAAAGAATCAACTGTAATACAGTACACACACATATATAAGAAAATTCAACGTGTATCAACAATAAATGTATTACGTTTATAAAAATATAATAATAAAAAAATAACTTGAAAGTAAAATCAAACAAAAATTAAATAAATTCATGTAAGACAAGTAAAAGGTTTTTTGATTTAATGATAGATCCACGAATCTTTTTTTATTTCTCAAATATTTGTTGCTGTATCTTATTCTTGGAATATGAATATAATATTGATATAATACAAGTACAATTACAAATTACAATCATATAATTGCATATGCTTTAATAACCACCAAAATGTATATATATATATATATATATATATTTATATTATGTATCTGTGTTTTAATGGGGTTATACACCGTAATCTTCATTAGTTTGATATGGACATTTATTCCCGCAGCTATTTTTTTTTATGAAATACGGCAACATAAGCCAACTAAGCAGGCGTTTATTTACTATATATTAAATTTTGTTTTTAAAATGTTGAGATTTTTAGTAGATTTTTGTTTATGAATATAGCAAAAATGCATATTTGTTCAACTGTACAATTATTTTGTTGTTTTTCATTTGACTAGTTTTTTTTTCGAATTCGAGCAAGTTCTCTAGTTGTACATAAGTAACTGTTTTAAATATATTTTGAAGTTTTTTTTCCACTGCTCGCAACTTTTTTTGGCGAGTCCATTAAGAATCAGTCCAGCTATCAAGTTCTTGGTTAAACTGTCAGTTAAAATATTACGAATAAAACTTAATTTATGCTAATTTGGCAACAACGAAACTTTACAAAATAATAAACAAAAAATACAATTGTATACAATAAGTAAATTTATAATAGTCGAAGAAAATAATATTACACTGGGGTTTTAAGTTTTAGGAAAGAGTGCAATTACTCTAGGTTTTTCACGAGATTAAAAATAAATAAAACTTAATTTATGCTAGTTTGGCAACAACGAAAGTTTACAAATTAATACAAAATGTACTAGTATAGAATATAAAACTTTATAATAGTCGAACAAACTAATATTGCACTAGGGATTTATGCTTTGGGAAAATTGCACTTTAGGCTGCTATTACACAACATTTAAAAGAATTATTATATATATTAAATATATGTAACGACTGCAGCGAGATTATAAATTACGTTAGATTCTGACATAGAGATTATTACGTAAAACGTGTTTAAAATAGGCTTTAACTTATGCCCATTGTAAAGCGCAGCTTGTGCATATGGCCAAATTGAAATTATATACGAATAAGATTTTTATAAGATAACAATCAATGGAACCCTAGCGTCTAGATGTCTCATTCCATGTTTTTGTCTCTATTTGCGCAGCTGCAATTGACCCTGGGATTGGACCTGGCTCTGTTGCTGCTGATGTGACTGTTGCAGCTGTTGTTGAGTTTGCTGCTGTTGCTGATGATGATGATCCTCATCGTCGCTGGGCTCCTCACGCAACGGCAACGAATCAATTTGCTTGGCAGTTGTCACCTTTTTATTGCGCTGCCAAGTGAAGACACGTGCCATTTGTAGAAACTTTTTGCGTGACAATTTGCCCATGTTCTTTAGTCTCTCTTGGAATGGTGCATCATCATCGCCTTTCGCCTTGCCACTCTGCTCCTTCTCCAGTGCACTCATGAAATCCTGATTCCATCGCAGTTGATTCATAAACTCCTCGTTTTGTAGCATCAAGGCAAACTGTTCATCGGGCAACTCAAAATCCTGCTGACTCCCAGAGGGCGCCACGCGCAGAAATCCAGGTGGTAAGACACCTAATATAGGGGGATTCCAATTTCTGTTAGTGCTGCTGGACAATGCAACGGTGTGGCTAGTGTTGCGCTTGATGGGCGTATTGATGGTGCTGCTGCTACCGCCCTTAGTTGAAGCTCCGAACGGGCGTTGCTTGGGCGAAGCGCCCGTATTGTGACGATTCGGCGAAGCTGTTACTGTGCTCAGCAATTGCGTATCACACACATTAGAGGTAGCGGATGCAACAGTGCTTTCTGTACCGCCATCCGTAGCGTCTATGACTAGCTGCTGTTGCTGATTGCGTCGCAGCTCTCGGTCCGTGTCGCTGAGATTGATGAGACTCTGTTGTGGTGAGATATTAGCATCCAGTTCATTGCGCAGTTTTTCGTTCTAATCACACATGCGGTTAGTGTTAGTTAGTAGACTTCTAGTATACACAAACATACACACACCCCTACTCGCCCACAAACTCTCTCACGCACACATATTGACATATTTACCTGGTTGTCAGTTGACATAGCGAGCAGTTGATCAATTGTTTGATCCACTGCGCCCAAATTGGCGCGCAGTACAGCTTCAATTACTTCACGGTCAATGTCCGGAAACATCTTTTTGAAATCGGCCATGGCCTGTGAAAATTCCAGCTGCAGCGTTGATGTAGCCATGATGATTTTATTTTTAATTTTTCTTCCCCCCTTTTTTTTTTTTTTTGCTCCAGCAAAATAGCCGATAAAAGAGCTGTGAAATAACTACTCGTTACAGGTACTTTATAATCAAAAATTACTTTTTACTAGTTACTATAATACCAGAGTATTTCAGCTTAATTGAATGATATTCGTTTTAAATCAATTCAAAGGTTTTTGCTTATAGAAATAGAAATATCACAGAGTTCAATATGATTTATTTTATATGTGAAGAGCAGTCCCTGTTGTTGATAGCCTAATTGCGATATTGTCATCACTATGACATCGATTTCGTTTCAGATGCAACAGTGTTTGTTAGTGCGCAATATATTGGCGAACTTGAAGTTTAAATTCAATTAATGTAGAAGCACCCAATGTTTGCACAAATAAAGTATTAACATGTAAATGTTGTTATTGTGCGTCACATTTCAATGAATGCATCAATTGTCAGCAGAGCAAGTAGCTCAACAGTCTTGTGATTGTGTTATGGCTGCTGATGATTGAACCGGTATTAAGCAGCACGTGTGGGCAATTGTAGCTCCACCATGGAGATATCAATATCAATGTCACGTTGCGATTATTCTTTTTAATAAGTGTCAAATGGGCTGATATGTTATGGTATTTCATATTCGATTTGCATGCGAAAAAGCGAGCTTTTATTCTAAAAAAAAAAAAAAAAAAAAAAAATCAGGTTACTTGGCTAATCACAATTTGTGAAGCTGATGTAACAATAGAAATGCGTGGGTGGTATAATCAACCTATACGTGAAAGTTCAACATGTGTGACATGCTAGGGCGCTTCTCATTAAAAAAAATAAAAATACAAAGTTAAGCGACAAATTAAAATGCTGTGTCAGCTGAAATGATTAATTAGTTAATAAACCAAGCTAAACCTCAATGTCTGGAAAAGATAAGAAAGTTTTACCAGATTCTTGAATTATTTTTAAGCTATAATTCATATATTTACTTTTGTAATATTTCAAAGCTATTTCGTCATAATTTGCAGTTTGTATTTTTAGAAATAACGCCTAAAGATTTCTAAATTTATGTTTGTAAATTTCCATTTTATTTGTAGAGATACACTTTAATTGAATTGTATGATGAATAAATACTCTACAGGTGAAGCTGTTCGATTTATTTTAAGTCTTCGTCTTAGTTTTCAGATATTGAATACATCCGTCTTTATAGATACATATGTATGTATATATACTGCGACATTGAATGATCAGAGTTCACTGGGTAAAAGTGCCTTGAGAGATGATTAATGTTAACGAACCTTTACAGGGATAATTTTGAATGTCGTGAAAAGTAGGCGCTTGGAACCGAAAAAATATTGTTCATTCAAAATATTCGTTTTTACGCATAATACAAATTGAGAATTTGCACTAAAAACTAATAGTTGATCGAAACCAATCAAATTATCTTTATTTACATATATCAAACTAATGTTTGGGCTTTAATTTACATCCCCATCATCTTAATCATATTACATGTTGTTATATTTAACATTATATTTATATATTTGATTGTATTAGGTTTTATTTATTTACAGATTTTTTTTTGCTCCTAATACGTATATAAACTAATATAAATATATAGCTATGCTATAAATTATCAGAATTCTCGAGTCATTTGTCAAAAGCGTATCATCGCATACAGCCCATCATGGAGGTTCGCGATAGAGATCGGTACCGTAAGTTTAAGAAATCGGCCAGCAGTGATTTGAGTTTACTATATGTATGTGCGATTTGTATAGCCGAATTTAGTTTAAAAACAGACAAGCATTCAGAACAACTGAAGCTGTTTCTCATTCAGATTTCGTATACACACTCACACACACACACATATGCATACATACACATGTATATATATATATATATGTTTACATATATGTGTATATAAAGACAATTTATTAGTGACAGAATGTTCGCGGGTTAAAATTACAACACTCGAGCTATAGAAACATTCGACTCGACCGCCAACCGCTTTGGCGCTCTGAAATGCCGAAGTAATCGCAAGTCGCGTCGTCTGTACTCGTAAATGTATACCTCAGTGTAGTTATTTTCTGCGCGTGTGTGCCATACCTGTTGATTTATCCTTTTTGTGTCTGCAACACTGGCTGTGTCTATAAAAGCCAGTACCTACTACGTATTTGGGTTTATTGTGCACTGTCACGCCCAACGCTTAACATTTGCGTAGAAAGTGAAAAAGACTGTAATTTTTAAAAGAAAAAATTCAATTGCTGTGTGTCTTGGTCAATTGCTGTCCACCACAATTGAGGAATATAATTTTATTATTATTTCTTGGCGGTGAGTTAACCATAGCAAATATTCACAGTCTTAGACGTATCCCTAATAAAAACAACAACATAAATAGCTTGACGTGGATCGCAACCAAAATTACTCATTTATCTGAACATAGAAACACATCATTTATCATTCTATCGACATATTTGCTCTTTGCAAATTTACATATACATATATGTATAAAAAAACCCTCTGCTTAAATACTGTAATGTATTATCTGTAATATATATATATAATAATATTTGTACTTTATTTTATTTTTAAACATACATATTATTTTATTTCTATGTGCAAGCATTAATTATCTGACCACAATTTGCAACACGAATTAAAATTAATTTATTAAAAATAATATTTTTAATTCCATGTGTTAAAAAAGTATTTAACCGCCTTATCAGCGCATGAACGAAATCGAAAGTTAAGTAAAATACAAATATTTTAGGTTTGATCATTGAGCAAAGCAGATTCAAGTCTCGTGATACGAATCATTTAAAAACAAGTAAGAAGGCTCTAGTCGAGACGGCTCAAATACGAGATACCCTGAACCCTGCAAAAAAAAAAAGTGATACTCTTCTTCTTTACGCACTTATAACCGCGCGCTCTGCTAACCGCGCAGTTGCTGCCGCGGCTTGGGGGTGGGTTGGGCTGAATTTTGGACGCTTATAACTCCATTTCTAGATGGACGATCCTCATGAAATTTTCAGAGTAGAAAATTAAGAGTATCTATATCTATCTATGTGCCAAATTGCAAGTCTTTAGTATTTGAAATGCGTTTTTTTCAAATTGGGGGCGGAGGGGGCGTGGCATCCATAATCTGAAAACTACAAAATCTGCGTATCCATAATATCTATCTAAATATATAAAGTTGAAGTCTCTAGCTAAAACGGTGAAGAAGTTATACCCAAAAAACCTAAAAAATTTAAATGAATTTTCGATTTTTTATCGATAATTTAAAAATGGGACGAGTTATCGAAAAAACAAAATAATCTCGTATTGCGTAGATAACATACGAGTGTTCATGTGAAATTTCAGCTCTCTAGCTTTTGTAGTTTCCGAAATCTCGACGTTCATACGGACGAACGGGACGGACAGACGGACAGGGCTCAATCAACTTATTTTTTTATGCTGATCAAGAATATATATACTTTATAGGGTCTGCGACGTCTCCTTTTGCCTGTTACATACATTTTCACAAAACCATTATACCCTGAATTCCCATTTTCAATGGGTTCAGGGTATAAAAATAAGGGCAAGTAATATGCAATGTGATTTTTCTTTTTTGCAAGCGATAACTTCTTAGCGAAAGGTTAGTTCCGCTGATTTCACCATCGTAAATATGTACATTTTAAATTAAAAAAGAGGGAGTGTCTTTATAAACAAAGCTTTTGTCTTGATAAGAATTAGATGTTGTTATCGACGCGTCGGTGACGTATTAAGTTGTCAGTTAAATGGAAATTTCAATAACTTTTTAATCATGCCTTATCTGATGATAACTAGGAAAGTTATAACAGGTAAAAATTTTGTAATAAGTAACGCAAAAGTCAGCTGTCAAATAAATCGAACGACCTACCGCCACTCCTACACCAACACCTCCCTCACGAAAACAATAGTTGACAGTAATGTGCGAAACGCTTATCCTATAGCTGATGAGATAATTAGTGGTCGGGGCCAACAGTCCAAATATGGAAGTTCAATCATATTTGTACGTTTTGACCTTGACTTCGATTTATGTTTTTTTTTTTTTAAATCGAAGCTGAATCTCAAAATGTCGACAATCTGAGTACATAAAACGTATGTTTATACTTATATTTAAATATTTGCTAAGCGCTAAAAATTAGCAACCACATCAACGAATTATCAGCGTATTATCAGAAGTCGTAGAACGTGTTGGCACTATGACTACGACTACGATTCACACTTTAATATTCTCAATCGCATTAGCCCATTACTCATTGAGCGCGAAAGTTGACATTGATCCCTGCCCACATAACAGATATCATAACTTGACCCTCTGTTAACGAACAAAATTCGTTCCAGCACCCTGTTCATTAAGCGAAGCGTTTGTAAACCGAACCCGAAAAATGTTGTTTAGGTACTGCATGCAAAGTAGTGTCAAAGCTGCTAAATCGGTCAATGGACACTATGTGCATTCGGAGTTTTCTCTACTTCGTTGTTTAACGCAGAAAAATTTTTTCATACAATAAATATTTTCAAATTTATGTTGAACGAAACATTCTTCGTTAAGCCACTGTCCACTGTCTGTTTTTGCAAACGCATTACGAGTTTATTTAAGAAAATGGATAAGCAATCCCATCTCAAACTCATTGATTAAAAACCTTTATCGAGAATCAGTTATAAAATGATATCTCGTCATTCTTTAGAACTATTGTCTCTAAGTCTTCTGCACATATATGTATGTATATGCATAGATAATAATTAAACACAATTTTTACTTTTGCTACTTTTTATATACCGTCCCCAAATTTTCCCTCATCCCCCAATTGTGCACAAAATATATTTCAAATACCAGAGAGTTACAGTTTAGTTTGGTATATACATACTAATGTAATGATAATAATAAGAAAGTTTTAATACGAAAGCCTACAATCTACAAACAGAATTATTCATCAAATAAATTCCTATCATCGTTCATGTGCAGAGCAAACGAGGCGGCAGCAAGACGCCTTAATATATATATATTGGTTGGAGAGCTCACACAAGTTAGAAAATATAAAACACTCGAGTCTTCATAATTCGTAATGGCATGGGAACCGAATTTTTTACGAATTACAGAGGTTTTTGATTTACCGGGGTTTCCATTTAACAGGGTTTACAAAAAATCAAAATACGAATTGAAGAGGTTTTTATATTTAACGTCGTTTGAACAATTTTGACTTATTAAAAATAAATAAAATACACATTCAATTCAATATTATGTATTTAAAAACAAAATTAAACATAAACAAAATCATATTACGAAAAATTAAAATTTAAAAAAGCTTGTAATTGTGTATTTTATCATAATTTTTATACTTTGTTCCCGAAGGGGAAAAAGTATATTGGGTTTGTGCAATGTCCGTCTTGCTGTCCGTCCGTCTGTCCGTCTGTCCGTATGAACGCAATATTTTTCGGCGCTATTAGAGCTAGAGACTTGAAATTTTAAACATATACTCATATATGTTCCCGAATTATAAAGTGTAAAAATTTTCCCGATCCGCAAATCGGACCTGAATATATAGTGATTTTTCAAATTGTGCTATATTTTGAAACTATTGACACTAGAGACTTGAAATTTTGCATGTATACTCGGGTTGACAACCCAAGACTAATAAGCTATGGTAGATATATCTACGCCCACAGGGGGCGTGGCAAACCGCAAAAGTTTATATCTCCTACAGTTTTAGAGCTAGAAGCTTGAAAATTGGATGGTTGAGTTACTAATGTTCTCCTCTATCGATCCCCCAAAAATAATTTTTCAGCCTCTTTGGGGGCGTGGCATATCGAAAAATACCCTGTTATTTTCGCATTTTTGGAAAGTAAGCAACCAAATTTTGCAGGCATGTTAGCCTCGGCCCTTTCTAAGAACTGGCAAAAAATTATGCGTCTACGCCCACTGGGGGCGTGGCAAATCGGCAAAGAAGTTTGTTGTGGCCAACTGCATAATTCATGTATACAATAGCTTAGTAGCAATTGCTAAGATGGCAAAAAGCATTTTAACATAAATATAATAATATTAATGAATTTAAAAAATAAAATTCATAAGTTTTTGATTAATAAATAAAAAGTTTCCAGCGGGATTCGAACCTGGGTCTTTTGAAAACAACATGTAATCGTTAGCTAAACCTAAATAAATTCACAGCTGATCAGCTGACCAGCTGATCAGCAGCTTGTGACGTCACAAAACAATACAATCGCAATTCTTGCAATATGTATACACTTTTGGATGAGTATACACGTACACATGCATACATACATATATGCATGCATAGAAAAACTGTCTGCCACACAGCGTCGCAAATCGGAAAGCATAAAGCAGTTTTAGTTTTTACTTAAATGCACAATTCATATGCGTATGTTTATAAATGATTATCTATTGGCAGCAAGCATTTTATAATAAATATACAAATATTAAAAAAATAAAAAAAAAAATTTTTTGAAAAAGAAGTTTTCTGCGGGATTCGAACCCACGCACCTAAGTATAGCTTGCATAGCGCTTACCACCAGCGCCACTGCCCTGACCTGGGTTTTGTTAACTAAAACCAAATAAGGCATTGTTAGAGCGCCTTTTGACAAAACTAAAGTAACGATCGAAAAATTCCCAATTCAGTCACAATTCTTAGAATATTCTGGCATCCAAACTTTTGTATGCATATATAGAAAATTGTGTGTATACTCGTATAGTGTGTACATGTGTAAATCTATATGTATGTGTAGGAAAAATGTTTGTTGCTTGCCATGTACGTTTTCTAATTGCCGAAATATTTCGTTAATTAAATGTTTATTAAAAAAATAAGATGCACCTATGGGAACAAAGTATATCGCTGTTAGTTGCGCCTAACTGCAACGTTCTTACTTGTTTTTTTATTGTATTTACCAAGCTTCTTAAATTATCAATTGCATTATTCGGAATATTATGATGTGAAAAATAAAAATGATATGAGAACGTTGCTTGACATTTTTACAAATCGTCTTCACGCTTCAAATAAAATGAGCAAACTAATGTAAATCCAATGAGAAAACAACGAAATTTTGCACATGAAGCGACAAAAAGGCGCCATGCATAATAGTCTGCGAGACCTAACGGTTGTTTAACTTCCAGCAAAATCAAGAATTACGAATTACAAGAGGTTACGAAACGAAATTACGAATTATAAGAGGTTTACGAATTAACGAGCGGACCAAAATGTATGGGATTTTTACGAATTAACGAAGTTTTTTCAAGGGACCAGCAGTTTCTTACGAATTATTTAGGGTTTTGAGCAGGGTACGAATTATCGACTGTATTAGATTTATTGATACCAAATTATATGGTTTAAGAGTTCCAGTAAGAACTGATTTTGTGAAAATAGAAAATGATTTCGTTCTATTACTAAAGCTTCAATTAAAATTGCAAATCTATTGTTTATGTAGGTTCCACAATAAGGATTAAGTCATATAAAACCGTTTGTTTTTTCTTAACTGCACATTGTTTGTTATCTATGAATACCAAACTCACGTTAGTGCATGAAGAATTTTGATTTTCGTTTTTCAATGGAAAACTTTTAGTTTACAATGTCAAGGCATTTAATCAATTGACCCTGTCCATGGCGCAGGACGTTTCGAGTCACAGTTGAGCATAATTACTCATTAATATTTCATCAACAGTAATTAGGGCATCCGCAGACCGCGTCACGGTTTTGTGTAGCTTGCCATGTGATATGCCATTGAGAATGTGGGTGGAGGTTATGCTGCTTGATTAGGCTTCAAAGTACTTTATATATATTTTTAGCCGATTCGCAAACTGTAACGAAAGTTTAAGTGACTTGCGCCCTATTTGCCAACGTGACTTGTTCTGTTTGAAATATTTAACACCTTGAGATGAAACCTGTCAAAAGCAAAAGAACGTGCTACTGGAAATTTTTGTAAAAAGCGCAAAAAAGAACAAAAAGAAATATTTTGCATATTTTTACATTGTCAACTTTGTTTGTTTCAATGGAAGTTGTAATATGAAACCCTTTTGCGTAAGCGGTTGGCCTCGCGTAGGTGTTGGGGTAGATGCTAAAAGCTCGACTTTTTTTTAATTGTCAGCTAGTTGCAAACAAACTCTTACACCTGCATATGAACACATGTTTTTGCTCCTGTTAACTCGTATTTGTCTTCCTGATTCTTCCCTTTTAGTACAGCAATCGAACAAAAACAAAATCGTAAGCAACAACGTAATGACAACGTACGGCTGCTCTATCGCCCATCAGATGGCTATTGCCTTTGTTCTGCTGTCAATTGCGTCGCACTTGGCACCTGGAGACGCACAGCAAAGCCTGACTATTGATGAACAACAGCAACCAGCAATGCAAATGTTCTTCAACGAGCTGATCAACTCCGGGCCGGCTGATGATAAGAACAACTATTATGCTCAGCAGTTGGTGAGTGTTCGATATTTGCAGATATTCGATATTTACAGAATAGTAATTTCAATTGCGTATATACCATGAAAGTAGCCATTTGGCAAACAATTATGGCTATGTAAGTGGAATTATTTGTTCAAGTATAGGTAACGGGGCAAAGTTATCACTGATTTTAAATAAAATATAACTATTTGGAATCCATTGTCTAATGCTCACCAACTTACAGTAATCAACATATAATTTTATAGAAAATAATATTGATGTATAGTTACAAACACAGAATTCTTTATCTTCCAGAAGTACCATCAGCTAAAACATCAGCTGCTGCAGCAGCAACAGCAACATTTACGACCAAAACAATTGCCAATCGTTCACTATGCTAACCAATGGCCCTCGTTGCGGGATCTCATCGTTAGCACTGACTACGATTCGTTGGGGACCGTTGAGAGTTCGGAACAGGAACGAGAGCGTGATCTTCCGAGCTCTCAGCTCCTCGCACGTCTACACAAACTCGCCGACAACGCTATTGATAGGGGTGATCAGCCACTCATGCTAAACTCCGGTGTTAAGCAGCACAATAGCAAGAGGAATGCACAGTGTGAGTAGAAATAACACAATGAGTTTGTTTGAATTAAAAAAAAAATAAAATAAATAAATAAAAGAAAGAAAGACAACTAAGATATTAAAATTAAGTAAACTCTTGATAATAGCACTATTTTAAAAGAGTGAATAAGGTCACACATTTCCGTTAAGAATTAACATTTGAGGTGATTTAATTTTGCATTATCATCGAAGACTTCTATGCAGGCTTCGAAGCGACTTTGCCCCACTATTAATATATTCTTTATAATATGATGTAAAACACAATATGCAGCATCAAAAACAATGTAAAACCTTCTCTATGTTGCACGATAAATCTGTTTAAATTTCAATTCATTTATATGTATATTATATTCCCGATATTCGCATCTCTTTTTGCAAATACATAGTTCGTAAACAGTGTAAGTGTTGCATGCCGCTTTAAGCAAATGTAGTTTGATCTATACTAATATATTTTCTCTTAATATATAGATATGAGGCCATGTCATTTTAAGATCTGCAATATGGGACGCTAGTGCAATTCCGGCTCAAATTCATTCAACTGAATCGATTCACTGGAGCATCTCAAAATTAAAGGCAATTGATGTCAACAAAGCACGCAAAAATACAGCACAAAAAAAATATATATATAAAAAAAAAAAAAATTTATGCTATATACGCAAAAGTATTTCGTATTAGCTTTACTTATAATATACTATATACACATGTTTAATATTATGAATTGTTCCAGTAGTATTTCTCTTTAAATGTTGTCCGAACAAATGTTGTTATTTATTTAGTGTTATTATTGCAACATATTTATTAAAAATAAAAACAAATATACATATTCATATATACAGACATAAATACACACATATATAATTAAATATTAATAGATGATTATGTTCAATAAAGAATAATAATTATGTATACAAATGGATCATAAATGATTCAATAAGCAAACAATATGTTTAAAATATCTGCCAAATTTATTTATCGATTAAAAATGGAAAACGGTTATGTTAAAGTGTGTGTAACAGCACTAACCATACAACCACTAACAATACAACACATAGACTGGACAACTGGAATAAGGTAATGTGCACACTTATTTTTTGACATTAGAACCCCCTCAACTTCGTATTTGCTCGGGTTTTTACTTTTAGGGTCGGGAGCACTGCTGCCAATTTAACTATTTTCCCACTAGATCTAGTGGGTTGCAACAAGGAAATCCGGGATAAATTATGAAATAGCGGCTAGCGGGAATTATAGCTATTTTTTAAGAAACATTAGCTTTACTTCATATTTTTGAAACATCTGGTAGCTTGGTGTATTTTTATGCTCTATGATGCCACATTTTCATACGAATAGTATTTTTTCATTTGAATGGCAAAAAACATCAATAAGCCAAACGAGCATTAAATCTTATCGATGTCTGTGAAGTCTACCGAATCGTGTTTTATGCCATCACCAAGAGGGTATTTTACAAATTTTAAAGCTCGAGCGGAAGTTAATAATGCCAAAAATGTATAAGCAAAAACCGCGTATTATACGGATCCTGAATTAAAAAATTGGTTGAATTTAGATAGAATATCTAGAATATTGAAATAACCGGAAAATGATATTCTAACGTTTTTTTTAGCTATGAAGAAACATTTATAGCTATTTCTAGCGTTTTTCAAAGGCTGATTTAGCGTTTTCATGCAACGAAATGTTGGCAGCACTGGTCGGGAGAGAAAAATTGCTGATGGCAAAATCATTCCGCTTCGAGCGCTCGACGGTGACGGTCGATTTTCCAAAAAGGCCTGACATGTGCCGCTCTTTCCCTTGCTCTCTTTCTCTTTCTGCCCCATACTTTTTACTCTCTGCTCTCTTCTCACAAAAATATACATATGTATGTATGCTGGCACAAACAGCAAGCAGCTCACAAAATTGAAATTTCTTCTCGACTCGCGATCCCATTGGTTCCCTTCTGAGCGAAGAGTATACCGAATTCTTAAACTGCTTTGCCATGCTCATGCAAAATGTTAGCGTTTTTATGATTATTTGTGGAAAGGGTATGAAAGTGTTGATGTGCATAACGAATATTATTGCCCTATGACCATACACACACACATTTACACTTCCTCGCTATATGTGTAAGCATTTATGTGCTTGTGTGCGATAGATATTCTTGCTGCCTGTAGCAATTCTAATTTCCCAGCGATTGTTGTAGCTGATGTTAGCCTACACACACACATACATATGTATGTGTACGTTTGTGATGTGATAATCACAATCGCCGAGTATCACTTGGTATAGGCATTTGAATGAATTCTCTGCCTGGGGCATTTGCATGTTTCGTGCATGGGTCTCGAATATTGGGCGTGTGCCTACCTCAACTTTGAATTAAGTAATCGAGTCTTTTAACGGTGGTCCAGTCTATGTGTTGTATGGTTAGTGGCACTGTTAAAAGACTCTGTAGGTTACGCAAAGAGCAGTTCCGTTACTTTTGATGTTAACTAACAGACCCCGTGTGACGTCACAGGGTCCTAAGTGGGCTATGTTATTCAATTGGATACTTGGCGGGCACTGGGGCAAAGTTCCTCCAAGTGCTCATAAGTAACCAAAATAAGTTGTTTTGCAACGAATTCGAATAGTAAGAACCATAATCATGATTAATCCTCACTTTTATTTACTTAAAATACGAAAACTTATTAGATAATGGAAGAAACTGTAAGGCCTTCTGGCAGCAGCAAAAGGACTTCCTAAATGGGTACTACGTCCGAAAAAATGACCAAAACGCATGTTTTTTTTAATTTTCGCCATTAGTATTGTTCATAAATATCAATATAATTCAATATTCAAATAGAGCACATGTCGAAGTCATATCAGGTAAGCTGCTGCTCACACCTACTTCCATGTCAAGAAAAAAGCCCAAAGACCGAAATAAAATGTATGTATTAATGAAGAAACCCAAAAAGGACTGGGAGTATAAGTAGTCAAACATACAAACTGCTCTTTGCGTAACCTACTGAGTCTTTTAACAGTGTTTGCGTAACCTACTGAGTCTTTTAACAGTGCGAAAATATAGTAGTTGACAGTCAGTTCGCTGCCAGCGCTTGAACGAAATGGTTCTATTTTCTAAGAAAAAGCACTATGTGCTATTCTTTCCTTACTCATCCATTGAGTTTTTTAGAAACTCCAGCAGCATTCCATATAGAAATAATAATGTTGTTTGGCATTTATTAAATCATTAGAACTTGCTTTATTCAATAGGCAAGTTGGCAGAGTGACTAACGTATCAATAATTTGATCAATTTTAGCCTCTAAGCTAGCAGTAGCTTGAATTTGCATAACTGGTGTGTTGCTGCTGGTCATGTTATAGTTGGCTCGATGAAATAGGACGCCTGCGACGTGTACTTAGACTACGGCTTCTTATTTGCGTTGGCGCTGGCATGGGCTGCTGGGCGCCTTTTGTTTTTTGGCCTTGACTGGCGCTGTTGGCTTTGTTTTGCTGCCTGTACAGCAATGGTAACGAGACCAGGTCGAAGGGCATTGGCATAGCTTGGTCTTTGGTTTGCAAATTTGATAAATTGGGCTTATTTATAGATACTGTATTAGGAACTACTTTTGTTAGGTCAATGATAACTTTGTGAGGGCCAGAGCAATTAGCACAGTTAGCTGGTTTTTAGTCTCCTTTTTGCTTATTGCATGTTGTGAATGGATGGCCACCTCCACATTTCACACAGGCAAAAGAATGACGGCAATAATTTTCGCTACGCCCAAATGTTAGGCATTTATGTCATTGGGGGGTCTCAACTTTTACATTTTGGTTGCCAAGGGCCGTAACTTGCAATAAATCATTTTTGACTAGAAACTAGCTGTACTTCAAAATGGGTAAGCGGGATTTAATAGCCCTAAGATAATGGACAGAGTGCTCTAATTTAAGAAGCTGATCTCGGATCCATTGATCCGGAGTCGAATGATGAAGGTAACGGATGAATGATAACGGCTCTGATTCCGCGCTTGCTCCATAGTTGGAAGGTATAGTTTTCGACTTGATTAACTTCAAGGTACTTTACTGATTTCCTGTAAGACTCTATATGCTTACATTGTACTCTCAGTCCATAGTCCGCAGTGGACCTGGTGATATAATTATCCTATTCAATAGCTTCGTCCATGTCATGTCCATTAGTTTTGCCTGTAAGAGAGGCGCATGCTTTGCATTAAGATGCGCGTCGTTATTAGGTCTTGCGGCTTTGGGCGGCGCAACTTGAATGTTTCCAGTAATAGTGGCTATATTAGCGAGGCCGGGCGCCTTAACAGGTGTATCCGCCTTTCAGAGAGTGGGCACGGCGTCTTCTTCGATGATACGATGCAGTCGTGATCGCTGTCATCAGACTCGGTGACATCTTGTACTGGGCCGGGCCTTTTTTATTTTACCCTGAACCCATTGAAAATGGGAATTCAGGGTATAATGGTTTTGTGAAAATGTATGTAACAGGCAGAAGGAGACGTCGCAGACCCCATAAAGTATATATATTCTTGATCAGCATAAAAAATAAGTTGATCTAGCCCTGTCCGTCTGTCCGTTCGTATGAACGTCGAGATTTCGGAAACTACAAAAGCTAGAGAGCTGAAATTTCACATGAACACTCGTATGTTACCTACGCAATACAAGTTTATTTTGTTTTTTCGATAGCTCGTCCCATTTCCAAATTATCGATAAAAAATCGAAAATTCGTTTACATTTTTTAGGTTTTTTGGGTATAACTTCTACACCGTTTTAGCTAGAGACTTCAACTTTATATATTTAGATAGATATTATGGATACGCAGATTTTGTAGTTTTCAGAGTTTGGATACCACGCCCCCTTCGCCCCCAATTAGAAAAAAACGCATTTCAAATACTAGAGATTTGCAATTTGGCTCATAGGTAGATTTAGATACTCTTGATCTACTCTGAAAATTTCATGAAGATCGTCCATTTAGAAATGGAGTTATTAGCGTCCAAGGTTCAGCCCAACCCACCCCCAAGCCACGGCAGCAACTGCGCAGTTAGCAGAGCGCGCGCCTCTAAGTGCTTAAAGAAGAAGAGTATCAGTTTTTTGCAGGGTTCAGGGGATTTCGTAGTCGAGCAGTCTCGACTAGAGCCTTCTTACTTGTTTGTTTTAGGGCTGCTGCCCTTAGTAGCTGTTCGCTTGACTGCTTTGTCATTAATGGCTGGCATATCTTCCTTCTTATTTGATATTCTTGACTTTAGAAGCTGAGAAATGGATGGTTGCGTTGTTGTGGCAGAATAGCCCTTTAATAGCTGGGCCGCAGCCCGAGACGTCGACGGCAGCGACGCAACAGCAGGCTTTTTCGCTGTCGCTTTTAATGGGGTGAATTATATTGATATTTATGAAAAATATTAATGGTGAAAATTAAAAAAATCATGCCTTTTGATAATTTTGGGACGAAGTACCCATTTAGGAAGTGCTTTTGCTGCTGCCAGAAGGCCTCACAGTTTCTTCCATTATCTAATAATATTATATTATAATAAACGATTAGTATATGTTAACACTAGTTACTTTTGTAAAATAAAGGCGTTTACAATAAAGTTTAAGTTATATAAAACGAAGGTATTGGCGGTTAATCGAATTACCTTCAGAAATAACTGCCTAGAAAACGGCTTAGAATACAAAATTTTCAAAAATCCTTATATTTTCATATTCGTGAATCTATATAGAACTTAAAATTCGCAACTTGAATCGCCTTAATTAAGTCTACTAGTTTAAGATAGATTTACGAATCTGAAAATATAAGGGTTTTTGAAAATTTTGTATTCTAAGCCGTTTTCTAGGCAGTTATTTCTGACGGTAATTCGATGAACCGCCAATATCGTCGTCTTATATAAATTAAACTTTACTTTAAATTACTTTTTATTACAAAAGTAACTAGTATTAACATATACTAATCGTTTCCCATCAATATATATATCTATCATATTCACTCATTATATTAGAAATTTGTTGGCCAAAGATTGGGTGCGGCATTGTTAGCTTCTACCAAGATTTCTGATGGCTTGCTCAGCCAGATAATCTATTTTTGTATGTTTGACTACTTATACTCTCAGTCCTTTTTGGGTTTCTTCATTAATACATACATTTTATTTCGGTCTTTGGGCATTTTTCTTGACATGGAAGCAGGTGTGAGCAGCAGCTTACCTGATATGACTTCGACATGTGCTCTATTTGAATATTGAATTATATGGATATTTATGAACAATACTAATGGTGAAAATTAAAAAAATCATGCCTTTTGATAATTTTGGGACGTAGTACCCATTTTGGAAGTGCTTTTGCTGCTGCCAGAAGGCCTCACAGTTTCTTCCATTATCTAATAAGTTTTCGTATTTTAAATAAATAAAAGTGAGGATTGATCATGATTATGGTTCTTACTATTCGAATTCGTTGCAAAACAACTTATTATACTTTGTTCCCGAAGGGGAAAAAGTATATTGGGTTTGTGCAATGTCCGTCTTGCTGTCCGTCCGTCTGTCCGTCTGTCCGTATGAACGCAATATTTTTCGGCGCTATTAGAGCTAGAGACTTGAAATTTTAAACATATACTCATATATGTCCCCGAATTATAAAGTGTTAAAATTTTCCCGATCCGCCCACTAGGGGCGTGGCAAATCGGAAAACTCTTCCGCCCATAGTCAAGTTATCATACTAGATGATGAGCTAGAGAGTTGCAATTTGAAATGTATACTCGGGGTGACAACCCAAGTTCAAAAAGCTATGGCGGATATATCTACGCCCATTGGGGACGTGGCAAATCGGGAAATACGTATCTTCTACACCGTTAAAGCTAGAACGCTGAAATTTTGCATGTGAGTTAATGTTATGATTCTAAGAATATCGATCAAAAAGGTTTATGTCTACGCCCATTGGGGGCGTGGCAAATCGGACCTGAATATATAGTGCTTTTTCAAATTGTGCTATATTTTGAACACTATTGACTAGAGGCTTGAAATTTTGCATGTATACTCGGGTTGACAACCCAAGACTAATAAGTTATGGTAGATATATCTACGCCCACAGGGGGCATGGCAAACCGCAAAAGTTTATATCTCCTACAGTTTTAGAGCTAGAAGCTTGAAAATTGGATGGTTGAGTTACTAATGTTCTCCTCTATCGATGCCCCAAAAATAATTTTTCAGCCTCTTTGGGGGCGTGGCATATCGAAAAATACCCTGTAATTTTCGCATTTTTGGAATGTAACCAACCAAATTTTGCAGGCATGTTAGCCTCGGCCCTTTCTAAGAACTGGCAAAAAATTATGCGTCTGCGCCCACTGGGGGCGTGGCAAATCGGCAAAGAAGTTTGTTGTGGCCAACTGCATAATTCATGCATATAATAGCTTAGTAGCAATTGCTATGATGGCAGAAAGCATTTTAACATAAATATAATAATATTAATGAATTTAAAAAATAAAATTTATAAGTTTTCGATTAATAAATAAAAAGTTTCCAGCGGGATTCGAACCTAGGTCTTTTGAAAACAACAAGTAATCGTTAGCTAAACCTAAATAAATTCACAGCTGATCAGCAGTTTGTGACGAAACAAAACAATACAATCGCAATTCTTGCAATATGTATACACTTTTGGATGTGGATACACTTACAAACATCTGTGTACACATAAATACATATATGCATGCATAGAAAAACAAGCAAGCAGCGAGGCAAATCGGAAAAGTTGTTTTAGTTTTAGCTTAAATGCACAATTCATATGCGTATGTTTATAAATTATTATCAATTGGCAGCAAGCATTTTATAATAAATATACAAATATAAAAAAAATTAAAACTAAAAATAATTTTTGAAAAAAAATAGTTTTTTGCTGGATTCAAACCCACGCACCCAAGTATAGCTTGAATAGCGCTTACCATCAGCGCCACTGACCTAATATGATCTGTGTTAACTAAAACCAAATAAGGCATTGCTAGAGCGTCTCTGACAAAACTAAAGTAACGATCGAAAAATTCCCAATTCAGTCACAATTCTTAGAATATTCTGGCATCCAAACTTTTGTATGTATACATAGAAAATTGTGTATACTCGTATAGTGTGTACATGTGTAAATCTGTATGTATGTGTAGAGAAAACGTTTGTTGCTTGCCATGTACGTTTGGTAATTGCCGAAATATTTCGTTAATTAAATGTTTATTAAATAAATAAGATGCACCGATGGGAACAAAGTATATCGCTGTTAGTTGCGCCTAACTGCAACGTTCTTACTTGTTTTGGTTACTTATGAGCACTTGGAGGATATTTGCCCCAGTGCCCGCCAAGTATCCAATTGAATAACAGCACACTTAGGACCGTGTGACGTCACACGGGGTCTGTTAGTTAACATCAAAAGTAACGGACCTGCTCTTTGCGTAACCTACAGACTCTTTTAACAGTGGTGTTAATCAATAGTGGTGTGACGTCACACGGGGTCTGTTAGCTAACAACAACAGTATCGGAACTGCTCTTTGCACAAACTGCAGTCTTTTAACAGTGGGCCGATAGTAATCGAAAAAGTCTTTTAACAGTGGTCGGGCTGCGAAAATATAGTAGTTGACAGTCAGTTCGCTGCCAGCGCTTGAACGAAATGGTTCTATTTTCTAAGAAAAAGCACTATGTGCTATTCTTTCCTTACTCATCCATTGAGTTTTTTAGAAACTCCAGCAGCATTCCATATAGAAATAATAATGTTGTTTGGCATTTATTAAATCATTAGAACTTGCTTTATTCAATAGGCAAGTTGGCAGAGTGACTAACGTATCAATAATTTGATCAATTTTAGCCTCTAAGCTAGCAGTAGCTTGAATTTGCATAACTGGTGTGTTGCTGCTGGTCATGTTATAGTTGGCTCGATGAAATAGGACGCCTGCGACGTGTACTTAGACTACGGCTTCTTATTTGCGTTGGCGCTGGCATGGGCTGCTGGGCGCCTTTTGTTTTTTGGCCTTGACTGGCGCTGTTGGCTTTGTTTTGCTGCCTGTACAGCAATGGTAACGAGACCAGGTCGAAGGGCATTGGCATAGCTTGGTCTTTGGTTTGCAAATTTGATAAATTGGGCTTATTTATAGATACTGTATTAGGAACTACTTTTGTTAGGTCAATGATAACTTTGTGAGGGCCAGAGCAATTAGCACAGTTAGCTGGTTTTTAGTCTCCTTTTTGCTTATTGCATGTTGTGAATGGATGGCCACCTCCACATTTCACACAGGCAAAAGAATGACGGCAATAATTTTCGCTACGCCCAAATGTTAGGCATTTATGTCATTGGGGGGTCTCAACTTTTACATTTTGGTTGCCAAGGGCCGTAACTTGCAATAAATCATTTTTGACTAGAAACTAGCTGTACTTCAAAATGGGTAAGCGGGATTTAATAGCCCTAAGATAATGGACAGAGTGCTCTAATTTAAGAAGCTGATCTCGGATCCATTGATCCGGAGTCGAATGATGAAGGTAACGGATGAATGATAACGGCTCTGATTCCGCGCTTGCTCCATAGTTGGAAGGTATAGTTTTCGACTTGATTAACTTCAAGGTACTTTACTGATTTCCTGTAAGACTCTATATGCTTACATTGTACTCTCAGTCCATAGTCCGCAGTGGACCTGGTGATATAATTATCCTATTCAATAGCTTCGTCCATGTCATGTCCATTAGTTTTGCCTGTAAGAGAGGCGCATGCTTTGCATTAAGATGCGCGTCGTTATTAGGTCTTGCGGCTTTGGGCGGCGCAACTTGAATGTTTCCAGTAATAGTGGCTATATTAGCGAGGCCGGGCGCCTTAACAGGTGTATCCGCCTTTCAGAGAGTGGGCACGGCGTCTTCTTCGATGATACGATGCAGTCGTGATCGCTGTCATCAGACTCGGTGACATCTTGTACTGGGCCGGGCCTTTTTTATTAGTTTTAGGGCTGCTGCCCTTAGTAGCTGTTCGCTTGACTGCTTTGTCATTAATGGCTGGCATATCTTCCTTCTTATTTGATATTCTTGACTTTAGAAGCTGAGAAAGGGATGGTTGCGTTGTTGTGGCAGAATAGCCCTTTAATAGCTGGGCCGCAGCCCGAGACGTCGACGGCAGCGACGCAACAGCAGGCTTTTTCGCTGTCGCTTTTAATGGCGTGGGCGCCTGCGCTATTTTCGGCGAGTCGTCCAGCTTTTCGACTTCCACATCCATATCCTCGTAATATTCATTCATTGCATAGCCGCAGATTCATTTTTTTAGTTTGTAAGGTTAGAATTCTAGCCGGGGTGTAGGCTCAGTCTGCCCAGGGCCCTTTTTACAAGTTATTTGTTTTCATAGCGGGACATTGGTTCGAGAGGAAGGAAGAGATGCGATTAGAGAAACGCTACTTGGGCAGAGGTACCGGCCGAAGCACAGCCAGGCTTCACCGCCGGTGTTCACTCAAGGCGGAGTGTCTTTTCAGGCCAGGGGTTTTCGTCCGCCTGGCGAACGGGCATTGGCCACGTTCCAGAACTGCCGAATTTTTCCGCTTTGTATGACTCGCATACGGAATTGCACCCTGTATTGGTCACCTCAACCTTTACAGCTGACTAGGAGCTAAAAGGAGAGGAAGCATTAGTCAAAGAGCTTCTTTATTTTCTTCAATGTTTACATAAGTACATTTTATGAAAATTTAATAGTACCTTAATATTTTTCGGCTTTGTATGAACTTGTCATACACAATTACACCCTGTATTGGGAACCTCAACCTTTACAGCTGACTAGCTTTTTTTCGGCTTATGGCTTATGGGGAAAGCATTCCGTAGGTTTATTGGTTTAATTACTCTCCGAGCTGTATGATGATGTTGCGCCCAGCCGACCAGGCCAGTCAACCGTGATACTGTCGGCGTTGACTCCTGCACCCATGTCCCACGGACCCAGCATCTCAAGTGCTGACACCGACAGCCTCCGTCTGACTGCAGGAGCAAGGCTGAGATCATCCAGCACAGTCACACCTCGTCTGCTCAATCGAGTACAGCGAGCATGTACGCCAGGCAGATTCCTGGCTGTGTGGGACAGCCCGCATGAGTTGTGCATTCCTCCTCCTTGCCCTATCTCAGCTGCAGCGGACCGCATCCTCGTCAGTCCCATTTCTGGAATTTGTCTATTCAGGCGCAACGAGTTTTTTGTCAAGTTGTACTCCAATCGGCCGCCGTCTCAGCTGGAGCGCGCCTACCACCACGGTCCAGCATAACAGAAGCACATTTACACTCCTGCAGATTGTGTCCATAGAGTGTCGTTGTAGCGGTCGTGCCAGAACAAGATCCTACATACATAGGATCATCAGTTGTATAACCAGTGTGTACTGGATTGGGGTTTACAACCGGAAACGGAATTACTACGCGCGATAGGAATGCGGGATTGCGGTGTATCGGGAGGAAACCTAATACACAAACCAGCCGAAGACGGATTATGCCGACGTTACAATGCCTGCAACATTGCACGACAATTATTATTAGCGGGTTGCGCTGCATGGCTAAACACCGCTGAGGCGAGCTGTTGTCCTAATGCCTGCGTATGGTCCAAGGGATGCCGGTACTCCGTAAAGGCCATAAGGGATGGATTGTACTGGGAACGTTGGAAAAGCAGTTTTAATCCTGAGTGATCGTTTAAAACTCATCAGGTACGAATTAACTATGTACTCTACTTGACTAGAGTAACATAAACGTCTGGCCATGTTGTTGCCTGTTGAAAACTGAATTCCACTAAGTTGGTTAGTGAAATCAGGGGCGATACGCTCAGTGAGACGATAACCAAGGCAATTCTTGGTAAACTCAACTCCTGCTGGGAATGCACCAGCTGATAGAGGATGCCAGGCTTTGCCACATTTTGGTTCACTTTGCGCCTGCTGGATAAGTCTAGGGGATACTACTGGAGCGTAGTAACACTCGTAGACATTGTGTGTATTTACGGTGATTGGTCCGAATGACCTAGCGGGGTAAGGTAACGCTTCTATCAATAAAAGCTTCCCGTGGAACGGATACGAGTGGCAGGTTTAATTTAACCAGATCACCATCAATTGTCTGGGATTTACCGATACCTGCACGGTACTCATGTACGCTTTCGGAGCTATTTTCGGTGCTGGGTTAGTACCTGCTGACGCTGCGAGTCCTGTAGCACGTGGGGGGGGCGGGCCCATCTTTACTTTTCGTTGTTGTGGTGGCTGCGGTTGTTGTGGGGCCTGAGCTTCAGGAGCGTCTGCCTGATCAATTGCAACTGGTTTTGCTTGTCTGATCTGGCGAGGACGTCGATTTTGCTGCCTAGCAGGGAGTGCCTGCTGGTTTCGCTGTTGATTCATTACGCTTTGTTACTTTTCGATCACTGTCTCTTTGACTCTTTGCGATGTCTTTGCACTCGCCTCGCATAGTAGCGGTTTGCCGCCGGCCGATGCACTGCGCACTTAGAGTTTGCACGGCTCGCAGCGACGAAGGCTGGGCAAACCATAGTTGCTGGCCAGACTCGCCATCGAATCCACATTTTTTTTTTTTTTTTTTTGTCGCCCATGATTGGTAGCCTGTTGTTCGCTGGCCGTTTGCCGCCGGCTTTGTATGCCTTTTTTTTTGGCTTTGTATGAACTTGTCATACACAATTACACCCTGTATTGGGAACCTCAACCTTTACAGCTGACTAGCTTTTTTTCGGCTTATGGCTTATGGGGAAAGCATTCCGTAGGTTTATTGGTTTAATTACTCTCCGAGCTGTATGATGATGTTGCGCCCAGCCGACCAGGCCAGTCAACCGTGATACTGTCGGCGTTGACTCCTGCACCCATGTCCCACGGACCCAGCATCTCAAGTGCTGACACCGACAGCCTCCGTCTGACTGCAGGAGCAAGGCTGAGATCATCCAGCACAGTCACACCTCGTCTGCTCAATCGAGTACAGCGAGCATGTACGCCAGGCAGATTCCTGGCTGTGTGGGACAGCCCGCATGAGTTGTGCATTCCTCCTCCTTGCCCTATCTCAGCTGCAGCGGACCGCATCCTCGTCAGTCCCATTTCTGGAATTTGTCTATTCAGGCGCAACGAGTTTTTTGTCAAGTTGTACTCCAATCGGCCGCCGTCTCAGCTGGAGCGCGCCTACCACCACGGTCCAGCATAACAGAAGCACATTTACACTCCTGCAGATTGTGTCCATAGAGTGTCGTTGTAGCGGTCGTGCCAGAACAAGATCCTACATACATAGGATCATCAGTTGTATAACCAGTGTGTACTGGATTGGGGTTTACAACCGGAAACGGAATTACTACGCGCGATAGGAATGCGGGATTGCGGTGTATCGGGAGGAAACCTAATACACAAACCAGCCGAAGACGGATTATGCCGACGTTACAATGCCTGCAACATTGCACGACAATTATTATTAGCGGGTTGCGCTGCATGGCTAAACACCGCTGAGGCGAGCTGTTGTCCTAATGCCTGCGTATGGTCCAAGGGATGCCGGTACTCCGTAAAGGCCATAAGGGATGGATTGTACTGGGAACGTTGGAAAAGCAGTTTTAATCCTGAGTGATCGTTTAAAACTCATCAGGTACGAATTAACTATGTACTCTACTTGACTAGAGTAACATAAACGTCTGGCCATGTTGTTGCCTGTTGAAAACTGAATTCCACTAAGTTGGTTAGTGAAATCAGGGGCGATACGCTCAGTGAGACGATAACCAAGGCAATTCTTGGTAAACTCAACTCCTGCTGGGAATGCACCAGCTGATAGAGGATGCCAGGCTTTGCCACATTTTGGTTCACTTTGCGCCTGCTGGATAAGTCTAGGGGATACTACTGGAGCGTAGTAACACTCGTAGACATTGTGTGTATTTACGGTGATTGGTCCGAATGACCTAGCGGGGTAAGGTAACGCTTCTATCAATAAAAGCTTCCCGTGGAACGGATACGAGTGGCAGGTTTAATTTAACCAGATCACCATCAATTGTCTGGGATTTACCGATACCTGCACGGTACTCATGTACGCTTTCGGAGCTATTTTCGGTGCTGGGTTAGTACCTGCTGACGCTGCGAGTCCTGTAGCACGTGGGGGGGGCGGGCCCATCTTTACTTTTCGTTGTTGTGGTGGCTGCGGTTGTTGTGGGGCCTGAGCTTCAGGAGCGTCTGCCTGATCAATTGCAACTGGTTTTGCTTGTCTGATCTGGCGAGGACGTCGATTTTGCTGCCTAGCAGGGAGTGCCTGCTGGTTTCGCTGTTGATTCATTACGCTTTGTTACTTTTCGATCACTGTCTCTTTGACTCTTTGCGATGTCTTTGCACTCGCCTCGCATAGTAGCGGTTTGCCGCCGGCCGCTGCACTGCGCACTTAGAGTTTGCACGGCTCGCAGCGACGAAGGCTGGGCAAACCATAGTTGCTGGCCAGACTCGCCATCGAATCCACATTTTTTTTTTTTTTTTTTTGTCGCCCATGATTGGTAGCCTGTTGTTCGCTGGCCGTTTGCCGCCGGCTTTGTATGCCTTTTTTTTTTGGCTTTGTATGAACTTGTCATACACAATTACACCCTGTATTGGGAACCTCAACCTTTACAGCTGACTAGCTTTTTTTCGGCTTATGGCTTATGGGGAAAGCATTCCGTAGGTTTATTGGTTTAATTACTCTCCGAGCTGTATGATGATGTTGCGCCCAGCCGACCAGGCCAGTCAACCGTGATACTGTCGGCGTTGACTCCTGCACCCATGTCCCACGGACCCAGCATCTCAAGTGCTGACACCGACAGCCTCCGTCTGACTGCAGGAGCAAGGCTGAGATCATCCAGCACAGTCACACCTCGTCTGCTCAATCGAGTACAGCGAGCATGTACGCCAGGCAGATTCCTGGCTGTGTGGGACAGCCCGCATGAGTTGTGCATTCCTCCTCCTTGCCCTATCTCAGCTGCAGCGGACCGCATCCTCGTCAGTCCCATTTCTGGAATTTGTCTATTCAGGCGCAACGAGTTTTTTGTCAAGTTGTACTCCAATCGGCCGCCGTCTCAGCTGGAGCGCGCCTACCACCACGGTCCAGCATAACAGAAGCACATTTACACTCCTGCAGATTGTGTCCATAGAGTGTCGTTGTAGCGGTCGTGCCAGAACAAGATCCTACATACATAGGATCATCAGTTGTATAACCAGTGTGTACTGGATTGGGGTTTACAACCGGAAACGGAATTACTACGCGCGATAGGAATGCGGGATTGCGGTGTATCGGGAGGAAACCTAATACACAAACCAGCCGAAGACGGATTATGCCGACGTTACAATGCCTGCAACATTGCACGACAATTATTATTAGCGGGTTGCGCTGCATGGCTAAACACCGCTGAGGCGAGCTGTTGTCCTAATGCCTGCGTATGGTCCAAGGGATGCCGGTACTCCGTAAAGGCCATAAGGGATGGATTGTACTGGGAACGTTGGAAAAGCAGTTTTAATCCTGAGTGATCGTTTTAAAACTCATCAGGTACGAATTAACTATGTACTCTACTTGACTAGAGTAACATAAACGTCTGGCCATGTTGTTGCCTGTTGAAAACTGAATTCCACTAAGTTGGTTAGTGAAATCAGGGGCGATACGCTCAGTGAGACGATAACCAAGGCAATTCTTGGTAAACTCAACTCCTGCTGGGAATGCACCAGCTGATAGAGGATGCCAGGCTTTGCCACATTTTGGTTCACTTTGCGCCTGCTGGATAAGTCTAGGGGATACTACTGGAGCGTAGTAACACTCGTAGACATTGTGTGTATTTACGGTGATTGGTCCGAATGACCTAGCGGGGTAAGGTAACGCTTCTATCAATAAAAGCTTCCCGTGGAACGGATACGAGTGGCAGGTTTAATTTAACCAGATCACCATCAATTGTCTGGGATTTACCGATACCTGCACGGTACTCATGTACGCTTTCGGAGCTATTTTCGGTGCTGGGTTAGTACCTGCTGACGCTGCGAGTCCTGTAGCACGTGGGGGGGGCGGGCCCATCTTTACTTTTCGTTGTTGTGGTGGCTGCGGTTGTTGTGGGGCCTGAGCTTCAGGAGCGTCTGCCTGATCAATTGCAACTGGTTTTGCTTGTCTGATCTGGCGAGGACGTCGATTTTGCTGCCTAGCAGGGAGTGCCTGCTGGTTTCGCTGTTGATTCATTACGCTTTGTTACTTTTCGATCACTGTCTCTTTGACTCTTTGCGATGTCTTTGCACTCGCCTCGCATAGTAGCGGTTTGCCGCCGGCCGATGCACTGCGCACTTAGAGTTTGCACGGCTCGCAGCGACGAAGGCTGGGCAAACCATAGTTGCTGGCCAGACTCGCCATCGAATCCACATTTTTTTTTTTTTTTTTTTGTCGCCCATGATTGGTAGCCTGTTGTTCGCTGGCCGTTTGCCGCCGGCTTTGTATGCCTTTTTTTTTTGGCTTTGTATGAACTTGTCATACACAATTACACCCTGTATTGGGAACCTCAACCTTTACAGCTGACTAGCTTTTTTTCGGCTTATGGCTTATGGGGAAAGCATTCCGTAGGTTTATTGGTTTAATTACTCTCCGAGCTGTATGATGATGTTGCGCCCAGCCGACCAGGCCAGTCAACCGTGATACTGTCGGCGTTGACTCCTGCACCCATGTCCCACGGACCCAGCATCTCAAGTGCTGACACCGACAGCCTCCGTCTGACTGCAGGAGCAAGGCTGAGATCATCCAGCACAGTCACACCTCGTCTGCTCAATCGAGTACAGCGAGCATGTACGCCAGGCAGATTCCTGGCTGTGTGGGACAGCCCGCATGAGTTGTGCATTCCTCCTCCTTGCCCTATCTCAGCTGCAGCGGACCGCATCCTCGTCAGTCCCATTTCTGGAATTTGTCTATTCAGGCGCAACGAGTTTTTTGTCAAGTTGTACTCCAATCGGCCGCCGTCTCAGCTGGAGCGCGCCTACCACCACGGTCCAGCATAACAGAAGCACATTTACACTCCTGCAGATTGTGTCCATAGAGTGTCGTTGTAGCGGTCGTGCCAGAACAAGATCCTACATACATAGGATCATCAGTTGTATAACCAGTGTGTACTGGATTGGGGTTTACAACCGGAAACGGAATTACTACGCGCGATAGGAATGCGGGATTGCGGTGTATCGGGAGGAAACCTAATACACAAACCAGCCGAAGACGGATTATGCCGACGTTACAATGCCTGCAACATTGCACGACAATTATTATTAGCGGGTTGCGCTGCATGGCTAAACACCGCTGAGGCGAGCTGTTGTCCTAATGCCTGCGTATGGTCCAAGGGATGCCGGTACTCCGTAAAGGCCATAAGGGATGGATTGTACTGGGAACGTTGGAAAAGCAGTTTTAATCCTGAGTGATCGTTTAAAACTCATCAGGTACGAATTAACTATGTACTCTACTTGACTAGAGTAACATAAACGTCTGGCCATGTTGTTGCCTGTTGAAAACTGAATTCCACTAAGTTGGTTAGTGAAATCAGGGGCGATACGCTCAGTGAGACGATAACCAAGGCAATTCTTGGTAAACTCAACTCCTGCTGGGAATGCACCAGCTGATAGAGGATGCCAGGCTTTGCCACATTTTGGTTCACTTTGCGCCTGCTGGATAAGTCTAGGGGATACTACTGGAGCGTAGTAACACTCGTAGACATTGTGTGTATTTACGGTGATTGGTCCGAATGACCTAGCGGGGTAAGGTAACGCTTCTATCAATAAAAGCTTCCCGTGGAACGGATACGAGTGGCAGGTTTAATTTAACCAGATCACCATCAATTGTCTGGGATTTACCGATACCTGCACGGTACTCATGTACGCTTTCGGAGCTATTTTCGGTGCTGGGTTAGTACCTGCTGACGCTGCGAGTCCTGTAGCACGTGGGGGGGGGGCCCATCTTTACTTTTCGTTGTTGTGGTGGCTGCGGTTGTTGTGGGGCCTGAGCTTCAGGAGCGTCTGCCTGATCAATTGCAACTGGTTTTGCTTGTCTGATCTGGCGAGGACGTCGATTTTGCTGCCTAGCAGGGAGTGCCTGCTGGTTTCGCTGTTGATTCATTACGCTTTGTTACTTTTCGATCACTGTCTCTTTGACTCTTTGCGATGTCTTTGCACTCGCCTCGCATAGTAGCGGTTTGCCGCCGGCCGATGCACTGCGCACTTAGAGTTTGCACGGCTCGCAGCGACGAAGGCTGGGCAAACCATAGTTGCTGGCCAGACTCGCCATCGAATCCACATTTTTTTTTTTTTTTTTTTTGTCGCCCATGATTGGTAGCCTGTTGTTCGCTGGCCGTTTGCCGCCGGCTTTGTATGCCTTTTTTTTTGGCTTTGTATGAACTTGTCATACACAATTACACCCTGTATTGGGAACCTCAACCTTTACAGCTGACTAGCTTTTTTTCGGCTTATGGCTTATGGGGAAAGCATTCCGTAGGTTTATTGGTTTAATTACTCTCCGAGCTGTATGATGATGTTGCGCCCAGCCGACCAGGCCAGTCAACCGTGATACTGTCGGCGTTGACTCCTGCACCCATGTCCCACGGACCCAGCATCTCAAGTGCTGACACCGACAGCCTCCGTCTGACTGCAGGAGCAAGGCTGAGATCATCCAGCACAGTCACACCTCGTCTGCTCAATCGAGTACAGCGAGCATGTACGCCAGGCAGATTCCTGGCTGTGTGGGACAGCCCGCATGAGTTGTGCATTCCTCCTCCTTGCCCTATCTCAGCTGCAGCGGACCGCATCCTCGTCAGTCCCATTTCTGGAATTTGTCTATTCAGGCGCAACGAGTTTTTTGTCAAGTTGTACTCCAATCGGCCGCCGTCTCAGCTGGAGCGCGCCTACCACCACGGTCCAGCATAACAGAAGCACATTTACACTCCTGCAGATTGTGTCCATAGAGTGTCGTTGTAGCGGTCGTGCCAGAACAAGATCCTACATACATAGGATCATCAGTTGTATAACCAGTGTGTACTGGATTGGGGTTTACAACCGGAAACGGAATTACTACGCGCGATAGGAATGCGGGATTGCGGTGTATCGGGAGGAAACCTAATACACAAACCAGCCGAAGACGGATTATGCCGACGTTACAATGCCTGCAACATTGCACGACAATTATTATTAGCGGGTTGCGCTGCATGGCTAAACACCGCTGAGGCGAGCTGTTGTCCTAATGCCTGCGTATGGTCCAAGGGATGCCGGTACTCCGTAAAGGCCATAAGGGATGGATTGTACTGGGAACGTTGGAAAAGCAGTTTTAATCCTGAGTGATCGTTTAAAACTCATCAGGTACGAATTAACTATGTACTCTACTTGACTAGAGTAACATAAACGTCTGGCCATGTTGTTGCCTGTTGAAAACTGAATTCCACTAAGTTGGTTAGTGAAATCAGGGGCGATACGCTCAGTGAGACGATAACCAAGGCAATTCTTGGTAAACTCAACTCCTGCTGGGAATGCACCAGCTGATAGAGGATGCCAGGCTTTGCCACATTTTGGTTCACTTTGCGCCTGCTGGATAAGTCTAGGGGATACTACTGGAGCGTAGTAACACTCGTAGACATTGTGTGTATTTACGGTGATTGGTCCGAATGACCTAGCGGGGTAAGGTAACGCTTCTATCAATAAAAGCTTCCCGTGGAACGGATACGAGTGGCAGGTTTAATTTAACCAGATCACCATCAATTGTCTGGGATTTACCGATACCTGCACGGTACTCATGTACGCTTTCGGAGCTATTTTCGGTGCTGGGTTAGTACCTGCTGACGCTGCGAGTCCTGTAGCACGTGGGGGGGGCGGGCCCATCTTTACTTTTCGTTGTTGTGGTGGCTGCGGTTGTTGTGGGGCCTGAGCTTCAGGAGCGTCTGCCTGATCAATTGCAACTGGTTTTGCTTGTCTGATCTGGCGAGGACGTCGATTTTGCTGCCTAGCAGGGAGTGCCTGCTGGTTTCGCTGTTGATTCATTACGCTTTGTTACTTTTCGATCACTGTCTCTTTGACTCTTTGCGATGTCTTTGCACTCGCCTCGCATAGTAGCGGTTTGCCGCCGGCCGATGCACTGCGCACTTAGAGTTTGCACGGCTCGCAGCGACGAAGGCTGGGCAAACCATAGTTGCTGGCCAGACTCGCCATCGAATCCACATTTTTTTTTTTTTTTTTTTTGTCGCCCATGATTGGTAGCCTGTTGTTCGCTGGCCGTTTGCCGCCGGCTTTGTATGCCTTTTTTTTTGGCTTTGTATGAACTTGTCATACACAATTACACCCTGTATTGGGAACCTCAACCTTTACAGCTGACTAGCTTTTTTTCGGCTTATGGCTTATGGGGAAAGCATTCCGTAGGTTTATTGGTTTAATTACTCTCCGAGCTGTATGATGATGTTGCGCCCAGCCGACCAGGCCAGTCAACCGTGATACTGTCGGCGTTGACTCCTGCACCCATGTCCCACGGACCCAGCATCTCAAGTGCTGACACCGACAGCCTCCGTCTGACTGCAGGAGCAAGGCTGAGATCATCCAGCACAGTCACACCTCGTCTGCTCAATCGAGTACAGCGAGCATGTACGCCAGGCAGATTCCTGGCTGTGTGGGACAGCCCGCATGAGTTGTGCATTCCTCCTCCTTGCCCTATCTCAGCTGCAGCGGACCGCATCCTCGTCAGTCCCATTTCTGGAATTTGTCTATTCAGGCGCAACGAGTTTTTTGTCAAGTTGTACTCCAATCGGCCGCCGTCTCAGCTGGAGCGCGCCTACCACCACGGTCCAGCATAACAGAAGCACATTTACACTCCTGCAGATTGTGTCCATAGAGTGTCGTTGTAGCGGTCGTGCCAGAACAAGATCCTACATACATAGGATCATCAGTTGTATAACCAGTGTGTACTGGATTGGGGTTTACAACCGGAAACGGAATTACTACGCGCGATAGGAATGCGGGATTGCGGTGTATCGGGAGGAAACCTAATACACAAACCAGCCGAAGACGGATTATGCCGACGTTACAATGCCTGCAACATTGCACGACAATTATTATTAGCGGGTTGCGCTGCATGGCTAAACACCGCTGAGGCGAGCTGTTGTCCTAATGCCTGCGTATGGTCCAAGGGATGCCGGTACTCCGTAAAGGCCATAAGGGATGGATTGTACTGGGAACGTTGGAAAAGCAGTTTTAATCCTGAGTGATCGTTTAAAACTCATCAGGTACGAATTAACTATGTACTCTACTTGACTAGAGTAACATAAACGTCTGGCCATGTTGTTGCCTGTTGAAAACTGAATTCCACTAAGTTGGTTAGTGAAATCAGGGGCGATACGCTCAGTGAGACGATAACCAAGGCAATTCTTGGTAAACTCAACTCCTGCTGGGAATGCACCAGCTGATAGAGGATGCCAGGCTTTGCCACATTTTGGTTCACTTTGCGCCTGCTGGATAAGTCTAGGGGATACTACTGGAGCGTAGTAACACTCGTAGACATTGTGTGTATTTACGGTGATTGGTCCGAATGACCTAGCGGGGTAAGGTAACGCTTCTATCAATAAAAGCTTCCCGTGGAACGGATACGAGTGGCAGGTTTAATTTAACCAGATCACCATCAATTGTCTGGGATTTACCGATACCTGCACGGTACTCATGTACGCTTTCGGAGCTATTTTCGGTGCTGGGTTAGTACCTGCTGACGCTGCGAGTCCTGTAGCACGTGGGGGGGGCGGGCCCATCTTTACTTTTCGTTGTTGTGGTGGCTGCGGTTGTTGTGGGGCCTGAGCTTCAGGAGCGTCTGCCTGATCAATTGCAACTGGTTTTGCTTGTCTGATCTGGCGAGGACGTCGATTTTGCTGCCTAGCAGGGAGTGCCTGCTGGTTTCGCTGTTGATTCATTACGCTTTGTTACTTTTCGATCACTGTCTCTTTGACTCTTTGCGATGTCTTTGCACTCGCCTCGCATAGTAGCGGTTTGCCGCCGGCCGATGCACTGCGCACTTAGAGTTTGCACGGCTCGCAGCGACGAAGGCTGGGCAAACCATAGTTGCTGGCCAGACTCGCCATCGAATCCACATTTTTTTTTTTTTTTTTTTGTCGCCCATGATTGGTAGCCTGTTGTTCGCTGGCCGTTTGCCGCCGGCTTTGTATGCCTTTTTTTTTGGCTTTGTATGAACTTGTCATACACAATTACACCCTGTATTGGGAACCTCAACCTTTACAGCTGACTAGCTTTTTTTCGGCTTATGGCTTATGGGGAAAGCATTCCGTAGGTTTATTGGTTTAATTACTCTCCGAGCTGTATGATGATGTTGCGCCCAGCCGACCAGGCCAGTCAACCGTGATACTGTCGGCGTTGACTCCTGCACCCATGTCCCACGGACCCAGCATCTCAAGTGCTGACACCGACAGCCTCCGTCTGACTGCAGGAGCAAGGCTGAGATCATCCAGCACAGTCACACCTCGTCTGCTCAATCGAGTACAGCGAGCATGTACGCCAGGCAGATTCCTGGCTGTGTGGGACAGCCCGCATGAGTTGTGCATTCCTCCTCCTTGCCCTATCTCAGCTGCAGCGGACCGCATCCTCGTCAGTCCCATTTCTGGAATTTGTCTATTCAGGCGCAACGAGTTTTTTGTCAAGTTGTACTCCAATCGGCCGCCGTCTCAGCTGGAGCGCGCCTACCACCACGGTCCAGCATAACAGAAGCACATTTACACTCCTGCAGATTGTGTCCATAGAGTGTCGTTGTAGCGGTCGTGCCAGAACAAGATCCTACATACATAGGATCATCAGTTGTATAACCAGTGTGTACTGGATTGGGGTTTACAACCGGAAACGGAATTACTACGCGCGATAGGAATGCGGGATTGCGGTGTATCGGGAGGAAACCTAATACACAAACCAGCCGAAGACGGATTATGCCGACGTTACAATGCCTGCAACATTGCACGACAATTATTATTAGCGGGTTGCGCTGCATGGCTAAACACCGCTGAGGCGAGCTGTTGTCCTAATGCCTGCGTATGGTCCAAGGGATGCCGGTACTCCGTAAAGGCCATAAGGGATGGATTGTACTGGGAACGTTGGAAAAGCAGTTTTAATCCTGAGTGATCGTTTAAAACTCATCAGGTACGAATTAACTATGTACTCTACTTGACTAGAGTAACATAAACGTCTGGCCATGTTGTTGCCTGTTGAAAACTGAATTCCACTAAGTTGGTTAGTGAAATCAGGGGCGATACGCTCAGTGAGACGATAACCAAGGCAATTCTTGGTAAACTCAACTCCTGCTGGGAATGCACCAGCTGATAGAGGATGCCAGGCTTTGCCACATTTTGGTTCACTTTGCGCCTGCTGGATAAGTCTAGGGGATACTACTGGAGCGTAGTAACACTCGTAGACATTGTGTGTATTTACGGTGATTGGTCCGAATGACCTAGCGGGGTAAGGTAACGCTTCTATCAATAAAAGCTTCCCGTGGAACGGATACGAGTGGCAGGTTTAATTTAACCAGATCACCATCAATTGTCTGGGATTTACCGATACCTGCACGGTACTCATGTACGCTTTCGGAGCTATTTTCGGTGCTGGGTTAGTACCTGCTGACGCTGCGAGTCCTGTAGCACGTGGGGGGGGCGGGGCCCATCTTTACTTTTCGTTGTTGTGGTGGCTGCGGTTGTTGTGGGGCCTGAGCTTCAGGAGCGTCTGCCTGATCAATTGCAACTGGTTTTGCTTGTCTGATCTGGCGAGGACGTCGATTTTGCTGCCTAGCAGGGAGTGCCTGCTGGTTTCGCTGTTGATTCATTACGCTTTGTTACTTTTCGATCACTGTCTCTTTGACTCTTTGCGATGTCTTTGCACTCGCCTCGCATAGTAGCGGTTTGCCGCCGGCCGATGCACTGCGCACTTAGAGTTTGCACGGCTCGCAGCGACGAAGGCTGGGCAAACCATAGTTGCTGGCCAGACTCGCCATCGAATCCACATTTTTTTTTTTTTTTTTTTGTCGCCCATGATTGGTAGCCTGTTGTTCGCTGGCCGTTTGCCGCCGGCTTTGTATGCCTTTTTTTGGCTTTGTATGAACTTGTCATACACAATTACACCCTGTATTGGGAACCTCAACCTTTACAGCTGACTAGCTTTTTTTCGGCTTATGGCTTATGGGGAAAGCATTCCGTAGGTTTATTGGTTTAATTACTCTCCGAGCTGTATGATGATGTTTGCGCCCAGCCGACCAGGCCAGTCAACCGTGATACTGTCGGCGTTGACTCCTGCACCCATGTCCCACGGACCCAGCATCTCAAGTGCTGACACCGACAGCCTCCGTCTGACTGCAGGAGCAAGGCTGAGATCATCCAGCACAGTCACACCTCGTCTGCTCAATCGAGTACAGCGAGCATGTACGCCAGGCAGATTCCTGGCTGTGTGGGACAGCCCGCATGAGTTGTGCATTCCTCCTCCTTGCCCAAATAGTCTTTGCTGATTCACACTGTACTAACCATACGTACCCCGATGTCTACTTACATTCATTTCTAGACCCGGACATAAGAAACTGGTGCTGGATGACACTAATTTAGAATCACCTATAAGTTCTCGTTGGCTTGTACATGACTAGATCTATGTGTTGCTTTCTCATATTATTACTCATAGTGTTCGGTGCTGTAAGGCAAGCACTTCTCCTAGCTATAGTTCTACATTCAGGATATAAATTGTCATCCAACTGTTTCTCGTCACCAACCACAATGGCTGTCTTGCCGAGGTGAACTCCAAACTCTTAATCAACTCTGTCTGACTCCACTCAAGCCCCAAACCGAGCCGTCACGCGCGGAAAACCTTTTTTAAATATTTTTCGAACACAAAATACACTGGATACTCAGACTAACATTAAGTGCGATCCATCTAATCATCACAAATCCATCGCTTCCCTGCTCGCATCAGCTCTGTGTTCCCTACTGATCCATTGTAGGTCCGTGATATTTCGTGGTATGCGCTAGGGAATCATATCGCGTTTGGGCGCGACCCAACAAATACTTGCATCGACAGCACACATAACGGATGGCCTCAGGGTGATATCTGCGTATATGCCAGTGGACTTGTACGGTACTTGCCAGGTTTAAGGCAGGCTGATATTGCCGATAACCGGAAATTAACCCACACTGCTGTCGTGGCGGCCTGACTAGAGGTCACAAGGCAGGGATTCCAAAGCCTCCCTCCGGGTGTCGCCAGGGGTGCGTTACGAGAGCATCTGACACGCTGGTACTCACAGACAGGCGGCTAGGCAAGCAACAGCTCTGCGACCAGCCATGGTGCCACCCACAACACTTGGGGGGGTGCAAAAACCATCTTCCAAGTTCGGCTGTTCCTCATTGCGGCCCTCTATGCCATGGCGCGTCTGGGTGCAATCGGCTCTCTTGCACAAGTCACGGCAAATTCGTTACCGTCGTAACTCCGGGCGTTGCGTGAAGAGCCAGTTCCACTTCTCTCCGGTACGTCAGCAACAATTCTCCTCGATGCGGCACTTTGGGCTAACTCGACTGATTCAGCCTCTTACCTGCATTCCACTGGAGCTAGACATACTGCTAGTTGCGCGTAAATTCGTATCAATTCGCTCAGTGCTTGAGCCGGCAATTGTTTTTCAGCTTACGTACCAGTTTAAACTGATTTTAATTAAATTTTGAGAACTAAAACATGTAGTCACACAGAGATTTCTAACTTGTTGAATCTTTTTTATTACAATTCAAATAAACCTATACCAAGGTTACCTATACCCTACTACAAAAATATATATTTCATTGTCCTTAACGTCTCAAAAGCTTTAGACCAATGAGTCTTCCAATCAATCTCTTACATTTTGAACTCTTTACCTAGTTATCAGCTTACTTAACAACAGATAAGAATATCACTAGCCGAAAAACCGGAGTGTAAATCTTTCCATGCCCCATGTATACTAGTATACTTTACACTCCAACAACTTAACTCTTCAGCTTAGTACCTCTCATGTACCTAAACTAAAGTACTCTCTACTCTACTCTGCATAAACAGTGGAGACCATAGAGTTTTACAATGTAAAATGGACTATCGAAGTATGAAACATACCCGTCTAAGACCAATAGCAATAAATTCAAATCACTATATTTGGAGAAAAAAGGATGCATATTTTTCCCATTGGGGGGTTAGGACAGATCATTATAATAGCTTAATCAATAAACGAACAATAACCATAACTAACTTAAGGCAATTTTGTAATTAATATAAACACTCACGCAAAAACCTATGCAAAACTCATTTGTGAGTAGGCAATCATTCTATATGTAAACATATTTCATTTTTCTCTACTTAAATGACATATGTTGCACATTTACCCTCCGTCGATACATTATGGTATTGTATAACTGGTTCATCCTTGCTTTCTTGCCCATCATTCTAACGTTCCCTCTTGGCAACAAGCTCAACTTTTTTAATAATTTTTATTTTTTGTTTTTTGGTTTCTTTGCGGGTTTTTCAAGGCACCCTTGAGGATTTTTTAAAAGAAGTTTTTGTGCTTGTGTCCGCTCGTACCCAAAAAGCCAAAAGCCCCCAAAACAAAAACAAGAAAAATAAAAGCAAATTTTTCATGTTTGGTTATTTTTTAATGGATATTTTGTTTGGTAAGTTAAGAATCCTTAAACCGTAGTGGGGAGCCCCACAATAGCTTCTGCTTCTTCCTTCCTCTTCTTCTGCTCTGCTTCGGCTATTTTGCATATTAATATTAACCGAAAGTCTGTCACATCGCGTTCGCCATAAATATAGCAAATCACTATGCAAAGTCCCTGCGAGAAAACGATTTGCTAAATACCTCCTTAGCAACTTAGCCGCGAAATGCGATATGTGACTTTAAATTCCAATGACCATCTTATCAGTTTAGAATAAAATGAAATAATGCTGAACAGCATTAGATGTGACTTAGCATTAAATTGATTTAATGTCTGATGACACGTCGCCTATTAAACAGAGATAGAACGGAATCTGTGTCCACTTTGTAACAGTGCTAATGGTTTCTTGAGTGGACGACGATTGTTCTTAAATGCAGTTAGATGTACGAGATAAACTTGTTTCCATCTGACTTACTTTAACTCGATAATTACCTATATTAATCAAAATTTTACATTTCTCACATTCCCTAAGACCTGAACTACCCTATCTCAACAAAATGTGTTTAGTATATAAATTGTGTTCCATACAAAAAAGAAGAGCCACACAGTCCAAAACAAGGAGCGCAACCCCAGACACTAATCAAGAATGCTGCCTACTCGTTAATTTATGCTCGACATCTCAAGCACGAAACCCCCGAAAAAAAACGTTAGTCATTCTACTAGACCAGACGGTCTGTCCTCTGCACATATTAAAGTCTGCGTCAGCGCTGGACCTCTTTTGCCGGCTCTTTCACTCTTTGGCAACAGCCTAGAAGATACAACTCTCTAGCCACGGCTCAACAAGATTTTTTTAGACTCCAGTCCCCCAATACGAAAAAAAAGCGGCCAAACAAGCGCATTTGGCTTGCAGTTACGTACGTCGACCGAAAGTGGGTCAAAAGAACAACCAGCTCACAAAATTCTTGATAACTTATCCAGCAAATCGCCCAAAACACCACAACAACAACAGCAACAAATATAGCCAAGACTAACTAACGATTGGTATTCTGAAGCATTAATTGCCGTTAGACGCGCCGCGTTGCCAACTTATGTAAATTGCAGCCACTGCGCACCAATTGGCACGACGTACCACCTTGACTCGAATGCCGCTGTGAATGTCATCGATTGTCAAAGTCTCACAAGCCTTGGTTGGTCGCGCCAGCACGCCTACTTGCTTCTGCCAAGAACATGTGAAGATAGTAACATTCAATAAAATTTATAAAAATAAATAAACTTAGACATAAAAACAAAATTCAAGTCAATCTGGTCTTAAAATCGAATTTTGTGGTTGTGGTTGTGGTTGTTGCTCTGTAACAACGAACTTTGAAATTTTGAATTTGACTTTGATTTAAATTTTCTTGATTTTCAAGTCCAGCTTAGAATCGATATTCTTCATCATTTCAAATTAAAACTTTTATTATACAATGCAAATGTCACATTCCGATTGCTTTCCTACTCATGATAGTTAAAATTAAATATTTCCGTTTGATTTATAGTGCGATAAAAAGTTCTGAGAGTCCCATGCGCGAACTAATAATTGTTAATTCGTTAAAAAATCTATAAAAGCTAACTGTCTGTTGATGGCAATGCAAGAGATATTACTACCAGTTCATTCGTCGTACTCTCCGCCAGGTGCTCCCCCAAACGGTTGGCACTCGATAACACTGTGAAAATCAAGTAATGTAATAGCAATTATTACACCTATAACTTCAATTTGACCTGCAGTTCAAACTCAATGGCACTTATCACATTTCAATGCCTTAATTTGTCCAGATTAAGTAGGAACAGCGTAGAATTTTGATTATTACAAACTACATATGTAAGATCAAGCTTTGTGTTGCTCAGAAAGGCTAAGACTAGCTTCAAGCGATTCAATGTACGACTTTGGGCGATGACAAAAAGTGGCCATGTTGTTGGCTTTCAATTCCTCAGCCATTCTCATTCTCATTTAATAAGAATCACATGCAAGCGGAAATAATTATTAAAATTTTTCAAAACAACCCAGCGAAGTCGTAGAGGCTGCAGTGGGGTGTTCCAAAGCCCTTAACAAAATGTTGAATCAGCGATTGATTGCAGAGAAGTAGAACACAACACAAACCACGACGCTTGCAATCACACTGCCCAGGTATTAGGCAGTGCTGAGAGGTCTATAATACAAACAAATATTGAATAGCATGACGGAAATTGCTTTACTAACCGATCATGCGCGCCATTAAGCCCAAATATTTCCTTACTGTCTACGATCAATATTTTCTTTCTGCCTAGTTTACAGAACTTGTGTCTCTAGTTTTGACATTAAAGTGTGCCAGTAAACTTGTTCTCGTGTCGTATATAATAGGCTAAATACATTAATCGTCAAAAGTATCGGATATAAATCAAAACTAGATTTCGTGACTCTCGTTTCTTAATATCGCTTTCAATCATCACTGATCTTCTTCAATTCACTAAACACGACTTTGTTCTATGATTTTTTTTTTTTTTTTTTTGATTTCGCGATAATTAGATCAGGCCTCATTCATGTGAAACACACTATTTTGATCATTATCATATTTAGAATAGTTGAAGTAAATGCCTCGAAGTTTTTATGAGTCTGGATTGGGCCATTTTGAATAACACAGTAAGAGTCGTTGGAAGAGCTAAATTTGAATTGTATCTTTGAGCTTAAGTAAATGAACTTTGGCAGTGTCTCAATTTAACTCCTAATAATATATCAGCTAACGTCGGCATTTGAAAAACCCTAACCCCAATTTATCAGGGTATAAGTAATATTGTCGTATGCATCAAGTCTCATGGCAGTAACTGTTAAATCTGACTGCCTCTTAGCGTATCATCTCTACAAAATTACGTACTTAGCTCTTTCGCCCCTCACAGCGTGCCATCTAACCCTATCTTAACCCGAAGTCAACGTCTCGATGCAATTAAACATGAGCTTCCGCGTATGTATTCGATTACCAAGTATTAAGTACTAGTTTCCTTTCTTCTAATGGATTCTATTGTCGAACTAATTGTCGATTCAGTTGCTCGCTGTCATCGCGACTCTCCGGTTTGAGTATGCCAGTCCCACCTGCTCTGTTTTATTGTACCTGGGCGCAGCAGCTGCCCAGAGCTCCTTTGGCATGCCCTGTTCGATGATGGCAATTGCGCTGCTGAGGCGTGGCCAGCGACCAATGGATCTCGACCTCTAGGCTTTGGATGATCGCGAATCAGCTTCTTCGGTGAGTACTGATTTCATAGTCGTTTGGCCGCTGGCACGCAGGCGTGCTCTAGCGCAACGCCTCTCCGAGAAACCCGACTGGGCAAGTCTGCTACTGGACAGCGGGGCGGACCGTAGAGCTACAATCATGGCCATGCCCATCGTGGTACACTATTTTGCAGCTGGGAGATGAACTGGAAATATCGCACAGCCCTCCAACAGCTACTGCCTGCAATGACAACAATCTCTGCAACTGCCGCGTTGGCAAAGTCATGGGTGGCAGTTCCACCCTCAATGTTATATGATTAACACTCGAGCGAATCGCCGTGACTTATGACTACCGATCATTGGAGGGCCCGGGCAAATCCCTTTGGGGCTACGACGATCTTAACTGCCATATTTTCGCAAATACTAGGGCTCGCTCATACCCGATGCGACTCGGTGTCAAGCGCCGTCATGGCCGAAACGGACTGTCACGATCACCCTACTCCCGACTTTCACACACCTATTGCCAGGCATTTGTGGAGGCATCGCAGCAGGCGGGGTCTGCTTGCCACGCCGCGACTACAATGGCAACGATCAGTTGGGTCGTCCTCCTATCTGCAGGCCAACATTGGCAACTGGCAACGGCGCTGGAGCTCTAATCGAGCCTATCTTTACCCCATCAAAGGCAAGCGACGAACCTGCACATTAAGAAGAATTCGCTAGTCAACCAGGTCTCATTGATCCGCAGACAAAGACCGCATATGGCATCATGGTGCAAACTGATGGACGCATGCAGAAGGTGCTGGGCACGCAAGGAGGTGATTGTCTCGGCGGGCGCCTCAACAAAACGCCCCGCTGCTGATGCTCTCAGGAGTCGGTCCCGCCAAGCATCCTAGCATCTGCGCAGGTGGCATCAAGCCCATTGCGGATCTGGCTGTGGGCTACAATCTACAGGATCATATAGCGCCGGCTTAATAACCTTTCGATGCAATGTCCAGTTCGCTGAAATTAAACCAACTTCCTGAACTCGGATGCGGTGGTATGCTTTCCTGCGTGGTGACGGAACCCGCTGAGACGTGCTGGCGGCGTGGAGGCGATATCATTTTAATGCTCGGCGATGTGCTGAAAGATGCCCTAAAGCCTGGGCCAGTATGGAACTGTTTGTTTACGCGCGCCGCCAATACATTGGCATCAAGCGCTGCGACTGGCTCTCGGTATCCGAGCGGACTTTCTAGAGCAGTCTATGGGGAACTGGAACGCAACCAACGGCAATGCCATTCATGAGCTTTCCAAGATACTGCGCGCCAAGGAGTCGCGGGTCGCATCAGCAGGCTCAAGAGTCGCAATCCAGCTGCAGCCATCCACTGATCGTGCCAACTACTTTGCACATCCCTATGATCTCATATAAAAAACTGTTCGGCGGCATTAAGCAGGCGAAATCAGCCTAATGATCAGCCTGCATTCCGACAATCAACAGCCAGAGGTGCGAGACAAAGCTGCCCTATTGCCGCCATCATGGCCAACCAGACCGATCCTACTGGCGTGGGTGCTATGCGCCGTCCATTCACGTTCACACAATTTACACTATCTGTCCTGGCAACGCCAAGATGGGGCCACGCAGCGATCTTCCCAGTGCCGTGGTGGATGCACGCCTGCGCGTTCCCAGGCATTATCAATCTCCGTGGTGGTGGATTCCAGCATAATGCCCTATCGGTTTGCATGCCATCCCAATGGGCCGGTCCTCTTGATAGCCAAAAAAGCGCCGACATGAATCAAAAGAGGATCACAACTACACCTAAGCAGCTAGTTCATAAATATTACCAAAGTCTTTTCTAAGTAATTTATTCTAGAAATCCGAACGTGCATCGGGTCGGGATATTTTTCCATGTAACAGTGGGAATTTGACAAGATATTAAGATTGTAAAATTGATTTTTTTAAAAAGAAAAGGTTACTATAATAAATTCATATTTTTAACCGCTCACTATACATCATCTTGTTGTGAATGGCATTCCTAACAATGAGTTCAGTCGATATCTAAGACTATTCATTAACCTGAATAACGAATTACAGAAAATTGTCTCAGCATGAGCGTCAGCCATCGTAAAAGTATGCTGTGTGGCCCATCTTCGAATCACGATCTACAAATTGCTCCATAAAGGGAATGATGAAAAAAAAAAAAATCAATTATTGAAAGAGAAAAACATCATTCGATAAAATATCTTATAGGTGCTCTTGTCGCTCCCACCAGACAGATTTATTTTTTTCGATTTCGATGGGTTTACATATTATTGTAAATAAAAATGAGTTGAAAACGCGTGCTGAAAACGTAATAATATAACGCCCTTCCGCATTGATGAGGGGAAAGCAATGTTATCACGAGCGAGACAAATCGAAATGATGATCATTTGGGTGGGCCCTAGATTATTGACTGACTTGCCTTCTTGTTCGACTCTGCAAATTGCACAGTTTTTCGTAGCTTCCGTCCGCAATTTGGTCAATGGTCGGACCGATGCTGTGGTGATCGTTGGTGAAACGTATCATCTCAAGTCAATGTCAGTGGTTCGCTCTCAATCTTGCTTTCAATTTGATTTTGTGAACGTGTCGACAGCCTGGGCAATGCTGCCGACTGTGCTGCTTTAATAACGGCTATGCTGCTGCTATCTGCTACTCTGAAGATTCTGGCAGTTATTGTTTGACGTTAAAAAACAACGAGCCGCTGCCGATCGAAACCCTCTGCCGAAAGATTCGCAAACAACGCGACGGCGCAACGGCGGCGCTTTATTTAATATTAACTTGAACTTGGCCAGAGCGAGTGTAGCATTACCATTTAAGTAAGTCCGATTGGGCAAGACGAACTAACGGCAGGCCACGCATGCGCTCACAGCCGTATTCTGAGACGAACACAGCAAAACGTCTTAGAACGAATCAAGAACTAAACAAACTCTGCTCTGGTTTTTTTTGTTACAATTTTTTGTTGTACAACCTCATTAAAGGCAAGTTGAAGTGCTTGCTATCTAAGAACTGGCCAAAAAGGAATTGCCATTTATTGCCAAATACTAACTGCTGTGCCTGCTAGCTGGCCTAGCTCTGGCTGCTGCCCAGAGCGAGAATGTGATATTGGGAGAAGACAGTCAATTTCTGCGACGGACCGGCCAAAGGAAGTCTATCTGAGAACGCATGACAATACCTATAATACTAATGGAAGGCCGAATATATTTTAATAGGTCGTCGGCGCTGGGGGTAAAAACAAAACCGCCGCTTGCCTCTGCGGCACGCCTCTCCGAGAATCCAAAGTGGAAGGTGCTGCTGGTCTGGGAGGGCGGCGGGGGGCGGACGGAGCGTCTAGTCATGGATGTACCGATAGTGGCTCACTATTCTGCAGCTCTGCTGGGCTGGCGAGACTGAACTGGAAGTACGCACCAGCCCCTCATGATCACGCCTGCCTGGCGATGAACAACAATCGCTGCAACTGGCCGCGTGGCAAGGTCATGGTGTAGCGCATATTTGAACTATATGA